>OZ007594.1:251773820-254173820 GCA_963931845.1 Maratus michaelseni
GTTTAGAAGTAATTAAATTTCCGAAAAAAAGAAATGGGATATTCAGGTCCTTGCCACTGTCGATATGACGTCAGCATTACTCACGGAGATGGTTTTTCTTTATAATATAGATAGATAGAAAAGTTTCATTAAATAAAAAAAAAGAAGAAAATTAAGAAAATTAAAAAAATAATAAATATTTTAACATTTGTTTTGCTCTATTCATATATTTGTTGCTTAGTACTCTTCACAGTTTCTCTAACATCATTATAATTCTAAAAATAGTCTAATACATGATTTTAAAAACACATACTTGCGAAACGAAAGCAATTTTGTGATATGTCAAATGCCTTATTGCGTTTTTAACAGCCAAAACCTATGACATTAGAATTATTGAAAACGAGCCAATGATTGCATATAAGAGGACATGTTAACGCCTGTAGATGAGAACATATATTTCTTCTACTGTTAATTCTTCTCTTGTTTTAATTTTGCATTAAAAGAGCTCTACCGTAGCCTAACACAATAATGTGTACCAAATTTGAATGACTTTTTTTTAAAGGGGAGGGTGCTCTCTGCTGAGTGTTTGCTTACTATAATCCTTGTTAAAAATATTTAATTAATTTAATATTTTCTGATATATCTGTTTTGAAAAAGCCTGAACTCTGCAAATGAGGTAGCCGCATAAAAGTTAAAAGAGTTAAACTAATTTTCAATTGCGTTGGAAAAGGAAAAATAAATATATAATTTTTGCACGAACCCTGAAACAGTAGACATAATTCAGTACCTTGGTAACATTTTGGTTCTTCAATTATTAAGGCCAATTATTAATGCCAAGACATTTTGACCGTCAAATTAGCTGACATTCTAATGACAATTACGCTATAAAAAAATTCATATTACATACCACATGAGAAATTTTATTGATATTTTTTAATTAATTGCAAATAGTAAATATGCTGATAAAAACATTCTTTCATTTTAACAGTTATTAATTTGATAATT
This sequence comes from Maratus michaelseni, assembly GCA_963931845.1. Lineage (NCBI taxonomy): Eukaryota > Metazoa > Arthropoda > Arachnida > Araneae > Salticidae > Maratus > Maratus michaelseni. Next base: position 251,774,805 of record OZ007594.1, read on the forward strand.
TTAAAAAAATATCGTTTTTATAACGTATTTTTAATAATCTCAATATGATAAGAATATTCTACCATTTTCTAAGATTTTGGAATTTTACATTTATTTTCGACACAAAATGACAAATGACTATGTCGCATTCACCATTTCCACCGACAACTACAAAAAATTATATGATCATCCCTTTCCAACGTAATTACTTACTGTGAATAGAAAAAAAAAAAAGTAATTTTTACACAAAATAGACAAGCAAGAAAATACACCAAGACCTTGTTAAACCGTCACACGCTTAAAACATCAATCCGAATATAACGTCAATTTCTGAAAATCCCGACAAAACAGATATGGAAAAAGTGCTAAAAATTAATAATAAATCGTCAGACGAAAAACAGGAGACGCTGTTAAAACGTCACTTTAGACTTGGCGTTTTCCTTTTTTATTTATTTTTTTTTTCACGAACGGTAGCTGGAAAATGATAGCAGAAACAGTAATTAAGCAATTGAATAAGAGAGCTATCAAATTCGTTAAAGAAACACAAATCGTACCAAAATTATGAGACACTGTAGCTGTATTATGTAATTTAACAGTTTCTTTAATTTCTTCTAAAAAAATTTTAAAAAAAAACGGAAAAAACTATTTAAAAATTTCTAATTACAGCATGAAACTGAATAAACGAAACGAAGGAGAAAACAGATTTCTTCGAAAGACTTTTATAGGCGATGTCCATTTTATTCACTAAATTGTTAATTTTATATGTACTATATTTTAATATTCACATTATTTTTCATTAAATAATAGTTATAAAATAAATATTTTGTACTAGTACTGATTTCTAGAAAATTTGTCTCCTTTCGATGAGTTTTTTTTTTTTTTTTTTTTTTTTTTTTTTTGGGGGGGGGGGGGCTGGCTCATTTAGTGTATCATAAAATAAATACTTTATAATAGAATAAATCATTGTTTAAGATGTTAAATATATTTTAATATAATACACGTTAAAAAATAATATATTGCAATAATAAAGTAATTCGCTTATACCGTCACCCCGTTTAAAGTGGCTTCAATCGTTGGATCTCAAGAGTTCAAGGTTTCACTGTATTATTACAAATTGTATTCGCTAACAGAATAGCATAAAATATCGGATTCACTGCAACTTTCCTCAAATAATAAAAGAAGCATTCTCGCAAATTGGATTTGAACTCAAATGCATTATTTATTACGCATTACCAGTAAATTCAGTCGTAAAACTCAGATGGTGTGCTTCCATTTGATGCTAACTTTATCAATGAAAAAAGAACACTAAAAATGTTAAGGGGGAATAAAAGCTTTTATAAAGTCATCTACATGTATACATGCATTGCACTCACGCATCTTTGTCTTGGGGGTGTTACTGAAAAAGTGGTAAAATAAAAACAAGATGTGGAGAAAGTTGAGTATTTCTAACGTAATGACAAAAAACTGATTATCCATAAAAGAGCTTTTAGTGAAATAAAGTGTTTCTGTAGTATCAAACTAACATTGGCGTAATATTTAGTAAACATTTTGTCAACTTTTTTCCCCTTGGCGCTAATATCTAAATGTTTACATTTGAAAAATGTACAAGCAATACTGTCAATCAACTCTAACTGCAAACCAACATTGTCACAGTATTGGCTACATAATGAAGCAATATCGGGTCAACATTTAACAGTACAGTTCTTAATATTAAATAGACAATATCATCAACAACATACAGTAGAAACCCAATATTGACACACATGCAGTATTACAGCAGTCTATTATGAATACTGATATACAATAAGAAGCATTTTCAAAAACTGGATTTGAGCTCAAATACAATTTATTACGCATTTCTAGGGAATTATGTCGTAAAACCCAGGCGATGCGCTTCCATTAGACGCTAACTTTATCAATGAGTAAAGAAAAGAAAAAAAAAAGTTAAGAGGAAATAAAAACTGTAATAAATAATCTTAATATATAAAATGCGTTGCACTTATCCGTCTATTTCTTGTAGCCGTTACTGGAAAAGTGAAAAAATAAAAACACGATCTGCCTACAAACTCTAATTCCAAATTAATTATGCCAAAATGTTGGTTAAATAATGATAAAGTGTAGGGTTGACAACATTATTTTATTAACCCTAAAATCAAACAGATATTGTCTGCTATTTCATTGTTATTTCTTTTATTGGCTTTACATTGGGAATATTGAATTTACTACAGCAGTATTGAATCAACATTGAATGATTTACATTTTGGAAAACACGCTTAATATTATTGTCTAAAAATATTTATCATATTTTGTTGTTTTATTAGAAATATTTCTAATTAAATTCAATTTAGAATAAATATTTTAGGTTTAGCTGGATATATATCCATTTTTTCTGTCAACAAATGACAATATTAGACCAATGCTAGCATACATGTTTGCTATATATTTTTCAAATATAAAAAGTTCAACATTGACATATTTTTTGCACAATATTTATAGAATATTGTACAACAAATAGAGGCATCTTAAATTCAGACACTGTGTCTGCGTTCAGACTATGAGTTTGAAAAAGCAATTCAGACACTTAAGTGTCTCAATGCGAAATTTCAGACATCATAGATGTCTGAATTTAAGACACATAAGTATCTTCTATGATCATGGTGTAAAAGAATTGAGAAAAATGTCTGAATAAGGATGATATGTCTGAAATTAAAACATGTAGAAATTCAGATACTTAAATGTCTGAATGTGATATAGTTGTACATATAAGTGATGACTCTGTTATACAATCGTGCCACTATGTATGCCAGCACCGTCAGAGAATGTTTTCAAATAGATGAAATGTGTTTAAAATACTTTTCCATCCACTAAATTTTGATTAGACCATAACATGTTTAGACCATAGAACGAGTGTCGAAATTGCACACCAAATCATGGAACTGATTCATTTTGGGTGTATTAAGTAAGAAAACAATTGCTTTTCAGAAAAAGTATTAAAGTTCTCCAAAAATTACTTGCATAGGCGTACGCAGGAAAATGCAGTGCCGCCCTCCTCCCCCCACCTTTTTTTTTTTTTTTTTGAAAATGGGAAGATATGTACTGAAATACTAAGAGTCGAGAAAGAAATATAGATACAGGCAATATTTTGGAATATATATATGCCAGTGATCTACAGGATACTCGCTTTTTAAAATGCATAATATATACATTAAATAAGCTAAATTAAGATTTTTGTGTCAGGGCTTCTTGTGCAAGACAATTTTAAACATAAAAGCTATGTAAAAATTTAACTAAGAAATATTAAATATTCAAAAATAACTTTTTAACAACATTTATCAAAATAAAGAACTGAAACCGCTTTTTTCTGTCAAGAGGCTTTGTCCTCTTGAATTCCCCATCTAAGCTAAAATAAAAACACATATCATTAAAAACAAAAAAAAATAAATTATGTTATAAGAGGGGCTCAGGGAGGTATCCCTGACAAAAAATATGCGTAGTTCATTTTTCTGATACCGTTTAATTATTCTGCAGTCATTTGTAAGATCACATTTGATCACTTATATTTAATCAATCACATATAAAGAAAATTAAGTTTTTTTAAATTTCAAAGCCCTTGCGGGGGGAGATGTCGCCGCCGGGTCACTGCCGCCTGAATTCAAAACTGCCTTGAACCATCCGGTTGAGATAATTTTTTAAGACATAAAGATTTTTAAAAAAAAAACTAAAAATTTATTTCCATAGGGGACTTACGGGTAAAAGCTCTCTCCCCAACGAATAATTCTTAGCTGTACTTTCTCTTAGTGTTCAATTATTTTAAGAAAAGAATAAATTTACTGTGTTATTCAAATTCGGTCAAAAAGAATCAAAGAAAATTTAGTCAATTAAATCCAGGGAGCGCTTTTTCATTTGAGAAATACATTGATAACAATCGAATTGAAAATATTTATAATTCATATCCCCCCTTATAAATACCAAAGTTTTAAAATCTTAACTACCATCCAAAATTGACAAAATCTCCCCCAAAGGCTCTTCAAAATTTCCAATTTACTCAGCAACAAATTAATCAAACCATATTTTAACTATTCGTTAAGCAAAGAAAATTTCTCTAATAAATTATATTATTCAAACCATATTCTAATTACTCATTAACCATAAACTCTAGTAATAAATTAACCTCATTAACTGAAAATAGGAAGTATTATAACAGCACCGAAATATTACCATCTGCTTTATAAGAATATCAACACACAGCCGAATCAATCTCACTATCCATTACTCGTTTTTAAAATAACATCCAAGGATGGTCCCATTGGCAAGATCAGTAGAGGGCTGGATTTATAATCCTTAGGTCATGAGTTCGATCCCATCTTGGAGTAAAGTAAAAAGAGATTATTCTACCGTGTCACCAAATAAAGATGCTTCTGTGAAAGTGCCCTAGATGGTCGTACTGGCGCTTTTTCACTTTTTTTTGCAAACTTTTTCTAACTGGCTATTGCCTCGGTAAAAAATGTAGGTATTTCAGACGCAAAAAGTGTCTGCAATTAAGACGCAAAAAGTGTCTGAAATTTTAGACGCAAAAAGTGTGTGAAAAAAATAAAACATTTTAGAACGTCTTAAAATTGAACACAGACATTTCAGTTTACAGTGTACACAAAGATTTAATAAATATTATTCTATTGGTGATTTGCTAATTTGGAAATATTTGCAGTAAAATCTAATAGTTTTTAAACGTTTGGATTAAAATGAGCATAGCATATTTTCACAATAATATATTTTCATAATATATTTTCAGTATATTATAAGATTTCGCAATTTTGGCTCTATACTGAATATATTTTTAGTGTGAAAAATATTTATACAATTTTAATGCAATATTGGTATAATATTAGTTTGCTATATTAGTTTGCTGAGGTATTCTATAATGTATGGCGAGTTCAGTAGTATGCACAGTGTAGCCCAGAAGGTAAAAAGCCTTATGATCGTTCTAGGTATGAGCGAGAGAAGTCTAACATGGTGCACGTGATCTCCATGACGAGCAATTGTTAATGCGTGCGTTAAATAAGTGAACGGCGACTTTAATGATAATCTATCTCAGACAACTTTTCATATAGCATGCAATGTCACCACATGGCGATAAAAGTAGACCAAAGACACAATGTGATGATAAATGTATGTATGCCATATGAGACTTTTTTCAGATGGAGGCTTCAAACTACAGTCATTGTAGGACAGTCTTTGTCTGCCCAAGTACGGCAACTTTGACTGTTGAGACAAATGTTTGATCATTAACGTAAAGCACGCCTCAGAAATTGCCCACTATGAACATCGCGTGCACGTTAGAATTCTCTTATTCTTACCTAGCATGATCCATACACCCAGAAAAAGGAATTGATTAAAACTACAAAACATGTTTTGTTGAGTACATTTTGGTTGTTTTAGCAAAATTCAAGAAAAATTGAACCATTTTACTTGAATTAACAAAACACTCTTTGCTGACGATACAAAAAAAATTTTTGGAATTGCAAAACAAATTTTTTTTTTGTTGATTCAAACAAAATTTCCATTGACCTATGTTTAAAAAAAAAAGTTTTGTTGGGTCAACCAAATTTTTGTTGATTCAACAAAACTTTTTTCTGGATGTAAGAGTTTTATCTTTTTCAAACATTACCTTCTGGACCACTATGTGTTTCTTATAGCGAGATCAATATTAATTTGGAATTTGCAGTTGAAAATACTATTACAAGTCATGTACACTTCACCGAATGACAATGATATAGCATTCCCGGAAAATCATTATCATTAATTTTTATGTAAGCCCTTTCAGTATGAAGAGAATAATAACGTATTTAAGAGACAAACAGACAAGGCGAAGAGATTGTAGTCGAACCACACACTAGAATTAATTTTCAGCAGAATGATTTTCCGTGTGCTAATATCCAAGCATCTGCTGCATCCAAATGCAGAATAGATACGAGATTTTCAAACGGTCATATAGTTTGTTCACTATACCTGGGAGTTTGTTACATGCCAGATTTGCGGTAGCAAAGTTCCCCGAAATGTAGTTAAGAAGCAATTTCTAAATGTAGATGATTACTTATTTCTAAAGCCAATATACACACACGTAAATTGTTTTAGAAATAAGTACGAAATGCGTAAAACAAGAAATTTAAAAATAATGTCTAATAATGTGATGTATATTTAATCTAGAAAGCACATATCCAGGATATACTAAGCAATTAATGTAAACTTTGTTACAGTTCTTTAATTTGATCTAACAGCTTATCTCATACAATATAAAGCTTTCCTTGCGACATTCCAGTATTAACTATAATGGAGATAAAAATAAGATTTTGGTGAAAAAATATAGATTTCAAAATAATCGAGAGGCCCGAGAGAGACGATCAAACCCAAAATACTAGATCTTTACTTTTACTTACAGCTCACTTTTCAATAGACTTTTTAATAGTGTAGAAGTCGTATACCAGGCATTTAATATAAACTCTGTTACACTTCCTTAACTTGGTGTGACAGTGCTTATCTCATGCAATATAAAGCTCTTTACCTTGTGATGCTCTGGTATTAGCGAGAATGTAAGGACAGAAACGGCGATAAAAATGAGATTTCTTTCAGAAAACATTGTGTCCAAAATAATCGAAAGATCCCAGAAACAGGATCAAACAGAAATACCACGTCTTTAGTTTTACTTATAGCTGACATATCGTAAATGTCGATTAAAGAGAAGAGTAGATTTCTAGTCTGCTGGTTCAATTTCGACGGATATAGAAAATAATACTGACAGCGAACAGAAAGAAAAAAGAATATTATATAGATTATATTAACATTTGAAATTTTTGATTCATTTTATAAGCAAACATCACTTTATTGGAATGGTACTACTGTGTAATTCATATTATGAAAGATAAAACTTTTATTAAAAGATCAATGTATAGAAAAAAAAATTAAAGGCAGAAAAATTAGGCGTCAGGCATAGATTATTAAACACTTTTCAACATTCAAAATACTGTAACAAAATCTCACCATTTAACAAGGTGAAAAATCATACATAAGTAAACAATTTCGAAAACGCATAACATATTCGAAAACTCCATTTCAGCAATTGCCATCTATAGTCGGAAATGTGTTAAGAATTTTTTTGTGCAAACCCTGTATATAATCTATAGATTTTTATAGTGAATTATTCATAATATTATTATTAATTAGGAATTATTATTTTATTAATTATTAGAGAATTATTATTATTTATTATTATCATTATTTATTAGAAAACGCATACTATACAGTATTATTGTGATGTGTTTGACCTATAGAATTTATAAACACCAAGTAATATGCAAAATAATCATTACATTTAAAAAATCATACTACAACTGAATACGCACTTCCAGCAATTAATTCTCATAGAAGTACTAAAACCGAATTATTTTCTATGTCCCTGTAAATGAATGATAAATGGTATGGACACCACATTCTATAGTAAGCAACTTGTAGTGCACCTCATTCATGTATATAAATTTCAATATGTTTGAAATAGTTTAACATCCAATTGAAGTCTAATTAATGCTTAAAGTGATAAAAACATAACACGAACTGTTTAAAAATACCTCTTTAATATAGATTAGATATGTGTCATTCGCTCTAACGGCAACATCTTCAAATCTAAATGATAAATAAAATATTATCGCATAGTTTTTTCGAAAATGGTAAAGATAAACCACGAGATCGCATGTCCAAGGCAAGCGGTTGCTTAAATTGGTCAAACTGGAAAACGTGAAAATTATTTTTATTTTTATTGCTTTTTTCAATCTGTAAATCATCGCGTGCCAAATTTTAGGTAATTCAAAAGAAGCGGCTACATTGCAAATGTTATCTTTTCGCAAATATATTTCTATTGATTCACGGATAATGGATGGATGGGAAATAAGCTCTTGATTGAAAAATTATTTTACTATTCTTGAAATCAATCTGCAATGGCTCTATTCTATATTGTCTAGCTAAGGCAGTAGTTCTTCTGTCATATTTGATAACTGCCATATGTTCTTTAGTCTTGTTTTAAATTTTCTGTTTGACATTCCTATATAGTATTGTACTGTTCCATCTGATATGGTGAATGGGATTTCATAAACACCGGAGAGTTGATCAGGTTCTATTGGATCTGTTTTTCTACATCGACACGCGATGATTTACAGATTGAAAAAGCAATAAAAATAAAAATAAATAATAATTTTTCCGTTTTCCAGTTTGACCAATTTAAGCACCTGCTTGTCTTGGGCATGCGATCGCGTGGTTTATGTTTACCATTTTCAAAAAAACTATGCGAGAATATTTTATTTATCATTTAGATCTGAAGATGTCACCGGTAGAACGATTGAAACATAATGTAATCTATGTTAAAAGGTATTTTTTAAACATTTCGTGTTATGTTTTTATCACTTTAAGCATTAATTATAGTTTAATTTAAAGTTAACAAGTAATTTTATTATATTATTAGTTTAACATCATTAAAATATACTACAAACGATTTTCCCCATAGACCATAATGTAATGTTATTCATCTTGTAAACGAACTATAAATTTTACACATTTAATTTTCTCACGGCAATCCGAATACATATTTACGCGACTTACAGCACGGGGAAAAGAACAGAGAGACAGACGGTCAAACACACAAACCGCATTCATAAACATTTTTCAGTTATGTTGGAAAGTGTTAAAAACAACTTTCTTACAAGCATGTTCTATTTTCGTGCCAGAGTCGTAATATATTAATAATAAATATTTTATATATTAATTAATATATACTTTATACAGGGCTCCAAATGGCCCGATTTTTGTATACCCGTATTTTCTTAGAAAAATTTTATTTTTAGATTTTTCTTGCAAATTTTTCAGAAACCACCTTCGGGGGTAAATTTTTGTGGAAATGTTGGAGAAACCTACCATGAAATTTTCTGTTAAAAATTATTGGTATTCAGTTGGCAGACCATTTATATTTTTTAATTAAAAGTATTTATTAATACTTAATACTCCAATTAATACTCCATATTCAATATATCATCCCTTACTTACCTACAACATATTTTTTTTGCTCATAGACTAACATATATTCTACATACTTACATCCGTTTTACATACTTGCATCCATCTTACCTACCTACATCCATCTTATATACTTACATACTTACATCCAGACACAGTGAATAGAGAGAAATATTTCTTGATCTAGCAAAAAGGTTTACGAATATATACTTTCAAGCTGCCTACGATTCCGAAAAGCATTACTTTATCTTCAGAAATCCCAGAAACAAATAGATTTCGGAGTTAAAAAAATAAAGAATTTTTTTTTTTCTGTCCATAATTTTAGGAAATGTTATGAAGTTGTTTTTACAGTTAATCAGTTATCTCAGCCCGGAATCAACACAAAATTTTGGTATTTCGGATGCTATCAATTCTCAAATAAATATTTGAAGCTGCGTAAAAGAATGTATGCATTCAAAAGTAACAAAATAATGTTTATTTTATGCTGTTAATTTAGACTATTAGTCTTTTGAATATACAAATGTTCACTTGAGTGTTGATGCATCTGAAAAGAAAAAGAAATCGGTCAAGGGCGAGTATAACACGCGCTCAAAGGGTTCCGTACATTGTATTTATTAATTACTATTTATTAATTAATAAACTCCTACTACACCCCAATTTTTTCATAATTTTAGTTTCAATAGATTCTGAAATAGGAAGCGGGGTGCATATTTTTCAGTACTTTCGAGGATATCTCTGAAAATATAATACCTAAAATTAAAACAAATACATTTTTGCGTAACGATACCCTACACGATAGATGTAAGGAAAATTTATTTTTCAAGTAACTTAATTAATATCTCGGCTAATTACCGACAGTTATTTTCGAAAATCATTGTCAAATATCCTTGGGTGATTCTGCGTCGATAGATACCTCGAACGCCTGTCAACTCCCCTGCTGACTGCCCGAAAAGTAAATTTTGTGTCTAACGGAAAGATGCATTTTGATCAAAAACTATGTTACCTAGGAAAATCGCTATAGTTTTCCTACAAGGTTTAAATAAACTTCTACTACCTCTTTTTTTTCATATTTTTAGTTTCAGTAGATTCGGAAATAGAGGGGGGGGGGGGGGGACATATTTTTGCAGTGCATTTTCGACGTTATCTCTGAAAAAATAATACCTAAAATTAAAACAAATATATTTTTCAGTTCCGTATTACGAAATCTTTGTTATGATACCCCACATGATACACAAAAAGAAAACTTTTTTTTTTCAAGTAATTTAATTAGCCCCCTAAATTTTCCCTAAACATATTTTTGAATGGCTAATAATCTGAAAATATGTGGGTAAAAATGCTTTATAACTTTCCCAAGTTTTAACTTTCTACGTCCCGTAGTTTACGAGAAAAAAGTCTCTGGCAGACGGATAGACAGACACAGAAGTGATCTTACAATGGTTCCGTTTTTAGTTTTTAAGTACGGAATCCCAAAAACCTGGGAACAAAATTTAAAAAGTAAAAAAAAAAAGGGGGGAGAGGAGAGCTTCATAGAGATCTATCTCAGCTATTCAATGCAAAAAAAAATCATTTAAAAATATTGAAATGTGAACGAGATATTGTAAAATAACAGTCCCATAGGATAAATATTAGCGAGCGTGTGTTATCGAGTGACCCAACGGGTGCCTTAATAAATCTCGGAAATCTGTTTCTGGGGATGAAGGACAGCTTTGCGTAATCGTGGATAACTATATTATATTTTCGTAAACCTTGTTAGATCAAGAAACATTTTTTTTTCTTTTCCAATCGAAATTGCCCTTAGGGTTTGCTTTAGAACTTTAACCTTTAATTACTTGGGTCTCAGATTAAATTTCAAAAATCGGATCACGTTATTACTCTGACTCGCTAAGATCTATGTCTGAGGTAAATTATAATTTATTTGATAGAGCTATGGCCGAGAAATCTTGTACATTTCATTATCGGATTGGAATGGATGCATAGAAAACTTTACTTATCTTCGGCTCGCTGCCGTTCAATAAATAACTGCATTGTATATTTTTTAACTGTTTACAGTAAATATAATCTTATTTTCAACATACATAAAGATACAAGAAGGTAATTAAACATTAAAAATTTATTCATTTATCTTAACCACTTTGGCGTGTAAATTAAATTCGTCAATAAAGCAGTTTTTTTTTATATATATTAATATAATTATTGTTAATTTCTTTAAAAGCTCCGTTTAATGTAATTTCTCCACAAATTTTAAGAAAGCTTGCAGCTTTCAACTCTAGTTTAATTAACTGAATTATTTTGCTTAAGGTTCGGGATTCATGATCAATAGTGTCATCGTATCTTATTGAATTGGATGAAACAATTGAACGCAACTAACTAAATTGAATAATGTTATTAATTACTTGAGTTTTAGGTCTTGTTAGTTTGGTATGAATTACTTCCAATTTAGTAATTAATGAATGATTTGTGGCGTAGTGTCATGCGTACTAAAATGTTCATAGAGATTTTGTCAACATTGAGAAAAACATTTAAAAAGTTGTGCAATAATGCTTTTATAATCATTAAATTAGAGATCCAGTATTTACGCTGCTGATCGCCACTGCGCCAGATCATGGAAAAATGTTTCATTTGAGGAGAAAACAAAAGATTAAAATCAACAAATTGAGAGAGTTACAAAAAACTTTTTTTTCTTTCACTACACTCAATCATTCTATTTAACAATTGAAAGATTTCGGTTTTTAGCTCACAGGCTCTCAAGCTAATGTGCCCGCAGGTTCTGTATATACGTACGTATGTATGTAGTATGTATGTATGTACGTAACGCGATAACTCGATAGAAATATCCGTCCAAATTTTGTATATAGGTTCATTCTGATAAGGCGCTTCCATGATTAATTTTGGGGCTTCGTTGGTTAAGTATAAATGGGGGCTAATCCCCCTTAATTTAGATAAATGGGTTTTTCATGCAGAATTATCTGATTTGCTTCATATTGTGTATATAGGTTCATTGTGATAAGGCGCTTCTCTGATTAGTTTTGGGGGTTCATTGGTTAAGTATAAAGTGGGGAACGGGGGCTAATCCCCCCTTAATTTAGATAAATTGGTTTTTCATGTAGAATTATCCGATTTGCTTTAAATTTAGTTTTTAGGTTCATTGTGATAAGGCGTAATCAATGAACCCCCTAATTAGTTTTGGGGGTTCATTGGTTAAGTATAAAGAGGGGGAACGGGGGGCTAATCCCTCCTTAATTTATTGTCGATTTCTTTATTTTTCGAAGGACATTATTCTTTGAAATAAGAGCATAATATACAATTAGTGTGAATAGCCTGTAAGCTCAATGCCATCAGTTTAACTGGGCACTTTTCTTTTTATTTTCTTTTACTTTATTTTGTTATTTTAATTTTTCTGAACTTATGCATATATTTATTTTATTTAAACAATGAATTCATTTATAAATAAGTAAGGCCCTAAAAAAACAATCTCGACTTTCCAAAGCATCTAAGACTACAATATTAGTTTCTTTAGACAATAGATGACTTTAGATAAATAATTGGTCTGAAAACAATTACAAAAAATTGGAACACATACTGAACTATTATGTTGTGGCCATCACAAAACTTGCTTCTATGTAAATCAAATCGTCTGTGACCGAAATTAAACGACAATCTATTCGTCCTTCAGAACTATAAATCAGACGATCGATAAACGAACGATAAATCAAACTGATTAGTCTGAGCGATACCTCATATAGGATTCCTCATGGAGGATTTCTGTGTGGCTAACAAAAAACCACATAGTACAGTTATGAAGTACACGAAAAAATTTTGAGCTTTTAATATCAACATTGTCTTTAAAGCGTTTTTAACACTTTCCAACAAAGTTGAAAAGTGTTTATGACTTCGGTTTGTCTATCTGCCGCCTATCTGCCGACTGCCTGTCTGTCCGTGCTTCAAATCTCGAAAATATAGTCAAATTGCCATACAATTAGTGTATGTTACTGAGGTTTACTATGGCATGTTCGCTATTGAAAATTAAGTGTGAAGCATTTATACACTGCAAAAAAAATTGTTGATTTTACTGTATAATACTATCAACCCCAGCTGGGGTGCTAGTATTATACTGTAAAATCAACAACTTTTTTTTGCAGTATAACTCGTTAGCACAGGGACAATCAAAAGAATTCCGTTACACCATAGTCTATGGGGAAAATCGTTCGCGGTGTATTTTAATGATATTACACTATTTCAAACATAATGAAATTGATACACATTACTGAGGTTTACTACAAGATGCTTGCAGTAGAATATAATGTGCATAACATTTATAATTCATTTACAGATTTACAGAGACACACAAACATTTCCGTTACAGTACCGTCTATGAGCAATAATTGTTGGAAATGCGTTTTTAGCTATGGTATGCGTTTTTGAGTTTAATTGGATTTTTTCACCTACTACGTTGTGTTTAAAAATTGTACAGATCATATACATGACTACATGGGAGAATTCGTAAGCATTACTGTGGATGGGCGTGAATTCCTTAAAGGTAATTTCCAATTGAGTTGCATATTTTCTAAATGAACTATATTTAGTTCAGTTGGTTCTAAGAGACGTTTGTAGAATATAAATAAATAAACGTAGATAATATACAGTGCTGTACAAAAGAATTCGATATTTGCATCTATTGACAGAAATTGCTGAAGATGATTTTTCATCTGTGTTACGCGTCTTCTAAATAAACTAAAGTTTACATACTGTGTAGAATATATACAAATTTATAAACCATATACACAGCTCCACAAAAGAACTCGAGTACTTTTACAGCTATGGATGGTAATTGCTAAAATCTGGTTTCCAAATGTGTTATGCGTTGTCTAAATTGTTTATTTAGATATCTTCTTCCGCATTATTAAACGGTGAAGTTTCATTAATGTATTCTGAAAGTGTTGGAAAGTGTTTTATAATCTTTGCTTGATGCATGATTTTTCTTTGTTTTTTGTATTTGAGATTATTGTATACAACGGAGTTATTGTCATTTGTAATCAGTGCAATCATATTGACTAACCATCTGTGTTACGCACGCGTCTTCTAAATAAACTAAAATTTATCATACTATGTAGAATATATACAAATCTATAGATCATACACAGAGTTCCAGAAAAGAACTCGAGTACTTTTACGGCTATGGATGGTAATTGCTAAAATCTGGTTTCCAAATGTGTTATGCGTTTTCTAAATTGTTTATTTAGATATCTTTTTCCGCCTTATTAAACGGTGAAGTTTCATTAATATTCTGAAAGTGTTGGAAAGTGTTTTATAATCTTTGCTTGATGCATGATTTTTCTTTGTTTTTTGTATTCGAGATTATTGTATACAACGGAGTTATTGTCATTTGTAATCAGGGCAATCATATTGACTAACCATGTTCTTATATTTATCTGCAAATTTATTTTTACGCTCGTATGGTTACTTATATTTCAGCATGGCATGTTCTCGTTTAAGATGCAATTAATTGTACAATTATTGAATCATGTTCAGATTCTTAATTTTAGATCGATTTGTTTAACAATACAATATTAAAACAATATCCATGATGATACGGCAGTAACTCATTTGAGTTTAATAACAGCGAGTATTGCATTTCTTTAACGTAATAAACCTTTGCAATTAAAGCAAACGCCTTGGATTTTTCATCCTTATTTTAATTGTATTTGACAGTATACATATAAAAGAATACCAAACATACAACCATACATATGTTATCACTACAGTATTATACTCATTTATTAAACCATTCTCCACTTTATTTTTTGCTAAAACTATTGCTGTACATATTCCATTTAACGATCTGACAATCACCAGCTTGATGCGTAAAAGTTGTCTGCAATGCTTACAATTATCTAAGCGATATGAACAAATGTTTGCAAAAATTTCTTAAACGAAGTTTTCTTTAAACAAAAAAATATAAAGTCGAGAGCAGAAAATTATACATCAAACACCAAGAAGAAATCGTTTCTCAGTAAAACTTCTAATCGCTTTTTGTCTATGTTTAATCGATCAAGAAGAAGATTTTATTCAAACACTTTTCTTGTTACAGCTTTAGAAATATTCTGTGTGTGTTCATTCGATGTATTTTTAAAATTAAACTGCTTGTAACACGCTAAAATTCTTTCATTCACGCATGAGATTTTTTCAGCGTGTATTATTAAAAGCTTTATAAAATAAAACTACATGAGAACAATATCATATAGTATTTCTTCTCGCTCATTTCTGTGTAGTCTTTATTTATATGTATTAAAGTAAATATTCCGTTGTTATTTTCAATTTCTTATAAATAATATTGACGATAAATATACATCTCAATCTGATAAAATTCAAGGAGATAGAAGAAATCATTTCACAGAGAAGCATTTGTTTCTTATTCATGTTCAATCGATCAAACAGAAGACATTTGTTATATCCACATTTTGGTCAAACTTTGGCGTATATTTTTATTTAGATGTATTTTTTTTAACTAAATTTCACATATCTTGAAAACCCTTTTCATTTACGTAAGATGTTATTTTTTTCAGCCTGCTTAATCTAACATTATCAAAACCACAGAATTCGACCCGGGATTCTCGAGTTACAAATTTACTGCCCGGCGTTCAAAAGATAAGTTAACACTTTTTTTTTATTAATGGAAAACTCTAATAGATATTTTACAGTTAATAGGGGTTTTTTTTAGATTGTTACTAACAAAATTAAAAAGTATTTTTATTTGAAAATTATCATGTCTTCAAATAAAGTACTTTCGTATTAGCCACAAGTCAGAGATTAATAGCCGAAGAAAGTAGCAAAAATTTTGTATTTACAGCAGACTTTTTTTAATTATGATTATTTCTTTATTTAAGTACGTAGATCGAATACATATCTGTTAAATTTGTGGCTTATTTATATATATTATTTCATTTATTTATTTATTTATTTATTGATGAAGCGTAAATTTTGTTAAGAAATATTAGCCGTATGCAAACTCTGAACTATTTATATTGTTTTAAGTAAAAACGGGTTAATCTTCCGCAATCGGGCTGCACTCAATAAAGATAGATTTTTATAAAATTCATGCTTGAAAATTATTTTAAATACCATAAAAAGAAAATCAGTCAATTGAAATACGGTTTTAAAACAAATGGCATCTGGGAGTTCATTTTTTCCCTCATTTGACGTTGTAAAAATTAAAATTATTCGTTGTTTAGACGTAATTAAATTTGAAAAAAAATGGTAAATAGATTGCTTCGATTGTTGTAATTATTGATATGACATCAGCGTTACTCGATAACTTGATTTTGCTCCTTTATAATATAGCTATTTATTGTATAAAATTTTACAGCACCGGGAAGAAACCATTTCTTTGTAAAACTTTTAATCGCCTCTTTGTCTGTGTTTAATCGAAAAATGTTTTTTATTCAAAACGTTTTTTGTTCGAACTTTTAAAAATACATTGTTTTTTCGATGTATTCATAAAAATAAGCTGTATGGAATTTGCTATAATTCATTCACTTAATGAGTTTTTTTTTTCCCACTTTGTTTTATCAACAAAGCTTTACAAAATAAAATTACATATACAAATAGTGTCTGACAGCCTTTTTCATTCGTTAGCTTTTTTGTGCTCTTTGTTTGTACTTTACAAGTAATTGTTAAGAAAAAAAAATTAAACAGATTTCAAGGGATTATTTCTTTCTTATCTTAGTGTTTTGTGGCAACACTTTATTGTCCTTGAAGTCCTGCAGAGATCGAGTTATACGAAATTTCTATTTTATGTTAAGGGGCTACTTCACTCAGGCGAAAACACCCGCTCGCTAATGTTAATCCTATGGAGGAAATTTTTGAAGATATCTCGTTCGCATTTCAATATTTTTAAATGATTTTTTTTTTTTGCATTGAATAGCTGAGGTCAATCTCTATGCACGCTCTTTTCTACTTTTTCGATTTTTGTTGCAATTTTTTTTATTGAGGATACTTTCACTTTCAAAACCGGTTTCGAAAGTGAAAGTATCTTAATAAAAAAATCTCGTAATCAAAATCAAAAAAGTAGAAAGGAGCGTGCATAGAGATTGACCTCAGCTATCCAATGCAAAAAAAATCATTTAAAAATATTGAAATGCGAACGAGATATCTTCAAAAATTTCCTCCATAGGATTAACATTAGCGAGCGGGTGTTTTCGTATGAGTGAAGTAGCCCCTTAACCCGAAGGCCAAATCGAACCGAAAATAATTTTTTCTTAGATCGAAACCCCACCCGATTCTGACGCACTTCAATCCGAAATCGACTCGAAATTAAAGAAAATTCAGAGTTCGTAAATATCATTATATTTTCGGAAATATCAAAAATATCCGATATTTTGATATATATATATCCAATATTTTCAAAATAGTCAACTTATAGACTAGAAACTAACTTAGAAAGTAAAACATCTTGTACTTAGCAGGAAAACTTATCATAAATGTCTTTTACTCTTTTTTTTTTCACTTACATAACAAAATTTAAGATTAAGAATTCAATAATTATTCAGAAACAAACACAATTTAGTTTTTAATATCAAGTATTAAGAAAATTTTGTGTTTTATGCAACAGATCTTGAAATAAATATATAATTAGTTTTTTATTGAAAAATGTGAACATAAATGTGAGCTTGTGTATCTTTTTCATTTACCTGAACTGTTGTGCAGTTTATTTTAGACTGTACTAAACCGAAACCAGAAAAGATTATTTCTAAAGAAGTTGTAAATAACTCATTCTCTAAATTTGACAGTTTTCTTTCAATAGTTGTTCTAAGTAAATATTCTCCAACATAATTATCGGTTCTATATTTAAAAATTCAGCTCCAAACGTAAAGCTTGAACTGTATTTTCTCAAAAATTTCATACACAATGATTTTTTGAAATAAATATCAAATATATGAAAATATCGAAAATATCAAACATCATGATAGTATGAAAATAAATATCAAATATATGAAAATATCGAAAATATCAAGCATCGTGATATTTTGAAAGTAAGTATCGGATATATATATAATTTGATATACATCATCGAACCGTGAGAAAATTAATACATCTTTTAATGCAGTTATATGTATATATATAAAAAATACCCTACAATTATATCTTTAATATCAACTCTATACTTTATGTAGAAAAATGAACATATATTAGAGTAGGGAAAAACTATTTACGATACACAATATAAAACACATTGGTTTTAGAACCTAAAATGCAAAATACAAATTACTTCTCAAAATTAAAAAGTTCCAAATACAAAATACAAAATGCGTTTTCAAAATTTAAAAGTTGCTGTGTACAAATTGTACTACGCAAAATTAATTTAACTTTTGAAATTATAAGTTTCTAAAGTAAAGAAACAAAATTTGATATTTAGGCCCGTGTTTTTCCGTTACTAGAAGTCATGTTAAAATGGCTTTTGACAAAAATATTTTTAACAAAATAATTTTTTGAACTGTATATCGAATGAGGGGATATGAAATATATTATAGCATCAAACTGCGATTAAAAAATATATGTATTCTGGGATTTAGAAGCATACTTATGAAAATATAGGAAAACGCTCAAACGCTGAAAGGGTTAAAAAAAACAGTCTAGAGGAGAATACATTTTATACAGTAAATAAAAACATTTTACAGGTAATGTTTTTAAATGTATACGGAAATGTGAAACTTTTTTATGGATATAATTCAGTTTCATTTATAGTGTAGAAATAATTTTTTATATACAAAAAATTAAAACAACCTGCAATTCGAAATTATAACTGGAAATTATGATTGGCTTTCAACAGAACTAACTTTTCAAATTGAGAATATCGCAAATAAATTTCTTTTTGGAAAAGTTATAATGTTCTGTCGTAAATGACAGTTTTTATAAGACTTCATCATAAATGACATGACATTATCTTAGTAACTGAAAGAAACAATCAACACTGTCACTAAAAAATAATTATAATAATTTTTAAAATTGCATCTTTTCTCAGCTTAGAATTTATGCAACCTGCAAAATATTTGTTCTATCTGAACTTACCATATTTGTTAATTTATATCTTGTTTCGTTTGAAAAAAAATATGTACTACTATAATTACAGTTTCCAAAAATATTTTGCTGGGAAATATGTTCCTAACGCATGAAACAACTCGCATATCAATCTTGTTGCAATCAGTGATGAGTTAATAAGGAATTGGGTTCCTTATTCTGATAAACTGATGAGACTACAATTCGGATAAAGCAAATAATTCAATATTACAGAGTAATCTGCGGAAAAATGAAAGGAAAAATTGCCTTATCATCAGATTTTATCTGTTGTACAAACATGGTTCATTGAAAATATCCTTTTATTATTATTATTATTCCTAAACCACCTTTATGCTCCTTTCGGAAATATGTTTATCGTCCCTCAACAAAATTCAACTATACAAGGTGAACGAAAATTTGCGCTACCCGTGAAAAAATATCTTATTAAAAAAACTAGTGGAATTCAGTCCGGGTTACAGAACATGAGGAAAAACCATTTTTTTTAACTATAATAGATTTTTTTTTTTACATTTAATATATGTTTAGATTTCCACTAAAAACACCAAAAAAGTATTTTTATATGAAAAATATCAATTATGTATTCAAATAAAGTTCTGATATTCATTAAAAACGATGCTTTCATATTTGCTGCATGCCGGGAGTTAATAGCCGAAGAAATCGTCTAAGATTTCGCTATTTACAGCAACCTTTTTTTATTCTGGTTATTTCAGTGGTTTTAAGCGCATAGTTTGATTATATGTCTGTTAAATTTGTGTTTTATTTATATTATGTTATTATTTTATTTATTTATTTATGATGAACTTTTAATTTCGTTATGGAATATTAGTCGGAAACAAATACTGAACTATTTACCCGGTGCAAATGCATTAAACTTTTGTAATCGGGTTGCACGTGATAGATTTTTAAAAAAGCATGCCTGAAAATTATTTTAAAATCCATAAAAAATTAGTAAGTTGATATATAAATTTCAAGTAAATTGCATTTGAAAGATAATTTTTTTTCAATTCGACGACGTAAAAAAATTAAATTGTGCGATGTGTAGAAGTTAAAAAATACCTGCGATAAAACGGAATGGATTGTTTATTTCGTTGCCACCGTTGATACCGTTTCATTGTCACCGCTCGTTAATACATGTCAGCGTTACTCATGGACATGTTTTTACTTAATAATATAGGCCAGTCGACCTCTGAGAGAATATCGTACTGTTAGTCTAACATTTTAGGTGGGAGGGAAAGGAAAACATAATTTAGGCTTTTTTTTTTTTTTTTTTTTTTTTTTTTTTTTTTTTTTTAAGCGTTGTACCGCTGGGCTGTGGAGCGCAGTATTTATATGCTCCTGTGAATTCTGACCAATATTTAAATATTCACTAAAAACAAAGAAGTACCGGAGCAAATTAAGCACTGCCTTTAAGTATGGTAATTGTAAATAAACTTGCTGAAGAATTATTTTTTAAAGTTAATACATATTTGTTTAAACTTTAAATATCACTATATTAACAAAATACAGAAAAATAAAATTGCAACCGCAGTTAAAAGTTCAGTGGCCATGTACCCATTTTTAACTGCCAAGAGACCCAAGGTGTGAGCTCCTGGCGTTTCGTCATCTTAGCCACTGGATAGTTGCACCACTGCTGATTATTTATTAGTAAGCTGAAAGTTCTTTTTTAATGCTATTTCTTAGTGTTTTGTAGAAAAATTAGTATACACAAACTATACGAATCAAGTCCTAAGTTTTTTACTTTATTACTTTTTAGTTATTTTAACTTGTAGTTTTTTCCATAAAAAAGAGGAGTGTTTGCCTACATTTTTACTGCTTCATTCAAAAAACACAGGACCCATGACGGGCCGTTTAAAGGAGCAGGGCCCCTGGTAATTTCTCACGGCTCAACCCCCATCCCTGTGGGCCTGCGCATAAACATGTGCTTTTAGGTTACTCCGGAAAGAAATCTGGGGTTTGGAAATTAGGTGTTTATCAAAAATAATCTCTGTCAAATGATATTTTTGCATTAGTGGTGTGACAGGTTACTCTATATTGCTAAAACTACGCAAAAGCACACACACATTCATTTTCTTCAAATAATCCAATAAATAATTTATTATTACCTCTGGATGACGTTGGTATACACAATTTCATCCACTGTCTGCTCAAAAACAAAGGGCCTACGATTCATTGCCTTAACTTAGAGTGTCATACACCAATTTTTGATGAACGTAGAGGTCTCTCTTCATACACATGCGGATTTTCTGTACTCCCCATATCTTTAATGAAAGATGTTTTTGTGAAATAAAACTCAATCATAAAGCTTCTTTGTGCTGGGGAAAATTTTCACCTTAACATTGCACCAAACAAACGATTTTTTTATTCATAACAATACAAACTGCAACTATAATATCTACTGAGATATAACAGTAAATTTCAGCCACCTATCAAAAAATATTTCCATTATTATCTATTTTGGATTTTCTACCATTTCTTAAAGTTTGGGGTGCGCGACTTTTCGATCCCCTGTATCAGTGATATAGAAAATGATGATATATATATTTTTTTTCTGAATGCTGTATATGCACTTCAGATGAAGTGTTAAAGGAAATAAAGAGCATATGTAAAATATATCGGTATTTATATAGCAGTATTTTCTTGGAGTAAAAGTATAAAAAAGTTGAACCCTTGAGACATGGCCCATCTTAGGACATGCTTCAGGAGTTGTAGTGGAAATAAATAGTAGTACTCAAAGGAATATATAACATAGCATAATGCTAGTGGGACACGGGGGTTAAAGAAACAAGTAGATTTTCTCGTAAAATAAATTAATGAAATGTTCAGGCTTCTGTCAATAGGTAGCAGTATCAGCATTGCACAGGCACATGTATTGATAAATTTATTTTTCATCAGTTGGTTGCAAAGTAATGAACAAAACATTTCTAAGCCTAACTGTGTGGGATTGTTTTTTATATGTTTAATACGTACTTGTTTTGATAAAGTATTAACAATATTACACTGCAAAAAAAATTGTTGATTTTACAGTATAATACTAGCACCCCAGATGCCAGTAATGCGCGGTCGCGTATCATTGCTTATTTTACTGTTTATTACTGTTAATTTTACGGTATAATACTGGCAGCTGGGGTGCCAGTATTATGCTGTAAAATCAACGCTTTTTTTTTCAGTGTACATATATGACGCTTTAATCAATGCTATTCATTCGCAATCTTCATTTTGCATTAGGTGTTGAATAGTTAATTTACAATAAGTCTAAGTGGAATTCAAAATGGTATTTGAATTAATGGGACATGTCAGATTGGTGGGCTCAAAAGTGATTATATATGAACATTGCATTTAAAATTCCTGTGAAATGATACATTTTGCGTACAAAAAGATTAATGTGTCTTATTTTTTTTATATATCTGTTAAAATAAATACGATATTACCAAATTAACTTTCAATAAAAGCCCAAGCACAGTAGTAAAAACCTCAATCAATTTTCCTTTAGTAAATTTTATCAAATTAGAAAGAAAATTTAAATTTAAAAGTAAAATTTCGTTCATTGAATTTATCATAGTGCTGATATAACTCTTGAATTTGCTTATTTAGGAAACATTTGTGCTTAATTAATGTATTCCATGAAGTCTCTTTCAGGTCCCATTAGACCCCGAAGTCAGGTCTAATTTATTATTTAGTGGTTGGTGAGATTTACAATCATTTATCGTTTGATCGAAAAATGTATCTCAAGTACATAACATGTAAAACAGTGTGTCCGTCACATTTTAAGGCGTGAACATTTATAGTAATTAAACTTTTTCTAAGATATCTCTTTCAATCACTTAATATATGTACACACACATATATATATATATATATATATATATATATATATATATATATATATATATATATATATATATATATATATATATATATATATATATATATATATATCAAGATCCAGCAATACGTAGCATTCATAAAGTATATTCATTTATTTATTTACCAATCCAAGAGATCAAATAATATATCATAAGGTAAAAATTGCGAAAACAAAGTACAAAATTCATTAATCAAAAAAGTATTTCACCCTTCCCTATGCATACGAATAACAGCTGAATAGACACAAACATATACCAATGACTCTCTTGTAATTCTATACACTAATGATAATATATTATACTCCAGATTTCTAATACATCAAAGTTTTCAAAATTCTCCATCACGTTTCGTTCAGATCTTACCAGTGGGGAATGTGATCATCATTTTATTTCTGAATATTTTCTTCCTGATAAAAGAGAAAATCACGAGATCTTCCAATACGTGTACATTAACCCTATGAAATAGATAACATCCCTTGAGTTTTTTTTTCATTTTTACCTTTCGCCCTCCTGATCTTTTTCCTATACATATCTGCTAACGTGCCCTTCGGGTTGACTGAGATTTGACCTCTCCTCTCTTGAAAAGCAGAATAAGCCTAGAACTTGTCAGAAGCAGAGTGAAGAAATTTCTTAGAAATATTATATTTCCTCCATTCTTATTTAAATGCAGTGTATTATTATTTTTTTACTTTCCAGACACGTATATTGTAAGGCAGCAGTCTTATAGTGCACACATGTCTGACACATATACACAGAAAAAAATAAAACCCAATTTGGAAACAAAAAAAAAAAAAAAAAATTTTTTTTTTAAATTGGGTATTTAACAGTGCCCAAAATGGATACACAGTGGTAACGAAAACAGGCATGGCCCAATTTGGGCACATACCTAAGAATCTTTCGACCCAAATTGGATTTTATTTTTTTCTGTGTAGTGTCAGGAAAACATCAGGTATTATTGCAATCGTAATAAAAACTCGATTATGGAAATTTTAGTATATTTTTAGGGTTTGAGCTTCCCAGAATCCGTTTTCGTTATTTTTACAATGATGCTATATGTATATATACATGCGTAGATCTTCATATTTTGTTTACGCTTTCCGATTCCCAGAGTCTGTTTTTTGGTGTTTTAATGATGATGTCTGAGTGTACATATGTGATTAAACACGATAATGTTCGATCTGTGTTTTCGATTGAGCTCTCATTTGGTAAATAAGTCATATCCATCTCCGCAAGGGCTGTAAATATTTTCCAACAAATAGGACAACGGGTAACCATTTTTAAACCGTTTTTAACCTTTTTTTGACCAGGGAAAACGATAAGTATTTTTTTTAACTCAGTTATTTAATAAAATATTTTTATTGTTCACGTTCATTTTATCTCGATACAATAATCATGTTTGACCATAACTTGACTGGATTTAGTAAAACTTTTTTTTTTCATTAAGAAAACAAAGAAACAAATGTATTGTAAATTTCATTAGCCTGATAAAAAGGAATGGGATTTTAAATATTGCATTTTTTTTTTAGGAAAAATGACGAAATATATACATTTAAAACAACTTAAAAACCTTATTAGCACGACTATGTAAATTCAATTTCAATATTTATTTTTATTTACAGGCTTTAATTTCAGCATGCGCGGAGTAAAAAATTCAAAAGTTCGGAGTATATAACAATTTCAGAAAATATTTTCAGCTTTATGAATGAAAGTGCACATTTTCTTTAGAACTGAGACCATTTTCAACAGTGAAAACATTTCACCTTTGTTAAATTAGAAAGCCTATTTATTTCTATATAGCTATTTATTTGAACGCATGGTAATCTGAAAAGTGTTCTGAAAGTCAAGTGAAGTCACTCCAGATTTTTTTTTTCCTAACCGATGAATCTACATGCTTTTGAAATGAGTAGCGGAGTAATCGTTCATTAAATATAACTTTCTATCCTCATCGATTATAACATTAATAAATATGTAAATATGCAAAGTTTAGACATCTCATAAAATGAAATGAAATTAAGCATATCTCATGCTCATTCATAAAGTGAAATTTTCCAAAAATGAACAAGGGAAGACGAAAAACTTTCAGTTATGAAAGCAAATTGTTTTTTATTTAAAACGGATAGAAAAACAAAATAAAAATATTTTATATCTAGAATCGAAATTAACTTATTTATTCCAGTAGGATAACGGTTACAACTAATTTTCTAAAGATTTATAGAATTAGGGTGGAACAACATCATATATAACAACTGACAAAACAGCTTTAATTTGGTCATTTTAAATGACGTGCTTTTTTAAAAAAGAACGCGCTTTTAATGACAAATGGGGATATATGTTTTTGATTAAATTAAATTAATATAACAAAAATCAAGTTATTTGAGTTGCTTTACTTTAAGTACATGTGTGTGTAACATAAAAGTGCAATATAAATGATTGCTTATGCGGCACTATTTTCTTGACATAAAAGTATTACGAAGCACCTGCGAATTACCACTGAATAGGGAAAAACTATAATCAATAACTCTGTTTCACTTCTACACGTTAACGTTCATATTACATACTGCATATTTCTAATACATCATCAAAGTTTACAAAATTCTCTATCACGTTTCGTTCAGGTCTTACCGTCATGGAATGTGATCATCATTTTATTCATGCACATTTTCTTCCTGATGAAAGAGAAAATCACGAGATCTTCCAACACGTGTACATTTACCCTATGAAATAGATAACATCCCTTGAGTTTTTCCATTTTTCCTTTTCGCTCTCGTAGTCTTTTTCCTCTGTATCTGCTAACGTGCCTGGCGGGTTGAATGAGATTTGACCTCTCCTCTCTTAAATAGCAGAATAAGTCTACGACTTGTTGGAAGTAGACTGAAGAAATTTGTTAGATATATTATATTTCTTCTATGTTTATTTAAATGCAGTGTAACAATTTTTCCCTCTCCGGATACATATAGTGTACACATATAGGAGATAAATAGTGTAAGGAACCAGGTTTTATTGTAATCATGATAAAAACTTGATTATCGAAATTTCAGTATATCTTTACATTTAGGGGAGACTTGATCCCTAGGTCTAAAACCAGGAAAAAACTGCAAATGAGTCTCTGAAACCGGCAACACTAATAAAATGATTCCTTATCTACAGATCTGACAACAGAATTTCATTCACCCATTTTTATTTTTGTTGCAAGAAAGAAATATCTGATTTCTTACAATCAAACTTCTTTTTCAGTAGGTAGTTTATGTTTCTTATTTTTTGCTAAATATAATTAAATAACTTAAGTTGATTGATATAATTTACCAACATTCCTTACTGGCTAAATGTCGTTATTTAAATCCAATACAGTTTCTTTACTTTTTTTTATCAAAAATATCAAATATAACAATATTTAATAATTATTTTTCCAACACACGCACATTAGGGACACATGATCCCCATTGTATGGGGAGATTTAATCCTGGGGATCAAGTGTCCCCAAAGTTAAGCTAAATTAATGTTAAATTTTATTAACCCATAAGAAACCCATATTAACAGTTAAAGTGTCGATTTACTGAAATAAGAGCGTCTTCTTAACGAATGATATTACGCTCTCCTGAAACTTCTGCTAGAATGATCTCGTATTATGTATACTCTCTATGACTAAATATTTTTCGTAAAGTTTATGAATGATGAAAAAATTTTTAACGGGCTTCGTGAAATTAGATTAAATTAAACATAGTAAAATACAAATAAAGCTTAGTCATTTTAACATATAAAAATTTTGTATATATTTCATATTAACATTCATTAAATGTTGATTTTCAGCTTTTCTAAATTTCTTTTAAATTGTCGAATTATTAACTTTTCTTTACGAATGAAATCATGCTCTCCTGAAACTTGTTCTAGAATGATATCATATTAAATATTCTGTCTCACTAAGTATTTTCGATATTTTTATCAATAATCGAATAAATATTTGCATTTTAAACTGACCTCATAACACAAAATAAACAGTTTAAATATCATAAATACAGTATTATAAATATTTTCTAACTAATGCTTCACTTTTTTGAACTGTGTATTGGAATGGTCATGTATTGACTAATATGACACACTAAACACTTTCGATATTTTGCATCAAAGAACAAACATTTGCATTTCAGATAGAGCTCATCAAATGAAGTTAAATTAAACGTATTACATATAAAATATGAATAAATATTCAATTCAATAACTATACGTATGGAATAAAGTTTTATACTTTATACTTATTTGACCTTGTATTAAGTATTCAAAGACATTAACAATACTTTTTCGAAAATAAAAATGAAAATATATGAAAACTTAGATAAATAAAATAGTTTTACAGATGGTGTGTTGCATTTAATTTTTTATTTTTGTGACTTTTTGATCAGTTGAAGTGTTATTTTGTACTTTTAAACATCATTAAAGAAATACGCTATCCTTTGAACATTTTGTTATTACCCTATCACTATGTCCTATCAAAACATGCCCTGTTGTTGCCCAGGACAAATATGCTATCTATTTTTTCAAATTAAAAGAAAAACAAGTATCACTTATATTTGTACAGTTTAATTTTTACCGTGTGTTACAAACATTATGATATGAGATGTCACCGGCTGAAACTATTCAGTGAGTGATATATTTTTTGACAACTTGTTGAAAGTGCTTGGGGTCCGCGTGGACCCCAGGACATAGTGATAGAGTTAAGTATTTTGTGATACTCTTTTGGAAATGTAGTTAAAAAGTTCAATAAAAGAAATATTTTTTCAAGAAAAATGACAATTATGTTTTCATAATTTGAAAAATCCATATATTTAAAGCGAAAAGCGCATTCTGTCAAATTGCACATTAATTTTTTTTTCTACACGAAAATGGCCTCATTTCGCATGCTTAAACATTTTTTAAGGCTTTTTCCCGCAGAAACGGGAAACCTGTTTAGCCTAGAGGGATTGAAAAGGGTTGATTAAAAACGGATGGGGTGTAATATGGCCATTGCGTTGAGAGCAAAATCTTTTTTTTTTAAAAAAACTCATGTTTTCACTACTAAATATGCATATTTTATCACAAAATTTTAAAGAGAGCTTGGTTACAATTATATTTATAACCGATTGAAATTTCAGAGAGTTCGGAAGATGAGAACTATATTTTTATTGCTGAGTTAAAGAAGCCGACGCAAAAACAAACGAACAAGAAAAATTTATTTTACTTACAATTAGATAACAGTATTTTTCACGAAATTTTTACACGGACTGTAAACTGTTTTATTTATAACCAATAAATATTTCAAAGAGTTCGGACAAAAAGAACTTTTTACTTTTAAACTATGAAACGACCTTATGTGAAAAAACAAAAAAATGTGCTCTTTATCACTAAATATGAATATTTTTTCGCGATTTTTTTATTTTAAAATATAATCTCATACAAAATCTGGTCAAAGATATAAAATAATAAAAACTTGATGTTTTTTTTAATTTTTTATCACGGGCCCGGGCAATGCCTGCCGGTCGGGTCAGTTGGTTATTTATTAAAGAGAATTAAAGCAAATTTTAAAACACGTCTTTTCCTACAAATTAAATCCATTTAAAAGTTCAGGAAGTATATCATGTACGTTCATAAAAACATTCTATACTTACTTCTATTGTACAAAGATGATTTTTTTAGAAAAAACTCTTCAATATTTATTCTTCTGCTACTATTTTTTTAAGGGGGCGGGGGATGAGAAAATAGTTTTTGTAAAGTTTAATAATTCGTCTTCAAAAATAAAATTATTTTCGATTAGTAACCATCAAGACATAAACAATGAATACAAAATAAATAAGTTAAATATTTAGATTTTTTTTCAGGTTTCCAGAAAAATGACTTGAATAAAATCTTCATTACTTATAATAAATTCTAGTTCTTTAATGCATTTTCCTTTCCAAATATCATGTTGTTATCATTCGGTAAATGGTAATTCTTTAAACAATAAGTAAAGAAAACAGATAAACAATTAGTGGGAACTATAAATTATTTATATGAATGAAATATGGACTGTGAATTAGTTTAAGCATATTAAATATTATTTATAAAACAGGTTATTAGTCATCCCTTTTTACTAAAAACAATGGTTCTTTATTATTAAGTCTGAATTAATTTGTATCATTAAAATCTATAACACTTATTGTTATAATTAATGTATATTGATTAATCAATAAACCTTTCATAAACTTCCGATGTTTTAATGTTTTTTTTTTTTTTTTTTTTTTATTAAATATGCAAGAAATAATCTCTTTGAAAAAATGAAATAATAGAGTTGTGAGTGAAATTGCGTATGTGACAATACTTTAAATGATTATTTGACATCAGGTGGTATTATTGATTGAAATGTTGAATTTTAAAAAATTTAAAAATTGAATTTTATTTTAAAATTAAACTATTGAGAAAAATGTCATTTAAAAAAATCCATTTTTTTATTTATAAGTACTCGAATTAATTGGGGGGGAGGCAATAGTTGAAAATAAGAGCCAAGTAAACTAGTCGTGGGAGGCCACCGTAATACTTACCCATCATAGTTATGCATAATATAAAATATGAAAATAAAACATGTGTAAACTATTTATAAAATGCATTGCAATTCGAATAAAATCCTGGCTTGCTGACATCATAAAAATTAAATGCTTTTTTACTGAATTGCGTAAAAGAAACATCCTTTCAACTCCAAAAATTATAATCATATTAACTAACAGTTTACTGCGTCGGATTAAGCGTTTCATTTCCAATTAAAATATCACTTTGAATTGAAATTTGAATGAAATACAGGGTCATGAAAAATCGAAGAGTGTGGAAAATAGGATTACAAATATCTCAGCAACTCATTATCCGATTGACTTCATTCTTTATGCAAAATTTATGCTTTTGTATTGTTTTTTATAGGCACTCCTTAAAATAAACAATTTCGAAAGTTTTTATGTATCTTTTATCAGAATGAATATTTTGAGAGTCCGAAAATAATAGTTCCGGATAATCGAGGTTACCAAAATAAGTTTCTTCATATTATTACATACTAAGTACATACCAAATTTCAAGTCTCTATCTCAATTAGTTCATGAGATGGAACGTTTACAGACGCACACAGACAGACGGACGTCAAAAAAAAAATCTAAAAATACGTTTTTCGGAATCTTTAGTGTCTGAAACGTGTAAGTCCGTCAAAAATATTTTTTCCGATTTTCAAAAAGATTACAAGACTTACCCTATACTGCGTATGATGGGTAAGTAAAAATGCAAACTGTAAAGTTAAATTGAAATTTTTAAAACAGATTACAAATAATAATAATAATAATAGTAATAATAATAATAATAATAATAATATAATAATATAATAATAATAATATAATAATAATAATAATAATAATAATAATAATAATAATAATAATAGCAAAATAGACTTTTTTTATACTACAAAATGATTAAAACAATATAAAATTTGCATGTTTGGAAAAGACTTAATCTTTCTTGTAGATCAAAACACATGCCAAACTTTCATTGTGAGAACAGAAGACAACGATGACCCATTTGTATGTTTTTCTGAGTCTTGCTTTTGCTCTGATACTGTTAGGTTGATTTACGCCTCACGCAGAAAGTTCAGTAGTTCTGCGTGAAGCATAAATTAACACTGAAAAAAAGTGTGGATTTTACAGTATAATACTGGCATCCCAGCTGCCGGTCTTATACTGTAAAATTAACAGTAATAAACAGTAAAATAAGCAGTAGTACGCTGTCGAGCATGCGCCGTAGCGTATTACTGCTTATTTTACTGTTTATTACTGTTAATTTTACGGTACAATGCTGGCAGCTGGGATGCTAGTATTATGCTGTAAAATCATTTTTTTTTTTCAGTGTGTAGATTTTTATTAGCAGAGTAGCAATTATTTTCGTTTTCTGAAATATCATTCTTAACAAAAAATGCAGGATGCTTTTATTATGGAAAATTCCTCGAGTTAAAAAGAATTTTATTGAAATTTAGTTAATATATCTTCCAAAATAAAAATTAAGATGTATTTAGAAAACATGGTGCGCTTTGGAACTTAAATGATCTATTAATAAGCCAATTTATCTATTTATTTTTATTTTTCATCAATCTTTAAGAAGTATCTGTGAACTGGGAAAGATTTAATTCCCATTGAACAAAATAAAATGACTTAGATATTTTGAACGGGCGAAAAACTCTTTCGGACAAAGAGAGAAAATATTTTTCTTCATATAACTTCAGATTTTAAAACACTCTTTTTCTTTACAATTTTGTTAACTTTTAAAGAATCGTAATTTATTTTACTTTTCTTTCTCTCAAAACGTACTTTGTGGGCAAAGTTATGTACTGTCCCCAGTGAATATGAAGGGAAAAAATCCGATATACATTACAAATTGTTTGAGAAGTCAATTCAGTAAGAAATATACTTACTTTTACTCTTTTGTATAGCTGTTTAGAGACAGCGTAGCTATTATTTTCATACCAAAATCTATATCACATTCCGATTATGGAAAAACCCTCAATTTCAATAAAACTTTATTAAGTTATAATTAAAATCAAATTCCTTTTTTAATGCAAACTAATCTACCTGCAATGTATTAAAATTTTGAATGAAATCCGTTTTCCATTTTAGGGATATTATACTCTTCTTATAATTGCATCATAAGGATTTTTTTTTTCATTTCAAAAAATGTATTTTGCATGCCATTATATAAGACTGAAAAGAACTCAGATCAAGAAAAAGCAACGAAGTAAAATAACAAAAAGATTGTCATATGAAAACATTAAAAATCTGTAGGTTTAATGACATATCTGAAGAGAAATGGGAAAGTTGTTTAATGGATATTTAAAAGTATTTACACTGCTCAAAACAATTAAAGGATATTTGAAGTTTTATATAAAATAAAGATATAAACGAAATTTTTTTTGCCGAAAATAGAAGAAGAGAATCACAAATGCAAATTTTTCTGGTTTTCAAACTGTGGAGTATGCAAATTTTGAGTTCGACGTCAAAAACGTCGCTTCAGCGGCAGCGAATGAAATTTGACTTTCAACTAGATAAAAGAGAATGAAGACAAGGATGATCGGCATTCAGTGATTGCTTTGTTTCTATGAGTACGATGTCTCAGCGAAGTCATTTGACAGATTCAGAAGCTTGGAGAATTGTTGGTAGGTTAGAAGGGGGCCAAACTCAAGCCGAAGTAGCGGAAGCCATTTGAGTGTCACAAAGTGTCATTTCCAGGATCTGGAACCGTTTTTTGGAGAGTGGATGTGCAGGCCGAAGACCAGGGCAAGGTCGTAGACGGGCAACAACGCTCAATGAAGATCGGTATTTAGCGTTAACAGCTCGGAGACACCGAAACATGAACGCTACTCTTCTCCAACAACACCTTCGCTCGGCTACAGGCACCACGATTTCAACTCAGACTGTCCGAAACCGGCTCCATGCTGTAGGTCTGTATGCTCGCCGACCGATGGTATGTGTTAGATTAACATCAAGGCATCGTCGCGACCGCAGGGAGTGGGCAACCGAGCATGTCAACTGGAGGAGAAATGAATGGAGCAATATTCTGTTTTCTGACGAGTCTCGTTTTTCTGTGCATCCAGATAATAGGCGTATTTTCATCTGGAGGGACCGTGGCAGTAGGAATAATCCTGCGTTCGTGCACCAAAGTGTCAGATTTGGCGGTGGAGGAGTGTTGGTGTATGGTGGCATCTCCATTGACGGGCGCACTGACCTCTACATCATTCGAGATGGAGCTCTGACTGGTCGTCGATATAGGGATGAGATCCTCAGACCTATTGTAGTCCCTTACGCTGCAGTAATCGGAGATAACTTCATTTTAATGGACGATAACTGCAGGCCACATCGTGCAAACCTGGTGGAGGATTTCCTTTTCGAGGAAGGAATCGTTCGAATGGAATGGCCAGCGTGTTCTCCAGACATGAATCCAATCGAGCACGTTTGGGACGCTCTAGGAAGACGAGTTTCTGGCCGCCAACAACCCCCACAAACTCTCCAAGAACTGGAAAGAGCTCTTCTTGAAGAGTGGGGCAGAATACCCCAACTCGTCATTAATAGCCTCATTGAGTCCATGCCTCAAAGGTGTTCAACGTTGCTGGCCGCCCGTGGAAACCATACCCCTTACTGAAAATGATTTTCTTTGAAGAAAACACTTTTTCTTATTCTTTTTTTCTCATATGCACAAATTGTGTTTTTTTCCTTTTGTACACAAATGCGCAATAAAATGCATTTTTTTTCTGCCAAACATGTGTAATTTATTCTCATATAACCTACTATGTCTGTCGACCATGTATCAATCAGCTAAAAAGTTTCCCAGATACAAAATCCACCTAAAACTGCAATATCCTTTAATTGTTTTGAGCAGTGTATTAATTTTAGCTCACTTCAGCGCATAAATAAACTCTGTGCCAATAACTCAGTTTCTTTATATTTTTATTTAAATCTTTTATATTCTTTTTGTTAGTTTTTTACGTTTTCCTAACAGATAAACTTTTCGTTTATATCTGAAAATGCGGGGACTGATCCTATTATTATTACTTAAGATAAATTAAAAAATATATATATATATATCATGTCAAACTATATTTTCCCCACTGGAAATGAAGGGAAGATGTCTGAGATACATTAAAATTCGATTGATACATTAGCCCAGTAAAATATATATCTAATTTAGATCTTTTGCATAGATTTTTAGTGACAGGATAGAAATTATTTTCGTTTTCTGAAAAAGCATTCATTCTAAAAAAATGCAGGAAACTCTTATTATGGAAGATTCCTCGATATAAAATTATTTTTATTAAACTTTAGTTGAAAGAACAAATATATCTTCTAAAACAAAAATTAAGAAGTAACTAGAAATCTTTGCTCAGTTTGGCACTTAAATGATCTATGAATAAGCCACTTTATTTATTTTTACTTTTTCATCAATCTTTAAGAAGTATCTGTGAACTGGGAAAGATTTAATTCACGTTGAACAAAATAAAATGACTGAGATGTTTTGAACTGGAGAATAACTCTTTCGTGCAGACAAAGAAAATACTTTTCTTCATATAACTTCAGATTTTAAAACATTTTTTTCTTTACAATTTTGTTAATTTTTAAATAATCTTTATTTATATTACTTTTATTACTCTCAAAACGCACTTTGTGGTCTAAGATCCCAGTGAATATGAAGGGAAAAAATCCGATATGCATTACAAATGTTTTGCGAGATATCAACCCAGTAAAAAATATACTTTTTTTACACTTTTGTATAGCTGTTCAGGGACAAAGTAACTATTATTTTCATAGCAAAAACTATATCACACTCCGATTATGGAAAAATCGGATAGTTGGATAAATCCTCAATTTCAATATACAGCTTTATTATGTTATAATTGAAATCAAGATTTTTTTTTAATGCAAACGACTATTATACTTTTACAAAGCTAAGCTAAATGAAAAGTAGCATGGTTTTATTTTATTTATTATTATTAAGTTCTACAAAATTTGTATTTGAAAGATTAAAAACATTTGTAGTTGTAAAATCTCTTTTATAGATCAAAAGTATGTGGTGAATTCTACTTTGAAATAGATTTTGACACTTATTACAAAATAAATGCTACAAAAATTGTTCAATATAGCAAAAACATTTAAAATTATTAAATTAAAGGTTTGCAGCTGTTTGGGAACACAGGAGAAATAAATGGAACATGTCACATAACTCCTTCTTTCAGTGTGTCATTCCTTCATCTAGGTAGTATATCTATATTTAATATAAAGCTTATCACGTAACCATACTGTTTTTTAAGTTTAACTTAATTAGTGACATGCCAACACGAGATATATGGACACCATTCATTAATTTTGTTTTTACAAATTTAATGAGTGACAAGATCACTTTAAAAATAGAACTCAGTATTCATTTATGATCGATTAAAATGAGTACTTTCTATACAAATATTTAAAATCTAGCAGGTGTGAAATTTGTACAATATATTACATGGGCTTATAGTCACGCCTTCTGTGTTGATTTGAAAGTGAGCAATAGTGTTTTGTTTAAGAAATATTAGTGTTCCCTATCTCCTAATCCAATCCCACTTCCTGCCGCCTTAACCCTATACAATGTTAAAAGTGGTTAAAATAAATTTAAGATAGAGAAAAGTTATTTTCTTTTTCCATTCTTCCAAGTTATTTTTAAGCTAATATTTTATTTTTAAATTTTTTATTATGTCAAAGTAGTACCAAATAGGCTAAAAAAGACTTGTCCACTATTGAACAAGGAAAAGTATGAGTAAATTGCTGTAAAAGAAAAATATACGAAAAGGGGTTTTGAAATATAACTGAGAAAAGAGTATTTCGTTTCTATTATTTATGCGTATGTTTTTAAAATAGGATTTTATTTTTTTATTAACTTACCCTCTAATGCTGCTTCTTTGAAGATGTGTTTTGTAAGGTAACAGAAAATTAATCTCATTTCAACAAGAAGAGATTTCTTCGGTTTAGCTGATATGATAGCAGAAGGTGTAGAATAAAATCTTATAAGTAAAAATATGTTTTGTTTTTCATTTTCATTATTTTCGGTTTTTTGTAAAAATATTTCCAATTTAAAATACTTTTTTTTTTACATATTTTCAAAATGAAATTACATTATTTATAAGATGTATGACTAAAAATATGATTTATTTTTTATAAAATAATATTAATAATAATGGTTTTAAGTACAAGATGTAAGTTTTTTTAAGATTATTTTCTTTATTCTTGAAATATGCTCTAATATTAAATTAAACTTTTTTTTATGTTTTTTTTCATATATTTTTACAATTTAATATATTTTAAACATTTTTTAATATTTTTCCTAATGTAAAATGCATCCTTTAATGATCAAGGTACTTTCGTTTCTATTTTTTGCATTTCAGTTGTAAAGGAGATTTTTTCTCCTCTTTTAATGTTCTTAGTTTTATTTATTTAATATTTTCTAACATAAAAGTGCATGTTTTCTAATATAAAAAGTTTACTTTTCGTTATAAAAAGTTTATTTCTTTTTTTATTTAAGAAGTTTCGTCTTTATTTTAAAAAATACTTTACAGTCGATTTTTTTTTCTTTTTAGGTGAAGCATTTTTTTATTCATAATTTAGGGCGTAAAGGGTTAAGAAAAAATCATTAGATCTTTCAGTTAATTGCATCATTTTTTAGGATATAAAAAAGACTTATGATATCATTAAAGTTTTCCCCATTTTACCTTTCTCATTCCTGATTTTCTTTTACCGTGTATGCTTACGTGTCTTGGGGAATCGAGTAAAATGTCACGTATGTTTTTAATGAAAAAAGTCTTAAACATGTTTAAAAAAAATTTTTAATTTTAAAAAAATTAAAAAATTTTATTTGTGGTTTCTGTTGAAATGTTATATATGTGTGTGAATGGGATGTGGTTTGCAGTTCCCATAACATGCCCGACCGCAGCGAGAAGAGGTGCGCCAGATCCCACGGTAATTCGCTAGGCTAGCAGAAACTCAACACAATGATGACTAAATAGTTTCTCCTCTCTAGCCTGAGAGCAAAATATTAAGATCCTCGTCAGATTTACTTGTCGGCTTAGCTTGGGCAGACGGCCTAGCCGGGGTCAAAGATCGAGAGACACAGTAACAGCCAATAAGCTACGGCAAAATCATCCCCTTTTCACCTTAAACCTGTATATAACTTGTATTTGACCTGTATTAGAATTATGTTTTATTCCTGAGATTAAAATAGTATAGTTTCTACAAAAGACTCTTCAATTATCCACATTAATTACATCATACTAATTATTATTATATGTATATATATATACTAGCTGATCCACCCGACATTGCCCGGTCCAGTCAAAAAATAACACAAAACGCGAAATCACTGTAAAAATTACTGCAAGAAACCATTCCTTTGGTAAACCTTTCGAAAATAAATAGAGATACGGACCCCGAAGCGGAAGTAAATTCAATACCACGCCCTCATTTGATTCAAAGCGGGTCAGCTTTTAATTAGGTCACAATTTCACCGTCTGATTTCACAAAATTTGCATTTTTGGAGTCCGAAAAATAAACTACGTACATACTGTGAGTTTCGAATCGATACTTTCAATAGATTTCTGAGGATGAGGATGAATGAAAATGGGAATATATGGTTGTATGGGATTATCAAATCGGTAACTTTCTTTTACGGTTTCAATAAAACAGCCATTTTTGGCGCACGCGCAGGAAAATCTTTTAGTTCCACTGCCAGGGTGTGCATTCTGTGCTAAACAAATTTCCGACACTTGTCCTCGCTATGGACGCGTTGCGAAATCTTTCCGTTCCAATTTCAACCACCAAGGGGCGCATTCTGTTCTAAACTAACATATTTCTGAAAGAAACTTCGGCAATCGTCCCCGCTGCCTACGGCACGGTATAGCGGGAATGTACCTCGCGCTGCAATACATTTTAGTTTCAATTTCTACCGCCAGGAGCGCTATATCTATATCTTACTTAGTTATTTATACATTAGTTAGTTCTGTTAAGTTGAATGAATCAATTCCCGTTGAAATCGGGCCCATGGCACACGAGAAAATAGACTTCTCGCCGGAGATTAATATTCATACATAGTGGTACCAAGGGCTGAAAAAATGATACCGAAAATTTTTTGTACCTAGGGGAACTGGGAAAAATCTTAGAAAAGGTTTCGTTTTGATGGGACCAATATTAAAATGTTCCAATTTGGGAGGCAGGGGGGATATATATATATATATAAATTTAATGTAAATTTTATTATAAAACAGTTTACATACGATATAGATATTTTTATTTATAAAATTTCAATCTCATATAGTAAACCTATTGAAAATTTTAATCAATGGAAAATACTAGTTATTGAAAAATTAAGTTCGTCTTTAAAACATAATTTATTGCATATGGTTAAAATTAACATAAAACATTTGTTCCAGCAAATTACTAAATTACAAAATAAAAACTATGTAATCACTTATATTGACAAATCTCCTAATAATTATGCAATCATATGTAAAGCTTATTATCACCAACTACATACATCCTGTATTTCTACTAACAATTCTTTTAAAAAAACTAATGAAAATGTAATTGTAAACAATCGTAAAATTCACAGTTATTATAAATTATTAAATATTTCTTCTACTAACTTTAATTATCCTTATTTAGTTCTTATACCCAAATTTCATAAAAATCCAATTAAATTTAGGACTGTAACTATAGGATGCACTACATATAATAATATAGTCAATAAACATCTATTAAAAATTCTCAATCAAATTTATACACTGACAACATCCACTGATAATACACATTGTATAAAAAATAGCTATCAACTCGTCAATATTTTGAAAAATCTTAAATGTGTTAACAATATAATGACATATGATTTCAAAGATCTATTTAATAATATACACTGCTGGACAATTGCTAAGGACGGATCACAAATTGCAATGTAGCATAACATTAAGCGAGATATGAGGCCTAGTATGATAAAATATTGTTGCCACATTGTTCAGACATTAGAATAAAGGACATTTATTGTTCTGGAAAATACAAAATGCTATGAAATATCTGAATGAAAAAAATGTTCATTTGATGCTGCATACGGAGAAGTGGAACAATGCATATGAAAGTCAGCAGACACTTTGGAGAAAGGTGTCAGTACGGGACATGTCCACCGTGGAGTGTGTGATACAACATTCTACACGTCGTATTATACTTTGCACAACATTATCCTGCAGCTGTTGAGGCAGTTTATCCCATTCCTTTGTCAGTGCACGGATGAGGGTGTTCTTGTTGGTGGAGGATAGTTTCGACTAGCAATTTGCCTCCCCAAAGCATCCAAACCTTTTCAATGAGGTTTAGATCTGGAGAACGCGCTGGCCATACGAGGCGTTGAATACCCTCGCTGTCTAGACAATCTTGAACAGCGAGTGTTCGATGACATAGTGCGTTGTCGTCCATGTAAACTAAATTATCACCGACAGCACCACGGAAAAGGCGAACATGAGGAAGTAGAACTTCATCAATATATCGTTGGCCCGTCATAATCCCAGTCACAACCACATGTAGGCGCGTGCGGCCATTGATCATGTTGCCGGTCCCTACCATGACACTGCATGTCGGATATCTTTCCCGTTCCTGGATATTTTTTGGATGATAAGTAGTACCACTCTCACGCCAGATCAGTTGGCGTCTACAATCCGATGACAGACCGAACCTACTCTCATCTGAGAATAGTACGCATGCCCAGTCCTGTTCAGTCCAGTTGCGATTCTCACGACACCATTGCAAACGGGAAGTACGCTGCTGTCTGGTCAATGGGACACACACAACAGGTCTCCGGGCGTATTATCCTCCATCCCTCTAACGTCTGGCTACAGTTTTTCGGGAGATCTGCTGTCCTGTGGCAGCAATAAACTGATTTGCCACCTGCTGAGCTGTTGTGCGTCGGTTCTTTTTTGCCGATAGGACAATGTATCTATCTCCTGCAGACGTCGACTTTTAACACGACCTCCCCCGTGACGCCTGCTACACATTCCAGTAGTTTTAAATGATTTCCACAGCCATGAAACAACGGTGGAGCAATGTCGAACTCTCTGGCAACATCAGTTATTTTTCGCTCTTTTTCGATCTTTGCAATAATTCGGCAAAGCATAAAATCATCTAAGTGATATCGGGAAAACATGCCGAAATTTTCAAGTTCGTCAATTAAGTCTTTCCTGTAAAACTTTGACTTGTAACAACAACTGTCCACACGCGTCAAATCCTTTAAAGCTCTTATCAGCGCTATCACGCGATGAACAGACGTGGAAAAGAAAATTTGCATACGCACACCTCTTCTTACTATATCCCGCACTTATTCTAATTTTGCACATTTTGATTCCTTTAATTTTGTGGTTGCTATGGGTGATAGTGTTATCCGTCCTTAGCAATTGTCCACCAGTGTAGATTTATTAGATCTACATAATATTATAAATGCATTATTTAATAAGTATCATCATTCACTAAATTTACCAATTCATATAGATACAGCTTATTTTAAAACTTTAACAAATTTCATTATATATAATAATTATATAATGCATGATAACACGTTATATTTACAGAAAGTCGGTATACCACAAGGGGGATGTACATCTAGTAACTTTCAGACTTATACTTGTATCAGTATGAACGTACTTTTATTAACAGTAATATACATTTATATCGTTATATTGATGACATAATTTTAATTGCCTGATTACACTAATATTTCTATATTTCCAGTTGATTATCCTACTAATTTAGAATTAACGGAAATCCTCCTTTCTAACAATACTATTAACTTTTTAGATCTTAAAATTACACTTAAAGAAAACAAAACAGTAATTGATATATTTGATAAACGTAAAGAATTTAAATTTAAAGTTAATTCATTTACTAATTTTAAATCATGTCTTCATAATTTTGTATATCGTAATAGACTCCTTAATCATATTTATAGAATAAAAAGTTTATGTTCTTCTCAACTAATTAACAACAATATTAAAAAACTTATCTATGATGCATTACAACATGGTTTTCCAAAAAAATTCATATATTCTTTAATATATAATTAGTACTTAAATGATCTTTGCAACCAAATTAACACATGCGTTAAAAAATGTATTAAAAAAACATATAATCTTAGAAAATAGTAATAAAAAAAATTGTAATAGGACGGTTGGGTGGGTAGATGTTGGATTGAGGAGGTGTGTGGCGGAGTTGTATGAAAAAAACGCATGGTTAATTTATATTTAATTTAAAAAATGGGGGGTGGGGGGCATTTTGATTTACACACACGTTTGATATTACACATTTTATAATGGACTGTGATGTGATATTTTTATATGTATATTAATTTAGTTATATTTACATATTCATCATTTAATTAATTTAAATGAGTTTATATTCATTAATATTAAGAATGTTTTTTATCTAATGCATTTGGATTAATGACTACGGTGGACAATATCATATTAACTTCTAATATAATGTATACTTTTCTAAAGTGTTAATATAATACATGTTTTAATTTTTATTAAACGTTCTACCCTTACCACTTATATCAAGTGTATTTAATTTTTAACTTTGTATGAAGAAACATTATATGTTACTAATTAATTTCAATATTTAATTAATATTAATTTTAAATCCTTTGTATCTTAATTCCAATATTTAGTATTTTAATTTAATTTAATTTATGTGATGTTGCATTTTTGGCACAGCTATTTAATAGTTGCTATGTCATTTCATGGTACATATATTTTTATGTTGCTTTAATTATTAATTTTTCCATCTTACATCTTATTTTTAACATAGAATTATTCATTACTACATCCATTACTTTAATGTAATTGGATATTCTATTTATTATTTATTAATTAACTTCATTTATTTATTACTTAACTAATTGCTATCATCTTTAGATAGTATATGGTTTAATTTTTAAATATTAATTTTCATCCAATACTATTTTTATTCAGCGTATATTCACTTTTTACCCTTATAGATGGCAGCACCAATGTTTCTGTTGCTTTACAATAATATTCATATTATTCTAAAATCTATTTTGGCAACATAGTAAATCATTTTCTAAATCTAAATTTGGCAACATACATGTAATGATTTTTTGCAATTTATTCCCTCCGTTTGGTTGTGTTCATGTGTGGTTCATGTGGTGCACAGGTATCTTTTTTAATCCAAATGGATTATGTACTTTATGACTCTATTTCATGTTTTATCTGTATATTATAGGTATGATTTCTTTCCTTTTTAATATTCTATTTATTTTTTTATTTTTTCACAGGTTTGATTCATTGTTTATGAGTAGGTAGTCCCAAAATCATATTCTTTAGCAATGTTATGGCTAATATGATGATGAAACCACTCATTTTATTTGTGGTATTTAGGCATTTGGGACTTGAAAATTCTGTCTAAATTCCACAAATTTCATTTCATTCATTCAATTTCATTTATTCAATTTTTAATTTAATTTCTTCTTCTTTTAAATAAGTTTTTTGTTTTCCATATTCAGTGTGTTGGGGAATACTTTCATTGTTAACTAATTATTACATACTTAATCATTATTTCATAGTTTAAGTTGGTGTTATGGTAATGTTTCATGTATGGTTATATATATATATATATATATATATATATATATATATATATATATATATATATGCACGGGGCCTGATTATCACAGAGATACATTAGACATATGTCCCGGGCCCACATTTTCAGGGGGGTCTCAAAATGTATTTCGAAGATACAAATTAACGCAAATGTCCATTTATAGTTTATAGAAAAAATGCATTTTTACCATTCATGTAAACTGGACTGTTTCAGTGTTCTTCCTTAACGACAATGAAATGTAATCTAAACTTCGAAATTCAGAGAAGAACGGATATTACATCAAATATGTTTCATTCATTACCTTACATTTAGAGTTTCACTTACTTTAAATAGTATGTTGTGTAAAAACGTTTACCTCCTCACAATTTTTAATGCATTATTACACGTGTCTAAAATATATTCTTTTTTTATATAGCTATAGTTTAAATTTTAAACTGCACATAAAGCTGCATGATGTCAGGTTTATAATGCAATTTTCTTGAGAAAGGGGGCGCATACATAACACGCGTGCCCCGGGT
The DNA here is from genome assembly GCA_963931845.1 of Maratus michaelseni. Lineage (NCBI taxonomy): Eukaryota > Metazoa > Arthropoda > Arachnida > Araneae > Salticidae > Maratus > Maratus michaelseni. The sequence continues at coordinate 251,817,492 of OZ007594.1, forward strand.
CCCACATAAAGTTGATCAGGCCCTTTGTATATTTACTTACCAAAAACATAATGCTTTCTAATACAAAATGTACGTTTTGATTTTTAAGATTACTTTCTTTAAATTTCTCTCATATTTTTAAAATATTTAAAAATTTTTGTTGTTGTTTTTTAATATGTTAAATACCTTTTTAAATCGTCAAAATGCTTTTATTTATATTTTTTGTATTTCAAATGTAAAGAATATGGTTAAAAAAAATGGTCTTGTTTTTATTTATTTAATATTTTGTAAATGCAAAATATGCATTTTTTATTTTTTATTTTCATTTTTCTTTTAATTTGTTGTTGTTGTTGTTCTCCAAATAATTTTTTCCTATTCTGAAAATATGTTTTGTATGTGAGGGCGTTTTTTGGACACTGTTGAATATTTAAGACTATTTAAGTATGTTTAATTTCTTTCTACTGCGAATAAGTAATTGGATAGTAAGTTAACAAGAAGTTGATGAAATTTATCAATTAGTTTATAAACATATTGCTAACTGAATATGGTTATACTGAATTTAGGAGAAAAATCGCGAGACCTTTCAATAGATAGTATCATATTTTAGGATATAAAAAAGACGGGCAATATCTCTTGAAGATTTTCCCTTTTTCCTTTTCTCTCTCCTGATCTTTTGCCTCCATGTATGCTTACGTGCCTTGCAGGCCGAGTGATATTTCAACTTATGCTGTAGATGGAAAAACTCTCAGGCATGTTTAAAGACATGGAGATATGTTTAAAGGGTAGCAAAGGAAATTCACATAAAAAGTGGGAATATTTTTCTTTCATTTTGTCTGTTATATGATATCACTAATATGGAAAGTCTCTTTAAAGCGCATGCTCAAAAAATAATGAAAAAAAATTGAATAATCTATAATTTCATTCAAAATTAAGAGATAATTTAGGAATTTCAATTTTACGGGGGTTTTTTCTTTATTTGGCGATTTCATAAAAATAAATTAGTAAATACTTAAAATAAAGATGTATTAACTTAAAGTGATAAACAGTACACGTAAAGGCTTATAAATACCTTTTAATGTATAATTCGACAAGTTTCGTACGCTCAACGGTGACATTTTCAAGTTCAATAATGATAAATAAACTGTTTATCACTTTAAGTAAATACATCTTTAATTTAATGACAATAAGTGATAATACAGTAATAATGATAATAAAAAAATTTTTTGCATATACTTAATGTTTAAATTTTAACTAATCAAAATAATAATTACGTTTAACAGGCACGTAATTGCTAAAATTAAACAATTGCAAAATTTAAACATCTTTTTCGACATTTTTTTTTCTTTTTTATGCAAAGCAACGATTCTTGACTTGGTAGACACCGGGTCAATAGTAACCCAAAAAGTGAGGGACACAACTTTAAACCTAACAAAAACAAATATTACACATTTCACTCATACAAGAATTATATTATTATGCTCCATGAGATTCATATTTATAATTTTTATAATAAATGCATTGGTTTTTTATTTTATTTTTATATAATTATTGTTTGTTGGTGGTTTTAATGATCAAGTTATGGGTTGGGGACAGGGGACAGTAATGACTTTTGAGATATTTAAATTCCATTTAAATAAATAAATAAATAAAATAAAAATAAAACAGATTTTCACATTAGAAGTACCATAATATTGTAGAACAATCACAGGGAAATACTTTAACATTAAATGAGAATTTATATTGCAAAGAAAGTCCGTGAGATAAACTGGGGACTGAGAAATCACACTTATGAGATTTTGGCCCACATGTGAATCTGCGAAATTTCCTGAAGGGTTGGTTGATGGAAAATGTCCAAATAATTCGATAGCTTTTTTACTGATTATAATCTGTGTTATACATTTATTCTTTCATTTACCAACATTTGAGTAAAAGTATTTGTAATAAATAAATAAATTTTGTTACAAAAGTTGTTTTGTTTTTCTTTATTATTAAACGTAGAAAACATTTTTTTTTTTTTTTATTTATTAAGTCGTACTAATACGTCGCACATAGAGCAATGTTTTGCCATATAATAAATATTTATAATCTTTAACTAAGGTTATCGTGAAATTCCTCCCTTTTTTAACACTTTCCAACCTAGTTGAAAAGTGTTTATGACTTCGGTTTCTCTGGCCGTCTGCCGTCTGCCGTCTGTCCGTGCTCTAACTCCCGTAAATATGCTCGGATTGCCCTGCAACTTGTATATGTTATTGTCGATATCTATAGCATGTTCCTTATTTCAACTAAAGTGTGTAGCACTTATAGTTTTTTACAGGGACACTCAAAAGAATTCCGTTACATTACGGTCTATGGGGAAAAATCATTTGCGGTTTATTTTAATGATTTTACACAATTTCAAACACATTGTAATTGATATATATCACTAAGGTGCATTACAAGAAGCTTAATATGGAATAGGGTGTGCATAGCACTTATAGTTACTTTACAGGGACAGTCAAAAGAATTCCGTTACATTACGTCTATGGAGAAAAATCGTTTGCGGTTTAATTAAATAATGTTTCACTACTTTAAACACATTGAAATTTTTATATATCACTAAGGTGCATTACAAGAGGCTTACTACAGAATATTGTGTGTATAGCAGTCATCGTTCATTTACAGGGACACACAAAAGAATTTTGTACTGTCTGTTAACAATAATTCCTGGAAGTGCGTTTTAAGTTGCTGAACGCGATTTTAAATATAACTCACTTTTTGTCTATTATTTGGAGTGTATAAATTCTGTAGATCATATACAGGGCAGCACAAAAGTTCACGAACACATTTCCGTTTATTGACAGAAACTCCAGAAGGAGAATTTTAAACTGTGCTACGCGTTTCCTAACTAAACTAAAATTTAGCATCCTATGTAGTAGATATACAAATCTATAGATCATATACAGGGCTGAATAAAAGTATTCGGATATTTTTCCGAATATTGTATATGTTGGAAATTCCAGAAATTACGTTTTTAAATCTATTATGCGTTTTCCAAATTGTTTACTTAGATGTTATCTTTCAGCTTATTAAACGGTAATGATTTTTAAAATTATTTTCGAAGCGTTGGAAAGTGTTACATAATCTATGCTTGACGCATGATTTTTCGTTCTTGTTTCTTTTTCTTTTTTGTTTTATAATTATGTATTACCACATTATGAGGAGTATATAATGTATTCTTTTCAAAAAAATTCGAATATGCGCTTATGGAGACATTCCGTATAAGGAACTTCATCATTACGTGTCAGATTTATTTCATTTTGTACATTCAGAAACAATAAAATCTAAAAAAAAAAATTGCGACTGGCCAAAATTTGTAAATTGCGAAAAAAATTTGAAACATACTTTAATTTAAATTATATATTTTTTATAAGATGGCACTACGATAGGTGTTTCTGCAATAATTATACATGATTACTTGCGCAATTTTAATTAATGATATGTGGAATTTCGGTAAAGAAAAAATAACCCTATAAACTTATAATTGAAAAAAAATTTGAAGGTATAAAGATGCTATTGGAGAAGTTCCAAGAGCATCTTTGTGCTCATTTCTTAGCAACAGAACTTCCCTTCAGAACACTGTGTCATGATTTATGGAAATATATGTGAATGGGATGGATGTGGTTTTCCCGTTCCCATAACATGCCCGACCGCAGCGAGAAGAGGTGCGGCCAGATCCCACAGTAATTCGCAAACCTAGCAATAAATCCACACAATAAAGATGATGATTAAAGAGTTTTACCCTTCTAGCCTGGGAACGGAATACTGAGATCCTCGTCAGATTTACTTTAGAGATTGACTTGTCCGGTTGGGTTAGGCACGCGGCCGCCCCGGTCTGATATCGGAAAGACGCGTTAAATGCCGGTAACTGCGGCAGAATCAGCCCCTATTCCCCTTAACCCTGTATATAACCTGTATTTAGAATGTATATATAACTATGTTTTACTCCAGAGATTAAAATAGTATAGTTTTTTACAAAAGACTCTTCAATAATCCACAATAATCTCATCAGCCTGATTATTAGGATTATTACATATATATTGCATTATACTTACTCCTCGATTTACACGTTTTTCGAATTGTATCATTCCGCTTTAATGCAAACGAGCAGGGAAGACCGAGCTATGCTCGGTCAAAATTAAATTTGAGTTCAAATATCATGACCCATGACCAAAATGACCCACTAATTGAATTTTCTCGAACATGTGACTAAACCCAACAGTCTTCTCGTGCTCGAAAACCATAGGATGCAAAATTTAGTGTAAATAGTCTGAGCCGTTTTTAAGATAAAATTGCTTGACCCATAATGACCCATGACCAAAATGACCCACTAATCGAAATTTCTCGAACATATGACCTAGCCTAATAATCTTCTTGTACCCTAAACCTGTAGGGTGCTAAATTTATTTCAAATCCTCTGAACCGTTTTTAAGATAAAATAGCTTGACCCATAATGACCCATGACCAAAATGACCCACTAATTGAATTTTCTCGAACATGCGACCTAGCCCAACAATCTTCTCGTGCTCGAAAACCATTGGATGCAAAATTTAGTGTAAATTGAGCCGCTTTTTAGATCTTGACCCACAATGACCCAGAAATGCCCCACTAATCGAATTTTCTCGAACATGTGACCTAGCCCAATGATTTTCGCGTGCCCGAAACTCGTAGGATACAAAATTTAATCAAAATCGTTAGAGCCGTTTTTTAGATAAAATTAATTTGACCCGCTTTGACCCAAAAATGACCCACTAATCGAAAGTTCTCGAACATGTGACCCAGCCCAATAGTCTTCTCGTGCCCGAAAATAGTCGGATACAAAATTTCGTCAAAATCGTTTGAACCGTTTTTTAGATACAATTAGCTTGACCATGACCCAAAATGACCCACTAATTGAATTTTCTCGAACATGTGACCTAGCCCAACAGTCTTCTCGTGCCCGAAAACCATTGAATGCAAAATTTAGTGTAAATTGAGCCGCTTTTTAGATCTTGACCCACAATGACCCAGAAATGACCCACTAATCGAATTTTCTCGGACATGTAACCTAGCCCAATGATTTTATCGTGCTCGAAACTCGTAGGACACAAAATTTAATCAAAATCGTTTGAACCATTTTTTAGATACAATTAGCTAGACCATGACCCAAAATGACCCAAAATGACCCACTAATCGAATTTTCTCGAACATGTGACCTAGCCCAATGGTTTTCTGGTGCCCCAAAACGGTAGGATACGAAATTTCGTCAAAATCGTTAGAGCCGTTTTTAAGATAAAATTTGCATATATATATATATATATATATATATATATATATATATATATATATATATATATATATATATGTATATATATGTATATAACCACACACAAGATTTGCTCGTATTAGAATATACGAGCAGGGAAGACCGAGCTATGCTCGGTCAAAATTACATTTGAGTTCGAATATCATGACCCATGACCAAAATGACCCACTAATCGAAATTTCTCGAACATGTGACCTAGCCTAATAGTCTTCTTGTTCCCTAAACCTGTAGGGTGCTAAATTTATTTCAAATCCTCTGAACTGTTTTTAAGATAAAATAGCTTGACCCATAATGACCCATGACCAAAATGACCCACTAATTGAATTTTCTCGAGCATGTGACCTAGCCCAACAGTCTTCTCATGCTCGAAAACCATTGGATGCAAAATTTAGTGTAAATTGAGCCGCTTTTTAGATCTTGACCCACAATGACCCAGAAATGACCCACTAATCGAATTTTCTCGAACATGTGACCTAGCCCAATGATTTTCCCGAGCCCGAAACTCGTAAGATACAAAATTTAATCAAAATCGTTAAAGCCGTTTTTTAGATAAATTTAATTTGACCCTCTTTGACCCAAAAATGACCCACTAATCGAAAGTTCTCGAACATGTAACCCAGCCCAATAGTCTTCTCGTGCCCAAAAATAGTCGGATACAAAATTTCGTCAAAATCGTTTGAACCATTTTTTAGATACAATTATCTTGACCCAGACCCAAAATGACCCACTAATTGAATTTTCTTGAACATGTGACCTAGCCCAACAGTCTTCTCGTGCCCGAAAACCATTGAATGCAAAATTTAGTGTAAATTGAGCACCTTTTTAGATCTTGACCCACAATGTCCCAGAAATGACCCACAAATCGGATTTTCTCGGACATGTGACCTAGCCCAATGATTTTATCGTGCTCAAAACTCGTAGGACACAAAATTTAATCAAAATCATTAGAGCCGTTTTTTAGATAAAATTAATTTGACCCGCGTTGACCCAAAAATGACCCACTAATCGAAAGTTCTCGAACATGTGACCCAGCCCAATAGTCTTCTCGTGCCCGAAAATGGTCGGATACAAAATTTCGGCAAAATCATTTGAACCGTTTTTTAGATACAATTAGCTAGACCATGACCCAAAATGACCCACTAATCGAATTTTCTCGAACATGTGACCTAGCCCAATGGTTTTCTGGTGCCCCAAAACGGTAGGATACAAAATTTCGTCAAAATCGTTAGAGCCATTTTTAAGATAAAATTTGCATATATATATATATATATATAACCACACACAAGATTTGCTCGTATTAGAATATATGATGATATAGAAATTCGGATTAGTTTCTAGTGTGAGCTCGCATTAATTCCAACTAATCATAGTCACGAAAACTTTGCATTAGAGATAACATTAAAACTTGTACGTTAATTCACACTTTTTTTAATCACATTGGTTAGTTCGAACTAAAAAAATTCAATAACTTTTTAAACAAACACACAAATTGCGATAATTCTGAAGGTAACTATGGGTCAGATAATGAGACTTCCAAAGTTCTTAAAAGTTCTTATGAAAAATCAGCAATATGTGCAATTGATGTTTTGAAAACTTTTATTTACTAGGAGTCTCCAGCAGGCAAAAAACTCAAATATTTAGCAGAATTTTTTTTTTTAAAGTCTGAAAACCGTATGAATAGCCAATTCCAACAAATATTATTATTTTTTTTTTTTTCAAAAATGAAATTTTTCTTCATTTAAGTTTTTAGTTTATTATATATTTGAATTCCTTCTGCTTTATTCCTGTTATTATACTTCTATTTGCGATAAAGGTAAATTATTTTTCTCTTTTTAAGTTTAATGTGCTTCTAATAATTTTAAGTTTAGAATGCAATTTTTGTTTTTTGGATATAATTTTATATGTTTAAAACAATTCGAATTATAGAAAGGTGTATTTTCATAATGCTAGATAAAAAAAAATTCCATATTTTCATAGCATGAAAAGTAATTCTCTTTCAAAATAATTCGCACTTTTTTCTTGGTCTGTGGTAGTTCGAGTTTATGAGCGTCGACTGTATTTACACGAAAGTTACTCACACTGGCGGAATTTTCCAAAATGCCGGCCCAAACAAGGAAATGAAACTTCCACTCATTCTGCACTGAATTTTGAATAATTGAAAAATACGTTGCGCGCACTGGTGACATTTTCTAAAATGCTGGCCAAAAGAAAGAAACAAAATTTCCATTCATTCTGCACTGAATTTTGAATAACTGTAAATACGTTACGCACACTGGTGAAAATTTCCAAAATGCTGGCCAAAACAAGAAAACAAAACTTCCACTCATCTACACTGAATTTTGAATAATTGTAAATACGTTACGCACACTAAGGAAATTTTCCAAAGTGCCGTCCAAAACAAGGAAATGAAACTTCCACTCATTCTACACTGAATTTTGAATAATTGTAAATACGTTAAGCACACTAAGGAAATTTTCCAAAATGCCGTCCAAAACAAGGAAATGAAACTTCCACTCATTCTGCACTGAATTTTGAATAATTGGAAAATACGTTGCGTGCACTGGTGAAATTTTCTAAAATGCTGGCCAAAAGAAAGAAACAAAATTTCCACTCATCTACACTGAATTTTGAATAATTGTAAATACGTTACGCACTCTACCGAAATTTTCCAAAATGCTAGCCAAAACAAGGAAATAACACTTCCACTCATTTTACACTGAATTTTGAATAATTGTAAATACGTTAAGCACACTAAGGAAATTTTCCAAAGTGCCGTCCAAAACAAGGAAATGAAACTTCCACTCATTCTGCACTGAATTTTGAATAATTGGAAAATACGTTGCGTGCACTGGTGAAATTTTCTAAAATGCTGGCCAAAAGAAAGAAACAAAATTTCCATTTATTCTGCACTGAATTTTGAATAATTATAAATACGTTACGCACACTGCCGAAATTTTCCGAAATGCTGGCCAAAACAAGGAAACAATACTTCCACTCATTCTACACTGAATTTTGAATAATTGTAAATACGTTAAGCACACTGGTGAAATTTTCCAAAATGCCGGCCGAAACAAGGAAACGAAACTTCCACTCATTCTGCGCTGAATTTTGGATAATTGAAAAATACGTTGCGTGCACTGGTGAAATTTTCCAAAATGCTGGCCAAAAGAAAGAAACAAAATTTCCCCTCATCTACACTGAATTTTGAATAATTATAAATACGTTACGCACACTGGCGAAATTTTTCAAAATGCTGGCCAAAACAAGGAAACAAAACTTCCATTCATTCTACGCTGAATTTTGAATAATTGTAAATTAATGTCCTTAAAATGTGTTTAGCTCATCTTTACTGGGTAAAGTAAGGGCATTACAGTATATTTTAGTTCATACCATCGTGATGTTGAATATTTTGAAAACTAATTATTTTCATTGTTCAAAACGATGCACTAAAAATGTATCTTTTCTGGCGATACATTTTAGTGTTTTATCATGGAATGTTTTTTAGGAAAGATGTATCTGTTGGTTTTGATCAGAAGCATTTATGAATTTTTGAAAAAGCTATTGGAGAATGAGCAATTTCGCATTTTCTTACTTTTCCTTACGCAAGAATGTTTGATGTTCAACCGAATCCATTCGAATTAATAAATGAAAAAAAAAATCTGGAGTGGCTCCATTCGACTTCCTGAACACTTTACAGAATACTGTGCGTTATATAACAATAAATAAAAACTTATATCCTAATTTTACAAAGGTGAAACATTTACACTAGTGAAAATGACCACATGTTTTAAAGGAAACGTGCACTTTCATTCATAAAGCTTAAACATTTTCTAACGACATAATTTTCAATAAATTTTCATTCCTCCCACACTGAAATTAATACCTATAAATTAGAAAAATAAGAAAAATATTTTATTAAATTAAATCACATTGTGATGAAACATAGTTACTATATATCTCGATATAAGATGAACGTGAGCAATGAAATTAATAAAATTGAAATATGAAAGAAAATGTTTAGCAGTTATCGTCACAGAATGGTTGAGAAAAAGGTTTAGATACCAAAGTCGTTGGACGATTTCTTGGAAAATAAATATAGCTCCTGCGACAGTGACCTGTAACATCATCACCAAATGGGAGCCCAAACGAAAGCATACCTTGGGCTCTATCATATTCACTCACACACATACATACTGACATCATAAAAAACACACCAAAAATGAGCTCTGGGAACCTGAAAATGTGAGTTAATTCTACGACGCTAATATATACGCATACAATCACACATACATATGGAATCGTTGTAAAAATAGCGAAAACAGATTTAGAAAATCTCAAATTTTAATTGCTACTTTTTGCCAATTTGGAGAAGAAAAAATATGCTCTTTTATTATTTTACTCAATAAATACTCGAAATGGCTTGAATTTCGCTCGGAGGTTTATAAAATTACACTATATGGTACCCGTAATTTCTATTTTTCATAAAATATAATCCCGTCTCTTTCAGGTATTTAGAAACGCAGTTCTCCATTCTGACTATTAGCTTATTCACAAAAAAGAAAAAAAAACTCGGAAAAGCAAAAAACGATTCGAATTTTAGCCAAGATTTTGGGGTCGCCGCTGTGCAACGCTTGCATTTCCGTTTAATATGGTCTGTCAAGCACAAATAAGTTTTCCTTTTTTCTGATGTCCATTGTAGAAATGCGCATTTATTCCATCCCTAGCAATTCTGAGACACATGTAATAAAAGAATTCTAAAACAATTGTTTAAAGTATTATAAGTTAAAATAGGACACTTAAAAAGAATAAAAAAGTACATATTTTCCGCTAATTTCTTAGCTTCTAATAACTTCGAGTATTTAAGTATCAATTTAAAAAACACACATACTCATTTTTAGTTCCCGGACGCATATTGTACGTAAAGTGTTTTAATCATGATGTGTGTATGTGTACCCGAGTGAACACGATAGCTCCCAAACGGCACTTCCGATTGAGCTCCCATTTGTTGAGTATGTTATAGGCCACAGTCGCAAAATCCGTATAGTTTTCGTACAAATCGGCCCACGGATTAGGTGTTTAAACCATTTTCAAACCATTTTGCGACCGATTCTGTAAGAAAAATCACCAAGGAAATGTGCCAGACTATAAGTGATAAAAACTATGGCCATCTAATCAAAATTAGCGACTCAGAGGTAAAGTTTCCACTTTCGAAATGTGTGGTCCAGTGTTCGAATCCAGCTGATACTATTGTGTCCGAAATTTATCTGAATCCACGGTGTTCTGTTTTCTGTTCGGAAAGTCGAGTGGAGTCAATTCAGATTATTTTAATATATAATTCGCCTTTATGTGAAAAATTAATGATAATCAGCAGCAGGTATCAGAAAAACATTATGTCGAAAGAAGAAACACAATAACAATATTCTGGGAGAATGTAGGGATGATAGATGCATAATAAGAGTCTTATAGTCTTTTCTTGTTTTTAATTAACAACAAACTTAAACACAACAGTAAAATAATAAATATAATTAGACTGAAAAATCCTTATGAATTTCAGGAGAGCTGCCAAGAAGCTCATAGTCAAGATACAAAATTATTCCAACTGACAAAAACAAGTCTTCTAATATCTAATCAGTACGAGGTTACGTCACATTACGTAACGCGCGCCGTGAGCATAACCCCGCCCACAGAACATGTGATCAAGGATTTCGTAACATCCTGCCCCACCATGAACACATGGGGGTTCATCAAAAATTTTCAAAAATATTACATCATACATATATAACATCATATATATATATAACATCAATACAAGTAACCTAGTTTCCAATTAACAAATAATACCTCAATTAACTAAATTGTACACAATTTTCAAATAAAAAATAATATTAAGGTATTCAAGTAAACAATTTAACATAATATTATTCAAGATCAATATCTATTCCAAGTACAAGTTTTAAATTAAATTATAAAAAGTAAAATAATAATAATATATTCAAGATAAGATTAAAAAATGAAACCAAGTAAGTAAAACAAAACATTTTTAAAGTTTTGCCCAAGAGTTTCAAGAAGACAGTCAAATATAAAATAAATTATTTAAATTTAAAATAATTCAAGTCAAGATACAACTGTCCCAGATACAACTATAGTCTTGGAAATCAAAGTTTGATATGCTATCTAGATTAAATCATGAACACAAGAAAATTTCAAATATTAAATTCAAGAAACAATGCAAATACATATTCCATTGATACTTACATACTTTCTTCAATAAGGAATAAAACAAGTTATAATTGTATCTTCTACTAAAAAAATAAAAAGAAACAATTAAAAATATTATTCTAGAAATATTCAAAAAAGGATAAGTAAGAGAAGTTCAATATACATATCATCAAGAAAAATTTTAGAGTCTTTTGAAAATAAGAAAAGTTTTTTCAGTTTTTCAAGTCACTAATTTCAAGATTATACAAGAGATTTATTGGTCTTTTAATAGTGGAATTGTTTGTTTTCACTTCACAAGACCTAATTCTTCCATCTCTTCCAATAAATGTTTTTGTAATTTTTCCCAACTTCCAGAAAGCTCTAGGTAAATGTTCATCATGCACAAGCACAACATCATCTATTTTGAAATCAGAAGTTTTATTTTGATCCGTGCAGTGAGCTGATTTTAAGTTGAAGAGATATTCATTCTTCCAGCGCTTCCAAAAATGGTTTAAAATTGTCTCACGTAAACGAAAACGTTTCACTAAAGTTTCTTTGGTTGCTGGTAAGGTTAAATCGTTTACTTTTATAGTTGGTAAACACAGAACTCGTTTTCCTATAATAAAATGAGCAGGTGTTAGAGGAAATGGTTCATCTAGTTCAGAATAAACGTAAGTCAATGGACGAGAGTTTATGATAGCTTCTACTTCAACTAGAAGAGTTTTCAGTTCACTTAGAGTCAACGAAGATTTGCCGATGACTTTACGTAAAGTACACTTCACTGAGCGCACCATTCGCTCATAAAAGCCACCCCACCAGGCAGCACGTTCGACAATGAATTTCCAAGAAATTCCTCGATCGGCGTAAAACTTTTTACGTCCGGATGGCGGATAGCTTTCCACATTTCTTTTAATTCAAGCTCAGCTCTTTTGAAAGTTTTAGCATTGTCCGAGTAGATTATAGCACACAGCCCTCTTCTTGAAATAAATCTGTGAAATCCTAACAAAAACTCTGCAGTTGACATGTCTTTCACAAGCTCCAAATGAATTGCTCTTGTGATAGCGCAAGTAAACAATAAGATGTAATTTTTATTCTCACTCCCCTTCACATATAGGGGCCCCGCAAAATCTAGGCCTGAAACGGAAAATGGGGGTGCTTCGTTAATGCGGTCACCTGGAAGAGGTGCTATTACTTGTTGACCAGGACGTATGTTAAATTTCTTGCAGATTGTGCAGTTATTGAGGACTAATTTTATGCACTGTCTACCTCTCAAAATCCAAAACTTTTCACGAATTTGTACCAGTGTGTCTGATACTCCTGCATGCAAAACCCTTTCATGGGAATCTTTAATAATCAATTCAGTAAATTTATGTTTGGGAGGAAGCACGATAGGATGTTTATCATAAAATGGCAAGTTAGCCTTTTGTAACCGCCCTCGTACCAAGATTAATCCTTCTTCTGACAACACAGGATTTAGCTGCAAAAGGTTAGATTCTTTAGGGATATTTTTGTTCAGCTTTAAGCATTTTATAACCTCAGGAAAACTTTCTTCTTGAACCAAAAATTTTCGGCATTTTTTATTTCATCAGCTGATAACTCTGCAAGATTTCGTTTTTCTGCTTTTAGTTTTATATTAAAAATAAATCTAAATATCCATGCAGTTACTCGATACAACTTCTTTAGTGAACTATACCTTGACAAATTTAAAATTTGAATTTTATCAGCGTTATTTGTGTTAACTACACAAGAAATAATTTCTGCTTTTCGAGACCGCTCTTCAGAAACATTAGACACTTGAGTTACGGGTATTTTAACTCTGGGCCACTGATCTTCAGGCAAGGAAAGAAATTCGGGACCGTACCACCATTTTTGAGAATTGACCAATTGTTTTCCTGAACAACCTCTAGTGATTAGGTCGGCAGGATTAAGTTTCCCTTCGCAATGTCTCCATAAACTAGGATCAGACAAGTCATGAATTTCGGAAATTCTATTCGCGACAAATGGTTTCCATTTTTCTTTTGAGCCTTTTATCCAATAAAGGACAATTTCAGAATCTGTCCAGAAAACAAACTGGAATTCCTGGAGAATATTTTTAAGATAATTTGCAAGTCTTGCACCAATAATTGCTCCCATCAATTCAAGACGTGGGAGAGTTAATTTCTTCAAGGGGGCAACTCTAGATTTAGACATGACAAAACTAGTTTTAAATTTTTCTTTAGATGTTTGATATCGTAAGTATACTACTGCGCCATAGGCTTTAGGATTAGCATCTGTAAAAATATGTAACTGGAGACCCTCATTTTCCATGATCAGGGTGCTAAAGTAATATCTGGGAATTTTCAGTTGTGAGAGATCCTGTATTTCTGAAATCCAAGTTTTCCATTCATTTTCTAACTCACCAGAAAAATTTTCATCCCATGATATGCCCATTACCCATAATTGTTGCAATAAATATTTAATTCGAATAATAAAAGGAGTGATTAACCCAGCCGGGTCAAACAACATAGCTGCAATTTTCAAGACATTCCGTTTTGTACAAGAATCATTATTTAATTTTGATAACAATGGACGTAATTCTAGTCCCAAATTATCTTCATTATTGTTCCAAGTTAAGCCTAATACTTTTAGAGAGTTATTTGGTGGATAGGAATTAGAAATAGGTATGCTCTTATCAATCCATCTTTTTCTAAGCTCCTCGGAATTAGTTTCAAATTTTCTTAAATTCATTCTCCCTTCTTTCAAAATATTAACAGCTTCATTAGATAAATTAAAAGCCTGTACAACATCATTTTCTCCGGTAAACAAGTCATCTACGTAAAGGGGCGAATTAAGGATTTCAAATGTTTTCTTGTGAGAGTCTTTATATTTTTTTATATGTTTTTTGATAGTACAGGCAAGGATAAACGGACTGCAGGTGACACCAAAAGTAGCCCTAGTCATTCTATAGGGGACAATTTCTTTATTTTTGTCAAAATCTTCATAGTATAAAAATCTTAAATAATCGCGATCTTCTTCCGCTATAGATATCTGGAGAAAGGCTTTTTCAATGTCAGCTGAAAGGGCAATTTTATGTAATCGGAATTTTAAAATAATATCCAGAACATTTGGGTTCAAATTAGGACCCGGATTCAGGCATTCATTTAAAGATAAGGAATCCGCTTGTTTAGAGGAAGCATCGAAAACAATCCGAGTTTTTGTTGTAATTTTATCCTCTCGGATGACAGGTCTATGGGGCATGTAGTAACAGTTATTCTCGGAAAACCTTTTAGGTCAAAATTCTACTATACCTTCATTGACTTGGTCAAGCAAAATAGAATTGTATTCTTTGAATAAAGACTCATCTTTCAGGAATTTATTTTCCAAACTAGAAAACCGCTTTTTTGCTACTTCAAAATTATTTTTAAGCGAATCACGAGAATTTCTCCATAAAAGGCGTGTTTCATAGTGACCATTCACGAATTTTAAGTTTTCTTGAAACTCATTTATTACTTCATAAGTAGAAATTTTCTTTTTCATTACTTTCAATAATACCAATCGCTTCAAGTTCCCAAAATGCTTTTAATTGTGTATTTAAATTTTCACCCGAAACATTTAAACATGTTAAATCTCTTTCTTTCGAATAGCAAATTACATTTAAACAAGAAATAGAATTCATCGAATAATTATCTGGCATTTGTCCAACTAATGTTGTTCCGAAAATAGACGTTTGAAAGTATAATTGCTTGTTTATTTTGGTAAGCGATCCACATAATGTTTCATAAATATAATTAGCTCCTAACAAAATTTGAACTGGTAAATTTACCTCGAATAAATCAGCTAATTGATATTCCTTTGAAATAAGGTTTTGAACCTGAGGATTAATATTTTGACATAATTGGGTACCACAGATTTCATCCGTAATTAATGCCTCAACATTAACAGAATTATACGGATGATATCTGCTTCTCAAGGTTATTAATACACATTCAAATTCTTTTTCTGTAGGATTTCTGTTAGAAAATGTATAAATGAAAAGTTTTTCTTTTCTTAAGATTTTGCCATTTAATGCCTTTGCCAAATCACTCTGAATGAAGGTTTTTGTGGAAGTAGAATCATATAGTATTCTGGCAAATAATATTTTAGATCCACTTTCCACCTGAACACAAGCTGTTTGCAGTAGAGTGATATAATTATTCCTCAAATTTTTTGACTTATGAATAGATTACATTACTGTTTCATTTTCAGTATTTTGGCTAACTTGTTTTAATTTTGAATCTTGATTTTCAACTAATTTTTTACATTTTGTTTGTGGGCAAAATAACTTATTATGTTGTGTGCTTTGACATGTTTGACATGGCTGAATTTTTACTTTACAAGCTGACTGTAAGTGTTTGAAAAAGCATTTATAACAACGTCCGTCTTTCTTTAACTTAAATCTTTTTTTTTTTTTTTCATTGGTTAGGATTTTGCATCCTAATCCAGTATGTGTATTAGAATTGCAAAAAATGCAAACACCTTTAGTAACAGTATTTAATGCAACTGATGTCGGGAAATTATTTTTTACTTTAAATTTCTCTTTAGAATATTCAGCTTTCGAACGAAACGTTTCCTGATCTTTCAACGAAATTCCTGACACTAAATCTGCAGCCTCCCTAGATTCGATTTCAAACTTGATGAATTTCATTAATTCCCCTACATCACCCATTTTCTTAGGATCCCTTTTTCTGTGAAATTCTACCACTAAATTATGTGGCAATTGTTTTAACAAAATAGGGATTAATATATATCCAAATTTATCTGAAGCAATACCCATAGATTGCAAATTACTAATACTGACTTCACTTTCATCATAAATATGTCTGAGACCCTTAATATTTGATGAAGATTTAACAGGTTCGATTTCTAATAATTTATTAACAAAACAACTAATTAACTGGTCTTGTTTTCCGTATCTTTCTTTTAATAAGGTTAAACAAGACTTATAATTCTCTTCTTTTAAGGCAAAACCAGCTACTGATTTGTAAGCTTCACCGGTTAAGAAAGATTTCAAATATAAAAATTTATCAACTGTAGTTAATGATTCATTTGAATCTATAGCTCTTTCAAAGCTATTATAAAATTCCAAGAATTTACTTGGATCACCACTAAAGGTGGTTATATTTAGTTTTGGCAAATTGACAGGATTCTGTGATGTATTATTTAAATTAGAAATACTATTAATACTTTTAATAGATTCAGCTTGCTCGACCTTGAATTGTTTCAATTTACTTCTTATATTGGTTTTCGAATCAGATATAGCTTCCTCATATTCAAGTGACTTTTGAATTTCGTTTTCAAATTCCGTTGCATCATCTATTAATTCTTCAATTTTTTTCATCTAAATTTTTAAGCTCATCTTATTTTTCTTGCAAATTTATTAAATATTCAGACAGTTTAAATTTATCATTGTCACTTTGAGTATCAATACTTTCCATAAATCTATCGATAGAAGTAATTAATTTAGTGCATGAAGTTCGAGCAAGCTTACGTTTTGATTTTAACTTATCGACTTTTTCCATTTTAGAATAACAATAATAATAATAAAAAAGTTTTTACAGTACCTTTTATCCGAGCATAGTCCACAAGAAGAGAACAAAAAACTTCCAATAAGTATTTTTTCCTATACAGTCACATCGAAGAAGAATTGAGAACAATTTCTAAAGCGTATAAACATATTCTTGTATTCGCAGGTTTCCGCACCATGAAAAATTAATGATAATCAGCAGCAGGTGTCAGAAAAACATTATGTCGAAAGAAGAAACACAATAACAATATTCTGGGAGTATGTAGGGATGATAGATGCATAATAAGAGTCTTATAGTCTTTTCTTGTTTTTAATTAACAACAAACTTAAACACAACAGTAAAATAATAAATATAATTAGACTGAAAAATCCTTATAAATTTCAGGAGAGCTGCCAAGAAGCTCATAGTCAAGATACAAAATTATTCCAACTGACAAAAACAAGTCTTCTAATATCTAATCAGTACCAGGTTACGTCACATTACGTAACGCGCGCCGTGAGCATAACCCCGCCCACAGAACATGTGATCAAGGATTTCGTAACATTATGAAGGCAATCATGATAAATCATTGCGCCACAATAAATGTAATTAAAACGAAATACATGCATAACCACATAATAAGATCACTAATTATAATTAAAATATAGATAAAATACTTAAGTGATACAAAGATGAACACAAAAGGCTTTTGAAAAATCTTTTAATGATCGACATATGTTTCAGCGCTCATATACGATGGCATTTTCAAAATATATAACGATAAACAAAAATTTGCGAAAATGTTTTTGTTTATCGTTATATATCTTGAAAATGGCACCGTATATGAGCGCTGAAACATACGTCGATCATTAAAAGGTTTTTTAAAAGCCTTTTGTGTTCATCTTTGTATCACTTACGCATTTTATCTATAGTTTAATTGAGATACATGCCTTCAATGATGAATTCAATACATCAGCCATAAGATATAGTTCATTAACTATAGTTCAGTGCGCCATTTCTATACTTTAAAGTGCTTAAGTAAAATATTTATGAATCGTTCAAACTTATATTTATCAAATAATTTCTCTTGAAATCTATTATAGGCAAAATGGAGTAATACGAGATTATATTTATATTTGGGTTAACAACTATTCTTTGCACCTATTCCTGTTCGTCATCAATAATTTAATAAAGTTATCTTAAATCTTAGTTTCGGTTTATCCGAAGAATACATGGACCATTAACCAATGCTTTAGCAGTGAAAGTTTTCGAAATTGCGTTTAATAATTATCCAAATATTTCACCTTGGCTCAATGCGTTCTTTTTTATAGTTTCTTTATCAGTTAACTTTTATTTCACCGAAAATAGCACAATAGCTTTAAAAAAATTTTTGACCATTAATTTTTCTTTTTTAGACGTAATATCTGTACTATGTGCTAAGCCTGATTACCGAATTAGGGACATGAAGCACGAGCTTCTCTTCTAAAATTTAGAAGGGCCCCTAAAATGACGGAAAAATGGGGTCTCTAATTCCCATTTTTATTTTTTTACATAGAATTTTTAAAAGGTTATTTATTTATTTATTTGGAAAATTTGCGAAATAAATAAAACAAGAGAAAATATCCACACTACGTCAGAAAACTTCTGTTATCTGACTGGAAAATCTGAAAGTTATCAATTTATCAATAATCTGTAAACATATCAAAAGGCATCTTGGCTTTGTGGTTAGAAACTGCTCGCGTAACTGAACATACAACAACTATATGTATAATAAACATATTTTATAGTATTTTATATGCAGATAACATAACAAAAATAAACCTTTTTAATGAAATAGGAATTCTTTTAAGCGGCTCATGGAAATAATATTTGTAGTATTAATAATTTTCTATGCACGGTGCATTTTAGAAATTTGGATAAAACGGGACCCCGAAATGATACTGTGCTTTCCATAACTTCAAAGTTTAATCGGGTTCTGACTATGTATGACGATAGACGGGGATCTCTAGATTAAAGCCGCAATACATGACTGTAAACATCGCCGTATATTAGACAATTTACATCATCTTTCTTCGAATTTCTATCTTTCACCACACCCACATGGGCGCGCGAGAGTTTTGTGATGGGAAATAAACAAAAAATATTTACAAACATTATTTATTTTCTTATCTGTAACAATATACTAATTCTAACAATATTTTATAAAACTGCATAATTAAACTTTTTTTACAAAACTAAATTAAAAAACGAAGATACAAACTTTGATTTAAATAAAAATTCAAATAGACTTTTATTTAGAAGGAGCAAAAATAGCTAACGGTAGGCGCAAAGACAAAGTTCGAAAGCTTGTTCAATACTGAATCCAACGAAACCTTCGGCGAGTAAAGACGAGAGCCAAGTAAAAGCGGCGAGAAGTGGAAAAACCCCGGTTATTACCGGTACTATACGCGCTTAACGTGCCTAACAATTCATCGCGCACAATTCATCGCGGAACAATTCGTCGCGCACAATTCATCGTAGCGTCAATTCGTCGTGGTGTGAATTCGTCGCGACGTCAATTAATTTGTCGCAACAAAAATGTTTTTGAAGGCTATGATGATAAAATAAAGATAATTTAGTAAAATTATTTAATGATCTGTAAATTGTTAGTTATAATTCTCTAGATCTAAAAAAACTAATTATCATTAAATAATTATCAAACATAATTCATTGCGACGAATTGACGCTGCGATGAATTGTGCACGATGAATTGTTCCGCGATGAATTGTGCGCGACGAATTGACGCTGAACTGGTGTCGGGCAGAGCCCCTACATCTAGTGGCTCTGTGTCGGGAGGCCAGCATAGTATATGCGCTATAAAAGTGTTAATATCTTTGTTTTTACATAGTAACATAGAAGACAAAACAATAATTTCTCATCTCAGTAACGTAGAAGAGAAATGTGTAAATGAATCAAACGAAAAGTGGTGTGAGAAACAAAATGTGCACTTCCTGGTTAGCGTATCTAAAACGTGATTTATTAATCTAATAAATATGCTGAGTAAACTTTTGAATAAATTATTTTTACATTAAAAAAAAAAACTAGCTTGTCGTTGGTGCAAAGAAAAGCTGATTGAGCCATTTATCCACAAGACTATGTTAAATGCTTGTAGTTACTTACATTTGAGGTTTTCATTTACTTGATCCAATTGTATGATCCAATACAGGAACGATAAATCCTGCATCAGAGATAGATTATGAAACATTTTTCATCACTATCAGAATATTGTTAAGAAATTTCCTTTTTATCATACAATGACATGAGTATCAAAATAAACAATTAAAAAAAAAACACAACTCAGTAAAAATTCATTTTCAGCAATTGCTGTCCATAGCTGGAAATGTGTCGGAATTCTGCCCTGTATATTATCTACAATTTTTTACTTACCCATTATACGTAGTATAGGGTAAGTCTTGTAATCGTTTTGAAAATCGAAAAAAAAAATTGACGGATTTACACGTTTCAGACACTGGAGATTCCGAAAAACATATTTAAAAAAAAAAAAAAATTGCCGTCCGTCTGTGTGTCTGTGTGTCTGTGTGTGTGTCTGTAAACGCTCTATCTCCCGAACAAATTGAGATAGAGACTTGCAATTTGGTATGTACTTAGTATGTAATAATGGGAAGAAGCCTATTTCATTTCAATAACCTCGATTAAGCGGAACTATTTTTTTCGGACTTTCGAAATATTCGTTCTGATAAAAGGTATATAAAAATTTTCGAAATTGTTTAGTTTAAGAAATGAATATAAAAGACAATAAAAAAACATAAATTTTACATAAAGCATGAAGTCGATCGGATAATTAGTTGCCGTGATATTTGGAATCCTATTTTCCACACTCTTCGATTTTTCATGACCCTGTATTTCAACCAAATTTTACTTTAAAGATATATTTTAATTGGAAATTTGACGCTTAATCAGATGCAATAAACCGCTAGTTAATAGGATTATTATTTTTGGAGTTATAAGGAAAAACCTCTTTCAAGCAATTCAGTAACCGAGCCTTTAAAGTTTATGACGTCATCAAGCCACGATTTTATTTGAATTGCAATGCATTTTATAAGTAGTTTACACATTTTTATTTTAATATTTTACATTATGCATATCTATGATGGGTAAGTATTACGGTGGCCCCCAACGACTAGTTATACACCTCACATAATACACTAAAAATGAATTAAGTGTTAAAAAAACCACACTACAGCTGAAAACGCACCTCGTTATGTTTGAAGTATTATACAATCATTAAAATGCACAACAAACAGTTTTTCCCCATAGACCATAATGTAACTGAATTCTTGTGTGAGTACCTGTAAACAAACTAAAAATTCTACTCACTCTGTACCCTACAGTAAATATGTTGCGGTTCATTTTAGGGAAGCATATGATTTTCAATACGTTTCAAAAAGTGAAACATCAATAAAATACATTGCAAACGATTTTAACAATAACCGTAATGCAACGGAATTCTTTTGTGTGCCCCTGTAAAGGAACCTGTAAATGCTACACACTTCATTTCCAATAGTGAACATGCCATAGTAAATCTCAATAACATGTATAAATTACGTGACAATCGCAGTATATTTACGGCAGTTAGAGCATGGACAGTCAGACAGGAAACCATACAGACAAATAGCAGTCAGCCAGACAAACCGAAATCATAAACACTTTTCAACTACTTTAGAAAGTGTTAAAAACGAGTAGGTTCACATTTTTATTTCTGAATAAGTTTTTTTAAAGGGGTAGTTACTAATTTATCAAGTAGTTTCTAATTATCTTGTTGGCAGAATATGATTATGCTCATAAAATGGGAAAAATCACGATCTCTTTGAGTACTTTCTATTATTTTTTAGGATATTCAAAAAAAAAAAGAAAAGAAAAGAAAAGAAAAGAAACTGATAATATCGCTGAAGTTTTTTCTCATTTTACCTTTCCCTCCTCTGATCTTTTTCCTCCATATATGCTTACGTGCATTGCGACATTGCGAGCCGAGTGAGATTTCACTATTGCACTAGATGGGAAAAATGTCAGAAATATTAAATGTGTAGCAAAAAAAAAAAAAAAAAAAAATTTCCTTTAAAAAAAAATATGTATATTTTTCGTTTATTTTGTTAGTTATATAGTATCACTCAAAATAACCTCACTATTATATTTCGGATTTCTTTCATGCTGCACTGTTAACAATGGATACATAAAAAATAAAAAAAGACGCTTTCATTTATGTGTATTTTGTCGTCTCATAAGAACTTGGATTATTTTTCAAGTCTCACTCATAAAAATTACTCGTACCTTAATTTTTTTTATGAGTGCATATTTTGCTTTTATATAATTTCGCTTCTAAACCAACTTCGCTTTTATTTAACTTTGCTTCTACATATCTTCGTTTATACGAATGAATCAATAATAAATCACTGCGTCATAAAAAAAAAAAAAAAAAAAAAAAAAAAAAAAAAAAAAAAAAAATTGCAAATGTAACGAAACATTTTTAGTCACAAACGGATTGGATTAACCCTTTATGCACCGATAGTATTTTAAAATACCATTAAAAAAATTGTTATAAAACTCATTTAATGCATCTATTTGCACTAATGCAAGTTAGCTTGAGTTCTAGACACATCGAAAAGCATTATTTGCCGTACAAAGCAAATACAAAATATATAAATATATTAAATGGATATTTTCTTTTTTCAATTGTAACTGCTCGGCTTTTTTGCTGTTGAAAGACATTCAGTGGAAAGTTTCAGTTTTGAATTATTTTTATGTTTATATGTAAGGCCATTATACATTTGTACATTTCCTAATTCTGTGAAATGCTAAAGACAATACATTGAAGAAATGATTTGGGAAGATTTGTAAATAGTCTACAAAACCCCTGTAAATACTGATTTAGTTAACAAAATAAAAATTTCTAAAATTTATTTAATGATCGCAGAAATCTACTAACATATTTTCAAATCAAACACACATAGAGCGAAATGCAAATTTTCACCTTACTTTATTCATAAAATATTAATATGAGATTCGATAGATCCCATTGTTACTTAACAGGTGACATTTTTAAAAACACAAATAGATGTTAAAATATGTTTAAAATGTTTAAAAACCCTCCAAGTACTTGCGGGCGGCAACCGCGACCATCTTCAAGGAGCGAAAATCCTTTCTGACTGCCCGGGCAGTCAGAAAGGATTTTCGCTATATAAGATATAGCTTATTGAGCTTGAAATGCTCTTTGAATGAATCTTTTATTCAACTAAATTTTCAAACAAAATACATCTAATTGTACATGCACGTTTATGAAATTATTTCTCTTGAAAAAAAAAAAATAAATAAATAAATAAATAAAAATAAAGTTATAGGAAATGGTGTCTATACCTATCGACAAGATTTAAATACGTAACGTTCCTCAAATGAGCATCATCATTGCCACCTAGAGTAGCTATCTGGGTGGCAATGGCATCATACATTTGTTTCTAATACAACAGTATTAAATAAAAAGTATGTTCAGGTCTTTATTTTTGAATAACTTTTCTTAATGATATAGTTAACTCGAAATCGCAGCAATTTACGAAATAGTTTCCAAACATGTTGTTGGCAGAGTACGATTAGGCTTATACGACGAAAAAAATTAATCAACGAGATATTTCAATACACTGTATAATTTTTCAGAATGTAAAAAAGCAGATCATATCCCTGGGGTTTTTCGCTTTTATCCTTCTCTCGCCTGATCTTTTTTCCGCCATGCATGCTTACGTGCCTTGTGGGCTGAATGAGATTTCCCTTCTACTCTACATGGGAAAAGACTCAGACATTGTCGAAAGAGTAGCAAAAGAAACTTTCCCAGAAAAAAACAAAACAAAAAAAAAAAAAAAAAAAAAAAAAAAAAAAAACAGGAATCTTTTTCGTTCGTTTTGTCGGTTACGTGGTATCCCCTATAAAATTTTAATATTACATGCCGGATTTGTTTCATGCTGTGCATTCAAAAATAGTAACGTCTAGGTTAGAAATTTTCAATGTGATTTACACTATACTTACAAGTAAGGTCTCCTTAAAATGCATACTCAGAATCAGGGGGCGGAAGTAACACGCTACAAGTAGCGAAACTTCAGTAGCCGCTATTTTTTACAGTAGTTTGTAGTGTACCGCGCTACATTTTTAATAATGTAGAGTAGAGAGTAGCGCGATACAAAATATCAATAGTTTGTAGCGGTAACCGACGCTACTTTTAACGCTACTTCAGGGGGGGGGGATACCATTCTGCAAATCACATGGCCGAAACTTGCTTCTTTTATGCAAATTTTTTTTCTGATCAACAATTTGCGAATCTCAGCGACAAATCTCAGCTGTAGTGTATAGTAACATTTCACATGAAGACATAGATTTTTCCCATTGACGCTTGCTGCTAAAATCAAGTTCTAACCTAATAAAGGAATTAATTTTCTTGCTGGCAACACTTGTCTATTTACTCATTATTAAGTCATCGTTATTCGGAAGTGCTTTATTTACAGATTTATTTATTTTTTTCCCTTTAGAGTTGTTTTTCTGTAATTTTCTAGATTATAATATATGTCTCTTAAGTTTGCTACGAAATTTGCAACGTGTATATAAGCTAACATTTTGGAGACAGACACAAAACATTTTCTTGTATGTTACCTTTTTTAATTTTTTAATGCCATCGGTTATGTCGCATTTATTTAATTATATCTCGACAGACCCAATATAACGAGGGGTCACTTTATTATTTAATCTGTGTTTTCAATTTCTAGTGTAATTGAACCCTTTGACAAAATCTAAAAGTAGAGAATTAGTGACTACTTTTGAAAAGTAGTTTGTAGTCGCTACTTTTCCAATCATGTAGTTGTAGTTGTAGTTAACTACATTTTCAATAAAGTAGTTGCAGTTGTTGTTCGCTACAATAAAAAAGTAGTTTCTCCGACCCCTGCTCTGAATATTTTGGTAAAAATGCTAATAAAATTACTTTTGTGTATACGGTATAAAAGATCAGTCAAATTTAGCTGCGGAAATTCAGTAGAAAATCTGTAAAAAAATAAAATACTTTCGAGTTTGTAGACGACTTTTGTATAAGAGAGCTCAGAAATACGCGATTCGGTTAGCAACACTTTTTCTTCACCAAATACAAGCGATTTTAATGCATCTGGAAATTGCTTGTTAAATGAATGTTTAAATGCGCAGTACTTAATTAATTCAAACTAAAACGAAGAGATAGTTTATTATTATTTCACCGTTTAGTTTATATATTTTCACCGGCTGGATAAGTTTTAAGCGCATTTTAAAAGCAAACTGTCTGATTAAGAATATTCTTGTTATATACATTTCAATATTGAATAAGTCGTTGTTTCCTTGGGAACAATATTATTATCTTGTCAGTTCTCGGAATAGAACCCTAATTTTGAGCTTGAAACAATTTTAATAAATTTAAATTTTGTTCTAAATCGTACAATACGATGTTTAAATTTCATTATGTATACACATAAATGTATATGACAAAAATGTAGCTATAAAAGTGGATTTATTTAAGTTAAATGTACTTAAACTTGTTCAGTATGATGTGTAGAAGAAAAAGGATTTCGTTAGAAATACTTTTCATTCAAGCAAATATATATATATATATGTTTTTTGTTTTTTTTTTTCATTTGACGATAAATCACCAAAAAAAAATGAAATTTTCATTATTTTTATATGGACGCTATATCGAAGTTCCGCAGGAAATTTTTGTATAAACATATATATCCTCATGACAAGAATATTCTGTAATTTTGTCAAGCTTTCTAAGTATGCACTTATCATATAGACCTTCCTTGTTAGTCCTCGATTTACAAAGCCTCCTCGAGCTTATCACCTCGAGCGAGCTTAGAAATTGTACGATTCCTTAATTAACACGGGTGTGAAGAAATGCAAAAAAACTCCATTTATACGGCATTTTGAAACGAAAACCTACTTTTCATATCCATACCCTTTTCGGGTTAAGATGTGACAGAAATTTTTAAGAGGATGTTTTAAAGCCTTTTACTCTTTTATCTACTAAAACAAGCATACTCAACATTGTCTAAGTATTTGCTGAAAAAGTTAGTTCGATGTGAACAAGTAAAAATATTTAAAGGGAAAAAAACCCGCAAACGAGATTTTTTTTTTTTTGGGGGGGGGGGGGGAGGGGGTGCATTTACCAACAACTGTGCAATTTACAAGTTTTTTTTTTTTTTTTTACATTTTTGAGCATTTTTATTTTAATTAGTGTCGAAAATTTATTTTCTTACGTCCATCAACCGACTTCCAAAACAAAGGAACAGGGCTCGCTCGCAGCGTTTCAGAATTTTTCTATCTTTGCTACCACTATTTTAAAACTATAATTTCCATGTTATATTCCTTTAACATTTCAAATACAAATGTACTGCAAAGAATTTTGTTGTGAAATTATAGAACGTACAGGTAGAAATTTTTAGGAACGCTGCGAGCCCTAAAAAGGTTATACAATTCGTTTTTTTTTTTTTCTTTTCTTTTCTTTTCTGTGTAATATCTACGCATCTTCAACGGATGCTCCGGTTTTCAAACATTTTTTTTTTTAATTGACAAGGTCTGCAAGTGCCCCGTTACAATATCATCAGTTTCTAATAAAAATAAATTTGCCTTTCGGTCTGTTTATTTAATTTTATTTTTATTTCTATTTTTATTTTTATTTTTTTGCTTTATAAGTTATAACTTTCATAAAAATTAACCAGTCGTCATGACATTTTAATATGATATTAAGGGACACAGTACTACTTTACGTTTTCAAATAGTTATCGTATCATGTATGTATTACAGGGACACGTCAAAAACTATAATATACCATCATCTACTACGCATAAAAAATGAGTGATATTTTCAACAACAAGAATTAAAATCAATGTGAATTTGAATCCTGCATCTGGTTATTAACCAAATTTTATCCTGAACGTGACCCAACCCGAGTGTTGGGTCAAGTCGGCGCTAATTTTTTTCGTTGCATATTGTATTCGATTCGGGTTTACTCTAATCGTTTCGGGCTCGGGTTGGATTTTGACTCTTGTATAGGTCGGGTTTGGTAACCCCTTTTCAAAGGATAATTCACAATATTATTTCAGGTGAAAAACCACATATTTGAAAAAAAAGAGTACATATATGTTCCTTATACTACATAAATAATAAAGTTGATTTCATTTTCTTACATTTTGGCCGATTTTATGTTGAAGTCCGCCAAGTTCAGGTCGGAGTTTGTGTCAACGAATTTGTTTAGGGGTTGGAGGGGGTTTATATCGGGTTTCAGGGTAACTTCAAATACAATTTTCTGGTTTGGATCGGGTTCTGGGTAACAATAACCTGCTGCCACAAAAACACGAAAGTAAGAAATAATCCTCTGAAGTAGATTTTTTTTCTTAAAAATTATCTGTTTTGTTTATAGTATTTATATATTTCAACAATAGTAGTTTAGAAATCTTCTTAAATCAACATTAACGAGTGAGTTGGTTAATCCATGCAGATTTATTAAATACTTTGTTGTTATAAAATGATTAAATATTGACCAACTCAAAGAGAATAGATGTTAGTTTTAACGTGCATAAACACAAGTGAAATTTGACATTTGATAGTAGATGAACAAACCAAACTTTATAAGGAATAATAATAATAATTTAGAATAGTTAATTTTTTAAGCTATCTTAATGTCCAATTCAGTGGCGCAAAAACGAACTCCCGAAATTTTTTTCTCGTGTACGCAAAATATAAGGAGTCGCTCTATTGTTCAACGGTGTTCCTATTCTCTCAAATACGAAAAATATTTTCTATTTCATTTTATTTATTCATTTATTCATTATAAAAATGAGCACCTATTTTGAATCTAGTTAATCTGAAACACACTGTAACGAAGAAGTTCGAAAAGTTATCTGAATACTGCATACATTAAGGACTAAACATAAAGGATTTAAAATGGCTATAAAGATATGTATCTGAAACATGAAAAGAAGTGAAAATTTTCAGAAGGACTAATTGTGACACCCCATATCAAGGAATTTTATGAAGAACTTAGTGAAGATTTTTATGCTTATTTTAACGATATATTTTAGATTGAAATAACGAAAGTGGAGATTGATCGACTTTAAAAATTGATTTAAAGGAATTGCCGAAAAGTAAAAATACCTTAAGAAAAAGGGCTTTTTTTTCAAAAAAAAGTAGTAATGTTTATTTTTCCCTTTATCCAATTATATTTTTAAAAAGAAAAACGGAGATTACAATTGCATTTACATTTTTACATCAATGTTTTAAAGACATTTTTATTATTAAATTTCTTAAGTCTCAAGGAATGTTGCAATGATAAAAGTCTGATTCTCTGCAAGTCACGCCAGGATATTTATCTTTTAAAATCGATTGCAAGTCTGCATGTTCCTTTCAAGTTATTCTCTAAAACTACAAGATAGATCTTTGAGTAAATTATTTGAAATAATATCTATTTTCTTAGCAAAATTTCATTCAAGTTGTGATATAATTGCATTTATAATTAACAATAAATCACAGTCTTGCCTACTCTGATCACTACTTCGTTTCAACATAAATACTATTTCTCGCTAATTAACACTTAACGGAAAGTACGAGAAAATTAGTTAAGGTTTTATGCGAACGTAAATAAAATGTCACATTAATAACATTTAAATTATAAATATGTCACAATAATACCTTAATGGGGCACGGGACGTTTCATTTTGTCGGAACAATCAAAAACATTAACCTTTTCCAAGTACTAAAACTCAAATAATTTGTAAATAAGATTTTTCTTTTCCTTTCTGCCTAAAGTATATATTCTTAAGTTTATTACACAGAAAAATAAATTTGTATATATAAAAATTAATATTTTAATTTTAATTTAAAAAATTCGTATTACTAATAAGTGAATGAAAATCATTAATTCCTGTGCGCATGATAATACTGGACATTATGCATACAGAAAACAATTTTTGCCCAAAGTAGAATCCTATACTTACCTCTAACTTAAAACTAAAATATACACAAACGGTATTGCTTAAAAAGTAATTTTAGCTGAAAATTAAAAAAAAAAGTTTTTAAAAAAGTCATATTTTTTAAGTGCAAGAAAACAAAACACCAAAATATGTCCCTTTTTAGGTGCGTTCGTAATTATATAAATACATGGCACCTATAGTCGTCGTCTGGTCCGTCCGTCTGTCCGCATATAACAGCGCAAAAACTACCCAACCAAATGGTTTGAAATTTAATATATATAATTGTTGGAGAATTTTCTCGAGTCTTTTCAAATTTTATGAAAATCGAATCAAAACTTAAAAATATATTAATAAAGGTTTTATCCATTCTATTAAATCCTACCACACGCAATTAATTCAGTGATATATAATACAACGCATCATTTTCTTTTTTTAAACATTTCTTTTCATCATAAAAGTGTTTAACGTTATTAAGGGATTTAATATAACCATGCTTTTGTCTTTCCGCAACACATGCATGTTTATAAAAGTAATTTTCATTCATCCAACATTTATGCGTGTTATTAATTAACTTCGTATTGTGTCAACAGAGAATTTAACGCTTTCAGCTTATCACGCGACCTTTACAATGACAGTTATTCATTACACAGAGATAAATTGATCTCGATCGTGAAATAGAAATTCGATCGGAATTGCTATTTTGCAGGTAATAGTTTCACCATGTCCTTTCATTAATCTTTTATTTAATGTCTTCCATCAAAGTGTGAAAGTATAAACTTATTTACTATGGTCACACGGATTACGTCATAATATAGATTCACTATTAATATATTTCATGCATTGCATCTCCTTCTTCGTCATAAAATCTGTATTATAAAGCAACAAGAACGAAATACCATGCATCACGGAATAAATTATGAAACACTTTCCAACACTATCGGAATACAGTTAAGAAATTTAATTTTTGTTCATACAATGAAATATCTATAAATAAACATTAAAAAGAAAAAAACGCAGCAAAATTTCATTTTTAGCAATCGCTGTCCATAGCCTGTAATGTGTGCGAATTATTTCGTGCAGCTCTGTAGATGATCTACATACCTCGTAATAGACTAAAAGTTAGTTAAGTTTTAAAATGCATATCCCAACTGAAAACGCACATCCTGCAGATGTGTCACAAAGTCAGTCATGTAACCAAATTCTTTTAAAAGTCTCTGTAAATAAAAGATAAGTTCTATATACTCAATAATCTAGAGAAAACATGCTGTACAGCCATGGAAAACATTATAAGGACACGTTGAAAAATGAGTAATATGTACTAAAGTAATCATCAACTGAAAACAAAATCAAACATAATTTACTACTCGTAATTAAGAAACATTAGGAACCTATTAATAAGAAAATAAATTACAATAAAATTTATAAATCGCATATTAACACAAATATACATCACGTGAAACATGAAAAAAAGTATAAGGACATAATGAAATATGTCTGGAAATAAATTAATATTCTACAAAATCACCTTTTTTTTTTCAATGATCCTTATTAATCGTGCAGTTATTGACTCAGAAAGTCCAGTTAAAGTTTGTTTAGAAATGTTTTTTCACGCTGATTCTATGGATGATATCAAATCATCTGTATATGCATATTGTGTGCCATGCTTATATACTTCTCAAGCTAAAATGCCCCTCAGATTCTCTGTGGAGTTTAAATCAGGGCTTCTTGGCGGATAATCCAAAACTTGGACAGAATTGGCCTCGAACCATGAACGTGATGCACGAGACACGTGGCAGCTTGCATTGTCTTGCTGAAACAAATAATCACCACCTGTGATAAGGGGTACTTCAGGCAATACTTTTTCAGCTAAATAATTTTTCAGATAGATATCGTTTTCTATTTATATATTAAAAAAAAAATCATATTTTCTTCTTAGAATCACTTCAATTTCGGAAATAAAAAAATATAGCGAGTGATTCTGAATTTTTATTGGCTTATAAGAAAATAAACGTGTTATCGTTTGTTTTTAATTTTTTGTGCCGTTTTTTAGAGTGTGGCAGCAGGAAAGAACTATTGCATTAGGAAAAAGAAAAAAAAAGAAAAGAAAAAGAAAAAAAAAAGATTTCTGTAATGATAAACTATGGGAGATCTTTGGAAAAAAATGATAAAGAATGGTCTGAGAAATTTTTTAAGTTGACAGTAATTTGACTCGTGTTCTAAAACGTATGTACATCAAGAGTCGTCCCAATCGGACAAAAACTATAGATTTGTATAAGGAACATACATACATACCAAGAACGGATTTTATATATCTAGACTAGATATATATCTATGAACGTTGAAAATATTTTCTCAGTTTTTTTTTAAAACATACCACACAAAACATTTTCTATAATTACGCTAGTTATGACTACAAATGCACCAGATAATCATTTGATTAAAGATTTTCAAGAATAAACATAATCTTATGTTCAACAGAGGATGTTTTAGTTAATTATTTTAGAGCAGACAATTAATAAACAAGGCAATTTCTTTAAATTTTTTGTTCCATTTAAATCATTTAATTGATTTGATTTATACAGAAGAAAGTTTTGTGATGGACACACACTGCAAAAAATAATTGCTGATTTTACAGTATAAAACTGGCACCCCAGCTGCCAGTATTATACCGTAAAATTAACAGTATTAAACAGTAAAATAAGCAGTAATACGCTGCCGCGCAAGCAGTAATACGCTACCGCGCATGCGTGGTAGCGTATTACTGCTTATTTTACTGTTTAATACTGTTAATTTTACGATATAATACTAGCAGCTGGGGTGCCAGTTTTATACTGTAAAATCAACAATTATTTTTTGCAGTGCAGCATACTAGTTTCGTATTGTGTGAATTATAGAATTTAATTCAACTTAGCTAATCTCGTGACCTTCACAGTGACAGTCATCCATTAAATAGAAACAAGTTGATTTTGATAATGGGTTAGGAAGTTGTTCGTAATCACTTTTTACCGATAAGGTATTTCCAGCCATGTCTTTATTAAATCTTGCTTAACGTCTTCTGTCAAAGGGTGAAAGTAAAAATTTATTTATTATGGTCACGCACACGCCATAATATACCGGGTGATTCAAAAGTCCCGTAAGAAATAAAAATCAATAATTCATGCGGTTTTCCCAGAAATATACAGAAAATATGGAATTTCTACATGTAAATTTTGTTCGCATACGATACATAAGCGCCACTTTTCTGTCCTGCGGCGAGTTTTCAAAACAGAAGCTCGTCGCAAAAACCAACTACTACACTGTAAAAGAAAATTGTTGATTTTACAAGAAAAACTGTCAGCCAGTAAAAACTGTTTATTTTACGGAAATAATCTGTATTTATTACTAACTTGCTGTTATTTTAACCAACTTTGCCCGTAACTTAGAATAAATACAGATTATTTCCGCATAATAAACAGATTTTTACTGGCGTACTAGCTGACAGTTTTTTTTCTGTAAAATCAGCATATTTTTTTTTGTTACAGTGTCCATACAGTGTCCATAATTCATAAGCTCCATTACCCGTCGTCTATATAAAGCCACACCTGAAACCCTTCTTAGCATCTATCAAATCCTACACTGCAAAAAAGTGTTGATTTTACAGTATAATACTGGCATCCCAGCTGCCAGTATTATACCGTAAAATTAACAGTAATAAACAGTAAAATAAGCAGTAATACGCTGTCGCGCATGCGCGGCAACGTAGATATATATATATTGTTTAGTGCACTGATTTTACAGAAGCGTAGACTTTCAATTCATGGTGCACATTTTATCCATCCTTTGTCTCGATTTATATTTTGCCATTTCTCTCTGGTTTATTCTTTTCTTTTCCACCATGCAAAATCAGTAGTAGGAGGGCGCTATTTTTAACTCGCTAAATTTATCCCATTCATCTACTTAGGCTTAATATATAATGGCTTTGGCTATGATACAATACTTCGAAACATTCTGGTCTCTTTATCACAAAAGTGTTCGACATAATTAACTATTCAATATCGTCGTACCTTTTCTTTCACTGGCTTGCATTTTTAAAAAATAAACTAGATGGAACCCGTCAAAACTCGACGCAAAAAAATACTATAACAATATCAGTAAAATAAGCTTATTTATTATTTATGAAGGAGCGCGTATAAAACAGTCTTTCAAATATTTTATTTAAATTTTTTCCCCAGTCAAATACAGTACTATTTCCGATGCAAACTCCAAACAAACAATCCGTAAATAACTGTGTAATGCAAATCAGTTTGACATTACCACCATATTCCCCACGGCAAGAAAAAAAATTCATCGACCTATACAAATAGTATATTCCTACGTTTATATCATATTCAGTAAATAACAGAACATAGTAAATAAAGCACACATCTCCCCCCCCCCTGTGAAAATGCAACCGAATGAGCTCCTATGCGCATGTGTATTGCATCTGCCCAAAAGCACCGTCGAAATTCGACGTTAAAAAGTTTTAAAATGATTAAATTAAAAATTTTAAAATGTCCTCTTTAATCATTGTTCGTTTCAAATCCATATCTTCTAAAACGCATCCATTGTTTTAAGCTAATCAATTTTTATGCAAAGATTAAGAAGTTTTTTACAGTAATAAATCTATCTGCAGATGAGGGAGATTTTTAATGTTTTCAAGTGTAATTTATTTGTATGGTTTCTTCGGTTCCTTGACATAATCAGGATGATTATCCCTTTTCCATCACAGTCGGGATATTTTTCCTCTTATACAGTTGGCAAATGTAAAAAAAATAAAAAAATGCAATTCCTAGCATATCCTGATATCTGATGGAACATATTCATCAACGAATTCAACATATCAATTTTATGTTCAACATAAACTATTTTTTTTTTCCTGACAGATTTTTGTTTAGCGCCAAAATGTTCTATCTTATGGATAATCTGATCTTATAATTTATCACTTTTCTTTTGTAAAATTATTATTCACTTTTTATGATGGTTAGGGAAATCTATTTTCAATTGTGGCAACTTTCCCAGCGGCTATTTTACATTATTGAAGTAAGCTGGTGGTCATTGATAAGATAGAATTGAAAAACTTTTCATGCTTGAAAATTATTTAAAAAGTCGTTAAATTAATCGGCAGTTTTCAAATAAATTTCAATCGAAAGCTAATTTTTTTTCTAATTGATGATGTAAGAATTGAAATTGTAAAATGTAGTAAAAAATAGAAATTTGTAGTATTTCGAAGTGATGTAAGCGCGATGAAAGCTAAAGCGATAGCGCCTTTGTTGTCACAACTGTTGTACATTTCTAAAAATTGCCACTGTATTTTGGCTGGCGTCCAAAAGTGGAAAAACATTTTTTGACATCGAAAGAGAAATTCACAGTGAAATAAATAGGACTTTGCGTTAATAAGGAACTGTTAAATGAACTTATAATAAATCTACCAAAATAATTCCTATGAAATATTAGTCTTACATTGTTTATTCTAGCTAAAAATACAATCATTATTTCAAGATTTTTTTCTACCGTAACACTATTTTTAATAACTTTAAACTTCCTGAAATCCTTTACTTTTGTGATTTTTTTTTAATTAAAAAAGGAAATCTTCTATCCTATAATTTAAAAAAAAGCAATTGGTAACATGTAATCAAGGTATGCAATCAAGATGAAGAAATCAATGACGGCTACAATTCTAATCTTTATAATTATGAATGCAAAAATCAGTAAAATTATGTCATGTTAACCCAATCATATACATTTTTCTCTTTAGTTTTATCAATGTTAAAATGCACTTCAAGCTAAGCATAATACCCTGTTCACATCGGACATTTAAGATATCTTAGACCGCCATTTTTGAGGTGGTACCTCCCCGGAATTGAATACCTGTCCACACCGCCAAACGCATTTAAGATAACTCACTCAACATCACCGTGTCCAGTGCGCATGCGCATATGTTAAAAGCAAACTCAACAGCCAATCGGCATCCAGAGCCAATCAGAGTGAGCGGTACTGACTGTACCTAGCAATGGAAAGTTCGAACTCACTAAGTGAGTTTCTGGAACTCACTCAGTGAGTTCAGCGGTCTAAGATATCTTAACTATCCGATCTGAACGTAGTATAACGTCATTTTCACCGGCGCAAAATTTTCACACGTACTTCATATACCTTACATTAATGCTTAAACACCATGACACAAACATAAATATATTTTGTATTTAATTGTAATGAAAAAATGGCATCAACAAAGTTATAATGCATAATGATAAAATAAACCCAATGGACAATATTCCCGTGACGTCACAATAAATATGAATTTTTATTCGCTTATAAAACACGCGGATAAGTATTTTTACCGAAATTTAACTTGCAAATTAACAAATTCGGCCTTAAAACCGCGTGCTTTTAATATTTATTATTTCTCTTTTATTCAACCACAGAGTTTAGAAAATAAACTCTGTGCTTCGGAACAGTAGGCGTTATCCGATTATGACGTCATTAGCAGAAGTAAAAGTTTAATTGAAAATTACAGTTAATTAATTAAATTTTTGAACAAACGAATGCACGATAACAAATCTGTGTCCAAATATCTTTCATTCAAAAAAAGAATGATGTAATTTGATGCAGTAGTTTGTACTCACGGACTGTCGAAAGAAATCGCTTAGCGTTTTAAATATATAGATTATTTCATATTAAGGTAATAAGAAAAATAATCTCTATATAAGAATTCTATTTTTATTTTGTTATGCTAGTGAACACTTGACAAATATGTCTAAAACCAAAAATCTTACTGATTGAACACAAAACTCTTAATAATAAAGAATCGTGTGATTTATATCATTTTATAAGCATCGAAAGTTATTTTTAATTTGTAATTTTGAGTGAATATATTATACAAACATCAAACACTTGCTTTCAACGTATATTTCGTTTAATTTAAATATGAGCTATTAAAAAAAACACATAAACAACTCTCGACGTTTCGACTATTCTTCATAACCATCTTCAGGAGAAAATTCTCACAAAAACAAACAGCTAAAAATTAAATGCGTGTTACATAATTGAGAAAAATGTTCAACTGAAAAGACAACGAAATTAATGGAAATTTACAAAAACATATTCAAAAATAGGCCTGGTGGCGACATCTATGAACCAGTTACCTTACTGGAAACCATGTTTAACCAAATTAAAGTCCTCTCAAAATACATTTCCAGACAGCAGGAATAGAAAATGATGTGTTATCATTACAAATTTCATGCTTTCTTAATGAAATCTCTAGAGATTCACGAATATAAGCTTTAAATGGATTATCTTGTTTGGAAATAAATTTAACATTTTCAAAATCAATAAAATTAATCTGTCCATCAGCAAAAGTCCTTGATAAGGCAGTGGAAAGTTTATTATGTTTTAAGTCACTTTTGTGCTCTTTAAGTCTTTCTATGATGCGACGTTTTGTCATACCAATATATGCTGAATTTGTACCATCGGTACGTCGCATCATATAAAGACTTAAAGAGCACAAAAGTGACTTAAAACATAATAAACTTTCCACTGCCTTATCAAGAACTTTTGCTGATGGACAGATTAAGTTTATTTATTTTGAAAATGTTAAAATTATTTCCAGACAAGACAATCCATTTAAAGCTTATATTTGTGAATCTCTAGAGATTTCATTAAGAAAGCATGAAATTTATAATGATAACACATCATTTTCTATTCCTACTATCTGGAAATGTATTTTTAGTGGACTTTAATTTGGTTAAACATGGTTTCCAGTAAGGTAGCTGGTTCATAGATGGGGCCACCAGGCCTATTTTTGAATATGTTTTTGTAAATTTCCGTTAATTTCGTTGTCTTTTCAGTTGAAAAATTTTCTCAATATTGTAACACGTATTTAATTTTTAGCTGTTTGTTTTTGTGAGAATTTTCTCCTGAAGATGGTTATGAAGAATAGCCGAAACGTCGAGAGTTGTTTATTTATGTAGTTTTTTTAAAATAGCTCATATTTAAAATAAACGAAATATACGTTGGAAGCAAGTGTTTGATGTTTGTATTTATAGTTACAACGTAAATTCCTTATTAATCATGAATATATTATAGTTTTTAACAGCAGTCGCAGCAGATGATTCTACTGGAATAAGTTAATCAATAAGTGAAAATGGTCTAGTGGTTAATGACACTGGCATTTGAATGCAATTGGCATTATAAGTTTGAGACCAAATTTCTGTCTCCTTTTATCGGATTTATTTAAAAAATATTCTTGTGTTTAAACATGAAATAAATAGCCATAGAACATTATTTTTTACACAAATAAATTTAGTTAAAATTCTATTACTATTGCTTTTTTTTTGTTTTTTTTTTTTCAAGCAATGATTTAACATACAATATTGATAAAAATGGCATTTATTTGAATTAATAAAAGCAAGTAATATGTCAAATGTGGATTTCTTATGTGGATGCCTTGCACGCTGGTGTGTACATGTGATTTCTCATATTAAAAACACGAGCAGGGAAGACCCAGCCATGCTCGGTCAAAATTAAATTTGAGTTCAAATATCATGACCCATGACCAAAATGACCCACTAATTGAATTTTCTCGAACATGTGACTTAGCCCAACAGTCTTCTCGTGCCCGAAAACCATAGGATGCAAAATTTAGTGTAAATAGTCTGAGCAGTTTTTAAGATAAGATAGCTTGACCCATAATGACCCATGACCAAAGTGACCCACTAATCGAAATTTCTCGAACATGTGACCTAGCCTAATAGTCTTCTTGTTCCCTAAACCTGTAGAGTGCTAAATTTATTTCAAATCCTCTGAACCGTTTTTAAGATAAAATAGCTTGACCCATAATGACCCATGACTAAAAATGATCCACTAATTGAATTTTCTCGAACATGTGACCTAGCCCAACAGTCTTCTCGTGCTCGAAAACCATTGGATGCAAACTTAAGTGTAAATTGAGCCGCTTTTTAAATCTTGATCCACTATGACCCAGAAATGACCCACTAATCGAATTTTCTCTAACATGTGACCTAGCCCAATGATTTTCGCATGCCCGAAACTCGTAGGATACAAAATTTAATCAAAATCGTTAGAGCCGTTTTTTAGATAAAATTAATTTAACCCGCTTTGACCCAAAAATTACCCACTAATCGAAAGTTCTCGAACATGTGACCCAGCCCAATAGTCTTCTCGTGCCCGAAAATAGTCGGATACAAAATTTCGTCAAAATCGTTTGAACCGTTTTTTAGATACAATTAGCTTGACCATGACCCAAAATGATCCACTAATCGAATTTTCTCGAACATGTGACCTAGCCCAACAGTCTTCTCGTGCCCGAAAACCATTGGATGCAAAATTTAGTGTAAATTGAGCCGTTTTTTAGATCTTGACCCACAATGACCCAGATATGACCCACTAATCGAATTTTCTCGGACATGTGATCTAGCCCAATGATTTTATCGTGCTCGAACTCGTAGGACACAAAATTTAATCAAAATCGTTAGAGCCGTTTCTTAGATAAAATTAATTTGACCCGCGTTGACCCAAAAATGACACACTAATCGAAAGTTCTCGGACATGTGACCCAGCCCAATAGTCTTCTCGTGCCCGAAAATGGTCGGATACAAAATTTCGTCAAAATCGGTTGAACCGTTTTTTAGATACAATTAGCTTCACCATGACCCAAAATGACCCACAAATCGAATTTTCTCGAACATGTGACCCATCCCAATGGTTTTCTGGTGCCCCAAAACGGTATGATACAAAATTTCGTCAAAATCGTTAGAACCGTTTTTAAGATAAGATTTGCATATATATATATATATATATATATATATATATAACCACACACAAGATTTGCTCGTATTAGAATATATGATATCACTACGATCTAATGAGAATGAACATTCTGAATATTTCTTTATTCTGTGACAGTAACATCATACTTCTTTTTATTTCAATAGTATGCATGTCTCTAAAAGTAATTTCCTTTCACCAACAGTTTATGTGTCTTATTAATTAATTTCGTGTTGTGTCCACAAAGAATTTAACGCTTATCACGCGACATTGGCGATGACGATTATACATTACAGAGAGACAAATTGATTTTGATCATGAAATAGAAATGCGATCAGAATCGTCTTTTACAAGTAACAGTCATGCCTTTGATTAATCTTCCTTTACGCCTTCTATAAAGAGCGAAAGTATACATATATATATATATATATATATATATATATATATATATATATATGTATATATATATATATATATATTGTGAGTCACGCGAACTAGACCACAATTACTGCAAATATTTGCAGATACTACATTGGGTTGTTCAAGACCTGACTATCACATGGGCACTTAGAGCTTGTGCCTTAAGCACGAAATTTCTAGAAAGTACAAAAATTTTCCATAATGTCTTTTAATATATTTATTAATTATTAGTAATATACTATAGCAAATCTAAGTAGTCGGATGCGCCAATCCCAAAACTTTCTTCTATCTCACACAGGTTTCTCATACACTAAAAACGAATCTTTCTCAGCACCAATTTATATCAATATCAAACTGAATCTAAAGTTTCATGAATTTCCGTGAGATATGACTATCGCTAAAATCGTGTAACTGCTAAAAAATGTAGAATTACAGTGCCACCTGTTGGGAAATTTAAACCAAAACCTAATCCCAACAACTTATGTCAACGTCTAACTGAATCTGAAGTTTGATGAAAATCAGTGTAATAGTTCTTGAGATATAGCTATCGTGAAAATCATGAAAAAAGTAGCATAGCAACGCCACCTGTTGGGATTTCTACACCAA
Source organism: Maratus michaelseni (assembly GCA_963931845.1). Taxonomy (NCBI): domain Eukaryota; kingdom Metazoa; phylum Arthropoda; class Arachnida; order Araneae; family Salticidae; genus Maratus; species Maratus michaelseni. The sequence goes on from OZ007594.1 coordinate 251,857,382, forward strand.
AACGCAATCAGCGTTCATTTATGCCAAGGTCTAACTGCATCTGAATTTGATGAAAATCAGTTAGCAATAGTTCTTGAGATTACGGAAATCACGAAAAATGGAGCGTAGCAGCGCTCCCTGTGGCGCGATTTACACCAAAAACTAATCAGCACTAATTTATATCAGGGACAAACTGAATCTAAAATTTTATTAAATTTCGTGTATTAGTTCTTGAGATAGAGCGCCCACAAAATTTTTGTCGCATACAGAAAGACGGACAGACAAAACCACAGACTCACAGACAGACATTTTCTAAAAACAGTCAAATCATGTTCAGAACCTTCTAAAACGTATAAATCCGTTGAAAACCGGAATTCGAAAATTTTCATGAATCCAATACTTTCTTCTTGTAAAGATAGAAGAATGTAAAAATGGCAGCCCTTCGGAACTTGTACAATCGTGAAAAAAAAGATACCCTCCTACTAAGTCTGCCGAAAATCATCGTATAAAAATGTGAATGGTATCAATCGATTAGTAATAATGTTTATTAATTAATGCTACACTTAAATGTTGCTTCGAGGGTCGTTTACATTTAGAAATTGTAATAAACGTCAAAATTTTCAGTACTAACACCTAATTTTGACATCATATTTGGATTCTCCGGTAAATGATAACTTCGGATATCAAACGGATATCAAAGTCATTAGGTCAAGTGCTTTAGGAATTATGATCGTTTAAAGCTTCGAACTCCTAGGGGTAAATTAATTTTTAATTGTTACAAAACAAATTGGAATCAGGGTAATTTTGTAAGAGTAAAGCAAAACTTATTTGTCAGAAATAAAATAACGAGACTAAAAGAAACTAGTTGGATGTGTCAATCCCAAAACTTTCTCCATCTCACACAGGTTTCGCAAACACTAAAAACGAAACAGCAGCAATATATATCAAGTTCTAGATGAATCTAAAGTTTTATTAATTTCCGTGCATTAGTTCTTGAAATATGACTGTTGCTATAATCGTGTAAATACTGCAAAATGCAGCATGATATCATATTAAATACTGCTGGGCTCTGCCAGACATGCAAGTGTAGAGACGGTGCTTTCAAGTTTTCTGCCACTAATTCGATGGACCCAGGTCCAGTTCCTATTTGTCTCAAAGATCTGAGCTACATTGAACAAATGATGATCGCTCAAATACATTCAGTGGTTTCCCTTTACCGTATACGAGGCTCACAGTATGGATACAGCGGAAATGTAATCAGCTTTAAACAAAATATTGAGAATTTTATTTTGCGCCTGCCTGTCAATCCTTCAGATATGACTTCAACTATGTTAGTGACAAAAGATACTTTATCAGGATGTGCAGAGTTTTCTGTTCGCTCACAACGCCTTCTAGAAGCACTCAGATGGCGTAAAGCTCAAATCCTTATTATTCAAATATCACAATTGATGAAGATTTGATCGCTACATTACCTGAGAATGGTGACGTATCTCAAATGTTACCAACAGCAACCGATATTACTGAGGATATTGATACTTTGAACGAGGAAATAAGGCGCGAATCATTTAGACCACTACTTGAACCAGTAGATCAAAACAACTTAATAAATGACGCAATTCGTGTGCCTCACCCTTCATTAAATTCACAGCCTATCAACGAATTTCAAGAAGAGGGTTACATAGCACGTGCTTTTCCTCATCTTTTTCCACATGGTACAGCTGACTTGTGACAACTTCGTGAAAAAGCAGTCTCTCCTGATGAATATTTTAAGTTCCTAATGAAGTATGAAGATGGGCGATTTGCTAAATACCCCAATTTCGCTACTTTGCCATGAATTCAATTCTTCGGTGGCAGTCTTTGGCTAAAGGGCGTTTTTTCGTTCAACGAAATAGGTTTAGCAATAAGACGGTAGAGCAGATGCGTGATATTCTGAATAGGCAACCAGAAATGGCAAAACGCATTATGATTTATGCTAGCAAATTAAGATCCACAAAAGGATACTGGCGTGCACGTTGTGGGGAACTCCTTTCCATGGTAGGACAAATTGGAGCACCAACAATTTTTTTTACACTGTCTGCAGCTGATTATCACTGGCCTGATCTTTTCAGACTTTTAGAACCTAACAGAGATCCAAATGAGCTGACTGATACAGAACGCAGACAATTAATGCACGACAACCCTCTGTTGACTGGTTGGTTCTTTCAAAAACGTTGTGATATATTTTTGAGAAAAATCTTGACGCCGTTGTTTTTAATAGACGACTACTGGGTTCGTTTCGAATGGCACTGGCGTGGAAGTCCTCACATGCATGGATTGTTGTGGTTAAGAGGGGCGCCAAACATGGAAACACTAGACATAACTAACGCTGAAAATGTAGCAGCCGTAACAGCATATTTTGAAAAACTATGCAGTGCTGTTAATCCTGACAAGGACGTCCTCGTAAATGATATACACCGCTGTCGAGTTCGCTTTTCCGACATTTCCAGTGAAGATCGTGAAAAAGATCTCGCTCAACTCTTAAATCAAGTCCAACGTCACACAAGACATGGAGATTATTGCCTAAGGAAAAAAAGAGGTACAAATAGTTATAGCTGCAGATTTGGTTTTCCAAAAGCAGAGTGCGACTCTCCAAAGCTTCAAGTAGAAAATGGCATAATTAGCTTTTTGCCAAAAAGAAACGATTCTGAAATGAATACTTACAATTGCCGCGTGTCACAAGTTTAGAGAGCTAACACGGATTTCAGTCCTATTGCATCAAAGGATGCGATTTTGCATTACATTGCCAAATATGCCTCAAAATCAGAATCAGCTTCTGTTCTTTACAAGGAATTGTTATCTGAGATTTTAAATAAGATGAATGAAACAAATCCAGCGGTTCAAGCAGTCCAAAAACTTATTTTGTCTTCTGTTTCTGAAAGGGATTACTCAGCCCAAGAGGTAGTACACATATTAATGGGATGGCCAATGTATCACAGTAGTCGGGAAGAAGTTACAATACGGTTTCATGATAAGAACTGGGAAGAAATAAACTTTTCAAGCGACGAAAGACCATCAAAAAGCATGCTTCAGAAATATTGCGCGTGGCCGGAGAAACTTACTTCCTGCATAAACGCTTCTTAAGTTTGCAAAATCTTTCTCAGTAAGAGGAGTCGATTATCACCAAAGAAGAAAAGATGCAGTTGTCAGAGTTATTCCTCTTACATCACTCAACCACGACCCAATTCTAGCCGAAGAATACTATAGGCAACAAGTATTACTCAATTATCCTTGGAGAGGTAATTCTGACTCTTTATTGCAAGAAGGCCTGCCGTCTGCGTATCACTCATGGGAGGAAGCATTCAATGATCTAAATATTGATGCACACGAAGAAATAAATTATCCTGCTGTTAGCAGTACACATGAGACAGAAGTCCTGCAAGAAGAATACCGCGAGATTGATCCATATATGGCAGAAGCTGCCATAGTTCCTGTGCAGACAAACGAGGATACTTTGGGGCAACGCGTGATTGATCATGCATGTGAGTGGAAAAGTGAGAGTTACAAGTATCCTGATTGCAATTTTACTTCATTTTTAAATTACTGTAAAGAACAACAACTTACAGTGCATCAAAATTACGATACGTCTGAGATCAGATTTACAGATGAGCAGCAAAAAATACTTCACTTATGCACGCAACAGCTTTCGTCTTTGAAATCAAGAGATTATAAATTGCCCTAAACGTACTTTTATTATTGGGAAAACCGGAGCTGGAAAAAGTACGGTAATAAAAGAAATTCGTAAAAGAGTTACCGAGCAGTTAGGACCGGAAGCTATTATGGTTTTGGCTCCAACAGGTGCTGCTGCAATTAATGTCGAGGGCAAAACAATTCACTTTGCACTAAAAGTACCAACATGTTTTAAATCGTTTGCTGATTTAGGAAGTGAAGCAGCAAGAAATCTACAGCTCAGCATGAATCCAGTTTCATTTCTCATTATTGACGAATTTTCAATGATCGGATGCCGTCTGATGGCTGCACTTTAGCAAAGATGTCGCGAAGGTAAACCAGACAGCATTGAACCTTTTGGAAGCTTATTTGTTTACCTGATTGGAGATATTAGGCAGCTACAGCCTGTAAAAGACACACCTCTATATAGGAGACATTCTATAAAAGACATTTTGGCTTTACGTGGACAAACAGTTCTTAAGATGTTTGAAAAATGTTTCACCTTAACAAAGTCAATGAGACAAAGCGACGATCAGCAAATACAGCTTAGAGAGACTCTTGATTCGCTTTCCGTAGGCGAAGTTACAGAGACCAATACGCATCCCTTATGCAACGACGTAAAGCTATATAGCCTCCGGCTGAACTTGAAAGATTCCAAGATGCCATACGCCTTTTCCCCACAAACAAACAAGCTGAAGAACATAATCAAGAAGTACTTCGTAAATCAAAATGGCCAGTGGCAAGAATATTAGCAGACCACAATAATCAAATAGCAAGATGGAGTGAAGATGAACACGCGTCTGGACTTCAGGCTGAACTTTTTTTAGCAATTGGATGCAGAATTATGTTGCGTACCAATCTGTGGACAGAGGGAGGATTGATCAACGGTGCACTTGGTACGGTAAAAGATATTGTCTACAGACCAGGATTACGGCCTCCAGGCTTGCCACAGGCATTAATGGTTCATTTCGATGATTATCGGGGACCATTTCTCACTGAAAGACTTTTTCCTGTCACACGTATTACAAAGTCTTGGAAAGAAAACAATGTCTCATGCTCCCGTACTCAGTTACCTTTAACAGTTTCATACGCTGTCACCATACACAAATCCCAAGGTTTAACTTTGTCAAAAATAGCTGTGGACATTGGTCAAAAGGAGTTGTCACTTGGAGCAACTTATGTCGCGTTTAGCAGGCTTCGTCGTTTAGAGGATGTTCTGATTGAAGTGCCTTTCGCAAAGGATAGGCTAGACCAAATTAGAAGAAGGGGGCACTTGCTGATAGATTAGCATTTGAGCAGTATCTGAGGCAACTGTTGACCGAATAAACACTTGAAGATTCAACAGCTGTTATTGTAAATTTTCTTTTATACTATTAAACAGTAAATATAAAAATAAAAAATATATATTATATATTGTTAATGTTATATTTTATGTTTATCCCACTCAATGCTCCGACATTTCGGCCTGACAGATTCTAGTTAAATATAAATAAATTAGTCAATAAAATTAAATAACGTGTTTATAATAAGTAAATATGGATGAAAGTTATTTTGGAAATGAGAAACAAAACAAATATGTTTTGATTTAAAAAACAATGGCGGACAGCAGGATAAACCCAAAGCTTCAATTTTGTCTGAAATTGGCATACCAGTCACAAAATGACATCTTAGGAGTTCAGAGTAGATGTTTGAGACATAACCAACATCTACTTTTCAGCCTCTCTAAGTTCAATTTTGGAAACACCTGGCACTAATTTAAAACAGAGAGAGAGGTTTGTCATTATTTTTATTAATTGTCACAGTAATAAATAAAATATATCTGAAATACAAGGTGCCTCAAATATTATATGCTTGAATTTTTTTCATTTTTGTAAAAGCAACTGCAACATCTAAACCAGGTCAATAATCCTATGGTAAGGAAAGATAAAAGTGCAAAGTTCAGTTTTAGCTGTAACACCTACTTTGCAGCATCAAAATTTGCAATTTTGGTGGCACATGGTGCCAATTTAAAATCAGCAGATATGTGCCAATATTACTTTTCTCTTTATCATGATAAAAATTAAGTCCTATAAATAACTCAGTGCCTCAAACACCTTCCTTGCAGATTTTTTTCTATTTAAAAAATTCAGTGGTACAGAAGTTGCAACTGTTAAGTAGATAAGTAAAAAGTGTTATTTTACGAAGTTTATTACCACATAACATTTCTATTCTTAGTCATACACAATTTTAACAACAGTCTGTTTTCTTATTATGCAATACCTGTCTTCAGTATTTAATAAACAACTTCAAACAACATAAAATAAACAATACTATTATTTTCTACTTCTGTAATATAAAACATTTTTACATATCCAAGCATTAAAGTGTATTTTTAAAAATATATTTTCGTGTCACTATTATAGTCTCACTGCAATCATTACAATCCAAGTTTAATTCATTTGATTAACTTAGTTAAATTAATCACAATAAAAGAAAAGTAAAACATATAAAAGTAAAAAACAAAAAGAATATTTAAAATAATTCTTATTTTCTTTCATTGTGGTTGATTAAGCTAAGTTTAACTGTGTTAATTCACTTTAATAAATTGATAGATATTTGTAATGTAAATAGTATCTACTAGGGGATGAACCACCAAAATGTGATTAACACCATTGTGCATGCCTTTTGTATGAGTGGCTAATTGCAAGCTTAACCCTTTGTGACTCAACTACTCCGATTTGAAAAACATTTACTCAGATGTCAGAATACATCTTTTTAAGCATTTAAAAAATAATATAGAAAATTAGAACACACACACACATACACACACATATATATATATACATATATATATATATATGTGTATTATTAATAAATATATATATATAAATATATATATATATTGACTAAAAGGTACTTTTCTCACATCTAAAATAAGCAGAAAATTATATACTTTTCATAATATTGTTAATTTTTTAATTCAAATTTGTAAAGTATACGAATTTACCGCTGTAAAAAATCTATCTTTGGCCGTCACCAGCCTTTTTAATTTGACAGAATTTACGAAATTCATTTTAGCAATAATGACGTGAAACTGCTCAAAGATAAGTAAAAATATGGTATGGAAAATTAACCCAGTATTGCAATCTGTTGAGAATTTTATGAGTAATTTACATCAATTTCTGTGTTGGAAGGTAACAGCAATAAATAAAATCGCCTTTTAAATAGTACTGTGTAGGAAACATTGATATTTGGGTATTTTACAGATATGCAATGTGCTGATACAGATTGTTAACGGCATGTTATTAAATTGTATGCTCAAAACATTAATAATAATTAGTATTAATAAAAATACTAAAGAAAAATAACATTAAAAGTTATGTGTTGATTTACCAATGACCTCTTAAAAGAAACCATCTATGTTTCCAAAATACATAAATTTAAAAATAGTTAAAATACTAAGCATCTTCTTAGGAATTAATAAGTGTTAGGAATTAATAAGGGTTTAGGAATTAATAAGGGTTTCTACAAACTACATTTAATATTTTGTAAGGAAAAAATAGGAAGATTTGTGTCAAACATGTTCTATTTAAAAACCATTAAGAGAAATGAAATAGAAAATGGTTACAAAAGTTGAAAAGGATCAATAAAACTATAGCTTAATTATCAAACAACACTGTTGGTAAAAAATCTAATATCTGAACAATTTCAAAAAAGCTATAAACTGCATGTACGTCTAATGTGTAGCCGGCTGAAATCAATGACCAGAACAGATATTGACAATATTTTTTCTTTGTATGTGACACAAATCACATACAGTCACTATGTCATTAAATTTTGTTATTTTAGATTTAAGTATTCATGTTAAACATACAAGCTATATGCAAACCTCATCAAATTTTTAAAGTTGATAGAAAATAAACCCCTTTCTTTTCTCTAGTGATAACCTATGAAATTAATTTTACTTATACATATTTCCCTATTTCAATTTCTAACACATATACTATGATTTACACAGAATTGCCAAATAATTTCTTTTCATTTCAGGTCTTTACTAGGTGGTATTTAAAAATGGACATTTGATATTTATTAAAAAGTTTTATAGCTGTAAAATGTAACAGAAATTAAAAATTGAAAGAAACTAGTGAACAACTTAGTTAATAATCTACAATATTTGGAATATTTTCATAAAGATACAGCCTGGAAACAAACTTTAGTTCATAAGCTCCTATGAAATTACATTCTCACAGTTTTACGCAATTCCATATTTTACTGCTGTATTCTATGTGATTATTTTTTGCAAAGTAATCTGATAAAGAACTCACAGTATTTTCATTTAGGTCAATTATTGTAAACAGAGTACATTTCAAATAAGTTTTTTATTTGCAAATACTTAGTACATAAAAATGATGTGTATTTTTAACATTTCCTGAGATCTTGCATATTTATGCTTTGAAAAAACGAAAAATAGTTACTGAATATAGAAATATGTATTCTATTTTTTAATGCTTGAAACACGAAAAACTTTAATGTTTACACACAATACCTACACAAATATTATTCTAAAAGATACATAAACTGATATTTCCCTAAAACAAAAAATATAAATATATAAAACAAAATGTCTCACAGTATCAAATAACATAATTTTTTTCATAATCAGTACCATAAAAATATAGCAGAGCTGCATGCATGTAAAGATGTTATCACAGTTTTTTGTAAATCACACTTATTGCTAACATTGAAATCGTGGTTTATTCCAACTACTGTAAATAACGCTGGATAAATATTTTTCAAGCACCCTAAAAGGATGTTAGATCTAATCAGATTCCGTCGATCATGATAAGTTTTTTTTAAAGCTGTCTCAATAGTAGAAATAGATCTACTCGAAGGTGTTTTTGACATTTCTAACATCAATATTTCTTTCTCTTGCTCTATAATTTTCGAAACCTCTTTGTTCTCAGTTACTGCAGGGATATTTTTTAACATCTTCTGTGGATATTCAAACACTAGAATAATAATTAAAATAAATTAATAAAAAAGTAATATATTTTCATGATTCCAAAATACATTTCACTTTAAAGTTACTACTTTAAACATAAAATAAAACAGCATGAAAAGAATATTATATTAATATTTTATTTTTGGAGATAAAGAGAGATGAAATGTGTAAATTTAAAAAAATCTTTTTTCCTTTTTAATACATTACATGGATTATTATTTTTTTTTTTTTTGTTGTTTAATTTCTTGTTTTATATGTAGACATTCGAATACCATTATCATAAACTTTCAAACATTTTAAAATCTGTGATTGTTCCACTTATTTTATCAATTTGCTGGGAATTTTGTACGACCTCAAAAGAAATAATGCACTTCAAGAAGAGATAACATTATAAACAAAATATCAATATTAGAAAATAAATTCAATGAACGTCAATAGATAAAACGTTTCTAACTGCTTTTTAATTAGCAGAAATCTGTCATTTACAGTAGTGTTTCCCCCCAGAATAAAAAAGGGCAGGGTGCTCCTTTTTTGAAGGAATACTTTTTTTATGAAAAGGACTTTTTTGTGCTTTTCATAAGTAATAGCTTAATTATTTCAAAGTTTTCTTTCTATTTTAATTTTCACACATAAACATATTTTTCTATTGAAAAGTATTTGTAAATTTTATTATTTGGGCTTTTTAAAATCTGGCAACTGTAGGTAAAAAAATCAGCTATTTCAAACTATGAATTAAATCTTTATTCAGCTAATGAATTTTTGAATAAAAGATCCTACAAACTCTAAAAAATTATTTTACTTTGCACATTACAATTGAGTCGAGTATGTGCCCGCAAAATATGGTTAAATTGCTAATGTATAGTCTTTAATCCTATAAAGTTTATATAGCTGAAATAAATTGACCAATTTCAACATTAAATAGTGCGTAAAATAATTCTTAGATTTAAAAATTGTCTGTTTCAGTGTCATACATATCTCTATAAAGCTACCAATTTCATGTTTATATATGTAATACTTTTGTCGCAAAACACCAAATTCCATGAACTGGACATTTTTTTTGTGTGCATAGACTCTAAACATTTGCCTCCATGAACATTTTTTTTTCCATTGCTGAAAGAAACTTTTGTTTTGTCATTTTGGCAACTCAGAGACTTTATTTTTGTTCTGAGAAGTAACTTGAGAGAACGATGTCGGTTTTGCCGCTAGATAAGAACAAATGTCTTAAATTCAATTTAATTAATCCTGTATATAAATGTAAAATAGAGAATGTAAATAGGTGTGAATTAAACTACTAGAAATTTGTACCAGAGTCTATTCATCATGTCTTGTGTTTAAAAAATCCACAAAATGACCGTCTCTATTTAAAAATCGAAACTCCTGATTCTTGAGAAGGCGTCCTACCTTGGAAGGGTGGGAAGGGATTTTACTTATCCTATTTTTTGAACTGTGTAATAGTTATTATGTTGTGATTACACGTCAACTTTATTTAATATAAGTTGAGAAAGAGCACCGGTTACTTTTTTTAGAATAGAGAGAAATGACGTTACAATCCTTTTTAATATGAAAGTGCATCATTAGTTAAGTGTACCTATGAATTAAAAGTAATATTTTATTTTAAATGAAATGTGAAACAACATTGCGAAACAACATTACTTAGTTGCCTTTTATTTTAGTAATCTCAAATTTTGATATTTAATTTTTTTTACTCAAAAAATTTGTTTAAAAAAATATTTATTATTCCAAAGAAACACATTTCTTTGAGGTCAATGTGCACATTGAAGTCTTTTCATGCATTTCTATGCTGCCTATCCACATTTTTCGATGATACAATGAGGACAGACAGACATTTTGTTAAAAAAAAGTTTTTGGAAAATCTGGTCTCTAAATCATGTAAATCCGTCAAAAAAAATTTTTGATTACAATACTTTCTTCTTTTATAGATAGAAGAAAGTAAAAAGGGTAAAACTTAGCACAAACATTGTACAAAGGTAAAGAAAAAAGCAATGTATGAAGGTTGTAAGGCTGTGTCGCTAAAAAGGGTGAAAATCTTAAGTCAATGTGACATTCTTATTGCATATTTTGATATTATCTCATCAAAAACAAGGGTTGAAAAGAAAATAGCCAAATTATTTTGCTTAGTTACATGGAAATAACTTTACCTTTTAATGGAGAAAAGCTCTGCTGATTGGAATTATTGCTAGAATCAAATGGATGTTGATTGCTCTCATTTCTCTTCTCAACTGATTCTGCAGCTTTTTTCCAAGGTTTCTGCAATTAATTATAAGTAACATAAAATTAAAAGTGACAGTTTATTTTTATGAATTATATCAAATTCTTTGGAAAGTAATGTCATATTTAAAGGTAAAAAATGTTGAAATATTTAAACAATATTTGCAGAGACAAAATTAGAACAGAATTTCAAATTTAAATCTGATTGACAACTATTGTTAATATTGTACGTTTTTTTAACAAAGCACATGAACAAAGACACCGAACACGAAAAAATAACAAAATGCAGCCATAATAACATTTTGAATATATTATTTTATAAATTACATTTCAATTTAAAAAATACCCCTTCGGAAAAAATAGAACAAAAAGTTGTTTTCCGAGCATTCCCATCTCTAGCAACAATAAACAAAATTAGCATTTGACAACCTGTTTTGGCGATCTATCCACCTGGCCTAGATAATACGCAAGTACTCAAAATACTATAAATGAATAAATAAAGACTGGTGTAAGTAGGGATTGATCGAATACCAAGTGGTCTGTCTATTCAGCATGTAAACCGAATATTCGGTATACTTAAAAGTATTAGGATGAATTTTCCAAATATTTATTTGTGAAAAGTAATAGGTAAAGTATTACTAGTTATAAAAGTACATGATGACCAATGCTCATTTGATGTTATTTTAATATGCTTCAGTGATAAGTGTTTTTTTATAAAAGCAGATACATTGCTATTTGTAGTCAAATTTTAAAATGGGCAAATTTCGGTGTGAAAATCTGAGTTTTTTTTTACATTATCTGGTTGTAATCTGTTTCTTATTTGTTCATAAATCTGTTCAGCTTCAGAAAATAAACGTTTGCTATAAACACTGTTGGTAGGTGCGGATAAGTATTTTCTTGGAATTAGAAGAATTCCTTTTTACTTAGAAGTAAAATAGGTAATTAAAAGTAATGACTGATGAGTTTCAATATTATGTACATGAGTTCAGAGTTCAGCTGCACTACAAAAAACAAGTCAAAGGCCATTTAAAGGGGGAGAAAAGGGAAACTTGTTTTCTTTGTAAAATAGTCTATATAGGGGTAAAATCAAAACATATTCAGAGAAATCATTGAGAAAAAAAGTAAGGAAGATGAGGCATTTTTTTCCCTTATCATTTAACTGTTACTTCTACATTAGTTTTTTTTTTTTCATTTAAATTTATTTAATGTGTATTTTCTTTAATATACTACAATGTCTATCCTGTAGCTTTTATATCCATTAAATTAAAATCACTCAAATTTTTATCTTCATCACCACATAGTTAAAGCAATATATAAAGCACAAAATATAAAGCAATAATTTGCCAGAAAATAGTTTAATGTACAAACTGACACGTTACCTTTAATATTTGAGAATCTTTCTATTCAGTGTGTTTATAATTAGACAATCAGTAATTCAGCTTAGTGATCACATCCAATTTCTTTTAATTTGAATGAATTTTTGTTTTTCCGGCAATCCTTATCCTTAATAATAGTCCATAAAATTTAATATTTATTCTCATAATTTATTAAAATAATAAAAAATAAGTGATGAATTAATGAATTTGTGAGTGGAAAGTCATTAATTTTTAGAGTAATTAAATTTAAGAATAAAAATGTAACTGAATTAAAGTATTAAGAATTTAATTTTAAATAAAGTTTACTAAAAAAGCTAAGGTATATGCAAAAAAGTTTATTAAAAATTTTTAAGTATTCGGTTGCCGAATGCTAAATATTTGGCGTACACTTTTTGACCGAATATTCAGTATTCGGTGAAATTGCTGCTTCAGCCAATCCCTAAGTATAAGTAAAAGTTTAACACACATACTTTTGTTATTATTTAGTTTTTTCCCCCCTTTAGCAGACATAAGTAGATATAAAACAAGAGTTCTGCATCAGCGGCGTACGCGGCGTAGGCTCAAGGTTGAAGGAAGGTCACAGAGCCGGAAGTAGCAGGTGTGGACACCGGAAGTTGTGCGGGCTGTGAAGGTCACCGGAAGTCGCAGGTGTGGATAACAAACATGTTGAGACAGGAAACCGGAAGGAATTTGGAGATAAGGACAGGATGAGACGTATTTTTTATGAGTTTTGAACAGGTTCTTTCTTGACAGGGAAAATTTTTCTGCATCAGATGTGCTAATGTCTCAAGGTTAGCGGAAGGGACAGGTGTGGACACCGGATGTAGCAGGTGGGGATAACAGGCATGTTGAGACAGGAAGTGATTCCGTAAGTAAGGCCGGAAGGTAATTGGAGATAACGTTCGGATGTTCTACATTAGATGTGCTAACCTCGCAAGGTCATAGGAAATGACAGATGTTGATAATACACAGGTTGGAACAGATATCTTTAGACAGGAAGTAATTCCGTAAGTAAGACCGGAAGGGATCAGGAAGTGAAATGTGATAAGACTTTCTGACTTTATAAAAGTTTAATATGATTTTTTTTTTTTATAAAAAGGGTTTTAATTAGATTCTTTCTTGAGAGGAGAAAAAAAATTAGTTTTTTTTTTTTTTTTTTAATTTTATAAAAGTTTTTTTTTTTTTTTTTTTTTAAGTTTGTAAATAATAGATCTTAATGATATAATAGGTGCTTTGATGTAATACAAATTGTACCATAAAATGGAAATAATATTAGCACAATACCAACAGTGCTTTTAGTCAAGTAGAGTTGAGTTGTAGGAATCCTGCTATAAAAATAATATTAGCAAAATGTTGAATTTTTTTTTCTTATTTAAACATTAACTTAAATGAGAATGAGATTAAAATAGATGTGAGGGCTAAATTTTTAGAGATTTAAGAAAATTCACTGTGAGTTATGTTAGGGTTGTTAAAGGAAAGGAGGTGATCGACTTTGACAGTATTTTTCTAAAAGTTTTCAGTGTGATAAGGGAGAGAGGGGGAAGGCTTAATTTTTTCGTACATGTGAGGGAAAAACGGTATCGCCCTCTATCGTTGGGAAAAGGAAGTGTGAAAAGAAAAATGAAGATTGAAAAGAAGGTTACCTTTGAGTTTCGAACCCGGGATCAAAATAGTCTCATGGTTTGATCATTGACGAGGGGTTTAATGATCAAGCCATGGGACTACATCGTTGAAAGGCGATGTAAGCTATTTGTGAAAAAGAAATTACCTGATCTTGGTCGTGTCTTAAGAATCATGTGACATTTTTCAAAAAATAAATGAAGCGTAGTTTGAATCGAGCTTGATATAGCTACATGAGAATGTTTATTAATGAAAAAAAAATTAATTCAAGTCTTTGAGACTAATCTTTCATAGGAAAAAAACGATTTGTTATACTTTCTGTTACATTATATCTTCCGTTTTTTAAGTTTACAAATTTGTGGAGTAGCTTAAATAATCGTTTTTATGCTAATTAAACAATATATTTTTTAATTATATGTTTTTTTGTAATTAACTTGTAATATAGCTTTTTTTTCCTTTTTTTTTTTCTTAAAAGGGTACTGTAGAATAACTTATGTCACAAATACTATATCCTTCTTTAGTTAAATATGTTTCACTTAAGACATGACAAAGTGTCTTAGAAACATTTCATTTTGGAGTTAAGTGATTAAACAAGAAAAATATTATTTATAAAAACACAACACATAAGACCAGTGACTGAGATGTTCTGGTTTTAAAGCTACTAGACGTTTGGGTTTAAACTTCTCTCGCGTTCGTCGACCTAACCGTTCGGAGTTTTCTTCGAACCTTGTCAATACGAGTTAGGAGCCCTTAGAATGACCCCTAGAGTGACCTATATCCCTAACGCAGATAATCGATTTTAACAAATAACCAACCATCCACAACACATAAGACATTTTAGATCATTTTAGATCATTCCATTTAGTTAATAAGTGATTTAACGTGCAAAATATTATTCATAAAACATACAATAAGAGAATTTTAAAGAATTGTTTCTTTCAAATGAACAATTTTTAGTGACTATTTAACTTATTAAAGAGAGCGGGTATTTTGTTTAGAGTTATACGATTAAAATAAATTTTCAATAGATTTGACTTTATACAACCAACATTTAAAAAAAAAAAGGGAATGGAATCTAGTTTTTATAAAGTAACGTTTTTCAATTTTACAAATACTTCACACCCCGTCTTTTTCCCCCCTCTTTTAGTAGACTTTACATACATAAGACATAAAAAGCGTTTTAGAATACATCATTTAGAAATTAAGTGGTTTGATAAATAAAATACTATTTATAAAAGCAATAGATACAAAAGTAATAAAGATTTTTACTTACAAATGTACGAACTTCTGATAGGTAAGACTTTCTAAATCATTGTGCAAGAATTAAGTGGTTATTGAACTTATAACATTATAGGATGAAATAATCATATGACGTATTTTTAAACCAATAAAATGTCAATATTTTTAAACCAATAAAATGACAATATTTTTAAACCAATAAAAAGTTAGTATTTTTTACACGAGCGCCCTCTATTACTATATAAATTTCAATGAAACGAGTTCATAACATTCTACTGTAACCTGGTATCGTTGTAATAGGTTGTATTTTTCGTTAAGTTAGTTTTCATTTAAGTTATTATGGAACAAGTTATGAATTCTTATGTTGGTGACGTAACCAACTTGGAGTGTCAACACTCATCACCAAAGTTAAATAATCAAGAGATGGATTCTACACTTTTATCCAAAGAAGGACTCGTTTCGAATTATGAAGTGAAACCCACCTCATCAGGACTAAAGAAACAGAAGTTACCCCATGTGTGTAAGACGTGTAACAAAGCATTTCCTCGAAAAGTTAACTTAATGTTTCACATGAAATGTCATTTAAAAGAAAAGTCTTTTCGTTGTGAGGTGTGTGCTGAAGTTTTTTCACAAAAGAGTGATTTACATAATCATCAAAAGATTCACAAATCGCCCAAACAATACAAGTGTAGTGATTGCAACGAGATATTTTCAAGAATGGCTGACTTATTGAAACATAAGAAGACTCATAAGATTCGTAAACAACAGTCATGTACAAAGTGTAGCGAAATGTTTGATTGTGAATCAGATTTAGTACAACATTGTGATACTTTTCATAAAGTTGTGAAATCACCCTATTCAAAAGATTTGTTATTTGAAAAAGTGAAGCATTTTAAAAGACAAAAGGATGTGCGAAATATTTATACTAAAACTATCATTGTGTCCAATGAGATGAATCAAAAAGACTTTCGTTCATTTTTTAACAGTGTTCGATCAGATGTTTTAAACGAATTAAATTATCAATTGCAAATGAAAAAGTCAATAAAATGGTATGCAGCCGTTAAAGTGGATGTATATCGTGAATCACAGGATGGTGACTTAGAGAGAGCAACCCCCTTTTTCCTTTCCAAAAGTGAACTGGAATTAACAGAACAAAACATACATGTACATGTTGAGAATGCCTTTCTAAAGCTGTACAACGGCTTTGAAGATTTCACAGAACGTGTGTTTAATTGGACATTACAAAAAATTTTGAAATTAGAATTGATTACAGCTCAATATGACAGACTTATTTGATTTGTATTACTTTAAATGATTAATAAATAGTTTTAATATGAAAAAGTATAGTGTTTTTTTTTTTTTTAGTTGATGTAAATTACTTTGAACAGTTTGACAATGCAACATAAACTACTGTTTAACATTTTGAATGTCTTAGACAAAATGGGAATGAATTTGTTGAAATTATGTAAAACATAATGAAATAAATGTGATGTATTTATTATATGTTACTTAAACTACAAGAGAAATGATTGGAAATGTGTTATTTTAAATCTATGATACTTTTAATCACTAACAAAGTAAGACGTGACGTTATGAATCATCGATGGGTTTTCCTTTGAATAGGTATTAATCTTACTTATTGATAAGAAAGTTGAATTTTTCTCTTCGTTTAAACAATGACACTACATGTTTTGATAATTTTCTCTCAACAGTCAACATCAATGTTTTTAACCTAGTTAAGAAATTTTTTAACTTAAACCGTCACTGAGTTTATCCTAGATAAGTAAATTTTTATATTTAACCTACATATAAATTAAATGATTAACTATAACCATGACTGTTTTTAAAATCTAGATAAGTAGACGTTTTTATGAAACACATCCAGTGTTCTGCTGACTTTTATCGAGATTACATCAGTTAGTGAAGCAGATTAAATTGTATAAAAATATTTTATGAAATGAATATGCGATCCCACGAAGAAGTGTTTCCACCTTCAAAGCGTCCATGCTTAGAAAAAGCTATGGAAAAATCAAATACTTGTGAGAAGGAGTTAAAAGACCCAAGATTAAAACTTTCTAAAATGGACAATGACTGCGTAACTATATCACATGATATCTCCTCTACTAAGAACTTACCAGATGTGAAACCTGAGATCGCTATGAAATTTTCAAACTTTACCGATGGTTACGATGCAACATCTTTCGAGAATCCACATCAAGAGTCAGTTTTTGCCCAGGACTATTTAAATACATTTTTCAAAGACATGAATTTTGAAAATTTAGATTGTTCTACCCCCTTAACCTCGCTAAAGGATGAATCCTTTCAAGAACCTACGAATAATATCTTACAGACTACTGTTAAACATGAGATGAACGAGCTACAAGCAAACAGACTTTCGCAAGCAAGTGGTGAAATACAAAGCATCACTACACCTACATTTGCCACTAAAAGTGACAAATTATACAATTCCAATGTGTTTCACAAAGAACTAAGTGACTGTTTCTACTTAACTTTGAAGTTAAAAAATAAACAATATTCTATACATATACGAGAATTTAAACGCAATGTATCTACTAATGAAGAAATCCCAACCAAAAACGGAGTTAATATGGATATTCTTAGCTGGTATGAGTTTCAATATAAAATCCTTGCATTTAATTTAAGATACAAAAGTGCATCCTTTGTTTCTAATAACACGATTTTAGTGTTAAATCAAGATTCTATGATGCGAATTAAAAATTTGAAGAATTTTTCTCATGTTGACTTAAACGAACAACAAATGGAAAAATTAAAAGAAAGTACCTCACACTTAAATACTGTACTTTTACAACATATGTACACAAAACTATTACCCTTTCTCATTAAACAGAAATGTGTGGTGAGTAACAGATCCACAGAAAAAGAACCTGTGTTATGGTCTAAACTTAATACGTGTATCGAGAATAATATGGTAACAATACTTAACCAGTTGTATGAATGTACAGGATGTATTTTTCGACATGCAAGTCAAAGCCTTCACTCATGCTTCGCATTTAATAATAAGGAAAAATTTAATCAACTAGGTGAAGCTTTGTTAATGCTCATCGATTTCGATTATGTAATTTCAACGTTTTTGAATGGAGTTTATAGTGTTAGTGAACACTTTGTACATAAGCTTCATGAACAAACTGTTTATAATGAATTGTTTAAGACAAAATAAATGATTTGTTTTGTTAAAGATCTGTGTGTGTTTATTTCTACAAAGTGTCTCTGTGTGAATTTATTAGTTTTTTATCTAATCGAACTTTTAAGTGAAGAGATGTAATTTAACTTTTTTGTATATTCCAATTCAAAAATTTCAACAATTGCAAAAAAGATTAAACTATTGAAAAAAAAAAATATCCACGTTAGAAAAAAATTTTGAAAAAATGATTAGTTAACAAAAATAAAATAAAATAAAATAAAATAAAATAAAATAAAGTTAACAAAACAGCTTAAAAACATTAAAGTTAACAAAAAGTTTATAAATGTTAAAAGTTAACAAAAAAAAAACTTATGTTGAAAAATTAAAAAAACAATGAAAAGTAAACAAAAATATAGTTTTTAAATTAAAATTTTTTAAAGTCTTCAAGTTAATCAAAATTAACTTTTTACTTTTAACTATTGAGAGACTATGATCTAACTGTTTATCCTCGCAACCAACTGGTGCATATCAACTATATACTCTATATCTGCATATGCGCAGAAAAACATAGACATTTACACTAACGACTTTAAATTCGTTAAATTTGTTCGACTTTAAATTCTTTGCCAACTTTTAAGTTTAATTACTATACACAACTCGATTACCTTTCCCACAAAACACCTTTCAGAAACAAAACAGAAATTAACACTTACCGAAAAACACGTCCACTTTGGGTGTTAGTCTTCACTCAACTAACGTTTCTCCCTTATCTTTGCTAGGGAGCGCTGCAATCGCCGCTAGAGGCGTCAGTAGTCTTCAGGTGTGTGATAAGAATAAACTTTAAATCCAACTTACACTCGCTCAGTCATTCTTGCTTCTCTCTACCTTGCTAACAACCGTTTGCTGCTGGCTCATTGTTTGGTTGTTTAAACTTGTTGAATGACGTCATCATGTGTTTGTCTAAACTTGTTCAGTTTTGTTTTTATGCAGTACGTCTATTTAGATGAGTCATCACTCGCTTATCTTAGTTGACTTGTCCAAACTTGTTTTTGTGTGGCACGTCTATTTGGGTGAGTCATCGTTCGCTTATCTTGCTTTACTTGTTTGAACTTGTCTAGTATCCACTACCTCATGTCTTTTGTCATAGCTTGAATATACTTTACACCAATCACTTAAATATAAAAGTCTTGTCACAACTTACTTAAACTTTGATAAAAATATTAATTATTTATAAATTTCATCAAATTCTTATTTTTCTGATACATTTACTATGTAATTTTCGTTCAAAAATATGGTAAAGCCCGATTTTAAATCGAAGTCTAAGATAAATTCCCCAAATTTGTAACATTTTAACACTAATAATAAATATTGTAAGCACCCAGTACATACAAGTTTTGTAAAAATAATATTACTTATAGCTAACTCGTTATGTCCCATGATACAAAACTTCAATATAACTAAAATCAGTGTTAAACGAAAATCTAATCACGTGTCTTTATATATTATTTTGAAATGCAAAGCATTATATCTAAACGAATGATATAAGGAGTAGTTAGAATAGTTCTTATATTTTTGTTAGTAAAAAATTTATACACATTATCTTACAAGGTTGCAATATTCAACACACGGTTCACCATATTTAAAAACGATTCACCATGATTTAAAAACTTAGTAACATATTTTAAATTTATAAATTTAAATTAAAACATATTTTTATAAATAAACAATTATAAATACTTAAGTATTTTTAATTTAAATTTATAAATTTAAAATATGTTACTAAGTTTTTAAATCATGGTGAATCGTTTTTAAATATGGTGAACCGTGTGTTGAATATTGCAACCTTGTAAGATAATGTGTATAAATTTTTTACTAACAAAAATATAAGAACTATTCTAACTACTCCTTATATCATTCGTTTAGATATAATGCTTTGCATTTCAAAATAATATATAAAGACACGTGATTAGATTTTCGTTTAACACTGATTTTAGTTATATTGAAGTTTTGTATCATGGGACATAACGAGTTAGCTATAAGTAATATTATTTTTACAAAACTTGTATGTACTGGGTGCTTACAATATTTATTATTAGTGTTAAAATGTTACAAATTTGGGGAATTTATCTTAGACTTCGATTTAAAATCGGGCTTTACCATATTTTTGAACGAAAATTACATAGTAAATGTATCAGAAAAATAAGAATTTGATGAAATTTATAAATAATTAATATTTTTATCAAAGTTTAAGTAAGTTGTGACAAGACTTTTATATTTAAGTGATTGGTGTAAAGTATATTCAAGCTATGACAAAAGACATGAGGTAGTGGATACTAGACAAGTTCAAACAAGTAAAGCAAGATAAGCGAACGATGACTCACCCAAATAGACGTGCCACACAAAAACAAGTTTGGACAAGTCAACTAAGATAAGCGAGTGATGACTCATCTAAATAGACGTACTGCATAAAAACAAAACTGAACAAGTTTAGACAAACACATGATGACGTCATTCAACAAGTTTAAACAACCAAACAATGAGCCAGCAGCAAACGGTTGTTAGCAAGGTAGAGAGAAGCAAGAATGACTGAGCGAGTGTAAGTTGGATTTAAAGTTTATTCTTATCACACACCTGAAGACTACTGACGCCTCTAGCGGCGATTGCAGCGCTCCCTAGCAAAGATAAGGGAGAAACGTTAGTTGAGTGAAGACTAACACCCAAAGTGGACGTGTTTTTCGGTAAGTGTTAATTTCTGTTTTGTTTCTGAAAGGTGTTTTGTGGGAAAGGTAATCGAGTTGTGTATAGTAATTAAACTTAAAAGTTGGCAAAGAATTTAAAGTCGAACAAATTTAACGAATTTAAAGTCGTTAGTGTAAATGTCTATGTTTTTCTGCGCATATGCAGATATAGAGTATATAGTTGATATGCACCAGTTGGTTGCGAGGATAAACAGTTAGATCATAGTCTCTCAATAGTTAAAAGTAAAAAGTTAATTTTGATTAACTTGAAGACTTTAAAAAATTTTAATTTAAAAACTATATTTTTGTTTACTTTTCATTGTTTTTTTAACTTTTCAACATAAGTTTTTTTTTTGTTAACTTTTAACATTTATAAACTTTTTGTTAACTTTAATGTTTTTAAGCTGTTTTGTTAACTTTATTTTATTTTATTTTATTTTATTTTATTTTAATTTTGTTAACTAATCATTTTTTCAAAATTTTTTTCTAACGTGGATATTTTTTTTTTTTCAATAGTTTAATCTTTTTTGCAATTGTTGAAATTTTTGAATTGGAATATACAAAAAAGTTAAATTACATCTCTTCACTTAAAAGTTCGATTAGATAAAAAACTAATAAATTCACACAGAGACACTTTGTAGAAATAAACACACACAGATCTTTAACAAAACAAATCATTTATTTTGTCTTAAACAATTCATTATAAACAGTTTGTTCATGAAGCTTATGTACAAAGTGTTCACTAACACTATAAACTCCATTCAAAAACGTTGAAATTACATAATCGAAATCGATGAGCATTAACAAAGCTTCACCTAGTTGATTAAATTTTTCCTTATTATTAAATGCGAAGCATGAGTGAAGGCTTTGACTTGCATGTCGAAAAATACATCCTGTACATTCATACAACTGGTTAAGTATTGTTACCATATTATTCTCGATACACGTATTAAGTTTAGACCAAAACACAGGTTCTTTTTCTGTGGATCTGTTACTCACCACACATTTCTGTTTAATGAGAAAGGGTAATAGTTTTGTGTACATATGTTGTAAAAGTACAGTATTTAAGTGTGAGGTACTTTCTTTTAATTTTTCCATTTGTTGTTCGTTTAAGTCAACATGAGAAAAATTCTTCAAATTTTTAATTCGCATCATAGAATCTTGATTTAACACTAAAATCGTGTTATTAGAAACAAAGGATGCACTTTTGTATCTTAAATTAAATGCAAGGATTTTATATTGAAACTCATACCAGCTAAGAATATCCATATTAACTCCGTTTTTGGTTGGGATTTCTTCATTAGTAGATACATTGCGTTTAAATTCTCGTATATGTATAGAATATTGTTTATTTTTTAACTTCAAAGTTAAGTAGAAACAGTCACTTAGTTCTTTGTGAAACACATTGGAATTGTATAATTTGTCACTTTTAGTGGCAAATGTAGGTGTAGTGATGCTTTGTATTTCACCACTTGCTTGCGAAAGTCTGTTTGCTTGTAGCTCGTTCATCTCATGTTTAACAGTAGTCTGTAAGATATTATTCGTAGGTTCTTGAAAGGATTCATCCTTTAGCGAGGTTAAGGGGGTAGAACAATCTAAATTTTCAAAATTCATGTCTTTGAAAAATGTATTTAAATAGTCCTGGGCAAAAACTGACTCTTGATGTGGATTCTCGAAAGATGTTGCATCGTAACCATCGGTAAAGTTTGAAAATTTCATAGCGATCTCAGGTTTCACATCTGGTAAGTTCTTAGTAGAGGAGATATCATGTGATATAGTTACGCAGTCATTGTCCATTTTAGAAAGTTTTAATCTTGGGTCTTTTAACTCCTTCTCACAAGTATTTGATTTTTCCATAGCTTTTTCTAAGCATGGACGCTTTGAAGGTGGAAACACTTCTTCGTGGGATCGCATATTCATTTCATAAAATATTTTTATACAATTTAATCTGCTTCACTAACTGATGTAATCTCGATAAAAGTCAGCAGAACACTGGATGTGTTTCATAAAAACGTCTACTTATCTAGATTTTAAAAACAGTCATGGTTATAGTTAATCATTTAATTTATATGTAGGTTAAATATAAAAATTTACTTATCTAGGATAAACTCAGTGACGGTTTAAGTTAAAAAATTTCTTAACTAGGTTAAAAACATTGATGTTGACTGTTGAGAGAAAATTATCAAAACATGTAGTGTCATTGTTTAAACGAAGAGAAAAATTCAACTTTCTTATCAATAAGTAAGATTAATACCTATTCAAAGGAAAACCCATCGATGATTCATAACGTCACGTCTTACTTTGTTAGTGATTAAAAGTATCATAGATTTAAAATAACACATTTCCAATCATTTCTCTTGTAGTTTAAGTAACATATAATAAATACATCACATTTATTTCATTATGTTTTACATAATTTCAACAAATTCATTCCCATTTTGTCTAAGACATTCAAAATGTTAAACAGTAGTTTATGTTGCATTGTCAAACTGTTCAAAGTAATTTACGTCAACTAAGATAAGCGAGTGATGACTCATCTAAATAGACGTACTGCATAAAAACAAAACTGAACAAGTTTAGACAAACACATGATGACGTCATTCAACAAGTTTAAACAACCAAACAATGAGCCAGCAGCAAACGGTTGTTAGCAAGGTAGAGAGAAGCAAGAATGACTGAGCGAGTGTAAGTTGGATTTAAAGTTTATTCTTATCACACACCTGAAGACTACTGACGCCTCTAGCGGCGATTGCAGCGCTCCCTAGCAAAGATAAGGGAGAAACGTTAGTTGAGTGAAGACTAACACCCAAAGTGGACGTGTTTTTCGGTAAGTGTTAATTTCTGTTTTGTTTCTGAAAGGTGTTTTGTGGGAAAGGTAATCGAGTTGTGTATAGTAATTAAACTTAAAAGTTGGCAAAGAATTTAAAGTCGAACAAATTTAACGAATTTAAAGTCGTTAGTGTAAATGTCTATGTTTTTCTGCGCATATGCAGATATAGAGTATATAGTTGATATGCACCAGTTGGTTGCGAGGATAAACAGTTAGATCATAGTCTCTCAATAGTTAAAAGTAAAAAGTTAATTTTGATTAACTTGAAGACTTTAAAAAATTTTAATTTAAAAACTATATTTTTGTTTACTTTTCATTGTTTTTTTAACTTTTCAACATAAGTTTTTTTTTTGTTAACTTTTAACATTTATAAACTTTTTGTTAACTTTAATGTTTTTAAGCTGTTTTGTTAACTTTATTTTATTTTATTTTATTTTATTTTATTTTATTTTTGTTAACTAATCATTTTTTCAAAATTTTTTTCTAACGTGGATATTTTTTTTTTTCAATAGTTTAATCTTTTTTGCAATTGTTGAAATTTTTGAATTGGAATATACAAAAAAGTTAAATTACATCTCTTCACTTAAAAGTTCGATTAGATAAAAAACTAATAAATTCACACAGAGACACTTTGTAGAAATAAACACACACAGATCTTTAACAAAACAAATCATTTATTTTGTCTTAAACAATTCATTATAAACAGTTTGTTCATGAAGCTTATGTACAAAGTGTTCACTAACACTATAAACTCCATTCAAAAACGTTGAAATTACATAATCGAAATCGATGAGCATTAACAAAGCTTCACCTAGTTGATTAAATTTTTCCTTATTATTAAATGCGAAGCATGAGTGAAGGCTTTGACTTGCATGTCGAAAAATACATCCTGTACATTCATACAACTGGTTAAGTATTGTTACCATATTATTCTCGATACACGTATTAAGTTTAGACCATAACACAGGTTCTTTTTCTGTGGATCTGTTACTCACCACACATTTCTGTTTAATGAGAAAGGGTAATAGTTTTGTGTACATATGTTGTAAAAGTACAGTATTTAAGTGTGAGGTACTTTCTTTTAATTTTTCCATTTGTTGTTCGTTTAAGTCAACATGAGAAAAATTCTTCAAATTTTTAATTCGCATCATAGAATCTTGATTTAACACTAAAATCGTGTTATTAGAAACAAAGGATGCACTTTTGTATCTTAAATTAAATGCAAGTATTTTATATTGAAACTCATACCAGCTAAGAATATCCATATTAACTCCGTTTTTGGTTGGGATTTCTTCATTAGTAGATACATTGCGTTTAAATTCTCGTATATGTATAGAATATTGTTTATTTTTTAACTTCAAAGTTAAGTAGAAACAGTCACTTAGTTCTTTGTGAAACACATTGGAATTGTATAATTTGTCACTTTTAGTGGCAAATGTAGGTGTAGTGATGCTTTGTATTTCACCACTTGCTTGCGAAAGTCTGTTTGCTTGTAGCTCGTTCATCTCATGTTTAACAGTAGTCTGTAAGATATTATTCGTAGGTTCTTGAAAGGATTCATATCCTTTAGCGAGGTTAAGGGGGTAGAACAATCTAAATTTTCAAAATTCATGTCTTTGAAAAATGTATTTAAATAGTCCTGGGCAAAAACTGACTCTTGATGTGGATTCTCGAAAGATGTTGCATCGTAACCATCGGTAAAGTTTGAAAATTTCATAGCGATCTCAGGTTTCACATCTGGTAAGTTCTTAGTAGAGGAGATATCATGTGATATAGTTACGCAGTCATTGTCCATTTTAGAAAGTTTTAATCTTGGGTCTTTTAACTCCTTCTCACAAGTATTTGATTTTTCCATAGCTTTTTCTAAGCATGGACGCTTTGAAGGTGGAAACACTTCTTCGTGGGATCGCATATTCATTTCATAAAATATTTTTATACAATTTAATCTGCTTCACTAACTGATGTAATCTCGATAAAAGTCAGCAGAACACTGGATGTGTTTCATAAAAACGTCTACTTATCTAGATTTTAAAAACAGTCATGGTTATAGTTAATCATTTAATTTATATGTAGGTTAAATATAAAAATTTACTTATCTAGGATAAACTCAGTGACGGTTTAAGTTAAAAAATTTCTTAACTAGGTTAAAAACATTGATGTTGACTGTTGAGAGAAAATTATCAAAACATGTAGTGTCATTGTTTAAACGAAGAGAAAAATTCAACTTTCTTATCAATAAGTAAGATTAATACCTATTCAAAGGAAAACCCATCGATGATTCATAACGTCACGTCTTACTTTGTTAGTGATTAAAAGTATCATAGATTTAAAATAACACATTTCCAATCATTTCTCTTGTAGTTTAAGTAACATATAATAAATACATCACATTTATTTCATTATGTTTTACATAATTTCAACAAATTCATTCCCATTTTGTCTAAGACATTCAAAATGTTAAACAGTAGTTTATGTTGCATTGTCAAACTGTTCAAAGTAATTTACATCAACTAAAAAAAAAAAAAACACTATACTTTTTCATATTAAAACTATTTATTAATCATTTAAAGTAATACAAATCAAATAAGTCTGTCATATTGAGCTGTAATCAATTCTAATTTCAAAATTTTTTGTAATGTCCAATTAAACACACGTTCTGTGAAATCTTCAAAGCCGTTGTACAGCTTTAGAAAGGCATTCTCAACATGTACATGTATGTTTTGTTCTGTTAATTCCAGTTCACTTTTGGAAAGGAAAAAGGGGGTTGCTCTCTCTAAGTCACCATCCTGTGATTCACGATATACATCCACTTTAACGGCTGCATACCATTTTATTGACTTTTTCATTTGCAATTGATAATTTAATTCGTTTAAAACATCTGATCGAACACTGTTAAAAAATGAACGAAAGTCTTTTTGATTCATCTCATTGGACACAATGATAGTTTTAGTATAAATATTTCGCACATCCTTTTGTCTTTTAAAATGCTTCACTTTTTCAAATAACAAATCTTTTGAATAGGGTGATTTCACAACTTTATGAAAAGTATCACAATGTTGTACTAAATCTGATTCACAATCAAACATTTCGCTACACTTTGTACATGACTGTTGTTTACGAATCTTATGAGTCTTCTTATGTTTCAATAAGTCAGCCATTCTTGAAAATATCTCGTTGCAATCACTACACTTGTATTGTTTGGGCGATTTGTGAATCTTTTGATGATTATGTAAATCACTCTTTTGTGAAAAAACTTCAGCACACACCTCACAACGAAAAGACTTTTCTTTTAAATGACATTTCATGTGAAACATTAAGTTAACTTTTCGAGGAAATGCTTTGTTACACGTCTTACACACATGGGGTAACTTCTGTTTCTTTAGTCCTGATGAGGTGGGTTTCACTTCATAATTCGAAACGAGTCCTTCTTTGGATAAAAGTGTAGAATCCATCTCTTGATTATTTAACTTTGGTGATGAGTGTTGACACTCCAAGTTGGTTACGTCACCAACATAAGAATTCATAACTTGTTCCATAATAACTTAAATGAAAACTAACTTAACGAAAAATACAACCTATTACAACGATACCAGGTTACAGTAGAATGTTATGAACTCGTTTCATTGAAATTTATATAGTAATAGAGGGCGCTCGTGTAAAAAATACTAACTTTTTATTGGTTTAAAAATATTGTCATTTTATTGGTTTAAAAATATTGACATTTTATTGGTTTAAAAATACGTCATATGATTATTTCATCCTATAATGTTATAAGTTCAATAACCACTTAATTCTTGCACAATGATTTAGAAAGTCTTACCTATCAGAAGTTCGTACATTTGTAAGTAAAAATCTTTATTACTTTTGTATCTATTGCTTTTATAAATAGTATTTTATTTATCAAACCACTTAATTTCTAAATGATGTATTCTAAAACGCTTTTTATGTCTTATGTATGTAAAGTCTACTAAAAGAGGGGGGAAAAAGACGGGGTGTGAAGTATTTGTAAAATTGAAAAACGTTACTTTATAAAAACTAGATTCCATTCCCTTTTTTTTTTTTAAATGTTGGTTGTATAAAGTCAAATCTATTGAAAATTTATTTTAATCGTATAACTCTAAACAAAATACCCGCTCTCTTTAATAAGTTAAATAGTCACTAAAAATTGTTCATTTGAAAGAAACAATTCTTTAAAATTCTCTTATTGTATGTTTTATGAATAATATTTTGCACGTTAAATCACTTATTAACTAAATGGAATGATCTAAAATGATCTAAAATGTCTTATGTGTTGTGGATGGTTGGTTATTTGTTAAAATCGATTATCTGCGTTAGGGATATAGGTCACTCTAGGGGTCATTCTAAGGGCTCCTAACTCGTATTGACAAGGTTCGAAGAAAACTCCGAACGGTTAGGTCGACGAACGCGAGAGAAGTTTAAACCCAAACGTCTAGTAGCTTTAAAACCAGAACATCTCAGTCACTGGTCTTATGTGTTGTGTTTTTATAAATAATATTTTTCTTGTTTAATCACTTAACTCCAAAATGAAATGTTTCTAAGACACTTTGTCATGTCTTAAGTGAAACATATTTAACTAAAGAAGGATATAGTATTTGTGACATAAGTTATTCTACAGTACCCTTTTAAGAAAAAAAAAAGGAAAAAAAAGCTATATTACAAGTTAATTACAAAAAAACATATAATTAAAAAATATATTGTTTAATTAGCATAAAAACGATTATTTAAGCTACTCCACAAATTTGTAAACTTAAAAAACGGAAGATATAATGTAACAGAAAGTATAACAAATCGTTTTTTTCCTATGAAAGATTAGTCTCAAAGACTTGAATTAATTTTTTTTTCATTAATAAACATTCTCATGTAGCTATATCAAGCTCGATTCAAACTACGCTTCATTTATTTTTTGAAAAATGTCACATGATTCTTAAGACACGACCAAGATCAGGTAATTTCTTTTTCACAAATAGCTTACATCGCCTTTCAACGATGTAGTCCCATGGCTTGATCATTAAACCCCTCGTCAATGATCAAACCATGAGACTATTTTGATCCCGGGTTCGAAACTCAAAGGTAACCTTCTTTTCAATCTTCATTTTTCTTTTCACACTTCCTTTTCCCAACGATAGAGGGCGATACCGTTTTTCCCTCACATGTACGAAAAAATTAAGCCTTCCCCCTCTCTCCCTTATCACACTGAAAACTTTTAGAAAAATACTGTCAAAGTCGATCACCTCCTTTCCTTTAACAACCCTAACATAACTCACAGTGAATTTTCTTAAATCTCTAAAAATTTAGCCCTCACATCTATTTTAATCTCATTCTCATTTAAGTTAATGTTTAAATAAGAAAAAAAAATTCAACATTTTGCTAATATTATTTTTATAGCAGGATTCCTACAACTCAACTCTACTTGACTAAAAGCACTGTTGGTATTGTGCTAATATTATTTCCATTTTATGGTGCAATTTGTATTACATCAAAGCACCTATTATATCATTAAGATCTATTATTTACAAACTTAAAAAAAAAAAAAAAAAAAAAAAAAAACTTTTATAAAATTAAAAAAAAAAAAAAACTAATTTTTTTTCCCCTCTCAAGAAAGAATCTAATTAAAACCCTTTTTATAAAAAAAAAAATCATATTAAACTTTTATAAAGTCAGAAAGTCTTATCACATTTCACTTCCTGATCCCTTCCGGTCTTACTTACGGAATTACTTCCTGTCTAAAGATATCTGTTCCAACCTGTGTATTATCAACATCTGTCATTTCCTATGACCTTGCGAGGTTAGCACATCTAATGTAGAACATCCGAACGTTATCTCCAATTACCTTCCGGCCTTACTTACGGAATCACTTCCTGTCTCAACATGCCTGTTATCCCCACCTGCTACATCCGGTGTCCACACCTGTCCCTTCCGCTAACCTTGAGACATTAGCACATCTGATGCAGAAAAATTTTCCCTGTCAAGAAAGAACCTGTTCAAAACTCATAAAAAATACGTCTCATCCTGTCCTTATCTCCAAATTCCTTCCGGTTTCCTGTCTCAACATGTTTGTTATCCACACCTGCGACTTCCGGTGACCTTCACAGCCCGCACAACTTCCGGTGTCCACACCTGCTACTTCCGGCTCTGTGACCTTCCTTCAACCTTGAGCCTACGCCGCGTACGCCGCTGATGCAGAACTCTTGTTTTATATCTACTGACATATAAACGTTTTAACTTCTTACAGAACTGTTCTAGGTCTTTGAATCTTTCTCCTGTGTTCTTCAAAGCATTTTTGAAATTGGAACTCCATGCATTTTTTTAGTGTGGGAAGAGAGAAATAATTTTATGAGAAAAAGTAATATATGTAGATTGCTTTTTCTGCAAAAGAAAGTGGATGTCAGTTCTTAAAGCAGGCTAAAGATCTCCCAATTTTATCAATTAAAATTATTGAAAGTTTTGAGAGAGAATAACTCCTTATAATTGTCTTTCTTTAAGCATGTTTAGGTTATTTAAAAATATTAGCACCCCCAATACTAAATTCAGATAAAAGAGAGGATATGATAATTTAAAGGGATTAAAAAAGAACGACTACAACATTAAGTTATATACATCAGAGTCATTCCAAACCAGGCCATTGAAGCTATGATTTTAGATTCAGAGAAAAATTGTATATTTTACTTTTATGCACTAGCATAAAATTATAAATATTAAATTAAAACCATACCTTATCGTTATCTGTTAAAAGATAAATAACCGTTCTTTCAGGAAGTGCTTGAAAGTTTTACTCTTCATCCAACTCTGTTCCATCTTCTCAGAGCCGTCCTTAGCGAAAGCGAGGCCGGGTGCAAGAACTTTTGCGAGGCCCTTTCCTTCCAAATTAGTTAATCCATCCTCACCCACCCACATGTTCCCATAACGCAATCATATTCGGGTGAAAAAAATAAAGAAAACTCATGGCATACATTATTGGCAGAGCCCAATCATCAACATGTTGGGCTCTGGGCACAGAAAATATTTTAACCCTTATACGTAGATTATCATGTTTTTATAAATGTACACAAGAAAGTGTATAAATATTACAAATAGTACAAATATAAATGAAAAACGAAAAATCGTCGGGCACATATATTATTAGCATTAGCATTGAAACTTCTGCATAAAAAAATAATTTGACAGAATTAAATTTGATCAAAAAGAAATGTTATTCTATAGATAAGACAGTGATAAGTACAAAATATAATCTAAAATTTTAAAATATTTATAATTACAAATAAGTCAGAAATATTTTGTGTGCATTATCAAAAAGTTGACTTTGAATATAAAAAAGAAAAAAAAAACTGAATGCCACTGACAATTTTAATTGACATAAATTGTGCAATATAATTCAGGATTTTTTAATTTTCTTACTACATCATTAATATGTTTTAGATTAATTTTTTGGGGAAATTTTCGAGCCCCTGAAATCTGAGTGCCTTGGGATGGTGCCCCCAAGGTAATAGGGCACTGTTTATATGTGAACAGGAAAAGGGATATTCGTATAATAAAAAAGAAAAACTTCCTGAAACAATAAAATATGCAACATTACGATAAAGTAACTCTTACAGAAATGTGTTATTACTTTACAAATAATGAATAAAATAATGGTTGCCGTTTATCTAAAATCATCAACAGCATCGGCTTCTTAACAGTTGATATTAAAACTTCAAAATAACAAATTAATCACAACTGGATAGAATTGGTTATAAATTATACCCAGTAGAATCAGCACCGTATCTGAAACTTAGTTTGATGTCTCAGAAACTTATTTTGGAGGTCATAAGGTCCTTGTCCACAGCAGTCCAGCCCAGTTCGAATCTGCAGAAAAATGTAAGACCGCGCCCCGTCCGGGCTTTTTATTTGGGCCTAGATTTCATTTTATCCGAAACGAATCGGGCCTATACTTTGTTTTTCCAGGAAAGAAAATTGGCCCGAACCCATGTCAGGTTGGTAGATTTTTTTTTATGTAATAACGATATTGTACATTTCTTTAACGAATTCTTTAGAAACTTAATTTGGTTTAACAAATTACAGAGAAATATTTTTAAATATATACTTTTTTTCCCCTTTATAGTGCTTTTAAATTATAATTTTATTTAACCATATTTTCTTTTTGTTCCAAACTATATTAATTTTTTTAACGAGTGTTCGTGTACAGTCGTGGAAAAAAACCGCACCACCATACATTTTATCACTAAATTATCGCAGAGAGATGCGACAGGTACCGCCAGATTGGGTCTGCTTTTCAAATATAAATGCAATTTTTGAAATAGGGATCGCGTCTACATATTAAATTTGTACAATCTTTCATTGTTCATGTGGTAACATCCACTTTTGACACTTTATTTGATGCCCTTGGATCAAAGCAGCTCTGAAAAATGTATAGTTTATATGTATATTTAATATAGTTTATATGTATAGTTTATATTTATAGTTTATATGTATGTTTAAATGTATAGTTACTTTCCTTCTAAATCTTCATAGAGTTTAGAACAGACAAATTTTTATTTATATCTACACCAAAAACATCCGATTCAAATGTTCTCTTTTAGTGAGATACAATGAATAGACCTAAACATATTCCGAAAATTTTTTTTTATTCAAAAACATATTAAAATTATTTTAAATTTAAATTTAATAAAATATGAGTTGTGATCTCTCTATATTTTTTTTTTCATTGGAAAAAAAAAACAGTGTCACTGAAAACATGGCTATGTACTTTTACAGCTCATTCCTATCATTAATTTTCAAAATATTAAGAAATTTTACTTTTATGTGGTCTAAGGGACCGTCCGAGAAGAATCTAATATTACATCCTTCTAGGGAAAGCCTTCTGTTATAGCCTATATTATAGTATCCACAGAAAAGAAAATCTTAAGCAGGACCGTATAGAGAAAAATTTTAGAATTTTATTTTAAAGTGAGTTTATTTTATATATAGAGTTTCTAAATAACTGTCTGGTAACGAATTTAATGTTCCCAGTACTTTTCTCTGTAATATCTTAATTTTAGTTTTCGAAATTCTTTGAAAAACCTCTATTTTCTTTTTATCCAAGGAACTCAAATGAACTATCGAAAATTGATGTTACCATAAGAAAAATAAAATATAATACGATTTTTAATATGTAGACGACCCTTGCTTAAAAAATTGTATTCATATTCGGAAGTAGACACAGAAAAGAGCAGAATCAACTGTCATTTTCATTTTCGGTGTGAAATTTAGAACATAAAATGCACGCAGGTATAAGTAATAATGTGAATTGCTCGAAAGGGTGCGAAATAATGTGAATTGCTCAATGATTGCTAATTATTTAAATATGTATGCAAACAAATGCCAAATGTTTTATTTGTTCTTTATAAGTAAACATTTTTTTTTTTTTTTTTTTTTTTTGCCCGGGCGCGAGGCCTTCCTATAGGCGCGAGGCCCTGTGCGGCCGCACCTGTCGCACACCCCTAAGGACGGCTCTGCATCTTCTAAAAATGACAAAACTTCATCTCCAATATTTAATTTCTCTGATCCTCTTTTAATCAAGTCTTTTAGAGATGAAGCAAATACAACTTTTCTTAATGTGCTGCTCCACACTTTATACAGCTTTTCATCCATGTCTGTGATGATTTAGTGAGAAAATGTTACATTAGATTTCCACAAAACATCACTTCGAAACATATGTAATTATTGTGCTTAAAAACAGTGAAACTTGATAGTGTTATGACTTAGTAAAATTACTCATAATATGAAATTAGTCACTAAATAATTTAGTTAATTTTTAGATTCTCATGGGGGGAAAACACTTTTGGTCCCCTGACTTAAATTGTTCAAATATGCAAAATATAGTTCAGCAGTACATTTGAGAGCCTGTATTTGACAAGCCTGCTTGAATTTTCCTTTACACTTTTGGTGATTACAATAATATAAAATCGTAAATTTATTTATACATTCAAATTTTCTTGATAAAAATTAATATATTTTGACCAATATAAAGACAATTTTAAAGCAAACCAAATTAAGATGCTACTACACTCACATGAAAACAGCCAGCTGCTAATGTTAATCCTTATGGTAAAATTTTGCATTTTAATGATTTTAATTGGATAGCGACCTCAGCTATCCAATAAAAAAAAATCATGTAAAAATATGGAAATGCAAACAAGATATTTTTAAAAAATTCTCTCATAGGATTAACATTAACAAGCGGCTGTTTTTGCATGAGTGAAATAGCCTTTTAAGAAAATTATTTACTGTTTTATTATTTCTAAGTCAGATTTGTTTTATGTATTGCTTTGGAGTATAACACACATTTTTTATACGCAGTTTTGTATGCAAAGCATGAATTATGAATTGTAGCTATCATCTAATTCACATAAATAATGCTTCAGGCTCAGTAAATTTATTCTTTTTCCATGCATTGGAATTATATAAAGATTTAAGGGATAATAATCAATAAGTTTATTATGTTCGATACACACATATTCATTCATGTCATTCACCTGCAGAGATCCAAAATGTAATAGTGGTTCAGATGAATATTTTTCAAGACAAATCACAGCTTAGTGTTGACAAAAAGCATGAATAAAATTTCACCAAAAACTATGTCCTCTTTCAGAAAAGTAATTGGTAGAAACTTTTTTAGTTCATATACTGTCCCTTTCACTGCTGCTTTTGAAACTTGCACAATATTGTCAGTTTCAGTCACTTCATTCAGTATAGCTTTTTTAATATTTTCACTCAGTACATCAGCATTAAACTTAATTCCACCAGATATATCAATGTCCTCTTTTAAAAATCTTTTAAGGGATGAACTATAGTAGGTTTGCATCAATTGATGCCTATGGGCTAAAGTTAAAGGTGGATTTTTAAACTGCTTTGTGTGTCTTATAATTTGCTTAAAATAAGAATGTTTCCCTTCGAATCTAAAGCAAGAATATCTGATTGGTGATCCTATCTATTGGTGGTCCTATCTGAGCAAGAATATTTTATTGGATAGCTTATGTGCACCTCTACATTGCCCCATTTTTTTTTCTTTTGGTTGCAGATATTTTTTATAAGGACACTTTCATTTTTGGAACCGTTTTTGAAAGTGAAAGTAACTTTATAAAAAATATTTGCAACCAAAATCGAAAAAGTAAAAAAGAGCAACGTAAAGATGCACCTCAGCTATCCAATGCAAAGAAAAATATTTCAAAACGTCGAAATGCAAACGATACAGTAGACTACCTCAAATCCTCAACCCTAAAATCTGCACATCATTGAAGATATGAACAATGAAACTAAACAAACTACTCCGTAAGCAAATCTTATATACATCATTTAAAAGTAGATTTTATTTCCTTCCGTTTGGTACCAATAACTTTCTTCTACAATAATTTGTCGCAGAATTAGTAGGGGATGTTTACATTTCTTTTCCCCACGACTGTACATAAAGAGCATAAATGTATCTTCGCTTCTAATACAATATATATGTTACGGTCACTATGATTAATCCGGTCATTATTAATAATAACCGGTTATTATTAATAATGACTGGACATAATGGCCAGTTATTATTAATAATAACCACGGTCATTAATTATTAATGACCTGAATATTCGTATTGACCTGTAACATATTCATGTAAGAATTACTTGCTCTGTATGTAAATGTTTGAAATAAATTATTATTTTGAAAATGGACAAACCACAATATCAACAACAATATGCAAAATAACATATTTTTAATAAAAATATATAGTTAAAATTACCCGGTAATGAACATCCTCCAAAGTTTCTGGCTTAAAAAAGGTAGAAATTTTTTTCTTAATTTTTTTCATAACTTTCTCTGACGTGATTTATAATCTAGGTCATTGTTGCCAATTTTAATCAAATTAATTAGGAAGCAAAAAATTATGTTCCACAGTCTAAGAAGGTGGTGGTGGTGGTGGGTGGGGGGGGGGGGTCATGCCTTCTCCATTTCATAAAAAAATCTATAAATATTTATCACATTTAGGCAAAATATGCCAGTATGGACACAATTAAAATATTTTATTAATTAACAGTTATAGCTATTATACTTAAGGTTTTTTTACATAATAAATAAAATAAATACAGAAATAAATTAAAATATCCAAAAAGTGAACAATGAACGGGCCGGGCCGGGTTCGGGCCTTACTTTTTTCTGAAGGATCGGGCCGGGCCTAATTTATTTTTTCTCTACAGAGCCGGAACTGGTTTCATTCCTAATCTTCACGGCCCAAAATTTTTAGTCCTAGTTTTGAACCCGACCGTATGAAAATCATTGTCTCGGCGTGGCCTCGTCCGTTCAAAGGTCAGTAAAAAAAAAAATTAGACGTGTCTCAAAAATTTTTACCAAAAATGCATACATTTTTAAATTGCCGTTATTCTACAATTAAACATTAAAATTTATTATTTTAAAAGAATGGTAGATTTCTACACTTATTAAAATATAGTAAAATGTGTGAAAAAGAACCTGCCTATGACGGAATCCTCTTTTAAAATGAAAAACGTGTTGATCCGTAAGAAAAGACTATATACTACATTTCCACTTGCTAAGAAGGAAACTTGTGTATAACAAATGTTTTTTTTTTTTTTTTTTTTTTTTTTTTCTATGCAATTCCGTTTTAGAAGATTTTACTGTATAACATTTATCAGATTTATAACACTTCAATACATGTAATATGGATTAACAATATTAATAATAACTGAAACATTTACATACAAGATTTATAAAATAAAATAAGTAAATCAAACAACAGTTTAATTATAGCTCTGCCTATTTCATTTTAAAACAATAATATTCTGTTATTGGAAAACGTGTTTTTTTTGTGTGTGTAAA
The DNA here is from genome assembly GCA_963931845.1 of Maratus michaelseni. Taxonomy (NCBI): domain Eukaryota; kingdom Metazoa; phylum Arthropoda; class Arachnida; order Araneae; family Salticidae; genus Maratus; species Maratus michaelseni. The sequence continues at coordinate 251,894,115 of OZ007594.1, forward strand.
TATACAGTTCTGCATTTGTGTAACAAAAAAAGAGTGCCGTTTTCATTTTACTTTTCGAATCAATGTTGAATTCAGATACTTTTCTCTGCGATAGATTCCTGTGCACCAAGGGGAGATTACACTATTATTTCACAACACAGAAAATGCTTTAATCAAAAACAAAATTCTTTGGATCATTAAAAGCATAAAATCTGAAATCTTCATGGGGAGGAGGGAGCCATTTCAATGTTCCGAAAGGAATGTCCTCCCAATCCTCTGAATTCAACACTGTACCGAATAGAAGCATTAAAAGTTAAGCTTCTAAATAAATTTTACAAAACCAATAGTATGAGTAAAGTTTTAAAGTTATCAAGTGCAAAAAACTTGCATTTATTATAAGGAAAGAAACTTTCTAATTACTTACTTACATACTTTTATGTTTCTTCTAAAGATTAATCCGGTATCAAACTGATCTCTGTCCGCCATGATTCTATTCTAATCCGTCACCGTCACTGAGCGTCACTGAGTCTCTATGCGATGGATCCTCTGCTTCTATTGGATGTTAAATTGTTTCACGTCATTAAAACGTCATAATGATTCACGCTTCCCGCGAATTGTTCCCGCGAAATCAAAGATTTTGCAGATGACAGCAGATGAGAGAAATTAATTGCATGTGCTTTTTTTTTCTCTCTTTTCTTCATACAATATAAAGAGGAACTTATTATTATTTTTAATGAAAACTCTATTTCTTATTAAGACATCTAACTTTTCTAACTAGGACTTCCCTCAAAGGGATTAGTCTGAGTGATATTGCTGAGAACATAGGGTTAACAATTACAATATAAAGAAAAAGAGCAAATTAAATGATAGAATTACAAAATATCATATATAAATTCATATACACTGTTAAAAAAATAGAAAAGAAGTACTGTTCATCAGATGTGTTGTCATAATTTTTTTTAACATGTGGCAAAGAATCTCATTTTCTTAAGCGCATATTGCGCAAAACGTGAAAAAAAAAAAACTGATCTTTTAAAACGTCAAACTTTTTAAAGTTACGTAATTGGATTTGCAGCCAATAGATTATTCTATCAAGCGTGGCTTAACGCAAATTTAATTTCATTGTTGCACCTTTTTTTATGTGTGAATTAAAAAAATTTCTTCCTTGATTACATATCTATTATTTGTATATAACTGTTTATAGTAACTCTTACACTTCAAACCACGTTGATAGCATGCTTTGCTACAAACCAGATTGCAAAATTATAGTCTAAATTACTATTAAAGTATACAAAAAATCTTTCGATGACTTCTGTAAAATCTGGAGGCACGGCAGTGCCTCCGCCAAGTCGAGAGAGGACAGCCGTAAGCATACTTTTCTGGAAGCAACTCAGGGCACTTTTGACCCTCCCATATCTCCGCGCTGGAGTATCCCAAAAATTTTAAACTTCAATTATAGAGAGTATTTGGCCCACAGGACCAAAATTTAAAATTACAACTTTCTGTCTTTTCTAGTTCAGGCGATATATGAACTCAAACATTCGATTTTTTGTCACTTCTTACTCACTCGTTCACGCGTCATCAAAAAGATTGGGTAGATCCCGTAGCCCCAGAAACTTGACATTTGGAAAAAAGGTAGTGTTTAGGATACAAAGAAAGGAAAAATTATAAAATCCAGAAAATTCGAAAAAAAAACATTCGAAAATTCAACAAATTCCATCAAAATTGAAAATTGAAAATAATACGATCTTGTAGTCTTGGAAACTTAAGATTTGGTGTGAAGGTAGTGTTTAACATCCAGAAAAAGAAAACATCAAAAACACCAAAAAAATCGAAAGCAAAATTGAAAAAATCGAAGAAATTGAAAAAAACCGAAAATTTGAAGACAATCCGATTTTGTTGCGCTAGAAAATTCAAATTAGGAATAAAGGTAGTATTTAGGATACAGAAAAAGGAAAATTAAAAAAATCCAGAAAATTCGAAAAAAAAATTAAAAAATTCGAAAAAAAGTGAAAAAATGAAAATAATTTGATACGATAACGCTCGTATTTATAAATTAATTTGGATGAAACTAATTGTGTGTATTAAGCTCACCAATGCCTCGACCGAGTTCGTTGGCCAGCTTGGTCCGCCATCTTGTTTCAAGATGGCGGACACGGAAAATTTTAAAACTAAAATAAATATACAAAAAAGTTAAAAAATCAAGTTTATTTTTTAATTAGGTGTTAGGACTTGATACAAGGATTCCAGAGCATTTTTTGTTTTACCTCTATCTTAAAAATTGGCTGAGATAGAGCAGTTTGAAATTCTAGGGTGGCTGACATTTTGAAACAAAACAGCACATTACAAAAAACCAACGATAAATTTATGGTCAATAATGGTCAAGCAGGTGCAATCCCGAATGAATACTCCGTGTTATTATAACTGTAACTTTGACTTCGAAATTTTGATACGTTGCATTTTCTATTTGTTGATATTTTTGAACTATGATTTACGCTAAGTGAAATGTTGTTGTTGAAGAGGGATTTTCCATGTAAATCCGAAACGTCCAATTTTAATATGTTTTTAATGTTTTATGAAAGTGTATTGTAATGTCTGTAATTTTAATGATTTTAATATAAATTTATAAGTTTTAGTGAACGCGATTTCTCGCAAATTATTTTCTTTCATTGTTGTAATCATTTTCCCAATCATACGCATAAAACTATATATTCATATCCATTAGCGCCAAATTATCGCCAAACTTGGCGACAATTGCCGAAATCTCGCCAAATTTGTTGACAAAAATAAGTCTTCATAAATGAAGCCAACTTGGCTATAGCTCAATAATTTGGCGAATTTTTTATTCAAATTCAGTGTAAACGAATCTTTTGTAAACGGTTTCTTTGCATTTTAACTTGCTGTTTTCGAGTAACATTAGCTAAAATTTTAAAACGAAGATATCGGAAAGCTACCTTTTCCTGCCGGTACAGGCCGGAGGACTTTTTTATGAGTTGTCGGATGCAATCTATGTTTTGCATTAAATAAAGTAAAACATTGAAAAACAAATCCCACAGGATGGGGATAGTTTGTTTTAGATAGATTTTAAGATAATTGTCCTATTAGCTAGTACACCTTCCGTTATTGTTTTGTGTTATTTTCCCCGGATTTTGCTTTTCTTTTCTTTTGTTTACGAATTTTGTAATAGAAAAGTTCCGCTATAGACTGGCTACGTTATAGACCTTTTTTTTTATAGACAGGTTCATTTTCTTTCACAGGCTTTACTCTGTTTAATTTATATATGAAATATTTGTTGTTAAAAGATATTAGTCGCACAAAAATTTTCACATCTCTCCCTCCCTCCCGACATTACTGGTTGGTTATGGCTTGATAGTCCTTTCTAAATAAAATCATGGTGATTCTAAGATTCTCTTGATTTATCTCTAAATGGAACATAAACGATCCTAAGAAAACGGATCAATGAATTACTATATTGGCATGAGGAAATTTAGTTGCAGAAAAATGGAGCACATAGCTAACATTAAGTCTAACAGGAAAACCACAGCCTTGGCAAGATCTGGAGGCACGGCAGTGCCCTCGCCAAGTCGAGAGAGGACAGCCGTAAGCATACTTTTCTGGAAGCAACTCAGGGCACTTTTGACCCCCCATATCTCCGCACTGGAGTATCCCAAAAATTTGAAACTTCGTTTTTCTAGAGTATTCGGCATACAGGACCAAAATTTAAAATTACAACTTTCTGTCTTTTCTAGTTCAGACGATATATGAACTCAAACATTCGATTTTTTGTCACTCACTCACTCACTCGTTCACGCGTCATCAAAAAGATTAGGTAGATCACGCAGCCCTAGAAACTTGACATTTGGACAAAAGGTAGTGTTTAGGATACAAAGAAAGGAAAAATTATAAAATCCGGAAAATTCGAAAAAAAAAAACATTCGAAAATTCAACAAATTCCATCAAAATTGAAAATTGAAAATAATACGATCTTGTAGTCTTAGAAACTTTAGATTCGGTGTGAAGGTAGTATTTAGTATCCAGAAAAAGAAAACATCAAAAACACCAAAGAAATCGAAAGCAAAATTGAAAAAATCGAAAAATCGAAAAAAATCGAAAAATTTAAAATAATCCGATTTTGTTGCGCTAGAAACTTGGAATTCGGAATAAAGGTAGTATTTAGGATGCAAAATAAGAAAAAATTAAAAATCTCGGAAAATTCGAAAAAAAAAATTCAAAAATTCGAAAAAAATTAAAATAACTAAAATAATTTGATTTTTTAGCCTTAGAAACTTAAAATTCGCAGTAAAGATAGTGTTTAGGATTCAGAATAAGTTAAAATAAAAAACGCAATAAAATTTGAAAATAAAATAAAAAAATCGAAAAAATCGGAAAAATCGAAAAATAAGGAAAAATTGAAAATAATTCGTTTTTACCGCGCTAGAAACTTGAAATTTGGAATAAAGGTAATATTTAAGATACTAAATAAGGAAAAATTCAAAAATATGGATAATTCAAAAAATACCCATAAATTAGTGCAGACGATATATGAGCTCAAAGTTTCGATTTTTTGTCACTCACACACTCACTCACTCTCGCGTCATCAAATAGATTGGGTAGATCCCGCAGCCACAGAAACTTAAAATTTGGAATCAACTGATACAAATAAAGGAAAAATTATAGAATCCGGAAAATTAAGAAAAAAAAAAAAAAACATTCGAAAATTAAAAAAAATCGAACAAATTGAATATTGAAAATAACACGATCTTGTAGTCTTAAAAACTTAAAATTTAGTGTGAAGGTAGTGTTTAGAATTCAGAAAAATAAAACATCAAAAACACAAAAAAATTTTTAGAATAAAATCGAAAAATCGAAAAATTTCAAATAATCCAATTTTGTTGCGCTAGAAACTTGAAATTCGGAATAAAGGTAGTATTTAGGATGCAAAATAAGAAAAAATTAAAAAATCCAGAAAATTCGAAAAAAAAAAATCAAAAATTCGAAAAAAATTCGAAAAAAATCTGTGGTTACTTTGATTTGTGGCCTTAGAAACTTAAAATTCGCGGTAAAGATAGTGTTTAGGATTCAGAATAAGTTAAAATAAAAACGCAATAAAATTCGAAAATAAAATAAAAAAATCGAAAGAAATCGAAAAACAAGGAAATTTTGAAAATAATTCGATTTCACAGCGCTAGAAACTTGAAATTTGGAATAAGGCTAATATTTAAGATACTAAATAAGGAAACATTAAAAAATATGGATAATTAAAGAAAAAATCGAAACTTTCAAAAAAAAAAAAAAAAAAAGAAAGTAGAAAGAAAGAAAGAAAAAGAGAGAAAATGAAAATAATATGATCTCGTAGTCTTAGAAACTGAAAATTTGGTGTAAAGGTAGTGTTTAGGATTCAGAAAAATAAACAATTAAAAACACAACAAAAATTGAAAATAAAATCAAAAACTTGAAAAAAAAAACGAAAAATTGAAAATAATTCGATTTTGTAAAGTTAGAAACTTAAAATTTGGAATAAAGGTAGTATTTAGGATACAAAAAAAGAAAAAAATAAAAAAATTTTAAAATTCGAAAAAAAAAATCGAAAATTCGAAAAATTGAAAAAAATTCGATTTTGTAGCTTTAGAACTTAAAATTCGGCGTAAACTTATTGTTTAGGATACAGAAAAGGGAAAAATTAAAACACAATAAATTCGAAAATAGAATAAAAAACTCGAAAAAGATCGGAAATTTCAAAATAATTCGATTTTGTAGCGCTAGCAACTTGAAATTTGTAATAAAGGATACAAAATAAGAAAAAAATTAAAAAATCTAAAAAATTATAAAAAAATTCGAAAAAATCAAAAATTGAAAATAATTTTATCTTGTAGTCTTAGAAACTTAAAACTTGGTGTAAAGTTAGTATTTACTATTCAATAAAAGGAACAATTAAAATATTCGTTAAATTCGAAAATAAAATAAAAAAATCGAAATATCTTTAAGAAATCGGAAATTCGAAAACAATTTGATTTTGTACTGTTAGAAACATTAGTTTTAAGATAATTGTCCTATTAGCTAGTACAACGCCCCTAATTGTTTTACGTTATTTCCCCCGGATTATGGTTTTCTTTTCTTTCGTTATAGAAAAGTTCCGCTATAGACTGGCTACGATATAGACGATTTCTTTATAGACAGGTTTGTTTTCTTTCACAGGTTGTACTCTTTTTACTACACATATGAAACATGGATTGTTAAATGATGTTAGCCCCACAAAAATTTTCACAGCTCCCCCTACCCTCCCGACATTACTGGCTGGTTATAGCTTGATAGTCCTTTCTAAATAAAATCATGGTGACTCTAAGATTCACTTGATTTATCTCTAAACTGAACCTAAATGATCCTAAGAAGACGGATCAAAGAATTACTATATTGGCATGACAATCAGGTAACTTAGAATTAAAATCGAAAAATCAATAAATTTATAAAAAGTCGAAAATTTGAAAATAATTCAATTTTGTAGTCCTAGAAGCTTGACATTTGGCAGAAAGGCAGGGTTTAGCACACAAAGTAAGGAAAAATTAAAAAATCCGTAAATAATAAAAAAAAAGACTAAAAAAACGAAAAAAAAACATCGAAAAAAGGAATAAAGTTTGATTTATTGGAAATTTCCGGAAATTTTAATTTTGGCTTTCTTTTTATACTAAAAAGTTCTTTTATGTTAAATATCAAGTATCTAGGGCTGCGAGTAATATCTCAGATGGATAGCACCTATCCTGGAAGCAATTGAGAGTACTTTTGACACTCCCCCTCCCATAGCTTAGTGCTTGCCTAGGAACCTGAAATCTCTTTTTATCTACAGTACTTTGCAAACGAAACTAAATCTTCAAATTTTTGATACCTGTAAATAATAGGGACAGAGTGAGGGCTTAGCGAAAATCAGTGGATGATCTCCAAAAAGAACCCAAAATCAAGAAAAGGAGGATTACTTACAAAAAGAAGTGAAATCTCATCAAAAAGTCACCTGTAAAAAATGCAGCCAAGTCTCGTAACTCATTTACCGTAAAAAGTACTGAGATCGTATAAAGCCAAGTTTAACTATCTTATTAACTCTGAAATTTTCATTCACAAATCACTCCTAGTCCCTACATCTTTAGTTAATTATTATTTTGTGACTTGGCAATTACGTAGCACGAGAATGTGATGTATATAGTTAGTCTTAATCAAATAATACTATAACATATTAAAGTGCAATAACTTCCCCGTGCGTATATAATTTGCCTTAATTAAATTATCCCATCCCATCCCATAACATAGTAAGGTGTAATAACTTCCCTGTGCTGCGTAATTGCCAAGTCACAAAATAATAATTAACTAAAGATGTAGAGACTAGTAGTGATTTGTGAATGAAAATTTCAGAGTTAATAAGATAGTTAAACTTGGCTTTATACGATCTCAGTACTTTTTACGGTAAATGAGTTACGAGACTTGGCTGCATTTTTTACAGGTGACTTTTTGATGAGATAACTTTTACATTAAATCTCCATATCGGCAAAATTGAAAATTATATATATTTCAAAGTTAAGCTTAACAGATACTTCTTGATTATTCTCTAGGAGGCTCTGCCCCTGAGTCTTTACTGCGCCAATCCGCAGACTTTTCTTGTGCCTGTCTGTTTGTCTCTCCACAATCTGTCTGTTTCCCTATCCGTTCTTCTGCCCGTCTCTCTAACCGATTGTCTATCTCTCTACACATCTCTCTACCTGTCTCTATATTTCTCTACCGGTCTCGCTACCCGCCAATCTATTTCTCTAACCGTCTGTCTATCCGTCTAACTACTTGTATGTCTAGCCGTGTCTCTATCCACTTTGCTACCCATTTGTCTGTCTCACAACTTGTCTATCAGTCGCTCTACCCGTCTGGCTATACGCCTCTCTACCCGTCTGGCTATCCGCCTCTCTACCCATCTCCGTACCCATCTACTGTCTCTCTACTCGTCTGTATACCCGTCTCACTATCCGTCTGTTTTTGCACCCGACTCGCTACCAATCTCATTACCCGTCAGTCAACTCGTCTCTGTACTCATTTCTCTACTCGTCTCTTTATCTACCACGCTACGCGTCTCGCAACCGTTCTCACTACATTCCTGTCTACCGGTGTCGCTACCCGTCTCGTGACCCATCTCGCTACCCCTCTGTCAACCCTATTTTTACCTTTCTCTCTAGCCGTCTGTCTATTCGTTTCGCTACCCGTCAGCCTACCTATGTCGCTACTCGTCTCTCTACCCGTCTATCTACCTGTTTGTTTACTCGTCTTTCTACATCTCGCCACCTCTTCCCAATATTTAATATACAGAAGCCGTTTATCAGTTATTAAATGCAAACAGAAGTAATTTATCTAATAAGTGTAATCAGATGCAATTTTTTTTAAATACATACATAAACCTGAATAATAATTCATCAGTTTTGTGTTCATAGTTGTTTATATCATTTGACAGTAAATCTCAACTTCTTAAACCTGAATTGTCTCAAGCTTTTTTAAAAAAACCACAAGGTCTGTATTACTGCAAAGTACCCTGAGGGCTATATTAGCTACATGTTATTAAGTTAAGTGAAAGTTTAGTTATCGCGTTTGCAGCCAATTGCTTATGTCAGAAAGCGTGGCTTAACGCCATTTTAAATTTATTACTGTAACTTTCTTTTCTTTTTTTTTCTTTTTTTTTGGGGGGGGGAGGGGGGTGTACGGGGGGAAGGGTTTCAAATATGTACATTTAAATTAAAACTTTTGCCTCCATGCTATTAGTGTTGTTTGTATTATTAACTAATACCTTGTAGACCGAGCTTCATTTGAAACAAATGTAAAAGACTTCTTCTACAGTTTTTTTTAGGAGAAACTTTCGTAATTGGGCCCAAAGCCAATCGGAGCATTTAATATCATTATTGTAACTCTTATAGAGTTAAAACAATATTGTTGCTAGCTTTACTCTTGTTTGAGACCAGCCTTGCCTGTGTATCTGAATGGGGAAAAGTTTCGTGTCCTAAGTCGGTTGACGAAAAAAATTTAAAATGGTGCCAAGAGGTAGATTTAGCATCTTACAAAATTTTTCAAGAGAGCGGTAAAACATGTTTTTCAAATATTTACAAACATACGTTTATTAAAGCATGTTTTTGCACCATCTTAAAAATTTAAGCACGATGCTAAAATAAAATTTTATCGCCATATTCGATATTTTAATAAGTAATGAAAATACATAAACAAACTTATTTAACAGACCTAAGAGGCATGTTTGTGATAAATAATTGTTATTGTCAGGGGGGTAAATTGTAAGCAATAAACGGCTAGTAAATAATAAATAGCATTTAAAATCTAAAAATGGAGAAGTGGTCCGTATAAAAAATGCAAAACATAACATTATACGCTTGATATATGTAAATCTTTTTTTATTTTTTAATATTTCCGAAGGCACAGATAAAAAGGTAAAAATCTCTTTTCCAAATACCAAATAGAAAATACACAAAATAGAATGCCAAATATACAAAATAGAAAAATATCTGTAAAAAAATATATTTACATAATACTACATCTGCAAAAAAATAAGATTTAGAAAAAGTAAACCAAATCCTGCAGATCCCAACAATCACATCGAAAAACTTATCACCAAAAAAGAACTCGACAAATCTTACGGCACAGGAGATGGATTTTTCCCTCTGAATGCAGAATATTAGTTTTTTTTTCTTGTACGATGGGCGATTATAATATAATTGTTTCATTTCACATACTACACACCGTTTTATATATTGGTACTTTTATGTTATTCTGGCGCAGTTGATAAATCGCCAAATATTGTTCCTATAATATTTTCATATTGAATTCATTTTATTTAAATATAAACCTTTCACTCATTTAATTTAAAATACATGCCTTTCATTAATCCCATTTAAAATGCTAAAAAGAGAAAAAAAAATAATGCCATAAATCGAAACCTTTTATTTAAACACCAAAGAATTTTTTTTTTATTATTATTTACACACGCGAAATAAAAAAAGCTGCTATTGCTGAGATTTGCGGCAAATCTCTAATACCATGTCTAACAAGTTATTGCGGGGTTTTTCTTTCAAACAGAAAAAAATCCAGATTAATTTTCGATTTCTACTAAATTGAAATATATTTTATTGTGCTGAATATTAGTGCGTGCATATTTTTTTTGCTCCATGTACTCCATGAACTTTTCAATAGGGCAGTTGCAATCAGCTGATCAACCATTGTATTCACTTGGAGGTAAGGGTGATTCCACCAATCAGAACTGCCTATTTGTACTGTTTACCTCCAAGGTGACGTCAATTGCAGCTGCCCTATTCCGATTGTCTACGAAAATCTCCCGCCGGTGAAAATGACGTACGCACAAAATTTCGTGACGTATGTACTTTAATTGTGCTTTTTTATCTATTTTTTTAATATAATTTCCGAACGGTTTGACATTTATTCTTGGTAATAAATAGACGTCGTTGTCACCTTTATAGGTACCTGCTGTAAAAATTTGAACGAAATCCGTTAAATATTTTTTGAGTTATGCTTGACGAAAGGTTTTAATATCCATCGTAGCTATATATGGGACAAAGTAATACTGCGCTGTGTATGAGTCTTCGTTGCACTCAGACAATTAAGCTAGAAACTATTACATGTCGAAATAAAGATATTAAGCTATTTAAATTTGTATAACAAGATTTAACAGATATAACTTTAATTAAAGTAAAAGTAATTTAATTACAGTAAAGTATTAAAGTTTATTTCTATGAAAAAAAGATAATAACTATCTGTAGTTGTTATAGATATTTCCCGAGTTCTGTTTTTAATTTTGTTCACCTTGAAAAAAAAAAAAAAGAAAAGAAAAACTCAATCTAAAACCCGTGAAACATAAAGCTAGCTAGATCTGTTTCCAACGCTTAGCAAAAAATAGTATAAAGCCAATCCGGAGTCCGTTTCATGCTGACAAAAATCGGATATATCGAACCCGTATCCCAAACAACTCGAAATCGGAAAAAAAAGAGAATCGCCTTAAGATATTTATTACAATCATTATACCCGACCGTTAGCAAAAGAAAAAAAAATCCCTGACGGCTCGGCCTACAGGCACAGGTAGATTTCGAAGACGCAGACTGTGGGGCGCCTGTTTGTTGGGAATTGCGGAAGAAATTACCTTTTTGCCATGATGCCGCAGTTGGGTTCCATAAGGGACCGCCCACTTCGAAATCTAACTTGTTCGCAGGCGGAGCCGGCAGGGATTTTTTTTTTTTTTTTTTTTTTTTTTTTTTTTGCTATAAGGGTTGGTTCTATAAAAAACTTGTCAATATAAAAGTAGTTTTAGATAATAGTAAGAGGATTTATAATAAATTTAAGCGGATTTGATACCTTGTAAATTGACGAAGTTATGAATTTTTTTCTTCTAACCCCCCCCCCCCTTTTTCCCCCCTTGGGGCCATTTTTAACGATATCAAAAATTTGTTATACATACATTTTCGGCCCTTTTCCTAGAAGTAATAATAACTTTAAACGGATTCGATAAGTATTATAATTAAGACGTAATGGGTTTTTTTCTGTTTTCACAAAAAGCCCCCCCCCCCCCCTGGTTCGATTTTGCCCATTCACGAACTTGACCGAGATTTTATGCCCCTTGATTTTATGTATGTGTTTGGAAGAGATTTGTGAAGAATTATTCGAGTTATCGTGTCCATAAAAAAGTGACATAGATAGATAGATAGATACATAAAGTTTTGCACTGGGGTGGTTTTGGGTTGTGGGAGGCATGATCGGCGTAGATCTGCAAAAATTTTTCAAAAATACCAACATAGGGGAGAATGTAATAGGTAGTATTTCTTACGAAATCTACCTAAAAATGTAGACCCCAAACCCAGCACGCAAGAACACAAATTCAATTCGGGTATTCGTGAGTTCTGTTTAACCCATTCGCTGCCAAAAGTATAAAGTAAGAATTTTCAAATTTCTGGTTGAAAGTCGTTTGCCACCACAAATTCAGAAAGGTAAATTTCGCTTTACTAATACAGCGAAATTTCTGCCAATATATAAATGAGGCATTTTTTTTTTTTAATTCTAAAATAGTGCTGACAAAGTAATTAATAAATTAAAGCCACGTGTATACTCGTGGTTGGCAGCGAATGGGTTAAAAAAAAAGAAAAGAAAAAAAAAAGGTATATCCGAAACTCGATTCGCAAGAAACCAAACTGAGCATGGAATTGAATAGTATGAAAGGAGACCCGACCTGTACCCAATCCGTAAAAAAAAAGCTTCTGAAAAATACGGGAATATCGAAATCGGCATATAGATCCAGTTGCGGAGCGCCAAATAACATTTTTGTATAGAATACGTTTTAATTCTTTGTAGAATATGTTTTAATTCGAACGCATTAAGAGAAAGTACAGTAGAACCCCGCTAATCCGAACTAATTGGGACCGGTGCCTGTTCGGATTACAAAAAATTAGGATTACCCGAAATACCGATAAAAATAGAAAAGGGGAAGATGCGTGCTAAAGAAATGTAAGTTATAAGTAATCGGTAGTATAGTAAACTGCCTCTAATCCGGCATCCTAAATGCCGGCATGCTGGATAATCCGGCACGACTTTCGGGAAAAAATCGTATTCCTTGTTTAATCACTCCTAAAGATCTTTATAATACCAATGGAACTTAAGAATGAGGAATTACGTAACAACCCATTACAAATGGTTCAAAATCGAGAATCTATAAATAGTCCAGCTCAGTAACCAGGTCGACGTTGGGCGGGGGGAGGGGAGGGGGGAGACATTTCTGTAGATAATTTGCGAAATGAAACTATTGAAAGCAAAAATAAATTTGTATCATCTGAATTAAATACTTTTAGAAAAAAAATTTATACTGACTGGCAAACAAACTGATATTCCATATTTTTTAAAGATGGCTTCTACGAGTTGGCCTAAAGTGCACGTTTTCATTTTATATTCGTGTACATATGTTGTACTTTTATATTATTGAGTATTTTTTTTTATTCTATTCAAGCTATTTAAAGACATTCATCCTGTAATCCGAAAAATTTCGTAAGTAAATCTTTTCAGTTAATCTGTTCAAGTGTAATTTTCGAAAATAAAATCGGTTCGGATTAACCGGAATTTCGGATTATCGTGGTTCCACTGTACTTTAGTTTCTTTTTTTTTTCTCTTAGTAGTTATTTAGTTATTTCAAGTCAATTGAGAAAAATAAAGTTTACTTTCTTTTTTTTTCTAAATCCTTCAGAGGAAAAAAAAATAGCTATTTAAATTTATAAATCCAGAGAGGGACTCTTACCCAGCGCCTGATTAACGCACAGGCCAACTAGGCCGTGGCCTTGGGCCCATGGCTGATGGGCCCCCAAAATGGTTAAAATGATTAGAAAAAGTTTCTTAAAAATGAAGTTTTCTGCAATTATTTCACAAAAACAAAACAAAAATATTTTGCTTAACTTGGCAACTTTATCATAATATCTAATTATAATTCTCGAAGAAATGTTTAGGTACTATTTTAATTTGAGGGGGCCCTAAAATGTTGCTGGGCCTTGGGCCCCAGATGAGCTTAATCGGGCTCTGCTCTTGCCCCCCCCCCCCCTCCATCTCTTGCCAGCGCCATTGGAGTGCAATTCCAATTAAAATGTTGTTCTAAATTTCCCCATGGGCGTGGGGTGGAGAAGTAAGCTTGCTGAAAGTAACACGATATTCAAATTTTGGATTCAGGTCCAACTATTTATCATGAAACAACATTGTGAAAAAAAAATTATATTTTGAACGCATCATCTAACTTAGTATACATTAAACATGAGATAAACAGCAACTTTAATATAAATACGTAATTAAATTAAATTAGACGGTATTAATCGGACGGAGATATCGATGTTCACGCGTAAACCAACAATTTACACATACATTGTCGGAAACCTTTCCGTTATGGAATGTAACGTTTCTGAATTTCGCAAGTCTTCCGAAGCTTTGAATATTTATCCGCAAATACGTGTAACGATTCCGAAATAACAAGTTATTGAGGAGAACACAAAGTTTTCTATAAATTTCCGGAAACCTTTCCGCCTTGTGCCGAAACGCTTCTGATTTTTTTTACAGTGTAGCAGCACCACCTGTTGGGAGATTTAGACCAAAACCTAATCAAAAACAACTTATGTCAAGGTCTAACAGAATCTGAAGTTTGATGAAAATCCGTGCATTAGTTCTTGAGATATAGTTATCATGATAATAATGAAAAAAGTAGCATAGCAGCGTCACCTGTCGGGCTATTTACACCAAAACGTAACCAACATCTATTTATGTCAAGTTCTAACAGAATCTGAAGTTCGATGAAATTCCGTGCATTAGTTCTTGAGATGTAGCTATCGTGATAATAATGAAAAAAGTGATATAGCAGCGCCACCTGTTGGGATATCTACACCAAAACGTAATCAGCGTCTATTTATATCAAGGTCTAACTGAATCTAAAGTTTGATGAAAATAAGTGCATTAGTTCTTGAGATAGAGGTATTGCAGAAATCGCGAAAAATGCAGCATAGCAGCGCGTCGGGCGATTTTCACCAAAAACTAATCAGCACCCATTTATATCAGGGACTAACTGAATATAAAGTTTTATTAAATTTCGTGCATTAGTTCTTGAGATAGAGCGCCCACAAAATTTTTGTCACATACAGACAGACAGAGTCACAGACAGATATTTTCTAAAAACAGTCAAATCGTGTCCAGGAACTTCTAAAACGTATAAATCGATCGAAAACTGGAAGTCGAAAATTTTCATGAATCCAATACTTTCTTCTTGTAAAGATAGAAGAAAGTAATAACGCAAAAAACCTTCGCGAATACAATGCAATGCGTAAACAAACGATTGCAATGCCATTTTACCAACTGTGAAGTCTCGAGAATACTGTCCATTGGGGTCCTGTGATAAATGTTCACTTTTTTTCTACACCGATTTACATTCATTTAAAGGGGGGAAAAAAAAGAAGAAACAATAACTAGAAAAATCTGAAAACACTTCACATCTTATTGCGGCCGTATAACATGTAAACACATCTGATATTTACATTTGTCATTTTTTTTTTTTTTCATTCATTTAAGTCTCCTTTTGAAAAACGAAAGAAGAACAAAACTCATAGAATTCAGTACAATATTAGTTGTAATCTCAGTGGTGTACTATGTAATTGTTAAATTTGATTTTTGCATATATTGCAGCAGTTTCTCCCGGCTCTGTTTTGGTTATAAATTAATTGTAAATGATTTACAATAAATCAAATAGGAAATTGGGTAATTTTAAGTTTTGGTCAAATCTTATTAAAATGCACATATACATTTTGAAAAAGAAATATCCGTTATTCAATATGACTAAAATATAGAACATTTCAACACAAACAAAAATTAAATTAAAAAGCTCGCGAAAGCTCGTGAAAAGCATTACACTTTTGGAACCGAAAGATCAATTTTTCTGCTTCATAAGCATGGTATAAAATCATGTGTAATATTATCACGTTAAATAATACTAAATTTTAAGGTAATATAATATTTTTGTGGAGAGAGATAGAGAAACTAATATATTTATGATTATTAACTTGACAAAGTTATATTTAAAAAGGAAAAAAAAAACTTTTCGCGGCAGTTTTCCTTTAACCTTCAACAAAAACCCAACAGTATTTTTTTAAATATTTTTAAGAGATGAAATAGCATATCATTTTATTGACATATTGTGCACAAGGTTTTATTTTAATTTAAAAAAATTTTGTTGTTGTTGTGACAGAAAATTAGCAATATAAAGAAACATAATTGAGTATGTTCTAATAATGAAATAAACATTTACGACTTTTACAACAATAAAGTTTTTATTATAAATTAGTTTTACATCTAAAAATGAGACCTTTATTTATTTCTCACTAAAATAAAAATAATTAATTAATTAAATATTTTTTGATTTTATTTATTTTTATAAGCAAATAAACTGTAATTTTAAAAATAAAAATCAGCTAATTGAGCTAAAACAAAACCGTACTTATAATAATTTTAAAAAAAACATGGTGTATGGATTACTATAGACATAATTTTATGATTCTTAAATAGAAACTCATGAAAACATAAATAACATTAACATACATATTCAATAAAACTTAATGAGTTCCAAAAAATATATAGCATATATCAAACATTAACGGAATAAAATTGAATGTTATATTTGATAGCTACTTACTCTTTTGCTAATATCCTTTTCTTTTAACTTATAATCCTTTAGCCAGGGAAAAAAAAAAAAACGGTTGATATACAACAAGGATGATCTAAATCTAGAATGAAACTAAATCTAGATGAAACTAAATCTAGATGAAACTAAATCTAGATAACTAATTAATTTATAATTTTATTGAAATTAACCAGCTATCATAGAATGCCCAATTAGACTAAAGTTTTTAAAATAATATGCACCTCATTAGAAATAACTTCTTTTGATATCCAAATATACAACTGATTTGCTGTTGTTGATTTCACACGTGCTGCCCATTAAACATACCGCAGAAGGGTATGTCTTTTTTTTATATTTCTAGCTTGTTACTAGACTTTCATTATTCACTATTCGAAATTAAATTTGACCTAAAATTAAATATGTAAAAGTTAAACTAAATGAAATGTTATAGAAATAACACAGAACAACATAGAACACGCGGTCAGGAATAGCTCTAAACTGGCTAGACTACTTTCGAGGTGAGGTAGTAACAAAAGGGAACAGGGGGTACTCTTTGTGGCGGGGCGTACTATAGGGGACCAGGAGGGTACTCTTTAATGACGTCACGGAGGATTTGCATTTCCACCTGAAAGGCCTTTATAATACAGACAGTAATGGTTTTGGCCTATCTGGATTGCTTGATGAAGTCTTGAATTGTTTTCAGATGGAAATAATCGTCGTTATTTTAATCATATAATCCTGTGGATAAATAACTGTGTTCTTGAAGTTTTCTTAAATCTATAATCAGTAATTCGACAATTAAATAGATGTTCACTATTTGATTGATACGATCAATATAAAGAAAAACATACTCCAAAAAATCAAAGTGTTCTTTTAAAAAATGTAATATATTTTCTTTTAATTTCAACTGCCTTTTTGAAGAATTTTCTACAACATGTATCAAAGCAAACCTACACGTGAAAGTTTTTATTTTTTAGTCTAAGAAAATAACATAAATTAAAATTGTTGCTACTTCTTGCATAAATTATATAAATTATTATATTTCTGAAACACAGCTTCATAAAACTTTGTAATCAGACACCAAACAATTAAATTGGTGTTCATTATGTTTTTAAATATAGATATTTGATGTAGCAGAAGTAAAAAAACTATATTTTTAAAGCAAATTTTAATACAAAAGTATTAATTCAGTTCATACTTTGAATTTCAAGTAACTTAACTGAGTTTTCTTCTGCACGTATCGAAAATAAACTTATGCAATAGAAAAATCAATTTCTCGAGTGCATAGAGAGGTTAATATCCCTATAAGTGTGAATTTCCATCTAGTGCAAAATCTTGAAACTTTTATCTTCAGTTATCTCTGCAAGTAGTTAACGAGTTTCATTACATTACTTACTGCGAGATATGGATGGTGATTCTCAGTATATCGATCTAACAGCTTGAGTGAAGAACATTTTGTACATTTATGCATATATGTATTCTGAAAAAAAAAAAGAAAAACTGCTAGACTATGATGGAAATATTGAATTTATCGTAAATTTACTGCTCGAATTTCCATTGGTAGAAAGCACGAGCTAGTAAATTTGTTTAAAAAATTACAATGTTTGCGTTTCTTCTTTTACAACAGTAAAGAAAAAATGAAACATTATTTTAAAATGAAACGTTACTTTATTTTTAGGATTTCTAAAACTGATTTCTCAAAGTATTTTATAATCATAATTTAATTAATATGAAACGATAGATTGATTAAAACGTATTTTTAAGAAAATGCATTACACTCTTTATTTTTTAATTTATATTTTCTACATTAAATGTTCAAAATATTTCGTTGATGCAGTTTCATAGCCATTTGGCTTATTTTACTGCATCATTAAATTTATTGTTGTAACTCGTATACAGTTGTAATCATAAAGAAAAAAAATTATTAGCTATGGCGGCTAACGGAAAAATGTCTTAATATTGCAGTAGAGCGCCGATTATCCGAACTCCAATTAACCGAACTGTCCAATTATCCTAACACCACACTGCAAATTTTTTTTTGCTTAAATTTTAAATTTTGCTGCTCAGAAATATATAAAAAAGTTTAAAATGTTTTAAAAAGATAAAAAAAATAACAAAAACTCCCCACAATTTTTAAATATATCAGCACTAATAGGTGCCAGTCCTAATCCTGCTTAAAATGTGAAGGAAAATTCAGTACAGGAAAAAAAATTAATCTGCCTATCCAGAACTAAATTTTTAAAAACATATATTAGTTCCATAAAAAATGCATTTTAACCATTTTACATTCCTAAAATTGCCTCTCCGATTATCCGAGCTTTTGCTTATCCGAATTAGCGCCATTCCCGACAGGTTCGGATAATCGACGCTCTACTGTAATTTATAAGTTCTAAAACTATAAAAAGGATTATCATCGTAAACTCGTCTATGAACATATTTTTTATAGTTTTATCATTGCAGCCATAATATATATATATATATTCGTATTATAATTATCTGTTCATATATTGCCGATTTTTAATGTGATTTAATGATTATTATACACAAAAGTTATATATATGTGTGTGATTATTGGTTGTTCCATTCGTTTAAATGCAAAAATATAAGAAGTGGTATAATAAGATGAAATAAATTGGCCGGTGTCTAGGTTCAACAATTAATAGTCCAGACTTTTTTCAAGATTAGTTACACAGAGAATTTTAATAAGTCTTGATTATTCATAACATATAAAATATTTACACGATATTGACAATTAAGTAACGATATTTCGACTGTCTGTCGAATTGCTACACTTAAAGATTATGCGATTTTTGTAATCGCTTAAAAATTAAAGAATCACTCCCTCGCGGTCCGTCTGACCACGATGAAGTCTGAAGCTCATCTGCCATTGTTCTCACGATGAAAATGTACTGCTCATCAAAATTTTATAGTTTGGGAGTTTGGGTCCTAGATCACGAGCCTCAATTAAAAATTCGCTGCGTCTCGCAGTCCAAAGTTCAGATAACGAACTCTTGCGACCACAACTTCGGCCGTCCTGACTGTGCTGTGTCCTCATAGTCATCATCTACCAAGTATACTAGATCAGGAACCAGTCGACTAAAATCTAAAAATATTAAATACACACAAAAAAACGTGCAAATAAAACAGTAAACAATAGTAAATATTGGAACGCACAGTGTTTCCTAGAATATGAAAATAATACTAAAGAAAACTTAAAGATATACAATTATTATACAGACATACATACACTAAATACAATAATCCAACATGGAGTGAAAAATTAGCCAGAGCAAAGAATCGAACCTGGGTCCTCAGCGTTCCAGGCTATTGCTCTAACCACTGAGCCACTCCGGCCAATTCCTGAGTCTGCAATTTCTCACTAATAAACCATGTTGGAGAGAAAGTCACCAGCCATCTAACAGACAGCCTTGGATGACTGGACAGCGTTGAATAGATTTTTACTATTCCCCTATCTACGAATATATATTAAATTATATATATTAAATTTTACATTTCTAGGGGGCTCCAAAATACATTTTGTCTACTTCCTAAAAATACAAATTAATGCAAATTTTCATTTATTGTTCATTGAAAAAAATGACTTTTTTCCATTCATTAAACTAAACTATCTCAGTGTTCTTCAATAACGACAATGAAATGTATAATGTAAACTTAGAAATTGCGAAAAGAACGGGTATTACAGTGTTTCATTCAATCCCTTAGGTTTAGAGTTTTACTTAGCCTAAATAGCGTATAGTGCAAAAAAAATTACCTTCTCATAGTTTTTTAATGCATTTTTATATGTGTCTATAATTTATTATTTTTTTCATAAAACTATGGTTTAAGTTTTTAACTTCACTTAAAGCTGTTTATAATACAGTTTCAATTAGAAAGGGGGACCCTATGACTGTGTCCCCCGGGTCACACATAGAGTTGATCAGGCCCTGCCCGGGCGGGATTGTTAGTATTTCACAATACATATATCACAAACAAAAACATGTTTACCGTAAAAGAATAAGCAATATATGTGCATTCATTTGAAAATTACGCATGAACATATCGTGGAAGTCAAAATAACATATCGTGCATCATATCGTGCATTATATCGTGCATCATATCGTGCATCAAAATGCATGTATCGTCGAACCAAATATCCGCTTTTCTTTGAAGTCAATTAATAAGTATGTCATCCTAAGTATAGAATGATAAACTTAAGATTTTAAAAAGATATTTCGTATGCGACTCTGAGATTTTTGTGGGATGTTTTCAAGGGAAGAGTGATTCGATATCTTTCTATTTTTAGGAATCTTTGCAATCAATGGGAAAAGTAGCAGCTCACAATAGGATCGTTTTTGTAGTGTGAACTCCGTAAATTATTCATTAAATTGGAAAATATATATATATTAAGAACATCTAAGAACATCATACTTACCAATGTTATGTTTATTTTATATTCCGTACGCAGTTTTTCTTCGAATGAATATAGGAAATGCAAAGCGAAATTTCAAATCACATAGATAACTAACTCTGAAAGGTAGCAGCTGTGTATTGTATAGTTGCATTTCAGTGACTAAAAGACAATTGTTGTCAAGCAAGGTCTTATTGGAAAAAAACAAAGAAGCTTCACTTTCATCCGCGCATAGATTTTTGTGGGATGTTTTCAAGGGAAGAGTTGACTCGATCTCTTTCTATTTTTAGAAATATTTGCAATCAATGGGAAAAGTAGCAGCTCACAATAGGGTCGTTTTTGTAGTGTGAACTCCGTAAATTATTCATTAAATTGGAAAAAATATATATATTAAGAACATCATACTTACCAGTGTTATGTTTATTTTATATTCCGTACGCAGTTTTTTTTTTTTGTTTTTTTTTTTCGAATGAATATAGGAAATGCAAAGCGAAATTTCAAATTACATAGATAACTAACTCTGAAAGGCAGCAGCTGTGTATAGTTGCATTTCAGCGACTAAAAGACAATTGTTATCAAGCAAGGTCTTATCGAAAAAAAACAAAAGAGCTTCACTTTCCTCCGCGCATAGATTTTTGTGGGATGTTTTCAAGGGAAGAGTGATGCGATCTCTTTCTATTTTTAGGAATGTTTGCAATCAATGGGAAAAGTAGCAGCTCACAATACGAGCGTTTTTGTAGTGTAAACTCCGTAAATTATTCATTAAATTGGAAAAAAATATATTAAGAACATCATACTTACCAATGTTATGTTTATTTTATATTCCGTATGCAACTTTTCTTCGAATGGATATAGGAAGTGCAAAGAGAAATTTCAAATTACATAGATAACTCTGAAAGGCAGCATCTGTGTATAGCTGCATTTCAGCGACTAAAAGACAATTGTTATCAAAATTGTTATCAATTGTTATCGGAAAACTAGTCGTTGAGGGACACCATAATACTTACCCATCATAGATATGCATAATATAACATATGAAAATAAAACATGTGTAAACTATTTATATTTAATGCATTGCAATTCGAATAACATCTTGGCTTGATGACGTCATAAACTTTAAATGCTCTATTACTGAATTGCGTAAAAGAAACATCCTTATTACTCCAAAAATGATTATCATATTACCTAATAGTTTATTGCGTCGGATTAAGCGTCTCATTTCCAATTAAAATATATCTTTGAATTGAAATTTGAATGAAATACAGGGTCACGGTTTGTCTGTCTGTCCGTCCGTCTGTCCGTGCTCTAACTCTCGTAAATATACTCAGATTGTTATGAAATTTTTATGCATTATTGAATTTTACTATAGAATGTTCCAATTGAAAATGAAGTGTGTAGCATTAATAGTTCATTTACAGGGACACACAAAAGAATTCCATTACATTATGGTCCATGGGGAAAAATCGTTTGCGGCGCATTTTATTGATGTTACAATATTTCAAGCATAATGAAATTAATATGCATTACTGAGGTGGATTACAGCATGTTTTTACCTGAGTATACAATTAGTAGCATTTATAGTTCAATTACGGAAGCGTACAAAATTATTCCTTTACATTGTGATATGTGGGGGGAAAATTGCGGCGCATTTTAAACGTGTTATGATACTTGAAACATAATGAAATTTAAAAGGATTACTAAGGTTCAATACAACTTATTTTCTATAGAGTTTGGAGTGCATAGGTTTTATTGTTCATGTACAGGGACGCACGAAAGAATTCGGTTAAAATGTTTGAATGTGATCGGTCATTGCCAGAATCTCATTCCGCTGTGATATTCCATTTTATGTAATTTTTAGTGCAATAAGTGTTGTCAACAAATTCTGCAGATTATATGTAGGACTGCACGAAAGACCGAATATGAGCAGCAATTGCTGAAAATAGATTGTTACTGGGTTATGTATTTTTTTTTAATTGCTTATTTAGATATCTCATTTCATCGTATGAAAAAAATGTAATTTCTTAAATAATAATCTGTTAGTGTTGGAAAGTGTTTCGTAATCTATGCAGAATGCATGATTTTTCGTTCTTGTTTCTATTAATGTCTTTCTTAAGTGTTAATAATATTACTGCAAGTTTTAGGATTTTGAAGTTTGAAATGATGTTTTTTTTTTTGTTTCTTTGCAGGAATATCTTCGCTCCAGGAAGAAACGTCCTGACAAAGTTTCCTGGGCAATGCATTGTAGCATACTATCATCTGATAAGAAGAAGATCGGAACGTAATCCGAAAATAAACAAATCTGATGAATAAAACATGAAGAGAACTCCGTCTTTGCTCCCATTAGTTTTATAAATAAATATATTCAAATGAAGAAGAAAACCTCGACATCTCCCCTATTATTGAAAAAAAGTGTAGTTTTTTAACAAAAATTGAAAAAAAAAATCCCTCTATCTCACAGTGTACAGAAATTTGTGCAGTTTTCCTTAAAAATGCATTTTTTAATATATAATATATATCTATATATATATATAAAGTAAAATATTTAGGAAGAAAAACTGATGCCTTATATCTTATGTGTCATATTTATGTTTGTCGATTGTCCAATGCTCTAAGCAATGAATACTGGCAAAAGTGTCGACGAGTCATGACTGGGTTACAATGAAATTTCTTACCCTGTTACCCGAGATTTTGCAATTTTCCTTTTCATTTTTAAGCAAACGTGTCACGCAAACTGAAATAAAAGCAAAAATTTTATATAACTGTAATCTTTTAAGATTTATTGTGTTAACATTTAGCTTTTAAATTGACTAAAAAATAATGAAATTAATCCTGTATGACAATCCAATGATTCTTACATATTTATTGTGCTATCATCTGTTGTGCTTTATCTGTTTAAACCTCTCATATTTTGCATGGTAACCTCACATGTGGTTGTATTACAAAATAATTCTCAATGAACCGCGCATACATTAGTTTTATTCCTTTATTATATATAAATTTCATATGAAGTTCAATAATTCTTGTGAAACACAGCAATCATATTCTTTTCGAAAATTCCTTTGGAAATTTCGCCTTTGGCAAAAACTATTTTCGGTTCTGCATGAGGCAAGAATTTTCTAAAAAAAAATTTTTTATCAATCCTGTATGATAATCCAATGATTTTATTTGTTATCAGTTAACATTTAGCCATTTAATTGACTAAAAAATAATTATATTAGTCCTGTATGATAATCCAATGATTCTTACATTTATTGTGCTATCATCTGTTGTGCTTTATCTGTTTAAACCCTCTCATAGTTTGCATGGTAACCTCACATGTGGTTGTATTATAAAATAATCCTCAATGAATCGCGCATACATTAGTTTTATTCCATATGATGTTCAATAATTCTTGTGAAACACAGCAATCATATTCTTTTCGAATATTCATTTGGAAAATTCGCATTTGGCAAAAACTTTTTTCGGTTCTGCATGAGGAAAGAACATTCTAAAAAATTTTAAATTAATCCTGTATGATAATCCAATGATTCTTGCACATTTATTGTGCTATCCTTTATCTGTTTAATCCTCTCATGCATGGTAACCTCAATGAGGTTGTATTATAAAAGAATCCTCAATGAACCGCGCATATATTAGTTGTACTCCTTCATTATATATGAACCTCATATGAAGTTCAATAATATTTATGAAACACAGCAATAGACAGCAGAATCATATTTTTTTTCGAATATTCATTTGGAAAATTCACCTTTGACAAAAACTATTTTTGGTTCGGCATGAGGGAAGAATTTTCTAAAAAAAATTAAGTTAGCAAACTGGAAGTAAGAATTAAGCAAAAACGTATTTTTATTTTCTACTTTGTCTTCTTAATGCATCCTATATTTAAATCATCGTAAAAAACTATAAAATAACTAATAATAATATTAGTGCATATAAACTTATATGAGGTTCGTTTTGTAATTTTTTAACAAATGTAAGATTTGTTTAAATTTCCATAGCATTTATTAATAATTATCCATTTTAAATATATTTTAAGTGCAAAATATTTTTTCATCCATTAAAAATTAATTCATATATATTAGAGGATTAATTGTTTAAAATATTATATAGTCAGCTCTATGTGTTGATATAGTAACTCTTATATATTTATTATGTTATTATTTTCATAATTAATTGGCTAAAATTTTCCAATCAACCTTACATGATACACCAGTATTCCTTTTAAAATTGTTGTATTATTATTCACGTATTTAATTTATCTAAAAAGTGCAAGCAACGTTATATAATAGTCCAATTATCTTTTGATATTTATTGTGTTATCATTTAAATATTTAATTGATTAAAAAATGATGAAATCCACTTCATGTGATAGTTCATTGATCATTGTATACATACATACATATATATATATATATATATATATATATATATATATATATATATATATATATAAGATACCTTATTTAATTGATTTTAAATAATTTTTTTCGGTGTACAAAAGATGATTGATTGAGACATTTTTCTAGTAGTGTACTAATTTTATAATAATGCTAACCAGTCACTGCTTGTATAGCTGATAAATCGTGATTTAATATTTGATGATATGTTATATAAGATCATCATTTGACCCCACATTTTTCCTGACAATTATTTTCTCACAGCCTGAAAACCCTGTGATTCTGAAGAAATCGATCAACTACTGGTGAAGTCATTTTATCTGTTTTGTAAAATTTGTATTGAAAACTTCAAATTCGTAGGAACTAGCTTCTAGATTTTTAATGAATTATATTATAGTTATTAATTTAAGTTCTTTGTATGTGACTGCTTAATATATGTATTGTGTTTGTTGTAATATTTGAAGGGGGGGAAGTAGTTTTTTTTTTTTTTTTTTTTTTTTTTTTTTAGACAAATCAAACGGAAAATCAAGCTTTCATTAAAGTTTGCGTGACACACTACTCTTAGCTGGTATTAAATATTTTACTTTAATTAACTTGGTACTAATATCATTTCTAAGATCTGATCATGCTTATGAGGTATTTAACTTGCAGGTTATTTTTTAATCAGTAAAATGAAATTTTAAAACTATCCATTTCCCCCAATCTACAGTTTTTAAATATATCGTACTAGCTTCAATTTATGCAGCATCTTACTTAAATATACAAAACAAATTTTTAAGAGATAATGAAAAAAGATTTATCGACAAAACTTAATATTTGTTACAAGCCTTTTTTTTTCCACAAAATATTTTTACTTATAATACATATAATATATTACATATAATACATATAATATTTGCATTATTAACTTAATTTTAGATATTTGTTATTCAGTAATGGCAGTGAAGTAAATACTTAATTGACGACATACAAGAGGCAATTTTTAAGCCCAGGGCGAATGTTTGTGGAAAACAATATGGATCATAGCATGTACATAACCCATAAACGTTGGTCAGTTAAAAGTATAATTATTTCATACGGCTAACATTTGTGGTAAATATTTATGTTATGAATGGCTACTGTTTCCCACAAACATTGATTTTAACTGTAAGTTCAGCCTCCTACGCGTCCTACACTTCTTATATAAATAGCAATATCAGTTCTAGAAAAAAAAACCTACTTGTTAGAAATATAAAAAATTTAGAAGTTATTTTCCCTACATAAAATTTTAAAAAGACTTACGTGACCGCATTAAATTAAATATATCTGTATCCCTAGGAAAATTTCATGCAGTACCTAAATGTAGTTATATATCTACAGTAAATCTGTCAAAATTTTGTGTATAATTTTTGAATATCTGAAATAAAAATTGTAGATTTTTTTAAAAATAAAAGTAGCATGCATGATCAGGTCTTTTTTTTTTTAACTGCGTTGTTGTTATCGAATGATAACAACGAAAGTAGTTATAATAATTTACAATAAATAATCTTTAATTAAGTAAAAAATGAACAAATTTATTCATGCAAATTCTACTCAAATGTAGCGTTTACCAGCTAGGAGTAATCAGCTTCATATCTCATTCTAATCATTAAAGCGACGTTTCTCAAATTTTTTCTTATCTTTTTAATTTAAAAAGATTTTTCCTGTAATACTGTTACCTTGTATAATGTCTTCCAAAAGAACCAAAAACTGTGCTACTTTACGGTTAATATTGAAAACTTTATGCCACTTCTCATGGATTTGCTCAGAACAAGTGGTTCTCAAATTATGGAGTGGGACCCACTAAGGGAGGGACCAAGATTTATTTTATAAATTATTTTGAATATTAAGTTATCTTGTTACAAACAATAAATCATACTCGGTAATGTGCTGATGTGTAAGAAGGCTTTTAGTTTTTAAAAATAATATATTCATCGAGATTGCCTACAAAATATATATTTAATAAATATACTATTGATTTCCAGATTTACCTTCAGGTAGAAGAAAATGCTTAAATTAATGCAATGAATTCTACTTTAAAAATAACCATAAATAATTTGAAGACTTAATCAGTTAAAATCTGACATAATATTTTAACAAACAAAAATTTTTTTAAAAATTTCCGGTATCTAAACTGGATATTTTTAAATATCAGATTAAAACTATACACAAAATGCTGGGTGTGGTTTTGATAAAAGCCTCCTTCATTCAGTTTATCTTTATACGGTCAATCTTGTTTTAATCATCTTCTAAAGAGATCACTCCTTTAGTAAATGAACCTCTTCCTGCCATAAGAATTCAGAATTGTCTAACTTGAAGAACCAAAATATTGTCCTTTTAATATATATATATTATCTGTAACTAATTTATTACACAGCCGTTAAATGAACTAAAATCATTTTTTTAAATTAAAAATACAAAATAATACTAATAATAAAGTATTTTTTAGACATTAACAATTCTTGTTAAGATTCGTAAGAATAATTTTAAATTTATCAGAAATTTTAAGGATGTTAAGGAAAGTAAGAGCTAAAAACGAATGTAAAGTAAAGTCAGAAAATATTTAAGAAGCCTTCAGGACTTTCATTAAAGATTCTTAATAAAACTCTTAAGGATGAATTCGAAGGATTCTTGATGAGAACGAGGCTTCTTTAAAAACATTAAGTGTTCGTTTTCAGATAAAAGTGGCAATAGTAAGTGGCGCGATTGAAGAAATAATGCATGGAAGCTATGAAGTTTGAGAACCACTAGAATTACACTGCAAAAAAATTTAAAAAAAAAAAATTGTTGATTTTACAGTATAATACTGGCATTCCAGCTGGCAGTATTATACTGTAAAATCAACAATTTTTTTTATTTTGCAGTGTAAAATAGACAATTAAGGCACATTTTTTAAATAATGCTAACTATTTTCGGTTTCAAAATAGCGTAAAATAGCTTCCACATTCGCAGTTTCTATTTAGTAACAAAATGTTTTGAATTAAGTTTTAAATATAAACAACGAAAAAAATATTACAGCAAAATTGATTAATTAAGAATTGAGATATTCATACCAAAAGAATGGCAATGTTTACTGTTATCTTTATTGCAGAAAAAATGTAACTCAACTCTGCTCGAATTTTTGACAATCTTCCCATAGAAAATGAGATTTTAACATTTTTATCACATAGAAATATATTAAAAAAAAATTACTCAACTAGATTGGTTCTTTAATATTTATACACAAAGATTTATCGTGTATGGAAAAATCTATTCATCTGCAAAGTAATAAATACTAAAAATTCATTAAGAATATTTTAATATTTCATAAAAGATTTGTCTATTTACTTATAATTTAAAAAATGTGTTCCGATAACTTCTTGTGAAAAAAAAAAATCACTCAGTGACATTTTTACATCAATCCGTATGTTTTTTTTTTTCTTTCTTTTTTTTCCAAAAACTGAGAAACGTTTCGTTTATATTTCAAAGTTATACATTTCATCTCTGTATGTTCAGATTTTGTTGTTTTGAATATGAAGTGTGTAAATACATACCTAAAAGCATGCACTAAATAACAATGGAAAAAATATGTATTTTTGATAATTAGCTTCCATATCTGTAACAATAAGCTTCAGTTAAAAGAAAAAAAAGACATATTATTTTACTCATACTTTTACTCTAACAATATGGTGCCTAAATCATATTTTAACATCTTAATTTTCCTGCATATTTCTTTTAATATTTTTGAACATTTTTCATAAATAATATAATATATCCCTATGTGTCTCTCGTGAAAATTTTCTCCTTTTACTCCTCGCTGACCAAGTGAGGTCTTTTGCAATAAACGAAAAATTATTTCTTATGACTATGTTTTGTCCATTGCTTAGAGCATTTAGTGTTTATGTAGAATTTTCATGTTACACTTTGTAATTTTGCCTTCCGTTGGACAAATAAGCTTTCACAGGTTTTGTGTTCCGCAGCTATGTGTTTCCCATCTTTGAAAGAAAATTCAATTCACTTATTCCTATTAGTAGTTTTTGATAGCTTCTTAATATATTCGATTCAAAATTTCCGTAAAAATTCTTCAACTTCGTGTGACATATCGCCATTCTCATGGTCCTTTACGCTATTTCTTATAGTTTGCCATTTTGACCGTCCTCTTTGCTTGTCTCAACACGTCCAATATTATTATTTCATTCATTGTTTAGTTTGGTTGATTACTTGAATCAGCTTCTATCCTGCTATGCCATGCTATGCCAATGAATGATCGCCAAAAAAAAAATAAACAAACATTAATCAAACTAAAACTTTAGAGCACTTTGGTGAACAAAAGATTAAATGAAGTATTTGAATAAAGTTAAAAATCATGTAAACGGGTATAGACTTTATAAAAGAATTTCACCCATGCGATGTCTTCAGATCGCATTAAAGCTTTTAAATTAAATACTACTTGAATAACATTAAAAATTATGTAAGAAGGATAGACTTTATAAAATTATGTTAGAAGTATAGACTTTATAAAAATTATTTCAGCATTTCAGTGTGTCTTAAAATTAAACAAAAGCTTAAATGAAATTCTTGAATAATTTTAAATTTAAAATTCTCATAAATTAAAAAATTTATGTGCATTAACATCATAAAAGGATTTCAGTATTATGATGTCATAAAAGTACATAAAAGCTTACATGAAGTACTTGAATAACATCAAGAGAAATTTAACGGGAATTAACTTTATAAAATTATTTCAGTATTTGCGATTAAACTTTACATAAGTATAATTTATGCTTAGATATTGTTCTTTAAAATTTTATGTTTTAAATTAATGAACTATGTCTTTTTAAAATTAGACCTCAAATTTAATGCCAATTTATTTATTAACTTCAATTTGCGATCTTTTACATCAATTTACATGCACCCTACTACACTGCTAAAAAACCTGTAGCAAATTGTCCAATCATTCGCCCGTTTTTGCTAATAACGATTACTTGACCATACTATGAAGTAATTATGATCATATTATTAACCATATTATGGTCAGGATCGATTAAAATTACGATTAAGTAACCGTTATCTATAAAAATGGCCGAATGACTGGACAGTTTCCTGCAAATGTTTAACAGCGTATGTTGTTCCATTTACATATTTAGCAAATGATTTCGAATTTTCATAAAATACACTATTTTGTTATCACGGCGCGATGTTTTGTGCAAGGCTACCAAATGGGTGAATACCAGTATTTCTGAAAGATAATCTCCACCATAGATTTCTACAACATTTGCAATAGAAATAAGCTTCAAGGTAAGTTTCTACAAAATTTGCAAGAAAGAAAGAAAAAAAAAAAAAAAAAAGATTTTGTTAGAAAAAAATGGTATTTAAGAAGCGGACCGTTTGGAAGCCATGTTTTTGTTTTGCAATTACATTTGTTTATTTTTAAGCTACAGTATGTCATGTTAAAATATTTTTTGAGAGTGCTATGTTAAAGTACGCTTTTTGTTCTAATTTGATAATGAACGACAACATTCTAATTTAGTTTCGAACTTACAAATCCAGTAACAATATCTTTTATTAAAATAAACTTTTTAAAATCATTTAACTTTGCACCTGGGTGCTCTAAAGATCATTAAAAAAAAGACTGTGATTTACTTGTTTTGCTTGTCTGTTTGAAAATTGTATCTGCATATGCTATTTTTTAACTCACTGAATTCTTTATTCTTTGATAATACAGAAATGCAAGGGTCATAATTATGTAATTTTTTAAATTACGTATCTGAAATATTCCCGTTAAATATTGTGATGAAATATTGAGTTTAAATGCCTACTGTGATTCATGCTTTGCAGGCAACCTTTGCCACCTCCCCCTTTTTCTGCACCACACTTTTTGTTTGTTTGTCTGCTTATTTTGTTTGTATGTCTGTAAGCTACTTTTGCATTTGGAAATAATATATTTTTTCGTGGAAGAAAATTCAATTATTAATTTTATTTGATTAATTTCTATTAAAGAGTTTAATGTTGATCTATTTTATATTTTATCATTCTCAAAACAGTAATAGAAAGTATTTCTTTAAACAAATATCTCATAATTTTTATTCAAATTCAATTTAATTTCTGTTCATTTAAAGCTTTATTATTTATTTGTTCTTTATACTGTAATATATAAAAAGTACGACAGTAGGAAAATGGAATATATTTTAGCAGAAAACATTTTAAACATGTTTTTAGGCTGTTTATTGTTCAAAGCATAGTGCTTATTGTAATAAAACCAATATATTTTTTTAATAATAAGTACTCAATATAATAAAGAAGATGAGTTTAAAAAAAGTTTTAAAAGCTATCTAAGTAGACATTAAAAAGTCATATCTATGACATACTATGACACTCGTATATTGAATGAACAAGTAACAAACATTTTATTTGATGGTGTAGGAAATAAATAATAAGTAATTCATTTACTTTACTAAGTAATTCATTTGTTTCTTGAAAATTACTTTCTCTCTCACTTTATACAAAATTTTCAAGAGTGATTTTATATGAAAAAAGTACTTACCAATTGTTAATTTCATAACATAAAAACTTTAAAATTTGCAAGTTTTGATGAAAATTAAACGTTTTGTTAATAATTGATGTCTACAAAACCTTAATGCACATTCATAAACTAAACTTTTATCAAAGTAATCATATTATTATTTTATATGGTTCAAAATGACAAGGAAGCATTGTAAATAGAGTTTGTTATCTACTATTTTTAAAGCCTTTTTTTTTTCATTTAAAAAATCATTATACATTTTACTTGGTTGTACACAAAATAACTAGACCGTTAGATTCAGTAAATAACATATTCATTAAATTTCAGTAAACCTTAATTTTTGTCATTAGAATCGCTACACTTATTTTTTTTTAACCTAAAAGTATTTTTTTCCCCAAAATTTAAAAAATCAAAATCAAAATCGGACCCAAATAGGTTTAAAATAAATCTTTCCAAATGCAAAAATGGCTTATCTTAGAAAGCAGAATTGAAAATACCTCTGTCGGCCTTGATTCGTCATGTAAGTATAAATTTGTAATATAACTATTTACGAAACCTATTAATTGAAATTTTACAAAATTTTCTAAATATTCCTATAAAAATTTAATGATGAATCATTGCCTAAACTGCTTTCGAAAACTTATTTAGTTTTAAATGTTTTTTCGGGTTTGTAAATGCTTTTTCTGTATTATTTTGTTTTCATCGTTTATGCAACCATGATGCCAAGACGCACATTAGTGTTTTCTCTTCAATTCATCATTAAAATACCTGATGAAAACAAATTTGTAAGAATTATATACATCGAAAATTTTTGTTTAGAAGTACATATGTGTATTATAAAACTATTCTTAGACAAGAAATATCAACTTTTAATCAGGAAAAATATTATTATAGCAGTAAAGTTGGTCTGTAAATTTAATTTGCTTCTGTAACTACTTTGCTTGTACTGTTTCTATAAGATTATGAATGCCAAATACAAATCAGTTCCTGAAAATAAAAGAGGTTGACAATCTACATAGATAGATCGTGTTACATATCTTTGTAAATGATAGTAATTTTCTTACTAAAACGATGAAACTAGCCAGCTATAAATCGTCTTTAGGAAATTTGTAAAAAAAAAAATAAAGACATTTGCAAAACGTTTCATAAATAGCTTTCAGTCAAATGCTTGTAAATTTGCATTTCATTCTGAACATTAGCCCTTTATTCTACTAAAAGAAAATACATAAAAAGAATTACATAGACAAATATTCATCTCATATGCGAGTTAACAATAGTTTAAAAATTAAAAATATTAAAATTTGTTAAAATAAACCAACAATTAACTATAGGTTTGCTTTGATTTGATAATTAATACCGTTACGGTCATAATTTGCACAAAATTCCTGAGTAGAATATAATAAATTAAATGTATCAAAATTAAAATCATAATTTAAAAGTATGCATTAACATAAAACAATAAAGCACCTTTTTTTACGATGAATAAGAAATTAAAGGTTTCCTATTGTATCTCATTGATGAAAGTGTAAATCACTCAATCTATGTAAGTGTAAATTCGAAATTATTCAGTGCTATTTTAAATTATATTTATTTAATTGCTATTATTAATGTTAAAATATTTAGAATAATAAATTAAATGTATCAAAATTAAAAGTATAAATTAAAAATATGCATTAACCTAAAACAATAAAACACTCACTTTTTTTTTACTATGAATCAGAAATTAAAGGTTTCTTATTGTACATCATTGATGAAAGTGTAAATCACTCAATCTGTGAAAGTGTAAATCACTCAATCTGTGAAAGTGTAAATCACTCAATCTGTGAAAGTGTAAATCACTCAATCTGTGAAAGCGTAAATCACTCAATCTGTGAAAGTGTAAATTCGAAATTGTTCAGTGCTATTTTAAATTATATTTAATTGATATTATTAATGTTTAAATATTTAGAGTAATAAATTAAATGTATCAAAATTAAAAGTATAAATTAAAAATATGCATTAACCTAAAACAATAAAACACCTTTTACTTTTACTATGAATAAGAAATTAAAGGTTTCCTACTGTACCTTATTGATGAAAGCGTAAATCCCTTAATCGACGAAAGTGTAAATTCAAAATTATTTAATGCTTTTTTAAGTACTATTTAATTGCTATTGTTAATGTTTAAATGTTAAAATGCAACCTAGACTAGTTTATGACTAATGTTTTCTGTAACATTAAAATATTCTGAATAATACAGACATTTAACATACTTTAATTAAAATATTTAAAGTATTAAAGGTATTTCTTCAGGAGTTAAGAACGCCATTTTAACATTAATGAGCTAACATTTAATAATCTAGCGTGGGGCAAACTATATTTTGTAGACAATTAAAATATTAACGCTAACATAAATTGCAAGAATAAAACTAAAGTTCGCTAACATAAATTGTAACAATAAAACCAAATTTTATGCTTTATCTTTCATAGTCAAAAGATCAACAATCTTACCAAACACTTTTAAAATTTATTATTTTATATCTTCTATCAAACAATTTAATTTGCTTCATTTAAAGAACTTTATAACTGCTATTATTTAATTATTTAACGCTATTTCTTAAACTTTAAAAAACTTTTTTAAACTTTAAACTACACTAATTTTTAAGGGTTATACATATATATATACTTTCATACACCATTCTTATTTCCAGTATAATAGAAATATTTAGCGAGCTGTTAATAAAAGAAATTTTGAAGTTAAAAAAAAAATCTAAAAGTGTGTTTATCTAAAATTTAAGCAAATCTTATTTGTGCACTCTCATTTAAGTGGAATGACTCAACAATTCAACTTATAGACAAAAATATAACAAATTATAACTTATTGCAATAATAAACTTTTTTTAATTGCTAAAAGGCGCAAAATAAACACTTTATAAACAGTAACATATTAATAAATTAATCATGTATATTGCCAATAAGAAACCTGAAAACAAATTTGATTCGCAAAAATACAAAATTTATATTCTTCAATATTTTCCAAGCTTTTATGAGAAATTAAAATACAGCCTTAAACGTTTCAACCTCTGCTTAGTAGCCAAACCCCCTCAAAAACTAAAGAATATCATTTACAGTAAAATTGACCCAATTAATTTTGAGAATTATTCAGGAGTATATGAAATACCATTTATTAAAGAAGACGGATCAAAGAATTACCATATTGACATACCATATCGAAAAAAGGCAGCATATAGCTGATATTAAGTATAATAGAAAAACAAACAGCCCTGGCAAGATTGTAGCAAGAAGAAACCATCCAAATAAATTTCAATGAAAGTAAGATAATTTTTCCCTCTTATCTATACTATCTATTCATTATAAGAGAAACCATAGAGATTGTATTACGTAAAATACAATATATAACGTATAACGATGCAGCATTTGTTTCAGCGTCAAAATTACTTTATGAAAATCTCATTGACTTATCTGTTTCGAAAATTGTTTTGATCAGTATTATTATGCTATTATTGCTTGAATTTAAAAATGCAACCACTTTTTAACTGATTTTTTTCTACACTATTTTGACTCCTATCATAGTACGAATATTTAGCATATTGCTGATAAAAATATTTAAAAATAATAATAATAATAATAATTTATTACTATTTTAATTAACAACAATCAAATAGTAATTGAAAGCAAAAGTCTATCCGTATGAAATTTGATTCATGCTAATCGCTCTTCTCAAAATTTCCTTTTGTTAAAACAGCTCCTTCATAAAATTTTGCTCAATAAAAACAACAATTTCACAAAATTTGTGACGTTGAATTCAAATTTCGTACTATCGCAAATGCATAGAGCTATAAGAAAAAACTATAAGGAAAAAAAAACACTTTAGCAAAAACTACATATTGAAAGAAAGTGTGCTAATGATTTATACAATTTAAAATTTTCTCAAAAATTAAAAAAAAAAAAACTGCGGGATAATCAAACATCGATTCTTAATTATTGTATCTAATTTACGAAACCTCTTATCCTTCAATCTAGAACAAATGCTAATTTCTTTCTGCTTTTAATAGTCATAAATTAACTGATGATAAAAGAATTCAGTTTATTTTATAGCCCAGTAAATGAATAGCTTTAGAAATATAATGTGCTACATAATAGTATAATATGTCACAATCGCCATTTCTCATTTAAGTAACATGAAAACTTCATTAGAAAAATGAGCCATCCCCAATACACGAGTAATTTTACATTAAAGAAAGAAATTCATATTGTTTTTATACATTATAATAAATATAGACAGTGCTGCATAAGAATATCATTTGTAATGATTTCTAAAATTCATTAATCCACTTTTCTTCTTACCTATTTTTTTTTTACACATTCTTTTAAATTATTTTGTTTAGAATGCCACACCTTATATGATTTTCTAATTCGTAAAGTTTAGATTCGCGTTACCCATCGACAAATGTCTTGTTGTGTAAGTCTATGTCAAAAATATCGAATATTTACAACTTTTTTCTTAATATGAAATATTCTTTAATCCCTACTGTTTTGAAAAAATTGAGGTTTTTAATTTTTGCCAAAAAACGTGTCTATTACACTATTTAATTTTGGTTTGTTTTGTTTTATAACTTAAATGTTACTATGCTTCAATAGCAGCGATAAAAAGAGGTTGATAAATCTAATAAAGAAATCGAGAATTGATTATGCAATTAAAATTTGTTAAAAATACGCATTTTTTTTAACTAGTAAAAGAAACATCTGAAATATAAAATTAGTTAAATGCATGTCTAACTACACTTAAAGGAATTTAAAAAATAGTAATAAAAGAAAAAAATCAAGATTCGTGATTTTTTTTCCTTTAAATTCATAAATCATGTTTAAATGCATCCCTGCCTATATTTTAAAGCAGTAATACTCATTACGCGGCCCGCAAGCTGGACACACCATTAATTAAATAAATATATATAATAAAACTTTTTATTAATAATAACTATTAAGTCTCAGAAAAATCGACAATATATATGAATCAATATAAAAATGTATATCCAAGAATGTAAAATTCACAAATGGGGGGGGAGAAAGGGGGGGGGGAGAAATAAAAGCATGTGGAGAAAAAATTCCACGAATAGAATGTGAAAATATTACAAGAAGTAAATGGAAACCTACATTGCGAAAGACGTTATCAAGGACAATATTCCATAATATAAGCAAATCGTAATTGATTTCTGTTTTAGTAGATTAAGCCGCTAAGCATAATTTACTTTAATCAAATTTCCCGATCAACCACGATACGACAGGTTAAAGAATTTGAATTATGAATGGATAAATCAAAACATTAGAGATGCAATATCAATTACAAGAAAAGATTAACAAATCACAAACTGTTGTAATGAAAAGATTATAAACGAATAGAAAAATAAGAAACTTCACTAACCATCCTTACAGCCATTCTAACAATTTTGACAAGCCCATGGAATGATTGATTAGTTACAATTACTGTTAAACAAGTCATAGTTATTTTAACAAATTGTAAAATAACCATAAAGAATCCATAAATTGAATTAATTTTAAAACTAGAAAATCGAATAAAAATATATCACCTATGATAAAAACCCAGTTATAAACAAAAAGAAAAGGAAAAAATAAGAATAATTTAATTTGTGATACTCAGTTGCTAAACAGTATACTAAATATAAAAGCGACCTGATTTCATTAAAACAAATCAAAGTAACATGCTTAAAAAATATAACATAAAAATCATTTTCGCGCCGAAATTTTCTAATTTCCAAATATCATTTTTCATGAGTTTAA
This sequence comes from Maratus michaelseni, assembly GCA_963931845.1. Taxonomy (NCBI): domain Eukaryota; kingdom Metazoa; phylum Arthropoda; class Arachnida; order Araneae; family Salticidae; genus Maratus; species Maratus michaelseni. The sequence continues at coordinate 251,931,437 of OZ007594.1, forward strand.
AACAGATTTAATTTTTTTAACTAAACCTAAGACCGGTAAAATACACTCCTGCCTATGTTTGATAATAAAAACTACTGTTGCTTAAACAAGCTAGAATGTTTTTTTGTTTGTTTTTTAAGAATTTGTCAATAAATTATAGCCTAATCATTACTTAACATAAACAAATGAAAATGTTTAAAAATGGCAATAACGAAAGATGTTTCTATCTGGATTTATAATAATTTTAGAGTACTTCAAAATGCTTACAAAACATTCAACATGTATTTGGCATTCTCTCTGCGAAACAAACTGTAAAAATAAAAAAGTTTTGTTTTGTTTTGTTTTTAAATTGTAGCAAAAAAAAATCTTGTTTAATTTTCAACATTCTATGATATTCTATGGTGAAAAGTTTTTTAAGTATTTTAATATTTTTAAATAATTTTCTGGTGTGCATCAACTACTTCAATACCTTGTATAAATTTAATTGTATGATGTGATGAGTTAAAGCCAAATGTCACTTGTTCTCATGTTATGACTATATAATAAATAATCCTAAATTATTTTTTTTAATTAATAACAGAAATATTCTTTTCAAAGAATATGATATTTGACAACGTTGTAACTCACAAAAATCACATTAATAATAATATTAATAATAAACTAATTTGAAATTGATTTTATTTTCTGAGGGTTTTTTTATTATTTATTTATTTATTTGTTAATGCAATATTCACAAAGAATTAGAATTGGAGTTACTAACTGTTAAAAATTTAACTTATTCTACATAAATATCAAATAATAATAAACTGCAAATTTTCGAAACGTTTTCTAATTCTTGGATACGATTTTTTTTTTTTTTTTTTTTTTTTTTTAAGAATAATCAATTAAGGCAGTTTTACATACATAAAAGCACTGAAATTTTAATTAGGGGTAGATATTTAATAAAATTACGCTGAAAGATTTTATAGGATAAGTCAAACAAAAAAATTGCAAAATTTACAAAATTTCCTGGAATAGCAAAAAAAATAAAAAATAAATAAATTTGCATTTCCTGCAAGTGACTAAGGTTGAATCGTCCCTACCCCCCCCCCCCCAATCCTGATGTAATTTAACTCATCACAACCTCCATGTAATTCCTATATTGTATGTTTGAATTTTTACTGTTAAAGGTTAAGGACCAGTTTATGCATTATGGGCGAGTAAGAGGAAATTGGGCTGTTTTAATATTAAAATAGCGAACAAAAATGTATAAATATGTCGATATTTAACATTTTACTGTTAAATAATAATTGTCGTCAAAAAGTATATGGATAAGAACGTGGATGTATTTCTAAAATTACAATTTTTGAGTAACTAATTGTATTTAATGTACAAAATCACTTTAATTTAGTAGGACTTTTGATTTTGTAGAAAATTTTAGTTTCCCAATTGAGGTAAAAATTTATAAAAGAAATATGAATACCATATTTTATTATTTTGATGTATTCCAATATTTCGACACAACATTTTAAACTACTTATAATCTGAATTTGTATAGTTTTATCGTCCATGTTAGTCTTCTAAAATGATATAGCCTCTAATTATTTTTATTATTATCAGAATTAATGCCACATTAAGAGCGGCATAACTTTTCGTAGCATTTACTTTAGAAAAAAAATATTTTAAGAGACAATTAATATCTGTCATGTGTACACTTTGTAAATCCGAGTTAGCCTTCATGAATAATACAAATAATGTTAATTATTACTATCATTGTATGGAATCAATATTTCTCCTATAATTTGAAACAGTAGCACATCTATACTAAATTATTATAGTATTAACTAAAGCACTAACAAAATTAAAAAAATAATCTAAGAAACAACCAATTAATTGTTATTTTTATTAAATATTGTAAAACCAATCTCTCGAATTATCAAACCGTCGGTAAATATAAAAGTTTAAACTAAAAACAAAAATACTGAAATATTTTTTTTTTTCGAAACACTCATCAAATTTTAATGCTTACTTTATTCAATGGCGATTTTTAAATTGCTAAAATTTTTATACTTTAATAAACGGGACATTTCTAAAAAAATATCTGCTTTAGAAAATTGTAGATTCTTGATTGAAGCAGCAGATTCAGACTTTCAACTGATAAATATGTCAGTCATCTAAATTATACACGAGTTCAGATCTGTATGCAATAATAATTGAAAACAATCTGTACCATCTACATGACGCTAAATATATTCAATTAGTTTTTGTTCCTTCACCTGAAATTGGCAATAATAACGTGTTTAGAAAATATAAAATATGGTATTATATCAAAGTTTTTAAAAAATGCTATTCAATTTTTTTTTATGCCTATTGTAAATAAAAAAATCCTTAACAAAATAAAATTTATAATTCAGCAAAATTCTTTTAAAATTCCAGAAGAAACAAAAACCGCGACAATAGATTTGAGAGTAATAAGTTCACAGATTCCATCGTAAATGTGCACATTTTATAAGTCTTATAGACTTTCTTCTGCCTCAAAGATGAATGCACATTCTGCTCAGAGATCTAAAGACATGTGCTTACCTATCAAATGAGTATTTCTACTCTATGGAATTTTGTTGTTTGTTCGAAGAGCGACAAATCTACAAAACACCGTTTGACGAAGCTCACTGTTAGGAAATCTAAGTGTGAAATGTTGACCGCAATATCAATGACTACTTGGTTAAAGGACTGCCACCATAATTTATTTATTTATTTATTTATTTAGCTAAACTTGATAGTTTGGTACCAAAACCGATAGGTTACATTTTAACACGATACTTGTTTAATCAACGGCAGCAAGAAACAGGATGACAATCAACGAAATCTTCTATTAGATCGAGCTGCACAACACACGTCAGGACCTACAAGCAAATTTAGAGCAGAAATGATGGTAGACTTTTAGCCAAGATATGTACTTTGAGACACAGTGTCTCATCATTGGATTTGTAACAAAAAAAAATGAATTCGATCCTCAGTTTCAACCAAAGATCCCAATTCACACTGGTGATACACCTGAGGCATGTAAAATTTCTCGTGTATGCGTAGTCCTCTGGGCAATTGAGGTGATATATACGCTGACGACGCCCGATGCATGCAAAAATACATCAGAGATACAAAGTTTGTTAGAGTATTTAGAGCACCAAACCCATTGAAATCCCTTTATATATGTAAGAATCCGTCGTGAGTGCACAATCATTTGGACCAGTCTGAAAGCTCGTGCTTTATGTAAAAGTAGAAGGCAGTGGGTATAAAGACTTCCGGAGCAATTAACGTACCTTATACGCTAACGCACCTGATACATGATAAAATCCGTCGCGGATACAAAGTCTAAAGGAGCAGTTAGAGTGTTTTTATATAGGAAAAGTTTTCGTCCACCTGATGGAAAAGTGCAAATAACAAAAACCGATTCCGAGATTGGCGTTAGTGAATGGTTACTTTTCAACTACCAAACAAACATATTCTGTTGTACGCTATGAAAATAGTTTTAAAATTATTGCTCTAAAATAATAGTGATTCTAAAATGAGATTGGTTACCTCCAGCTCTCAAACAAACACATTCTGTTGTATCCATGAAAATAGTTTTTAAATAATTGCTCTAAAATAAAAGAAATTCTAAAATATTGGTGGTTCTAAAATAAAAGTTTTAAAATAATATTGCTTACCTCCAGCTTTCAAACACAGTCTGTTGTACTCCAGGAAAATAGTTTTAAAATAATTGCTCTCAAAACTATTGTCGTAATTTCTCTGGACTTTTTTTTTTCTTCTTTTTGCTTCCTTAGATTCAAGAAGATCGTATTGAAACCTTTGATTAAGCTCCAATATTTTTACTTTTTCTGAGTTTTATTCTTATTGAACCAATCTAAAAAATATCTCAAAAAGAATTAAATATATTTCCTTACCGCCAAAATTCCTCTGTCGCCGTAAGACGGTCCTTTTTTTAAAAAGAAAACTGTAATTTGACAAATCGAGTACGAAATGCCTATGAATCTATGCATTTCTTTCCATTTAATAATTTTTAATTATCTTCGTTTGCGTCCATTTCTGCAGAGCTTCAATATTAAACATCTTTTGCTGTCTTTAAAATAATGTCACTCTAGAACAAAAGAGACTATAGATATGCAATAGCAATAATATAGTATTTCGAAATATTTTAGTCCAATTAGTAAATTTGAGATCTATGAATTCGCTGTGAAAGATCGAAAAATTACAATATAAATACATTAACTTCATTCCCAGTACAATGCCATTAAAATGAAAATCAAAATTTAAATTATCTAATTTCAAACACGTATGATTGATTATTAAAAAATATATATTTATTACTTGAAAAGACATTTTAAAAATATTAAAAGTTTCACAAAAAATTATTTTGTGCGTTGCTGAGTTGTTACGAATGTACGTAATCGTAGGATAATTAATCCAAAATTATTTAAATTACACCTGTTAAAATAAAATTGTTGAACTATACAAGTTTAGCAATTTGCGAAATACTTTTAATTTTATTTCATTCCGGATCTATTAACTGAAACTGATTGTAATTAATCTAACTTCACCTCTCTTTAATTTAAATCCTCACTTAATGTATATCATTATACAAGGTGTCCATAAATTATTGTTGAGGTTTCAATAACCTCAAAACTTTTAATTTTAAAACAAGGATGAAAAATATTATAACATATTCGTAAAGTACGACTCACAAAGTTAATATAATTACACAAACAAACTTAAGTATCCCCCTCTAATTTATGGGGCAACCTTAGCGACGTTGCATTGTGGAAGCCTGGGATATAAGAATTCAAAAAGGCGAGTGCACAAGAGAAAGCAATGTAAAAATTTTATGTACTTTGATAAAATGTAAAATGTAATTTGATGTAATATGGAAAATTGATGTAATCTGATGTAAATTTGATAAAATTTTAATATTAATTATTATTTGATTATAATCGTTACTAGATTAATAACGTTTCGATGTGCAACTTTACGCATATGCAACTTTGTTCGAGTATTAAAAAAAAAACTTTTTGAGTTGTATTTTACGTATATGTTCTTAAGTTTAAGTTAAGCACGAATATGTTATATTTTTCGTCATATTAAGTTAAAAGTTATAAGGCAAGGAAACCCAGACAATAATTTATGGACACACCCTGAATTACCAGTAGGACAAAAAGTAATTGTGAAATTAAAGCCAATTATTTTCTGTCTATACTTGTTTTTCGGTTAAAGTTACATGAATTGCATATATATTTTTTTAATCATAATCTTTCAATCCATTTCGGTGAAATTCAAAGAAAAAATAATTTCATCTGATGTTTCGACGTCTATTGTCCACCGTATAGAATCATTAAGTGATTTAATACCCTTGTGATACGTCAAAAGATTCATATCGTTCTAATGACAATGCGTTCATTTGGCAAATAGGCTAATCCACAGAGACATAATGTCCAGATAAGCGTACATAGACAATAGCTGCCGAGCCTTCCTATTTTCGTTTACCTCTATTTCTTAATAGTAATTTTCGTCATATTTAATCTCATAATTTTTGTCATTAAATAAAGCTAACATTTCTATTCCGAAATACAGCTACTCGAAAATCGAAAGGTTTGGCAGATATGCATATAGACTAATAAACTTAGAACTCTTTTTGGGTCTGTTGCGGCCTAGTAAAATTATATTTATTTTTAAACTGGCTGTTAAATTATGATTATCTAAGTTTTTTTAAAAAGGTTACAGAGAGAATTTCAGGGCTAAATCATTGAAGTTTGCTTTAAACATTCCTAAAAATAACTTTTCTTCATATAGATAGAAGAATAAAATTTGTTATTCCTAAGTTATTATTTTATTTTATTTTCGTATATTAAAAAAAAAAAAAAAAAAAAAAAAAAAAAAAAAAAAAAAAAAAAAGAATAGAATAGTCTTTTTAGGTATATATTCTGATATTTTTTGAAGAAAAATAATATGCATTTCTAGAACATTTTAACAATCATTTAAAATAACAAAAATAATCTATTAAAAATTAAAAATCAGAACGTTAAATAAATTAACCCTTTCCGGAAATATTTTATCCTGAAAAAATTGCGCATGAAAGATTTTTTTGGTTTCATTTTATGAGTCATACATTTTTTTTTTTTTATGAAAAATATATTATTGATTTAGAGGGAACTGTTATTAAAGATATTTTAGATTAAGAACTGTATAAAATCCGTGATAGCATAAACATTTAAGAAACTTTAGTCGGATGACAAAGTAGCTTCTCCTTTTTACAGTTTGGCGCGAAAACTCCATGACGAATTATTCTGAATTTATCTAATTATTTAGGTGCATCTAGAAGTTTGCATGCCAAAATCAAAGATTACTCAAGCTCAAATGAATTCTTTAAGTAAGATGAAAAGAAAATTCATTTTTTATACGGATGAACCTGGTGAACCAAAATCTATCTGATCAAATAAGACAATCAAAGTTTAATGCATAAAAGTCTGATATATGAAACTTGGAAATACACATATCCTTTTAAACTTGAAAAATATAATGAACATTTTTTCATTTTAAATCAATTTCCCGTATCAGTGATGTTTAAGAAAGATGCTTTGTAAAAAGAAAAATGCCAATGATTACTTGAAGAAGCAATAATTTTTAAAACTTCAATCAATCTGGAGTGAATTTAGCTCGACGAAGTGCTATTTTCTTTTACTCTCTGGTTAATGAAATGAAAATGTAAATAATTCTCTAATTATAATGAAATATCAGTATATTATTAGATGCAAGCATATGCAACACATAACACTACCTAAAACTATAACGGCAAAAAGGATATAAAAGTTTATGGATTTTTAACCTTACGAAATTTAATGATACATAAATCAGTTAATTATTGGTCCAACATATAGTGAAAAATAGATATTTCAGCCAAATGGTTTAAATGTACTTGTATCGATTTTGAATCAGCACATATTTTTAATGGTTTAATGGTGATATCATGACTACAAATGTGTGTTCTATTAATTAATTATTGTAATTGATGAAACAATATTGTATAATCCATGATTTAAAATTCTTTGAAAAATCTGCAATTAGCCCCTCTAAGCGGCAGTCCCGTAATTTTCCGTTTTCCAAAAACCACTTAAATCGGCTGTAGGCGAAAGTATTTTAATCAGAACTCTTTTTAAAGAAACATTTAAGATGAAGGATAAAGCGTTTTTCAGTACCAAATAGCAAAAGAAAATTTTAATTTATGAGCATTTCCATAAAAATGCTGGAAAGCTCTCGGACGATCAAAGAGCTGTAAAAATTTAAGAAACTGTTTAATCTAAATCTGACAATTTCTATGGGATTGTCGCTAGTATCTTAATCTTTTAAAACCATACATCTGACAAACTATTTTATCATTCAAGAAAGATTATTACACCTGAAATGCAACTGGATAACTCACAGAAAACTCAGTATTTCTTTCTCAGCCATGAATAAAGACGAGAGGATTTTTATTTTTAAAGAAGTCGTCCTGGTCAAAGAAGATTCACAAATAAGACAATACCTTCTTAGAAGCTGCATAACTATAAAGGTGAAGTGATTTTTACAGTTATATTCTAAAAAGCCTTCATAATAAAGGAGCTCTGTACCTCTGACATTAGTTTAACAACACTGATAGAGCTAAATAGATGAACTGACTTTACAGGCAGTTAAGACTTTACTTTCAGGTAAAGTCATAAAAGCTGGTCATGTTAAAAGAAGTTTCGCAAATGTACTAACTACTTGCCGCCAATAGTATACCATTAAAAATAACTGAAAATATCTATTTATAGACGTTATTTAATGATAATGGTGCTTACAAAATGCGATTAATTTTATAAATATGATTAAACAAAATACTTGTTGGCTATACCTTGTTTTAGTCAGCTATTTTTTAGTGAGCAGTAGGCTTTTCATACACAAAAATACTATAGACTTTACGCAATTGATCTTCTGTCACATTGGTGTAGGTTTAATTTCTTTTTTTATTTTCTATAGGTAATTAATACAGATTACAAAAGGGTCAAAACAAGGCTTTGAATTGTGATTACCCATGTTAAACTCAAAAAAAAAAAAAAATGAACCCCAAAAACTGCTATTTCTTTTATTTTTACAGAAAATGAAATAGTAATAATGTAATAAAAAATTCTCAGCCCATGTGGTATATTTTTAATTTGTTGTCCTTTTTGAAAAATGACGTAACAGAATTTTTTAATTACTAAAAAGATATATTTTCCAAAATTATTTCTTTAAATATTATATTGAATAAGTAGAAAGACGAAGAAAGGAAAAAGGAAGAAGAAGAATTCCATATAAAAGAAGAATTCAATAAGCCTATATATAGTTATTTCTTTTTCTTTCACTAGTTACAGCTACTATTATTCAGCAATAATGATTATCTGATTTTTTATTTTCATAAAATTAAGAAATTATTAATTATCCACATTATAAATTGTTGAACAATTACTTTTAAATCAAATTTTATTATAAATAAAAACAAATAAAACCCTATTTTCAGCCTGATCACATCGCATGTAATGTTTCACACTTCAGCTAATCATCAACGTCCATTTGGTTTACGGCAATTGACAGAAAAACTCTTAATAAAGAAAATTTTCTTTTAAATACAATGGCACCATTCTCATTTGCATGGTGTATCGCGCGAAATTATGCATACAAGTTAAATAAATGCAGCTAAACTTTGCATCTTGAAGCCTTTTATAATGTGTTAAATACTTTTATTGAATGTTTTTCAAAATTATTTGAGTGATTTCTTTCTCGATCAATAGTATCGAGTTATAACCACATAATCATAATTACGAAGTAGATAAATATATTGTTACTTTTATCTTTCTTTACTGTCTGTATGCATAAATATTTATATGTAATGTCATTTTATTTCTAATGACAGTCAATTTTATCCAAACATATGCAGACAAAAAAATGATGACAAGGATTACGACGACGATGATAATGATGATGATGATAAAGATTATAAATATTATGATCAGAATAATGACGAGGATGACAATAACAATTATGACAAAATTTCTAATGATGTTGATCAAAATGATGACGATGATAACAATGACAATAATGATGCAGATTATGATGTTAACAATCACTATGATGGTAATGGAAATTGGCGTAAAGAAGTATCCTCTTACGACGCCATTAGAAAATCTAAAGTACTTTCAGAAAATTCTAGTGTATTTTAATAAATATCAAAATTAAAAGATAATTTTCATAAAAAAATTGTATAATAAATAATATTATCTTTCAACAAAATTAATTACAATAATTATGTAGTTATTATTATTATTATTTAAAAATAATGGTTATGCATCTCTTAATTTAAAATAACAAGGAAAAAATAATCATATTTAAACTGAACTCAATGTAATCTCCTCCGTCGATTAAAATTTTTTTTCTGCCATTTTTGTACTCTGAAGTAACATGTATAGTATCGCCATCTCTTAGATAATCATTTAATCTCCTGGATTCCTTAGACATTGATTCCGGAGATTAGAAAACAATGCTTCATAATTTTAAGCGTATTTTAAAGCAATTCCCAAATGGTAACCAGTATCTCAAGTTTTACCTAAATAAGAAAATTATTGTTTTTTCTACTCATGAAAATCAGATTACAATATTTTTCTCCAACAGTACAGGGCTAATTTTAAAAGTATGATGGACCTACAAAATATCCACACAGACAACGTACATTTTAAAATCCGAAAAAAAAAACGTAAAATCTCAATAGATTTTTTTTCTTCCACTTAGTCTGAAAAAGAGTAACCAATGGATAAAACACATGCATTAAATAAAAATTGAAATTGTTCGAAACCTGAAATCGAAAAGCTAAGTAACTCATTCGTATAAATGTTTCCATAATCGTAACATCTCAGTTCAACAATGATGTCTCCCGATTATCTTAACAAATGTTCCCTGTAAAAAAAAAAAAAAAAAGCCAGTGTTCCAAAATCGAACACTTTCTTCAAACTTTCACTTTTAATAATAGCAAAAGTAAACGAAAGTCGTCTTTATAAAGAACTAACTGCATTTAAAAACACTAGACAAACAAATTTTTCATTATTCGTTCGTCAGTTACTGTCGTGGAAGCAGCAAAAGGCGTAAGTAAATCGATTGCTTGAGAACAAAAGATTTAAAGCAAATATAAAAGAACAAGCAGGGCACGAGAAAATGTCGGAGGAACATTTTACTTGTTGCTTTTTTTCTATTCGTTTTCTTTATATTGTATATCTAAAAGAATTAAATAAAGTTTCCCCTTCAATTTAAATCTAGAGTCAAACGTTGAAATATTTGGTCTTTGTCTTCAAACAGAATATTTTATTATTCATATTTGGCGAATAATATTGATACTTTCAAAAACTGTCAATCAGTTATAAAAAATTTAATCGAGAAAATGGCCGAAAGACGCATGTTATTTTTTTTTAAATAACATAAAAAGGGGAAATAAAAGTACCATAGAAAAGAGAAGTGTGTTACAGGATATTTTACAATCTTGTAAAACTCATGTAATAATAAAAAATTTAAAATAAAGCAGCATTTACTTTCTTTTTTATTTTATTTTATCACGGATTGAGAATACCGGTTAAAAGCATCGGTCAGTTTTTGCATCTTTTCGAACACATAATTGAATAGCTAAAATTAATTTTCATGGAATTAAAATTATTGTTTATGGCATTAAAATGTTGTTCCAACCCAGGATTTCTAAAGATAATATATAATAATCCACGCTTTTAGTTTTTACTGCAGCGTGAGATACTATACTCCTACTATTTGCCAAGAGTTAAATAGCTTTTGAGAAAATAGTTATTTTTCTTAGCTTCGTGTAAATATTGATTCTAATTATATTGTGGAATTTCATATTAAGTGAAATATTACCTCTCTTTATAATCGAAACTTATGTTTGTTTTGCTAATAGAAAATACTTTTATTTTATTGAAAACACGCTGTGATTGTATGTTATGAGAGCTTCTAAATAAGTTACGAAAATTAATTTTAAAATTCAATTGATTTTAAATACATTTTCTCAGTTTCAAATAATGTTACAATTTTTTAAAACTTCAAATTGATAATTTTTAGAACTACGGTAAATAAATTCTTCTTCTAATTTTATTCTTAAAATTCACTTTAAGACTTCATGATAATAAAAGAAAGGTAGAGAAAGTTTGTCCTACCTTTTGAATCCGCGAAGGTGTAGTGAGTAATTATCCAACTTGCGAATTAATCCAGCGATAATGCACATTTGAAGTAGATATTAACAAACACAATCTTGTTAAAATAAAGTATGGCTTCATTGTATAATTTCTAAGTTAATTATTTAATTACTGTTGAAGAAAAAGAAAGATTAATTTTACATTATAAAATTTACATCACACTATAAAAAGTTAAAACATTTAATTTAATAGAATTGTTCAGCAGGTCTGCATTAAATAAAAGTTACTCAGAGACTGAAGTATTAGTTCTTGGATGAGAGAAAAAAACACAGTCAAGTCTACGTCATTTAGCCTTGAACTCTTGAGGTTACACGTGTAAGTTCTTTAATGAGAATCTCACAGAAAACAGAAAAGTACTTTGTCAGCGCACACGTGTTTCGTTTCACCAGCTTGAAGTCGGATGGATGAATATTCAGGCTCACAATAATAGATGAAATGTTTACATCAGAAATCACTATCCTAACACCCCTGCTTGATTTCTGAAGTATAAATGTTCTTGAGATTTAAACCTGTTCTGTGTTTTGTAAAGTCAGGTTTGGGAAGGGGTTTCGTTAGAATGTCAGCTGTCATAGTTTTGGTTGGGCAATATTGTAGTTCAATTATTCCCTTTTCCTTAAGATCTTTTATGCTGTTGTATTTTATATCGATATGTTTAGTTTTCGAATGATGTTTATAATTTTTAACCATGTTTATACAAGCTTGATTATCTTCGAATAAAGTTATGGGCAAATTTTGTTGTAGATCAAGGTCCTTTAGAAGATTGATAATCCAAACTGTCTCTTGTGCTGAAGTTGCTGCTGAGATGTATTCAGCCTCAGCGGATGATAAGGCAACTGAATTTTGTTTCTTAGTTGACCAGGAAATTGGTGTATTTCCTAATTTACATAAAATTCCCGTTGTTGATTTACGGTCATTTTTATCCCCTGCCCAATCGGAGTCAGCATATGTTGTTAGTATTGGCTCATTTTCTTTACTAATAATTAGTTTTAGTTCTTGTGTTGTTTTTAAATATCTAATAACCCGCTTTACTGCGTTCCAATCCTTTTCTCTGGGTTTTTCGTTTCTACGACTCAAAATGTTCACAGCGGCGGCTATGTCTGGTCTAGTTATTGTAGCTATATATAACAATGTTCCGATAGCTTGCCTATATTTACTGTTATTAGAAAGTAAATTTTCCTCATCAATTATGTTTAAGTACCCGGGTTCCATCGGAGTATCACAGGGTTTCGCTTCCTTTAAATCGAATTTTTCGATCAGTTCTTTTATTTTGTTTCTTTGATCAAGTGCGAAATTTCCTTCTTTACTTCTTTTTATGTTTATCCCCAGATAATAATTTACAAGTCCTAAATTTTTGACTTCATATTCCTTTTTTAGTTGTTCTATTATTTCATTTATTTCTTTAGTTTCCCCTGAAATTAATAAATCATCAACATATATAATGATGTATGTTGTACTTTCCTTTAATTTTCGTGTGAAGAGACATGGATCGGAGGTGCTTTGCACAAAACCAAGTTTAGTTAAACTTTCTTCTAATTTAATGTTCCATGCTCGTGCGGATTGCTTCAATCCGTAAATTGATTTTTTTAGTTTGCAAATTTTATTTTCCTCTCCCGGTATTACATGCCCTTCTGGTTGTGACATATAAACTTCCTCTTCTAAATTTCCGTGGAGGAATGCAGTCTTAATATCTATATGATTAACATCTAAATTTTTATACGCTGCACATGCTAGAAACGCTCTTATAGTTGTATACGTTACTACTGGAGCGAAGGTTTCAAAATAATCGCTTCCGTATTTTTGAGAAAAACCTTTGGCTACAAGACGTGCCTTATATTTTTCTATTTCATTATTTTCATTATATTTTTTGGTGAATACCCATTTATTCCCAATTACTTTTATTCCAGGTGGTGGATCAATTAGTTCCCATGTTTTGTTTTTTCTTAATGAATTAATTTCTTCATTAGTTGCTTCGTACCATTTGTTTCTATCATATGGGTTTTCGATTTTCGCTATATCTTTCCACTCTGTTGGTTCAATATTTTCTTTTTGTATTTTAGTAATATAAGAGAATCTATCGGGTGGAACTCCCCTATTTGATCGTTGAGATCTTCTAGGTTCGTTTTCGTTTAAATTTTCCTCATTGTCTGTTTGTTTATCTTCCTGCATGTCTATAAAGAATTTTGAGGAATCTCCCCCTGCTTTTTCAGGTTGTTTCTGAACTTCTAATTCTTCTCTCATATCAATGGATTTTTTTTCGTTTTCATTTGAATTAGAGTTTTCTATAAATTTAACAGTTCTTGCCCTTATTACTTTATTATTGCCAATGTAGATCCTATATCCTTTTGATCTATTATCATAACCGATAAATGTTCCTTTTATTGCTTTATCATCGAGTTTTCCTCTTTGGGATTTATCGAGATAAGCATAAGCTTTGCAGCCAAATATTTTTATGTTTGATAAATCCGGTTTTTTGTTTGTCCATAGCTGGTATGGAGTTGAATTGTGTGATTTTGTTGGTAATCTGTTTATAAGATACACAGCTGTATTTAAAGCTTCGGCCCAAAATTTATTTGGCAGCTGCGCTTCCGATAATAGGCACCTTGTCATTTCGACTAAAGTCCTATTCTTTCTTTCCGAAACACCGTTCTGAGGTGCACAATGCGGAATAGTGAACTGGTGATGAATACCTTCATATTTTAAGAATTTTTCTAATTCTTCGCTAGTGTATTCACCCCCATTGTCTGATCGGATTTCTTTAACTGTGCGACCGAATTTATTTTTCGTTATGGCTACATATTCTTTCACTTTGGTAACTACCTCACTTTTATTCGATAAAAGAAATATCATTGTGAATCTACTAAAATCATCTGTGAATGTGAGAAAATATTTCTTCCCTCCTATGCTTTCTGTTTGCATCGGACCACATACATCCGTATGCACCAGATCGATCGCCTTCTTAGCTCTGTTCTCACTCTGTTTTGGATACGGTGCATTTGTTAGTTTTCCCTTTATACAACTCTCACAAACTATGTCATGTTTGCAATTTTGAATTTCTAGACCTGTTGCTAAATTGTTGGATAAGAGTTGTTTAATTGAATTAACATTTCTATGACCTAATCTCTTATGCCAAAGCTCAATGCAGTTTTTATTCTTGCATTGTTCAGCAAAATTGACATAGATTTCTTGCTTAGGTTTATATAGGTTAATTTCATATAAATTTTCTCTCTTTTTTCCTTCTAAGAGAGTTTTTCCATTATAGGATAAGTTACAGGTGTTATTTTCAAACATGAATTCATAACCATACTTTGTGGCTTTCGTAACCGACATTAAATTTGATTGAATATCAGGGACATATAAAACGTCCTTTAAAGTTATGTCATTTGATTGTGTCCGTAATTTTATTGTACCTGTCCCGTGCGATTTTAGTGTTGTTCCGTTTGCTATCGTGACAGTATTTTTGTTGTTATTGTCAATGTCAACAAATACATTTATGTCATTACAAATATGTGAACTGCTTCCAGAATCAACAATCCAAGTAGATTTAGATTCATTATGTGCGATTAATGATAATTGCCTTTGAGACATTGTTTTTTCGTTTTGATTTTCTTCGCTTTTACTCTCTTGAATTTGTGTGTTTTTTTTCTGCTTTAGTTTTCGGAGTAAAATTACTTGCTTCAAAGCATAAAGACGAATTTTGTCTGTATTTTTCATTTGTTTGGTTCTTAGAATTTTTATTCTTAAGAAACCAACAATTTTGTCGCACATGGTTTTTTCTTTTGCAATTCGTGCAAAAAAGGTTTTGTTCTCTTTTTGGATATGCCCTAGTGTTTTGTTTTTGTTTATTAAATGTTTTGTATACATTTTCATGCGATGAATTGGAGCTTTCTTGTCTCCTTTGAAATTCATCTGTTAGTTTTCCTTTTATAAATTCCGAATTTAATTCTGTCTCTGATCGGGCCTCTAATGCCGTGATCAGAGTATCATAGCTAGGTGGAAGGGAGCACAACAAAAGTGCAGATAGATGAGAGTCCTTAATCTCTTCTCCTATAGATTTTAACCTATCAGCGGTTTCTAATATTTTAACAATATGGTCGTTCATATTACCATTTTCAACTAGTTTTATACTATATAGTTTTCTTAGCAAATATAATTTACTAGATAAATTCGCGCGCTCATGTATTGTTTTTAATGCTAACCATGTAGCTTTAGCTGATGTTTCGTTTTTTATGTAAATCAGCTGTGAGTCTTCTAAGCTTAAATTTATAATAGCCCTGGCTTTATTGTCTTTCTTCGTCCATTCGCCTGTTAAGGGGTTTGGCGGATCATCAGTTATCTGGTTGATTAAATCCTCTTTCATTAACAGCATCTCTACCTTGAACTTCCAAATCGCATAATTATTGGAGTTCAGTTTTTCTATGCTACACATTTCTTTCATATTTGAAGCCATGATGTTGTATTTTTATTAATTTTACTAATACTTTTATAGTTTCTATTATTTAAAATATAGTTTTTTTTTTATTTTTCTTATTAGAGAGCGGTTTTACCGTGTTCAATCCTCAGTCTCATAATCTGATAATTTTTAGAACTACGGTAAATAAATTCTTCTTCTAATTTTATTCTTAAAATTCACTTTAAGACTTCATGATAATAAAAGAAAGGTAGAGAAAGTTTGTCCTACCTTTTGAATCCGCGAAGGTGTAGTGAGTAATTATCCAACTTGCGAATTAATCCAGCGATAATGCACATTTGAAGTAGATATTAACAAACACAATCTTGTTAAAATAAAGTATGGCTTCATTGTATAATTTCTAAGTTAATTATTTAATTACTGTTGAAGAAAAAGAAAGATTAATTTTACATTATAAAATTTACATCACACTATAAAAAGTTAAAACATTTAATTTAATAGAATTGTTCAGCAGGTCTGCATTAAATAAAAGTTACTCAGAGACTGAAGTATTAGTTCTTGGATGAGAGAAAAAAACACAGTCAAGTCTACGTCATTTAGCCTTGAACTCTTGAGGTTACACGTGTAAGTTCTTTAATGAGAATCTCACAGAAAACAGAAAAGTACTTTGTCAGCGCACACGTGTTTCGTTTCACCAGCTTGAAGTCGGATGGATGAATATTCAGGCTCACAATAATAGATGAAATGTTTACATCAGAAATCACTATCCTAACACAAATTACTTTTCATATCCAAAGTTAACGCAATAACAAATTCGAAACTTAACTAAATAGATATAATATTAAAACTTCGATAATATGACCGCAAAATAACTACCCATATGCTTTTTTTTTTTTTTTTTTTTTTTTTTTTTTTATAGATTTTAAAGAAAATTATCTAAACAAAATGAAGTTTAAAAAAGTTAATGTAAGATTTATTCAGCTTAATGCATATTAACACATTCCAAACCTTTTCCCAACAGCTGAAAACTTTGAAGACAGCAAATGACAATCATCTAGCAGCTGATACCATTCACATAACCTTTTACTTTATTTTAAATTTCAAAGGTGAAAAAATTTTTACTGACGCTCTTTTCCCCATAGTGATTTATTTTATGCGAATATAATTTGTCCTGGTGGAAATAATAGCATTAATTTTATTTTCATTTTCTTAAACCATTAGTAAGTTAAAATATGGTACCATAATTAATTAATAATTATACTAAATAACAGAGACGCAGAGAGCAAACTTGGGGGACCCCTGTATATCTATTCACACAAAATAAAGAGAATTTTTAGAAAGTATTTATAATACCTATTAAATTCTTTATTTTTAACTGAAATTAACTTCAAATAATTTACATGTTTATAATAATTTTTAATTAAATAATTTAAGTTAATTTTAATTACAATACCTTTTGGAGCTAATTAACTTCTAATTAATAACTATGTACTACTTGTGATTCAGATACAAATTATTAGCTGTTACAAATTGTGTGGTAAGTTGAACCAATCTTTGGTGCTGCAGTAGCTCCAAATCTCGCTCCAACATTTGGAGCTAAGGTTGCACCATAGCTCTAAATGTTGGAAAAAGATTTCGCCACCTTATGGTTTCAGCTACTGCAGAACCAAAAGTTGGTACAACCCTCCACAGAATTTTTAACGTTGACTGGGATAATAACGTGCGCATGTTACTCTATGTTTTGTAGATGTAGTTTTCCACATCGCCTATAACTCACACATATACAACACACTTTGAAAAAAAAATAATAATAATAATTAAAAAGTTTGATGTTTGCTGGTAAATTAAACTATTTTCCGTTCCTGTTCCATACAAAAATAGGATTTGAAACTTCAAAAGTGATGAAAAAAATTTCTTCCCATAATAATCTAAAAGTTATAATTCCAGAGTCCCTTTATATCGGAAGCCCCGGGGATTCTCCTCTCCCCACCCCCCTACCTCCATCTTCTCTGCGTCACTGCTTAAAAATAAGCATTCTCTCTTTCATTTTTGAGAAGTAAGCAGTGTTAAACTTAACGTACCAAGGTACTGGGAATGAAAGTACAAGTTATTGGCAATTATTTTCCAAGTAAATTCAATTCGCAGTGAGAGCACTAGTTAGTCGACTCGTTAGCGGTAATGTAATATTTCGCAATTAGAATGTAAAGAGTATGGAAAGAACTAAATGGCATTTTTACTGATTAAATCCTGCCTTAGCTTAGTCTCTTTATAAATCCTCTAAAGCTTGTCGGCTTTCTTGAACAAAATAATTTTGTGAAGAATATTGCCTTCTATTGCTTGTTTCTCTTTGTACATGATATTGCTCAATCAGTGTCTCTGACTGCTTAAAAGGAAAGATGCCTGTACTTGAGACGCCTTTATCGTTTTCAAATTAATAATAATGATATTTTATATTAAGCTCTGTATTATCTGGTAACAAGATTAACGATATAACAAAAAGCTCCTTATCGGCTCAACATATCACTTAAAAAAAATAACTATTTCATGAGAAAAATTTTACCAAATAAATTATAGAAGAGAATTTACTCACTAAGCTGCAATTAATATCGTTATCGATACTCAGTGGCGTTTTAAAACACATATCCCAGAGATTTTTTGAATAATACAGTTATTACTGAAAGAGTATCGATGTGGTTAAATTATTAATTGTGGTTTTGTGCAGAATGATTCACAAAAGTTTAAATTTCAACAGCACAGACCAAATTCGTCCAATATTCATAAAGATATCTTACAAAATATTTTTTATACGAATTTCTCGTTCATCAAATAAAAAGTCAAATAAAAAACTGGTTACTTCCCTTTTTTCATCTTAAGATTTCTCATGTAATTATTAAAATAAAATCTCAATTTAAAATTTACTCTGTTTTACTATAGATATTAAGTAAATATAATTTCTAAAGTTGCTTTTATTTCTTTTTCTCTCTCATTTTTCTAGTGAGGATATTAATACATGTAAATACCTTAGAACGAAAAAGCTAATGAAACATTCCTATCATGCAATTGTGAGATTTTATCCTTTATTTTACAATTGTTACATGGATTATTTTGTTAATATCATTCAAATAACTTCCACAAGAAATAATTAATATTAAAATTATTTTGCAATAAACATCACACCAACGTATCATACACTTTTATTTTTACATTTTTTGGCACCTTTCTTTCGACTTGTAGTTTCTGCCTTATTTAATGGCTGAAATTCAGTATTTAGGTAAGGCGAAAATTGCTGTTTTAAAATAATGGTGTTCAAGTTTAAAGATTTAGTAAACCTTATAAGGTACCTAAATATTGTTGTACCTAAATATTTCGAGTTAAAAACATTGTATTTACTTGGAAAACATGTTATGATAAAAGAATTTGTTCTGTGCAACACAATGCTTTATTTAATAAAAAGTAATTTAAAAGTAAACATAACAAAGTTTTTGGTTTTCTCCTTAGAAAAAGAGGACTGTAAAATGCTTAATTTTAACATCATAGTTAAAACACTTATAAGTTCTGACTACTACGTATTTTTAGGTCTCAAGTACAGAAAAAATAGCTACATGTCGTGTTTTTGTTTTTTCTCTCGTCCATCAAATTTTCTCGTGTAAAAAATTCAGGTAATATGTCCATTGATGGGATTATCATCAAAGGATATCATCTGCATTTCGTTTTCACAATTCAAAAGATTATATAATGTGGAAACTCTGATCAATCAAAATGTTTATAAAAAAGAATAAAAATACAAAGAGAAATATTTGTGGAAATTGAAAGTCAGCTAAGAGTATTAACCTTTTTTTTATTATTATTATTAATACTAGATGTTTTCTACCATGAAAAATTTATATTTTTTTATATTTCACAATAATATGCCAAATTATTAAAGTATCTGTATATACATTTAATTTTTTTATTTCCGAAATGTCGGATATTATGTATTTACTGTTTTAGTTTCGTCAGTTTTTCCAAAATACACTGTCTATACAATGTTACGATTTTCGTGTAAGTCAAAATGGAAAGACATAGGTATACTTTCACCTGACTTTCTCAAGGTAACATAAATGTAATATAGATATATATGATCACAGAACTAAGTAAAAAAAATCAGAAAGTGTGTGTTTCTTACCATGAATTGTTCTAACAAAAATGTTTATTTGTATACATTTCAAACAAATCTCATCTTTTCTCACAAAATTGTAAAATTGTAAAATAAAAATTATCTATGCACTTTGGTCTTGGTGTATTATTCTTGGTTGAATATTTTGATTCCTTCAAAACCTCGGCAAACTGTTAAAAGTTTAATTTAACATTTCGCCAAACTATGGTGCCAAAAAAGTTGCCGCCATAAGATGGAGGGTACTTTTACGTTAGGTGGGCGCCAGTAATAACTCGCCAAATCTTGTTTCAATTGACATCATTTGAATTGTAACCTTTTACATGAGATTTTCTTATTTGTATTGATGTGTTTGTGTTTACGTATTTTATTATGATTATATTTTAGCTATTTTTAAGTAAGTTTTTTAACTTATTATATTGCAATGTTAAAATATTGGCTAGTTGCTATTAGCTAATGTTAAAGATTAGTGGGGAAAAAAGGGTTGCCGAGATTCAAAAAATTTTGGCGATCACTGGCGACCGGCTAACATAAAAGTACCAGATGGCGAAACCCCGTTCCAACATTTAGTGCTTCTAAAAAACCAGGTTACATGACTGCGCTTTTATTATATAAATTACGTAGGATAAGAATAGGATTTAATAGAATAAAGAAAACTTTTATTAATATCGTTTTAAATTTTGATTCAATTTTCATAAAATTAGAAATGACTCGACAAAATTCTGAAACGATTAGATATATTAAATTTCAAACCATTCGATTGGGTAGTTTTTGCACTGTTATATGCAGACGGACGGACGAAAACATACGACGACTGTAGGTGCTACGTATTTATCTATCTATATTATAAAGGCCAAACGTGTCCGTGCGTAACGCATACGTCATTTTGCGAATGGCAACAGCTGACGATGAAATTTCGGTTTCGTGATTTTTGCTATTGCAATTATTTTAATTTCTAAACATAGCACATTTTCAATTTTTACACCGTTATAGAGGAAAAAAAAATTACTTTCAAATGCAATTTGTTTGAAAACTATATCTTAATTGCCTGATATATTATGGCTTATAAAATAATTTTTAAGCATGAATTTTGAAACGCCCAATAAACAAATGGAAGAATGCTGCCATTATAAATTTTTAAATAGTTACAAGTACTAAAATTAATGAATTTTGAAATAAAAACGTCACAAGAATAGGGTGCCTTTGTATGAGAGTAGCGTTATACCGGATACAAAAATTGATTAGTTCAGACGATTTTGGAGAAAAGGAAGCTTTGTAATAATTTAAAAATTTAAAAGAAAATTATTTGTTTACACCATAAACAAACATCGGATATTTTAACAGATAATATAAACAGAAGATATTGTTTTAGATATTGCATTTTTATGAATAAAATATAAAAAAATTACTTCACAAAATTAATAAAAATGCATATAAAAAGTTAATATGAGCAGTAAGAAACAACGTTTTAATTCATATTTCATCAGTATTACAAATAATGTTAACGGTCATTGCGAAGTTGGAAAAAACGAATATACATGAAATTGGTTAATAACGCGATCACTATATCGCATTCATGAGATGATGAATAATAAATTAACAAAGAAGCATCACTGGATGCAGCGAACTTTGGTATTAATAATACCAAAAAAATAAAAAAATAAACAAAACCCTTGAAATTCGTTAATGTCGCGATCACTATATCGCATGTATGAACGCTTAGTACCAAAAAAAAAAAAAAAAAAAAAAAAAAAAAAAAAAAAAACTGGATGGATACCGCATGTATGAGCGCTTCACGCACAAGAAAAGCAAAGAAACCAGTAAAAAAAATCACTAAATGCAGCAACTTTGACAAATAAAAATATGAAAAATCTATTAGATTTAGGGAAAAAAATGGTTTTCGCCTGCGTTTTGTAACCCGGGAAGCCCGGGTTCGATTCCCTAGTATAATTAAAAACGCACCTAAAAACTGGAATGAAGCTAGACAAAAAAATCAAGAAATTATATTCTTAATTAATCGAAAGCTAGTAACCTTATTTCACAATTACAAGATTGAGGTTAAAAATATCGTTGACAATAACTGTCTGTGTCAGATCTTTTCTGTCAATGAACATATGTAAATAGTGTTCCTTTCTTATCACCGAATTTCATTGTTTTAGATTTAAAAATTTATATTTATCATATGGTAGTGTGTAGCTGCTCGCTTTTGAAGGTAAAAAACAGTTAGATATTGCAAACGTCCAAAATAGGACATCACTTGGAATATGATTGATTTAGTTCATTACGAAGTCTACCTCCGCACTTGGTATAATTCCACTGCAACGCCTCACGATTAGAGCCAGGAAACTTGAGTCTCACCTTCCCCCAGCAAGACCCGCCTAATTCGTCCCTCCCGTAACTGGGGCATATGTCCTTTATTCCATAGTCATAGGGAGGTGACCACACCGCCCTGTGGTCCACATAAAATTATTCTGACACTGTACATTACTTTTAACTTCACAAACAAAAACACCTGACATTTTATATATTACTTCACAACATTAATCACAAACATCTAAATTCACATTTATCACAACACATTTACCACAGTCACACTACTTCACAAAATTAATCAAAATCAATTAGTTCCACATTTCACCACACAACATTAATACTCCACCACTCACAACACTTCACTACAGCAAACGCATGCATAATATTTGACACCCTCATAACACACCTACACGCTGGCCTCCTGTCTTCCGGCTCTGCTGTTACACAGAGCGCCTTAGTGACATACGCTTGACCATGGCCAGTTCACACTTAGAGAGTTTTTACTATTGGAGCTCATTGCAAATGAGGGTTCGATTCCTTCAAGAAATCCGTTAAGACCTTTCTACCATCTGGAACCACGAAGTAGTTCCGCAATGTTGTTATTGCCATATTTGGGCAGAATCTTTCCCTTATTGGAGTTGTGTCCACAGTCCACGAGCAGATGTTCGCTTGTAGCTGGATTTGGGGATGTGGAGAAAGGACATCCACGCATTACAGGTTTGACTCAGAAGCGAAGAAAATAATCTGGGAACGGCCTATGTCCTGCGATTGCCCAGATAAGCAGTCTGTTTGTCCAAGCCCTTATATCTGACTCTTGATAAATACCAGTAAACATTTCTTTCTATATTGATTTCTTCTTAAATTGATTTCAACCCATCTTTTTTGACAAAGACTGCGAACTTTGAGAGTTATTCTTGAATTAATTGATTAAGCCGACATTTTTACCTGTACAGGGTTAGCGAAATTAAACTTCCGCTACTCAAAGGGCCCTGGAGGCCGTTCTACTAGTCCGAAGAGAAAAAATATTTGCACAACATACACTTCGGAGGATGCGCTCGAGATTTTCGAAATTAAGAAAATTAGTTTAAAAAATCGCCACTAGTTGGCGCTACGAGTTATCGTGTGAAGAGTGGACAAGCTGAGATTCCGAAACACTGAAGGATCAGTGGTCTTACACAAAAGGAACATAATAAGGACAACAACACAATTACAATATTGCACTTGTAATTTATTACAATAAAAGCACCTCTCTAAATGACATTACTAAGCATGCAAATCAATGCTTAAAAGATGTTCAATATGTGAACCATCATGTTCGACAACGCATTCCATTCTGAAAATGGCGCTTTCTACCACTGAATGGAGAGAGTCAACCGTGGGGACGACTTATTGGAATTCTGTGAGCAAAATGGTCTAATGATCATAAACGACGCAACCACTGAGGCTACGTTCCAGTCCGTAAAAGGCGACAGCTGGATCGATCTTGCTCTGCGAAAGTTCAGTAGATCAACTTCTCTGATAAGTTGGTAAATGAAGCAGAGAAAGATCGCAATGGATCATAAACGCATTGCAACGGTTATATCTACGGATATACGGAACCCAAAACCCAAATACAAGGTTAGGTACAAAGACTTGAACGTGGTAGAATTCCGAGAAGCCTTGTCTGATGGCTATTGCCTAGCTAGAAGGTAAGTCAGTTGATGAGTGCGTAGCGTTTTTCACGGAAAAATTACAAGGCTAAAGAACGGAAAGTGCGTAGGAAAGCAGATCCTTGGTGGATTCTTCAATTCTCATCGAGCGTCAGCATATCCTAGCCGCAAGAAGGCGGTACAGACGTTGTGCAGACGAATATAAAAGAAAAGAATATGAGATCTTGTTCAGAAAAATACGTTCAAAATTCTGGAGATCAGTCAACACGGCAAAATGGGAGCACTACCGGAAAATCCTCGAAGAGGTGGATCCGGGAAAACCCTTTGTTCCGCACATCCACTGGTTAAGAGGTGAGTCCCCTGAATTGCTGAAACTAACTATGATAAAAAGAAGAAACGGAGAGGAAACCACAAGTTTTATGTCGAGCATTGAACAGCTAATGATCTACCACTTTCCAAAGCATGGTTAGGAAAATACAGAGCCGGATGCAATCCGAAACGAGATTCATGAACTCACCGAAGACGACCCGGAATTTTCTCAAAAGGAATTAGAAGCTATACTTAGGTCTGAAAACCGGGGCAAGTCACCAGGTCTGGATGGCATTCCGATGGAGGTTGTGGAGCTTCTGTACAGAGAAAATAAACCACTGTTCTTTGATGTCATGAACAAGTGTTTGAGAGCCTGCTTCTAGGAAAAAAGCTGAGGTTGACAAGGATAGCTCCTATCATCCAATATGTCTATTTACCAGCCTGGAGTAAAGTGCTGGACAAGCTTGTGACTAATAGGGTGGTCTTCCATGCCCAGTCACAAGGGTTCACGCATAAAAATCAATTTGGTTTTACTACAGGACAGAGGACTAAACATGCACTGCATGAACTACGAAAAACAATTGAGAGCTGTCACAGTAGAGATAACGATAGCTGCCTCATCATGTTGGATGTGAAGAGAGAGTTTAACAACTTATGGTGGCCAGCGATCTATAGTGAACTAGGTAGAATGGGAGGTGCTAGCAACTTGTACAGATTGGTCCTGAGCTTTCTGTCAGAACGTTCGATATTTTACTGAACGACATTCTCGTCCTAGGAGCATCAATATGATAAGGGCTGGCCTCAAGGCTCCAATTCGGGTCCGTTTCTTTGGAACCTGGTCGTAAATTCTTTGTTGGAATTGGATTTAGGAGAATTCGTGAGGATAATTGCTTATTCTGACGACTTCGCGGTCACTGTCGAGGCACCCAACGCATAAGTTTGCAGTCGAAGGGCCAATATAGTCCTATACAGAGTGGTGAAATAGGCAGAGTTGCAAAAGTTACATTCAGCGCAGAGAAGACAATCTCAATCTATTTCCGTAAAACGCAGAAAATGGGGAGAAAGGGGAATCCTAAGACGAATCCTTTAATGACATTTCTGGGCAAAGCAATAAAAATGGAATCTTCAGCAAGATACCTAGGAGTCATGATCGACGGCGAGCTAAATGGGATGGCGCACCGTGCGTATATCAAAGAATAGCTGACGAAGTACGTAAAGAAGACCCATTCGCTCAGTAGGAGGAATTGGGGCCTAAGCGGAGATGTGCTCAAACGTCTATACAAAGGGGGAATAGAGAGACTGGTGACCTACGCCTGCAACGGTCCTACGCCTGTGGTTTCTAGTGGACTGGGACTGCTCGCATGCGAGACAGTCTTGTGTTGTTCCAGAGACTGGCACTTTTGGCCATCACCCGGTGCTTCCGTACCACAGGTGCGGCAGCGCTTCAAGTGTTGATTGGAACGTTGCCCCTAGATCTACAGATGGAGAAGGAATGTCTTCTCGGTCGCACGCTAAGATTATTAGAAATATGTTCATCGATGACATATTTATTAGTGCAGACGAGGTTCAGAAAAAAGTAGAACTCTAGCGGGGGCATCTAGCAAGGGCTCCATACATAAACTGGGCAGACGCTCCCAATGATATTGAGAGCTCCTCACACCATCGAGGAATCATGGTTTACATCGATTTGTCTAGGATTAGTGGAGGAGTAGGCGCAGGTGTAGCGATCTTTGAGGATGGGGTTCTTGTAAGAGAACACGCTTACCATCTACTACCCTATGCCACAGTGTTTCACACAGAGCTTGTTGCAATCATGAAAGATATGGAGAGCTTTACAATTCGAAAGAAAGTTATTCACTCTATATAGTGACTCGACGTCATTGCTAATGGCTCTGTCTAATTCGAATACTCAAGATCAACTGTGTGTAAGCATCCATGAGGAAAGGAGAGATAAAGAGGTGAAATAGTACTGGGTTAAGACTCATGACGGAACAATAGGTAACGAAACAGCAGATCGATTAGCAAAAAGAGGCGCAGGTCAGGATGACATTGAAGTACAGGGTTAGCGAAATTAAACTTCCGCTACTCAAAGGGCCTTGGAGGCCGTTTTACTAATCCGAAGAGTAAAATATTTGGACAACAGACACTTCGGAGGATGCGCTCGATATTTAAAAAAACTTTAAAAAATCGCTATCAGATGGGAGGGGCGATGGGGCGATCGCCCCCCCCCCCCCTTGGGCTAAAAAGGGGTCGGTATACTGACATTAGAGTCCTCCACGGAAAAAGGTCTCTGGCGAAGCACGGTCCGTCCCGCGGGTCGGGCCGGGTCAGGTCTTCACTCTTTAAGGGTCGGGTCAGTACCGGGTCTTATTTTTTCTGGAGACTTGGGTCTGGACCGGGCTTCGCTTTTTCTGGAGACGGGCTGGGCCAGACTTCTTTTTTTCGGTTCGAGCCTGGCTTATATTTCATTCTTTCTAGAAGTCGGCATGGGCCGAAATTTTCAGGCCTCGGCTAGGCATAATAGCTGAAAATTCGGCCTGGTTGCGACCAATGGTGGATCGACGCCCCTCCCCCCCCCCAACCTTTTTCCCTTGCGCTAATAAAAGGCCTGCGATGGGACGATCGCCCCCTCCTTGGGCTAAAACAGGGTCTGTAAACCGACATTAGAGGCCTCCAAGAAAAAAGGCTTCTGGCGAATCACAGCCCAACCCGCGGGTCGGGCCGGGACAGGTCTTCACTCTTTAAGGGTTGGGTAGGGACCGGGCCCTATTTTTTCTTGAGACTTGGGTCTGAACCGGGCCTTGATTTTCCTGGAGATTGGGGCCGGACCAGACTTCTTTTTTTCGGTTCGAGCCTGACTTAGATTTCATTCTTTCTAGAGGTCTGCGCGGGCCAAAACTTTCAGGCCTGGGCCCGGCATAGTCGCCGAAAAGTCGGCTCGGTTGCGATCAATGGCGGATCGACCACCCCCCACCCCCCAACCTCTTGCGCTAAACCGACATCAGAGGTCTGTGTGGGAAAGAGTTTCGCCCAAAAAAAATCTCGAGTCAATTTTCATTCACGAAACTCGGACCTTGTCTGTTCTCTACTCTTTCCTGAGCGGGTATTCCTTTTTTTCAGTAGACTCGAGCCGGGCTAGACTTTTTTCTTCTGGGACGAGTTTGGCATGGAATTCATTCTTCCTGGATATCTGCACGAGCTAAAATTTCCAGATTTGGGCCCGACCCGGTATAAAAGCTAAGAATTCGGCCCGTGTTTGACTCAACCCTTATGGAAACCATTATTGGCTCGTGCATACATACCTCTAAATTCTTCCCCCCACGTCTATATTAGGGTGGCATTTTTTACTTTCTTCTATCTTTACAAGAACAAAGTATTGGATTGGTAAACATTTTCGACGTATTTCTACAATTTAGGAGGTCCTGAACACGAACTGACTGCTCTTAGAAAAGGTCTGTTTATGTGACACAAATTTTGTGGGCGTTCTATATCGAGAACTAATGCGCGGAATTTAATGAAAATTCATATTTAGAGACCTTGACATAAATGACATACTGAGACCTTGACATAAATTGGTGCTGATGAGGTTTTGGTTTAAATTACTCAACAGGTGGTGCTGTTATACTGCATTTTTCGTGATTTACGCGATAGCTATATCTCAACAATTAACGCATGGAATTTCATTAAACTTTAGACTATGTTTGACCTTGGCATAAATAGATCTTTATTAGAATTGGGTATATACCGCCCAACAGATGTCGCCACTATTATCTGTTTTTCACGATTTCCGCGTTAGCTATACCTCAAGAACGAATAGATTGTCATTTAATTTTTATGCAGACGATTTGATTTATATAGAAGAAAGTTTTGTGATAGTCACAACATACTAGTATTTATTTGTTTTCGTAAAAATTGTAGTGATGTGCATTTTTTTAGCATAATTTTTAGAAATTTAATTTGGTTTAATAAATCATAGAGATATATTTTTAACTAGTAGGATGTGCCAATCCCAAAACTTTCTTCTATCTCATATATGTTAATACTTCAAAATTCGCTATCACAGAATTATGTTTTACGTCAGCTGCTCGCGAAGCGCCGAGTTACCTTCGCTGCATGAACAGCCTATGTTAAACTACGAAAAATCGCTATCACAATGCCCACTTCCGGGTGAATATCCATAAATTTAATGAGGACCCTGCTGGCCATAGTCGAAAACCTATAAATAAAATTTGGTTCAATTCTATGCATAACTTCATACACTTTCCAATGATACAGTAATGAAAATGGCACAAAAATCGCTATTACAGAGCTCCCATCCGGCGGAATATCCCCAAATTTAAGTACGACCTGCTAGACGTAGTCAAAAACCTATAAATGAAATTTTGTTTAATTCTATGCTTAACATCATAAACTTTCGATGATACAAAGAAGACACAACACACACGGACGGAATGATATTTTGTAAAAACATGTTTTTCGTGATCTCTTTCGGTGTAAATCCTTCGAAAACCGAAAGTTGAAATAAATTTCAATTACAATTCTTTCTTCTGTTATACATAGAAGAAAGTAAAAATGTACTTTTTTACGTAGAGCTTTAAAATTATGACTTTCGTTTATTATTTATTTCTTTAATTCTAAACTACGTTAACGTTAATGAATATTCATCTGAATGTAATTGTATAATTCAAATATTTTTGAGTGTTTATGTATACAATTATCTAACTGTCATTAATATTGTTGTCATTCTGTATTCCATGAATTTCGAACATAATCTGAAAAAAAAAATCTGCGCATAAGTAAGTGGGCTTTATAAATAATTTTAATTGTAGAATAATGTTGCTTCAGAAACATCGGTATGTTTGTAGATATTAAGTCTGGCGGTGAAGTACCAATTAAGTTTTTGTACGGGCAGATCCTTGCTTGAGGCAAACTTTTAGCTTTTATACTGAAGCGGGCGAAGCCTAACTTGTTCTTTTATACCGGACCGGGCAATATTTGTTGTACGGGTCCGGCCTCACCCGAGTCTGGAAATTTCGGTAAGTGTAGACCTCTAACCGAGATATGTAAGCTAGTTTTAATGTTTTTTCTAAATGCTTTTTTCAGCTAGCGTCCCATAGTTACTGAATATATGTTTCGTTAATAAGTTTCAAAACAGTCTTTACTGAATTAGAACTGATCTTTGATATAAATAAACAAGAAGTCTTACACCCAGTTAGTATTTTTTTTACAGAATTCTGAAATGTGGGGATCAGTCAAAGCTTAAAATTGTCCCTATGATTATATTAGCCTTAAAAAAATTGAACCTTTATGCGACTTCTGGAAGGTATCTCCCCAAGTGCCCACAGATACACATTGCCTCTAAAAAAAGTTTGTATGAATGCTTTGTATATTTTTCGTCCTACCACTGTATAATTCTAATAAAAATCTGGACAAACTTTTTATTAGTACTGTAATGTGATGTCGTTAGTCTATATAGGTCTATCTTCGAAGTGTTCGTTGTTTCTTTGGGTGTTTTATTACAAGGTACAGTACGTCGATTGAATCATAGGCAATGTTACAGGGAGAAGAGCTCACCTAGTCTCAATGTACCTATCCCTACATCTGTCTAGTTGGAGACAACTTTCAAGTTAGCATAACCTACGATAACCTTCGCTCCCTCCCGTTCTCCATTCTCCTTAATTTACTAGAAGTGGGAGTAAAGAGAATTAAGTGATACAGCAATTGCTGTGCAAAGTGGTAGATTGCAGAGATTCGCATTCAAAATTTTGTATATTTGTTGCGAAGAGTGAGAAGAACTGTAGAAGCATGTGCAATTCAGGGGGAAAATGAAAAAAAAACAAGCAACATTTTATTTAAAACAGAACCAGAAAAAGGAACGAAATTTCGATGTAAATTAGGCTTCTTTCATTATAAAAAAAAATCGCTTATAAAAGAGTGATAAAGATAAAAAAGGTAAGGACATTTACAACACTTGTTTATTGTTTTTGTTAATACTCTCAACAACAATTATTTCTCGCTACCACGCTACATGTTCTCACTTCAACTGCGGACTCATCAAGGCTAACGCAGGCCTTAATCCATTTGGGGACTATAAATTGAGTACCAAGTTTACTTGGGGACTAAACATTGATGGTCCCGCATTATGCTGACAACCTGACATGGACGGGAATTATTTCACCCCAGGGCCCATAGTAAAAAAAAAGGGCTCTGTACTATAGGCCATAAGCTTTAATGAATTGTAAGTTTTGTTCTCAAAAACAAACTCACTTTATTTCTGATACATTTACAAAATCATTGCTATTAATACACATATAAGAATACAAGATCAGCAGCAAATGCTGTGTTTTAAGCGCCCGTAAAAATTTAAAAAGTTGCTCTCGCTCACTAGAGACTATTGTAGTTTCTTATACCGTAATTTTTAATACAGCGAGGTTTTGGAGTTTCTAAAAAAATTAGCGCACTGAGCAATTTTTAAGATACTTCAAAAATCCCATTTAAAATAAATCCACCTTTTGAACATACAACGTAAAATTCCCCCTAGAGATCTGTGCAGATAGGTTGTCCCAAGCCGAACCCGAAATTTCCATTGTAACCAAAACCGAACCCCGAAAAAAAAATATTCGTCCTCCCGAAACCGAATTGAAAGAAAATTAATCCATATTTTAATATAATTATAAATTGTAGTATGTAATTATATCTCTAATTTCAATTTTTTTATATATATAGAAACTAGCAAAACCCGCGGCTTTGCTCACGTAATTCTTGAAAAATGCCAAGTGGTATTCGTTGGCCTATTTTCATTAGAGGAAATTTTACTGCCACAGATAATTCAGAAATTACTAATTAATCCACACTAATGTCGAAATAAAACCAAAAATTTAGAACGTTTTTCGCAAGTTCACCCCCCCCCCCCCCATCCCCTGTGGTAGTGTCACCGATATAAAATATACCTATGTTACAGCAAAGACTGTTATCATCACTTTTGAAAATGGTTTTGTAATTCCAGAGATTCCACAGAAATTGTAATTTAGAATGGTTTTAGACCGCTTTTCGCTCATCTCACCCTTTTAAATTTCGAATTTTTTTAGAATTTGTTCTTAGAGTGCATTTACATTTTGTAAATAACTACCATGCTAAATTTCAAGTTTCTAGTTCCTTCAGTATAAAAAAAATCGAAATTTTAGAACGTTTTTTACTCTTGCACCTCCCTGTGATAGTGGCACCCGTATAAAATATAGCCTATGTTACAGCAAAGACTTATCATCACTTTTGAAAGTAGTTCTGTAGTTCCAGACATTCCATAGAAATTGTAATTTAGAATGTTTTTAGAACGCTTTTCACTCATCTCACCCTTTTAAATTTCGAATTTTTTTAGAATTTGTTCTTAGAGAGCATTTACATTTTATAAATATCTACCATGCCAAATTTCATGTTTCTAACACCTTCACTATAAAAAAAAACGAAATTTTAGAACGTTTTTCGCTCCTGCACCCCCCTGGGGTAGTGGCACCGACATGAAATATAGCCTATGTTACAGCAGGAACTGTCACCATTAATTTGCCACCATCACTATTGAAAACAGTTCTGTAGTTGCAGAGATTCCACAGAAATTGTAATTTAGAATGTTTTTAGAACGCTTTTTGCTCATCTCACCCTTTTAAATTTCGAAATTTTTTAGAATTTGTTATTAGAGTGCATTTACATCTTATAAGTAACTACCATGTTAAATTTCATGTTTCTAACATCTTCAGATAACAAAAAAAATCGAAATTTTAGAACGTTTTTCCTTCCTGCACCCCCCTGGGATTAG
The DNA here is from genome assembly GCA_963931845.1 of Maratus michaelseni. Taxonomy (NCBI): domain Eukaryota; kingdom Metazoa; phylum Arthropoda; class Arachnida; order Araneae; family Salticidae; genus Maratus; species Maratus michaelseni. The sequence continues at coordinate 251,963,325 of OZ007594.1, forward strand.
TGGCACCGACATAAAATATAGTCTATGTTGGAGCAGGGATTGTCACCATCAATTTGCCACCATCACTTTTGAAATCGCTTCAGTAGTTCCAGAGATTACCCCCTACAAACAAACAATCTTTACTACTTTATAATATTAGTATAGATATAAACATATGTATATATATACTCATTAATATTCAAATACTGTAAAACATTTAAATAACGGACACCTCGGTGCCATCGAATTTATCTCTTATCCGGAGCAGTGCGCAAAAATATGCAATTATTTGTATTCGGGACTGTCTCCGCCCTCCAGGAGTGACCATACGGAGGTCTTACTGTATATGCTATTACTTCGGAATTTGCGGATAAACGCGACGACTCCAAGGTGTCTGTAATTCGGAGGTTTTTTTAAATAAAAGATTTAAAAAGTATTCCCTACATAAAGCTTTCCGCTACTTGGGACTGACCGTTATGAATTTTTTATTGCATATAGATTTTAACGAAAAAAATATTTTACAAATTCTTTTAAAAAATCGGGTCAACCCGAACACGGCACGCAAGAGTGAAAAAACCCAACCCGATAATTTAAGTCAACTCGACCCGCAGGAGAAATGTAGATGTCAACCCGACTCGCAGCGACAAAAGTAAACATTAACCCAACCCGAACCCATCTCGTACCAAAAAACAAATTAACCTGACCCAAACCCGACCCGCAGTAAACAAGCAGGAGTCAACCCGACCCGTAGCAAAAACGTAGAAGTAAACCTGACCCGCAATTTAAGAAAATTAGGCCCGACTCGACCAAGATTGCGGGTCGTATATTAACTTCGAAATTTCTGATATCGCGCCCCCCCCCCCTTTGAAGACTCTCTAGATCCGCCCTTGCCACGGACATCGGTCTTATGCAGTGGATTGCCCCACACTGAATTCTTAGCATTAAAATCATCCTAAATTATAACTTCTAAGCCTTCATCCTTTGTTACTAACTCTTGCAACAGACTCATATGCGTATCAAAGGTCCCCCGGCGACAAGTAGACTGAAACCACTACCATCTGCCTTCCGGCCATATCTAGTTTGACTGCTACAATATCTCTTGTTGCAACAAGTTCTAGAAAACCTTACAATTACAATAATGGTATGCCTGCTAAAACAAAAACCTGTCTAAGACAGAATTATGTTTCGGTTCATTGTAAAGCCTTGCATCAGGTAGGGTAACCTAATTTTACCTGGACCCGATCCGCTGTTCGAGTTGTGTCGTCTGGAGTTGGCCGTAATTTTTTTTTTCGTTGCGGATTGGGTTCGATCAGGTTGATTCTAAGCATTCGGGTTAGTTTCTAAATGAGTTCTCACTCTTGCGTGTCGGGTTCGGGTTAACTCGATTTTTCAAAAGAAAATCCAAAGTTTCAGGTTAAGAAAACTATATATTTGTATATAAATAAGCATATATACGCGCATTTTTACATATAAAAGATAAAGTTGATATTAGAGATGTAATTATAGACTATTTTTTTATATAATTAATCCATCCATTAACATATGAATTAATTTTCTTTCATTTCACGTTTCGGGTTGAAGTGCGTCAAATTTGGGTGGACGAAAATTATTTTGTCGGGTTCGGGTTTAGTTTTGGGTTGACTTCAAATAATTTGTTCGTGTTCACGTTGGATATAACCTGATCCATAGAACTCTCTAGTCCTTTATGATACCGTCATGACAGGTTTTACCGTACTATGGCATGAATTATGCCTTTCAGTTTTCGTATTAAATAACACAGAAAAATTTAGATTTACAAAATCTCTGAAACTCCAATTCCATGAAATTAAAATGAGTGAGATAAAACGCATTTTCATAGTTAGAATACATCTCATAAGCTGCAATTCTTTATGAAATTTGGATATCTTAAAGTACTCTTGAAGAACTTTATGTCTACAGTACAGATACATTTGTATTCAATACAGAGACAATAACAATCAAGGAAAGACAGACAATAACAATTAGATGACAATAATAATCTGGAGAAAACTTTAGTTTTCTGAAGAAAATTTATTATTCGTACAATAATTGCTGATAATCAGTACAAGATTTCGAAAGTGTTACGTTTAAATTTGATATTCCAGGAAACATCAAAATTGCACTCTAGCAATTCCTAAAAGTTAAATTAATTCGAAAAATGTGTCTTATTCTGTCAATGATCTTTCCAGTCTGATCATAAGGATTCATTAAAGAAGATCGGTTTAAATTTTACTGCAAAGAGAAATTAACAGAAAATTCAATCAGCAGTTATTTCTTTACAAAGCTTGCTTATAACTTGGATTGAATTCCATTATGTGCATTACTTTAATCATCATTTTATATATGCTACACTATTAAAAATAATGGAACATCGTTTCTTGGCTGTATTTGTTTACTCATTGATTTATCTATTTCGTAGAAATGTGCAATGAAACTTTCACCATAAGGGGGTTGATCAATCAGATCTTAAATTCCCCTCGCGAATGTTAAACCTGTAGGAGTGAAATGCATTCTTATTTCAAAAATATTTTCAGAAAATTTATATTTTTGCTGTGCACTCTTCTTGAAAGATGTCACTTTTTTCCTTAGTTGTCAAAATATTTCTAAACTATATACATAATTTAATATTTTACCAGTTAAAATCGTACGAGCTGTGAGCAAGAAATAAACTTTTTAGAAATATTTTTACAACCAAAAAAGAAGAGGCAGCTGTGATATTGCTTATTAGTTGGTTGAATTACGGCTTGATCGTATGTAAAAAATACTATTGCACTTGTGAAAAAACGTAACTCTATACTTTGCAATTAGAGAAGCAATAACCCCTTAAATTAATAATTTAAGTCTGCTCTTTTATCGTCACTGAAAGGAGAAAATGTAAAAGATCTCACCTAATTGAAGCATGTTGAGGATGAGACAGGAACTACAACAATTCCCTAAATGAAAGTTCTTTATTCATAATTTATGAAGCGAAGAAAATATGACTTCCCTTTCATTGCAATTATTTCCTTTAATTTTCGCAAAGTAAATGGAGAGATCGGTCAGAGAAACGGATCTCTTTGTAGTTGTTTTTAATGAAAGCCGATCCCTGTCTGAAACTTTTTCGGATTTTGTTTTTGACAAGCGCCGCCAGATTTTTGCAAAAATTAAGAAAAATTACCGGCCGAATTTTTCAAAAATTGCATTGTCGGATGCAGAAAATTGTTGCAACATATGCTCAGAAAATTTCAAATAGATACCTTAAATAGTTTTCTCAAAATTTGCTAATTAGTAAATAAATTTCAAATTCGTCCATTTCTGCTTGCAAATCAAGAACAATTGTACTTTTCTTTAGCCATTTTGATAAAAAAGATGGCATTTTCGAGGAGATGTTCAATGATATTCCAATTAATATATTGGGTAATTATCAAAATATTACAATTCCGAGTCCCAGGTGCATCAGATCAGGCCTTGGACTACCTAAATCTAAATTTTCAGACTTCTAGGTGAACTAGATTTCACTGGCCATCGCAGACACACACACACACACACAGAGAGAGAGAGAGAGATTTTGTCTTTTATTAGCATAGATTACCGTTTCAAAAAAATAAAATAAAATAAAAAATTTGAATATGCCAATTTCAAGTTTTTTTTTATTTTCTGTGCATTTTTAAAAATCCGCATCCGTTTTCCACACAGAAAAAACAAGAAACAGCCACTTATTTGTGGTACCTTTCCGGTTCTAAAGACTTTTTTATTGTTGTTATTTAAAAAATAACAATATTTACTATTTAAAAAAAAAACATTTTCAGAATGCCAATTTCATGGTTTTCCATATTTTCTGCAGATTTAAAATTACGCATCCGCTTTCCAAATCACTTATTCTTGATACTTTTCTGGTTTCAATGATGTCTTGAGTTAAATATATATATATATATATTAAATAAAAATTATTTCCTGGATGTCTTTTCACGAATTCACCAAACAATATTATTATTAGTAGTAGTAGTAGTACCTTAGCAGATATCATTTCGTGTTGCGTCAGAATTGTATATCACAACTTTATCGTATTCACGTTTTAAAAGAGGGGAAGGGGCTTTATTTTATTTAGGTTTCTCTATAGGTTTATTTAGGTATTTTATTCTCAGGCACTTTTGATCAGAATGAAAGTTTACTTTATCAAAATGTCAGAAATTAAATCGGCAATCACTTTAACAGGAGGCTCTTAGTTCGTTTTGAAAAAAAATTGTTTAAAAACATAAAATTATACAAATTCAAGGTTCATTTGCAAAAAAAACAAGCCGGAGCGTGCATAGCAACCCGGGTGTACGCTGCCGAAGGCAGTGGCTCTCCAACTCTAGGTTCGTATGGATAGATTTAGAAATATAAAATCATACAAATTCGAGGGCATACGCTGCCAAAAACTGTGAGGCTCCTAACATTAAAATCGATTGGAAATATTTTCATTTTAAAATATAAAAGCAAAACAGGCCGGAACGTGCGTAGAACGCCTGGTGTGCGCTGCCGAAGACAGTAAGGTTCCCACGTCCAGGTTCGTTTGGATAGATTTTCATTTAAAATATAAAATCATACAAATTCGAAGGTGTACGCTGCCGCAAACAGTGCTCCCCCCCCCCCCGACCCCCAACATTAGATTCGTTTGAAAAGAATTTCGTTTAAAAATATAAAATCATTCAACACTGATTTTAGATATATTTAAGGCTGATATCACAGGCCCGGGCAACGCCCGGCGGCTCAGCTAATTTACTAATAGAACTAAGATATGTGAGCAAGGTATGATTTGTTTTAATAAGGAAGTCAAATTAAGAATGCTCAATTATATCAGCAGCAATATGCATGCAGTCACATACTTTGCTGCAGATGGTGGACACACGAGCATACTTAAATTTATTTTTTTTACTAAAGATCTTGCTTACGTGTGTTAGTTTTATTAGTAAGTATGCCTCTGCCTTATAACGTCACACTTCTATAAGCAATTAGTGACATCCCAAATAGCATAGAAGATTGTTGGCAGTTTGTAGAATCCGTTGGATGTCTTTTCCTATTGTGGCCCAATTTGGGACAACAATTAGCCAACGTTAGCCCAACCCTTTTGTGCTGTTTGGAATATTTAAAGGGGGGGGGGGACACCAATTTGAACATAAGAAAATGTCATACATTAGGGATATTTGTGGGCTCCAATAGTAACGTAAACTGTTGAATTTTTTTTTAAATATTAAGTTATGTTTGAAGAGTATTTCATAATTGTTTCATTAAAGAAATGTCCTACATACTTCATCCTTGACATCCATGTAAACGAGGATGTCCTGAAAATGCAGTGCGGCTTGCATCAAGCATTCACGAAACATTAAAAATAATAATAATAATCTTAATATAAATCTTAATATTAATAGATTTTTTTCAAAATTTAAATTATTGCGAAAATGGCGACATTAAAAATGACAAAAACAATTTGGCTCCATAAAATTCTCCTTAACTTGCTTATAAAAAATCGAAAAATGAAAATATAAAAAAAATTCCAAATAGCACAATAAAAAATTCTATGATGAACGTTTGTATTAAGACTTAAAGGAAATCCGTCAAGCGGTTCTAGAACAATCCAAGCGGCCAGCAGATTAAAAAATGTCGCAAAAATTCGTCTAAAGTTTAAAATTTCGTTTAGTGGCATACAGCTGCTTGCTTGTCGATGTAACTTTTGAAATAACTCGAATTTCAAAAATTGTTTTTTGACTTATAGCTATATTTTAAACACTATAAACTATTAAGAAATGCAAATACATAATTAAACTAAATAAATATATAAAAATAGATTTTTTGTAAGTTTCAACATTAGCATTAACATTTAAGGGTTTCTACTAAAGTTATTTTTACATACAAGGCATTAATTATTTCATACTAAATCAAGGATTCTCTATACTTTTGTAATTGGCGGTTTTCGCTATCTCTTAGTTTTCTAAATAAGGAAAATAAAGTCTAAAATTCACCATTAGGGTTGCTGCAGCCCTCATATGATTGTACATAGTAATTTAACTATAGGTAGACACTCTTTCCACAATTTTAGCATTATCCACTGAAGAGTTAACTCAGGATAAAAAGACTTTTCTAAGCGTTAGTTTATTTAATAAAAAGAAAAGTGCTCAGTTAAACTGGTGTCATTGAGCTCACAGACTATTCACACTAAATTTATATTATACTCTTATTTCAAAGAATAATGCCCCTCGAAAAATATAGAAATCGACAACAAATTAAGGGGAATTAGAGCCCGTCCCCCCCCCCCTTTATACTTAACCAATGAAACCCCAAAACTAATCAGGGAAACGCCTTATCACATTCACAATGAACCTATATACAAAATTTGAAGCAAATCGGATACATCTGCATGAAAAAACCATTTATCTAAATTAAGGGGGGTAGCCCTCCATTCCCCCCTTTATACTTAAGCAATGATCCCCAAAACTAATCAGGGAAGCACCTTATCACAATGAACCTATACAAAATTTGAAGCAAATCGAATAATTCTGCATGAAAAACCCAGTTATCAAAATTAAGGGGCGGATTAGCCCTCCGCCCCCCCCCCTCCTTTATACTTAACCAATGAACCCCAAAAACTAATCAGGGAAAAGCACTTTATCACAATTAACCTATATACAAACATTGAAGCAAAACTGATATTTCTATCAAAAGCTATCCCGTTACGTACAAACATACAGAACCGGCGGGCACATTAGTTCTCAGGCTTTGATAGCCTGTGAGCTAAACAGCTTTACCATTTACGTTTAATTACTAATATTTATTTTTATAAGTAATTAAAATAAATATTTGATACATGAATCGCTATAATAATTACATCGTTTTAATAAGTAGATGTATGATTATGACATTGATTAATAATTACACTGTTAAAAATGCCAGAATAATTAAAGTATTATTTTTAGTACTATAAATGTTTACATCAATAGAAGAAAGAGAAATCATGCAACAAGAATAAATAGTGAAATACTTTTCAATACTAAAAGAATATTGTCGAGAACTTAATCTTTTCATAAAGTGATAGAGGAAACCTGAATAAACAATTTAGAAAAAGTCTAATGCAATTGAATATACGCATTCAGATATTACTGCCCATAGACGCAATATACTATTTGGATTCTTTTGGGCACCCTTGATTAAGATACACAGCTTTTAATACAAACCACATAATATACTAAGCTTTTATTAAATTTGAAATCGCACAACAGAAATGAAAACGGATTTCCACCAAATTAATATTGTAGATGGTAATTCTTTTGAACATGAAATGTTATGTGGAAAATTTATTTTAAAGGTATTATCATGCATTCCAATAACATACACTATATTGCCAAAGGTGACCGGTCACTTGCGATTTTAGAAGTTTTGTAACTATCTAGAAAAATGCATGAGGAATTAACCTGAAACTACAGGTGTGTAAACAGTGTAGTATAGGTTATATATTTCCGCGAAGATTTTTTGACGAAACCCCATAGGGGACTGTCAAGAAATTGAAAAAGAACGAATATCTTTTGGATTACCCTGTAAAAACTAATGTAGCAAAGGCGTTCAAACTCGAGATTATTAATAAGTGGCTTATTGTAATATACTGTGTTCATTTTTATGAGGATAGCATGTATACTCGTAGAGAAATTAAGGTTTTTATAAAAACAATCACAAAATTCGCCTAGTTTTTTGCTTATAATTTGCAGAGTTCTTAATATAAGAAAAAGTTCTTTTCAGAAAATATGACAAACAAAATTGTACACAATACCCTGCAATCAGAATTTAAAAATAATAAAAATTGGATGAAAAATGAGTAAGTTTACTAAAAAATGTTTCACATGCGCATGCGCGAATGCAATCGAAATATAATGTGCATAATGTATTAGCTAAGTATATAGAGCAACTTTTGTGAAAGTCTCAAAATCATAGCTTGAAAATTCTGAAAATTATCGTCGATAGAATAAGCTCGAAATCCGTTGTTCCCAAAAAGTAGTAAAAAGATGAGGGGTTGTATCCAAATATAGTAGTACGTGCAATGTGCAATATTGTGTACGCTATCTTGGCACTAATCAACAGATATTTGATACAACCCCTCATATTTTTGCTTCTTTTTGGGAACAACGGATTTCGAGCTTATTCTATCGACGATCATTGTCTGAATTTTCAAGCTATGATTTTGAGACTTTCACAAAAGTTGCTCTCTATACTTAGATAATACATTATGCATATTATATTTTGATTGCATTCGCGCATGCGCAGTGAAACATTTTTTAGTAAACCTGCTCATTTTTCATCCATTTTTTATTATTTTTTAATTCTGCTTGCAGAGTACTATGTATAATCGTGTTTGTCATATTTTCTGAAAAGAACTTTTTTTTATATTAAGAACTCTGCAAATTATAAGCAAAAAACTAGGCGAAATTTGGGACTGTTTTTATAAAAACCTTAATTTCTCTACAAGTATAAATGCTATCCTCATAAATGAACACAGTATATTACAATAAGCCACTTATTAATAATCTCGAGTTTGAACACTTTTGCTACATTAGTTTTTACAGGATAATCCAAAAGATATTCGTTCTTTTTCTATTTGTTGACAGTCCCCTATGGGGTTTCGGGAAAAAATCTTCGCGGAAATATATAACCTATATTATACTTTTTACACACCTGCAGTTTCAAGTTAATTCCTCATGTATTTTTCTAGATAGTTAACAAAACGTCTAAAATCGCAAGTGACCGGTCATCTTTGGCAATATAGTGTATATTAATTTCATTAAGTTGTATAGCATTGATAGAACACACTTTAAATAATATTTGCCTATAAACAGTGACATAACAGGATTCTTTTGTGTGGCCCTGTACAAGAACAATCAATGATACGCTTGCCATTTCTTATAAGAAAACTATAAATTTTAGTATATTACATCATGGGCATATGACAAGGCCGTCCAAAATTATTCGAATATGCAATAAAACTTCTATAACTGTACATAATTTGAGTGAAAAATGTGCCAAGCTGCTTTAATCCTGAATATTTTAGCTATTACAAATATATTAATTTTTCAATTATATAGTAGTGAATTACATTACATAACACATTATGCATTAATAAAAAATATTGATACATACAACATTAATCAAAACTTCAATCAATACTTTCAGAATGATTTTTTTTTTTAAATATGTCTAGATTTTACTGAATAAAGAACTTTTAAAATTTTAGATATCTTCCTTTTCAGGTACTAAACAACCAACTCTGTCCTTTTTTTTTTCTAAATGAAGTAATTTATCCTTTAATCCTTCTTCTGAGTGTAGAAAATGGCAAATAACATCCCCAGCTTTTAAAATATCATTCTAAGTAAATAGTTGTGTTTCATCTTCTAAGCTATAATCATCTTCAGTGTTTTTTGCCAGTTTGTAGCTCAAAGAATTTACTTCTTTAATATTTTTTCATCCTTTAAATCCACAAGTTCATAAAATTTTAATTAACTATTATATAGTCTTCAAAATTTTCAATTTTCTTTTTCTTCTAGTTACACATCCTGAATTTTTGACTGAATAACCAGGTAATTCACCACTCTGGGTTGAGAAACACTACGTTAGTAAATCTAACCGTGAGTTAAAATTTCGAATTCACCATTAACTTCAGAGCAGTAACTACTCGAACTTAGATTAGTAAACCTACCTAAAAATTGAATTTTTCCAACTGAGCGAAAAAATCCCCAACTCGGGATTCGAACCCAGAACCTTTGATGACTTAAACTGCCAATGCTCTATCAATTGAGCTACCCGTACTGACAACTGGCAAGCATATTTCATTCAGAAAACCTTAGTGGCATACATTACTTACTTAGTGGCATTTGGCATACATTTTTTTCACTCAGTTGGAAAAGTTCAATTGGTATGATATCTTTATTAATCAGTATGATTGAGAAAAAAATGTGCATAGCTGATTGGCCAAATGGATCACATGACCTAGCAATCAGCTGGTAGGAGTTCGATCCTCGCTTGGTACCTTTTTATATGTTTCTTTTCAACAACGAAACAAAAACGATAATTGAAAGTGCATACTTGTCATGTTTAATTTTTAGATAAATAAACGTTACAAATAAATTTGGAATTACCATTTTGATTGAACGGTTTTGTTTGGTTACAAAATTAAACTCAAAGATTAGAAATGCTGACATTCATTTTTACAAAAATTTGCAGCAATTAAAATTATTCAAAAACAGTTACTAGATTTTAAAAAATATATATTTTTTAAATTTAATCTATCAATTTAATAAACAAGTTTTCAATCAGTCTAGCAGTAGTAAACTAACTAGATTCAATTAAAATATCTTGAATAAAATTGCATGTCTACTAGCAGAAAATATGAGACTTTTTTTTTTTTCATTTCATATGTAGATTATTACAAGAGATTTTTTATTATTATTCCTTTTTAAAGAATTTTAGAAGATAAATGAAAAAATTTCTAGCATAGTGCGAAATTTTTCAAGAAATCTTCTGAAAAATGTCTCTTTCAAAGAAAAATAACTATTTTAAACTTAACAAGTCTACAGTTCAAAAGATTTATTATGATATATTATACTTCAACAGATTATTATTTACCTATTATGAACAAATGACGATATATATGCAATACTTAAACAAAAATTCTTGCTTCTACGATTGCATGCTTTAACCCTCTGATTGATACGGCGTGTTAATATGTTCACTAAGTTCCAGGTTTCACTGCAGTACAAGCATTATTTAAATTAATGTAATTCTAAAAATACAATGCAGTTTAACAGAGTAATGATTAATACTCTCAATGATTATATTCATATACATAATTAAGTTTTTTATATAATTTTGGAATAAACATCTTTTTTTAGCATTTAAAATAAAATACAGAGAAAAGAACATTACAATTTTGCCATTTTGCTAGACATTCGGTAGATGGGTTATGAAAAATTTTTCAGTAAATCACAGCCTTGAAAGCTGAAAGTTTCGTCACAAATTAATATAATTTTGAATTCACAAAGCTAAAATATCCAAAAAATTCCTAAAAAATTAAAAGTAACATAATCTTCACATAACCTTCTTCTATTATTAACATTTCGTTTAATTACTGAATCACAAACAGCGTTGTCTAAAAATAGAAGCATCAAGCGCAAATCAGAACAAATGTCATCTTTCTCAACTGGATATGTGTGGTTAGCTAACTCACTGTTTGTAGGTAGGTTTAGATACTCGACTTTTAGTTTCAATTTCTACTCTCATTTTGGCAGGTTGAGTTAATGATGAATTGGATTTCAAGTTCAACGCAAAGTTAATCCCTTAACTTGCAGTTGAAGGGATAAGGTTGAGCCTGCACTTGCCTGGTAAGTAAATTACGACCCTGATCTCCAATACAAAAATTGTTTCTCTTGATGCATATTATCATTCCTAAGCATTTGCATAATTTTGACACATTCTTTTGAAAAACAGACCACTTGTTATTCTGTCTTCTCTTCATACACATACACACAAAGGAGGGGAAAAGTTTACCTCTCTAATTTTGTTTCAAATGTAAAAGGTCCACTTTTAACAAAATTTTAAGCATGTATATTCAATCATAATGAATTTTAAAACTCTCATTCATTTAAGTAATGGATAGTTTTTAGTTGCAAACTATGTGCTTTAAATTGTTTAGTTAATGACTTGAATGTGCTTATTTTTACTTTTGTTACATTTACAGTGTAAGTAAAGCCTTACAATTTAATATATTAAAGCAAGAAGTAAAGGTCTTAATTTTTCAGTGCAAATTTGACCTTACTATGTATGTCTCAACTTTTTTTCAAGGATCAATTTCTTTGGAATAAAGCAGGAAATTGAATTAAGAATAATCAAGAGGGTTGAGGAAAGGATAGCTTACCTATTGGCCTTCATTGCTCACAACTCTACCCCTAGGAAATACTTCTTCTAAATTCTTCATTCTATTTTTATTCCCCCTTCCTGGAAGGAGCATCCATTTTTCCACCTGCTTTGTTTGAGAGAGAGGTGAACAAAAGGGTAAGGGAGAGATGCGCTTTCACTTTTTTTTTAGGCTGGAAAGGGAAATGGGAAGGGGGGGATTGTTCTCCCCTTCTATAAAATTTGAAAAAGGATTGTTTTCTGGAGAAGAAAACACGTTTATTTTACAACCAGATAACATTTCTGACGTAATTTTTACATGGGCTGTAAAACTTTTATATTTATAACAATTAAAAATTTCCAAGGGTTTGGACAACAAAAGCTTTTTTTTTTTTTTTTTTTTCCCCTTATGAGCACTTTTATCACTAATTATCAATATTTTTTATTTGGGGTTCATTTAAAGTTTTATCATGGGCTCAGGCAATGCCAGACGGGTCAATTAGTCAATAGTAAAAACCCAATTATGGAAATATTGGTAAATTTTACATTTTGAGGTTCAATGAATCCATTTTAGCTATTTTAAAACCTATTCCACATGTATGTGTGTATGTATGTATATAATAATTTCCCACAGCTCGATTTTGATGATGCTGTTATGCATCTGTGCGAGTGAACATGATAGACAAAAAACTAGTCTTTCGATTGATATCCCATTTGGTGAATATGTTACAGTGTCGCAAGAACTGTATACATTTTCAAAGAAACTGGCCATCGGGTTTCGCCTTTTTACCTTTTTTCAATCATTCTGTGACAATAACAGATAAACATTTTTCTTATACCTCAATTAAATTATTTTTATTGTTCATGTTCATCTTATGTCATTACAATATTTTACCAGAACGTAACTTTTTTGAAGAAAGAAAAAATATCTACTTTTTAAAAAATCAAACGCAAAATATGCAAAAATTTTGCAAAATATACTGAAATAATCATTTTTTGGTGAAAAAAAGAATTGTAATTCTTATACAATTGGAACTAATTGTTGCCATGATTGCTCATGTTCGACACCAACGTTGGTTGTGAGTCTGATTACGGAAAAATAGCTCTGTAATTGAAGTATTTTAATACAATAAGTTGCATATGTTGTTACATATTTTTTCCGTTACTTTGGATTACTTATCGTAATACATAGTATTCTATAAAAAGTTCAGAAAGTCAAGCGGAGTCACTCCACATTTTTCCACTATGTAACAAATGCTTTTTATACTACTTTAATTTTCTTTCTCTTAAAAAATCATCGCATCATAGGCATATTTTCAGTTTCAAGTCTTTACAATATACAAATATTTCACATTAACAGCTTAAAAAATACATTTGCATTTACAAGAGAAGTTTATACTATTTTAAAAATGGGAGCTGTATTTTATGCATACAATATTTTAAAACAGGGCCAAGAAATATTTTGTCTTTTTATCTAAAATATGAATTATGTTATGAATTTGTCAACTGTATTATTAAACTCTCTCACTCACAAATTACAGGAAAAATCAATGAAAAAAAAACAGTCTTTAAATTGGTATAATTTTAACGCTACTCTAGATTGTGCAGAAAGAAAAAAGATTTTTTTCCGCATATGATGTCAGAGTATTCAAGAACTGTCATCAATGATGAATTTAGGGGTGTCCAGGGGAGGAGAGGGATTTCCATCCCCTTCCCCCAAAGCATCAGGCTGTCTCACTGGGAAGGTTTTAAGTTTTGTGCTTATTAATGATCAAAATAATAGATTCCACCTTGTAACTTAATAATGTCTTTCCCCCAGAGCTGCAGAAATCCTTCTCAGAGGGAGAAGGATTTCCCTCTGACTTCCTGTCTGAATTCAACACTAGATGATGTCACTAAAAATTTTAGTCAGTCAAAAATCAATTTTAAACCATTCTTTTTTAACACTATGAATATGGTTTGTCTGGCTGTCTAGCTGAGCTCTACCTTGCATAAATGTACTCGAATTGCCATGTAATATAATTGATGTAAGTTGTTGAAGTTTGCTATGGCATGTTCAGTATTAAAAATGAAGTGTGTAGCTTTAATAGTTCATTTATAGGGGCTCTCAAAAGTATTCCGTTACATTACGGTCTATAGAGAAAAATCATTTGCGGTGTATTTTAATGGTGTTATACTATTTGAAACAATAGAATTTATATGCGTTGATGATATGAGATGAAATGATTTCTTTACCAATTTGAATAATTGTGTTAAAATTAACCTAGTACTATTGATATGCACTACAGGAAGGTTACTTTAGAATATATTATGTGTAGAACTTACAGTTCATTTACAGGGGCACTCAGAAGAATTCTGTTACATTATGGGCTATAGAGAAAAATCGTTTGAGGTTAATCTTAATGATGTTACATTGCTACAAATATAATGAAATTCCTATGAATTTTTGGGGTGCAGTAGGCTTTTTGTAGAGTATGGAGTGCAAAGCAATTACCATTCATTTACAGGGTCACACAAAAGAATTCGGTTAAATAATGGTCTATGGGAAAAAACTGCTTGCAGAGTATTTTAAATTATGTTGCATTATTTCAAACATGATGAAATTAATATACATAACTGAGGCTTACTACAAGAAGATTGTTGTAGAATATGATGTACATAGCATTTATTGTTCATTTACAGGAACACACAAAAGATGCTGGATACAGTACTGTATCTATAATATTGTCAATTAGGGATAATTGCTGGAAGTGTATTTTCTGTTATGACATGTGTTTTTAAGTTTTACTAAATTTTGCATATTATGTGATGTGCATAAATTCTACAGATTGTGTACAGAGCTGTGAAAGCATTCATAAGCATTACAGAGCAAAGAGCATGAATTGCTTAAAGGTGTTCTTAAATTGAGTTATGCATTTTCAAGCTTAGTTATATTTAGTATACTAAGAGATGTTTATAGAATATAAATAAAATCATATATAGGGCTATGCAAAATCTGGATACATGGCTGGCTATGAATAGTAATTCCTAGAAGTGTGATTTCAGTAGTTTTGGATGTATTTTTGCCTGAATTAAATTTTACCTTAATATGTGGCATGCATAAAAATCTGTGGGTAATATACAGGGCTGTACAAAAGAAAGTTTGCAAGTATGTTCCTGTCTATTGGTAGAAATTGCAGAAGCTGAAATTTCTTGTTAACTTAATTTTAGCATACTATGTAGAATATATACAAATCTATAGATCATATACATGGTTGTCCAAAATAATTGAAGTACCTGTCAGGCCAAGAACAGTTATTGCTGAAATCAGGTTTTCAAATGTGTTATGCATTTTCTAAAATGTCTATTTAGGTATCTTCTTTACCTTACTAAATAGCAAAGTTTTGTTAAAGTATTTGGGAAGTGCTGGAAAGTGTTTCGTATCTTTGCTTGATGCATGTTTTTTCTTTCTTTTTCATAATTTAATTTAGGAATGCCTTATATGGGGTTCAAGTGAATGAGGGGGTAAAACCAAAGTAAAATAAATAAAAACAAGAAAGAGAAATCATGCATCAAGCATATGTTATGAAACACTTTCCAATACATTCAGAATACTGTAACAAAACTTCACTAACTAATAAGGTGAAAGATGTCTAAGATGGTGACAATAAGGTGATGTCTGATAAGGTGTAAACAATGCAGAAAATGGATAACACATTTGAAAACCCAATTTCCGAAATTACCCCTTATAACTGGAAAAAAGTCTGATTTTTTTTTGTGCTGCCCTGTATATGATGTATAGATTTATATATATACTGCATAATACGCCAAAATTTATGCATAACACAGTTTAAAATTCCTCTTCAATAATTTCCGTCACTAAGCAGAAATGTACTTGGACTCTTTTGTACATCCTGCATATGCATTTATATACTAGGGTGGATCGAAAAGTATACGAAAAAAATTTTTTTTTCGAAATTAATTTTGGCGCGGTATGCAAAAGTTGCCTTTTGTGGATATTAGTTTACACGCTTTTTTTTATTGAAATCCATTCATATCTTCCGGTGCCCCAAGCGCCCCAAAAATAATTAAAATTTGAAATTTTTGTGAAAACTTATAATTTTTTTTGTTTTTTTTTATTTGTTTTAAATTACTTTTGGCGCGGAGTGTGAAAGTTGTCTTTTATTTGTATTGGTTTGCATGTTTTTTTAATCGAAATCCATTCATATCTTCAGGTGCCCCAAGTGTCCCAAAAATAGTTAAAAATTGAAGGTTTTATGAAAATTTATAATTTTTTTGTTTTATAATTTTTTTTAAAATTAAATTTAGCGTCGTGTGAGAAAGTTGTGTATTGGGTGCATTACATAACTCTGTAGTTTACATATTTTTTATTTTTTTTTTATCGGAATCCAATCAAATCTGCCGGTGCCCCAAGTATAGTTAAATATTAAAATTTTTAAGAAAATATATTACAAATTTTTAATTTACGAAAATTGTTTACAAATTTGGTAAAGTGTTTAATTATTGAAGTATAAACTTATAAATAATAATAATTTTATATTAATACATGAAGTATAAATTTAAAAATCAAAGCACTAAATCATAAAAATTATAAAATTTGAACTTGTGTAGCAAATTGTTTTCTTCTCTTAATTTGGAGATTTACATATTTCCAAAGTTTGTAATCCTTTTTGGGATTAAAATGTTTGATATGGCGTCTTGATTTTATTCTATTCAATATGAAACCGAGACTTTTCTTTTCCAGATACACTTTCTCATGCCTCAGGCACTAGGCGAATGCATCTTTTATCATCTTGTGTATGGCATTGATATTTTGATCATTCCTCCGTTTTTCCTACATTTACCATGGCCTAAATTTATTCGTAAGGCACATTCATCAAAAGAGGTGGTTTAAAACGTCCAACCCATTGCCAGGCAATAAGTTCACACTAATACTTTGCTTAGAAGTGTATTTTTGGTACTTGAAAAATTCTTACTTCTGGTGATCCTCTATTTTCATTTCTAGCACAAAATAGCTTTCGTATTGCTAAAGACCTTATAGGTTCTGTATTATCTCAGAGCATAGATAATAACAAACTTTCAGGATGACAAAAGAAGCTATCTAGTTGAACATCAGCGTCTACAAACTTTTTTAGATTGGGTTTTAAATATCTAGAAAATGTGATAAGTTTCCAAATATACCGCTGTCCTTCTGTTATGGGGAGTACTTTGTTTTGATATGGAGCATATAGGTCCATACTTTCATATAATATGTTGTAAGAACAATGAAATTCTCAAATATATTTTCTGTGACCTCCTACAACTTTAACATTTTATCTGCAGTCGTTAGCCATCTTGAGTAAACAACTGGAACAGAGTTTTTAAATGCCAGGTCAAAACCACTTTCACCACGTGATATTTCTACTCAAATGTCATATAAATATTGCTGATCATGGCTGAGAACCATTCTACCTATGTTATATGGCATATTCTCTACACTTATTGAAGAAAAGAAAGCTACAGGTAGCTGCTCACAGATTTTGATTGCTGTACCCATTTGGCCCACAAAAGACCCGCAAAATTGTGGCACATCAAAAGAATGTAGTAAATGTCGTAAAGGCCATTAGCTTCTCCTGTTGCAAATGTAACATGTCCAATATGCAGAGAGTCCAGGTTCCTTGACAAGAGTATAATGTTCCTCCTTTGTGATCTTTGTGTAGTACATTTTCTCTTCTTCATTAGCATTTTTATATTGTCTTTTTCCCCTATCGGAAAATAATCCGGTTAAATAGACCGAGACACGGCTAAATTGCTCGTCTCTGCAACAAAATTTCGCACCTTTGTACGCTATCGACGAATTTTGTTGCGATCTACTGAATTCGAAGTCCCTTTTTTGTGTACAATTCCAATATCTTGTAAACAGCACTGGCAAATTGAAGCAGCTGCTCTATTCAAAATTTCGTATATAACAATGTAGTATAAAAAAATAATTCTTTACATTTAATATAAATAATAAACGATTTGTCATCCCCTGTAACAAACAATTACGCTATACAAATGATTATTTAACTCTTATTTTTACTTATAATTTTAAGTACAAAATTTGCATAAAAATCGATTTTTGGCAAATATTTAAGTGTCTTGGGACACCCGGAAGACATTTATCGAAGTTAAAAATGTTTTGCATGTTTGCTAGTATGCTTAAAACACAATTTTCGCACCCCGCTCTAAAAGTAATAAAAGAATTAAAGAGAGAATTAAAGAAACCAAAATAATTATAAATTTTCATAAAACTTTCAATTTTTAACTATTTTTTGGGGCGCTTGGGGCACCGGAAGATATGAATGGATTTCAATTAAAAAAAACATGTAAACTAATATGTATAAAAGACAACTTTTGCACCCCGCGCCAAAAGTAATTTAAAAAAATAACACACATTATAAAAATGATAAATTTTCATAAAAATTTCATTTTTTAACTATATTTGGGGCGCTTGGGGCACCGGAAGATTTGAATGGATTTAAATAAAAAAACAGATGTAAACTAATATACATAAAAGGCAACTTTTGTACCCCGCGCCGATTTGATTATCCATATTTCGATTTTTCGATCCACCCTATTATATACACCAAGTAATATGCAAAAAATTAGTTAAATTTAAAAATGCATACAACAATTGAAATCACACTTCCAACAGTACTTTAAACAAATTCTTTTGTGTGTTCCTGGAAATGCTATGCACATCATATTCTATAGTAAGCATCTTCTAGTGTACCTCACAATTTCAATATGTTTGAAATAGTTGAACAGCATTAAAACACACTGCAAATGATTTTTGCCCCATAGATCACAATGGAACGTCACTCTTTGATTGTCTCTGTAAACAAACTATAGGTGCTCCATGCTTCATTTTCAATATTGAACAAACCACGGTAATTCTCAATAACATAATTCAATTATATCGCAATCTAATTACCGTAAAATCTCGATTGTAAGTCCCCATCCATTTTTAAGCAATTTTGATTTTCTTTTCCATTCCCAAATCCCAAATATAAGCCTGCCCCCCCCCCCCACCCCCCCTCAAACTTTTTTATGCAAACACTTGATTTAAAAAATCAAATAATTTTCGGTCTTTTGACATTTTTCGCAAATTTTCACTTATGTTTTTATATAATCTCAATGACCCCCCCCCCTCCTCTGCATAAAATGTCTGCTCCCCTTCTCCCCCCCCCCCTCATACAAAAAGTTTAAAATCTTCAGAATCTTAAATTCTCCTGTCTTATTTGTTGTTTGCAAGTTACAATAAGAATTACAGCATGAAAATCTTTTTTTAAAAAATAGAGTTTTAAAGATTTTAAAACTTGTATGCTTGGGGAGGGAGTGGGGGGGGGGGGGGGGGGGGGAGAAGTAACACTTAGATAATTATTTAATTATTGTTACAAAAAAGTTATAAATAGAGCAAAAAAAAAAATAATAAGGTTTTAAACTGTGTGTGCTTGGAAAAGGGGAGGGGAGAGAAGAAAAAATACTTTTTTATTTAACTATTGTTACAACAAAATCACAAAGAGAGCAGAATTTTTTTTTTTTTTAATTATACTAAAGATTTTAAACTGCATCAGATACGAGATGGAGGGTGGGAGTGATCTTCATGGGAAGAAGGGGGGGAGGAGAACAAGGGAAGAGAAGCAGAGATCTGGGGAGGGGAGGATAATTTAGGTGATAGATTATTTATTTGTTATTATTATAGAGTATTAAATAGGTCACAAAATAAATTTAAAATTACAGTGTTATAAAGATTAAAGTATGCATGTTTGGTACCAGAGGAGGGGGGGCAAAGTAGGAAGCAGTAATTAGAGGGGGGGGGTTAGTTGATTTTTTTCTTGATGCAAAAAAAGTATCAAAAAAGAAAATTTTAAAAAGAAAAAAAAGATTTTAAATTGAAAAAAAAAAAATGTTTAGGGTTTTTCTGTTGTGGAGGATTTTTTTTTTTTTTTTTTTTTGGTGGGGGGGGGGGGGGGGGGATTTAGATGATTTTTTTTTTAAGAGGAAATCCAGAAATATGGAAGATTCTCACCCCTGAAATTAACCATTTTTACTTCTAAATTAATGATAAAAATAGGTTTATAATGACTTTTTTTAAAAAAACTTGATTAAAAGCCTCTCCTCCCAAATATTTTTGCTTTTGAAAATGGGGGAGGGGGCTTACAATCGGGATTTTACGGTATATTTACATGAGTTAGAACATGGACAGACAGACAGCCAGAAAAAACAAATTTATAAACAATTTTCAACCATGTTGGAAAGTGTTAAAAATGCACTGGAAAAATAGCAAAAATTAATAAATATAAAAGTAAAACCATTTTAAAGACACCCAAATAAAAAAGATTAGGAAAACAAAAAATGCCATGACAACACTTGAACAAATTTTAATTTATTCTTTCCTTGTATGAATAAATATGGTTATTTGTAGTTCATCCCACTTTCAAACTATGTTGTCAGCACCTAAAAGAGGCTATATATATAATTGTATATTAGTTATTTATTTTGTCATATATTTAGCAACCTTCAATATGTGAAAATGAAATGGTGCTGGAATGGTGCTATGGATGATTAATAAAAGAATTTTTTTTCTAAATTGGTTACATTTTTGGGGGAATTTCAGACTTGCAATTTCCCCATTCCCATCTAGATTATTGCAATCAATATATGAGGTGTTCAAAGACAGAGTGTTATAAGTCATATTTTCTTAAATGCTCAAAAACAAGGATTTTTTTTAGCTGCTATAATGATTTCCTATTGGGTAAAATATCTTTAAGTGCTATTTACAGCCAAATTTCCCGAGACTATCACTTATACCAATATTCCTATGTAAAGATTGACATGTCTAGGTCAAAATACCATATAAATATATGCACTCATTTCTTCAAAATGAGTGGCTTAGATCACTCTGCCTTTAAACATCCCCCATGATAAAAATTGAATTCAATTTCTATGAATTTTCTTAATATTTTCACATCTGTCTGGTCTCTAACCATTCTGCATTTAAAATAATGATGGTACTATGTTTAGTAAGAAAATTGAGTAAGAAAATATGTAAGAAAAAAATGTAAACATTTGATAGGCGAAAAATTTTATTTTACAATATCGGGTTATCCATATAAATTATATTACAGGTCTTTATATTTTATATTGGAAAGAATAATAGAAATAATAGAAAAATAAATATGAAGACAAAATAAATATTCACTATGAGGAAAAAAAATTTTTTGAAAGACAATTTTTTCATCATTTTTTAAAAGAAAAGCATTCAAACTGTTTTAAAAAAGTTTACACATTTACACATTTTACCAAACAAAAACTAAATGACTTATACATAATATAATGCTGTTAAAGAGGGAATTAAATATATAGATAACTGCAACTTCAATTACAAATCAATAATAGTTTGTAACAGCAAAAGAATAATTACAATACATTTATTTCATACAAACTATTTTGACTAAGAAAGATATTGAAAAACAATATAACAATAAACTTCTCAAAATATATTAATATGTAATGGCTATTATTTCCCAACCAATAATAAACATATGTTACATACAAAACAACTTTCATTGTTTTTAAAAGATTCATTCTCCGATTATTTAGCAGTCAAGTCATTCAGAAGTCTTAGATAACAAAAGACATCTCATATCACAAATATAAAAAGAGATCACCACATTCAAAAGTACATAGTTATTGCTGTTGAAAAGTATCTCAGTTCTAGAGATATAAAAATTGTTACATCAAAAATGTTTTGTTGATGTACTTGAAAGATTCATAGTTTACGAGCTTAATATACATAGAAATAAACTGATAATACAGTGAAGAAAGCAAGTATAACAATGGTACTTTTCTGTTATACCAACACCA
Source organism: Maratus michaelseni (assembly GCA_963931845.1). Taxonomy (NCBI): domain Eukaryota; kingdom Metazoa; phylum Arthropoda; class Arachnida; order Araneae; family Salticidae; genus Maratus; species Maratus michaelseni. The sequence continues at coordinate 251,985,102 of OZ007594.1, forward strand.
TGCCGAATTGTATGCTAATGTGCCATTTATTTAAACCCTGACCATGAAGAGGATTTTTATTGCAAACCATGTCAAACATAGTGGCTTGCTATTTATTGAACGTGAATCATTTTCTTATAATCCATGTAAAACATCTTAATTTGCTAACAGGGAGCTTGGTGAGATAGAGAAAATGGCCTTGGTGAGAGAAGGAAATTTCTCATGCATATTTCCTGGCACCATATTCACTATTTCATATACACAAGCAATTTTTTCAATATTTATACAATTTAATATAAAGAAGCCATTTATCTATTTATATCTATAAACAGAAGTAATTTGCATATAAAAAACAATAATATACATATATAATGTTTTTAATATATATGTACATATACAAACAGCATAAAAGCTGAAGCTGATTTTACTAATTGACAGTTACTGAATGATGAGGAAGCTGCAATAAAATAGTTTCAGAGCTATGAAATTATACATAAAGGTTAAAAAAGAAAAAAAAAAGATGCCAGCTATGAACATATTACGTTAAATCACAAATATAATTTTGTTGATCCTAACACTAGATGTCATACTCAATCTGTTGAGAGATTACGGGGCATCACAAAATGGCATAATAAAAGATAGTGCAGCACTGTTCATCGTTATTTACATTCCTATCTCACAGAGTTCATGTGACACCTTTAACCAACAATTGAAATGTTTACAGCAATGATAAAAGTCTTACAATTCCATGCCTGTAGTTTAAATTGAGTTTTATTTTATTATTTTATTGTATAATATTCATTTGTTCTTTTCTTTTAAGTATATATTTGTATTGTTTTGATAAAATAGTTCATGAAAGTCAGTAATTTTTATATGTTATACTTTTATTTTGTTACTTTTTTTTTTTTTTTTCAAATTTTTCTAAATACATATAGTGCCAACTATTACACTTGACAGCAATGGTGTTGGTATAAATATGTAAACAAACTAAGAGAAAAGGGAATACCTATTTTTTTAAAAAGGCAGAGAGAGAATGAAAATTAAGCAATAATAAAAAATTCTCAAAAGAAATCACTATATGAGAACTATATTAATGTGCTATTTCACATGAAAGTAAATAAAGTGTAGTGAGTACAATATAGCATTTTCCACCATTAAGTTTAAAACACCAAGAATCTGCTGAATTGTAAATAACTACTGTTAATTGTATACATTAAAAAAAATGTTTATCAGCATTTTTTTTCAAAATTTAATTATTTACAGAAACAGATGATTAATGCTAATTATACTCAACAGACAATTTTTAATAATTCTGTTTGCATAGATTTCATTTAAGCAACTGTAGTACAAAAAGTACACAAAATGCATAGTCAGTGAACATTTAAACAAAAACGAAAACCATTCGTTGCAAGACAATTGGAAATGGGTCTGCAGATGAATAATGATACCTAAAAATACATAGATAAATAAATATTTACATATATACACATAACCTACATGAAAATAATATAAGTAAAATTGTCCTACATTTTCTATACTAATGAGTAATTTTTTTTTATGAAAGTAAAACTAATAATAATTATAATAAGAATATAACATTATTTCCAAAATTTCAAGAATATGTCAAATTTTAAATCAGTATTGATACTTGTACTACACATTTTTCTTCTTTTTGTAATCAATAAAGCCAATGCATTTTTTTAAATTAATTATCTGGTTAATTATTTTCAGAAGTTTATGCTTAGTATAATTTCCATTGAACAAATTTTATCTGCATAAATTTGAACTAAATAACACTTACAATCAGTCCAAAGTCCACAAATTTACTTATTACTAATGATAATATGTCACTTCTAGGAGAAAATATTGAAAACTAGATTGTTGATCAAAACACATATAAGAAAATTCCCATATATATACACATAATATGAAATAGGCATGCAAATACAGTCAATACACAACAACAGTGTCAATATACAACAGTGTCAATACACAACGACAGTGCCAAACCAAAAGTCAGGAATGTAGGAAAGGAAGGAACTCATGGCTCAGGGATTTCAAGGATCAAGCCTTCCCCATTCAAAAGAAGGCAATTTTTTAAATTGCATGAACTGTTCCAGAGATAAATATTCTTGTCTCTAATGTTTAATAATATGTTTCTAAAAGGACTATTAGATTTAAATAAAAACAATTTAAGAAATTTATTATAGACATTGCCTTTTTCATTTTCAAATGCTATTTATGTATATTTTGCTTATTTATCGAAATGTTCCAACTATTGGTTATTAATTAAAAAAGTACTAGCAGCCAGAAACTGGAGACTAAAATAATCTCATCTACTGACAAGTGGGACACATGGTTGTCTGGTTTGTGATGACCCTTCAAAGACAATATGATACATTTCTGGTTAATTTCTTAGACCTTTGAGTTGCTTGATGGGACAAGGGTAGGAGATTGTTAAAAACTTATATTTTCAAGCACATGGATGTAGAATTTTGTTTATCTGCTCGACGTAAAGTTTTTCAGGGCTAGCACTAGGATTTTTCAAAATTTTAGGGAGGAATTTTAGGAATTTTTTCCCAAATTTTAGGAAAATTTTATGGGCATTTGCGATATTTTTAACATTACAAGTATGTAATAACAGTATTTTTGCGCTAGTCAGACACATGTGATACACTGCCAAAGAATATTCAAATCATTCCAATGAATTCAGCCCTTGTTCCATGTACTTGTGTTGTTTGTTGTGAATGAGGGCATTTAAATTTGTGCAATAACCGGCTTCATATTACAAACCGTTTTGACAGCTTATGCTTACTGCAATTGTATTAATTAGAATTTTGAGTTCCTGGATCATTGAGCCTAACCAGAATGAATGCTTTCTTCTCTCTCTTTTGTATGTTCTTGGTGAACCTAGAGAACAAGAGGCAGGAAGCAGGGGTGATTATGAGAAAAAAAAAAAATCTGAAAGTTTTTTTTTCACAATTCTTTGTCGAAATTTGTGTTTTTTCCATGCTATTTTGATGAAACATGCATTTTTTCGCGATTCTTTCACGAAATTCTCCTTAATTGCATGATTTATTGACAAAATTCCACGTTTTGTTGCGATCTTTTGACGATATTCACGTTTTCTGTGTTCTTTTGACGAAATTCGCATTTTTTTTTCCCGCGATCTTTTGACGAAATTCTTGGGGGTGGGTCGTGATCTTTTGACAGAATGCGCGTTGTTTTAGCGACCTTTTGACGGAATTCGTGTTATTTTAGCGATATTTTGACAAAATATGTCTTTTTCAGTGACCATTTGTCGAAATTCGCGATATTTTTCAATGCAATTTTGCCGATCTTGAATTTTTAGGAACAAGAAGAAAATTTTAGGAGAATTTTAGGAATTTTAGGAGATAAAATAATAGTTAGGAAATTTAGGAATTTTAGGGGGAATGCGAGCCCTGGTTTTTGTCATGAGATTTCTGACTATTGGTGCAATTCTTCCTCTGAATTAAGAGATTAATAAAACCAAACTTTCAAAAACATACAAAATTGCAGAAGCTGACACTGAAAATATTTATATACATAATCTAAGAATATATTTAAAAATATTTTTAATAATTTAAAAACTATGTTTGATAATTAAAACTGAAATAGTATACTGCCACTAAGATACCGTAAATTGAGGTTATTTAAACACACAACAACAACAACAAAATTTTAAATCAGTCCTGATTCAACTGTTGAGAGTATTAACATAATTAAATAATACTCGGTGAATCACATCAATACTCTCAACAGAGACTGGGATCCCAAACTGATTAAAAACCTTTTTTATTAGTTTTTTGGTAGTGAGTTCCAAGTAACCCCTCAGTGTTCAAATTACCCCCAGTTTACAGTACTGAAAATCATCCAAATAAAATAAGTTTGACATTTAACAAAAAGCAATTTTTTAAATTATATACATACACATTTTTTAATATAATGATTACATACCACTTTATTTATGACTAAGAGCTGTTATTATATAATAGTAAATTCAAAGAATCCTAAAAGATGAAAAAAAGACACAATAAGTACAATGCAAATAAATTAGAAAAAAATATTAAAATTTATAAGATAACCACAATAAGGATGGATTATAAAATATTCAAAAAAAAAAAAAAAAAGGAAATACTTTCACATATCTATCTACACAGACAACAAAGATTAATCATTTCTAACTATATTACATTTTACATACTTGGAATTTTTTTTAAATGTGTAATAAAAAAAATTTCACTTCCTTAGTAATTCACTTCTACTTTCAACATTGATATGCTATTTCAGTATGCAAGAAATTATTTCCTTTACAGTTTCAAAGAAAGTGTTTAAAAATTCCATTTTAAAAAATCGTTCAGATAAATAAAGAATTATACATAATGCTTTTATCCAAGAATAATTTAAACAAATATGAAAACTCTGCCAAAAAGTTTCCAAATTTGCAGAAATCCTCCCAACCACTCCTTTTATTTACTGGTATGAACTCAGATAGTATTACTGGGTAATCAAAACATGAAAAGTTTTGCATACTAATTGTTAGACATTTTTCTTTAAGACGCAATAAGGATTTTGTTAATTCACAATTAATCAGCAAGCTTATAGATAAAATTAATTTCTTCTATTAGAGGATTTGTTGGATATTTTTTATAAGTATTTTTTTTAAATCCATAATTAACAATTGATGATTAACCATAAAGTAAACTTATTAGTGTGTATAGTGCTTGTGCAAGTGCATACAATTTAACAAAAAATTTCTTGAGAAAATAGTTGTATTTGCAGACAGTTTCAAATTTTATGTTACTATGGGTTTCATCCAATGTATAACAGTAGTTTCTGTCAGTTTTTTACAGTGAATATTGTTAATTTGCTTCGCATAATATAAGAAATATGCTAATTAATATTTAGACAAAAGTGAAAAGGCTGATCAGTGTTAAAAAAAATTGATCTCATTAGTGCAAATTGTTTACTATTGTATATCTGAAAAAGAAGCTTATAAAATTAAGAACTTAATGTCTCAATGAAGCTATAGATTGATAAAGCACTTTTCAAACAATGGTAGTAGTATTAAAAAATAAATATTACTAAAGCAACAACAACAAAATAGAGTGAGAATACAGGGATATGGGACAAATTCAAACCAGCCAATTTTATAATGTAATGGATGTGGATTTTGTTTTCAGGTACATGGTACAACCATAAATTGTAATATAGAGTGATGGCAACTGGTATATGTAAAACCCATTTCTGGATGCAAAGTCCTTCAGGGAAGTATCAAGTTAAATGAAAACCTAAACTCCTAATTCAGGCTGAAAATTGCAATACGAATGTTGAATAAATGCCAGTCACTCTTTGGGTACCCCGAAAAAAGATCATTATTTTCAGCTAGAGATGTAAAATTTCTGGAAATTTTAAAGTAGTGAAAAAAAAAAAGGTTTTTTTTTTTTTTTTTTTTTTTTTTCCTGGAAAAATTTGAAATTTTGGTGGAAAAAAATCAATTTTGTTGTAAATTAGAACATGAATATGTTACTATTTTTTTTTTAATTATTAAAAATGTACCCTTTCAGTCTCATAGTTTCCACGGAAGTTTTCCTAGCTTAATTAAACACCATTTTTTTCTAATGTGATTCAATTTTTTAAATAATAATTTCAGTTGCATTTTCCAGTTAAAATTGCAATTAAAACTAATTTTAAAATGAGGAAAAAACCTTTTAACTTTCATCTGCTATCCCCAGTTTGAAAGAAAACTAACTATATTGTACAATATTACACAGTAAAATAAATGTCTACACAGTACAATAAATAAAACCTCCATAATAGACATGCTTGAAGAGCAGACGCCTCTACTCAGCGAACCTTTTTTTCATATTTCTATGTTTTAATCTCTGAATAGTAGACAAATTTTATGGTCCTGAGCCCCGTGGCAGAATGTACATGACGCTGCGACGGGCGTCGCAGACTTTTCAGGGCACCTGCAGACTAAAAACATACAGCGATGCCACAGTCGTGCTATAGCTTTAAAGTACGCGGAAAAACGGCAAACTTCCTTGACAGATCGTGAAAAAAACAGCGAATTTTGTCGAAGAATCACAGAAAAAAACCGTGAAATTCATTTAAAGATCGCAAAAAATGACTAATTTTGCTGACAGATCGCAAAAAAAAATGCAAATTTAGTCAAAAGGCCGTAAATAAACAACAATTTTGTCAAAAGACCATAAAAAAATGGGAAAAAAAAAAACGTGATTTTCGTTGAAGGATCGCGGAAAAATACGAATTTTGCCTAAGGGCTACGAAGAAAATGCAACCTTCGTCAAAGGATCGTGGAAAAAACTTAATTCCATCTAAGGATCACGAAAAAACAGTCAATTTTGTCGAAGAAGCAGCAAATTTCGTCGTCGGATCGCGAAAAAACGGAGAATTCCGCCGACAGATCACGAAAAAACGACAAATTTCGCCAAAGGATCGCCAAAAAACGGTAAATTTCGTCATAGGATCTCGAAAAAACGGAAAATTTCGTCGAAGGATCGCGAAAAAATGGTAAATTTCGTCGAAGGATCTCGAAAAAACGGAGAATTCCGCAGACAGATCGCAAAAAAATGACAAATTTCGCCGAAAAATCTCGAAAGAACGGTAAATTTTGCCAAAGGATCTCGAAAAAAGGGAAAATTTCGTCGAAGGATCTCGAAAAAATGGTAAATTTCGTCGAAGTATCTCAAAAAAACGGCAAATTTCGTCGAAGGATCTTGAAAAAATTGTAAATTTCGTCAAAGTATCTCGAAAAAAAACGGCAAATTTCGTCGAGGTATCTTGAAAAAACGGCAAATTTTGTTGAAGGATCGCGGAATAAACGCGAATTTTGTCCAAAGGCCAAAGAAAAAACGTGAAATTCATCAAAGGATCTATGGCTAATTTCGTTGCCAGATTGTGATAAAAATGCAAATTTCGTCAAAAGGCCGTGGAAAAACTTGATTTTCGTCAAAAGATTGTAAAAAAGAAAAACATGAGTTTCGTTGAAGGATCGTGGAAAAAATGCGAATTTCATCAAAGAATTGTGGAAAAAACTGCTAATTTTGTCAAAGGATCACAGAAAAAGTACAAATTTTGTTGAAGGGCCACAAAAAAAAAATATGAATTTCGCCAAAGGATCGCGGGGGAAAAAAAAAAAATGCTAATTTCGTCAAAGGTTCACGAAAAAAACGTGAATTTTGTGAAATAGTCCCAGAAAAGATGCAGCATTCCTTTAGAAAACAGCAGACACACAAAGTTCTATGCTTATTAATATAGGCATAGTTTTTAATCTGAAACAATATACTATATACTGAACTAACTTTTGAAAAATCAGGTTAGCCCGAACCCAATTTGCAAGAATCTACACTCAGCCTGAAATCGACTCGAATCAAAAGCAGAGTTAATCCGACATGCAACAAGAATAATTATTGCCGAGAGGGGATTTTCTCCCCCTCCCTCCTCTGCTGTAACCTTTCAGAATGTTTGCTGTGAATTTCAGAATTTTTTTTTTACTCAGAAAGGCTGATAAATGCTGATGCCTTAATTAATTAGCACTACAACTGGGTCATTCCATGTCAAATCAACCAGTGACTCAACCTGACCATTTTAGATTTTGATGAAACTTACAGGAATCATTCTCCCTGATGATATAAATGAGTATCTCAGTAAATTTTCATACAATTAATTTTTTTAATTTCAAAAAATCACCATTTTTTGGCTTGTATTTCAACAGCAGCAAGAATAGCTTTATATGATATATTGCGTATTGCAGACTTTTTTTGAAAACATTATTAGAGTTGCATACACTTCAAGATAGTTCTGCCACTGGGGTCCTGAGGTGTCTGGTATTAAGAAGCTTTACTGTATTTCCTTTTAATTAGTATATAAATGCTGCTGAGCAACCTCTTCTTGATACTGATTTTATTTATATGCATTTATATTAAAAACAATAAGTCTAAGGATCTATAATTAAGGTAAAGGCAGATGAAAAGAGTAATACCAACTGCATTTTATTAAAGAAAATGTATATATTTTTTTTTTTTTCAAGAATTTGAGGTTGTAAAATTAAAATATTTCTGATGATTACTATCTGATTATCGCTTTCAGAACCAAGAAAGTTTTCAACAATGAAGTTTGAAGGCACTGTCACAATCATTACTGGTGGGTATTAAAACGTTTCAAACATATTCAGTGATAACATGGTAATGCTATAGACCATCATGATTGTGATGGCTGTGGCTTAAAGCGGATATGAAAAATTGCACATAGAACATTAAAAATAAATGAACTTTTCAAATGATACCGTTATATTATATTAAGTAATCCAACTATGCCATTTTTACCAATTGGTTTTATTAAAATTTTACATATGAATTCTCATTTTTAATGAGAAGTAGAATTTAGTTATCTTTAATACTACTTTTAATTGGTTTCTATAAAGTTTAAAATATGGCATTAAGTCTTTTATAACCCTTAATTTTTCAATAAATAAATCAGCTTTCTTATTGAATGCAATCTACTTTTTTAAAAATGCAATTTTTAAATTGCTAATTTAAGTTAAATTTAAAAAGGAAAGAAAATAATGTCTATCAACAAAGATCTTCCCACACTTTTGAATAAAGCCTGTTTTGGAAACTTTTTCGAAGTCAGTTACAAATAATGCAAGGTTGTGAATAGGTATTTCATTTTCAATATTATAATACATAAAATTACACTAAATCAAATATTACTCCCAACTTCAGGGATAATTTCTGAACCCTGGGATAATTCCTGATTGGAGTTATTATTTAGACTTAAAAGCAACAAATTTATAATAAACAAATTTTGTGATAAGTGTCAGCTATGAAAGTTAATTTATAAATGTACATGATTTATGATATTTCTTAACTGTTAACCACAACGAGCCTTCCTTTAAGTATTCATGAATAATATATTTTTTAGCTAATCCTAGTTAAACTTAGTCAACCATCACAATCAGTGTTACAGTTGTAAAAACAGCAAATGGTGCAGCTATAGGCAGAGGATATACAGAATTTCTTTAAAAAATCCAGAAGGTATACAGCTTATACCACTGTATACCCTCCACTACAAACTTTTAAACAGTCACAATCTTTTAAACATATATAGAATAATCACTAAAGTGAAAAATCAAAGCCAAGTTGTTCAAAATAATACAAGACAAAAATAAAAAAAGAAAACTGCTCAGTTAAACTGAGGGGATTGAGTTCACAGGCTATTCACACTAATTGTATATTGTACTCTTATTTCAAAGAATTTGAAATAAGCCCCTCGAAAAATAAAGAAGTCGACAATATATTAAAAGGGATCATCCCTTTTATTCCCTCTTTATAATTAACTAATGAACCCACAAAACTAATCAGGAAAGAGGCTTATTACAATGAACATATATACAAAATTTGAAACAAATCAGATAATTCTGCATGAAAAACCCATATATGCAAATTAAGGGGGATTAGACCCCTGTATCGCCCTTTTTACTTAACCAATGAACCTGCAAAAATTGGATAATTCTGCCTGAAAAACCCATTTATCTAAATTAAGGGGGGAGGATTAGCCCCTCCCCCATTCCTCCCCTTTATACTTAAACAATGAACCTTCAAAACTAATCAGGAAAGCACCTTATCACAATGAACCTATATGCAAAATTTGAAGAAAATCGGATAATTCTGCATGAAAAACCCATTCATCTAAATTAAGGGGGAATTAGTCCCCCTTTCCCCCTTTATACTTAACCAATGAACCCCCAAAACTAATCAGGGAAGCATCTTATCACAATGAACCTATAAACAAAATTTGAAGCAAAATGGTTATTTCTATCAAGAGTTATCGCGTTACATACAATACTTATATACAGAACCAGCGGGCACATTAGCTTTCAGGCTTTGATAGCCTGTGAGCTAAAAATAATCCAATACAGCTGTTACAATAAGATAATTTTTTGCATTAATTATCAAAAACAGAAAATAAATATACAGAATTATGAATATAACATATAGAAGCCTAAGCCCAAATAAACCTAAATAAGTAGAAACAATAAGTAAATGACCAACCAACAAACTTTTCAGATAAGAGTTGCAGGTAAGAGAGCATTGAAATTCCTCAACTAATCTAAAATCCAAAATTTAATAAAATAAAGTGTTTACTAAAAAAATATTCAAATCGCAATAAAAGAACAGTATTGCTAGGTTGTATATAATGACAATAACCCTTTTTATATTGGAAAAGTGTTAAAAGCAGAAAGTGATAAAGGTTGAAATGAAATTTTTAGATATTAGAAAGTTTTACTTGCCTAAATGTGGTTAAACTAAAATTATAAATATTAGATTTTTATGAGGCAATTTGCTTTAAAAAAACTGAACCCGTTATTATTGGCAATGATGTCATCAACACTGCTTATAAATGCTTCAAAAATACTGCAATATTTTTTAGAGAAATTAAAATGAGATTATCTTCAATGTTGTGTTTCTATTCAAAGTTTTAGTTGACTCTAATGTCTGAAAACATTCTTATGTAATAGTTCTTGGATAGAAATATAAAAGGACGATGATCAGCAGTTACCTCAGAAATTATCCACAATTGCCTCAATTCTGAAGTAATTCTAAATAATTACAAATTTAAATTCTACTTAATTTCTGTATAAAATAAATAAAACATAATCCCATGAAAAGTCCATATTCACACTAAAAATGAAAATTTTATCTTTAATAGTTTTTTTAATATTAAGATAATTGTTATTTTTTATCAGGAATTATCCTGGTAATGATATTGTATTTATAATAGAATCTTGTAGTATACAACGTTGTATACAGAATGAATATAATTTGGGCCAAAAGAAAAAAAATCATTATGAACTTGCTGACCACCTGGCATTGCCTAAGCCCATGATAATAACCTCAAATAAACCCTAAATTTGTATTATTTTATATCTTTAACCTGAATTTGTAAGAATTTATATTTTTAATAACAAAATCACGAAAAAATACTGATATTTAGTCATAAAAGTGCTCTTAAGAAAACATTTTCTTCTTTTTTCACGTAGGGTCATTTCATAGTTTTAAAAAAAATAGTTTTTTTCATCCAAACACTTTGGAAATTTTAATGGTTATAAATATAATGTTTTTAGAACCTGTGTAAAAATTATGTCAGAAATATTATATTGTTATCTAGTTGTAAAATAAATATGTTTTCTTCTCACTTTTGTTGGTTTTCGCATCAGGTTTGTTAACATATAAAAAAAAATTGTTTTTGTCGTCCAAACTCTCTGAAATTTCAGTAATTTATAAATATAACTGTTTCCAAGTTCTCTATAAAAATTTGTGAAAATATATGCATATTAAAAAGTGAAAACGTTACCCAAAGCCAAGTGTGGCTGTGCAAAATCACCCTGTTATGCGTTTTCGTCGAAAATTTCTCAGAATTCATTTTTTTTAAATATTTCTCACCAGCCAAACGTTTCGAAATTGTTGTAGGTGATTTAAGTCTGGTCTACCAAGATGCTCTAAAAAGATTGTGTCGAAATATTTTTTAAGTTTAGTTACTTTTAGTGAGTGAAAAAAAAAATCTTAGGAGGTGCAAAATGAACTGCGTTTTTGAAAGGGTTAATTTATATTTTTTTAAGCCATTGATTAAAAGAAGATTTCGGCTTTCAGAGCATATTTTTGGTTTGTCGATATCTCTAAAATTGCACCCTTGAGGGGTGTTGCTGTAAAGGGGAATACACCCTCCCCGGAAAACTACCCTTTCTCAAAAAAAAATTTCCGAGGATTAACTTTTTTTTTTTTTTTTTTCTGAATTGATTGAGAGGCATTTCAGACGTATGAGTGTGATTTTTCAGAATACGTTTTTCGTTTTTAAATAAACCAAATTGTTTAGTCGACAGAAGTTAAAACAAGAGGGCGAAATAAACGCATTCTTCATTTAAAGGGTTCTGAATTTCTGTGTGTAAATCGGGTTCTAGGCATGCCCTAATGCCTCCACTGACTCGGAATCTAAGAAATGAACATTTGACGAGTTTTTAATCAATATCTAGGCTAATTATCCAAAAAGTAAAATTCTAAGACTCAGGTGCATTAGGACCTTAATTAGAGCTTTCTAATCTTAGAATTTTCAATTACCATAAGATTCTTCAAAATTGATCAATAAGTTCTAGAGTTTTTCAGCATTGAAAGATTGGTTGACTGATGATTCTTCTGATTTTTCCCTATTTTTTCAAAAACTATTTTAGGTATCTGAATGCGACAAACTGCAGAATGTAGCTAGAATTATCATTTATAAATATTAATTAAACATTTCAATCACTGCAAGATTCCTTAAAATTGATAAATTTGTTCCTGAGTTTTTGAGTATTGAAAGATTGGTTGATTCTCTAAGTTCTTGACTGTTTTCTCAAACATTATTTTAGATATCAGAATGCGACAAACTGCAGATTGTAGCAAGAAACATTCTGCCCATGATAAGTTTACTGTTTGTTAGTATGTTTCTTAGCTTAATCCAGACAAACAAATGGACAAAAAAATGTTTAAAATGTTATTTTTGACTATACATCATCTAAATAGTCAAACTTAGAAATGTGTTTTTCGGAAAACTACAGACAGCCACTCCAATGTTTATATTAATAATGATAGAAGAAATAAGCAATATTTTTTATATGAAGTGTGAATTTTCTCCCCTTTTAGGAAGAAATTAGCTAATTTAAAATTACACCAATTAATTAAAAATATATATTTGGCTAGTCTGACAAATTTATGAGCACTATATTTCAAGTTTAATCATCTATTGGTAACTGGCGAGTATTTATTTTACCCAGACATTGCTGGCCAAAACAAAAATTAGGCCTTATATATTTGTCACAAATATCACTGGTAAGTACATCTGTAGGCTCAATTTGGTAAAGCATAGAAATGATTTTGAGTACTTTTTAAAAAATGGTGAGAATGTATAATGAATAAGAAAGCTGGATAAAGGAGACGTTGACAAGACATTATAATGGTTCAAGCAGCAAAATAGTCTAAATATACCAATTAGATCATTTGCTGAATGTTAAGCCTAAATTTGATGTCAAAAGTCAGTTAAAATGTTAAATCACAAAAACATTTTTTTGCATTAATTGTTGATTAGGCAGATTCAAAGCGTGTCATAACATAACATTACACAATGTGGGGGAGAACACAGTGTTAAGGAAATATCTGTAAATGAATGGCTAAATGATGTCGGGGCAGATATCATGAAAGACTACAAGGAGAATGATGTTTTTAATGCTGATGACACATCTTTCTCTTCAGGCATACAGAAAATAAAACTTTACCATTTACAGAATAAAAAGTGCATTGGAAGAAAATTATAAAAAGAAAGAATTATTGTCTTGTGAATAGAAACTTGAATGGAACACAGAAAAGGACAGTGACAATTAGTGAAAAATTTAAGAATCCAAAATGTTTTTAAAACATCCAAATTTGCCAGTGCACTAACTTGCTAATGGATCTGGTGATATATGTGGATCTGTGATAACAGAGCTTTTTAAAGTTAAGTGATGAGATATGGAAGTGAGAAAGCAAAAAAAAACCTAGCGCATTGTAGATAGCTGTCCTTCACATCTATATGTTCAAAATTTGCAGAAAATCAAATTAGTGTTTCTTCAACCAAACTGCACATGTAAATAGCAACCCATGAATCCAGTAATAATCAGAAAAGCAACTACCAGAAACTCTTTCTAATGTAAATTTTAGAATGTTTTGAAGACAGTAATGTTTGCAACATCAATATTCTGAATGCAATCCCTTTTTCAGATAAAGCTTGGAGGAGAGTGAGCAGACAATTCGCAGCATTCAATTTCACATGTGACTTTATGTAAAAGTAGAAGTCAATGATAAAATTGATTTGTTGCTGTCTCAATCGATACAGAGACATATCTGTACAGAGACTACAAAGAATTGCCTTTTCTAAAAATCTAGATGAAATTGTTTCTGTTGCTGATGAAACTATAACTTCTGAAAATCAATTGGTCCTACAAATTGTGCAAGATCTCCAAAAGATAAACAGAACACATTGTGATGATGAAGTAGAACAAAGGTTGAAGCACTACCTGAAATCAAAGATGCTCACCAGACAATAAATTTGTAGTTACATTTCTACGAAAAAAGAAATATAGAGCAAAAAGTTTGGAAATGCACTGGACATATTGAAGATGAGAATGATGCTTTTTATTATACTTCAGAAGAAGACAAACAAAAATTGATAATTACTTATACGTTATACTGTTATGATTTAAAAATTTAACTCTTAATTTATTCAGTATTTTACATTTAACTTTAATTTATTCTTCAATTTAATTAAATTCATTAAATTCATTTAAATTAATTAAGCTAAATTTCATTTTTGCATTTTAAATCTAACATTCTTTTTAAATTATTTACTTTTGGTGAGAATATAAATTAATTTCAGAATCTTTCCATTACATATGTTTTAGGATATTTATTCATTCAATTTAATTTACATTTTATTCACTTTTCAATATTAATTAAACTTCATTTCAAATTATCTAAAATAAAAATATTTATAACTTACTTTTTCTAACTTTTAAATAATATACAGTCTAAAATAAATTATTCTAAAATATAGTATATTTCCTTTTTAATAATATTGATTAAAAAATTGGTTAATTGTTAATTTTATTCTTTTCAGAAAGTTCAAATTCATTTATTTTAATTCAGGCAAATTCTTTCAGAATCGCGAACTTTTCCATATTTCATTTCAAAATTTCTAAGTCCAATAATCATTTTTCAAAATTTCTTAATTTAAATATTTTACTTTCAAAAACATATCTGGTGGAAAGAAATTTTAATTTTATTTAGATTGCTAAAATTTCATTTGTTTTCATCCATTAGTTTGGCAGTTATAGATTTTTAATTACTTTCGTTTTTTCTGTTTTGAATTTCGTCGAGATTTACGATCAGACGCCATTGATGAGTATTTGGATGTTTAGGGTAAACAAGCAGGCATTATTTCTTAGTTCCCGCGCATTTGTATCTGGGTCAGTGACTCACGAGAGGCAAGGTCATTATCAGTCCGATTCAAGGTGACAGATAGAAGCTCATAGAACATTCGCAATGACGTGTCGTCAACAGTTAATATTTGACTTTGACCGTGTGGGTGAGCTTCTTCAAAAAATCCATCAGGTGGTGTCACGAGCGCGACAGTTAGATTCGGAACCGTTAGGAGATGCTCTTTTTTGATTGGCGGAGATTTCAAATCTCAGAGAGAGATCGTACTTTGAGTATTGAAGGAGAATCACTTCGCCAAATTCGTTTGATCGACTAACAACGTTTTTTTAGGCTGTCGGGCCTCTGGCCTGGCGGCAGTTGAGTTTGTTCCAGCACTGGATGAAGTTATTCACTTAGTGGGTGGAAATGTGTTGTGATTTTCTCGAGAGATAGAGATACTAAGATTTTAAGATGCTACGGAGCAGTGTTACCATCTCTTTTCGACATCTTGAGCTATTTATTAGCTATCGCTAATTTATTGAAGAGTATTTACGATGTATTAAATTGAACCAGCAGAATTAGATGCTAGCCAATCTACTTTGACATTTAGACCCACCTACATTCTTCAGCGTGTTCGGAGAGCCACTCCGTGAATTTTCGTACATCCCTGAGTGATTTCTCATTAGATAGATGCAAGCGTGATAGAAGAAAAACGTTCATATTCTTTATTTTCCTATTCCAACAATGAACTCCATTTCTTCAATTTATTCATATAACAATAGCATTTCACTTCAAGTATAAAAAATTATGTTCATCGACAACTGAATTTACCGTGTAAAAGAATCTGCCATTTTTCTGAGAGACTTTTTTTTAATCTTCACGAACATCCTTAATGACGAACATTAAATTTTGAAACAATAAACTTATTTAAACGTATAACATTTTAAATTAATCTAAAAGGACTGAACATCATACATTTTGAATGTATTCTCATGATTTAAAATTATTTAAAATTATCTGGTAAGAATTATTGTGAAAGAAGAAAGAATGTGAATTAATATAATCAAATGAAGTTCTTTGCATATTAATATTTTGTGAGTGCTCTTTCTGCTTCAAATAAATCTATGTGTGTCATCTATTTGGTGAGTTATTTATTTTCTTAATTTACATTTCACCTATTTCAGATGGATCAACTTTGGTAAAAATGTTTATCATTCTTAAATTTTACAATTAAGCTTTCAACTTAAATTCTAATATTCCAACATTAAATTTTAACCTTTTTAATTTAACTTATTTCACAACGCAATGTTACTGTCACTTGAGATTACGCCATATAGAGAGATTTTGGGATAGTTAACTTGTACTATTTTCAAAATTGAATTTTCAGGTTTGGATTCAATCGGAGTATTTTTCGAGAGAATCATCACTTCATTAATTTTTCCTGGTATAAGTTCTCCGATCCCTAAATCTCGCTATATTTAATTGGCGCCGTGTACCAGTCACGATTTGGGTTGTGTTCCTATTTAATTGGTGCCGTCGACACAGTCTTTTTCTTGGGTTATTAATATTTAATTGGCGACGTGTACCAGTTAGGATTGTGGTTATGATACTATTTATTATTATTTATGACTCTTTTTGTGCTGTATTTTAATGACTCAAGTAATTATTTTGAGTTAGTTTAATTTTTTTTTACCGTAGTTGGAAACGGTACTTAAAGTAAAATTTTTTTTTACTCTCAGTTTATTTAGTGTGAAAATAATAGTCAATAACTTATAAAGTGTTATTTTTTTTTTTCAAATTTAATTTAATAATCTTATGATTCAGTTGATCCAGTGGTAGATATGATGTTATTTTATAAATAATTTTGAGTTTATATTATATTTGAGATATTGATAGTACTTTGCAGATAATTTTTTTTTTTTTCAAATGTTGAAGAGAATCTTAAATTTAATAATGCAATTTGATGATCGATTTCTAAGATTAGGAAGTGTACATATGTCTTAAATTATTTAGCATTTTTATTTTATCTGGATATCCATGTGCTATATTTATTTTTTTATCATTTCTCCAGTGTTTTTCTTAATTATTTATATGTGATTATGAATATATTTTGGTACTTTTATTATTGAAATTGATAAGGGATTTAATTTCTTTGAACATCTTTGAAAAATATTTCATATTTATTTATATTCTATTATCATTTCATTTTAGTGCAAAAATTTTGGGATTGCAATAGATAGGCGAGAAAATTTTTGAGATTTGTTAAATAATAAATTTTTGGGGAGGTGTATAAAATTTTTTCTGGATAAAAATGAACAACCATGATATCCAATTTCAGGCATTGCTTGCTTCTTTGCCAAAATTTCACGGGAAGGAGGATGAGAATGTATCTTTCTTCATTAGGCACATTGCTGATGTTTGTAACATTCAGCACTTGAATAATGAGAGTAGAGTACTTTTACTCAGATTGCACTGCCGTGATAAAGCTGAGGAATTTATTTCTGGAGACCCTATTGCTAGGAATGAGGAGGATTTTGACGCTTTAGTCAGGCTTCTGAGGGATAGATTCAAGAAGGAGGAAACGTTTCAGGAGGCTTCATATAAATACTCCACTACTTGCCAACGTCCCAAGCAGACGGTTAAGGAACTTTCTGATGAGATCAGAAAGATTGTACATCTGATGGTCCCCAATAATGAGGATATTCCGCAAATGCAGGCTCTTAAAATGAACCTTATGTTTACAAAATTTTTAGAGGCCCTAAGATCAGATATCAAAACTGAAGTTTTGAAGTTTGGGACAGATAATTTTGAGGATCTAGTCGCTAAGGCTATGGATATTGAGAAGGCTTTTGAGCAGCAGGCATTTATGGTTAATAATATAAATGCTATTCCATCCACGAGTCAAAATACCCAGGATTCTTTAATTCAGGTATTATTAAAACAGCAGGTTGATTCGAATAAAATGTTGCTAGATATGGCGGAACAGTTAAAAAAATTAAAAGAGGATAAGGACGTTTGCCATATTTGCAATAAGCCGCATAGGACTAAAGATTGCTGGTATTTTCCACAATCATACAGTCATGGGAGTAGCTTGAGGAGAGATGATGGTCAAGTACACAGTCAGGGTAACTTATCTCCACATATTCAAAATTCTCCAAGTCAGGGTGGTAATTTTCCAGGTTTCAACCGTAATCAGGGAAATTTTTCTAGAGGCAATGGCAATCGCAGAGGAAACTTTGTACCGAGATACAACAGAGGCAGGAATCACGGAAATTTCAGGCCATATAATCGCAGTCATCGTAGGAATTTAAACTTTTAAGGGGTTCTGGGCATCATTCTAAATTTTCCCCTCAATTTCACAGGACCCTTGATGATAAATGTTCTTTTAATGAGTTTGAGGGTGTTGATACTTTTATTTCTAATGTTAACTCAAAATATTTAATGTCTTGTAATGTGGATGCTTCTGCCTTACCACTAATTAATCTTCATTTTGGTAAGAATTCGTTCTATGCTCTTTTAGATACTGGTGCTAATTTATCCTTAATTCAACCAAAAACCATTGAAATACTTAAACAATACATAAAATTAAATTTTCTTTCTAGGTCAGTCAATATTAAAACAATTAATAATGCTTCAATTCCATATTTCTCAGCTGTACAACTTAATTTTAAAATTAAGAATACATGGTTCCATAATGTTTTTTTTTTGTGACTCATGATAATTGGCACTCTAAATATCAAATTATCTTAGGTTATGATTTTCTCAATAGAAACAAAGTTTTACTAGATTCTGCCAATTCTCAACTTATCATGGGCAACTTAACTTTTCCTTTTGACAATAAAAATCCTGATTCCATACAAAACTCTTCAACTAATGATATTACTGTTAATGATTCTGATAACTTAAATAATTCTCTAAATTCTGATAATACTTCTAATATTAATTCTCAGATGGCTTATACTAATTCTTCTAATGATACTAATGCTAATGTCAACTCAAATGTTCAATATAATTCTGACAACACCAAAAACTATGTAAGACCTAAACATAGAGTAATTCTAAGACCAAACCAAGGCAAAATAATTAAACTTAGAACTTTTCATAAACTTAACAGCTCATCAAATTATTTATTTTGTCCATCAACCACTAAATTACCTCTAAATTTAAATTACAGTCTCCATGAATCTAATGATAACAACTCTATTTTAATTTATATTCATAATAACAATAGTAAAAAAGTAATCTTGGATAAAAGAGTAAAATTAGGATATTTAAAATCAGTTAATAACGATCAAATTTCTAAACATGGAGATTCTCAAACTTTTCAAGTTAATTCATTAGCGACTCAGGAAATGTTGCAACTTAGGAAAGAGCAATTAAGTGTGGATAATTTTCAAGTTAATCATTTATCAGAGACAGATAGAAAACGTGTATTGAATATTTTAATGAAAAACTCTGCAGTATTTTCTACGTCATATCAAACCTTAGGGTGCACAGATAATGTTGTTCCTGAATTTAATTTGCTTCATGATTTTGCTTTACAAACAAAACCTTACCCTATTCCGAGAATTGCTAAGGACTTTGCCAGACAGGAGATTGCTTCACTTTTAGAAGCAGGCATAATTGAAAATTCATCTTCAAATTATTGTTTTCCAGTCATTTTTGTGAAAAAGAAATCTCTTCCAACTGATGATCCATCCAAACTTAAATTCAGAATGGTTATAGATTATAGACTTTTAAATGCAATTACTGAACCTTATAAAATATGCTTACCCAGAATCAACGATATTATGCAAAACATTGCAGGTAAAAAATACTACACTGTTCTTGATCTCAAAGCTGCATTTTTTCAAATTCTTTTAAATAAGAAAGATAGGTCTAAATTAGCATTTGCTACTGAATTTGGGAATTTTGCCCCTACCAGAATGCCTTTTGGACTTGTGAATTCAACTAGCTATTTCCACACAGTGATAAATAACTGTTTACATCCTCTTAAAGGACAACATGTTCAATATTTTTTGGACGATATCATTGTGGCTGCAGATACTCTTGAGGAAATGTTGGATTGGCTGCAGAAAGTATTCGATAGGTTGAGAGAATTTAATTTAACTTTAGACCCAGCCAAGCTTCAAATTTGCAAAGAAGAAATTACTTACCTTGGTTTTAAATTACATGCCAATGGTCATTCCCCAGCAACTGATAATGTTAACAAAATCAACAAATTTCCCGTTCCCACAAATGTTAAACAAGTACAGAGTTTTCTAGGTATGGTTAACTATTTTAGACACCTCATTTTTAATTTTGCTGAAATTGTTCATCCCATAGTTAATCTCACAAAAAAGAGTACAAAATTTAATTGGAGTAAAGAGTGTAATGATTCCTTTCTTAAAATTCAAAGTATATTATTAAATAGTCCTACTGTTAAGAACTTCGACGATAGTAAGGAGGTTTGTTTAGTTACAGATGCCTCAATGCAAGCTATATGTGGAATTCTTATGCAAGTTCATGACAATAAATTTTATCCTATTGAATTTTTTTCGAAACAACTAAATCCTGCAGAATCAAAATATCCTTCAATTAAACGAGAATTTTATGCCATTTATGCTTCGATCAAACATTTTCATGAATTTCTCTATGGTAGACAATTTAAAATCTTAACTGATGCAAAAGCTCTAACTTATCATCTTAATCTAGAGAAGCAGACTGAAATTATAACTAAATGGTGTATGTATCTACAAGGTTTTAACTACAGGGTTGAGCATATTCCAGGTTTCAAAAATCCAGCTGATTTTCTTTCACGTGTCATTGATAGATCTGATAATCCAAATGCTTATGTAAATTCATTAAATATTTTCATACCTACTAATAATTCCTTAACTACTGAAAATATTCTTAAAGAACAATTAAATGATACTAAACTTAAAGACATCAGAGATAAAATAATTGCTAAAGAAAAAACTAATCCTAACTATTCTATTAACCCAGATAATGATTTAATGATGTTTGCTAAGAAAAAACCAGGCAATGTAAATAGAAGTAAGAAAATAGTTATTCCCAAAACTTTAGTCAACAGTTGTATTGCTTTAGCTCATCAAGCACATTTTGGAATTGCTAAGACTATAGATATGGTGCAAAAGAATTATTTTTGGAATGGGATGGTGCAAGATGTTCAGAATTTTGTCAATAGTTGTGATAAATGTTTACCGCATAAGAGTAAACAGACTAATACCAAACCCGCATTCATTCCTAAGAGTGATTTAGCCCCTGGTGAGATGATAGCGATTGACATAGTGGGAAAGCTTCCAAGATCTCATGATGGGAAATTTTTCATTCTTACTATTGTTGATCATTATTCACGCTTTCTAGAAGCAGTACCTTTAACCAATGTAACTTCTCCATCCATCATTAAAGCTCTAAATTCTTATTTTTCTAGATATGGTATACCTAAATTTATTTTATCAGATAATGCGAAAAACTTCAAATCTGATTTGTTTGATCAATTCCTAAAAACTCTTAATATTAAGCAAAGAAATTCTTCAATTTATTTTCCGAGATCAAATGGTCTTTTGGAGAGGATTCATCGCTCTCTTAAAGAGTCGGTTGCCTCGCTCTCAGATAATGTTATAGAATGGTCAGACAGGCTAAAATTTTATGTTCTTCATTATAACAGCAGTAAACATGCAGTAACTAATTTCACTCCAGCTCAATTATTTTTAGGTAGAGATGTTAATTTACCTATGGATAGCTTTTTACCTCCACGGTCTGTACAGGATCCCCCTGTATATTTTCAACAACTGCAAGAGCATATCAAGACCACTAGAAATTTTGTCAAGCAAAATGAACAAAAATATTTTAGCTTGAATGAAAAATTTCTGAAAGGTCGCTCTCCTCCAAAACTATCCATTGGTGATACTGTATATCTTAAAAATTTAATACCTTCAACAACTTTTAAACCTAAAAACTCTGGTCCATATAGAATCATTGGAGCATTCAGGGGTGATAATTATTTGATAAAACATATCAATGATCAGACAGGCAAAGAAATTAAGGTGAATGTAACGAAACTCATTCACGCAGGGTATTAGTATTTGTGTTAGTTTTTGGATAGATTTATTTCCTTTAGAATGGTACTTATTTGTATATATTTTTCTTTTGCAATATGTTATATCTACAACTATTTATATATATATATATTTTAAATTTTACTGGTGCAATAGTGTGGTGACTTATATACTTTTTGTCATATATTTTGTTCAGATCTCCTGATACACCAGTGGCCAATGGTTGTGTTAGGTGTGTTCAATCTCATTTGACAACCTACATTTTATGAACTCTAATTCTTCACGAACATTCATCAACTTATTTAACATTTACTTAGAAATATGGCTAACTACATCAAAGATTTACTATTGTTTGTTATATATTTAAATTTTATTATCACAAAATGTCACCACATTCAGTTCTTATATTTATTTTATCTTGCCATTCTTCAAGGGAAATTATTTTGTTTGATTTCTATACATTTGCTTCAGAGATTAGCTGATTGGTGTGATGTAATTTTTTTTTGTATTATTAATGGATCCGAAAATTTATTTTATTTCTACAAGTAACAACATGATAGTAGAGAGAAAGAAAATAAAAATAATATGAGGAAAATTTTGAGACAAATTTTTATATTTAAAGATAATTGATATATAAAGAAATATATCAAAATAAATTAAAAGAAATGAGAAAGAGGATTAAGAAATTTTTTAAATCTCTATTAAATGCGCATACCTACATGGTTCAGTGAGAGATTGTTTTATAAGAATACGATGGAGCAATTGCTCTAAGTTTTTTCTTGTTTTTTTTTCCTATAGTTTACAGTGAGCACACACGGAAGGGAAATTCAGCTAGTTTGGGGTTAAAATTACACAAATCTGCCCTTCTGACAAATCCTTCAAGGTGCAACTGTTGCATAATTTATGGGAAAATTTTTATTTGTAAATTTGATGTGTCCTAGACTTCTTTTGAAGTTCTACTAATAAATAACTTTTAAGATTAATTAAATCTTTCGGACACTACTACTTTTTCAGTTGAGGTGTGCTCACGCTTTTCTCAATTTAGAATTTGTAGATTTTGCAAATATGATGACTGTATGAAGTTTAATGGTTATTTGTCTCAGCATCACATACCAGCAGCAATTTTTACATCCTGTTATTTTGAAACTGTTTTATTTTGTTAAAATCTGTGCAATATATTTTTACTTGCTTTTGAGAGGTTACTTCATTTGAGGAATGTTATATTGTATATAAATTACATTTTTTTTTTGGGTTCGCACATTGGATATCTCAGATAATTTTTTTTCAATGTTTTCTTAAAATTATGTTTGGATTATAACTGCAATAGAAATACCTGCAATACAATTAAAATGTTTTGTGCAATAGTTTTCATACTCCTATGTATAAATTAGTATTCTTATTTATCCTTATGTTTCATGTTGTTAATGTATTTGAATCTGTGTTTATATAATCAATCATTTACTTTTGAATTTTGAATTTGTTGGCATTGTGTATATAATTTTTATCTCTCATATATATATCTACTTATTGTTTTTTGAATGTAATCATACTGCTGATTCTATTTGTAACGACTCGGCAAACAAATCTCAGGGAGATGAATGGTTTAAAATTGTATTTATAAAATACATGTTGTAGGTTTTGATTTTGATTCACATTTTCGTTCATTTTGCTGTATTTTATTTTATGTATGTAGAGTTATATCTACAATTGATACAATTACAATTTCTACTGATGAATCAATGTGATGCAGATTTTGTGTTGGTAAGATGTTCAGTTCATTTTTTTTTTTCTCATCCCTTTGGCTTAAAATTTTTTTTTCCCTTTTTTTTCCATTTTCTGGAGGTAAAATGTTATGATTTAAAAATTTAACTCTTAATTTATTCAGTATTTTACATTTAACTTTAATTTATTCTTCAATTTAATTAAATTCATTAAATTCATTTAAATTAATTAAGCTAAATTTCATTTTTGCATTTTAAATCTAACATTCTTTTTAAATTATTTACTTTTGGTGAGAATATAAATTAATTTCAGAATCTTTCCATTACATATGTTTTAGGATATTTATTCATTCAATTTAATTTACATTTTATTCACTTTGCAATATTAATTAAACTTCATTTCAAATTATCTAAAATAAAAATATTTATAACTTACTTTTTCTAACTTTTAAATAATATACAGTCTAAAATAAATTATTCTAAAATATAGTATATTTCCTTTTTAATAATATTGATTAAAAAATTGGTTAATTGTTAATTTTATTCTTTTCAGAAAGTTCAAATTCATTTATTTTAATTCAGGCAAATTCTTTCAGAATCGCGAACTTTTCCATATTTCATTTCAAAATTTCTAAGTCCAATAATCATTTTTCAAAATTTCTTAATTTAAATATTTTACTTTCAAAAACATATCTGGTGGAAAGAAATTTTAATTTTATTTAGATTGCTAAAATTTCATTTGTTTTCATCCATTAGTTTGGCAGTTATAGATTTTTAATTACTTTCGTTTTTTCTGTTTTGAATTTCGTCGAGATTTATGATCAGACGCCATTGATGAGTATTTGGATGTTTAGGGTAAACAAGCAGGCATTATTTCTTAGTTCCCGCGCATTTGTATCTGGGTCAGTGACTCACGAGAGGCAAGGTCATTATCAGTCCGATTCAAGGTGACAGATAGAAGCTCATAGAACATTCGCAATGACGTGTCGTCAACAGTTAATATTTGACTTTGACCGTGTGGGTGAGCTTCTTCAAAAAATCCATCAGGTGGTGTCACAAGCGCGACAGTTAGATTCGGAACCGTTAGGAGATGCTCTTTTTTGATTGGCGGAGATTTCAAATCTCAGAGAGAGATCGTACTTTGAGTATTGAAGGAGAATCACTTCGCCAAATTCGTTTGATCGACTAACAACGTTTTTTTAGGCTGTCGGGCCTCTGGCCTGGCGGCAGTTGAGTTTGTTCCAGCACTGGATGAAGTTATTCACTTAGTGGGTGGAAATGTGTTGTGATTTTCTCGAGAGATAGAGATACTAAGATTTTTAGATGCTACGGAGCAGTGTTACCATCTCTTTTCGACATCTTGAGCTATTTATTAGCTATCGCTAATTTATTGAAGAGTATTTACGATGTATTAAATTGAACCAGCAGAATTAGATGCTAGCCAATCTACTTTGACATCTAGACCCACCTACATTCTTCAGCGTGTTCGGAGAGCCACTCCGTGAATTTTCGTACATCCCTGAGTGATTTCTCATTAGATAGATGCAAGCGTGATAGAAGAAAAACGTTCATATTCTTTATTTTCCTATTCCAACAATGAACTCCATTTCTTGAATTTATTCATATAACAATAGCATTTCATTTCAAGTATAAAAAATTATGTTCATCGACAACTGAATTTACCGTGTAAAAGAATCTGCCATTTTTCTGAGAGACTTTTTTTTAATCTTCAAGAACATCCTTAATGACGAACATTAAATTTTGAAACAATAAACTTATTTAAACGTATAACATTTTAAATTATTCTAAAAGGACTGAACATCATACATTTTGAATGTATTCTCATGATTTAAAATTATCTGGTAAGAATTATTGTGAAAGAAGAAAGAATGTGAATTAATATAATCAAATGAAGTTCTTTGCATATTAATATTTTGTGAGTGCTCTTTCTGCTTCAAATAAATCTATGTGTGTCATCTATTTGGTGAGTTATTTATTTTCTTAATCTAAATTTCACCGATTTCAGATGGATCAACTTTGGTAAAAATGTTTATCATTCTTAAATTTTACAATTAAGCTTTCAACTTAAATTCTAATATTCCAACATTAAATTTTAACCTTTTTAACTTAACTTATTTCACAACGCAATGTTACTGTCACTTGAGATTACGCCATATAGAGAGATTTTGGGATAGTTAACTTGTACTATTTTCAAAATTGAATTTTCAGGTTTGGATTCAATCGGAGTATTTTTCGAGAGAATCATCACTTCATTAATTTTTCCTGGTATAAGTTCTCCGATCCCTAAATCTCGCTATATATACCATTCAAATGTGTAACAGATACATGCAATATGAATTACATTAATATAGAAGATTCTCTTGGAAAAATCGTAAAGTTTATTTAATAGCCTTTTATTCAATATTTTCATTTCATTATGTTTCTCAGCAAGTTCTGAATTTTATTATTATAATTTATTTACTACAATTTAACTTGTTATTCTACCAAATTCGGCTATAGCATCAGAAATATCTCCTTGGATGATATTATAACTGAGTTAGACTGTAGTTATAAGTGTAAAAATAATTATCTATCTATTTTTTTCACAGAAAATAATGTACTGAATTTTTAATACATATACACAGATTTTAATCACAAAAGCTTCATTAAATAAATTTGCTTTTAAATTTTGAAGTACATATCTTCATTCTTTGAAGTTATTTTGTATGCATCATTTCAATACTCAACAAAATAGCTATAAAAATATTTTTTCTGGAGTAATAAATCATTTGATATTTTTACCTGAGGAGGATAAGCTGTTGTATATATAACATTGTTTTGATCAGGTAGCATAGATGGATTAAGGTTCTGATTTGCTGTAAGAGTTAAAATAATTCATTAGAAAATAGAATTATCACATCTGAATTAAAAACATATCAAGATATTCAATGTTGTTATTCAAATTTTGATTAACATAATAATAATAATAATAACTAATACTTTAACTCCCAAGCAACACTAGAAATTATATTTAGAAAATAGACAAACATGGGCATTAAGTAAACATTAAAAGTACACTCAGAGAAAGTAAATAAAAATCTAACAGCAATCCATGGATTGTCTGGTTTTAAATTAAAATTAACACTGCATCTTTCTTGATTTTTTACAGATTAAAAAAGACATTTAAATTAATTCAATCTTTTAAATTGTCACATGTTCACCAAACACTTTAAAGAAAATGAATTAAGCATATCGTAATTAAATCAATGTCACAAGTAAATTAACTGAATTTCTGCCAATTATGCTGAGCTCACAGATATATTTTATCTAAGGTAGTTATTTTTTTTTTATTGTTTATATGGATATGCATTTTTCTGCTACTGAAATAAATCTGCAGTAGTGTAAAAAACAAAACATATCTTAAACTAGTCGTTGGGGGCCACCATAATACCCATCATGGATATACATAACATAAAATATGAAAATAAAACATGTGTAAAATATTTATAAAATGCATTGCAATTTGAATAAAATTGTGGCTTGATGACGTCAAAAACTTTAAATGCTCTATTACTGAACTACGTAAAAGAAACATCCTTATAACTCCAAAATTGATAATCATATTAACTAACGGTTTACTGCATCGGATTAAGCATCTTATTTCCAATTAAAATATATCTTTGAATTGAGATTTGAATGAAATACAGGGTCATGAAAAATCGAAGAGTGTGGAATATAGGATTACAAATATCTCGGCAACTAATTATCCGATCGCCTTCATTCTTTATGCAAAATTTATGTTTTTTTTATTCTCTCTTATATTCACTCTTTAAAATAAACAATTTCGAAAATTTTTATATACCTTTTATCAGAACGAATATTTCGAGAGTCCGAAAAAAATAGTTCCGGATAATCCAGGTTACTGAAATTCAATAAGCTTCTTCCCATTATTACATACTAAGTACACACCAAATTTCAAGTTTCTATCTCAATTTGTTTGGGAGATAAAGCGTTTACAGACACAGACAGACAGATGCACAGCAATTTTTTTTTTTTTTTTTTAAATATGATTTTGGAATCTCCAGTGTTTAAAGTGCATAAATCCATCAAAAAAAATTTTTTGATTTTCAAAACGATTACAAGATTTATCCTATACTACGTATGATGGGTAAGTAAAAAGAAAAGTATTTTGAGAAAAAAAAAATCAGATTCACAAAGACATTTATATCTTCATAAAAAAAACTGACACAGCAGTCGATTAAACATTAATTATCAATTAATTATTTATTACGAGATAAACAAATTAAACCTTACTGGAAGTCTCACAGATCAAAAACTGAATTGAAATAACTTAAATAAGATGAATAAGAAGTATAGTAGAGCCTTAGAATAAGAATTGTGTCAGATATAGTTGAAAAAAAAAATTCAATACAAACGTCATAGTGTAAATGACAAACAACTTTAATAATGGTTGAGTATTGTTTATGGCACAAAATCCAGAAGTGGACACACTGCACCATGCAAGATAAAGACCAAAAAGTTTAAAAAATAGTTAAAACAATGACAAGATAAATAAAATGTATTGTACATGATAATTAAAAGAGAAGAAATGGTTTGTAGCCTTATAAATATCTGGATGGGGTTTTCCATATTAAGTCAGAATGATCTAACAGATCAGCATAAACATTAAAACAGATAATTAAAAGTAATGAAGTGAAATGAAAAAACATATATAAAAGCTAGATGTTATAATAAAAACCTTTTATTTCTAAAAAGTAAAAAAGAACACTGTAAGGTTTTTCCCCACAAGATATAATCAAAAGTCTCTTTAATAACGAGAGTATGAGTTATCTATGCACTGAAATGTAGCCGAGTTACATTTTTAATACAAATATATATTATACCATATTTACTCAAATATAAGACACACATAATTTCTTAGCTGTAAAAATAAGGATTTCTCTCTAAAACTCATATGTATTGTGCAAGAAAAAGGATAAAAAAAATATAAATAAATTATGAAATTGTGAAATATAGCAAATCCCAATTTCATTTAATTCTCTCTTTTTTTTTTTTTTTTTTTTTTTCAAATTAGTATTTATTGCTCATAAACATCTCTCTCTCTGTGTTCTTCCTCAGATATTTCACTTCAGTAATCGTCATTTCTGCTCTTGGATGAGACTACATTACTGGATTGTTAGTAGAAAGCACCATCTTCAGTTCTACCCATCGCATTAGAAATATTGCACTTGACACAAGACTGTTTAACTAAATTATTAGTAATGAACTTCTATGCACCTAAAATTACTGTACTATACTACTAAGGAAAGTGGATGTCTTTATAGGTCCAATTTTCGGCAGTTCTGTATTTCTCAATGTGAGCCATCTTACTTATAATAAAATCCGAAAGCAAGAAATTGTCTGTAACCATTCCGGGTGCAACCACTCTGATCTGCGAATTGACTGTAGTTAAACGCCATGTTAGGCTTAATGAAGAATCTATTCTAACATATAACAACTAAACGATAATTTATCCTACTTGAAATCATGTCTTTCAAAATAAATTAATGTTTGTGAGATGGCTTACATTAAATTATGTTTATATTCTGAGATAACTTCAGTTGAAATTAGGTTTATTGCTCCATGAAAGTAAACAAACAAATGATTCATTCGTCGTGAACGTTAAAATATTAAACCATGAAGGCAGCCGTTCCGAAAGCGATCGCAAACGGAGGAAATTACTTTCCTCCCTGATACTCGCTAAACTACTTCGTTCATTCGTTGTGAACCTTTATCGCCATCTATCGGAGGTTAATATAAACAAAATTTTGAATTGAATAGAGTAACCTTTCACTTATACGCGATACACTGTAATTATTTTTCAGCACCAGTTCCTTTTCAAAGTAATTTTCTCCTTATTTAATCGTAGAATTTATAAATCGAATTTTACTGTTTTAAAATAGTGGTACAAAAAGTAATTACTGAACATCGCGTATACGTGAGAGGTCACTGTATTTCTTATAAAATGTAATTAGAATATAAGGAACATGTAATTGTAACACTGTGTACTACATATATTAGTTATATCAACGAAATAAAATTTTGTATTTTAGCATAGTAGAAACTTTGTAGTGAAAATAAATTTGTAATTTAATAAGAGAATTTAAAAAAATATACTTATTTAATAAAAGATTATCTTTAATGATCAAAATTTATCACAGATTTCTTTAGGCAATTTAAAAATCAGAATTTAATTTGAGATAAACTTTTTAAAATTTAAATTATTTAATTATTATTTTGGCAAATAAACTTTCTGTTAAAATTACACTTGCTTCTGTATTTTATAAATTTTGCTTGCATTGTAAATAAAATGAATATTTTATATCAAATATAATTAAAATATAAGGAATATAATGTAATACTGTGGTACAACAAGTATTAGTTGTATCAATGCAGATAAAATTTTGAATTTTAACATAGTAACTAAGTAGTGAAAAAAAAATGTTCAGTCATATTAATACAATTAATAGATGTGATTTAATTAAGAAATAAAATAAAATAAATTATTTTAATGATCAAAATTTATTACAGTTGTGAAATCGGAATTTGAATAGTGAAATGTTTATTCTGATATAGCAGAGCAGTTTAAAAGATTGAAATGACGCAGATTGCCGAAATGACTCGAAATTTTAAATGCCGCTTAAAAATCTGCCTGGTGAAGTATTAGAGCAGCTTTTTACGAGGTTTCTATGCAAGTCACCGCCCCAATGTAATTAGGGGTCCGCAAGCGGGCCCAGAGATGTGTTAACCCAGCAATGGGTGTTAAAACAACTTTGTTGATCTAAATAATGTTTTAAAGATTTTATCGTTCGTAATCTTTACAGAATCTTTTTATAGTGAAATCTTTAAACTATTGAAGTTCAATCAAAACAGTTTTTTTTTCCTTCGGGACTGTCGTTGTTTATATCAAAGGATTGAATATTATTTCATAACATCTTAATGTTGTTTGTTTGTATGAAGTCTTGTGAAAATGAAACGTAACATTCCGTCATTTTTGACGGGGATTATATACTAGTGTATTATAATAGGAATTAATTTCTGCTTTAAAAGGTCTATTCTAGTGTACATCAAGTGCAGAAATTGTCATTTTATCAAAACACAAATAATCCATTCTGTTTTCTCAACTATACATTAACAGAATCGGTTTCATAAAACTTGAATGAAAATGATGTAAAAATGAAGTCTAATAAAATTTGGCAACTAAGAAAAAAAAGTTGAGTTCATGTTGTCCGTGTGCGGGAGGAAGAGTTTTACAGGTGATGGTAGAATTATATTAAATATGTGAATATTAAAGATATCGTTTTACAGTTTAGCCAATGGTATTTTATTGCAAACTGCATCCCAGTTTGATTTTAGTAAGGTTCAATTTTAGAGGGAAAATATGCATATTATATTTGAACAAATGTGGTAAATACTTTTCTATTAGCAGCTTATGGCAAGCATTTCTCAAAACCAAATATATTATACAAAAAGGAAAACAATTGCATCAATGCTGAATTATTTATATCCTGTGTAATTTATTGGTAAATTACCACTGATGTAGTTTGCAAATAAGTTAAATAGATGCTCTCAATTATAATAAAAGATTTTTTTTTTCATTTTAAATAAAGCAATATGAATCAAGCAATTTTATTTACAGTTAACTTTTAACTGAAGACTATCAATTTATCACAATGTCTATAATAAAGATTTTCTTATATATTTCTAAGAGGATTTTTAGAAAAAGATGTATAAAACAAATAAAAACATTCCAATTGATCGTAGATAAAGTACTGAACTTTCACTATTATTGAAGTAAGAACAAATCATGAAATAATAATAAAATAAACAGAGAAATAAATCACCAACTAAATATTTAGAAGCTTCTGTTGCTACATTTTATTGGATGGAACTTTGGGGGGAAATTCAGTAATTTTAATTTTACAACTTTTATATTATAAGTTAGGTGGGGGGGGGGGGGGGGGGAACATTTTGTATCAATAAAATTATGAAATGTTTTAGCTTTATAATTTGACATATGAAATAGTTTCAGGGAGCACCTATGCAATTAACAATTTCATCAGAATGTAGACAACTTTTTAACACTTTCCAACCTAGTTGAAAAGTGTTTATGACTTTGGTTTGTCTGGCCGTCTGCCGTCTGTCCGTGCTCTAACTCCCGTAAATATGCTCGGATTGCCCTGCAATTTTTATATGTTATAATCGTTATCTATAGCATGTTCCCTATTTACACGGAAGTGTGTAGCACATATAGTTTTTTTACAGGGACACTCAAAAGAATCCTGTTACATTGTGGTCTATGGGGAAAAATCATCTGCGGTTTATTTAAATAATGTTTCACTATTTTAAACGCATTGAAATTTATATGTATCACTAAGGTGCATTAGAAGAAGCTTAATATGGAATAGGGTGTGCATAGCACTTATACTTACTTTACAGGGACAGTCAAAAGAATTCCGTTACATTACATCTATGGAGAAAAATCGTCTGTGGTTTATTTAAATAATGTTTCCCTATTTTAAACGCATTGAAATTT
Source organism: Maratus michaelseni (assembly GCA_963931845.1). Taxonomy (NCBI): domain Eukaryota; kingdom Metazoa; phylum Arthropoda; class Arachnida; order Araneae; family Salticidae; genus Maratus; species Maratus michaelseni. The sequence continues at coordinate 252,017,488 of OZ007594.1, forward strand.
ATATAAGGTTCATTACAAGAGACTTACTACAGAATATTGTGTGTATAGCAGTCATCGTTCATTTACAGGGACACACAAAAGAATTCTCTACTGTCTGTTAACAATAATTCCTGGAAGTGCATTTTAAGTTACTGAACGCGATTTTAATTTTAAATCGCTTTTTGTATATTATGTGGTGTGTATAAATTCTGTAGATCCTATACAGGGAAGCACAAAAGTTCGGGAACACATTTCCATATTATTTAACTCCAGACGGAGAATTTTAAACTGTGCTACGTGTTTCCTAACTGAACTAAAATTTAGCATCCTATGTAGTATATATACAAATCTATAGATCCTATACAGGGCTGAATAAAAGTATTCGGATTACTTAGATGTTATCTTTTAGCTTATTAAAGAGTATGATTCGTAAAATTATTTTGGAAGCGTTGGAAAGTGTTACATAATCTATGCTTGACGCATGATTTTTCGTTCTTGTTTAGTGTTGTCCTCACTGCTACTTTCATTATCTATTTCTGTAGATGCAGAAGCATATAGCACATAATGGAGAAATATACAGAAGCACTTCTAATATAGTTAAGTCTTTAGAATTTGCATGCTCATACAACATAAAAATAATAGGAGAGTGACAATCCAGACATTTAATAAAATAAACATATAGACAATAGATTAAAGGCACAAAATCAAATCATGTAATAGATGTTTCAGGCTTTAAACAAGCCCTCATCGGCAACAGTCATTTTAAAAGTTCAGGAATATACATAGAGCAGGACCATATATTCGGTCAGAACTGCACATATCTCATATAGTAGATCCTTGTTGATTTGTAAACCATCCAATATTTTCATGCCTGGTCCCGACCCAGCCTGTGCAAAAATCAGTAAAATGTGGCCTAGCCCGTACAAAAGTCAATAAAATGTAACCCGGTCCAACAAATTTTGTCCCCTGAAGCCGTTGTTTAAGATAAATTTCAAACACGTAAATGTAAATTTAAAAAAAAACTTAATTTAAAAAAAAAATTCCATGGGGGAGGGTCAGGGCACAGAGCAGCATGTCAAAAAATTCTTATTTCTTGTTTCTCTAGAGTACAATTATTTTATGTCACTTACAAAGAATAAATTTTACTAAGTTTTTTTTTTCAGATCATTAAAGGTAACGGAAATTTAATTAAATTTGAAAATCCAAGGAGAGGCAATGGCCCTATCCTGTCAATTTTTTTAATCAGTGCTTATGTACTTAATAATATTGTTAATATTTTGTATTTCATGCCATTCGAACATAATCTCAAAATAAAATCTAAGTGCGTTTTTTGAATAATTTTAATTGTAGGATATAATGTTGCTATACATAACAAATTATAATACTCTGTAATAATATACTACTTTTAATTGCTAAAAGGTGTAAAATAAAAACTTTAGAAACGGTAAGAAAAAAGATTTAATAGACTATTTACATGTTTCGGCTTCATCGAAGACATTATCAAAACAAAACAAAATATTTTTAAATTGAATGATCTATGATGTAATGATTTAAAACACCACCATTTAATTTTTCCCATACTCTTTCAGATTACACACATTATTTTTTTTTTATTTGTATGTTTATCTGCATATTCATAACCAGGGGTGGAGAATTTTCAGAAAATCTTACCAGCCAAGGATTTATATTACCAGCCAGCAAGATGCAACGTACAGTTGAAAATTGTTAGAATAAAATGTACATGACTGCAAAAATAGTTAATTACAATTACTACAATGCATTTTCATATTTTTTTTTTCTATAAAATTAAAAATATATATACAACAGAGAAAAGCTTACTATAGGATAGAACTTAGTACAATGTTTACTTTTTTTTTTGTTGTTGTTATGGTCTATTATCTGGATATAGACTGAGGGATATATGTTAAGGAGGGGTCTTTCTAAGGGAGTGTAATGACAACTGCGGGTGTTAAAAAAAACGCGGAGCCCATCCCCGTATTTACAGAAACTAAGCAAGGTTCGAAGAAAACCACTGAAAACTTCAAACGGTTTTGTTTGAACAACCCAGAACCTCCCGTAATCACAGTAATTTGGAAAGTTGCAACATACAGCTAATTAGTAAAAAAAAATAGTTTTTAGCATATCTTCTATAGCTTGCAGTTTTTCAAATTCACTCACCCCATCACAAAATCCACTCACCAGTGGCGAGTAAAATAATGTATGTCCCCACCCCTGTTCATAACCATGAAGTAACTCAAGCCATAATTTTGGTAAGTTAAATGATGCTGCATCGTTACATATTGAATTTTTACAAGTTACAATCTCTAAGGTTTCTCTAATAATGGATAGATAGTATAGATTGGGGTGTAAAATTATCTTACTTTCATTATAACTGATATAAAGTACAATAGAAAAACCACAGCCTTGGCAAGATTGTATCAAGAAAAAACCATCCAAATAAATTTCAATGAAAGTAAGATAATTTTTCCCTCCAATCTATACTATGCATCCATTATAAGAGAAACCATAGAGATTGAAACTAAAAATTCAATATGTAATGATGCAGCATCATTTAATTTATCAAAATTATGGCTCAAGTTACTCCATGGTTATGAATATGGAAATAAAAATCCAAGTTAAAATTAAAAATAATGTGTGATATCTGAAAGAGTACGTGAAAAATTAAATAATGGCATTTCAAATCATTATGTTACAGATCGTGCAATTTTAGAATATTCTTATTTGTTTTGATAATGGATTTGATGGAGCCAAAATATGCAAACAGTCTATTAAAACCTTTTTTACTGTTTTTAAAGCATTTATTTTACACCTTTTAGGGCCATTCCATGAAAAAGGAGACATGGGTCATGAAATTTCAAACTTAGTAAAATGCTTAGTGTTACATGTCATTTTAATCAGAAAACATTCAACTATTCAGCTACAGACAGTACTAAGTGATATGATCTCTAAAATTAAAAATATATGCCAATAAAGTATGTTGTTGTCATTAATGATTGAAAGCACCTAATACACACATATTTGCTTAAACAATCTGATGAACTTTATACTATCTACATGTTTTATAGTTATATTAATTGTCACCTTCGGACTGTTTTCTTAGATTCTACAGGACATTTTTAATGTGGGTGATATATATTTTTTTAATTTAACGATTTTATTTAACTAAGTTTCAGATGTCATTCCGTTACCAAAAACTACTAAAAAGTATTCTTACTAATTGGCTGTTTGCATTAGACATTAGATATGTTCCCTTCAAAGCCAGTTTTTAGTGTAAATTGAATAAAAAACACCACAACATCCAAGTTAAATAATTTCATGCTTAAAACATGGTAACGGAATGACAAGGCAACAAACAATATGCACTGATAGTCAAAATAATTATTAAAATCAAAGAGTATTAATGCCAAGTGAAGCTTAAACAAATTAAATGTTAATTATTATGTTTTCATATATTTTACAAAAGGGAAAGAAAAATAAATTTTATGTTGGACAAGTTTTGATGTTGAAACATTTCCTTTTCTTCCAATCAATATCATTCTCATTCAATTATTATTATATTTTGCTTTTCTATTATAACTGTAACCATAAATAAACATTCTGTTTAATAACCCTAACTGGTTTATTTTTAACTGGTCTTATTTGTATTATGCCAGAGCACATGGTTTGGGTTTTGCTCACATAGTTTAGATTTAACTTGCAAATGTAGTAAACTTGTTAATTTTATGTAAAATCTATTTGCATTTTGAACATATCTTATAATAATTATTTAAAAACAACACAAAATGTCACAAAACATATATGCATCATTTAATAAAAACATTTACTTAAGGTGTTTTTAAAAACATACAAAACTGTATTTCACATTTGATAAAACCTAGCTTACTCATAACATTACGAGAAGCTTATGTTCTCTTTTTACAAGAAGAATCAAACATAAAAATTTCACTTTCAAAGTTCTGTGAATTGAGACCACCATTTGTTTTTCTTCAAAAAGATATTCCACACAATGTATGTGTGTGTTTGTACCATGAAAATGTCAGACTTTTGATTGAAGGTCTAACTGCTGTGATCAGCGATTTTCCTCAACCATTTAGAGATTTCATAGCTACTGCTGTTTGTGATCAAGAGTCAGAAACGTGTATGTTTTCTGAATGTGAAATTTGTCAAAATTATTTTCAAGAGAAATATATTAACGTAATTTTGGAGAACAAATCCCAGGAGACTGTCAAATGGAAGCAATGAGAGAATTAATAATAAATGCACAAAACTTTCATTCACAGGTTCTTTAATTCAATGTCTAAATATACTTAAGAGCAAAATATGTTACTTTTTAAAGCACACATTTATCAAACGACAGCAACAAAAATTCTTTGAAGTTCTAAAAGCTAATGTTTCTGAGAAGAAAGCAGTAATACAAGTAGATTTTGCTGAAAACTTCACCATAAAAATGCAAAATGAAGTTCAAAGTACACATTGGTGCAATACACAAGTGACACTTTTTGTTGCATATATATGTCATGGAAACGGAAGAGAACAAGGTTATGTCCTTGTAAGTGATGATACTAATCATGGAAAAGTTTCTGTGTATGTTTTTTTAGAAACACTAATTTCTGATTTCATCGCTGCCCATCCACAAATTGCAGAGGTAGGATTTTTTAGTGATAGTGCATCAAGTCAATTTAAGCAGCACTATTTGTTTACAAATTTGACTTTCATGTTTAAAAAACATAAAATATTTCTTACTTGGAATTTTTTTGGTACAAGCCACGGTAAAGGGGTTGTAGACGATATCGGAGGCTCAGTAAAACGCTCAGTGTGGCGTCAAATATTAGCAGGAAAACTTGTAACAAATGCTGAAGAATTTGCCGAAACTGCTGCAAAACATTGCCCACATCTTAAAATAAAGTTTATATCATCATCTACAGTAAATGAATATGTTGAAGAGCTCACAGAAAGGTGGGAAGGAATTTTTCCTCTTCCAGATACACATAGCACACACTATTTGAAGCCTATAGATGAATATGTAATTGAATATGGAAAATACTCGTTTTCTGAAGAAAAAAAATCCTTCAACTTCAGAGAAGGTAAACCTCACATCACTGAAAAGCAAGCTAATAAGAATGTTGTATTAGAATCAAGCACTGACTTACAGTACACAAATGTTTACAATGTCGGAGACTATGTATTGATTCAATGGCTGTTCGCCATTATGTTGCAGAGATTGTTTCTGTAGAAGATGACACGTATGAAGTTTCATGTATGAGAAAACAGGAAAGTATAGGTCTGATTTACTCATTTCCAGAAAAAGAGGATAAATGCTGGGTAGATAAGAACCAAATAATTCAGACGTTGAAAAAGCCAAAAATTATAACTGATGGGTCATGCACTCGTATACAAAACAGATTTGTATTTGACATATGTATAACTGCCGAATAATGTGTAATCAGTTTACAATGATTTATGTATTAATTTGAATAATTTTAAAATTAAAAAGAAGCTTACAAACTATATGGAACTTTTTGTCATTCCATTACTGTCATTCCGTTACCAGACTAAGATTTTCTTTTTGCATTGCTCTATAACTATTTATTGATTTAGAAATTCAAAAACCTAAGAATATTTCATAATTAGTACCCTGTTGGTTCTGCCATTTTCATACAAGCTTTATTATTTACCATTTGGCTGAATTTTACATTATAAGCTCATGGAGGAATGCTAGGGTAGAAAACACGTCATTCCGTTACCATGAATAAAGTTACAGTTATTTTTATTCTTAATCACTTAAATCCTAACTAGTAAATATATTTAAGGAAAGTGAATGGTGGAGTTTAAAGTTCAGATAAAACAAAATTTCTAATTCCAATATTTTTTTATTCTAGGATTAAAACAACATCTACTTATTACTTAAAACTGTCATTCCGTTACCCTGGAATGGCCCTTTAGTAATTAAAAGTAGGATAAAGTTGCTTCAGAAATATCGGCATGTTTTGTAGAAATTCAGTTGAGTCAGGCCAATTTAAGTTTTTGCATGGGCTGACTCGAGCCACCAGGCCAAATTTTTTTTAATGGGACGGACCCGGCCCTGGAAATTTTGGCCTGTACAGCCCTGTACCTCATCCTCAACTACTGACATTAAAAGCAATGTCCCCACATCATAAAAAAATCTACATTTGATAACTCACTGTCATATCTAGTAGACACATAACACTATACATTTTCTACTAACACATAAAATAATTTTAACAGAAGATCTTCATATACATATGATTTTCCTACACTGATAAATAGTTATGTTAAAGTACAAAAATAGAAGATGTTCTATTTTATTTATATAAAAATACCATAAAATGAATGTATAATTAATAAGCTAATACTTACAATATGAGTTATCTTCTAAATCTTCAATTGCACAATCAGTTACAGTTGCAGTGCTAATTGTTTTCTCCCCTTTCATCGCCTAAAAGAAGTTAACAATTATTAAACAAAAAGACAACATAACTCCTAATTAATTTCATTTTTCTAAAGTTAGGAGCGAACTTCAGATAATAAAGATTACTAATACAATGGAGCTCAATTTTAATGAGGATGACAAGGTATCAAGGTTTTACTCATTATAAAATAAATTCCTGCAATAAGTGAATTTAATCTCTGGCACTAATAAAAGATAAGTAAATTAAATCAATAAAAATTGCTGAATTATCACACTTGTAATAGCAAACACAATGGTACATACAATGTTAATGGCGTTGCATTCTTCAATTAAAAGCATGAAATTAAATTTTTAATTGTAGTGTAATATTTAATTTAATCTTTGTAAGAATCATATTTGTTGTATGAATAGATGGATGAAAGGAGAGTAAATCATAAAGACGTGATTAAATACCAAATGTGGTACCACCAAATTGAAGAATTTTGATTGATGATAAAAAATGACACTAGACATTCATATCTGCAGGTAAGTGTGGCATATATGAAAGAGGTCAGGGAAATTGCTTAAGACAATGTTACACTCCAACCTAAGTTTTTGATTTTTTTTCAAAAAACAGCAGAAGTACATTTTTTAACTAGTTAGACATGTCAATTCCAAAACTTGCTTCTATCTCATACAAGTTTCACATACACCAAAAACGAATCAACACCAATTTATGCCAAAATCTAACTGAATCTACAGTTTTATTAAATTCCGTTTATTAGTTCTTGAGATATGACTATCACTACGAGTGTAAGTCCAGAAAAATGCATCATAGCTGCGCCAACTGTTGGGAGATTTACACCAAAACATAATTAACAACTTATGTCAAAGTCTAATAGAATCTGAAGTTTGATGAAATTCTGTGCATTAGTTCTAGAGATTAGCTGCTATGAAAATCATGAAAAAGTAGTATAGCAGTGCCACCTGTTGGGCTGTTTACACCAAAATATAATCATCGTCTATTTATGACAAAGTATAACAGAATCTGAAGTTTGATGAAATGATGTGCATTAGTTCTTGAGCTGTTAGTAGCTATCATGAATATCTTGAAAAATGTAGCATAGCAGTGCTACCTGTGGGGCAATTTACACCAAAAAGTAATCAGCACCAATTTATATCAGGGATTAACTGAATCTAAAGTTTTATTAAATTTTGTGCATTAATTCTTGAGATAGAGTGTGCCCACAAAAATTTTGTCACATACAGACAGACAGAGTCACAGACAGACATTTTCTAAAAACAGTCAAATCCTGTTCAGGACCCTCTAAAACGTATAAATCTGCCGTAACCAGGAAGTTGAATTTTTTCACTAATCCAATACTTTTAGGTAGATTTCGTAAGAAATACTACCTATTACATTCTCACCTAAGTTGGAAATTTTGAAAAATTTTTGCAGATCTACGCCGATCATGACTCCCAGAACCCAAAACCACCCCCAGTTCAAAAGTTTATATATATATATATATATATATATATATATCTATCTATCTATCTATCTATCTATCTATCTATGTCACTTTTTTCTGACCACGATAACTGGAAAAATTCTGCATAAATCTCTTCGTAACTGATACATAAAATCAAGGGTCATAAAATCTCGGTCAAGTTCGTTAATGGGCAAAATCGAACCAAGGGGGGGGAAATAGGGGGGCTTTTCGTGAAAACAGAAAAATCCTCATAATTTCTTTATTATTATACGTATCGAATCCGTTTAAAGTTATTATTACTTCTAGGAAAAGGGCCGAAAATGTATGTATGACAGATTTTTGATATAATTAAAAATGGCCCCAAAGGGGGGAAAAAAGGGGGGTTTTAGAAGAAAAAAAATCATAGCTTCGTCAATTCACAAGATATCAAATCCGCGTAAATTTATTATTAATCCTCTTAGTAATATCTAAAACTTTTATATTGACATGTTTTTTATAGGACCAACCGTTATAGCAAAAAAAAATTAAAAACAAAAAAAATCCCTGCCGGCTCTGCCTGCAAACAAGTTATTTTTCGAAGTAGGCGGTTCCAACTCCCGCATCTTTTCGAAACTGATACATAAAATCAAGGGTCATAAAATCTCGGTCAAGTTCGTTAATGGGCAAAATCGAACCAAGGGGGGGGGGGGGGGGGAATGGGGGGCTTTTTGTGAAAACAGAAAAACCCTCATAATTTCTTTATTATTATACGTATCGAATCCGTTTAAAGTTATTATTACTTCTAGGAAAAGGGCCGAAAATGTATGTATGACAGATTTTTGATATAATTAAAAATGGCCCCAAGCGGGGGGGGAAAGGGGGGTTTTAGGAGAAAAAAAAATCATAGCTTCATCAATTCACAAGATATCAAATCCGCGTAAATTTATTATTAATACTCTTAGTATTATCTAAAACTTTTACATTGACAAGTTTTTTATAGGACCAACCGTTATAGCAAAAAAAATTAAAAACAAAAAAATCCCTGCCGGCTCCGCCTGCAAACAAGTTATTTTTCGAAGTAGGCGGTTCCAACTCCCGCATCTTTTCGAAACTGATACATAAAATCAAGGGACATAAAATCTCGGTTAAGTTCGTTAATGGGCAAAATCAAACCAAGGGGGGGGGGGGGGCTTTTTGTGAAAACAGAAAAAAAACCCATAATTTCTTAATTATGATACGTATCGAATCCATTTGAAGTTATTATTACTTCTAGGAACAGTGCCAAAAACTTATGTATGACAGATTTTTGATATAATTAAAAATTGCCTTAAGGGGGGGAGGGAAGGGGGGTTTTAGAAGAAAAAAATGCATAACTTCGTCAATTCCCAATACTTCAAATCGGCTTAAATATATTATAAATCCTCTTAATATTATCTAAAACTTTTATATTGACATGTTTTTTATAGTACCAACTCTTATAGCAAAAAAAAAAAAAATCCTTGCTGGCTTCGCCTGCAAACAAGTTTCGTTTCGAAGTAGGCGGTTCCAACTGCAGCATCATCGCAAAAAGGTCATTTCTTCCGCAATTCCCGACAAACAGGCACCCCACGTTCTGCGTCTTCGAAATCTACCTGTGCCTGTAGGCCGAGCCGTCAGGGATTTTTTTTCTTGTAAAGATGGAAGAAAGTAAAAATGAAAACAGCAAACAGAATTGAATGACAACAGATAGATGTCTTTTCGAGATATGTTTCACTGAATTTTGTCAAACATTTAAAGGGGGGGGGGGTGTAAAACTGACAGGAAAAAACTGCCAATCACAGTAAAAAAAAACTTTATTTTACAGAAAAAAAATCTCTGTTTTTAAACATAAAACTAATACGTGACTGTAAAAAGAACAGATTATTTTTCATGATAAATGTTTTTTACAGTTATACATGATACATTTTTCTGTTTGTTTTAAAGGATATTTTCTTTACAATGTAGATTAGATATGAATTCAGGCTCTGACAATTTGAAAATTCTGACAGTCTGACAATTTGAAAATTCTGACAGTCTGACAATTTGAAAATTCTGACAGTCTGACAATTTGAAATTCAAGCTGGAAAAATTTTGTGTCATTACAGCCCAAGCCTGATACTGAAAGTACTCGGTAGAAAATTGATTATAACATTTTAAAATTAATTTTCTCATTTAAAAATCTTACATAGAAATAAATATGAATCCTAAATAATCCCTCATGACAATGGTTCATGATTTTCACGTTCGTGAAAATCTGTTTAAAATAGCAAATTATTTATTTATATAGAGCCACTGGCAATCTACAAAAACCATAATAGTTATTGGTTTAAAATATCATTATACAACTAAAGCAAAAATATATGAGCTATATTTCCCAGCAATTTTGAAAAAGTGCTTCAAACAGAAAGCACGAATAGACAACGGTCATTACATGGTTTTTTTATGTTAGTAATGCTGGCTTTGCAAAAGCTTTAGAAGCAGATACAATATTTCTCCTTATATGTTATAACCCATCAATAATAATTAAATTCCCTTTCAAACTGATTTTTAAAGAATTGTAAAAGATTTTAAGAAAGTTATATATTCTTGTTTCTCAAATGATAAGTTTTTTTTTTTCATTTTTTTCAATTTGTGAATAAGTAAAATTTTTACTTTGAGCTTGATACCAGAGACAGAGACTGGTATAAAAATAGAGCCCAAGCCCATTTCACATTCAGACTGAGTCCACCTCATCTCTAGTGTAGATGCATCATGAAATGAGGTTTCTTTAAATAGATTGTGATGAAAATGGGTTTTTTGAGAAAGTGCAGATGTTAGAGGTTGTTTAATCTAAGTTTTGATATCTAAATTTTCTTTAATATTTTAAAACATTTCCTTTTTATAAACTCATTCTTTTTTAATATTTAAACAACCCCCCCCCCCTTTTTTTCTTTTATTTCTTAAACATTATTAATTAAAACTCTTATTTTCAAAATCCAAATATCTTTATTTTTCTGTAAGTAAAGAGACCACCCAAGATTTGTTTTCCTTTTCTTTAAACCCCACTAGAAGTTGCCACGCTTGAAATTCTCACGTAATTTCAGTGATTGTAAATTCGGAACACACACAGGCAGATTGGATAACGTTCACAAACAACCTTTGTCAGTTTTCATGGGAATATCAGAAAGCCTCGATGTATTGTACGCAACTTTTATTGCCCTGAGAATATAGAATTTTATAACCAGGAGTGTCGCCATAAAACCGTGCTTGTATTGTTTACAAAAAAATATCAATGGTACACTGCTCTCCAATTTATTTTTTACGACCGAGAGTGGGCGCGGTACCCATTTCAGCTATGGGCTGGTTTTCGAAGAACCTAGCGTACAGCTGTTTTTCAGCGAAATCCAACGGATGGCTAGTTTCCGAGAATTTAAGCAGGGATTTTTCACTTAGTAACAACTCATCCAATAAACATGTTACACTCTCCCCCTCACCCAATAAGCGTTGAGTTTTTTTTTTTCTACGTTACCAAGGGAACGGGAGTTAGCTAGTAGAAGTAGTGATGTTTTAAAACTAAAAGAAGACAAGGTGTGTATGCGGGGTGCTCCCCCTCCCTGCCTGCCCAGGCAGGATAGAAGGTTTTTAGATGTCAAAGTGCTAAGACGTCTAGAAATAGTGGTCTATCTAGAAATAATCGAGGCAGAGCGGAAGAATGTAATAGCGTTTGCCCTGGTAATAGACTCTGCTAACGTTTTGTAAGATGAAATGAATGAAACATTTTGCAGTTATTAAAGAGTGAAATTTAGGAATAATCGTTGCTAGAGATTAACATTACCGCTCGTATTTAATGTCGGTGTACAACAAGTGATTTACACATAGCAACTGAACATTGTAAATGGAAACTAGCACACAGAGTAGTGTTCCTTATTTCCGGTCATGCATCATATCAGAAAAGTATTTCTGATTAGCCTTTTTGGGCAGAAACTACTCTACAGGAACGTGTCATCGATTGTGCACAGTAATTGTTCATCTTGAACATGTATTTTACGGAAGCATATGACCAGCATATGACCGTTCTAACAAGATGCATTCCCAAAAATATTTCCTTGCACAGCCTTCTAACTCTTAACAGGCTGAGAAAATAATTTAGTTTGAATTCATTGTTCTCCATCGTCCCGGATTTTGTTAAGACAATTTTGACTACTCTGTATATCAACCAAGCATTGTAACTGTTACTAAAAGAGTCATTACGACTACAATTTGGTGTATCTCAATTCTCGGACTCGTATTGGTGTGATAATGAAGAGAAACTAGCCCGACCAAAGAATGGCCAAAGTATCTCTAGCTTCACTATGTATTGCCTTTGGTAAATATAGCACTATTATTTTTAATTAAATTTACCTGATTATTATATACTTCTGATTTTAGGATTAATTAATTTGTCAATGTTTGTGTCTAATATCATGACCTCAATACATTAAATTTTTATTATAATCAGTGAAGGATATGAATGGTGTGTTTCTGTCAATAAACAAAATATCTAAGTAAATTCCTTCTTTGTTTTCTTTATCCTATTATTTTCTTAATCATTTCAATAAAATTGCTCTTCTGTAATTTTTCTATTGTTGTTTTCTAAGAAGAAATTTGGGAACACTATGGATAGTTTGAATCACTAATTTAAAGATATATATATTTTAATCTTTGACTTAATTTCTTCTATTGATTTAAATTTCAATTCTGAAAAAAAGGAAAAACTTAAAATTTAATTAAAGTAATTTATTGTATTCCCTAATCATGAAGTTAATCTTATACTCAAAATTTATTGGTTTTAGCAAAATATTACAATATTACTCTTTTATTGATTTTTTAAAATCTACTTTGCTTTTATCCCCTTAACTTCGATTCATAAAATTCTAAATGATATTCTAAATACTAAAATGGAGAAAAATAAACTTGTGTTTCACTGAAGATTAAAAATTAACATTCGATTGCTTTATTTTTACTATGAGACCTTTTTCTCTCTCTTTAAATGAAATAGATATGAATAGATATATATATATATTATTGTAGAAAGTGAATTTAATATTTTAATTTAAAATCTTATGAGAAGCATTGTTTTTTTTATAATGAAGCACTTTATTCAAAATTTAATTAATTACTAATGGTCTCTCAAGTTAACTTTTCACTATACGATCATAGTCCTAATACCTGTGAATTCATAAACTAATATGATATCTCTTATATTTATTAATTGATATTTTTGTTTAATTTATGTCACTAATCATCACCTCCCCCTCTTTTTTTGCTTTCTCTAAAAAAGAAAGATTCCAGGGTCCTTTATTCAAAATTTTCATTTATTCCAAATTCTTATGTTTATGAAAATTTTCAGTAATTAGTTACCATATCAAACCTTGAATTCACAGGGTTAGTTGTTGGAGACTTAGATGTTATGCAAAAATTTAGAATCTTGTCAAATTTTGGTGTATGATTAATTCTAGTAATTTTGTAAATTTAAGATTTAGAACTCAGGTAATATTTACCTTTTAAAATGCTTTGGTTTAGTTTATTTTATTTGGTTTCTTTTCTAAAATTTAATAAAGTCTATGAATAAACTTATAAGTATATATGTTGACAAGATTCAATTTAAGGTTTTGGTAATTATGCATAGCTCTAAGGTAATTAAAAGGTAGCAGGTTTCTTAAAATAAAACCAACCAACACAGATTGTTTGCTTGTTACATTCAAGGTTTACTTGCAGTAAGTAATTTTTTTACAATGTACTTTATTATTAGACCAAATATTTTCCCTGTTTTTGCTTGTTACAACTGAATTCTCATTATATACATGCTTGCTATAACCAAGTTCGGCTGCAATACTAAAATTTTAGTACCACACTAAAACACAAGTAATATTGACCTGACATTGTAAATATCACTTTATAGATTTACCGTAATTTCTGGCGTATAATCCACAGCTCAAAGAGTCGTTTTTCGACCCAGAAATATTATTTTATAAAATGTAACTTAAAAGATCGCTGTAAATATTTAACTACAATTATTGAATAAAATTTCTGGGTCGAAAAACGACTCTTTGAGCTGCGGATTATACACCGGAAATTACGGTATATGCTATTCTTAAAGTGAAAATAAGTTAAAATTAATTTTTATAACATTCAAATCGGCTTTAATTTTTAAAAAAGGGAAGGATAGAGCAAATCTTTTTACCAATAAGAAATTAAAGAAACATCATCTTATTAATTTTTAACATAAAGCAAAATATTTTACAAAAGAATTAGCTAAAAGACAGTTTACAATCAAAAAACAATAATTTTAAAAATATTAATTGAATCAACCACCACTATTTTATCAACAGTATATAAAAGTTATAAGTGTTGATTTGTTGTTAGTTTTTTTTTTTTTTTTTTTTAATGCAAAATTATTAAAATAAATACAAAACACGCCAGATGTAAAATTTTAGCAAAAATGGGATTATTGTGAGGATTCTCACATTGTTTTTGTTTTGTGACCAGCATTTCAGTTTGCCATGATTTCTGTTCTCTTTAGTTTCATTATGTCATCGCTCCCACAAACAAGATAGATAGATTGTAGATAATATGAAGAGGATTTATAATAAATTTAAGCAGATTTGATATCTTATGAATTGACAAAGTTATGAATTTTTTTTCATCTCAAACCCTTATTTTTTCCTCGCCTTGAGTCCATTTTTAATGATATCAAAAATCTGTCATACATAAATTTTCGGCCCTTTTCCTAGAAATAACTTTAAACAGATTCTATACGTATCATAATTAAGATGTTATGGGTTTTTTTCTCTCTTTGCACAAAAAGCCGCATCCCCCCCCCCGGTTCGATTTATCCCATTAACAAACTTAACCGAGATTTTATGCCTCTTGATTTCATGTTTAAGTTTGGAAGGGATTTGTGCAGAATTATTGAAGTTATTGTGTCCATAAAAAAGTGATATAGATAGATAGATAAAGTTTTGAACTGGGAGTGGTTTTGGGTTCTGGGAGTCATGATCGGTGTAGATCTGCAAAAATTTTCCAGAAATTCCAACATAGGGAAGAATGTAATAGGTAGTATTTCTTACGAAATCTACCTAAAAAAGGATATAATCAATTTTTTCACTTCATTTACATTTTCTATGGCGAAGCAAGAAATAACTCTTTCTCAATTTTTTTGTTTCTGACCTCAAAGAACACAAAGTAGGGTTATTGCTACTATTGAAATTCACAACTACTAAAAATTTCTATAAGATCACTGAATTTAACAACACATTTATGATTTACATCTTTTCAAAAATGATAACAATCAAAGATTTTTAATTGAAAAAAATAACAAAAAATAAGTTAAAACAAGAATGTTTAATTATCTAATATGCAAGAAGAAGCTGTGATATTTAAATTTAAAATTCATTTATTAAGAAAAATTCAGTTGACTGCTGCACTAAAAATAAACATATCACCAGAAAATAGTTGAAAGGACTTATTTTCAAGAAACCTAAACTCCCTAAAACAATACAAATACAAAAATAAGTCTACTATAGATATCATTAGAAGAAAAGAAAAACATCTTAAGTTAAATATAAACAAATAACTATTAAGAGATTCAGCCGATTATAAAACTAAATTTGATTGTGGCAACACTGTAGAATAGTAAACAGTAAACACCACTATTAAAAATTCTGCCCGGTGAGCGTGGGTGACGTTCTGGCGTCAGCTGAGAGTTTCACGTGCGCGTTGCGGGTAATTTTCCAGTGCGGGTGAGGAAAAGGCTTCGGGTATCGAAATATTTCAATTTCGGTGCGATTGAATTTTTGTGTTTGGGAGTAGGAGCGGAAGGGTGTGGATAAAGTTGGTGAGAGTTAGTCTGGTCTCCAGGTACGTTTTGCATTATGGCGGGGACGAAAGTGAACATAAAAGAAAGTATAGGTTTCGACAGTGCAGAATTCAAGAAATACAACTGGAACGATGAACGCACAGCAAAAGAACAAATCAAGATAATACCAAACTTAAAAGAATATGTAATAATTACTGAGAGTCAAGAGGGTGGAATTCATAAACTCAACCCAATCCAGCTGAAACGGGAAATAAAAAAGAGCTTGCAGAGTTACAAAGAAATCGATACGGTCAGATACACTAGAAATAATAAAATGTTGCTAATTACGAAAGACTACGAATGTGCAGGTGAGGTGGTTAACAAGGAAAAAATATTTGATACGAACGTAACACATAACCTAATGAATGAGAATATCACAACACGATTTTTAATATTCAGAATCGATACGGACATTACAGTAAAAGAAATTCAGGAGGAGATTGAAGAAGAAAATTCAATGATAGTTCGCAATGTTAGAAGATTTACTACCAGACAGGAAGGACGTGTAATTCCTACGGGTACGGTACTAATAACGATATATGGACATGAACTACCGGAACATGTAAAAATGTTCTATATGAGACAAAAAATCCGACTATTTGTCGACAGACCTCGCCGATGCAATATTTGTCAAAGTTTCAATCACGCATCGAATAAATGTCAAAACGAGAGGAAATGCAAGCGTTGCGGAAATAATCATCCCGAGTTAGTATGTAAAGATATGGTAGTACGATGTGCAAACTGTGGGAAAGAGCACGAGGCTGATGACAACGACTGCGAGATAAAAAAAAAAGAGGCTGACATCCAAAAATACAAAAGTGAAAATCACATTACACTGGCTGAAGCACGACGACAATTCAACTTTCAAGCAACAAACACCTACGTGGCAAAAATCAAAACAAATGTCGATAAAGAACGAGTAGAAAGTAATTTTCACAAGTTAGCTATACTGGTGGAAGAAAAGTTCAACAAAATTATGGACATAGTGTTAAATATTTGCGAAGTGATGGTTATGTCGCAGCAAAAGTCGGAAAATGTGGTAGAAAAGGATTCGGAAGCAAAAGACAGTGAAATGACAACAAAAAGTAAAATAGCGAAAAGAGACGTGATATCAGAATTGTATAACCACCTAAGAGACAAGAAAATGACGCTGATGAATGAAGTCGAGCAGGAAGAAGGACAGTTACAACAATCAATTTCAACTCCAGAACATGAAAGTATGCTTACGGACTCTGACGATGTATAAGCTCTGTTGTTTGTGTTGGTTTTTTACACTGTTTTTAATGGTTTGGTTTTCTTGGTGGACGGGACGACTGTATTGTTTCTGGACGTCTATGAAAACTGTCTGTTGGGGTAAGTGTTGGAAGTTTTATTGGTTTTTCGTTGTTTTGTGTATTTTAAGTGGTTTTTATTGTTGATTGTTGTATGGATATATTATTATATCAATGGAACATTAGAGGCATTCGGTCAAACTTGCCCTGGCTGCGGACTAGTACGTTTCGGGATTGCATAGTTTGGGCGTTTCAAGAAACGCTTTTGAACAATAATCATAAGCTGGTTTTTAGAAACAGAAATATTTTTCGAGATGACAGACCTGGCAATTTAACGAGGGGGGGAGGTGGTTTACTTTTAGCGGTGTCAAGTAGGATTCCAGTACAAATTATTAATCTTCCCAATACTAGCCGGGATCATGAGGCGCAAGGGATTAAAATATGGTATAAAAATCGCTCGATCGCGATAATCAACATTTATGCACCGAAGGGTTTTGCTGACATTAGGTGGTTGGACAGGATTAAAGATATGATTGGGAATCATTATATTATAGTTGGTGACTTCAATATTAACTTTCTAAATTGGTACAATAACCCCAAAGCTCAGAAATTGATAAATTTGATTAACTGGATTAATCGTACGGACACCATTTTAATGAATCTGGATCATGTTACTAGGTTTAGAGGTGGGAGTGCAGGGTCATTACTGGATCTGACTATCGTTTCCAGTAGTTTAGCAAGTGGACTTCAAGTGGATGTGCTTTCGGATCCGATGGGGTCGGATCATTATCCTATCGGATTAAGGAAATTGCTGGTGGCCGCAGTGATGGGAAACTATTTCGGACGCAGGTCAACTGGCAGTGTGTTGGATCAGCGGTTGAGAGGTTGGGGGATGAGGTCTATGCAGAGGGGATGGACAGGTGGTCCAAGGAAATTTCAAAGTTTATGGGTCAGTATACTGATAGGATCCCAGTGAGTGGCAGTAAGCTCCCGCCGGGTTGGGGGATTGTTACCCGTCGGCTTTTGGCATTAAAGAGGTTTTACCATAGGAAGGCGATTCGGTTGGCTCGGATGGACTTATGGTGCAAATATAAATTTTATAACGCAAAGCTTAAGAAGCAGATCAAAAAAGATAATCAGAGGTTTTGGGATTCGGTGGTCAGGGAGGCAGGGAGAGGGTATCAAATTTACAAGATCATCCGTGGGATAAATACACTGAATAATGGCGAGACGAACACTGAGTTTAATTTTCCAAATTGTCCACCTGATGCGGCATCCCAAGCAAATTACTTATCGATTCTATTCCAGAACTCTCCGGTCACAGAAGGCATCCCCACAGATTTCTCGGGCGACGATGCTATAGACACAAAGCTTACAATGGACCAGTTACAGAGAATAATTAAGAAAAGCAAGTCAACAACGCCCGGGATAGACGGAATCACAATGCACTTTTTCAAAAAACAAAAAATCAGTGTATTGAATCAGATTCTGAGCATGTATAATAAGATTCTGGAGACTCAAAAAATACCTGAGATTTGGAAGGAGGTTATCATGTTACCCATCAAAAAGCCAGGAAAAAATAGGAATGATATTAGAGGGTATAGACCAATAGCTCTGACGGTTACTAGCAAGAAGATTTTTGAAAAGATGTTACTAGAGGTTCTGCTAAACTGGAGCATGGAAAAAAAATACTTTCATAGGAATCACTATGGGTTCATACCGTTTAGAGATTGTGAAGCGGCTGCCTACAAAATTTACAGAGACTTGAGAAGAGCAAGGCAATCCAAACGAAAGGGATATTTAGTGGCCTTAGACATTAAAGGTGCCTACGATAATGTCTGGTGGGATGGGATGCTTATGAAACTGAAAAAACTGGGACTCGGAGCTGACCTGAGTATCATGATACGGAATCTGATGCAGGATCTTAGGATTCGGGTTAAATGGAGAGGGTCACTGTCGAATCCATTTTTGTACCAGAGGGGCCTTTTACAGGGCAGTCCTCTATCTCCATTTCTCTTTGCCATATACCTCGCTGACATCTTCGAGATTTGTGATTCAAGTATCCATTGCGTGGTGTACGCAGATGACATTTTTTTATACGGATTTCATGATAATCTGGAATGGGTAAGGAACATCCTACAGGAGAATATTATCAGAATAATTCAGTGGTTGAATGCATGGAATCTTGAGGTAAACCCAAATAAATGCCAAATCATGAAGATCGGACGGTGGAAGGAGCGTGAGGAGGAAAAATTTAAGATCAAAGGACAGGAGGTGGATTTCTCAGGGGAGTTAAGAGTTTTAGGGGTTTTTCTAAACTGTCAAGGTAACCTTAACAGTCACATAAATATGCTGCGAGAGAAAACCAGCAAAAGGCTCAACATGATCAAAACTATTGCAGGTATGAGTTGGGGTACCGAAACTAAGTACCTTTTAAAGATTACCAATAGTATGATGGGATCTCTTCTGGATGGGAATCCGCGAATTCTTATGCATTCTACCAAAACTGAAGGACACAAACTTCAAGTGATTCACAATATGGGGCTTAGATGGGCTAGTGGTATGCCTAGGTGGTGCCCGATCCCGGTATTGTTGCAGGAAAGTGGGGTCTGGAGGAACAACGTAAGAAGAGAATATCTGGCGATCAAAAGGTCGATATTGGACATCAAGCATAAAGACTACACGGATATCCTTTCAAAGGATTTAATCCACAGAGAGCTGAACAGTCTGAGTGGGTATAGCACGGATGTCGAGGAAATGATCACTTACAAGTGGGGCACAAAGGTAAATGAGAATATTCGAATTTATGTTAATACATGGCCTTTCCAAAATAAAGATTTTCCGGAAGGTGTAATCAGAAACTCGTTCAACAGTTTTTCTCAGAGGCATATTGACAAGGCAATTTTCATTGCTACGGATGCGTCCAAAGAGGAGAATAACACGGCCATTGGGATGATCAACCAAAATACAGGTAGTCGGATGGCTTTTAAAATTCCAAATATCAACTCTATTTTTACTGCTGAAGCGATTGCCTTATTGGTAGCTATTAAGTTTTATACGGTGGAGAGTGGGAGGTATATGTTTTTTACTGATGCTAGGAGTGTTCTTACGGCTTTGGATAAGGTCAATCGTAAATCTGTGACTGTCATCACTATGCTTAGGGAGGAAATTAACAGCAAAAGTACTGACAAGTATCAGATTGATTTCATTTGGGTTCCAGGTCATGGTATAGTGATCAACGAGTGTGCGGATGAGCTGGCTAGAAAGGGCCCGTATAGCAATATTTATATACCGTGGTTCTCTCCAGAGGATTGGATGGTGGACGTGAAAAAGAAAAAACGGACAGAGTCTGACTGGGAGTGGATGCAATACTGGAATGATCACTCAGGTCGTGGCTGGGATTACGCGGATATCGGACATCCGCATCACAATCTACGGAGGACGAGTGGGGTTATTTTTGCTCGTTTCCTTACTAAGACTGTTCTTACTCTGGTTCGTCGGAGGAAGTTTCTCGGTAGAGGTGAGGTGAAGTGTGACTTGTGCGGAAGTGAGGAACAAACTGAAGATCACTTGGTTTTGAGGTGCAAAAAGTTTTCAGGGATTCGAGATATGGTGTTTGGAAAATTACGGGTGTCGCAGAGTATGAGGTATGAGGATATTTTTTCGGCGATGGGGAGACAGGGAAGTGTAGACCTGGCTTTGTTTTCACAGTTCTTGAATGAGATTTATAGTCACATTAGTAGTTGGTTTTGATGTTACCTAGTTATGGTGGCTTGTCAGTAGTCGTTATATCGGAGTAGGACTGGTTTGACGGGTTTTTATAGTTTATGGTCTCGGTAGTTGGTACGGTATGTGGATTAGGACAGCTATATAGGTATAGAAAGCTGCTCACCGGGCCTGAAGGGTCAAACAACAACAACAACAACAAAAATTCTGCATCTAAAGAAGATTGCAGTATCATTTCCTTTGACATTTTAAATGATGCTTTGGTTATATCATAAATTAACGACAATCTTGGTTTCTCAAAAACAATTACAATTATTAACAAAATAATCTATGATACCCAATATAAATTTTCACATACAATACACAATAAACATTTTCAATATTCAAATAAAGAAGAAATTACAGAAGTAAATATATAGAAGTAGAAATAATTTTCACTGTTAAACATAAATATAATTAAATATTTCATTGCTAGTGATATTATGAAAAATAATCCAAAGTTATAAATGCAGTTTACTTTTGAGTTTTTCAACCATCTACGTTGTTTGAACCACTTAAATTAAACTGTGTTTTTGAAAATGTTTACTGTAGGACACAAACTCTTCTTATAACATTGACATGCACATTATAAAAATATTATTTAGAAATATTTCTTACACTGAAAAAATCATTTAAAAACAATTTAATGTATAAATATAATCTTACCTCTCTATATTTTTGTAAATATAACTTTAATGGTTCAACATAATTATCGAATCCTAAAGTGGACATAGCAAATAAAATGTCTTCGCCATTGATAGTTTTCCTTTTTTCTTGGTGACAGCGATCACTTGCTCTAAGATCAAGTCAAGGGCTTTATAGAACATAGGCAATGAAAAAGCAAAATACAAATTCTCTTTTGAAAAGTAGCTTAGTGAATGCAAAAATATTACTTAATTTAATGTGAGTTTGATCTACGATACAAATTGTAAATAACCTCCTTTTTTTAAGATTTACATTTATTGAAAAATTAAAAACGATATTCGATTCCATATAATTTTAACAGTCATGACGGACAATTTTATGATTTTATGTATTAAAATGAGTCTATGAATATGTCAAAAAGTTTTGCAATGTTGGTGGTGGGGAATGTAGTGAATATGTTTTTGAGAATCACATTAATGCTAGTTTCCATTATAGACTTCCATTGTCACAGGTTTTACTGTTTTCGATAAATAATACAAATTTCTATTAAAAATACTAAATTAGTATTTTTTTCTTTAACACTAGAATGGCGGGAAGGGATCATTTTGACCCCTCGATGAAACTACTGAAATAACAATGATAAAACAATTTCAAATGCCATACATCAGAAAAAATATGTAATTTGCATGTATTTCACCATTTATATTTAATTTATATTTAATATTACTTGATAATTTATTGAATTTTTAAAGTACTGTAAATGTAACACTTACAGGGCAATCAATTGGATCATACTACAACTACTCAAATAACTCATTAATTTGACATAAAAATTGATTGGTTTCCCAAATTTAAACTAATGCTAACTGAAATAAAACCCAATTTATAAATTAATATTTTTTTCCATCAATATTTCATGTATATATATTCAATATTGTCCAATATTTCAAAAACTAACACATGTAGAATGCTGTTTTTTTTTTTTTTTTAAATACTTGTTATCTGTTTAGGAAAAGTCAGATTTCAAAACATTTCTTCCAACCAAACAAAAGTATTCAACGGACAAAAGTGCTCTTTTGGTCAAAATGACCCCTACCGCCATTCTAGTGTTAATATATACACTAAAAACTGTCGAAATGGAAGTGCAAGAAACCGCAGAAAAATTCTGGAATTGCAAGAAACTGCAGAAAAATTCCGATTTAGACAGATTTTCTGTCTTAGGAGATGAAAATATGTTGTATTATTTTCATGGAAATGACCTTGGAATATTTCCATTCTAGGAAGAATTCTGATTTTACAGGTTTTATTGTACTTATTATTATATTGTAATTGTTTTCCCTTTCAAGCAGTTTTCTGTTACAGAGGGGTTCCGTAGTAACAAGATTCCGTTATACGTCTAGGTAACAGTAATGAATTCTTCCAAAAACCTCATGTAAGGTATATAATTAGATTTGCTGTAGCTTTGTGAAAATATAGTACTTTAAATGCTCAGTTTTATATTTTTTGATATTGTAAATCAGGGCAGGTATCCAGATAGATTTTACCTTTTATTTTAGTGCATAGTTAAACTTAATTATAATTGAAAGAACCCTCTGAAAATTAGAAAATACACCAAAATATGTGTAGTACTTACAATGTTTTTTAATATCCATTCTTTAAATAGTAATGAAAGTAACAAGTAACAAGTTTAATTGAATAAAAAATAATTGCATAGGCCTAATTATATTACAGTGCTCTTGTGGTAAAAAATTACAACTAAATCATCACATCAATCAAAAAACAATACTTTTTACAGTCTGATTCGCAACAGACTTTTCTTATTTTCAGTGAAAGTGGAAATCCTTGTTAATTTTTAATTTCTTATTTTAATGTCTTGTTTCACGATAGTTTTACATTACATAGTTATTCTTTAAACTCTAATATCAATAAATACAAATTTCATGAAGTTTGTTAAATTTGAAAAAAATAATTTAGGAAAATACATAATTTCACATATAATATATAGCTCTAAACCGTGAAATACATTTAATTCTATCAAAATTCCATCAAGTAAATGAAAAATGTGTCAAAAAATATATTGCTTACAACAATAAGATATTTTTAACTTACAAGGTTATGTAACTAATAAAGTTTAATACAACATTTTTTTATACAGTACATTCAATGTTATTTATATGTAAAATTTATCAATTGATTTTGCTTTAAAAGTTACTTGTTTTGAGATTTTGCAATTCTTTAAAAATAAAAGTAAAATTTACAAGACAGTGTCAAATGTTTTATGTTAAGACTCATTGATCTGCATTTCTGCATCAGTAATGTATGATGTGTGTGTTCCATTAACTAAACTGAAACTAGTATAGTGTCGCTATCACAAAACTTTTTTCCATATTAATCTAATATATTAATGAATATTAATACAGCATAGTGAACATCAACAATTATGAAATTCATTCATTTATTTAAGTTTAACTTAGAATTACAGTGATCAGCAAATAAAAAAAAAGCACAGTTCAACAAGTGTCCCTGTTGTATATTCTGATACAAAATTGGAAAACATATATATTAGTAACTTCAAATATAAAATTTAGTGCAATTCTCCTTAATAGGAACTGAGATACAGCTATAATGTTCATCACAAAAAATAACACAGCAGGGCCTCTATTGAATTAACAGACACAACTGAATCAACATTATTTTTAATAAATATTTTACATATTAAATTTGGTGAAATTCTACCCCATAGATACGAAGATATGGCTATCATGGAAATCACGAGAAAACACAGCACAGCAAGATACACCCCTAACCTAATCAGTACCAATTTATGTCAGGGTGTAACGGAATACAAAATTTCTCCATGATTTTGAGATATAGCTATCGTGGAAATTATGAATAATGAAGCATAGAAGCGCCACCTGTTGGGTTATATACACCAAAACCTTATCAACATATATGCCAAATTCTAACTGAATACGACACTTCATAAAATTCCATCACATAGATGCCGAGATATAGCTATCATAGGAACTGTAAAAATTACAGCATAGCAGCGCTACCTGATGAGCGATATGCAGCCAAACCTAATCAGCAACAGTTTTTGTCAAGATCTAACAGAATATGAAATTTTATGGAATTCTAAGCATTATTTCTTGAGATATAGTGCCTACAAAATTTATGTCACGTATACATACATACACACATTTTCCAAAAACAGTCAAATTGTGTTCAGGACATCTCAAAATGTGTAAATCAATCAAAAAACATAAATTGAAAAATTTCCAAATTCCAATATTTTCAATTTATGTGTTTGTTTATAGAAGAAAGTATAAATAAAATTATTTTTTTAAATAATTCCAGGTAGTAACTATTGACATAAAATGAAAGTGATACCTTAGATCAAGAGCATTTAAAACTCAAAGACCCCAAAAAAGCAAGATTTTAAGTTGATGTAGGTCACAGAAAGAAAAAGAAAAATGTAATTTTTCATAGACAGGTTTATTTTGAAAAGTCCCGTATACAAAGGAACAGCAGAAATAATAAAATTAATGTTTTCTTCATAACACTTGAGCATCTCTGTTTGCCAGTATTTTTTATATTTCAGGGGAAATTTTGTTCTCTATGATTACTTTTAAAACTGATGCAGTGTGAATGACAGCAATTCTATGTCTAACTTATTTCCTTACTTTTCAGTGTAAATAACTGCTCACACAGATAACTATTTCCAAACATAGATATAACTTCACATCCAAATTTTCAAATATTTACAAACCTGGCTGGCAAATACTGGTAAAATTGAAGCAAATCAACTGCACTGACTTATTGGACTGGCTGGCCACAAAGATGGCATACATATTTTCTCGGATTCCCATTCATTCAATTCTGAAATTCAATATCTTAAAGTCATTGCTATTGATTGAGGTTACAATACTTCCATCATTGATATTGCTTTATTTAAACTACAGCATCACGTTCACCTCAATCTTCTTCTCTTTCCAATGCTAGCATTGGTTTACCTTACTTTCCCAATTCAGCCTTCCCATCGAAAAAATTCTTAAACAATGACTTCAAAATAATTTTCATCCCTGCCAATAAACTTACTCTCTCCAAACTGAAAGACCACATAGAGCATTGAGACGTCTAATTCCTGGTGTATCTATAGCATTCAGTGTCAGTGTGGTCTTTCCTTTATCGGACAAACCAAACACAGTTTAAAATGTCGAATTAAAGAGCAACACAGACAACATATTCAAAAACAAAAAATTGCCATTGCAAAACATTGTTGGGAGATTAACCATACCTTTGACCAGCACCGCAACAACTATATTTGGCACCTGGTGCAAAACCCCTTGTTAGTTTTTTATTGGTCGTAGATGCATGACTAGTGATTAGTGTCGGTGCTGATTAAGGTTGTCAGCGCCTGATGCGGCCCTGCCTTTGACTATAACTCAGCTAAAATTATCTTTAAACCCACTTCTATACTTGAACTTAACTTTCTTGAAGCATTCTATATCTATAAAAATCATAAAAATATTACTATTTGTGACTTTGCTATTCCTCCATTGTTAGATTGTTTGAATTATATAAAAACCTCCTTAACTTTATTAGCTTTTTCACATTATCAGTTTTGGTACTTTTCTGTTACATGGACACCATTGTTGCCAAGCATACATTTACATATATTTAATACATTTATTTACATACATTATGCATTAGCATACATTTTGGCATGGTGTCTGTATAATGGAAAAGTACCTCAGTTTCTTTCCCTAAACAATTTTCTATTGACTGTTTCCCAAAATTTCCTCTAACTCTATTAGTCAATAAATCTATCCCTCAAATCTGCTTCTCCTCCATACATATGGACAAAATTCCATCATTCTTTGCACTGATGACTGTGATGTAACTAATGATGATTGGTGCTGTTATTAATTTTATTTTTCGTATAGTGGTGGAATAGTGGAAAAAGGGTACATTGCTGTTAAAGGAAGCAATAATCCCACTCTTCAAGAGATAGTTCTTTTTGGTCAACGTTAAAGATTAATAATAAAATTTAATAAAATAATTCATCTTACTTTAAAAGGAGAGAGACACACAGCCGTTGTAAGAAAACAAAGTCACTCTGGCTTTTTAAATCCAAATTCTTTATTAAAGATCTCTGTAGCATATAGAAGGAAGGCTTTATCCAAATAAATCCAGTTGGCCACTGTACCATGAGAACCGAAAGTCTTTAACTTTAGAAGGACGAAATATTAATTTTTTTGACGGCATTTATCAAGATAAGAATGTTCTAATTGATTCTTGAGAATATGAAGAAGATATTTCTTGGCAAGCTCGTTTTAAATAAATTATTAAAAATTTAAATCATTTAATTTAAAAATCACTGCATCAAATTTAAAAAGGCTTAAAATTTAACTATTAAAAACTTTACTGAACTTAAAGAACAAACTCGGCATGAAAATGTGAATCTCCGTTACCGGAGAACGCGCCGATAAAATAAAATTTCCGCGATCTTACATGATCGAATTTTTGAATACTTCTGACACAAAATGCCGTTGCACCGATATAAATATGGCCACCACGGGGATCACACAGGTAAAAAAAAAGAAAGAATTAAATTGATTTGATAATTAATTATTGCCAAATAAAAATAAGAAAACTTTAGATTCCGTAGAAATGGCACTTGAACGCCGCGCCGTACATTGTATCGGCGGAAAACAGAACCAAAACATACGATGCAGTAGGCTGCGCGCATGCGCAAAAGAGATTGTCGGGCGCTCAGCAAAGGCATGGGAGAGAGGGGGAAACGCTACCAAGAGAGACAGCGTGACGGCGAGGAAGAGGAATGACAACAGCATACCTAGTAACATAAAAAATACAGAACGGCGAATAAAAATTATGAAACTGTGATATTTCATATCACAATACCCCCAATGGCCAATTAAATTTTGGATGACCAAGAAGTGAAAAAGGTAGAAAAAATTAAAGACCTTTTTCATAAATGGGAAGACAAAATTTTGAATGCCAAAAATAAAATTGACTTAAAAATGCCAAGAAGAAAATGCAATAAACACGTACAGTGACCAAAAAAATAATACAATGAAAAGAATGTACATCAATATTACATTCATAATAAGTATACAAAATTTACCGTATACAAGTCATAAAAAATAAGCCCCATTGCAATTAATAGTAAAGACAGGCACCTTCCTTGTAAAATGATCTCAACAATAGTATTTTAAATAATCAAAAGTCAAACATATTCTTTTCAGCTATAAAGAGATCATACATCAAAATTGAAACTAGCTGCAGCAATATAAAATGAGTCTGTAATTTCTTTGTGCCGACTTGTCTAGACATATATAATAAAACAGTTGCAATCTAAAGCAACAATTATTCAATAAAATTTCTAAATTTTACTTGCCTAGGACTTTCAACATAGAGTATATGAAAAATTTTAATCTAATAAAATATCAAATTCATTCTTAAAATAATGCATGCAAAATTCATTCTTAAAAACAATCCAATATAAGAACTTAAATTCATAATAAGACCCAAAATAATATTTTTTAACTTACTTTTCCTTTGAGAAGGTCATGTATTGCAATACCAATAAATTTGTCATTCAATTCATATGAAAATTTCTAAGCAATCAATAAATAATTGCAGATAATACTCTGAAGTGCATAAATAATAATTACTCAAGAAAAAATTACATGAACTAAGACATAGTTGCAACAATTGTGAGAAAAATGTCAACATTATGGTAAGTTTGTCATAAATATCATAATTAGTTGGTTTTTAATAAAACTTTTTAAATATATAACAATATAATATTCAAGTTTTAACCAACATGTAATTCACTTAGACAAAATACTCAATAAATTCTTTGAAATACACAAATCTTTCATTAATACTCAATAATCAATTTTCTTCAGTACACTCAATAAAATTTCTATACAACTTTTTCTTAAATACACAATTTTCTAATACCATGGTTTTATTTATTTATTTATCTTTCAAAAGAAAAAAAGATGTGAGAAAATGTAAAAAATGTGAGGATCCTCAAAAAAAATTATTATTATTTTTTTTTTTTTACCTTTAGTCTTTATTAAAAAAAGACAAGTTAAAGAAAATGACACTTTCATGGGAAGAAAATAAAAACACAGTGCACCTTTTGCAATGGCCATAATTATCATCCAGAAATATACATATATATTGTTATTGCGAACAAAAATTGGCTATTGTAAAATGCTGAATCTACATAACTCACATAAGTGCTAATAATGCTAGCCATAGAAACTATCAGCCAGGGATCATTCTAGAGAGTTTCAGAGGGGCGGCCTACCCTCATGCCCTTTTTAGATAAAATCCCACCCTCCTTGCCCTTTTTCCAGGTAGAATTCCACCCTCCTTGCCCTTTTTCTAGGTAGATTTCTACCTTCCTTTTATTCCTGGCTAGAATCCTTCCTTGTTTGCATTGTACTTTCAAAAAAATTTTACCTATCTTTTATTTTTAGAATGCTAGTACAGTACGTCAGGGAGAGTACTCCTCTTTCCCGCTTTATTTCTTTGTGAAATGCCCTGGTATGTCTGATCTTTGACTTTGAATGATTCATCTTTCTATTTATCATTTTTTCCATTGAACAAGACAAAAAGGGTAACTAATGGTCATTGATTAATTTCACCTTCTCTAGTGAAACATAGTATTAGATCAGGCTTTCTGGCCTTTGACCACATGATAACTAACATAAGTTCTATAAAAATTTTGATAAGTAGGTTTAGAACTTTTCTTTTGTAGCTTTTTCAAAACCAGTTTTTCTAAAACTGGGAAAAAGTTATCTTTTGAATAAAAGTTTTAGAGAGAGAGGTTTTTGAATATCATGGGAAAAGTTATGGAAATTAGAAATGTTATTGGATTTTTTAAATTAAACAGTACTTTAAGCTGTTGCCAGACTTCTCTCCCCACCAGTATATTGGCAATATGCACTTATTACAAAAATGCCCTTTTTATGAAATGATGTGACCTTTTCAACAAAAATGCCCTTTTTATGAAATGATGTGCCCTTTTCAACAAAACTGCCCTTATTATGTAATGTGCACCCTGCCCTTTTTTATGTTCTAGAATGATCCCTGTATCAGCAGTCGTGCAAATTAAGCAAAATCAAAATATAAATATACATTTGTTATAATTTACAAAAATACACTAATAGCCCTGGTACACAACCATCAGCAAATT
Source organism: Maratus michaelseni (assembly GCA_963931845.1). NCBI lineage: Eukaryota > Metazoa > Arthropoda > Arachnida > Araneae > Salticidae > Maratus > Maratus michaelseni. The sequence continues at coordinate 252,047,177 of OZ007594.1, forward strand.
ATCAGTAAATTAAACAAATGCAAGATAAAACAATCAAATCTACAAAAGAGACAATAGCGATCTCCAAAACCATTGGCAATTGTGTACATCTGATAATCCTATAGAAGAATATAACTATTGCTGTAAAAAAAGAAATTATTACAGATGAGGGATGAGTATTGTTCAGCCAGGTTACAACTAGTGAGATGTGGTAGTGATAGTCACTAAATCAGTTTTTAATAACTCACACAGTACATCTCCTTTAAAAATATATTATCTGCTAGTAAAAAAATGTTTGCAGAATAACTTTTGCAGAATTATGGCACACTGGTGGACACGATGGCACTGAAATCACAGCAATTTGGCCACAATTACTTATGATGACGCACCATAATTTTTTAAAAATGAAAACACAATTGGGAATATTTAGCACCAAATCAAGGCACTATGACACACTTCCTTTTTTTTTTTTTGTAGATACACTTAGTGACTTGGGAAACACTGGAGCATTCACCATCACGTAAGGCTTAAGACACAATAGGGAAAATTTGTTGACATGATCGGGAACATTCCATGATATAGGAGATAATGCACTATAAGGTGGCTCTTAGGAAACAAATTAAGGCGCTGGAAGGAACACTAAGAAGCCTGTGCATATGCAGGAGCATTCAAAATAAATTTGTAGACACAAGATAATAATATTTGAATGCAAGGTAGACACAACTGAGGAATAGTGACATTGAAGTCACATAGGTCACATGCACTTGAGATTCTTAGTAACAAATATATATTTTTGAAGATTCACCAAAATGATATATATATTTTTTGACATATTTGGCAGAATACTTCTTTTAAAAACAAAGCGCTGTTAAATATACTAAGACTTAGTGCTTCTGGTAATAATGCATATAACTAAATAATTCTTTTTTTTTGTTGTTTATTCACAAAAAATAATTATTTCATCTTCTTAATTAAAAAAATATTCATAAATTGAATAAAGTGAGGCGTATGTAATAATCAAAAAAAAAAATGGGTTATATAAAATAAATAGGCACTGAATATGGAAATAATTAAAAATATAAATATTTTTCTTATCTTGAGAAGATACTTTAAAATGTTGCAATAAAATTCTGTAAAATTGCAAAATGATTCCAGTAGTAGATAAGTTAGCAACTTCCACAACATGAGGATAAAGACTGCTCACATGAAAAAGGCCAACAGACACACTTCCATAATCAGGTTTTGCAACAGAGGGTAGAAAAATATATTAACTATTGCAAATAGGCACAGCTGTCAATTTGTAACAATAGATCTATATAAATGAGTAACTTTGATGAGGGAGAAACAAGTTCCACAAGATGAAGAGGACTGACGAGGAGCAATCACACGGATATATTGCCTATATGTGAATGGCGACCATCAACAATCACTTCAACTCGCAAAAGAGTGCAGGTAAGTAGCTTTTTTTTTTTTTTTTTTTTTTTTTTTAATCACCATAATACTTGCTGTAGCAAAGTTCATACAATAATGGATATATTGGCACACTCTGAATGACTACTTCACTAGGTAAGCAAACAGCAGATGAAGAAAACTTGCATTGTTTTTAATATATAGACTGCAGGAACACAATTGAGAGGATGGTAAAATATATTCTATTGAGGCATGATTAACAGTTATTGTAGAAACAGGAACACAGATGACTCAGGATTGAAGAATATTTAAAGAAAGTCTTCTCAAAATCGAAAAATAACGTCATTCTCTTTATTTTTATTATTGTAATGACGCGAGAAGTAGACGAAAAAAAAAAGAATAAATATGATGCAGTACGAGCATTGCCATAAAATTAAAACATTTTGAAGCAAGTAAAATGAATTTTTTTTTTTTTTTAAGTGCCATTAAAAAATATTTAGTAACCCAAAAACCATAGCCTCATTAAAGAAATAAAATTTGTTCTGAGAACAAGTAATCAATATATCATTTTAATATCTCAGGAATATTTCAATAACTTCATAAAATATTTTATTTTATATGCATCAAATTTATTAATTCATTCTTGATTTCATTCATATAATAATATTGCAGTGTGAAAAAGATAAAATTTTAAGAAATAATTTCTCAAGTATTCCAAGATAATATACCATCATATTTTATCAAAAAAAAATAATTCATTCATTATAAATATTATAAAATCAAAGCAGCAATATAAATTTAAATTCTTGCAAAATTTTAAGAACAAGATGTGTGAAAATAATCTATTGCAAATATAAGAATACTAAAGCAGCATTTAATATATTGTCATACATGAAATTGTATAATATTCTTTCAGAACAATTCTTCTTAAAACGAAATATTTCTTCAAAATTGAACAAGTTTATTATTTAAATTTGGCATAAAACATAATGAAAAACAGCATATCGGCACCATATTGTGATGTAACTAATCATGATTGGAGCTGTTATTAATTTTATTTTTCGTATAGTGGTGGAATAGTGGAAAAAGGGTACATTGCTGTTGAAGGAAGCAATAATCCCACTCTTCAAGAGATAGTTCTTTTTGGTCAACGTTAAAGATTAATAATAAAATTTAATAAAATAATTCATCTTACTTTAAAAGGAGAGAGACACACAGCCGTTGTAAGAAAACGAAGTCACTCTGGCTTTTTAAATCCAAATTCTTTATTAAAGATCTCTGTAGCATATAGAAGGAAGGCTTTATCCAAATAAATCCAGTTGGCCACTGTACCATGAGAACCGAAAGTCTTTAACTTTAGAAGGACGAAATATTAATTTTTCTGACGGCATTTATCAAGATAAGAATGTTCTAATTGATTCTTGAATTCTTGAGAATATGAAGAAGATATTTCTTGGCAAGCTCGTTTTAAATAAATTATTAACAATTTAAATCATTTAATTTAAAAATCACTGCATCAAATTTAAAAAGGCTTAAAATTTAACTATTAAAAACTTTACTGAACTTAAAGAACAAACTCGGCAAGAAAATGCGAATCTCCGTTACCGGAGAACGCGCCGATAAAATAAAATTTCCGCGATCTTACATGATCGAATTTTCGAATACTTCTGACACAAAATGCCGTTGCACCGATATAAATATGGCCACCACGGGGATCACACAGGTAAAAAAAAGAAAGAATTAAATTGATTTGATAATTAATTATTGCCAAATAAAAATAAGAAAACTTTAGATTCCGTAGAAACGGCACTTGAACGCCGCGCCGTACATTGTATCGGCGGAAAACAGAACCAAAACATACGATGCAGTAGGCTGCGCGCATGCGCAAAAGAGATTGTCGGGCGCTCAGCAAAGGCATGGGAGAGAGGGGGAAACGCTACCAAGAGAGACAGCGTGACGGCGAGGAAGAGGAATGACAACAGCATACCTAGTAACATAAAAAGTACAGAACGGCGAATAAAAATTATGAAATTGTGATATTTCATATCACAATGACGGTATACTGAATGCTAACAAACTTAGTCTGCAATTAGTTAAAAAAGTTCTGGTGCTTAAAATGTTGTTTTATCTACTTATATTGTACTGTGCATGTAATGAATTTACATATCATTCTAGTTTTAAATTACAGCTATTTAGTATCATGAAAGGTTTTACACAAGTAAATAAAAATCTAATATATAAAAATGAAAATTTGTCTGTCTTAATCAATCTAAATTTGTCAATCTAAATTATCAATCTAATTTGTCATCTTAATTGTCATTCTTAACATATTTTTTAGTTTGGATGGGCAGATAGGATGAAAAATTTACGACAGTATGATTATACATACTTGCCAACATCTCTATTTTAAAAAAAACCTTACAATTTTCAAAAAATAAACCTGTATACCACTATAGTAAACCTGTGTGCCTACATTTTTTTTTAACTCAGCAAGTTAAAATATTTGAAACATCATTTCAAATTTTGTTCAAAAGTTTACAATTTCACCAATCACCTTTATAAACCTTACAATTTAACCTAAACCCTTACATTGTAAGGCTGACTTTCAAGTTAGCAAATAAGTTTATATTTTATTTAGTACCTTTTTACATTAATATGAAGGCATACTTTTTAGTCATAAAATATTGTAATTAGCATTCACTGTGAGAAATACAACAGAGAATACTGAAGCATTACTCATTTTACATAATAACTGACAGATAATAATTACAAGAGGAATAAAATTAAATTAATGTTTTATCATTGCTAGTTTTATAACATCTGTTACCTACCCTTGTTATATAAAGAATTTCCAAATATTATTTGCCATGTGTTACTATAATTTCATATTAATAATATCAGTGCATGCAGAACAAAATCTAGTTTGTTTTCAAATTTAAGTCATGGTTTTACAACAAATAGTTTCAATTTTTAAGTTAAAGAAAAACTTTTTCATTAAACGGATTAATTTTCTAAACAACTTTATAAGATAAAAACATTAAATTTTTCTTGAATGATTTATTTTAAAAAAATTCTTAAAAATAAATGAAAGACAAAAAGGAAAAGACGAAATAAAACAACTAAATGTGTAACATTCTTATTTCTCAAGCACTTACTCATTTTAAAATGAATAACATCCTTTAGTTCAGTTTATATAACAGGCATCAGAGATAAAAAGAAAAGATTTAACATACAGACAATAAATGTATAATATAAAATAAAAGCATTTTAAAGGATACTCGCTAGTTATGAAGCTCACAAATTCAGATACACATTCTTGGACACACTCTTTAGCATCTTTAGCAATCTAAGAGAGAGAGAGAGTAAAACAAGGTCAAAGACAATAATACAAACTAAATTTTAAAGCATTTTTTAACTTTTTTTTCTTTAGTTAACAGGTATTAAATTAGTTGAGCAACTAATAATTGGTTCCCAAAAATGTTTTCTGTTATGATATTTAAATTGAGTTTAAATTTCAAATTTTTTTTAATTAATTTGCAATTAACATTTAAATTTAAAAAGTATCTATAATGTTCAAATTATGGAAAATTAAGTATATTAACAGTATAAGGAAAAAGGATTAAAGAATTTAAAGAATTCAGAAGAAAATTTAAACTTTCTCAAAAGTATTAACAAATAATAAATTTACATATCATTCTAGTTTTAAATTACAGCTATTTAGTATCATGAAAGGTTTTACACAAGTAAATAAAAATCTAATATATAAAAATGAAAATTTGTCTGTCTGCCTGTATTTCCATACAAATCCACAGTTTAGAAGCGAGAATCGTGAAATTATACACATAAGCATATTAAAACACAGCCAAGGCAACTAAAGTAATCCGAATTTGAAATAAATTGTAGTTAATTTTTAATTAATAAAAAAAACGCCAATCTAACAGCAATTTTCTATCAAATTTAAACATTTTTTGTCATTGCAGCTGCCAACAATTAAAAAACTACGATAAAATTCTTTCAACAACTAATTTTCTATTGAAAGATTTCCATGTGAAAAATGAAAATGAAATAGAAAGCTTTGAGAATAAGAAAGAAAATAAATATGCTGTTGTATTGGAAGTATAACAGATTTTCAAAGAGTTCTCAATAATACAAGGAGCATACATATGAGTAAGTACAGGAAGCAGGTGAATATATAATGTCATATGAGATTGAGGAACGTATTGAATCATGATTTTTAAAAAAAAAATGGTAATACTGGCATATTTTAACATTTTGAGGTTCTCTGAATTCACTTTCATCATTTTTAAACCTATTCCATATATATATGTGTGTGTGTGTGTATACATGCAGGGTTTTTTTCTTGGAGCCCATCTTCTGGAAAGTAAAGGTTATTTTTTGTGAAATTTATTATATTTTTGCAAAAAATAACATTTTGTAACAAAAGTTGAAATCCAGTTACTCAAATTCAAACCAAGCATTTATAAACAAAAACTTTTTTAAATCCTTTTGCTGAAGAGGCTTTGGTCTCACTCACATTTGAACTCATAAGAGATTTGTCTAGAACCTAAAAACCTCTTACGTTAATTGATTTTATTATGAGATTTTAATGTGTTGTTTTTAATTTTGCACTTTATTCAATATCTGATTTTTAAATGTATTAGTTATTAAAAATTAATAACATTCAACATATCATAAGACAGTAAGTTTTAGTTGTACAAAGATGGATGTTTTACTTGTAAAGAGAAAATTTTCCTAAATATAACTTACAAGACCCAAGTACCATATAAAAATTTAAATTTCATAACTTTTTAAAAATAACTATTTGAAGTAAATGGATTTTCATATGATGAAGAGCAAGATTTGAAACATTTTTGCAATTGGAACTATACCTCAAACTAATGGTTTAGGATTGAGTTATTGGTCAACGATAAGAAAGTACACCCTGTATATTAAATTAACAAATGTTGAACAAATAAGTTGTGTGTCTGACAGAATAAATAGGATGACAAAAAGCTCTTATGAAAATTTTTCTTCTTTCACCAAGGGCACAATAAAAATGGAAGTACCTCACAACATTTCCTTTGATTGACACAAAGGCAATTTCTTATCACATTTTAAATATGCCTAGGAAATTACGTAAAATATCATTACCTCACAATTTAAAATGGTATTCAATAATAACAAATGAAAGAAAAATGTTACCTTGCCACTTTTAGGTATAGCGTTTTTCATTATTCGAGCCACATTTGCAATAGGTAAAAATCTATCCTGAAAGAAAATATTTAATATGTAAATAATTATACAAAATTTTATGATTGGCAAAAAATAAATTAAAATATACATATCAATGAAATAAATATAATTGCTTATTTTCTTCTACATCAATAAAATATTTTAAAAAAAGGTAATTTTCTTAGAAGATAAGCTTACAATTAATTTTAATAAATAATTTCTGTATAAGTTTATTACATCTAAATACATTTTTTAAGATTATGATACTACAAATGTAAAACTAAAAGCATGGTAAAAAGCAAAAATGGCCAACTTGCTTGATCCTGAGATCAAATTTTCTACTTGAATTCTTAGAAATCCCGTACTTTTAAAATTAATAATGTTTCAAACAATAACATCAAATTATTTGAAAAATTAATACCAAGTGAAGTAGAAATGAAGTTTCAATGAAATGATATCACAACATTAATATATAGTGAACAAACAGAAAAACTAAGACAAAATTATCTGAATAATGAAATATTTATTAATAATAAATTTCCAGTTTCAAATCAATCTTCAATACAGTAACAATAATCAGGTATATGTGTCGATGATTATAATAGCAATGAATATTCAGTATATGATTCAGTAAGTAAAGAATGATATTGTGACTTTAATTCTAACAAGGGAACCACCTTTGGTGCAGCTCGCAGATAGTATTGAGAACTGTTGTATTTTAAAGCCCTATATTATGAAGTTTGAGAATTGATAAAAATTTCTTGTTAAAATCGTATTTTTTGATTTTACAGCAGCATAACTTTTGGAAAATGCAAGTTTTGAGACCACTTATCGGACTATTAACATAGAAGTTTTTTTTTTAAAAGCAGTTATAAATACAAATTAGTCATTAATATGAAATATGAACCTACGAATTTGATTTTGAAAAAATACAACATTGTAATTGCATTTTTGGCGGTGCGAAATTGGCTTAATTTGTTACTGTAGAATGTTTTTCGCCAACCCTGGACAAATATCATAGTCATCAGCTGTGTGTGAGTAGCAGTTTGGATTTGTAGTACCATATTTGGCTGCTTAACTCACTTTTGGCATAAAATTAACAATTAAAAATCCAATAATAAAAAAATTAAAAGTATAAAAAAATATATAAACTATGATTTTAACAGAAAAATGTTATTGGTTATCTAACTTTAATGTACAGGTCTACAAAATGCACCAGGTCTTGATGCCAGGTGCGAGCTACACCAAAAGTGGTTCCCTTGTAAGTATGAAAATGTCAATTCTCACAAACTTGATGATTAGAATTGCCAGATAGATATATTCATTTACATTTTTAATACTTGGATATTTCTCACATTTAGAAAATTTTTCTTCAAGCTCCCTAAGTAATTCAGATTGTCAAGTTAGATCTTCATTTTTTAATGTGAATTTTTTCAGCAATGCATTTCACACTTAAGTTTTTCTCAAAAAAAAAAAAAAAAAAAGAAAGAAAGAAAGAAAAGATAAATATAGAAAGATTAATTAATTATTTTTTTTAATCATCAAATTTTGCATTAAAATGTTCAGTAATATTTTTTATTTCTACAAAATACTTTTAATTACAAAAAATAAGTCCTCTCTTTGACAACTTAAAATACTGACAAAAGAGGGTACGGGGCTTAAAAATGGAATTTTCTTGAAAATTTCCTCAATACTACCTCCTAACATTAATGTCTATTAAGGCTGTTCTCAAATCCAAACTGGCTACTTTATGACATCTTTTTCAATTAATTTTTGTTCGGAAACATATGACATTGGCAGAAATTTTGTAATCAAAAGACTTTTTCCATTTTTTGGTAAAGTCAGGAGATCTTTATGAAAATACTGTCAAAGTCAGCATTTTGAACTGAATTTCTGACACTGCAGCACGAGAAAGGGGGAAATGTGTTGTAATGTGACACGAATCATTTATAACTTGTTAAGTAACTTATTTATCAAAAAGAGGAAAACTCATTTCGATTCTAAATCGCTTCAATAGTCAGGCCTGCCAATTTTATGCATTTCCAAACAAAAATGAACCCAGAAATGTGTCAGAAATAGAGATGTGAAATTTTGGAGTGGCAGAAAAAAAAACAGTTTTTTTCCGGGAGTTTTCTTCAGAAATTGGAAATTTTGGAAAAAGATTTTTTACAAATGTTTCTCAAAAATAAGTTACATTTTCTTAAAAAATATGAAATAATAAACATTTTTTAAATTTCTGCATACTAAAAAAAAAAAAAAATTTTTCACTTTACATGAATGTAGTACAAAAAAGAAAAAATAAGTCAGCTTTTAGAAGATTAGACTTTCAGTCTCAGAATTTTCACAGTAGCTTTTCTTGCTTAATTTAACACCATTGTTTGTAATATATCATGTCTCTATTGAAATGATTTTTCAGTTATATTTCTTCAATTACCAGAAGAGAAAATTTAAAAAATAACAAACAAAAAAAATCTTATGAGTTTCAACAAATATTACTGCAGTTTGAAAGAAAATTCAAATTGCATTAAATATCACCTCAACATAGCATTGCTTAAGTTTAAGTATACAGTAAACTCCCGACTATCCGGTCCTCCGTACTATCCGGCTACTACGGATAGTACGTAGTAGCTATCCGTACTCTTTAGTAGTATCCGTTTCTTTAGTAGGCTATCCTACTAAAGAAAATGAGGAATGTTGCGAGTACAGGCAGGTTCCCGTCCGTGGGAAGTGCTGACTCACGACAGGAAGGAGTAAGCGGTCATCTATCAAAGACTTTTTCAAAAACTAAAAACTGTATGTTTTGACTCTTATCTTTGCATAACTTTTAATATTTGGGCAATCATTTATCCATAAACAGTAAAATAAGATTTACTCTTTTTTCGAAATAGGTTTACGTTTTACTTTAATGTTTTGCTTATTTTGAAACTGAATGTACTGTACATATAAAATTTATCTTAAAATGTGTAATATGTGTTTTTAATACTATGGAGAGGGGAAAGCAGGAAGTGAGTAAATATTTATGGAACTTCGGCCTATCCGGCTTTTTTGTTATCCGGCCTACCCTTCTGCCACATTAGGCCAGATAGTCGGGTGTTTACTGTATAAATGATGTCATTTTAAAGAAACAAATTATTGTAGGTGTGACATTATAAACATTATCATTTTTAAATCTTCCATTCCTTAAAAATGTATACTAATTTACAAAATTACATCCCCCTCCCCCCCCCCCCCCCCCCCAATTAGAATTTTCATTTCCCATGTATTTAGTTTTGGTATAGCTTTCCAGTCTAAACCTAAACCAACCCTATATGTTTTGGTTTTAGTTTAAGTTTTAGATTCCTATTATTAAAGTAATATATATATTTCTTTAATGAAAGTTATAAAATAGGTGAATTTTTGAATACTCATAAAAATTGTTTTCAACTAAATTTTTCACAGAAAATTTACATTTTCTTTGCAAAGTTTGTTTGTATGCATTTATATTAAAAAATATATACAGTTAGACAAGTCTTGGGATCTATATTTTAAATAAAAGGAAGATAATAGAAAATAGCTTGAAAAAACTAAATAATTTCAATTGCATATTATTAAAAAAGAATTTGTTTCTAATAATAGTTAAATATTTCTGGAGATTATCATCTGATTATCATATGATTACATGAAACATCGCAGCTATGACAATAAAAATAAATACATGTTTCAAATTTTATATTCAATAATCTTCAACCTATTGGTGTTATTGAAATAATTTTGCATTTTCATTTTTAACAAGAGTAGTTGCATGGGTCTGCTTACATTTTTTTTTTTTCACACCATCCTGTTTTTGTAAACCTTTGTATAAAAAATGCTGCCTTATAAAAAAAAAATCTGACAAAATTGTCATAAAAAATATTATCAAAATTTTATGAATTAGAAATCATCGTTATATTTAGGTTCCTATTTAGATACTTTTATTTTAATAATATCCTTCATATATATACAGCTAGATGATAAATTCATTGATGATTTCAGCTGTTTAGGTGATAGGTTTTGTTATTCTAAAATCATCACATTTCTAGAGGATTCAGAATAAAGATTGAAAAATTTTCCGAATTTTGTGAAGGGTCCTATGTTTTAAAGTGAAAAAATTGTAAACGGACCTTTAAAGGACTGAAGTTCTTCCTAAGCTGCTTACATTTTCATGCGAGACACTGAACATGAAAAAATATCAGAATGCAGCCATAATAACATTTTGAATGTATTATTTTATAAATTAAATTTCAATTTTTCCAATTTGGAAAAATTTAAAAATACACCTTCGGAAAAAACAGGAAAAAAAAAACAGTTTTTTCCAAAGTTTCCGGTTTTTTTCCGAGCATTCCCATCTCTAGTCAGCAAGTAGCTTCTTTGGATTTGAGAACAGCCTTAAAATGCCTGTGATGATTGCAAAATTCGCATGATTCTTTTCTCATCTTTAAAGCGAGAGAAAAACTATTTAAATTCTACTCTATTATATATAAAAAGGACTCTGTGAATGTGTCAGATTCAGAAAGTTTGCGTTGTTTCAGTGCCGTAAAAAGAAATTACTGAGCTGGAAGCAAACAGGAAAAATAATTAAAAGAATATGAAAAGCAAAACCCACTTTTTCCTTACTATTTAAAAAAAAAAAAAAAAAAAAAATTATACCTCCGTTGTTAATTTAGCGATTTTGCTCATATTTTCAGCAAATTGCAATATAGTAAATTAGGCAGTGTAACAACTTTTTATTAAAATACATGTTTCAGTGCCAGAAAAAGAAATTACTGACCTGGAAGCAAACAGAAAAAATAATTAAAAGAAAAAGAATGAAAAGCAAAACCCACTTTTTCCTTACTATTTAAAAAAAAAAAAAAATATTATATCTTTGTTGTTTCTGCAACTTTGCTCATATTTTCAGCAAATTCCAATAACAATAAATTAGGCCAGTGTAACAAATTTTTATTAAAATATACTAATAAGTTGTTAGAAAATTAAACCCCGCACAAAAATGCCCACTAGAGCAACTGCAGAGAAAAAGCAGTGTGGTTTGTTTTATTTTATTCAAACTATGGTGAATGTTATCAAAATCAGATTATGAGCTTTGGATGGATAATGTTTTGTTATGCAGAGATACACTGCAGTGAAGTTTTATTTTATTACAGATAAATGAATGTTATCATAATCCTTTATAACATTTATAAATCAACCACCCTATCTCAACTTCAACATAACTTTTCATTTACAGATGACCAAAATGAGTTGTAGAACTATTTATTTTGGTTTTAAATTGTATTAAAGCATTTAAACCACACGGAATATGCAATGTATAAAACAAATGTGCATGTAAAAAATTAAAAAAATTTCTGAAAGTAAAAATATATGATAAATAAACAGAAAATAATCAAGAGATTTTAATTTCCCCTGTAGACAATATAGCAGAAATCTTTAAATTTGATCAGATGAAACACTGTAGTATACAGATACACAGAAAAGTATTTTCATTGTAATTGCCTGTGTAAAAAATATCACAGAATTGTCAAATTTAATCACACAAAATGTAAAGTAGAAACACTGCAATTTAATAATAATTTTTACGAAATGAATATTGTTTCTCACTGTATGTGCCAATGTCCATCCATCTGATGAAGCCAAAAACATGATTAATTGAAGAAGGCAACTTCTTGCTAATCAATAGAAGTCAAAGTAATAGTGTACTGCAATTCAAATTTCAGCCTCTTTTACTGATTTACAGTCGTTAGCACAAATGTTGTCACAATACATATGTTGCAGAAACAGATACACAGTAAGTTTAGATTAACTGTCGTTTTGGAAACACTTGTGGTTTGCCCCCTGATTCATTCGTTTTCAAATTGCTCTACTGTAGCATGATGATTTGCTAGAACACACTGACACAGCCACTGTTCCTCTCTTTCATCTATGGCTCGTGGAGCAGCACAACTTCCCTGTCACTTATTTTCCATAGTGTCTTTTTGCCATGTATGGTATACTTTTACCACAGCAGTATGAGAACAGTTCATAGTTTCTAAAATGCTGTTATCCTTGGCCCAAAAATCAATAATAATTTATCTTTGTATGTCTGATAAATCACTGTTTCTGCATAACGACTAAAACATTTTCCAAATGCTTATTACCATATACATGGTATAACTTGATGCCAACATCTAAGATTTGAAATGGAAGCATGTTTAGTTAGATCAGGGGTCGGCAAGTAATTTTAAGTAGTGTCCGAATACTTTTGAAAATTTTATATTGAGGTCCAGAGAAAAAACACTTAAGTAATATTAGTGCTTATTAATTTTAAATTGTTATTTTTACACATGCATACATACACTATAGAATAGAAAAATCAGGTATTTGTTATGAAAAATTACTATATGCACAAGTATACGTTCTGCAAAATTTTATATACACATTATAAAACAGGGATCACTCTAGAGAGTTTTAGAGGGGCGGCCTACCCTCATGCCTTTTTTAGATAAAATCCCACCCTCTTTGCCCTTTTTTCAGGTAGAATTCTACCCTCCTTGCCCTTTTTCCAGGTAGAATCCTGCCTTGTTTGCATTGTACTATCTTTTAGTTTTAAAATGCTTGTATGGTACATCAAGAGTACTCCTCTTTCCCTCTTTATTTCTCTGTGAAATGCCCTGGTATACGTAATCTTTGACTTAGTGATTCATTTTTCCATTTATCATTTTTTCCATTGAAAAAGACAAAAGGTAACTAAGGGTCATTGATCAATTTCACCTTCTCTATTGAAATGTAGTATTAGATCAGGCATTCTGGCCTTTGACCACATGATAACTTACATAAGTTACAATTTGAGAAGTAGCTTTAGAACTTTTATTTTGTAGCTTTCTCAAAACCAGTTTCGCTAAACCAAGAAAAAGTTATCTGGTAAATAAAGGTTTTAGAGAGAGAAGTTTTTGAATATTGTAGGAAAAAGGGGAAATGACTGTGAATATAATAAACAATTTTACAATAAATATTGAAAATATAAGTTTCATTTTGCTATTTTTAATACTTTTCAAATGGTGAAGTTATGGAAATTAGAAATGTTATTGGATTTTTAAATTAAAGAGTACTTTAATATATTGCCAGACTTCCCTCCCCACCAGTATATTGGTATATGCACTTATTACAAAAATGTCCTTTTTATGAAATGATGTGCCCTTTTCAACAAAATTGCCCTTATTATGTAATGTGCACCCTGCCCTTTTTTATGTTCTAGAATGATCCCTGTATAAAATAGAAAAAAACAGATATTTGTTGAATAATTAGAGATAATTGAAGATAATAGTTGAGATAATTGTTTTAATAAACTATTTATTCAAATTGAAAATTTTTGGCGGTCCTCGATTTGACCTTCCGCGGTCCCGATGTGGACCACAGTCCGCCAGTTGCCGACCGTTGAGTTAGATATTCAGCTTTTGATTTTTATCCAGAATTGTTGTTTCCAAGGGATTTCCATAAATTGCCTTCTTTCAAATTTTGATTGGATGTGATTCTTAATATGTAATCTAATAATTAATTTGAAATAAGAAACAATGCCACAATCATATACATTATACAAATCTGATCAAATGGATGTTGATTTAATGCCTAACCAGTTATCCAGAAAAATCAGTTATCTGGTATACATCTAGCCTTTACCATTCTGGATATATGGTTCTATACTATTAGGGGTCTGTCCAGACTTTTTTCCCAGGGTCCTGTTTTTGTGAAATTGTGAACAGCTTTTTATATTTGTGAAAAATCTAATAATATTTTTGGGAATTTGAAATGATCGTTATATTCAGGTTCTTGTTTATACATTTTTAAGATGATATATGGATGTAAAATACATATATTTTCTTTATATTTGTATAAGTGACAGGTCAGATTTTAGTTTTATATGAATAATTTGTGAAATGTTCAGTTTAAATAAGGAACAATTTTGTGAAAAACCTATTTTTCAGACAAAGAATTTTGTGAAGGGTCCTGTTTTAGCAAAAATAATTTTGTGAAGGGTCCTGTTTTAGGGAAAATAATTTTGTGAAAGGTCCTGTTTTGAAATGAGAATTTTTGTGAAGAGTCCTTTAAAGGACCTAATGTTTTCCTAAACACATCCTTGACTATATTTGTTTATCCATGATGACAAAAGTAAGAATCATTGATTTTAATCATTAGTGGATACATTAATGCTACGTGAATGTGTATATATATTCCATGAAGTGAAAATTTGAAATGATCCTCTACTCATCTTATAACACTGTAATATTTTACATATACCTAATCTACAAATAATATTGAAAACAAGCAGTCAACAAACATGGGTAAAATAGTACATTAATTAGTTAAGATAAATTTAAAAATCAAATTATTATACTAAATAACAATTAGATTATTTAAGAAAAAATGTGGTAAAGGAAAAAAACACAGAATTTTACAAACAAAATTTACATAAGCTATAATATACCTGTTCTCTCAAAGGTTCTCCATCTTTATCCCCTGCATCCATGCTATCACCTGATATGCCTAACGTTTCATCACCATCTGACAAGAGAAAAAAAAAATGCTTGCTTCTAAATTTGAAAACATGCACAAGTAAAAATAAATGAAGAAACCTAACTAAATAAAAATCAATATTTAAAATATAAAGTATGTAGGCCCTCTTGTTATCAATTGCAAGAAAAATGAAAAATTTCATGTGAGATTTTAAGATAATAAAAACACAAACCTTCAGCATGTACAATGTACTGCCCTCCAGCTGTCAAAAAAGAATCATGCATTCCAGAAGCACCGTTATCTCCGTTGTCCATTCTAAATAATGAAAGTAGTTGTTACATATATATATAGCTTAACATTTACTGTTAACAAATAGCAATTAACAGAACTAAGAATTAATGAAGAAAGTGCATGCATTATAATTAATTCTTAAGCTAACATCAAATTCTATTCAGAAACATAAAACAAGAGAAATGAATAGAATGTTACAATTGGAAGTCGCTTCATATTTTTATTGAAAAGAAAACATATCATTATACAAAATCTTACAATTTACAAATCAGAAGTAATTAACAACAAAAGTAAAATAAACGAATAACTTATGAAATTTTGAACGAAATTACGAAGTATATAACTAATTCTTAAAAATAATTACTTTGTAGCGACACACACCTTAAAATTTATAATTATAAATAGAAGTTTTCACGAAAACAGTACACAAAACAAAAATCTCAGGTAAGTGGTGGTTGGTTGATTGATTGCTGATGAATTGGATCTGTTTGTAAAATAAACATAGCTGATTGGTTGAATTTATGGTTAGTTGGTTCGATCAACAATGGAATATGTGCTGAACTCCTATCAAAGGTTCTGTTCAGAAACGAAGATCAGGCGGATCGCGGGCGAAGGAGATGTGCGTATGGAGTAGGTCTTTTCGTAGCAAGTATTTTGTAATAATTCAATTATTTCATGCTTTCAGAACAGGTAAAAACAACGACTACATATCCTTATTTTTCCAAAACAATGGCTCTCGTAATAAGAATACATACCTATATTTACTCAAACAAAATCCAAAACATTCATGAAAGTATCACGTGATCAGATTTAGCCTGATCATCGACCAAAAAAAAAACTGTGGGTGGTTTGATCACGTGATTGGGCTTTTTGTGTTTATGTTTTACTTGTTTTGGTAGGCTGATTGATACAGCTGTAGCAGCCTGATCGGAGATCTAAAAATTTTCAACTTTTCAACATTCTAAAAAGATTTTTTGAAGCTTCATATTTTCTAATGACCCAACATAAAAATAATAGAATACCGAAGTATGATGTTTATATATATATATATATATATATACATCATATATTTATATAACTGCTGTCAACTTATATGTCACTAAAACTGCAGCGCCTACTAAAACTAATATATTAATTTAGATGACAGCAGATACATAAATATATGTATTGTACAAATCAATGTATATAATAAAATAAAGTTAAATTTTCTATAACCGGTGCATCTTTAACTAACAAGGAGAGGACGTTCGGATCACCGATTTCCTGAAACACTGTGTTGGTTTGAATAACGATAATGTAAATTCTGAAAAAAAAATACAAATATCGTTACGCATTTTACAGTCGTTTGGGTTGTCCTACAACAGATGAACCTGGACGGTATGGATGCGATTTAGGAAAATTCCCTCGATTCGTGCATTGCTTTGAAAGTTCAGTACCATATTTTGTATTTTATCTCAAAATGCGTTTCTAGCCAAAAGTGCACCAATCGAGGGAACTTTCCAAATTCGCGCTTGCGATCTGGGTATGTTTCTTATTAAACTGTTTATAATAACTTTATTTGGTGCTAAGAAATGTAAAGGCTGCAGACAGGAATGTAATGGAGGATATACGGTAGATATGACGTATACATTCTGAATTATTTTAAGGAATATCGGATACCACCTTCTCAAAAACACTATAGCACATACTCTTTAGGGTATACCCTCTGCCTACAGCGTATGCCCTCTGGTTTTTTTTTACGACTACTTCACTGGCTGCAGAATGAAAATTGTAAGTGTATAAGTATACTAGTGAAATTATAAGTGATGATGTCATTAAGTAAATAAAAAGCTGTCAATTCCCCTGTTTCAAAAGAGTTGCAACTTTTAATTTTTTTCTGAATATTTCCTGCCCTTAAGGATTCTAAGGGTATGTTTTTAAAAAATAAAAAACATTAGAAAAATCAAGGATGTATTTTGCATTTTAAAATTATTTTTGTGTTTAGTCAAATGCGAAAACCACTTGTATTGAAATTGGCTATTAGCTTTTTTCTTTGGTATCATTTATAAATCAAGGATCTGATCTGATATATATATATTTAAACTAGGATGACTCAAATAGGAAACACAATGTTTATCATAAGCATCATATTTACTATCAAACTCATTGGAATAACTTTGTTTTATACTAATAATATAAAATGCTGCAAAATAAAAAAATTCAGTATATAACTAATACAAAAGTCAAAGTTTGCATCAGCAAAAGGTAACTAATTCTGAGTATGTGCAGATAGGATGCACCCATATTGAAGCACTTATTTGCAGTTTTTAAACAAATACTACAATTTAGAATTTATACAAAACTGTAAAAAAAACCCAAAACTAAATTAAATTTTTGAGCAGTTTCATTTAGATTTTTGAAAGAGAATTTCATTTGGTGGCCTTGGCAATTTTCCCAGGGGGGCTCAAAATTTTTCAGGGGGTGCTGACCCCCTCCCCCCCTGGCACCCCTCTAGCTACGGCCCTGTATGTTGGTGAGGTACCCGGAATTCGCTATATAGTTTTTAGTTATATTTGGTTCATTCGTTCGAAAAATATAGAACATTTCCTTCACTAGATGCCAGCACTACAAATTGTTAAATCTCTCGCTTCCAGTTTGTGCGTGAAGAGTGTGACTTTTTACATAACACATGCCCATCAAATGCGCCCAGAGAAGATGCGCACTTTTTAGCACAAAAGCAAATGTGCATAAAACACGCACAATGTGTAAAACATGCAACATCCCATACAGCACAATTACGTCCTGAGGACATACGATAAACGTCATATGTAGAATAACGCCTCGTCCGTTGGACGTCCTACAATATCCTATCCGTGCCCTGCGAACATCCAGTAGGGAGCAAAAAGAGACTCCTATGCTCGTCCTGTGAACGTCATTTTCAGCCATGTATAGTATGACAATAGGACGCTCATAAGACGAGATAAAATGAATAGAATTGCGCATCCTCTGCTTATTTGCTAACATTTTTAAATGAATATAATTGTATCGGAGATAACATACCAGATGTAAGCGTTATCAGGCTAGACATGTGGTTTAAGTTTTTAAACATTAAAGAGGGTGTGTAAACTGGAAAAAGTTTTAAAGTAGTACCCATCCTCCAATAGAACAAACAGACTCACACTTACTATCAAACCGTAAACGAAAAATGCAAAGTTGTTTACTATGGAATTAAAGCAGCACTGACAAGGAAGGTCTCCATAAGCGCATACTCAGAAAATTTTGAAAAAATTACAGAATGTTCTTCTCATGAGGCAAGCGTCACTTTTAGACATTCATAGGATCAGTAGCGGACGCTTTATATAAAAAAGAAAATTATTTAAAAAATCAGATGTTTGAGGCGGGAGGAATTGTCCCACCCTCCCTTTCCCAAATGATGTCATGAATTTTTATTAATTTTATCTTAACTTGTGCAGAAGTGCACAGTAAAACATTTTTATTAAAAAATATTGGTAACCTGTACAAGCTACCACTATTTTTAATTGATATGTTTTAGTATGCACCACTGCACAAGTTAAAGTAAAATTAATAGAAATTCGAGACATCATTTGAGAAGGGCAGGGTAGGGCAATCCCCCCCCCCTCCCTCCACGATTTTTTAAAATAATTTCCTTTTTTACTTTCTTCTATCTATAATAGAAGAAAGTATTGTAATCGAAATTTTTTTCGACTTCCGGTTTTCGACGGATTTACACGTTTTCGGTGTCAGAGATTCCGAAAAACACGTTTTTACGAAATGTCTGTCTGTCCGTCTGTCCGTCCGTCCGTCTGTCCGTCTGTGTGTCTTCATTGTACCATCTAAAAGTGTATGAAGTTATGCTTCAAATTGAACCAAATTTTTTTTATATGTTTTTGGCTATGGCAAGCAGATTCTATCAGAATTCGGGGATATTTCGACGAAAGGGGGTGCTGTGATCGATATTTTTGTTCCATTTTCACTATTGTACCATCTAAAAGTGTATGAAGTTATGCTTCAAATTGAACCTAATTTTTTTTCTATATTTTTGGCTATGGCAAGCAGATTCTATCAGAATTTGGGGATATTTCGACGAAAGAGGGCGCTGTGATCGATATTTTTGTTCCATTTTCACTATTGTACCATCTAAAAGTGTATGAAATTATGCTTCAAATTAAATCAATTTTTTTTCTATGTTTTTGGCTATGGCAAGCAGATTCTATCAGAATTTGGGAATATTTCGACGAAAGGGGGTGCTGTGATCGATATTTTTGTTCCATTTTCACTATTGTACCATCGAAAAGTGTACGAAGTTATGCTTCAAATTAAACCTAATTTTTTTTCTATGTTTTTGGCTATGGCAAGCAGATTCTATCAGAATTTGGGAATATTTTGACGAAAGGGGGCGCTGTGATCGATATTTTTGTTCCATTTTCACTATTGTATCATCGAAAAGTGTATGAAGTTATGCAGATAATTGAACCAATTTTTTTTCTATATTTTTGACCATAGCCTGCAGGTCCAGGTTGAATTCGGGGATATTTCGACGAAAGGGGGCGCTGCCATCGCGATTTTTGTTCGATTTTCACTATTGTATCATCGAAAAGTGTATGATATTATGCAGATAATTAAACCAAAATTTTGTAATTTGTTTTTGGCTGTAGCCAGCAGGTCCTACTAGAATATGGGGATATTCCGCCGGAAGGGGGCGCTGTGATAGCCATTTAAAGATTTCAAATTCAAAAACATGTATAAAAAATTAGAAATCCTAAAAGTTTTTTCCGTTAAATGTTCGGCCTTGATCCGGAGAATCCGGAGCAGTTTTTGTTTTGTCTCTATATTAAAAAATGGCGGAGATATAGCGGTTTGAAATTTTAGGGTGGTTGACATTATCAAACAAGACAGCAGAATTCATCCATGTACGGGTTTAATTTATGAGTTTTAGTTAACAGGGTTTCAGCAAATTTTCTTTTATTGTTGTAACCATTGTTCCTATTCTTAAATGCTTAACACTACATATTTATATTCGCCAACGTCAAATTCTCGCCAAGCTTGGCGGCAATTGACGAAATAACGTCAGATTTGGCGACAACAATAGGTTGCCCCACATGAAGCCAACTTGGCTGTTGAAGACTCATTTGGCGATATTCTCATTCAAATTCAATGTTGACGAGAACTGGGCTTGAATCTTCTTTAATTGGGTTCCACGCATTTCAGCTTCGTGTTTTCCAGTAAAATTAGCTGAAATCGTAAAACCAAGGAGGCTATGTGTTCCGGTCGGTACAGGCCAAAAGAACTTTTCGTAGTTTAGTATACATCAGTTGATTGCATCCCGGTAACCTGATGATTCGCAAGCAGCTGACGTACAACAGAATTACGAAAAATATTGATTTTATTGGCGATGTGAGGACGAAATTAGAAGTATTAACATGATTGAGATAGAAGAAAGTTTTGGGATTGGCACATCCGACTAGTTTTAAGTTGTCCCACCCTGCCCTCCCCAAATGATGCCCCGAATTTCTATTAATTTTATTTTAACTTGTGCAGAAGTGCACAATAAAAAAATTTTAATTAAAAAATAGTGTTAACCTGTCCAAGCAAGGTTTAGTTTTAATTGAAATGTTTTAGTATGCACCACTGCACGAGTTAAGATAAAATTAATAGAAATCAAAAGCGTCATTTAGGAAGGACAGCCTGGGGCAATTGCAACCCCCCCCCCCCTTCTGATTTTTAAATATCATCTTATGTCTTTCTTTTTATTAGTTTAATGTTTTCAATTGTTTTTACAAATACTGGGCTGGGCTAGTTGAGCTAAAGCCGAAAGGTACCCAAAAGTATGAAAACATGGAGAACTGGGTGCAGGAAAACACAATGGTAAACCTACGAGTCAACATCTAAAATCGGGTTTTCACGTGTTTTCCACCAAGATATGACTTGGCAGACCGATTGCGTTTTAATATGCGAATCGAGTTTTACCCTTAGACCATACAATAAACTAGACCCCACATTGGTAACCTTTTTGATGACCGGCATCAGAGGTGCAGGTGGTAGATTTATTATTCCGCCAAACTGGTTTTTCTCCCGCCAAAATCTACTTGGAGAAATTTTCCCCTTTTCCCGCCGAAACTTTATATTGCGTCTGTGCCTGTCTGTGCTCTTGTTGTTTTTCTAGAGATTGACTAATATTTTAAATTCCAAACAGTTCTTTAAGTCTAACGATAAATTGTGAATAAATGTCAAGACTATAATTCAGTGTAAAATAAAATATAGGCAACATCAAAGTGTTGAGTCAAAATACCAGCAAGAAAATACAAAAGAATAATAAATATATTAACATGGTTCTCAAATGACTATTTCAACAATACGAAACTTTCTGACTCAATTTTAAACGAAAAGGCATAAAATGGCAGGCCTCACTGCGATTTTACAAACCATCATGCGTAGAACGATTGGAGGCGATGTTGAATAGTGATTGGTCGACTGCCTGAGACGATGTAGGAGGAGCTTAATGCGCTTGAAGAGGATATTTTTCATTTCGTTGAAGATTCATAAGATCGTCTGAGCTTGTATATTCATGTTTGCTTTATTTTTAATGATGCTTAGGACATATTAAACTTGTCTAACAAAATAATATTAACTTAATCCAATTAAAAGAAAACAATCCATGTGTACAAGTATAATTTGAAACAGCAAATCAAATACTTCTAGCTCTTGTATTTTCAGAGCTCATTACCTAATTCAACTCCTGTTTTTTTTTTTTTTAAGAAAAATAAAACTGATATTTTAATTGTAAAGGTTATTGAAAACTAATTTAAATTTGTAGTAGCTTGTGTACATTTTTTAAGTGAAAAAACTATACGTCCAGCTTAATTTATTGATACATAACAAACCTTACATAAAGTAAAACATATTTCATTTATAAATTATTAATATCTATATCCACAACTTCCAATTTTCAAATAAAGATTACATGTTTACATTTTTTTATAGTTTTTATTTTAAATTTTATTTATAGTAAATACTACAATTAGATAGAATTAAACAAAGAACAACATATTAAACATTATTTCACAAGAATAAACTGAAAGCACAGCAAATAAATGTTAGCTTTTCTGAATGTTTATTATTATTTTTTTAATCATCATAATTGAATTAATAAACGAAAATAAAATTACTAGGTCGTTAAAAACTTTTTGAACTGTGTTATTTCATAAAATCAACATATACTTAAGCAATGCATTTTTCAGATTTTTATATAGTTTGTTATTTCATAAAATCAATATAAACTTAAGAAATGCAGATTTCAAATTTATATATATAGTTTTAAATTTTTTACTGAACTTAAAGGTTTATTAAACAATTTCTTTCATATCTTTAAGTCAAGACAGCGTAAAATACAAAATTTGCCACACAAATTCATTTAATTTTGGAAATATACTTTATTAATTTTTTCTTTTTACAATTAAAAACTTGCAAACATTGCATGTTTGCAAAATTTGGCAAAAGTTAACTGAAAAAAAAAAATCTCATTCAGTAATTAAATAATTTTAAAAGCTATACAAATTACACTCGAATGCCTAAAATCCATGCAACGTCTAAGCCGTTGTGTAGTGGCGCCATCTGTTTGTAAAATGAAGTATTAAAACAAAAATATAAAATAAATCTAAGATATGAGATTTTAGTTTCGGAGCGATTTTTTAAAAATCCAGAATAAGTAAAGGTTTTCTAAGCATAGCTCTTAAAATCATTAATATTTGGTTAAAGCCAATTTTTAAAGCGATTTGAACATCTTAATAAAATGATACCTAACCCTTTTTTTTTAAATAACAACCTTTAAGATATGATAGATCTACCAAACAAATACAACATTAAGAATAAATATGAATTCTGAAATTAAATTGCATTAAAATACTTTTTATTAAAAATGAGAGCTATAATAATGAACTTCATAGATTTTATGCAGTTATGTTCAAGTAAACCCCCCCCCCCCCCCCCAATATAGTTTTAAACCCTGGGGTTGCTGAAGACCCAAATTACTGAATTAATGCATAATGAATAATAATCTTGAAATTTTAGACCAGCACAGTTATTGAACTAAACAGGAATTAATCATAACCTAAAAAAGGACATGCTGTGATTTTAAAATAAGCAATTAATCATTCAACATTTTTTTCCCCCACAAAATTAAAATAATGATAACTATATTTATTATTACCAGTGTTAGATAGATTTACCTCCTTCATTTTTACTATATTTAAATAATATTTATTTATATTAATTATATGTTTAAATAATAATACTTATTAATATTAATTGTATGTATTTAAATAAAAATATTAATTAATATTAATTATATTTATTTAAATATAAATAATAATTAAAAATTAAATAATAAAATAATAGACAAAAAAAATAAATATGGTAATCTTCCACAACTTTATCACTGCAGATCAACCAGTAATTGGCAAAAAGAATTTTAGTAAATTAATAGAGATTTTTAAGAATAATGCTTAATTTTAAAAGATGAAAACTTTAATTAATTAATTCTGCTAATTTGATAATCATCTGTTACTAAAGTTCTAATACAAAAAATATTTTTAATGAAAGTTTAGGAGTTTTTGCATTTTAATAAATGTTCGTATAGTTATTAAAAAATAGCGTATATGAATTAAAATTAAATTTAATTCTTGAAATTTATCTGATATTAAATTTTATTGTATGTGATAAAAATTTAATTTTTATTTACCTTAATTATAATTTATAATTTAATATTGTTTAACTTAATTCTAATTAAAATTTAATTATCAAATTGAGAATAAAATATTGCAGAGCAATTGATAAAGATTAACTGATCTTTATATCAATGCTTAAGAAGCATTGTTAATAAATAATTAATTTAATTATTTATAATTAATTAATTATAAAAATCTCTATTAATTTACTAAAATTCTTTTTGCCAATTACTGGTTGATCTGCAGTGATAAAGTTGTGGAAGATTACCATATTTATTTTTTTTGTCTATTATGTTTTATTAACTAATTCAATAAAGATCAAAGCAAAACTCTAAAAATGCAAAAAAAATTAGCAAGGACACAACTTGATGCATCAAAATTACGAGCCTGATGCTTTAACCACTATACTAGATCGGACACAAAAATTTCCTAACTTTTAACATACTTGTTCATTTAATACGCTTTAACTCCTCCCCTCAATAACAACGTAACCATCTTTCAGCCAATCACTATTCGACACCGCCTCCAATCGCTCTACGCGTGATGTTTTGTAAAATCGCGGCCTCACTATTGAAGTGATTTTGAAATTTTTGATCAGCAAATGAGTTGAGTTCTATTGTGCTGTCCTCTAATAAAAAAACCACTGTACTACTACATCAAATATTTCACTAAACTCATATTTTTACTTTCTTCTATCTATAATAGAAGAAAGTATTGTGATCGAAATTTTTTTCGACTTCCGGTTTTCGACGGATTTACACGTTTTAGGGATCAGAGATTCCGAAAAACATGTTTTTACAAAATGTCTGTCTGTCCGTCCGTCCGTCTGTCCGTCTGTGTGACTTTTTTTTTGTACCATCGAAAAGTGTATGAAGTTATGCTTCAAATTGACCCAAATTTTTTTTCTATGTTTTTGGCTATAACAAGCAGATTCTATCAGAATTTGGGGACATTTCGACGAAAGGGGGCGCTGTGATCGATATTTTTGTTCCATTTTCACTATTGTACCATCGAAAAGTGTATAAAGTTATGCTTCAAATTGAACCTAATTTTTTTTCCATGTTTTTGGCTATGGAAAGCAGATTCTATCAGAATTTGGGGATATTTCGACGAAAGGGGGCGCTGTGATCGATATTTTTGTTCCATTTTCACTATTCTACCTTCTAAAAGTGTATGAAGTTATGCTTCAAATTGAACCACATTTTTTTCTATGTTTTTGGCTATGGCAAGCAGGTTCTATCAGAATTTGGGGACATTTCGACGAAAGGGGGCGCTGCGATCGATATTTTTGTTCCATTTTCACTATTGAACCATCTAAAAGTGTATGAAGTTATGCTTCAAATTGAACCAAATTTTTTTTCTATGTTTTTGGCTATAACAAGCAGATTCTATGAGAATTTGGGGACATTTCGACGAAAGGGGGCGCTGTGATCGATATTTTTGTTCCATTTTCACTATTCTACCATCTAAAAGTGTATGAAGTTATGCTTCAAATTGAACCACATTTTTTTTCTATGTTTTTGGCTATGGCAAGCAGGTTCTATCAGAATTTGGGGACATTTCGACGAAAGGGGGCGCTGCGATCGATATTTTTGTTCTATTTTCACTATTGAACCATCTAAAAGTGTATGAAGTTATGCTTCAAATTGAACCTATTTTTTTACTTTCTTCTATCTATAATAGAAGAAAGTATTGTAATCGAAATTTTTTTCGACTCCCGGTTTTCGACGGATTTACACGTTTTAGGGGTCAGAGATTCCGAAAAACATGTTTTTACAAAATGTCTGTCTGTCCGTCTGTCCGTCCGTCCGTCTGTCCGTCTGTGTGGGTCTTTTTTGTACCATCGAAAAGTGTATGAAGTTATGCTTCAAATTGAACCAAATTTTTTTTCTATGTTTTTGGCTATGGCAAGCAGGTTCTATCAGAATTTGGGGATATTTCGACGAAAGGGGGCGCTGCGATCGATATTTTTGTTCCATTTTCACTATTGTATCATCGAAAAGTGTATGAAGTTATGCTTCAATTTGGACCCGATTTTTTTTCTATGCTTTCGGCTATGGCAAGCAGGTTCTATCAGAATTTGGGGATATTTCGACGAAAGGGGGCGCTGCGATCGATATTTTTGTTCCATTTTCACTATTGTACCATCTAAGAGTGTATGAAGTTATGCTTCAAATTGAACCAGATTTTTTTTTATGTTTTTGGCTATGGCAAGCAGGTTCTATCAGAATTTGGGGATATTTCGACAAAAGGGGGCGCTGCGATCGATATTTTTGTTCCATTTTCACTATTGTACCATCTAAAAGTGTATGAAGTTATACTTCAAATTGAACCAGATTTTTTTTTCTATGTTTTTGGCTATGGCAAGCAGGTTCTATCAGAATTTGGGGATATTTCGACGAAAGGGCGCGCTGCGATCGATATTTTTGTTCCATTTTCACTATTGTATCATCGAAAAGTGCATGAAGTTATGCTTCAAATTGAACCACATTTTTTTTCTATGTTTTTGGCTATGGCAAGCAGGTTCTATCAGAATTTGGGGATATTTCGACGAAAGGGGGTGCTGTGATAGCCAAATTCAAAAGGTCAAAATAGCCAAACTCAATTTCAAATTCAAAAAGATGTGCAAAAAAATTAGAAATCCTACAATTTTTTTTCGTTAAATGTTCAGAGAATCCGGAACAATTTTCGTTTTGCCTCTATCTTAAAAAATGCCTGAGATATAGCGGTTTGAAATTTTAGGGTGGCTGACATTTTCAAACAAGACAGCAAAATTCATCCATAAACGGGTTTAACTTATGAGTTATAGTTAACATGGTTTTGGCAAATTTTCTTTCATTGTTGTAACAATTAATCCTATTATATGCTTATCACTATATATTTATATTCGCCAACGTCAAATTCTCGCCAAACTTGACGACAGTTGGCGAAATATCGCCGAATTTGGCGACCAAAATAGGTTGTCATAAATGAAGCCAACTTGGCTGTAGAGGACTAATTTGGCGATATTCTTATTCAAATTCAATGTTGACGAGAACTGGGATTGAATCTTCTTTAATTAGGTTCCACGCATTTTACCTTCGTGTTTTCCAGTAAAATTAGCTAAAATCGAAAAACCAAGAAATAGGGAGGCTATCTGTTCCTGTCGGTTCAGACCTGAAGGACTTTTCGTAGTTTAGTATTATACATCAGTTGATCGCATCCCGGTAACCCGACGATTCGAAAGCAGCTGACGTACAACGGAATAACGAAAAATATTGATTTTATTGGGGATATGATAACGAATTTTGAAGTATTAACATGACTGAGATAGAAGAAAGTTTTGGGATTGGCACATCCGACTAGTTTGTTTTGTTCTGTTTTTCTGCACCATTTTGAATAATAAAAATAGTTAAAAATATCTAAGGAGTGCATATTTAGTTTTAAAATAATTTAAACTAACAATTGCAGCATTTTGGCAAAACATGAGCTTCATTTTTACAGATTTTTCTTATTATAATAAAATTTTAGAATATCTACATAATTTTTTAATTGTTTTTAGGTTAAACCATTAATAGGTAATAAAATGCATCATTTTCAGCTGATTACATCAGGTGTAGGGTTTTTTTTGGATAACATGAGTTACTTTTTAGAAAACTGTTTTTTTTTCAGATAAGAATTTGTTATTAAGCAAGAGCTTAATTGTCTGCCATTTTGTAATAAAGTGATAAAATGTAAAATACTCAATATTAAAATCATCGAACAAGCTGTAAAAATTTAACAATTTTTAAAATTCTTTATTATACTTTATATAAAGAAAATTTCAAAATTAATTTTTTTAAGAGAACAGTACAGTGTCGTATGCAGGATTTAATTTCGGGGGGGGGGGGGAGGGGCTGACTTAAATTTCGATAATGTTCTGAGTCTTACGAAATATGTTGAACTGCGTTATAAACAGAAATCATGTTTGACAATAAGGCCGTAGGCAGAGAAAAACGGGGGGGGGGGGTACGGGGCCGAACTCGAGCACCCCCCCACCTCGCCAAAATAAGTTTAAAAGTGATAATAGATTGTTTCATATACTTTCATTTAAAAGAAAGTCATTGTAGATTACAATCTATAAAGTTGTCTCCTTCTCCCCTAAATTCTGGCTACGATTTTTGCTTGGGACAATCGCAAACATTTTTTTTTTTCATATTTATTTTATTTTTTTTTAGGATCAATTGCCTATTAACAGAAATCATGTTTGACAATAAGGCCGTAGGCAGAGAAAAACGGGGGGTACGGGGCCGAACTCGAGCACCCCCCCCCCTCAAGGCACGTGGG
Source organism: Maratus michaelseni (assembly GCA_963931845.1). NCBI lineage: Eukaryota > Metazoa > Arthropoda > Arachnida > Araneae > Salticidae > Maratus > Maratus michaelseni. The sequence goes on from OZ007594.1 coordinate 252,075,619, forward strand.
GCACTTTCCCAGAACCCACATATTTAAGGGGCCCAAAATGTATGGTGTTTCAAATCAATTTTATTGTAAACAATCTTAATCGATTAAGAAATTAAAATTTCTAGATTCATTACACAACATATGTAAGCTAAAATTGTCAGTGATATCATAAGTATATTTATAATTTTTCTTCTCATTTGAAGATTTAAGTTTCTTATAGTGCGCCCAATTTATTTCAGCTTCTTTATATGTGTTTTAAACTTGTTTAAAAATGTTTTAATTTTATGACTATCTTATTTATTAAATATCATTTTCTTTGGGTTGCGTATGTTTTTAAAGTTCGTGCAACGTTAGTTCATGTTTATATAACATGATATTTGAGTCTGTCAAGCTAATTTTTACGAAGAAATTTCAATAATAATAATAATAATCCAACTCCAGTTCACATTTATTCTCAGTCTTTCATTTAAATGGGTGCATTTCATCGTTATATTCATACACTTCTCATTCACAGTATTTGTAAAAATGTGATAATCTACGATTAAGATCAAAAATATTTTCTGTTGTCATGGCCCAAAATTTTGATGGTTCAGGATAAACAAACTTTCTTTGCAAAATCTCTGTTTTTAATACCAACAAAAATTTAATTCAAAATCTTAGGGGTAGCAAGCATTCCTTCTTGATCTCCTCCTTCCCTTCGTATGCATGCTCCTGGGATTTTGATCAAAGGTATGGCTATTAACCTTCAAGAAATATATGTTAAAAAAAAACTCATCAAATTTGTAAAGGAAGGGACAAGTTAAGAATTAATTGGAAACTAAACATCAAATTTCCCTTTTTAAAAAAGTCTTAAAGTTATTGAATTAGGGCTAACAATATTACTGGACTTTAAAAAAAAACGGTAAGTAAAATTGTAAGAAAATTTATTTTTAACCTGTGAGTTTATTTAATGCTATGCTTCTTTTGTTAAATATTCCAAATGGTAAAAATGCCGATACTAAAGTGTGTCGTGTCAAAATAAGAGCGATTAGAAAAGAACACTATTCGTAATATTGTACTTTCATAGAAGAGTAATTAAGAATTTTTATCTTTTGCTTGATCACTCGTACACTGAAATATTGAAAAAGGCAGCTTCCTCCCTGCTCATCAAAGGGAAACTTTCTGACACATTTATAAACGCAAAGGCATTACACTGGCAGGCATGACTATAGAAGATATTTGGAATCAAGATGAGTTTTCCATTTTTTGCTAAATAGATTACTTATCGAGTTATAAGTGATTCTGGTAACGTATTAACGACTCGTTTTTCGAGTTTCTCAGGCTGCCGCGTTGGGAATCCGATTCAAAACGCCAACTTGGACAGTGCTTTCTGAAAGTTTTTTACCTTTACAAAAAAAAAAGGGAAAACGTGTTTCGATTGCAAAATTTCTGAATAAAAAGACCTATGAATTTCATGCGTTTCCGAGCAAAAATGAATTAAAAAATATGTCATAAAGTAGCCAGTTTGTATTTGAGAACAGCCTTAAATCTGGAAAATCACGTAACGTAAATAGAACTAGTTCGCTAGTAAAAAGACCAGGAACAAACAAATCAACAGAAGATTATTTTTTTAGTATTACTACTGGGCATCTTTAAAAGACCTTTCCAAAACCGAAAATCAATAATCTTGCTTGACATTGCCATTCACAAAAAAAATTTCAGTTCGTACATTTGCTGATTTGGCGATAATGTTTAATGTCACTGAGCACTAATATACCTCCTTAGTCTTGGCATCATTTGTGGAAGAGAGTTAAGTATTCTTTAAATTAATTAAACTACTTCTAGATCTTGCCAATTGAGCATATTATACGGATTCAATTATCCACTAAAACATGTGTGGAACTGTTTTTCAGTCATTTGAAAATAGATTTTGTGGTCTCAAGTAATTTTGATTGCAGGACTGAGAGGCATATGGGGCTAACGAAAAAACAAATTCGTTGCGCACCAGAAAATAAAACAAATTTATCTCAAAAAGAAAGAAACAAAGTCAGTTTTTTTTTATTTCACTGCGACCACTTCGGAAGGGGAATGGAACTGTTACCCCATAACCCCCATCCCTTGTGTGCTAATATGGGACTAAAGAAAATAAATTGGGTTGTCCATTGCATGACAGAAAAAATAATTCTAATTTTATCTCAAACATAAAGAGAAAAATCGGCACTTTTTTCATTCCATTTTTGACCATTTTGGGAGGTAGGGGGTCTGTGCCCCATCAGCCCCTTCCCCCTCGTTGGATATGCTGTGGTGTTAGTCTGTATTAATATGGGAGTAAAGAGAAGAAAGTGGATAGTCTGTTGAATAACAAAAAAAAAAAATACAAGTTTATCTCAAAGAAGAAAAAAACAGCGTTATTTTCATGAGATGTTCGACTATTTCAGGAAGGAGGGCTGTAATACAAACAGCCCCCTTCCCCTTTTTAGGTATGCTCTGATGTCAATGTGGAGTAATATGGGACTAAAAAGAAAAGAGTCTGTTGTATAACAAAAAAAATACAAATTTATCTCAAAGAAGAAAAAAACAGCACAATTTTCATGAGATGTCCGACTATTTCGGGAAGAGGGGGGGCTGTAACCCATCAAGAAAAAAAAGCACTATTTTCATGAGATGTTCGACTATTTCGGTAAGAGGGGGGTTGTAACCCCATAAATAATAAAAACAAAAAAAAAACAGTACTATTTTCATGAGATGTTCGACTATTTCGGGAAGAGGGGAGCGGCTGTAACCCCATCAGCCCCTTCTCCTTTTTAGGTATGCTCTGATGTCAATGTGGATTAATATGGGTTTAAAAAGAAGAGAGTGGGTAGTCTATTGTATGACAATATATATATATATATATATATATATACAAATTTATCTCAAAGATGGAAAAAACAGCACTTTTTTCATGAGATATTCGACTATTTCGAGAAGGGGGGCTGTAAACCCATCAGCCGCCGTCCTCTTTTTAGATATGCTCTGATGTCAATGTGAACTAATATGAGCTAAAAAGAAGAGAGTGTTGTAAGAGAGTGTCAAAGTCTGTTGTATAGCCAAAAAAAAAAAAAATACAAATTTATCTGAAAAAATAAAACAGCACTTTTTTCATGAGATTTTCGACTATTTCGGGCGGGAGGGGGGGCTATCACCCCATAAGCGCCCCCTTAATATGTTTATGCTGTGATGTCAATGCGGACTAATATGGACTCATAAGAATGGCTAATCCGCTGCATAACAGAAAAAAAATAGAAATTTATCTAAAAAAGAAAGAAAAGCACTTTTTTTCATTTTACTCTTGATAATTTCGGGGGGGGGGGGGGGGCTGTAGCCCCATCAGCCCACCCCCTGGATACGCCACTGGGACAGTACAATAAGTGATTCCTGTCATGTGACAACATTTTTCTTCTTTCAAGTGCTGCGGCATCGGAAATTCGGTTCAAAATGCTGACGGACTTTTCTGAAATATCTTCTGCTTTTATTGAAAGCATCTTTTGATTACAAACTTTCTAAATAAGAACACCTGCCAATTTCATACATTTCCGATCACAAATTAATAAAACAATTTCCTGACGGCTCGGCCTACAGGCACAGGTAGATTTTGAAAATACAGATAGTGGGGCACCTGTTTATTGGGAATTGCAGAAGAAATGACCTTTTTGCCATGATGCGGCAGTTTAGACCACCCACTTCAGAATCTACCTGTGTCTGTAGACAGGAATTTTTTTTTCTTTCGGGCTATAAGAGTTGGTCTTATTAAAAAAACTTGTCAAAGTAAAAGTTGTAGATACTATTAAGAGGATTTATAATAAATTTAAGCAGATTTGATATCTTGTGAATTGACGAAGTTTTGAATTCTTTTCTTCTTAAGCCCTATCCCCCCCCCCCTTGGGGTCATTTTTAATGATATCAAAAATCTGTCATACATAAATTTTCGGCCCTTTTTCTAGAAGTATTAATAACTTTAAACGGATTCGATACGTATCATAATTAAGAAGTTATGGGGATTTTTCTGTTTTCATCCCCCCCCCCCCTTTGGTTCGATTTTGCCCATTATCGAACTTGACCAAGATTGTATGCCCCTTAATTTTGTGTATCAGTTTGGAAGATATTTGTGCAGAATTATTGAAGTTATCGTGTCCATAAAAAAGTGATCTAGATAGATAGATAAAAGTTTTGAATTGGGGGTGGTTTTGGATTCTGAAAGTGATGATCGGCGTAGATCTGCAAAAACTTTTCAGAAATTCCAACATAGGGGAGAATGTAATAGGTAGTATTTCTTACGAAATCTACCTAAAATCATTAAGTAGCCATTTTGTATTTGAGAAAGTTTTATAGCATCTAATTATGACAGCAAGTATTGTTTAGAAGTCAACATCTTCAGTAGTTGCCTGTAGTTATTATTTTCAATAATTGTAAAGAAAAAAAAACACTTGAGAGTTAAACTTAATTTTTTATAGCATTCAAAAGCTGCAAATTATTTCTTCTCAGAAAATTATGCAAAATAATAGTTATTTTAACAGAGAAACAATTACACAAGTTCTAACTTAGTAGATATGAAATATCCTGAAATTTTTATTTTTCATAAAAAAAAAAAAAATACTGTGCATCTGTATTTTTTTTCTATACATGTGTATATGTTATCTATCGATGTTTTCCTTTTGATTAAAAATATTGTAATACATTTATACTTTCAATTAAAAAAAATATATATGTATATATGAAAGATTGCAAAAAATATGCCTTTAAATTGGAACATCAAAAGCAAAACAAAAATTCTGGATTGCAGCAAAAATATGTTCTATAGAATGTATTGTTAAATAAAGACAGTATGTGATTTCAAGTTTTCAAAACCTATAAAATACATTATCAAATCAAATAATATTTTATAACATGTCACTGCTAACTTTCCAGAAATTCTTCACTTTTGTAAGAAAAAAAAAGATACTGTAAATACTGTTCTATTTTCTGTTATTTTAATAATGCCTGCAAAATTTAATGCATTTTTAGAATAAAAAAAAATCTGACATTAATTTGTTACATTTCGTGAAATGATTGTGTCAAATGGAAGCTTTCCAAGCCGAAATCTCGAAATAATTTGAGTTATCGTACTTAATATCTTATATCACTAATAAAAAAATATATAATATAAGTAACATTTATTACAAGGACAAAGCCATTTTATAACATAAAAATAAAATACAGCAGCAAAAACAGAAAAATAAAATCCATCCAGAAGATTAAACAATCCTTTTTTCACCATGTGTGGGACTCTCATAACTTATTTCTATCCTTCCTCTTTGAGATTAAATCCTAGAAGGAGCAACAGTTTCGTTTCGCTTTGGTTTGTTTACGTTTATTTTTATTGCGAGAATCAAATCGAAGTTGCCAAGAAAGCGATCACCGCCAAAACAGACATTTTTTAAAGCGCCAATCAGAGCTAATCCTGAAACCGGATTTTCAACAATATAACAAAGAGATGTGGTCTCTAGTAGATTATTACTCTGAGGTTTTACCTAATTCTGGAATTTCAGCCGTGAACTCGATGAGGTGATTGTCTGTGCTGCCGCCTCCCGATCTATTGGGAATTCAAGCGCTCGAATACGCCATCTGGTGGAAAAAAGATATAACTTCTCCCTTCAGGAAAATCCCTTGCAATCCCATTGCTTTACATGCATTTTTAATTTGTTCATAATGATTATTTTTATGCACAATTTCAGATTTCATGTGCTATTTGTGTTCTGTGTTTATATGTCAAAGTAAAAATTATCCGAATTTGAATATCTGACACTTTTAAACGCGTTTACAATAAATAATGGTTTCAATGGCACTTTAGCATTAGTTAAAGGGCCAATTTTCCTGTACCAACGGCTGCAAACAGCGCCTCTATAGGCCGTTTTAAGTCCCAATTACCTTAAAAACTGAAATTCCATAAAAAATAATATCAAACGACGTGATTTAAACAATCAAAACGACAACATTAACAGAAGAGTTGAAGTTATTTCTTTTTCCGATTTTCCGAAACTTGACAGCGTGAGATTTTGCGCATGCATACTGATAATTCAGTTGATACGGCTGCCCCAGGACGTTCTTGTTCTTGAATAGTTCGTCCTGGTTTTGAAATTCTCTGAACGTCTAAACTATGCCGTGTATAGGATCTGACGCTTGTAGGACCACTGGGATCTATATGGGACGTCCAGACGCAGCCTTTGGTTGTATGGGATCCCTTTATGTGTTAAGCAAAAAGACACTGCCACCTGCTTGAACAATTTCATTTGAAATAATGAGACATTTTCATTTTGCATATACATATTTTTTTACTTTATATTTTTAATTTTTAACTTAATTTTAAATATTTATTTTTCCATTTTATCTAATTTAATTTAATATTTAGTTGATATTAGTATAAATTTGGAATTGTTTTTATTTACTTATATAAAATTTTGTTTAGAATAATTTTTGTAATAGATTAAAAAAATTATATTTAACATTTTTTAAATGGTTTGAATTTCTTCGAACATAAATAAAAATGTTTATAAACCTAATACATCCATAGTTACTGTTAGTGTAATAAGAAATTTATGCAATCATCTCAGAAGATTTTCCTACGAAAGGAGTGCTCTAGACGGGCGGTGTCCCCAAACGTGAACATCACCCCCATTGCAGAAGGTAAGTTAAAAACAATCTGTAAAATCTGTGTTTAGACAACTAACAAATCTCATTCATTGTGTTTTTCATTATGTTTTAAAAATTTTAATAACCGTGCCCTAAAGGGATAAGTAAATACTAATCTAATGCTAATTAGATATTTCCTGTCCACCTACTCTCATCGTTTTTTATCCGTTAATTAATTAGAAAAGACAAAAATTAGAATAATACTAAAGAGATTTCTAGTATATCTAACATTGAAAACGCGGACTATTTTCTCTCTTCTACCTGTTTTGCTTCTTCGGGGTATAATTCGACTAGAAGACGACGGACCGCACAGTAATTAAGAGTGGAGCCGCGATCAACGAAATACATCGCTGATTCATGACATTTAAAACGTCACGCTAAGTGGATTATCTTTGCACGGTATTTGGTACAAAGCCGCGCCTATCGTTTGTGCCTATCGCCGTGTAAAGATGATCCACTTCGTGTGACGTTTTAAAAGTCATAAATGAGGCTAACGACAAAGAAAGGCTAGCGCGGTGCTTTTCTCGTATCTTTTTTTACAGACCGCGGGAGTCACGTGATGCTCGAATGCACCAATGAATGTGTACGAAAAGAGCAACATGTCACTCTAGCGGTCTGTAAAAAAAGATAAGTGGAATGGACCGCGGTAGCCTGTCTTTTTCGTTAGCCTCGAGTCATAAACCAGCCATGTATTTCGTTGGTAGCGGTGGAGCTCAGTCGCGACCTACGTTATACATGGCCTGTGCATGACGTTTAAAACGTCACATGGAGTTGATCACTTTTGCACGGCGATTGGTGTAAAACGGTGGGCGCACCGCTTTGCACCAATCGTTGTGTAAAAATGATCCACTTCATGTGACGTTTTAAACGTCATGCACCGGCCGTGTATAATCGCGCTGGGTCGCGGATCTTACAGTAATTTAACTAACAGTGGCGTCAGTTGTCCTTTCCTCGAGGCTAACGAAAAAGAAAGGCTACCGCGGTGTTTTACGCGTATCTTTTTGTACAGACCGCGGGAGTCACGTGATGCTCGAATCCACCAATGCAGGTGTATAAAAAGAGCATCACGTCATTCTCGCGGTCTGTAAAAAAAGATAAGTGGAATGCACCGCGGTAGCCTGCCTTTTTCGTAAGCCTCGTCCTTTCCTTATAAGTATGTAAATCCTTGATCTGAACATTTGGTTTTCAAGTTCACTGTAACTGTATGTCTTAAAGAAATACTCCATACGTTCCAATTTCCTTTGTGCGCTGGAGATCTGATCGCTGTTCATGAACAACTTCTGTGTTCCGATTCCTGACTCCAGTCAGGTCGTGTGCAGGTGTGCATCTGATGAAGCCTATTCCATATATATAACCTCTTAGCAATCGGGTACCCCAATTGACGTATCGTGAACGGAACCGTTGTTTTCTTTCCATTTGGCATTAGAAACGTCACTGGTTAATGCAATTTTCTTTCCAGATTCGAAGCCGAATGAGGAAGGTGCACGTATGTTTAGTTTGCCGTTTTTTTTCTTTAGTTGTGACATTGTGTACTTTCATATTTTCGTTAATAATTTATAAATACTTTTGCGTGTTATAATAGTATGTAATTGTATTGTTTGTTTTTGTTTTATGATTTTATTTTCGGAATCAGTTAAGTATTCTAATGTTCTATTTACGAAATTGATGAAGTTTGTTAATTTTTAATGTACTTTTAACTGTGACAATTATAAGTAATAAAGAAGTTTTATTTGAGTTTGATTTAAAAGTTGACAGGGAATTTTAATAGTTCAAATAATTCTTTTTTGAAAAGGTGCATTTATAAAGTAAAAATATGTTGACAGTATTATTTATAAATTGAAATTTGGTAGGTAATTGAGTTCAATTTAATTATTCTATTTAAACTTTAATTCTTTCACTCGATATTTTATAATTTAAAGAAATTAATTAAAAATACACATACATTTGAAAATCCGTGGAATTTAGTTGTACATATTTTTAAGAGTTTTTTACTTTTCCTGGTTGACCTTGCAAATATGTTTTAGACCTATATAAAAACTAACTTTCATTCATATATGCATGACAATTTCAGGTAGTATTCTGAATTAAGACAGCCCGAAATTCACCTTTCTCTTCTATTATAGTCTATTTTGTCATGATATTTCAAAAATCTCTTAAGAATAAACATTTTGATGGGTATTCTCTCACGAATGAGAATAAACATTATTGCATTATTTTGAATTGAATTATCATAATTGCAAGTATCATGTGTTTAGGTATGAAAATGAATTAGGTCAAAATGTAAAGGGTTTGAATTTGAAAACCGCTTTAAAAGATATTGATATCCATTTAATTTGATTTCATCTTTCTATTTTTACTAGGCTTTATTTAAAATTTGTTTTCTGTTTTTGTATTTTACGTGTTTTTGTGCCATACATGTAATGAGTATATTTTAATTACTATATATATATTTTAGTAGCAGTCAGAATGTTCATTGTTGATTGGATGACTGGTGTCCTTAACTTCTTGGGTAAGTGCAAACATATTCTTTTCAAATAGTGTAATTTTAATATAGTACTCAGTGATGCCACTAGATTTTGGTACACCCATGTCCTTTAGCCCCAGACATTTCCAAAATCTGGGTTCGCTTTAGTAATAAAGAATTTATGATCTGTACTCTTAGATGAAAAATTTATGGCATTTTTCTGTTATACCAACAACATTGGTGCCAAGCATAACAAGTGAAATATTTGAAAAAAAAAATAACATTGTTGGTGCAAAAATAATCATTTAAAAAATGTAATATTGAAAGATTACAGATTTTCATGATCTATTTTATTATATCACTATAAATATACACTTAAAATAAAATAAATAAATATTATGCACTAAAATAAATCTCAATTTAAACTGCACGCATCTCTTAGCATTGCACTAAACATTTCATTTTTCAAATAAAGACATTGCCACATGAATTCTATGAGATAAGATTAAAAATAATGATAAACACAGTCTTTTATTATGCCATCTTGTGTTGTTCCTTAATCTCTCAATAGATTGGGTATGACATCCAGTGTTAATGTCAACAAAATTATATTTCATTACTGTTAAATGTTTGTAGCTGACATCTTGTCCCGCCCCCCCCCCTGCCAAATATATATATATATATATATATATATATATATATATATGTAATTTCAGAAACCTGAAACAATTTTATTGCAGCAGTCTCATAGACTATGATGTCATACACTCATGCACAGTTTTCTTGTTTTTAATCGGTTATAAAAAGGAAAAAAGTCGCCAAATTTAGGGGATTTTTTTCCTTTAATGGCAACCTAGCCTTTGTATTAAGTTATTGGTTTGGCGTGGGCTTGAAAATCGTGCCAACCATCAGTGCGTGTTCCGTCTTATCAAGTAAACTGTCAAATAGTAAAATCCATCTCATCATCAAAAAATGCAAGTTACAACTTAATAAAAAAAAATTTGATTATTTGAAAAACAATAAATTAAGATTTTTGCGAGGTTATGATTAAATAACTTGAAAAACAAGATTTGCATTCAGTAAATAGCAAATTGCGATGTTTGGCACAGTTTGCAATAAAAAAACATTTGCACGATCTGCGTTGAAATAAGCCTTAGCATACATTTTAGCATGGTAAAACGGAAAAGTACCAAATTTATTATTTAGAGATGTAAAATTTCCGTAAATTTTGAATTGGCGGAAAAAAATCTGTTTCTTTCAGTTTTTTTCTGGAAAAATTGATTTCTTACAAATGTTTCTCAAAAATAAGTTACATTTTCTTAAAAAATATAAAAATAATAAACATTTTTTAAATTTCTGCATATACTAAAAAATATTTTTCCACTTTACATGAATATATTAAAAAAAAAAAAAAAAAAAAAAAAGTCTTAAAAGTTTAGCCTTTCAGCCATTTTTATTCATAATTAATTTTTAGAATAAAATTGCATAAAAGTTACATTTTTAAGATCTTTCATAAAAATTGTTTGCTTGAGAGATGAGTTACATTAAAAAATGTATAGATTCTGAGATAACTTCGGTGGAAATTAGGTTAACTGCCGAATATCTCAATCCATTAGAGTAAATAAACACAGGAGAATCGTTTATTATGAGTCATAAAAATATTAAACCATGGCGGTAAACATTCGCAAAGGACTCATGTCTCTGTTGAAATGATTTTTCAGTTACATTTGTTCAATTACCAGTTGAGATGATGATGATAATAATAATAATAATAATAAAATCTTAAACGTTTCAACCAATATCACTGCATTTTGAAAGCAAATTTAAACTGCACTTCACATGGTATTGCTTTTTAAGTGTATAAATGATGCCATTTTAAAGAAACAAATTATTGTATTTGTGACATTATAAATATCATAATTTTTAAATCTTCCATTGCTTAAAAATTGATAATTTACAATATTATACTTTTTCATAATTTTCATAAAGAAAATTTATATTTTCTTTGCAAAGTTTATTTGTACGCACGCATTTATATATACATAAAATATATACAGTTAGACAGGTCTTAGAATCTTTATTTAAGGAAAAGGGAGAGAAAAAACAACTTAAAAAGACTAAATAATTTCAATTGCATGTTATTAAAAAATAATTTGTTTCTAATAATAGTTAAATATTTCTGGCGATTATCATCTGATTACATGAAAAATTGCAGCTGTGCCAATAAAAGTAAATCCATATTTCAAAATTTATATTAAATTTTCAACCTATTGGTATTGTGAAATAATTTTGCACATGAATTTTCATTTTTAACAAGAGAAGTTGCTTGGGTCTGTTTACATTTTTTTCACACAATCCTGTTTTTGTGAACCTTTGTATAAAAAATATTGCCTTATTAAAAAAATCTTATAGAATTGTCATAAAAAATATACGAAAATTTTTGAAAATTAGAAATTATCGTTATATTTAGGTTCCTATTTAAATATCTTTAATAAGGACCATACAATATACTATACAGCTAGATATTAGATTCATTGATGATTTCAGCTGTTATGTGACAGGTTTTGTTAAGGGTACTGTAAGGGTTTATCTGAAGGGTACTTTAAAGGACTCAAGTTCTTCCTAAACTGCTTACAGATCATTTTTTCCATGTTAACATTTTCATACGAGACACTGAACATGAAAAAATTGCAGAATGCAGCCGTAATAACATTTTGAATATATTTTATAAATTAAATTTAAATTTTTTCAATTTGGAAAAATTGAAAAATACTCTCAGGAAAAAAAAGTTTTTCTCCGAGCATTCCCATCTCTAATTATTAGTAGATATTTAAGCATATTAATAATTCAAACTATGTATCCAATGTGTTAGACAAAAGTTTTATTCCTTTCAAGAAGAAAAAAAAGCATGCATTTTAAAGGACACATCGTTTTTTTATGCATATCTTTTCACCTTTTTTTGTTTACTGCAACTTCCCACTTAAGGGAATGAAAAAAATAGTTGTAGAACTGTCTTTTGCAGTTTGTTCACCTTCTGATGCAACTTCATCAAGCAGTGATACAGCCAAGGCTTTCCTGCTAAGAGCAGAGTAACCAGGGAAACACCAGTATTTCTTTTCATAACTTCTTATAATATAAAATGGAAGCTTAGTTTTTTTTTGTATAAATGCTTCATATGATTCAAAAATTTGTAATTTATCAATTACCGAAATTTTATGTCCTTATGAATTTGAGAGGAATTTTATTTTTTAATTCATATAATATCAAATGTTATTTTGGTACTTCTCTATTATCCTGTCCTCCACTTTTCATTAAAAAAAAACATTGCCAAATTGTAATGCTTAATAAACAAATGGAGAATTGTTGCTGTTGGAATTGCAAAAAAATAAAAGAAATTTGGAAAAGCCCCACTCGCTAAAATGTCAACTATCAATAACTTTAAACAAATGTACAATATAGTAATAACAGAAAAAAATAGTCTTGGATATTTATTTACATTATTTTTCTTAATTATCCCTCTTGGCTGGTGGATAAATGTTTGTGACAGACATCAGTTAAAACTGATCTAGTATACGTGACCAGGGCTTAATTTCTAAGAAAAAAAAGTACCGCCTTAATATTCTGCAGTACCAACACCTGTATCCCCCACCCTCCCTCAGCCGTCACTCCAATCTGCATATTTATATTTCATACATTATTTTTTAAATTTAAAGCATTGTTTTTTATTTAGCAAAATAAAAAAATTTAAATACCTCTATTTGCATATACTTAGCTATAAACTATTCACTTTTTAGTTATTACTACTTCCAAATTGTAACCTTTGCCTAATCTTAATATTAATTAATCGCATAATTCTGTGATTAAATAAGTTCAGTATTATGATTCGAAAATAGAGTTAACAACAAAAAAAAAAAACAGTTCGCAGCTATGCAGAATTGAAAATACTATTTCTGTTTACTCTTTATTCTGATCAAAATAGCATTAAAATGATTTGAAATGGAAATAAATAAAATTTTGAATTTAAGACGGATTGAGCTCGAGCCTGCCCAAACTCGCAGACTGATATAAAAATTGAGACAGTTTCATCTCCATCTCTTACTTGAGCGACACATTACGTCACTTATAAGTGTGTTGATACAAAAAATTGGAGATGAGAGGGAAAGGGTAATTCAGGATTCTTTTTTTGGAAGTGTTATTGCACTGAGCTCCGGAGCGCAGTGTTTGAGCTTCGTTGAATTTTTGCCAATATTTAAATTTTTACTAAAAACAAGGAGTGCCAGAGCCGGGCTCTGGCACAAATTAAGTCCTGTACGTAACTATGCATTGTAGCATTTTAAAAAAATGCTTTTTCTTTTTTAATATGTTCATGATGTTACCGTTTACTGATGTAATTTTTATGTTAATTAATGAAATAACTAATAAATCAGTAATACATACATAATTAAAAATACAAATAAATGTCAAATTAAAAATACCTTGATGACATAACAAACATGTATAATGTACGGATGTCAAGTGAATGTGACGATCATGCATTTTTGGCATTAAAATCCTATAGTTTGGAGATTTTTTTTTTAAAACTGGAAATTGGTAGACAGGATAATGGAGATTTATTATTTTTAAGTGTATAAATGTTATAAATTTTTTTTTTTTTTTTTTTTTTTATTATAATGGTACTGTAAAGGATATACAAAGAATTTTTTCCTTAGAAATGCATAGCTTTTCTTAACTTTTGTCTTTTTTGAAAAACTGTTAAATTGTGGTAACAGTAACATTGTATTTTTTTTTTTTTTGTATTAACACCTAATTCTTGTTTTAGGAATAACTTTGTCCTCTATTATTTTTTAAACTTTGTTTATTTATGTTTTTCAGGGTTATGGAAGAAAAGTGGCAAACTTTTGTTTTTAGGATTAGATAATGCTGGTAAAACAACATTGTTGCACATGTTAAAAGATGATCGAATGGCACAACATGTTCCCACATTACATCCTAGTAAGTTATGTCCTAGTATTTAAAAACTTTTTCTTTAAATCAAATATTTACTGTATTTTTGATGTAATTTAAAAATGTCTTTTCTCAAATATCTGTGCGATTCCACCATTACGTGTAGGACTTTTAGAGTGGTTTTTTGCAAATTGAGGCAAATTTGGAAGTGAAATCATTTAGATAACGTTTTACTTTTTTTTTATTGCTATTACAGGACACATAAAGAATCATTTTTTGTAGTGACACCTTTAGTCTAAAATATTAATAATGAAAAAAAAAATAGTAAAGTCATTATTACATGTGACTCTTCGGAGTCACACACGTAACAATGACTTTACTATTTTTTTTTTTAAATTGTTATTTTAGACTAAAGTTGTCACTACAAAAATGATTCTGTATGTGTCCTGTAATAGCAATAAAAAAGTAAAACGTTATCTAAATAATTTCACTTCCAAATTTGTCTCAATTAGCAAAAAAAACATTCTAAAAGTCACACACGTAACATGGAACTCGCCCATATAAGTTACTTTGTTATAGTGGCACTCTCAATTACAATTACACCAAGGTTGTATTCAATTTCGCCAAGTGCAAATGTAGCTTGCATGTATAATAGAGATATAAAAATAAATACCATTGCATTAAAAATATAATATTTTATGTTAATAAGAATATACAGTAGACTCCCTCAAATTTATAAACTCTTAAAATCTGCACATCATTGCAGATGGTAAACATTAAAACTTAAGATGTAAGTAAAAAATTCAATTTTTTTATATCATTCTGTACATATTTTATTATTCTGGTTAATATGGCTGAAGTCATGCTTTCTCATGAAGGAAGTATAAATTTATTTCCGAAAAAATTCAAGGTAATTTTTTTTACCAAATACATTTATGTATTAATCAAGCTGTTTTGGTTATTAAGTCTGGCTATTTGAAATAAAACTTCAAAATTTTAAGATTATGATGTAAATTATTCGTGTGCCTTTAAGAGGTGATTTTCATTGAATAATTTTAAGGAAAAATATATCTCATCATTATTATGCATTATTGTCTGAGTGCAACGAAGACTCATACACAGCGCAGTATTACTTTGCCCCATATATAGCTAGGATGGATATTAAAACCTTTCATCAAGCATAACTCAAAAAATATTTAACTGATTTTGTTCAAATTTTTACAGCAGGTACCTATAATGGTGACGACGTCTATTTATTACCAAGAATAAATGTCAAACCGTTTGGAAATTATATTAAAAAAATAGATAAAAAAGCACAATTAAAGTACATACGTCACTAAATTTTGTGCGTACGTCATTTTCACATGCGGGAGATTTTCGTAGACAATCGGAATTGAAAAGTTCATGGAGTACATGGAGCAAAATAATATGCAAGCACTAATATTCAGCACAATAAAATATATTTCAATTTAGTAGAAATCGAAAATTAATCTGGATTTTTTTCTGTTTGAAAGAAAAATCCCGCAATAACTTGGTAGACTTGGTATTAGAGATTTGGCGCAAATCTCAGCAATAGCAGCTTTTTTTATTTCGCGTGTGTAAATTACAAAAAAAATTATTTGGTGTTTAAAGAAAAGGTTTCGATTTATGGCATTATTTCTTTTTGTTTTCTCTTTTTAGCATTTTAAATGGGATTAATGAAAGGCATGTATTTTAAATTAAATGAGTGAAAGGTTTATATTTAAGTGAAATGAACTCAATATGAAAATGTTATAGGAACAATATTTGGCGATTTATCAACTGCGCCAGGATAACATAAAAGTACCAATATATCAAACGGTATGTAGTATATGAAATTATTATAATCACCCATCGTACAAAAAAAAAAAAAAAAACTAATATTCTGCATTCAGAGGGAAAAATCCATCTCCTGTGCCGGTAGATTTGGCGAGTTATTTTTTTGGTGATAAGTGTTTTGATGTGGTTGTTGCGATCTTCAGTCTTTCGGTTACCTTTTCTAAAGTTATGTTTTGCAGATGTAATATTATGTTAACATATGTTTTGTAGATATTTTTTTTGTATATATATGTTAATTGTAATGGCAGTTGGGAATGAGATTTTTACCTTTTTATCTATGCTTTCGAAAATATTAAAACATTAAAAAAAGATAATACAGATGTCGCAGGCGCACCGGGGTATCTTTTTGGTACTAAAATGGCGATGTTATGTGTGGGCAACCTGGCGATTTTGCTTCCTGTAGCAACTCGTTAGGGCAAATTCTGTGTTTTTATGTTAAATTAAATATTGTGTGTTTTATAATAAATTAATCGCTGTGTGTGTTGTATAATAAAATAAGATAAAGATGTCATATACGCACCACATTGGTGCGATTGCAATAAAATGGCAATTTTATGGCAAACATGGTAACCCGGTTGTTTTGTTTATGTGTTAATAAGTGTTAATATTTACGTTTTATTGTGATATTTATATTATTATGTTTATTATTTATAACTGTTCATTTATTATTGCATGCTTTTTGTAACGGTACTTCTCTATTATCCCGTCGACCACTTTTCATAACAAAAAACTATCGCCAAACTGTAAGATTAAACGCCAAAAATGCAGTCCCATTTACTTGATGTCAGAAGCAATATACGTGATTGTTATGTCATCAAATAGTTCATAAAGTGGTCGACGAGATAATAGAGAAGTACCTTTGTAACTAATATTCAAAAACAAAGTTTTCGCCAAATTGGCGGGGGAAAAATCACGCCAATGTGGTGCGTATATGACATCTGTGCCTAAAATAATTTCTGTGTGCTTAAAATAAAAATTGTGTGTTTTTATAACATAATAAAATCAAACTAGCATGCTGTTTTAGCAATCTTGGCCTAACGGGTTTTCAAAAACAGGGTTTTCTGGCCAAAATGGCGCAAACAAAAATCACGCCAATCCCAGTGCGCTAGCTACAGCTGTTCCAAAAATATTTATATCAAGCGTATAATGTTTTGCATTTTTATACGGAACACTTCTCCATTTAAAGATTTTAAATGCTATTTACATCAGATATTTTTTTCCTGAGGTTCCCAAAAGTTAATTTAGGTATGTTTTTCGTTCGTTTATTTTTTACAATTTGCCCCCTGACAATAACAATTATTTATCCCAAAAGTACCTCTTAGGTTTGTTAAATATGTTTGTTTATGTATTTTCATTACTTATTAAAATTTTGAAAATGGCGATAAAATTTTATTTTAGCATCGTATTTGTTTTTAAGATGGTTCCAAAACATGGTTTAATAAAAGTACGTTTGTAAACATTTGAAAAACATGTTTTTCCGCACTCTGGAAAAATTTGGTAAGATGCTCAAGTAGATGCTTTTAATAAGATGCTTTTTTTAAAGTAGATGCTTCGGTAAGATGCTTTTGGCACCATGTTTAATTTTTTCGCCAATCGCGCCAACCGGCACAGGATACGGAACTTTTCCCCATTCAGATACACAGGCAAGGCTGGTCTCAAACAACAATAAAGCTAGCAACAACATTGTTTTAACTCTATAACAGTTACAATAATGATATTAAATGCTCCGATTGGCGTTGGTCCCGATTACGGTAGTTTCCCCTGGAAAAAACTGCAGAAGAAGTCTTTTACATTTGTTTCGAATGAAGCTCGGTGAACAAAGTAATACTTAATAATACAAACAACACTAACATAAACATGGAAGCAAAAGTTTAAATTCAAATGTATATATTTGTTAATCTTTCCCCCTCCCACCAACTCTTAAAAAAAATAAGAAAAATAAAAAGAAAGTTACAGCATTGAATTTAAAATGGCGTTAAGCTACGCTTTCTGACTTAAGCAATTAACTGCAAACCCGATTATGAAACTTTCACTTAACTATAACATGTATCTAATAGTCCTGAGGATACTTCCCAGTTATACGGACCTTTAGGCTTTTTTAAAAAGCTTGACACAATTCGGGTTTAAGAAGTTGAGATTTATTGCCAAATTATATAAACAACTATGTAACTAAAACTGATGAATTATTTTGCTGGTTTACGCATGTATTTTTAAAAATTGCATCTGATATTAGATGAATTACTTCTGTTTGTATTTAATAACGGTAAACGGCTTCTGTATATTGAATGAATTGTGAAACTATTGGGAAGAGGTAGACAGACGGATAGTGAGATGGGTAGAGAGACGGGTAGTGACAGAGATAGGCTAACGGGTTGCGAAATGAATAGGTAGACGGGTAGCGAGACAGGTAAAAAAAAGGTTGACAGAGGGGTACCGAGATGGATAGAGAGACGTGTCACGAGATGAGTAGTGAGACCGATATACAGGCATGTAGAGTAAAGGTTGAGAGACGGGTTGCGTGGTGGATAGAGAGACGGGCAGACAGAAGAGCACAGAGACGAGTTGACAGACGGGTAGAGAGAGGAGTATGTACACAGGCAGACGTGTCGAGAGACTGGTAATTAAACGGGAAGCAAGACAGGTAGAAAGACGGATTGGCAGATGGATAGCGAGACAGGTAAAGAGTTTGGGTACAGGAAATTTTTTTAATTCAAATGCAAATATTTATCACAAGGAAAATGTTGCAACAATGAAATTAAATTTGCGTTAAGCCACGCTTGCTAAAATACGCTATTGGCTGGAAATCTGATTACGTAACTTTAAAAAGCTTGGCGTTTTATAAGATCAAGCAAAGAAAAAAAGGGATTATTTGCCAAATGTTATAAAAACAAATCTGATGGACGGTACTTCTTTTCTATTTGTTTAACAGTGTATATGGATTTATGTATGATATTTTGTAATATTATCATTTAATTTTCTATTTTTCATTATGTCGTAATTGTTAATCCTACGTTCTTAACAATATCACTCAGACTAATCCCTTTGAGGGAAATCCTAGTTAATTATTTACTTGACTTTTACTTTTAATATTTTAATTTTTTTTAAATTCTCTTGTTTTTCATTTGCTTAATTAGTTTAATATTTTACTATATTGTAAGCTTTCGTTATAATTTACTGTTAAAAAAATGTAAACGAAAGTGACCAGCAATCTGCAAAATTCTAAAATCTGCATAACCTCTGCTTCGAAACTCTGCGGATTTCAGGGAGTCTACTATATTACAATGTTTCATAACAAAATTTATACCAATGTTTCATAACTTGCTAACAATGTTTCACAGGAATAACTCCTTTGCAGCAGTCAGTGTAGATTGTTTATCCATTTTCTACATGCTCATAAATATTTTCCATGAGTGTACTAGTGTCTTTGTTTGAGATTTGAACGAGAAAGCATTTCTCATTTTTCTGGAATAGGCCTTAAAAAAATCCATTGTTGTGGGAGAATGCTGCCAGGGAATAAGAAGGGCACTATAAGAAGAAAGTGTTTTTGTGTGTCGATAAATCTGAGAAATTATCTAGAAAAAAAAAAAATTGTTCAATATATATATATTTTTTTTTTTTTTGCCAGTTAATTTTCTGTTATCTTAGGACAAAAGTTAACAAATGTTTAAAAACTCTTGGAATTATTTTTGGCAGCCATTTTTCAGCAGTCACAAGTGTTTTTTAATGAAAATAGCACATTTTGAAACCCTTAATTATTTTTTTTTTAAATTTCTGAATGTATAAAAAGGATTTACAAACAAAATCATTATACTGAGTAAAGAATATCTAAATTTTGATAATAGGTACTTTTCTGATAATTCTTTAAAAAAATGCATAAAATTTGTATCATTTTTACATACAGTGAAAAATTGCCTTTTTAACATAAGTTTCAGTGGTAGAAAATAAGATTCACCTTTACGTTTGGCCCCCTGAGTTTTCATCTTATGATACTATTATAAGAAGTATGAAATATTTGGAGATACTTTTACTTTTTTTAAAAGTTGGCATCTTTGTGTCAAAATGTTAAATTTAAAGTTCAATATCTAACAAAAAATGTTGATTGAAAATTTATACAAATTTAACAAGATAACTTTCTTATAAGTGTAAATATGTAGTAAGGTTACAAGTGATATATATATGTGGTTTTGAAAATATGGAACTTTAAAATTGGCTTAAAAATCACACTACTTATTTACATACTAGTTGATCCGTCCATTTCATGAGCCTGTGATAATAAATTTAAACAAACCTTCGGTTTGTATGATTTTATGTCTTTAATCAGATTTTCTATGAAATTATATTTTAAATGAAAAATTTGAAAAAAATGTTGATATATAGTGATAAAAAGCTCATAAAGACTTTTTTTGCTTTTTCATGTAGGGTCGTTTCGTAGTTTTAAAAAAGTTCTTGTTGTCCGAACTCTTTGAAATTTTTATCGGTTATAAATATAATGGTTTTACAGCCCATGTAAAAATTTCGTGAAAAAATATTATCTAGTTGTGAAAGATGTTTTCTTCTCATTTTTTTTAAATTGTTGCTTTCACGTGGGCTCTTTTAACATAACAATAAAAAAATATTTCTCATCTTCCAAACTCTCAGAAATTTTAATCTGTTATAAATATATCAGTATCTAAGTTCCCTTTAAAATTTTGTGAAAAAATATGCATATTTAGTTGTGAAAACATGAGTTCTATTTAAAAAAAAAGCTTTAGCTTTCAACTTCAGAGCACAAATATATTAGCTTCTTTAAATAGATTTATAGATCTAAATAATTGATTTATAGATCCAATTTTTATTTACAACTATTTGTGAGGGAATCTATTGAAATTCGAAGAATTCTATTGAAAAGAAGTTCAAAAGCGTGTAATAATACGGTGTCTTTTCACATTCTAAATATTTGGGTTGAGTGGTTCAATAATAGTGGAAAGCGGTCTATAGATGGAGCTACGAGCAGTGTTAAATTTAAAATTATAGAAGGCATTGTATTTTCTTTATTATAGGGACTGTTCAGGCACTTCAGTTTTGTGTACTATTGTGTTTGTGTTTTATGTATTCTGATGATGATTGAATGAATCAATCGAAACATGTCAATTTTAATGTTTTTATTGATCTTTTGACGTCTTTTTAAGCAATAAAAGTATTTTTGTACATATTTAAAAAAAATTTTGAGATATTTTTAGTGTTAATTTTAATAGATGTATTTTAGACTCTCGTCTTTATATGTAATATAATAACATTTGAGTTTTTAGAATGTTTTCTTTCATTTCATCCTTTCTAATTTCGATTAAAAAAAAAAATCTGTTCTTAGAGAGCATTTACACCTTATAAGTAACTACCATGTCAAATTTCAAGTTTCTAGCTCCTTCAGTATGACAAAAATCGCACCTTTAGGACATTTTTCGCTCTTGCACCCCCTTGGGAAGGGAGGGGGTAGTGCCACATACATAAAATATAGCCTATGTTGGAGAAGAGATTGTCGCCATCAATTTGCTGCGATCACTTTTGAAATCAGTTCGGTAGTTCCAGAGATTACCTCCTACAAACAAACGTTACTTTTTTATAATATTAGTATAGAATTTTAATTTTTATGATACAGTATTTAAAAAAAAAAATTGGTGTTAAAATTTAAGAATTGATAATAGTTAACATTTAGTATTCCCACACTTTGATAATCTCCTTCTTACTGGGATACAGAACACACTGCCTGGTGTACAGAACATTGGTAAAAACCATTTTTTATTGAAAACTAATAGATTTTTTGCATTTAATATATTTTTTTAGATTATATGTTAACACTACCAAAAATCAGTTTATGAAATTATGCATTAAAAGAAATCTTTGAAATTTATTAAACTACTTTTTAATAGTCTCATCCAGCAGTTAATAGCCAAAGAAAATTGCCAAAGATTTCACTGATTATAGCAGCCTGTTTGTTTCTGATTATTTCAATGTCAGATTATATATTGTTAAACTTGTTTAATTTATTTATCTTTAAGTTTAAATTTTGCTATGGAATATCGTTCAAAAATAAATAATGAATTGTTTATATCCTTCTAAATGCAAACAGGTAATCTTCTGTAGTTTGGCTGCACATGCTGAACGTGATAGATTTTAAAAAAATGCTTGAAAATTATTTAAAAAAAAAAAAAAAAAAAAAAAAAAAACACCAGTAAATTAAGATATTTTTTTTTAAGAATTTGCATTTGAAAGTGTTTTTTTCTCTGTTCGTTGGTGTAAAAATTGAAATTGTGTGCGATGTTTAGAAATTAAGGCTGTTCTCAAATCCAAACTGGCTACTTTATGACATTTTTAAATTTTTGTTCAGAAGCCATGACATTGGCAAGTGTTCTTATTCAGAAACTTTGTAATCAAAAGATGTTTTCTAATTTTTGGTAAAGGCAGAAGAACTTACAGAAAATACTGTCAAACTCTGCTTTTTGAACCGAATTTCCGATAATACAGCTTGAGAATGGCAAAGTATTGTCACATGACACGAATCACTTATAACTCGATAAGCAATTTATCAAAAAATGGATAATTCATTTCGATTCCATAGTCAGGTCTGCCAATTTTATGCCTCTACTTTTATAGAAATATGTCATTTGAAAACATCTTAATAAATTTGTGAAAAAATGAAATTTATTATTTAGGTCATTGTCAAAAGGACATCAGCATTACTCACTGACTTGTTTTTGCTTTATGATATAGATTGTTGGATTATTTCTAAATTTTCAAAATACTCCAAACCAAAATGGTGTTGTATGCGCGAGTTCTTAAGAGTGAAATCTAAATTGTTTGTTAAAGGATTTATCTCATCAAAAACAACTCGTTGTAAATGATCCCGCCAAGCCTCAAACCTAAAACGTCAGTCACAAAAAGAAGCGATATCACATAAAAAGAAGCGATAAAGAAGTGCATACTCAGAGTCCTGTGTAAAAATCTATCACCACTCATAATGTTTCCAAAGGACTCGGAGTGAGGTACAACAGTATGTGAAAACTGCTTGGCGACCTGCAGGCTTTTATAATATATGTAGTATACCAATTTTGAATACCGAAAAATAAATTTTATATTTTTGTTATACCACTTTTATATTTTTGTATGCAAAAGAACTGACAGAATGGATTTTCCCCCAGAACTATGGCATTCCCTTACGCTAGAATTACTGCAATATATCTCAATTTAGTTAACGTTTATTATAAGGCTAAAAATAATAGTAAAAATAATAGGGCCATATGTAATTGCAGGAAACGCAAACATTATAAAAGCCTGCAGGTCGCCAAGCAGTTTTCACATACTGTACCTCACTCAGAGTCCTTTGGAAACATTATGAGTGGTGATAGATTTTTACACGGGACTCGGAGTATGCACTTCTTTATCGCTTCTTTTTATGTGATATCACTTCTTTTTGTGACTGACGTTTTAGGTTTGTGGCTTGGCGGGATCATTTACAACGAGTTGTTTTTGATGAGATATCACTCCTTTTTGTAAGGTATTTAATTTCAATTATACGGATTCCATTTTTATTCAGAAAATAAAAGATAAAAGGGGCAAAAAAAATAATAGTGATGCTATAAACAGAATTATACATCAGAATTATACAATTTATTTAGTGACTTATTCCAATGTATATGTCGCTACCATAACAACGGGGAAACTTTTATATTAATTTCCTTACATTGTATTCATCAGATTATTTATGACATATTTATTTTCCTTTTTCTTTTGTTTATATCACTCTTCCGTTTATATACATTCAAAAACAAACAATTAGGCAATTTTAGAGTAGTTTACAAACTAATTAAAATTTCTACAGTTTCAGAAAAATGTGGAAAAATAAGCACTTTTTTTCGGTCAACTACAACGATAAGTTTATGGAGCATACTTTACTGAGAATAATCAACATTTTTTTTCCTACGAACCTATTTCTATTAGTATAAAAATTTACAGGGATTATTATACTAACATATTAAATATATTATTTTTGAAAATTACTGAGCACCTTAGAAGTTTTTTGACTCAACGTTTCTAGAATTTGAAAAATATAAAATTCGCAACATTTGCAAAAGTATAAAAACTATTAAAGTGATTTCTGTTCATTTTGTCTGTTCATTCCAATTTGGTGATCCTAAAATATAGGTCCGCAATCTCCGGCAGTCCATGAATTAATTAGGACATATGTATGCAACTGTTAAAATGTTCTCAAAGTTGACAATAGAGGCAAAAAGTATAGTTTGGCAAATATGAAACACGGCATTGCTTCATCGTGTCTTTGTTTCGTGAGGTCTCTCACGCGTAAAAATCTCACGCGAAAGTGTTCGTTAACCGATTTGTTCGTAAACTGAACAGTTCGTTACCGATCACCTATTGTATACGAAATTTAGCATTTTAAGTTCGTCATAGCCGGAGATTCAATGAACGGCAAATGTTTAAACGCAAAACTTGTAATCTTGGGGTAGCAACATTTTTACATTCTATTACTCAGCGCATGAACGTAAAGTTGGAATTTTGTAATCTCTATTTCAGTCAATTCCTGATACGCTAGAATTATATATTTATAAATGAACACAGTTTTTTTAATCAATGAAAATACTATATTTTAATACATGTAAAGCTTAACATCGACGAGATTTCAGACGGACAAAATGAACTCGTATTAAATTTTAAAGCAAGATAATGAAATCTTACAGAGATTGAAACAGTGTAAAATCATTAAAATACATCTCACTCAGTAAATATACATCGGTTGTAATGTAATCAAGATCTTCTAAGAGACTCTGTAAACGAAACGTATATGCTTCAATGCCGCTTTACAATAGAGGGGATGTAGTAACATTTGAATATCTTGTGTATATAGCCAATTTGACAAAAGTTATGCAATTTACTATTGTTTTTCCTCTGTGTTAAGTACAGGAATCATGTACTTCAACGTAAAAATTCGCTAATTACACAACTTTCCTGTTTTATTAAAAAATCTTTTGAGTTACCCTGTAAACGAACAGTAAATTCTACAATTCTGTTTTACAATAGGAAGCTAACTTAGGTCGTTCATAGTAACATATTTTAACATCATGCGCATACGTTCTTTTTGAAAAGAGTTAGACCATTTAATATTTTTTTTGCTTCATCTTAAGTATAGGAATAAATCACTTTAAAGTGGTATACATAAAAAACTAATATTTTTACACGAAATATTAAACATTTGAACTACTCATAAAAACAATTCAAATGCTGCAAACCGCTTAAAAATCTGATAATTACTCAACTCTTTAGCCCTATATCAAAAGATCTTTTGTGAGACCCTGTAAACGAACCTTAAATGTTACGATTTTTTATAATAGGAAGTTTACTTAATAACATATCTTAATATCATGTGTATACGACCATTCCTAAAAGAGTTGGGTCATTTATTATTTTTTTGCTCTATGTTAAGTATAGGAATCAATAACTTTAAACTGATATAAATCAAAAACTAATTAATATTTTTACATGAAACTTACAAAGGTTTGAACTACTCATAAAAACGATTCAAATAACGTAAACCGCGTAAAAATCCGATAATTACACATTGCTGTAGCCCTGTCAACAGTTTTTTGCTCTATGTTAAGTATAGGAATCAATAGCTTTAAACTGATATAAATCAAAAACTAATTAATATTTTTACATGAAACTTACAAAGGTCCGAACTACTCATAAAAACGATTCAAATAACGTAAACCGTGTAAAAATCCGATAATTACACATTGCTGTAGCCCTGTCAACAGTTTTTGGTCTGAACAAGATTTAAAAAGTGCAAAAAATAGCACTTTTAAAATCGCATTTACTGAAAACCTATTCATCGGATTTTGCTTTACTTTTGAATTCTTAGTCCCTTGGCACGCCCCATTCCATAGAATCAAGAATTTTGTTTCTATCATAAATAGAACGCAAGATATAGATGTGTCAAAAACCCGTTTTGTCCCGTCCGCAAAATATAAACTAGACAGAGTTAAAAAAAAAAAAAAAAAAATTGTAAAATCGTTTGGCATCCATTGTCGGAAATTCCTTTCATTTACGGTTCAATGCATTGCTGTTTCTTATGCTTGGCGAGAAACTCTGTCAAGTTTCTATGATGTAGAAAATTTCAGCTGCCAGGTTACTTATGCTTTTTTTCTATAAAGTAAAATACTGTATTACTAAAAAAAAAAATCTAGAAATAAACATTAATGCTGTTAATAGGGATGCACCGAATATTCGGTATCTATTCGGCCATACTACCAAATATTCGGTTTGGCAGAGTATCAAATTATTCGGCCTGCCAAATATTCGGTTTGACTGAATTTCAAACTATTCGGCCTGCCGAATACTTAAAAAAACCTTTTAAAAATATTTTTGAAAACCTTACATAACTTCTACTTTTAACTGTCAGTTAATAAAGATATTCAGAGTAATTAGAAATAGAATTATATTCAACAGAGAATCTTCTTACACTATTTATTTGTTATTTGAAAAGTGTCGCTTAAGAAAATAGACCATCAATGATGAACTTCATAGGACTTGATGATGTAAAAATGCAAGTTCTTGATTATTGTCCAATAAATAATCTGGATGCTTGCTTTTTCAGAAACAAAGTGTTTTTAACAAAAAGTAAAAAAACTTTCAGAAGTGATAATAGACATCAAGAGAGACAATTTTTGTTCCGAAAACCAGGATCACAATCCACTTACAGAGTTGCCAAGTCTCCGGCTTTTTTCACACCAGTAATTTTTTAGAGAAAATGTTGTTCTTTTAAATCGCAAAATGCTCTGATTAAATAAAACATTTTCTGTACTAAATTACTGGTATCCAAAAAGCTGGAGACTTGGCAAGTCTGCACTTATTCAGTCAAAAATACAATGTATCTCACTCCAGGTGAAACTTGTATTTTCATTTGTTACTTTAACAATAACGAAGATATTGTAACTGTATTTTCAACAGAGTTACTTTGATTTCAAATAGGATAACATGATGAGAAATGTTGGAAATTGCCACCAGTCATATCTAAAAAACACTTAACTAGATATCCTTTGAATGCAGCTGGCAATACTTATACTGTGTCACTGTTCAAAATTAGGTCACTTTCAATCATATCATAATGTTTTATACAAGCAAAATTAATTATACAAATCTCGCTAAAATTTCTGCATTATTGTTAAAGTTGTGAACAAAAATTCAGTTTGACTCCTAGTGACATACCCTGTATTTTTGATTGAATGTATTGTATTTTTGATGGAATAAGTTGAGTGAGATATTATTTCTTGTTCAAAAAAAGTTTGTCTTGACCACATTATCTCCCCTTAAAGATTGTTCCAAGATTTTAGAAACAACCTGTATGTTTACAACCTCTCAAAATTATCATGTACTCCAGACACACTGCTCTTTGATGCATTTAAAAACTTCCTTGCTAAATCAAAAAGAACAGGAACGTTATTCTTTCTGAGTTGCCACCATTTGAATAGATTGTATTTATTTACTTTAGTCCCTTCCTGACAAATAAACAGTATATGACTAAAATTTTTCTTCAAATTTCTTAAAAATTTCTCTTTCATTTTAAAATATTTGTTTTAGAATATAAGAAAATTTTATTCATTTGTTTTAATTCACAGAAGAAGCCATGAAATTTAAAATTTTATTAATTAAAAAAAGATTAAGACTCTTCTTAAATTATAACTCAAAGCATATATATATTTTTTTTTTGGTGTAAAGTTTACTTGGAAAAAAGTTTTGTTTATCAAAATGGAAGTACCTGTATTAAATATTTTGTAAAAGTTTTAAAATTTAATTTTTTTAATACCTGTAAACTCTGAAATATAAAAGAATTCTGGAAGCCGAATATTCGGTATTCGGCTTACCTTTATGTCGAATATTCAGTATTCGGCCAAAATCATTATTCGGTGCATTCCTACCTTTGAATGTATGGATTTCAAAATATAAAATAGTTTTCTAATGTATGTGAAAATGTACTAAAAGACCTGACGCTTACCTGCAGTATATTTTAGTTTTGTTTAGCCAACAACTTTGTTTTAAAAAATAAATGAAACTTTTAATGCTTCATTTCAAATGTATTAGTTTGCTAAACTATGGAATGTATTTCTTTTAACCATTGAAAAAATGGTTGTTTTCGGTCGAGAATGGACCTCTTGGCATCGTCACTTTATTTTTTTAAGCATTTTTAACGAAATTTTGTAACTTTAGAAGAATTTTTCCATGAATAGGCAATAGAAATGCATAAAATCGTTACAAAAATGTTAAAAGTTACAAAAAGGATAGATGCAAATTATCAGACATGAAAAATAAAGTAGAAATTTGGTACTTTCGTGTTATAGCGGCCCCCAAGGATGAATCGCCAAGCGACTAAGATTTATCACCAAAAGCATGTATGACATTATAATAATATATGATATATATATAATATTTCTTGACGTATGTGGCCAAGTTATAGTCATGTATGATGCATATATGATGAATATATATGACAAATGTATATGATGTATATACGACATATAAGACATATATAATATGTGTATAATGAAGTATATGGCACATATAGGAGTGTTTGTAATATACAGTGGAACCCCGATTTTACGTTTTTTAAGGGACCAGCAGAAAAAAACGTACGAAACGGGAAAACGTAAAATCAGGGTCAAATAGAGAAAAGCACTTCAAGAAAACAAATCATACAAAAATAAACTTACCAATACCATATTAGTATTTAACAAAATTTGTTATTCTTTATTGCGTTTTCTTTTTATGTGTAATTTCACATATACTCTATTTACAATACATGCAAGTTTTTGCAATTTTTTTTAAAAATTTTTATGCCCAGTTAAAATTTCTTTAAAATTTTTAAACTCGCAATGGTCTTTGCCGATGAGGGCACGATATCTTCTGGATCTTCATCAATATAATGCTCATTTCAATATTGCGAAATCAAATTGGAAATAGTCTGAATGTCTGTATTAGCGATAACATCCTTATCGCAAACAATGTACTCATCAACATTGATGTCTGTTGATAAATTCATCCTCTTTTATGTAGTCTTCCATACAGAGCTCTTCCGGCGGCGCTTCACTGTTAATTTCGGATTTTGAAAATTCTCCCTTCAGAAAAGCATTTGAGATGCAATTTTCATCTACACCATTCCACGTCGATGAGATAAAAAGAAATGCATCCAGCACATTTAGCATTGTTTTCTAAGCATCTTAAAGCTCAACTGAATCAAGTGAAAAAAGGCCTTTACCAGTTGCTTTCTATAATGCATTTTGGAGGATCTGTTTATTCCCAAGTCACATGGCTGAAGTAAACTAGTACAGTTGGGTGGGAAAAATTCTATACGTAGATTCTTTAAATTCAGATTAACATGAGTGTACTGGTCTACGAATAAAATTATTTTTCGCTTTTGATTGTAATATTGGCAGCACGGGCTTGTTTAAACCACTCGTACAAAATCTTTCCCAGTTCCTCAAATGGAGAGGTTTTGAATGTTTTTCTTTTCTCTGACAAATTTCCCAGTTTTTCAGATTTTAATTCCAGAGAGACCTCTTGTTTTAAGTTTTAGGATGGTTTGTAACGTAGAATAAGCCATACCGAACAATTTTACGAGATGCACTTTAGTTCCTTTGGAACCTTTAGATTTTTCAATAATTTCTGCCTTTTCGGCTACAGAGAAACATTTTCTTTTAGACATCCTACTTTTGACTGGCAATCACTAATAGATATAGCAAAAGTAAGCTACTCCACTGCGGGTTGAAATGAATGAACGAAGGAAAAATAATCACACCACACCCACCCCCCGATATCACGTGACGCAGGTTTGGTCAAGTGCTGATAGACGAATAATAGTTCTTCGTTACTTTGAACTGTTTTTGGTAACAATCAGTTGACCAAGTGGAAAGCATTTTTGTTCTTTTAAAAAATTTTCCATGAGTGAAAAAATCTTCGCCTAAAATGACGTACCTTGCGGGAAACGCTAAGAGTAAATAACATAGAATCGAGGTACTTTTAACATTATCGGAATAGGAATTTTCTGGGACCGACTAAAAATAACATAGGAAGCGGGATAACGTACGAAACGGGTTACGTAAAATCGGGGTTCTACTGTGTATATATATGCATATAGAGGATGCATATATAAGCTTTGCGATGCTCTTGGCGAAATCATAACTGCAACCTTGGCATAATCATAATTGTGGGGGCCACTATAACACGAAAGTACGATAATTTTAAGCTTTCGGAACATTTTCCCAATGGTTGTAATTTGTTAAATTATAATTTTTTTTTTTTTTTTTTTTTTTTTTTTTAATAATTTTGAATTAAGTGAGAACTAGTATGGCAATAAATGAAGTCTTTCTCATTCTTAGTGTTATGAAATTCAATATTAAGAATTTAGTCTGCAATCTGTTATTTATGGTTAATTTCTTCTGCAGTGTGTAACCTCTAAATGTTTTCAGTATTTTATAACTGATTGATATGTACATATATTTAGTGTTATTTTTAGTGTATTTCTAGTGTATTTCTCAATTTTTTTTTTTTCCTCCCTCTACTTTGGTTAGCATCTGAAGAATTGTCTATTGGCAACTTGAGGTTCACAACTTTTGATTTAGGTGGCCACGACCAAGGTAATTTTCACCTTTTTTTAGAAACATTTGTAATCAATAATTGCAATAATACTCTTTCCATACTCAGAATGAATAAGTAAAGTAAGATAATTGAAAAATAAGGTTGTTATAAAAGTCCTGTTAGTTTGAAATTCATTTTTGAGACTAATGTCATTGTGGGTGACCAGTAGTGTTGCCAGGCCCAATTCGTTAGAAACTGAGACAAGGAATTAAAAAAAGTGACAATAGCTTCTTAATCAGGATGTGTTTAAAATATAATTTAATTTTCTTTCATCCTGTTAAATTTAAGTGAATTAAGCAATCTCTAAAAGGTACAGTAAGAAGTTAAATATAGCTGCTGTTTGGTTTTATTAACAAACTAGCTGTTACCCGTGACTTCGTTCACGTAACATTAAAAGAAAAATAAATGCACTAATCAAGCAAAATATTTCACTCCCGATAATTAAATACGTAAATAATTAACTAACTCTTTATCACATTTCGTAGAAGAAAATACGATATTTCTTTGTTATAGGGGCCTTCACATAAATCAGTTTTAAAAAAAGTGAAATTTTGTGCCAAATAACCGCGAAAAGGAAACTGCAACCAATGGAAAAAAGACGGCCAAATAAAATACTGTAAATCGACGAATTGAGTAAAAAGAAATGTCAATTTTACCTGATAAACCATATTACTTCTAACGACTTTTAGAAACGTCTTAACAGCCATCATTTAAAAATAATTCATTGGAAATAGTATATGCTTTTTCTTTAAATTCAATTCTTGTGAATAAGGAGGAATAATTCTACACCTAAATTCAAGGAGCTTCAATTGCAAAGCTTTTTGCAGCCCAAAATTACATGCAAACATAACATTTAAATTGCAAAGCTTTTTGCAGCCCAAAATTACATGCAAACATAACATTTAAATTGCAAAGCTTTTTGCAACCCAAAATTATATGTAAACATTACTTTTGCATGTAATTTTCATTGCAAATTAACATTTATTACGGTTCAAATTAAAATTCATTTGGGTGCAAATTGCATGTAAATGTTACGTTTGCATGTAATTTGGGGTTGCAAAAAGCTTTGCAATTGCAAGTGTTACGTTTGCATGTAACAGCAAATTTGTGTCCTTTTATCTATAGCTGAAACAAATCTTGATTTCTTGACAATATGCTGACAGGCAATTTTTTGCTCTGCAGAATAAATTGATTCATAAATTTTGAAAATGTGGAAATATGTTTTCATTTTTCGGAAGTTTTACTGTAATCAAGATTTTTTTCACCAACTATTCAAATTGAAAATAAAATAATTTTTTTTCAGTTTTAATGAGAAAATGGCATAAAAATATATTAATCCGTTTTATTTCTCCTTTTTTTATCCACAAAAATGGAGTAATTTAAGTATTGTTTTTAGAGAAATTTCGTTAAAATTTACAAAAAAAAAAAAAAAATATTTATCTTGAAATCTAATTCAAAATTTTAAATTCTCAGAGTTTATATGACATCCTCGAATCAATGATAACCGGTATTAAGTAAATCGCGTTGCATTAAGAGGAGTAGTTGCGAAATACACACAGTCAGATTTTAACTTAATAGACTTGTGTTCAATTTTCTTTTCCTAATAATCTTACTGATGCTTGTATTATTAATCACAGAGTTCAGAGAATAAATAGAGATGAAATGTTCATGATTGGCGTGATGCTGAAAATGCAACCCTACAGTCGGCCCAAACAACTGGCGGCTTGCTTTGAAAACCTCTCCCCGTCCAATGAATCCAGTCCTTGTTCCACGTGCAGCCTCTCTCCATCCAATGAAGTCAGCCCTTGGGCCTAATGATTTGAGCGATAACCGGCTTCATATTGCAAGCCGATTTTATGGTTCATTACCTCTCTATTCTTTCACTGTACTCAGTGATTATTAATGTTTGAAATTGATACACGCTCCATTTGAAACATATTTTAAAAAATTCCGTTTTATTATGACGTCACTTTGATCCCAGAGAAATCTCTTTTCAATGATATAATTCTTGATAATTTTCTTTTCCTGGCAATAATGACGTGAATTTTAGCAGAAAACTCACATCTGTTTGAAACTGATATTCAAGCTTATTATTAATCAGTATCAAAAAAAAAATTTCAGTTATTCATCTTAAATATGACGTCCATTATGTATATACTTTTATTATACACTGATAGTCATGCTCTTTGTAATATTACGAATATTTGAAAATACATGTTTTATTTATGACGTCATATTTGTTCAAGCCAAGGAGGATCCTTTTCATAGTTCCATGGTTCAGGCGAAATCTTTTTCTTAGTAATATAATTATTGTTGATTCTTCTTTCTAATTATAACGCAGTTTTTGACAGAAAAAGATCTTTTTAATGTAAGCGATATTCATACTTCATGTATAATAACAAATACTCCATATTGCTGTTTCAAATATCACAGAAATTCATCTTCTTTTGAATTATTTTCATTTTTCACGTGAAAATCGCTCAATTGAAACGTGAGGAAAAATTGTTTTATTTATTGGCAACGATCAAAGACCTAGCAACGATAAAGTAAAATGGTTAAATTTTATCTAAAAATGTCCATTGATTCTCTATGAAAATAATAAAGTTTTGAATTATTAAGAAAAGTATTTGCATAAAATAAACAAAAACCAGTCTATGTTCATTTCCGGGTTATAATCCACCTATATGCAAAGATACAGCATCATTAATTGCTCCATTTTGACGCTGGCTTCAGCCTAACATTTGCACGCAATCAGATTTATAATATTATTAGGATATATTTTTTAATCTATTTTCACAAATGATACTTATTTAATACTGAACACCAAAGCACACAAATACCTGTGCCAGCAATATTTCCTGGGGCACCATAGCACATTAACATGTGTGCCATCAATAGATAATTTATTGCCATCATTGAAGATAATTTATTGCTATGAAAGGGGACTATTGATAATTTATTATGTATTTAAGGAAAAACCTTGGGCACTGAACTAATAAACTAACTGAACTCATAAAACGTAACTAAAACATCTTTTACTATTTAACCAACTTTTTTAACCAACTTTACCATAAATGAAACCCATTAATCTTACAAGAATTTTAAATGGAACATACATATAATGTTAATTTTAAAAAAGTATACTCCTTCATTTTTTCTTTTCAACTAAGCTTTCAAATTCTGAATTCTCAGCATGGCTGTTTGATCACTTATCCATTATGACATATGGTCTTTTATATCATGTCATTACAACAAATTAATTGCAATTTAAAATATTCAAAACAATCACCATCTTGGATATCACATTTAAATTGTTGATGCAACTTTATATATACATTAAAAAAAAAAAAAAAGTCCTATTTGTAAATGAGAATGTGTGGAAATTTAAAAAGGTTTTGTCCAGATTTTTTTCACAGGGTCTTATTTTTTTGTGAAAAAAGCAATTTCATAGGAAAAAAAAAATTAGTTTATGTATATTTTAGATCAGCCATACTCAACCTGGTGACTTGTAATCAGTGTTGAATTCAGACACTTTTCTCCGGGAGGGATTTCTATAGCTCTGGGGGGACATAATAGAGTTCTGGGGGGGGGGAAATGTTCCCCCCCCGGGCCACCCTCTGAATTCAACACTGCTTGTAATGCATGGCCAGAGACACACATTCAATTATATTAGTACTAGTAAGCTACGCCCATTATGCTGGTCAATTTCTCTTAACGAACCTTTAATCAAATGAAATATTGACCTTGAATTTGATTTTGTTTTAAAACCATATGAATCTTTACTTGGAATGTCCTCCTGCATTTCTGAAAACTATACAAATGCCATTGCGTTATTACATTTTTAATGTGTCAGACAAAATTTGGGCTGTTAAGGACAAACTCTTTTTGCTGATCATTTACAGTTGGATTTGGTAAAGATAGATAAAACAATATGCTATATACTATAACCATCCTTTAAAACTCATCTAACTAACAGTGAAGGTTCTGTCAAAATCCATTCGCCAGAATATTTTTAAAAGGCTAAGTTCTTATAATCTGGTTCATCTGATTATAAAACTTTCCCCAATAATTTTATAACTAAGCAAAGTAGAATATGCGAGATATAAATTACTATTTTTTAAATGTTTAGAACTTTGAAATTATACAATGTTATATTATTATATTTTATAGTTATTATTCTAATATTAGCTAATACTGATTATATCAATTTTATTATATTGCTATGATTATAGTGTAGTGTTGGCTCTCTATTGGAGCACATGAACACATGAAGATATAAATTAGTGCTCTCTATGAAATGCTTACGAGTATACGTATTATTAGGGGTGCAGATTTTAAATACGTATGATACAACCTAAAGGTTATACGTATTATACGAAAAATCGTATATGGTACAGCATATATACGGAACTTACACCAGTGGTTAAACGTTTAAATGAGTTTCATTTATTGCGTGAAAAAGGATGCTTTTCTCCTGCTGGTCTGCGTATCAGAGACACTGAGAAACGCCCGCTATACATTCTCGCGGTTTATAGGGGCTATTGTGATCCCTTCCTTTTTCAAACAACTACGATGCCCCGAGTTTACCTGCCTTTGTGGTTCCTGTGCAGGTAGCTGGTACTTGAAGAAAAAAAAAAATCTGATTTTTTCCTCTGTTTAGATTTTGGTTGTTTTTTACACCAAACTAAACTATTAATAGCTACCTTTCGCATATATGTAACACACACACACATAGCTTATTTTGATTTATGGCTTGGACATTTTGCGCAAAATGTTATTTTTGCATACAGCCGCAGAACACAGATATACATTGACTTTATATTTTATACTGACATTGATCGATGAAACTCCTGCGAAGTTTCATAATCATACTTTTATTTTATTTAAGAATATTTTTTTCTATATTTAATTTTTTGAAATTATGTTTTACAGCAAAAAAAAAGGCAAGTCCTAGCCTGCGTGATTGTGTTCTAAAACCTGCAGTGACGATTATTTGTCAGTCTAAGTAATCAAAATTTATAGGTACTCACTCGCACAGAAAATAAAATTTTTCAAGATTAACAAAAATTCTTAAAACGTAAATTCTTTTTATGCATACAGGGTGTATCTGAAAGAGTGGTGAAAACTTTACGGGGTGATATAATGCAGCTATACGAGCAAATTTCGTCATAGAATCTATGATCGGAACGCAAGTGGTGAGAAGTTAAAAGGTAGTTTTCCACTGTCGCAGTTAAAGAATTAGCACAAGAATGCGAGGATTTACTTCAGAAAAAAATTTATTAACAGCAGTGTAATTAATGTACATGCTCAAAGAAATTGTTCAAAAGATCTTCTGCCAACTGTAATGCCCGCTTCACACCTGCGGGATAGGGACAGACACACATTTGCAAAGACAACAGGCATTTCCCGAGTATCCCTGGCAACAACAGCAATCATGGCGACTAGATCCATATCGATTTCAAGGGGACACTCATAGATTAGGCTTATCATATGGCTCCACAGGAAAAAGTCCAAACACAAGATATCCGGTGATCTTGGTGGCCAAGCTGTTGGACCATCACGACCTATCTATTGACCTGGGAACGTTGCATCTAAAGTGTTCCGCACATCCAAGGCAAAGTGTGCAGGTGCACTGTCGTGTTGAAACCACATTCTCGAGCTGATGGGGGTTGGAATCTGACACAGCAGCTCCGGCAACACCTCTCGTATGAATGTGTCATACCATTCCATTTACAACATCACCTAGGTACCGCTTCTATCTTTCCACTTGCACAAGCATCAGTGTGCGGGAGCTATCATAATTCGTTGTCTCTTTCTAGATTGTTGTTTATCTGAAATCTCCCTTGGTTTCCTATATTCAGTTAGTTAATTTTGTTCATTTGTTTGATTATATGATCAAAAGTTTTTAAAGTGCTTGTTTTTATTTTTAGTTACATTGTTTTCATTTAACTTTTGAACACTCAAATGTATTTCAACCTACATGCAATTTAATATTGTGACCCTTCTTTTAATTAACTCACGATCTACTACTGCTCTAGTGTGTTACAACCCATTTAATGATTTTGCAAACTTATAAACTTATGTGTGTGAAGCCCACACACAAAACTTCACAGTAAACAACTTAAAGGTTCCACAGAAAAAAAGCTTCATAACATCATTAAATAAAATGTCAGAAATTTTTACAGAATGTTTGCTAGCAATAGTTAAAAGAAATAAACTCTTCTTTTATAACTGAGCTGGGGACTAGCTGGGTATTAACTCTCCTTACATACAGGCAACAGACCATTTCTGAGAAAATGAAGTTTTCAGATTGAAAGAAGAACAACTCAAAGTTCTTTTTTTCTAAATTTTACAAATAAAGAAATTTTTAAAGTTAAATAGAAGAGTTTTCTCAAATATGAATATTTAACTGCATTACAAAACCAATAGAATGACACTGCAGTTTTTTATATAAATATTTTTGTTTTTGCCTGCTTTTTTTTTACAGAAAATAATTACCCACTTTTCTTAGTATGTATGCCTTTATTGATCAGTTTAAAATTTTAAAATTCAAAATCATTAATTAAAAAATACATAAATTTTCCTTAATGATAATGAAGAAAAAAACAAATTCTATAACTTTTTCTCCTGAAATAAAATATATTTTGTTATTGAGCAGAGTTATCAGAACATTAACAGTATCTGCAATATATTATACCAGTAGAGGTGTTCGAACAGACACTCCCTTTAGAGAAGCAGAATTCCTGTTTCTGCCGCAATAGACCACTCGATCATTGAGTCTTCATTCAATTTCTCTTTGAATGAATGTCTAGCGACAGCTAAACGTAGGCAGACTTTGATTTTCCCTAATAAGACTGTTTAAACTTAATTTTAAAATACAAATTATTCTTGTATTCAATAACATAAGTAAACTTTAAAAGTAATTATGATAAAATACTTCTGCCACATGTTTGGCACTTGTTGTGACAAGGTAGACCAAGATATTATAGTATTATATGAAGACAACATTTTTCACATTGTTATTTTTGTATAACTTTGGATAATCTTCTAAAATTACACCAGAAGTAGTATCAATTTTTGAATTATGCCAGGAGTGATTGTGTTTCGGTTATATACCGAAATTCCGGAATTTTTTTCATTTTTAATACCAGAGACTCTTAAATTACTGCAATTGGTTACAGGTAAAAAAAAAATCAAGAAAATCGCCAATCTGTTGCAGCAAAAAAAAAAAAAAAAAAAATTGTTTGATCATGGGGAGAATATTGCAATATTTATCAATCAAACACAGGAGAATATTGTAAAATTTCTCATTCAGTAATGTGAAAAAAAAAAAATCATGAAACTCGGCAGTCGGTTGCAAAAACATCGGGTAATTCTTCAGTTGGTTGCATAAAAAAACCTCTTAAATTTCGCCAGTAAGCTGCAGGAAAAAATCCATAAATTTGCCAATTGGTCGCAATAAAAACTGCAAAAGTCGCCAATCGGTAGCAGGAAAAAAACATTCTTCAATTGAGTTACAGGAAGGAATTGTGAAATTTGTCAGTCAATTGTAAGAAAAAAAATCATGGAAAAAAACCCTGCGTAATTCGTCGATTGATTGCAGAAAAACTGTGAAATTCGTCAGTCAGTCACGGGAAATTATTGCAAAATTTGTAAACCAGTTGTGGAAAAAAATCGCGCTTTTTGTCAGTCAAATGGGAGAAAAATAATGAAATTCTTCACTCGTTTGTGAAAAAAAAAAAATTCTTGGTTGTTGATCGGGAAAAAAAATCACAATTTGTCGGTTGATTGCGGGGAAAAAAAAACATGAAATTTGCCAGACAGTCAGCAAAAAATATTTCAAAATTAGTCTATCAATTCATCTATTTTTGCTGATTCAGAATTGTATATAAGCCATCTTCCTGAGTCTTAATGGCTTTCGTGTTTTAACTTTTGCTTTGCACTTTGGCTTTGTGCTTCAAGTGGTAGTACTGTATATTTTTTTGAATGACTGAGTGAATATTGAGATAGTGACATGCTGTTTTCTGGAGCTGAACATTTATTGGAACTGCCAACATGAATAAAACTTGTCATATTAGATGGAATGATGCTCTTACTTCTATGGAAAGAGTTAAATTGGAAGTTCTTGTTTTAATAGTGTCAACATACAACTTTTCCTACTGCTTTATTTAGTCTGTTTTGAATGTGTTTTTGTAGAAGAATGTTTTAGGATGCGAGAACTTCAACATTTTTCAAGCTACATCTTTATGTTAAGATGTTAAATACTGAATACGAATGAAGTATCTACCATCCAGATAAAAGTGCAAAGATTTTTCCTTTTTCAATATGTAAAAATCGTTTTAGACATTGCCCAAATGATCTTAGTTTTCTTTTGGAGGGTCATTTTAGATAAAAGCAATGGTGTTTCTGTTGTTGGACTTGGCTATTTTATTAAATGTAGGTTTCCTATGTTTTTATTTTCAATCGGCATCTTGTTAAAGTCCATTTTTTTCTTTTTCCATGCTATATTATGATGTGCTGGAGAATAACTTTGGTAATTGTATTGCTTTTAATTATTGTTTTAGTATTTTTACTCGGGTATTTTTTATTTAATTTATTTAAACTGTTTATTACCTTACATTTTATAGTTAGTTTTTTTTATCAAAGTTGATGTTTTTGGTTCCAGCTCAGTTGTGATATTAAAATATATTGTTTGAAAAAGTTTCTACAAAGCAGGGTAATCTCTGCTTGTTTTAGTGTGCATTTCAGCTCTTATAGCTTTTACTTTTTTAAAAAGATGTAAAATATTTTAGCGATACTTTTGTATTGTAATATCATTCTAAACTTTTCTCTTCTCGTCCCAGACCTGCACATGCTCATTGTAATTAAGTGCCATTGAGAGTGATTGAAAAGAAAGGAGGTCAAAGCAAAAAAAAGGGTGAATGAATGCATGTGTGTGATGAAATTGTTGCTATGTTTCAGCCACTTGTTTACTTAGATTGTTTTACAAAATTTATTTGTCAGTTGGTCTTCTCAATCATTATAAAATGCAAAAAGTGAAATCAAAGCAGTATAGTCGAATCATATGTGAAAGAATTTTCGTGTATAATGAAATGTAAAGGAAAACACCTTGCTCATTACACCATGTGCAATTCTGATGCTCAAGTTTTTCATCGAGGTAGGAGTAATACAAAAGAACAAGTTGATATGACTAAACATTCAGATAACTTGTGCATAAGTAGCATTTTTCGTTGTTTATTTTTTTAATATTACTTATTTTTAAGCATTCTTAAAAATACATTGTAAAAAGTATAGTTTATTGGCTCAAAATCTTATTATTTTTTCTTTTCATAAAATTTAACTGATTTTTCTAAGAATCTGATCTTTTATTTTTCTTTTGGCATTGTGCCAGTAATATTTAAATTTCTCTCATTGGATTAAATATTCTTTTTCCAGACGGTTCTAGAACTTTTACTCCTACACGAAATGTGCCATTTTGTAACTTTTCTGCTTCTGTGATGCTTTTTTGTATTCTTCCACCACATTTTATAAAAGCTAATTGCATCACCTCAATGTCAGAACTAGCTTTTCATGTATTTCAGCATGCATTAAGGGGATTGCAGCATAGTTTTCTCATCGAATGTTTTGTTGCTATAATTGTTGATGGTTGCCTATTTTTTTTTTTTTTTTTGGCATGCAGGAAAGGGGAGGGGGGGGGGAGAATTTCTTCTAAATATTTTAAACTAATACCATGATTGGATATTTCAACTCAGTTTTTGTTGTGTAAAACTTGTTTTGGAGAGTCACCAACTGTGAATAAGCTTTGTTTCGATTAAACTGCTGTTGGTTTATAATCTGCTTTGTTACTTATTGGGTGAAACTTCATTGGCTTTTCTATTGCATTTTCTCTACTTGGATGTACTATTTATATTTAAACGACTGCCAAATACCTATTACGAATGATTTAAAGTTTTTATTTTCAGATGGAAAATTTTATCTGCTATGTTTACTTCGGGATTATTCCATCATAATATGAGATTCAATGGCTCATTAGGGATGGGAAATAGTTACTTTTGGTTAACAGTTTGCATTGTTCCAATGTTACATAGGTAACAGGAATCAACAACCTGTTAGTTTTGTAACATATGACTAATCGCTATGCACAGTGGCAACGGACATTTTAAGTAAAATGTCTTTAAATAGAATGTTTGAAAAATTTTTGGGACAAAAGTATAGACGAGGTTTCCTGCTTAGATGAATTCACATTATTAAAATCAATTTACAAGATTAAAACTCAATTTTTGCACTACAAAAATTTACCTAGCTATGATACTTTGAATTTCACACATTTTCAGTGTTTTCTGGCCCTAAAAAACATGATTTTCCATTTTTGGTGACTTAAAAATACTGAAAATTCATAAAATTCAAAGTATCACAACTCTGTAAGTTTTGGTGATAGAATAATAAATTTTTACTATTTTACTTGTTAGAGCATGGAGGAACTATTGTTTATTTTTTTAATATTACTTATTTTTAAGCATTCTTAAAAATACATTGTAAAAAGTATTGTTTATTGGCTCAAAATCTTATTCTTTTTTCTTTTCATAAAATTTAACTGATTTTTCTAAGAATCTGATCTTTTATTTTTCTTTTGGCATTGTGCCAGTAATATTTAAATTTCTCTCATTGGATTAAATATTCTTTTTCCAGACGGTTCTAGAACTTTTATTCCTGCAAGAAATGTGCCATTTTGTAACTTTTCTGCTTCTGTGATGCTTTTTTGTATTCTTCCACCACATTTTATAAAAGCTAATTGCATCACCTCAATGTCAGAACTAGCTTTTCATGTATTTCAGCATGCATTAAGGGGATTGCAGCATAGTTTTCTCATCGAATGTTTTGTTGCTATAATTGTTGATGGTTGCCTATTTTTTTTTTTTTTTTGTCATGCAGGAAAGGGGAGGGGGGGGGGAGAATTTCTTCTAAATATTTTAAACTAATACCATGATTGGATATTTCAACTCAGTTTTTGTTGTGTAAAACTTGTTTTGGAGAGTCACCAACTGTGAATAAGCTTTGTTTCGATTAAACTGCTGTTGGTTTATAATCTGCTTTGTTACTTATTGGGTGAAACTTCATTGGCTTTTCTATTGCATTTTCTCTACTTGGATGTACTATTTATATTTAAACGACTGCCAAATACCTATTACGAATGATTTAAAGTTTTTATTTTCAGATGGAAAATTTTTATCTGCTATGTTTACTTCGGGATTATTCCATCATAATATGAGATTCAATGGCTCATTAGGGATGGGAAATAGTTACTTTTGGTTAACAGTTTGCATTGTTCCAATGTTACATAGGTAACAGGATTCAACAACCTGTTAGTTTTGTAACATATGACTAATCGCTATGCACAGTGGCAACGGACATTTTAAGTAAAACGCCTTTAAATAGAATGTTTGAAAAATTTTTGGGACAAAAGTATAGACGAGGTTTCCTGCTTAGATGAATTCACATTATTAAAATCAATTTACAAGATTAAAACTCAATTTTTGCACTACAAAAATTTACCTAGCTATGATACTTTGAATTTCACACATTTTCAGTGTTTTCTGGCCCTAAAAAACATGATTTTCCATTTTTGGTGACTTAAAAATACTGAAAATTCATAAAATTCAAAGTATCACAACTCTGTAAGTTTTGGTGATAGAATAATAAATTTTTACTATTTTACTTGTTAGAGCATGGAGGAACTATTGTTTATTTTTTTAATATTACTTATTTTTAAGCATTCTTAAAAATACATTGTAAAAAGTATAGTTTATTGGCTCAAAATCTTATTCTTTTTTCTTTTCATAAAATTTAACTGATTTTTCTAAGAATCTGATCTTTTATTTTTCTTTTGGCATTGTGCCAGTAATATTTAAATTTCTCTCATTGGATTAAATATTCTTTTTCCAGACGGTTCTAGAACTTTTATTCCTGCAAGAAATGTGCCATTTTGTAACTTTTCTGCTTCTGTGATGCTTTTTTGTATTCTTCCACCACATTTTATAAAAGCTAATTGCATCACCTCAATGTCAGAACTAGCTTTTCATGTATTTCAGCATGCATTAAGGGGATTGCAGCATAGTTTTCTCATCGAATGTTTTGTTGCTATAATTGTTGATGGTTGCCTATTTTTTTTTTTTTTTTGTCATGCAGGAAAGGGGAGGGGGGGGGGGGGAGAATTTCTTCTAAATATTTTAAACTAATACCATGATTGGATATTTCAACTCAGTTTTTGTTGTGTAAAACTTGTTTTGGAGAGTCACCAACTGTGAATAAGCTTTGTTTCGATTAAACTGCTGTTGGTTTATAATCTGCTTTGTTACTTATTGGGTGAAACTTCATTGGCTTTTCTATTGCATTTTCTCTACTTGGATGTACTATTTATATTTAAACGACTGCCAAATACCTATTACGAATGATTTAAAGTTTTTATTTTCAGATGGAAAATTTTTATCTGCTATGTTTACTTCGGGATTATTCCATCATAATATGAGATTCAATGGCTCATTAGGGATGGGAAATAGTTACTTTTGGTTAACAGTTTGCATTGTTCCAATGTTACATAGGTAACAGGATTCAACAACCTGTTAGTTTTGTAACATATGACTAATCGCTATGCACAGTGGCAACGGACATTTTAAGTAAAACGCCTTTAAATAGAATGTTTGAAAAATTTTTGGGACAAAAGTATAGACGAAGTTTCCTGCTTAGATGAATTCACATTATTAAAATCAATTTACAAGATTAAAACTCAATTTTTGCACTACAAAAATTTACCTAGCTATGATACTTTGAATTTCACACATTTTCACTGTTTTCTGGCCCTAAAAAACATGATTTTCCATTTTTGGTGACTTAAAAATACTGAAAATTCATAAAATTCAAAGTATCACAACTCTGTAAGTTTTGGTGATAGAATAATAAATTTTTACTATTTTACTTGTTAGAGCATGGAGGAACTATTTCTAAATAAAATTTATTGGACGCAGGTATTATAATTTCTTAACTATTTAAAAAGTAATTGTACTGTAAATGGATTTTTATGATGCAAAACAAAATTTGAGGCATTTTTTAAATTAGAACTATACCTCTAAAACTAATGGTTTAGAAATTAGCTATTGCTAAATGATAAGATGAGACACCCTGTGTAAAAATAAACACATTTTTAACAACATGATTTGTAGAAAAATGAAATTTGATCCTAGACTTTATTGCGACCCTATCTATCAAAGCGAGAATCCCAGAAGAAAGTGATAATAAATGCAATACACCCAAACAAATTTTCCACAGGTTTTTCAAATTAATTAGTTATATTAAAATTAAGTGTCCACACTAAAAATGCAATGTTATTTTCTTTTCTTTCTTTTTTCTTTTTTTTTTTTTCAGTAAAATAAAATTGCAGAAATAAAAATATTTTTCAGCTCTCATTTTCTAAAAATGCAGCAAAAAAGAATAAAATAAAAGCACATGGCCAAAAAAATAAAATTTTAGAACCTTAATAAAAAAACAACCTCCATGAGTATGGAACAATATCCCTTTTAAACATTCAAATTAAATAAAACTGCCACCTCCACCTGCCAATTATGCTGGCCAAAGATGTCTGCCTCTATCAAAATGCAATGAGATCCTTAAAAATCACCTTCTCAACTTATCCTCGCAAATTCTTTACTAAAGAATCTTTTCCTTTTCATTCCAAAAAACACCTTCTCAACCTATCCTCGCAAATCCTTTACTAAAGAATCTTTTCCTTTTCATTCCAAAAAAACCCTACTGAGTCAAAAGATTACAAGAAATTGTATGCCTCTCCTCAACAAATTGCAATTTTTTAAAGTTATTTCA
Source organism: Maratus michaelseni (assembly GCA_963931845.1). NCBI lineage: Eukaryota > Metazoa > Arthropoda > Arachnida > Araneae > Salticidae > Maratus > Maratus michaelseni. Next base: position 252,120,098 of record OZ007594.1, read on the forward strand.
CTTAAGTGTTAAAATGACTCTTTTATTCGTATTGAACGAAAGCAGTTATATATTTTAAAATCAACAATAACGATTACTTGTAGTAAAATATCTGTCAAATTATATCCAGTTCTTTGAAACTGCAACACTTGCAGAATTCTGAGAAGATATAATAAAGTAAGCATTAAGCAGATGTTTCGCCAATGTCACAATAAGCTTTATCGCTAGCGAACTTTGATTGGTTGCTCGCGAGTAGAGTTTCTCAGCTTCTAAGGTCTAGTTATCTCGTGACAGCCGATAGCCTTTGCTAGCCATTTCTGACTCGGAAGGATAAATTTTTTACTCTAACTTCGGTCGGTTCAGGAATTTGTTTTTCATTTTCGCTTTGACACTTTCATAAGTGTTCAAAATAGGACTTTTTTATTTGAAATTACATTTTCTAAGCTTCTTTTTAAAAGATAGAAAATAAATTTCGGAAATTTTTAATAATATTATAATTTATTTGAATATGTATTTCTAAAATATTGTTTTTCAGCTTTTTTTAAAATACTTTGCAGATAATGCATTCAAAATTTAGCAGGGACTTTCCGGTAATCTGTTATAAAATAATTAACTATAAAGCAATGACATTGTTATTTATCCTAATACATTAAATAATGCCCGTCTGACTCATGTATCTTAATCCATCTTTGTGGCAATATTTAGTTGCTACAGCATCTAAATTTGAGTATGTTTCTAGAATTAGTGATACAATATGAAGTATGATAGAATAGATCATATTATATATGTATATATAATTTTTTTTTTCTTAATTTACTGAGTAATTTCCTGGTAAGTTTTATTTATTAAGATATTTTCTATATATGTATTCTTTACTATAACAACCTAGAATATTATTACATGGCATCTTTATATAAGAGATTCAATCATTTTTGTAACACAAACTTGTTAGCTATTTTTTGATTTAAAGGTTATATATGTTTCATTTGCAGCTCGTAAAGTATGGAAAGATTACTTTCCAGCAGTCGATGCTATAGTTTTCATAATTGATGCTTGCGATGGGGCAAGATTTCCTGAATCAAGAAAAGAACTAAATGTAAGTATGCAGATTTAACATCTTAATAATCTCTTTGAAATTTTTATTTGATTGTCAACTTTTTAGCTATCTATGACTTACTAGTGCATATATGTTTTGATTTCTTTGCTTTATGCATACTTTTCCCATGCTACTGGAGTTAGATTTATTCTTATGGCAGACTTCCATAAAACTTGTATTTTCCTTAAATCCTAAAATTTAAAATGAAATGGAAAAACTAAAAAATTGGAAAATTGTTCCAAGCAAATGAGATTTGTCTATTGTTTAAATATTTTAAAAACTTTCATTAGACTGGAGTTATTTTTCCTGTTTTGATGTTATATTGTTAATTACTTATAATCAGTGCTGTCAAAGTGATTTAATAAACAGCGATCTCACTATTCATTAAATTGTTCATTGTTGGTGCATTTTTGTCAATTCTCAGCGAATCATCTATGTAATTTCTTCCGACGCCAGCTGATTTTTCATGTTCAATTAGCTCATAAACAGCAGCCTTTTCATGGGAAATGTGGAGGTCGAAAATTCTTCATCAATGTTATCATTGGCAAAAATTCTCTCCGGCCATATTGTGTACCATGCATTCAACAAAGTCCTTGACGTTACTTGTTTCCTGACCATGCAACCACCCATATTGCATCTTTAATGTTGTAATATTTTTTTAAAGTTGATTGCATGCATTCAAAAGACTCTTCATAAATTCTGCTTTCCAAAGGCATTTTAGCGACTGCAGAATTCCCCAATCCAATGGCTGAATAATTGACGTGCAATTTGGAGGTAAAAGCGCAGTGGTGACAATACTTTTTTTCAAAAATTTAGGATGGGCTGTGCAATTATCCAGTAGTAAAACAATCTTCGAATCACGTGAAAGACCTACAGACTCAGAGTGGCGCCGTGTCTCCAGAACAAAGGAATTGTTAAACCAGTCACTTATGATGTCGGAAGTTATCCATGCCTGCTTGTTGGATTTATAAATCACTGGGAAGACTTTGATGCCTTTAAACGGATGAGAGGATATATATTTTTTAATCACCAGCAATTTACATTTATGCGTATCAATTAAGTTTGAGCATGCAGGTACCATAATTAGTTTTTTAAATCCTTCATTCCTGGTGCAGCTATCTCATTTGAAATAGCGAGAATTGTTTTTGGCAAACAACACCAGGACATTCTGGTCCCATCTGTATTATAAATTTGTTCAGGAGATAATTTCTCTTTTGCAACTAATTCAGAAAACTCTTGGACAAAATTTTCAATGGCTTCATCATCTGCAGAGAGTTTTTTACTGCATACTGCTAATTTCCAAATGCCATGTTGAGCTTTTAAATCAGTGGAACCACCCTTGAGAATATTCGCATGTCTTAGAAATTTTTAATTCCTGGTAATACGCTTTTGCTTGTGCAATCAGCATAGCACCAGATATGGGTACTCCATCATTTCATTTTAAAAGAAACCATCCAAAGAGCAGATTTTCCACGATACCAATTTTTTTTCTCATGAGTGCTTTTTTTCTTTAGCATATCCTTCAAGATGTCTCGTATTGTATAAAATTGCATTATTTTTTGCTTTTGTTTTGTATTGTCATAAACTGTTGACAATCTGATTCCATACCCAGAACACAATATTTTCAGAGAGCAACCAAATTCGAACTTTCTTATCAATCCACATTTTCTGTGATAGACAAACTTAAATGCTTTCTTTTAGAGGCAACATTTCCTGGTTTTTAAAGACATTGTACTATCACTAATAAATAAATGATTAAAAAAAAAAATCTTCAGAGAAGAAAAATACACGTGTTTGTCTGGCCTCAGTAAAAAGAAGTCATAATGAAAGCAATCTCTCCTCTCCTACACTCTCTCATGCACCTTTTATTTATGTGATGGAGAAAGATGTGTATAATTGGATATGATGACCTTTGACCTCTGGCTAACCTGTCCCTTCAGATTCGTGTGTCCCCTTCCCACACGTAAAAATTGTCTCCATGCTGTTGCTAAGGAACTGTGCTGCTCAGTGTTTTCTTGGACATTCTGTTGTTCAAGGAACTTATTGCCTCTGACAAATGAAGAAAACCAGTCAATTATTTATTTTTTTCACTTTTACTTTTGACCTTGAAGTTTTAAATTTGTAAACAATTGCTATTTTACTTTCTTCCGTAAGTTGGAAGTGTAAAAAAAAAAAAGGTGGGGGGAGAGAAGATTGTTATGTTGCTGGATTTATGAGGTCACATTATACATAAAAAGGAAAGTGATTTGTTCTGATTTTTGGCTGCCAAAAGCTCAAAATGTTATGGTCAGTATTTAATTAGAAAATGAAAAATATTTTGACCAAGAAGAAATTCCTCTTAAGATTTTTTAAACTAATTTTAAAATCCACCATTTTGATCTTTTGACAGCTAAAAATATGAACATTTTGACCATGAACTCTCATTTTAAAAAAGATTATTAAAATATCTTAATTAGGCAGGTGTCAACAGGATTTTTGATAAACCCGAATGCAACATCAACACCTTTTTAAAATCTCTTTTCAAGGTGCACGCCTGACAGTCCATTTCCTTCTTACTGCTCTCTATGGGGTGGAAAGATTTCGATGACTGTTTGGAGCGAGAGATACTGCCGACAGCACTGTGGTAGCTTTTATCACAGGTTTGTTGAATTGGTGATGTCGCATCAGAAAAGTGCAAAGAGATTCCTAGAATTAGAATCATCGTGTCATCGTGGTAGGGCCCCTGATGATGAAGACTAGCTAGCTGGCTTCGCCTGCTAGCAGACCCCTAATTTACCTCGAGGCCTTGAATTGTATAAAACCTCGAACTGAACGAACCTCTGGATTGGGTCCCTGCTGCCTTCGGCACAGTGTACCGGGTGTGCTGTGCACACCCTATACTATATTATTGAGAAGGGATTAATTATGCAATCTGATTAACTCAAATAGCTGGAAAAGAAAGTGTTCAACGATGTGTCTCAAAAATGATCAACAACTAAATTTAAAACAAACTATATTTTATTTAACAAAAAGAAATAACAAATAAAATAAAGTTTAAAAACATTATCAATAAAAACCCGATTTAAATATGGGACAAGAGTTCACCTAACCGACATTTCATCTAACTTTTCAACAGTTAGCATTTCTATAACAAGTGTAAATAAAATCTTTCATCTAACACTAAAGAGGGATTGAAAGAATCTTTTAAACTCTTAAGTTCACATATAATTTATCAAGAACTGAATCACCAGAGAAGTTACCAAATGGAAAAATCTTAAAATAAGAAACATTTACTTTAACTTTACTTAAAATATTTAATTTATATAACTAATTTAACTGTAAATATACCTTTATTAAATTTGTTTCAAATATATATATTAACTTTAAATACAGTTTAAACATTGAGACACCTTTAATTAGAAAGACATTTAAATAAGTTATACATTTAATTATTAAATTATCTGAATTAGCTATTTAACTTTATATACTTTAATTATTTATATATATATATATATATACAGCTTTTGGTATAATTTACAACTAAGCATTTCTAATCTAATGAAAATATATAAAACAACAGACCTTAAACTATTTCATTCAAAGATATGTTAAAAAAAGATTAAACTAATTAACTTTAAAGATTTCCTAAGATTGCAAATCATTTCAAACTAATAAACCCAGCTTCAGTCTGTACTTCGCCTCATTGACCCCTTCGACACTCAACGTGAGTACCGACATTTAGAATATCGTCAACGTCAAAAGCTGAAACGATCATACTATCCACATGCATGAACCTCACCCAATACCTGAAAAAGGCAAAGTCTAAAACGTCTGACACGTTTGGAAATGTATGCCTTAAAAGTAACAACAGAAGCTACAGTTTTAAAAACATGAATTTGAGAGATGGAAATAAAAGTCAGAAATATAAACTATATTACCAAAAGGAAAGACCAATGAAGAATGAACATGTTTGAAATGCAATGCAGCTAAAACTTTATAAATGAAGAAGAAATTAAGATCCCTCTTTCCTTATCCACGGAACAATAGCATAGTTGTTTCCATGAGCTATATGTCAAACATCATGTAGTCCACTTAAAGAACTCTGCAAGCTATGTAAACGTTCATAAAAGCATCTCTGATGTTTTCAATCTCAAATGGCACTGAACTTATAGAACAATTATGATTAAAACTTATTTCATTTCGCCAAAATCAAGCAGTATTGATAAGTTGATATTCTTCTGCTTAGCCATAAACACACAAACGAAATTGAATAGCATGTGATGGCTCGTGATATAAATACCATGGGATGGGTAACAACAGATCGGCAACGCTCTCTGTCGTCAGACTCTGTAACTCTCGTCAGTTCAACGAATGGCATTAAGACCGTAGCATGGAGATGAAGAGCCGATAGAAAAATAAACGTATCGTTTTATCGTAAGCCCGAAAATGTAAATACTAGAAACAAAATTGAAACAAGTACATAAGAGTATTAATGGAGATTTTGCACGGCCGGAACTGTAAGTAGATAAAGTAAAGAAACTGTTTAAAATAAGTTATTTTATTCTCAAAATTGAAGTTAAACTGAAACTTGAAATAAAACAATGTTTGAACTTAAACGAAAACCTTGTTTTGAATATAGATGCAAGCTTTAATTAACTATTACTAATTATAAAAATATTAAAGAAACTAATTAACTGGAATGTTATAAAATAAACTAAACATAATGGTTACAATAAAATAAGAACCATATTTTGGACTTAAGGATATATGTATATCCTGACAATTTCCACCTCTAGTAGTATAATTTTCTGACCAAACGAACCTCCCTCTTAGGTCCCCGCTGCTTACGGCACCGTATAGTGCACACGCTGCAAAATCCATTAGTTCCATAAATGTAAAAAATCTATTGGTTTTTTTCAATTAAAGATTTTTACTTATGCTGTACACTGAGCCAGGGTTGGGGAATTACATCATTTTACTCGCCAATGGCGAGTGGATTAACTAACAAGGCGTGTGAATCTTTAAGAAATCTTTTAAAATTCAGGCTATAGAATATGTTTTTTACTTGTTAGCTATATTTTGCAACTCTTCAAATTACCACAATGTAAATATGGTACTATGTTCTATTCTATACCAAACTTTCCTCTGTTGTATATATTTCTTAATTTTATGGGGAAAAAATTACGAAAATGTGTTGTAGTAGTAATGAATTATTTTTGCAGTTGTGTAAATTCTGTCGTATCAATTTTCAACTGTACATTCCTTCTTGCTGGCTGGTAAAATAAATCCTTGGCTGGTAAGATTTTCTGAAGTAAGAAATTGGATGGATTTTCTGAAACCATCTGGTAAGATTTTCTGAAATTCCCCATCCCTGCACTGAACAGTATATCAGCATTTATCTGGTGCATATAGTCCAAAAATAAAAATAATTCAGTTCATAAATTTAAAGTTAAATATTTGTTTTATTTCATGTCTAACTGTCCAACAAAAAGCTGGACTCTGATACTTCAAATCATACTCCTTTTGCCCAAAAATTTATCTGACTCGGACTCCTCAGTCCTGCATCTAACAAAAAAATGTAACAATCATGGAAAATGGAAAACTATAGCCAACGAGAACTTTATTAAAAGAAAAAACTAACCCTAAGCATGAAATATTAAAAACTTATTACAAGCTGCCAGCTAGTAAACTGCATGGAAAAGGAAAATAATCTCTCAAAGTCAACTCTTTGGCAGTAATGTTAAAAGAAAGATCTAAAAAATGTTTTAGCCTGCAAAAAAAAGTTTTAAAACAGTTTTTTGTAAAACCGGAACACCATCTTTCAGAAATGTTTACATGCGATTATCATAAGGCAGTTCGTTAAACTATCTTTTTGTATTAAACCACCAATTTTTTAAAAAAAGGCATTTTGCTACAGTTTTTGAAAGAAACTATCACTGAAAATCACTTGTTAAATTCGTTTCACTATGACATGATTAAGGACACTGTGCTAACATCAAACCACCACACTACTGATTGAAAAATGAAGTTAATTAATGAGCGAGAGACAACAGTATAAATATCTCACACTTGGCGAAAAATAAACAGTGACACAACTCAACAGTGACAAATTCAAATTCGTATGTCACCTCTGGCATTTTGGAAGATTCAAGGATGTATGGTCAAGTGACGATCTGTCATGGGACAGAACACAGGCAAAATGAGACAGGCAATGCCATCTGTTGTCAACTGTCATAATTCTTCGAAACACAACATGATAAAAATAGGAGTGGAAAGTAGAAATATGTAAGTTAGTAGGTATTCCAACTAGGAGTTTAAAATGTCATATTAAAATAGAGAAAGTGTAAATGTCTGGTAAGTTGTAGACCTATTCAGCTATAACAGTAAGTAAAATAAAGATAATAAAATGTAAACTAATGATATTTAAAAGTTAAAATAGGTCATACGACTCAATATTAAAATGTATCATCTTAATTGAGCAGTAACATTTAAAATACACTTAACTTCTCTAGCCAGCGAAACTGTGTAAAATTAAATAACTTCACCAATATGTAACTTGTATATCCTAATATTATAAATGCGATTTTGTGTGTGTGCGTGTGTGAATGTTTCGCTGAAGTAAACATGAAAACAGATGATTTAATGGCTGTATCTTTGCATATAGATGGATTATAACCCAGAAATGAACATAGGGTAGTTATTTATTATTTTTAAATATTGTTCTTAATTCAAAATTTTATTTTCATTCAGAATCAATGATTCCTGTTAAATTTAATTAACCATTTTACGTTGCTAAGCCAATAAATTCCAAACCTGGAACAACATTTTCCACAACAATTAATTTTCAATTTAACGATTTCCACGTGAAAACTGAAAATGAATAAGAAATGAAGATGAATTGCTGTAATATTTGAAGCAAAAGTATGGAGTGTTTGTTATTATACATGAAATATGAATGTCAGTTACGTTGAGAAGAGGTTTTCTAGCAAAAATTGTGTTATAATTCGAAGAAAAAATGGGCAATAATTATATTAAGAGAAGATTTCTAGACCATGAAAATATGAAAAAGATTCTCCTTGTCTTGGGCAAATATGCCATCATATTGGAAATAAAACATGCATTTTCAAATATTCGTAATAATACAAGGAGCATGAAAATCAGTATATAATGAAAGTAGATGGATAATGATGTCATATTTAAAATGAAAAACTGAAATATTTTTTATCGCTACTAATTAATAAACTTGAATGTCAGTTAGAGATGTGAGTTTTCTGCCAAAATCCAAGTTATGATTTCCAGGAAAAGAAAATTAATAAGAATTATATCATTAAAAAGAGATTTCTCTGGGAACAATGTGACATCAGATTTGAAATAAAATGGAAATTTCCAAATATGTTTTTAAAGGAGCGTGAATCAATTTTATACATTAATAATACAAGGATCAGTAAGTATAGAAAGTAGATGAGTTTCACGCCATATTTAAAATGAAAAATTGAAATTTGTTTAACTATACTGATTATTAAGCATGAAAATATCAGTTATATACAGATGAGTTTTCTGCCAAAATTCGCATCATGATTATTAGGAAAAGAAAAATTAACGCGAATCTATTATATTAAAATCTGATCATCTATTTGTATTTCGCAACTACTCCTCTTAGATTATTGAACACAACGCAATTTATTTAACACTGGTTATCATTGATCTGAGGATGTCATATAAACTTTCAGAATTTAAAATTTTGAATTGGGTCCCGATATATTATTATTGTAAATGTTAACAAATTTTCTCTTAGAACAGCAACTAAATTACTCCATTTTTGTGGGTAAAAAGGAGAAATAAAACTAATAAATATATTTTTCACGCCATTTTCTCATTAAAACTGAAAAAAATTATTTCAATTTGAATAGATAGTGAAAACAAAATGTTGATTACAGTAAATTTTTCGAAAAATAAAAACATTTCCACATATTCAAACTTTATGAATCAAGTTATTCTGCAGAACAAAAACCGTCTGTCAACATGTCAACATATTGTCATTTAGAAATAAAGATTTGTTTCAGCTATCGATTAAATCAAGGAGGCAAATTTAAGCTCCTTGCATTTAGGTGTACAAATTATTGCTTCTTAAACACAAGAATTTAATTTAAAGAAAAAACATATACTATTTCCAATTAATTATTTTTGAAGGATGGCTGTTAAAATGTTTCACAAAGTCATTAAAAATAAAATGGTTTATCAGGTAAAATTGGCATTTTATTTTATCCAATTCGTCGATTTTCACGATTTTATTTGGCCTTCCTTTTTCCATTGAATTAGTTTCATTTTCGAGATTATTTGGCACAAAATTTAACTTTTTTGAAACTGAGTTATGTCGTTGGCAACAAAGAAATACTGTATTGTCTCCTATGAAATGTGATAAAGGGTTAGTTAATTATTGGTTTTTAATTATCAGGAGTGAAATATTTTGCTTAATTAATGCATTTATTCTTCCTTCAATGTTAAGTGAACGAAGTCACGGGTAACAGCTAGTATATTATATAATCTTAAAATAAACTATTTAATCATTTAAGTTTAAATCCACAAAGTATTGCACATTTAAACACTCACTTAAGAAAGCAATTTCCAAATGCATTAAAATCGCTTGCATTTGGCAAGAAAAAGTGTTTCAATCCAAATCATGTCTTTTTGCACCAAATACTCAAAAATATCTTTTTTTTTTTTACACGTTTTCTACTGGGATTCTGCAGCTAAATTTGACTGTTCCTTTATTAAAAACGTACATGAGTAATTTCATTAGCATTTTTTTCAAAATATTCTGAGTATGTGCTTTAAGGAGACCTTCCTTGTAAGTGCCATTTGGTTGAATTTTTGCATTTTTTCTCCCCCTTGTATTGTCAGAGAAATCATTTTTCTGTTACACATGCCAAAGGAAACTTGCAATCTCATTTATAAAGGGCTATACTATGATTGCACCAAAGTAACGTCATTATTTCTTGTTTTAATAATTTATGGATGTGAATGATAAGAATAATTTTTAGGTGACTAAGAATCAAATCAGAGAAATTATAAATAAGGATCTGCTTGAAACACAGTTCCAGAAATTGAGGAAAAACTATTCAATGTATTTCGACAAGGGAGAGGGCTCTGAATCGACCCTCCCTCCCTACCACCACCTCCTTCCTTCTGGCTATGGACTTTTTATACAAGCAGGATTTCTATTTACAACATAAACAAATACTTTTTACAAAGCTAAGAACATTATCAAAAATTAACTTAGCCCCCCCCCCTCCTTCCCCCCAAAGCCGAAATTAAGTCCTGTATGCCACTGCTCTTTACACATGTTAAGATTTTCAAACATTTTGTTTGTGAATTACCAAAACTTTTAAAACCTTGAATGTTAAATGAATACTATATATAGCTTATTTATCAATCTTAATCTTAACACAGGTAGAATAAAAAAAATCAGCATAAAATTATGCTATTTGACACAATCTTAGCAAAATGCTTCAATTTGATGAATAAAAACATGACATTTGTACCACCAGAAGAAGCGATCTGCCTTTCTAATATTAAGACCATAAATTAATGTTTATAGTTTTTGTTTAACTGTGAAAAAGTTTATAGAGGCTAATTGCAAAAACAAACTTCAACCTTTTGAAAATGACATCAGATTAAAAAAGAATCTCATCTATAATATCTTAGTTTTTTCAAGATGTATAAATGATTTCTCCAGAGTTTAAAGCAAAAATTATTTTCATTTTTACATCATGTTAAGAATCTGAAAACTTCATTTCGCTACAAGCAGAACTCAAAGCCAATGAAAATATTTTCATTCAGTAATAAAAAAAGTGTTTAAAATTGATTGAATGACAATAATAAATTCTTTTATAAATGTTATTTTTGCCAACAGACTTTTGCCATTGAGTACTTTTTGGTTTATCTGTTGATTAAAGTGGTGGGTGATCTTAAGATGGTTTTCTTATTATGGAACTTCTTTAATCTTAGTCCAGGCAGAAAATAAAATTGAAAGATGCATTTTAACCATTGTAATATATTTCATTTTTGTGAGTGAAGATACATGCATTCTTGAAATGTGTATCCATTTTCACATAAAAGCATTCTAGCTTCTAGAGATTGTCTCTCTTTTTAAACTCCTACTATTAGCTCACTCTCTCTCTATATATATCTTGTTGGCATTTTCAATCGTTAATAAAATATTTTCTATTCATCCTATCAAGTTCAAATAAATTTTTTTAGACTTGTCCTGGATGACAATTGATGTTAATACAGTTTTTTAAAATATTAATTCATTAATTAAATTAAATTAATTTTAATTTTATATTTCATTTCTGTTCAAAAGTATTGACTCGCTCCATATTTATAGTCTCACCTTCACACATAAAAAGATAATGGGGCTGGCTGTTCACGGACGAAGATCAGGCGGCTCACGGGCGAAGGAGACTATAAATGTGGAGTGAGTCTATACTTTTGAACAGAAATGAAGTATGAAACTAAAATTAAATAATAATAAAATTTAATTAATGAATTAATATTTGAAAAAAAAACTGTATTATCGTTAACTGTAACATCGCTATGGCACTTTATTGTGAAGTTTGGTAATTTTCAAAATTCAATATTTAAAAAACGGCATAATTATTAGATTTTAAATTTATAGCAAGAAAAATATAATTTTTTTAACTTTCTAACGCAGTTTGTCTAACAATTTTGTGAGAAATACTTTTCGAGCTGTTAAATTTTGGTATTTTAGCTATTTATTTTTTATTGAATTTTTAATACATTTCAAAAATTTCTCTTATGTAAGATATTTAGCAGGATATAAATTTAAGAATAAATACCGTCAGTGGCGAAGCGTGTAGATCGCTGGAAAAAAATTTCTATTTGACCTAAGTAGGAATTGACTTAAAAAAAAAGTTTTTATACTACTTGTTTAAATTAAAATCCTGTGGTGTGTATAATTTGGGTTAAAAATGGGTTATGAATGGGTATAATTTGCTAGTTTTCTTTTACTAAAACATTCTGAAGATTTCTTACTTCATTCAAAAGATAAAGTAAAAATGCATAATATAGTATCAAAGTAAAATCATTTTCAAGTTTCATATTGATACATGTGTAAAAAATGAGTAAATTTTAATTTTAATATTCTGTGGTTTTAGAGTTTACTAACAGCAGAAGAGGTGTCTAACTGTCCTGTTTTAATATTGGGCAACAAAATAGATAAGCCTGGTGCTGCCAGTGAAGATGAAATGAGAGCTTATTTCAATTTGTATGGTCAAACAACTGGCAAGGTAATATTCAGCAACCTTTTGATTTTATAAGAAGTTGATAAATTAATTTTATAGAAAATGTAATTGCAGTAGATTATTTCTGAAATACATTTCACGAAATCAGCACACATTGCTTTAGATGTAAATTGTGCTTCCTCTCCAAAAACATAGTTGCTAGACCTATTTCAGATTTGAGTGTGTACTGTAATTTGCATTTCCTATAACATTCAAAAATTTCCTAAAACTGTTCTGTTTTTAAATTCTTTATGAAATTATAATAATTACTATTATTAGAATAATAAAATTAAAATTATATAAATAATATTTAGAATATACATATATAATTCATTTCAATTATGAAATTCAAAATATAATGAAATTCTTTGTATTTTGAAACAGTATAAAATATATTAATAAATTTTTGTTTATCAGTGCAAATTAAACCTCCACAAAATTTGTGACATAATTGATGGACAATCCCAAATACTGTTTTCAGTACTAAATAATATATATATATATATATTTTTTTTAAACAGCTTAAATAAGCATCAAATGTTTATCTTAAAAATCACACCTAAATTCATGACTGCAATTTATGTAGTTCCAAAAATTCTAGTTACATAAATTTTGGTGCGGGCACTGAAAATCCATTGCTTTCATTTAAAGTATGGAAAGTGTGAACTAGTGAATTTATTTTAAAATAAACCCCCATAATTTTTACTGTTTTTTTAAGGTATGGCAACACGAAAGAAAAAAAAAACTATTTAAACTATTAGGAATTTCTAAATTGTTTTCTCAACATATTATTTTTAAATTAATATTAAACTTAAACTATTAAACGATAAAAAATTATTAAAAAAAATATTACTCTTTATATTTTATTTATATTTTCTACTTTTTAGTGTTTAACATTTTGTTGCATTGGCAAGAGTGGTTTGGCACATAAGTAACTCCATTGTTTTTGTAACTATAAAAATTTGGCAATTTATCACCTGCAGCCAGCTAACTGAAAAATGCCTTAAAATTTATTTTATAAATCAGTTTGAAAATATTAAAAATTTCATTGTCATCTGAAACACACCTGTGTACATAATTTTTATAATTATAGGCTATTAGGAAGTGAATGAAAATTAGATTACAAAATTCCATCTTTACATACACAGGGAGAATTGCAGGATTCATTCCCAAAATTTTGAAAATATATTTTTATAAAATACGTGAGGAAAGTTTGTGCCGGTGAAAATGATTTTATGCTTAGCTTAAAATGTATTTTTACATTGATAAAACTAAAAAAAAAAAAAAAAATTGATATAATTTTGCCAACATGTAATTTTCTCTGATTTTTCAATTGTTAAATATAAAAATTAGAATTGGAGCCTTTTATTGATTACGCCATCTTGATTGTATGCATTGATTACATGTTACCGATTGCTTTTTTTAAAAACTAAATTATACGTATAATGAATTAAATTTTTAATAAAGAATTCAGAAAAGTAGAGGATTTCAGGAAAAATAAAATTATTAAAAGTAGTGTTATGGTTAAAAAAGCTTGAAACGATTACAGAACATTAAAACATTTACACTTAAAACAATATAAATAGTTCGCCGTTTGTTACCGGATAATATACCATAACAAAATTAAGATTTCATAATAAAACACAAATTAGAACTATATCTACATCTGTTTCCTTTTATTAATTAAGAAAGATCTGTAATGTGTCTTCTGTTCTGTCATCTTATTTACATAAAATAAAAAAAATGTTGTTAAAACTCCAGAGGTCCATGCATTAATCAGACCTTGAACTTAACGTTTCATGTGAGTTTTCCTTATTGTCGATGAGTAGTACATGATTCCTTATTGTCGATGAGTAGTACGCGATTCCTTATTGTTGATGAGTAGTATGTGAATACTTTTATCAAATTTCAAATTTTATGTGAAAACCACGATATTTACCCACCGTCCTAGGACGAACATTTACACTAGTATATTATAAATTACAAAGCTATTTAAAAAAAAGTACAGAATTTTATGAAATCAGTTAAAATTTTCAGGGGATTAAATTTGAAGAAATACAAAGTTAAAATTTTTATATGGCTCCTGTACAAAAAACTTCCCAATTAGTAAAATGTGCCCCATACACTAATAAGGTCATGTACAAAATTTTAGCATTTTATCATAAAAGTTGCAGAGATATGAAAATACAAATATGTTAACTTAAACCACTTTTTGGTGCCTGGATACACACAAAGGGGAAAAATCATGTTCTCGTTTCAAGGGTCATACACAAATTATGAAAGAAAACAATGATTGCATAAAAAAAATCATAATTGTACTATTTAGTGGTACAAAAGTATCTAAACTGTGTAAAAATAACTTTATGCTCAGATTACAAAGCTGATTCAAAATGGTATCCATCTCTACCAATACAGAGCTGCATTCGTGTGATAACACTTCTGTGTTCTTGTTTGGTGATGTCACAACAACAATCTTGAATGCGTTGTTGCAATTCTGCTTTATTTAAGGGAGGCGACAAACGGCTGTGTGTAAACGACCCCTCAAATAAAAATCCATAGGTATTAAAACAAGCATTCTAGGGAGAAATTAGACTGGACCATAAAAGCCAATCCACTTGTTTGGAAACTCATTATTTAGCCAGTGTTTCACAATTGTAGTTTGGTGAGCTGGAGATCCGTCCTTTTGAAACCATACACGTGGAAGTATTGTTAAGGGCAATAAATAAAACTAAAGATAAGTTCCACATTTTATTTGCTTATGATGCATTTCTGCGTCGTGTCATCTGCACTCTAGCTGTAAACATGTGCATTTTAATTTATGATTAACCCTTCACCAGCTTTGTTTAAACATATCTCTGCAACTTTTTATGATAGAATGCAGAAATTTTGCACATGACTTTATTGGTGTATGGTAGGGATGCATAACCTGTGGCCCGCGGATCAATTTCGCCGATTGGACGCGAAAAAAATCTCTAATTTTGCCGATCAGATGCATAGAAATCAAGATTTTTTCCAAATTTTGCTCATCGGATGCATAAAAATCTCAAATTTTGCAGATTGGGTGCGTATAAATCGCAAATTTTGCCGATCGGTGCATATAAATCGTAAATTTTGTCAGTCGTATGCGTAAAAAGCGTGAATTTTACCGATCGGACCGTAAAAATCGCAAATTTTGCCGATAGGGTGCGTATAAATCGCAAATTTTGTAGATCAGGTGCGTATAAATCGCAAATTTCGCTGATCATTTGCGTAAAAAAACTCGAAATTTGCCGATCAGGGCCCGTAACAATCGCAAATTTTGCCGATTGGTGCATATAAATCTCTAATTTCGCCGATCATGTGCATGTAAATTGTTATCTATATGTAGTAATTATTGAAGTAAGCAGAGCATATTTTACGTAGCTAGAAGCTTAGCTGGATTAAGGAAATAGTCTCATAAGGAGTTTCAGAAATAAAGATGTATAATGTATAAGTATACAGTTCCAATTGAAGACAATAATCGTTTAGGCACAAATAGTTTATTTTAGTAATTGAAGAATACTCACAGGTCTTGACAAACAGCATCGTAATAAACACAGTCTAAGAAGTTCCAAACAACACATCATCGTTAAACACAATGTAGACGTATAACAGATAAAAAAATGTAGATAAAATGGAGTATAGATTCACTTGACACAGTATACATATTTCACCATCATTGCATTAAGCTGCACATATTTAACAATTACACTATTTGAATAAATAGCCATCAACTACTTAAAGATCCTAGAACAGTCCAGACATTTTGTAGACACAACGACATACTTAAAACTGATATCGTCACTATCTTGATAACGATCGAATCCAAACATAAGCTAACATAATGCCGATATAAAGATTTTACATCTATTTATTTATACTAATAGAAGAGTCGGCTAATTTCCAGAAACACCTACTTCTAGAACAACCTACTGTAATTTGCATATACGTGTCTTTGTTGATTCGATGCCCGGTCTTCCAATCGGATCAAACAACATGTGCCGCCATCTGGTTAGTAGCCAAGGCACCATTCAAATGAACTTACGATGTATGCCGTGTATCGCGGTTCTTGTTAAGTGAAAAATATGTCCGTGTTTCTGTATTTATGTTTTTAAGGCTGAACTTATTAAAAAGTATTTATTCATAAAAGATGGCTTAATATTATCGAAATATTAAAGTGCAAAAGGTAAGTAAAAACGATATATTTATAAAAGTAAGATATATTTATAAAGTGTATTTTACATTTAATAAAGATGGAACTTTAATGTTTATTGTCAAATATGAAGAATGCGTATGAGTGTTAATGAATGATTGCATTATGAAATACTTTATAAAAAGTATTTAAGTTAATGAGTTGCTTGAGTCAATAAGACCAACAAGCATTCTGGAGGCATGTGATTTTCCTAACATAAATTGTAAATTTCGCCGATCGTCTGCGTAAAAATCGCAAATTTCGCCAATTAGTCGCGTAAAAATAATGAATTTTGCCGTTCAGGCACGTAAAAATCGTGAATTTTGCCGATCGAGTGCACATAAATTGCAAATTTTGCCGATCAGGTGCGTATAAATCACAAATTTTACCGACCTGGCGCATATAAATCGCAAATTTTACCGACCTGGCGCGTATAAATCACAAATTTTGCTATTAGGTGCTTAAAAATCACTGATTAGGCGCTTAAAAATCGCAAATTTTGCCAATTAGGTGCTTAAAAATCACGAATTTCACTGATCGCGAGCGTAAAAATCATGAATTTTGCCGTTCGGGCACGTAAAAATCGCAAAATTTGCCTATCAGATGCGTATAAATCGCAAATTTCGCCGAACGGGCACGTAAAAATTGTGAATTTCGTCAATCACTAGGAAAAAAACTACGAATATTGTGAATCGCACATGAAAAAAATTGTTTCCATACTTGCCAACTGAATTGGGTTATGCTGACTAAGGAGGTGAGCTAGCCCTCCTTTTAAAATTAGCATTTTTATGAACTTTTAGGCCGATCCTTCCCCGAAACAAAAATTTGTCCACCCTACCTAAATTTGCCCGACGGATGTTGGCTCTCGACAATCCAGTCGTTTTTGTGACTGGTCCTCCTCTTATAAAGATAGTGCACCCCTACTTGATATCCACATTTTATGACTGAATATGTTAAGAAGTACAATTTAGAATAATATATGTTTCTCCTCCTCCCCACCTTCATTCATGAAAGCAGAATTTGTTTTCGGCACTGGCAATCTTTAAAGCTAAATTTACTCCTTCAAATAAAGTCAAGGAGTGTTTTCACTCTTTGAAAATAACCTTAGATATATCTCTTGTATAAATACAATACCCCCCGTCGCACCTCCTCGAAACAAAATTCTACTGATGGTGGCCCTCGACAACTCAATCATTTTTGTAAGTGGTCCTTCGCTTAAAAAGGTTGTGCACCCCTAGTGTATGGGCACATTTTAATCATGAAATTTTTTGTACGGGGGCCTGTATAAAAATTAAATTTTGTCTTTCTTCAAATTTAACCTCCTGAAATTTTTTAAATCAATTTCATAAAATTCTGTACTTTTTTTAACGTAATTTTGTAATTTATAATATGTTTATGATCAGTATTTAAGGAATAAAAGCCGAGGTCAATGTTTTTGGGACACCCTGTGTAGATATATATATGAAAGGATAAAAATAAACCCTTTTTAGAATTCAAAATAAAATTTAGAGTTCAAAATTAAAAGTTTCCATCTCCTTTTCTAACAAAAAACCCATTTTGCACCTGTTAATTTTGTTTCTCAGCCCAGCGTACTTATTAAAATGAAACTATCTGGCACTTAATTTACATCGGGGACTCTAATCTTGTAAAACCTCGAATTGAACGAAACTCCGGATCAGGTCCCCGCCGCCTGCGGCACCGTATACCGGGCGTGCTGCGCACACACCGGGGAAAAACCGTAAATTGCACTGCCAAATCCCCTTAATATGCACCTGGAATAGTATAAACTTCTCTCCAAACGTACATCCGGCTTAGATACCTGCTGCCTGCAGCACCATATAGCAAGCGTGCTGGCCATGCACTGCAAAATCCATTAGTTCTGCCTTCCATTGCCAGGGGCACAATCTGTTCTATATGAACATAACTGAAATCATTAAGGCTATAGATGTTGAGTCGAATGAGCTATATCCTGTTGTGATCCAGCCCCTAGAACCAAAGGTAGGAAAGTGCCCCCTGGTGGTGAAAATCTGAACTAAAATCAATAAGCTCTATCGATGTCGAGTCAAATGAGCCATACCCCGTCGTGATCCAGCCCATAGAACCAGAGATAGGAAACTGCTCCCTGGTGGTGAAACGGGGAACTAAAATCAACAAGTCCTGTCAATGTCGAGTTGAATGCATCAAACCGCATTGTGATGGGACCCATTAGGGATGAGATTCTTCAGACTTTAGTCGGAATTTCAGACTTTTCGTAAATTTTTGAGAAAATTTCCGATTTTTATCTGTTAAAAAAAAAAAGAAAAAAAAAATCAGATTTTTGACCGACTTTTTTGTCTGGCAACGAAAAGAAAATGCGCCAAACGAAACATCAGGGGGTGATTCTGGTCCGAATTTTTCGAAAAATTAAGGTAATGATTTCCAAAAAAAAATATATGTATCGTTCATAAATACGAAAATTCGGACATAAAATGTATCTATATTTCGGCAAATGATCGCCGAAAAAAATCAATCTTGTCATTCGTTTGAAGAAAACTTGCCAATTTTGTCAAAGGATCGCGGGAAAAAGTGACTTTCGTCAGAAAATCGCGAAAAAACGGTAAATTTCGTCAAAAACATTGCGAAAAGCAGCAAATTTCGTCAAAATATCGCGAAAGAACGGCAAATTTTGACAACAGATCGCGGGGAAAACGGGACTTTCGTCAGAGAATCGCAAAAAAAAACCCGGCAAAGTTTGTCAAAAACATTGCGAAAAGAGGCAAATTTCGTCAGAGAATCGCAAAAAAAGGCAAATTTCGTCAAAAGATCGTCGTAAAACGACAAATTTTGTCAACAGATTGCGGGGAAAAACGTGACTTTCGTCAGAGAATCGCGAAAAAACTGCAAATTTTGTCAAAAACATTGCGAAAAGCGGCAAATTTTGTCAAAAGATCGCGAAAAAACGGCAAATTTCGCCAAAAAACATTGCGAAAAGTGGCAAATTTTATCAAAAGATCGCGTAAAAACGGCAAATTTTGTCAACAGATCGCGGGAAATAAGGGACTTTCGTCAGAGAGTCTAAAAAAAAAGGCAAATTTCGTCAAAAACATTGCGAAAAACGGCAAATTTCGTCAAAGGATCGCGAAAATACGACAAATTTTGTCAACAGATCGCGGGGGAAAACATGACTTTCGTCAGAGAATCGCGAAAAAACAGCAAATTTCGTCAAAAACATTGCGACAAACGGCAAATTTCGTCTAAAGATCGCCGCAAAATGACAAATTTTGTCCAGATCACGGGAAAAACGGGGAATTTCGTCAGAAAATCGCGAAAAAACGGCAAATTTCGTCAAATGATCGCCAAAAAAAAGGCGAATTTCGCCAAAAGATCGCGAAAAAACGACAAATTTCGTCAAAAACTGCGAAAAAAACGGCAAATTTCGTCAAAAAATTGCGAAAAAAAACGCAAATTTTATCAACAGATCTCGAAAAAAACTGCAAATTTCGTCAAAAGATTGCGAAAAAACGCAAATATATAGAAGTTCAGATCTTTTCAAAACTTATTCTTGCTGGTAAAAAATTTTCAATTTTCATTCTTAAATTCAAAATCTGACACCATTAATTTTATTTTTTATAATGAATAAAATACAACTTTGTGTTGTAAACTGTAAATTCATTATTTTAAAAAACTTAAAAAAACTTTTGCATTATTTTATTTTTATTATTAATAAAGAATTATTATTCATAACTGTATATTTTTCTGAGAAGACAAAATCCATTGCTGGTATTTATAATGATTTTTATATTGTTTAAAAACATATTTTGTCATTTGATTTAAAAGCATTTTTAAAGTTATTAAGTATATACAACTTTAATATTATTTAAAATTAATTTAATTTTTACGATTATTTTATGTTTGCATTTAAAAAAAAAGGTCATAGAAAACTCTCCTGATTTATTTTTAAAAATCTCTTTATTTTCATCCTCTGGAACTTGGCAATTCTGCAAAAGTGAAATTCTATATAATACCGGAAAAAAGTCTGTTATACAGAAAAGTCTGTCAGTTTTACTTTGTGGTATTTGTCAATATTGCAAAAAAATCATAAATTCTGTATTTATAATTTATAATCAAAATAATGTTTAGTATAAATATAAAGACACTCTTGTAATGAAATTTACTGTATGGTAAATAATAATAAAAAGTTGCAAGAGAGTTATTTATATTTTTCTTTATTTCTGCATTTATATTATTTTGTTGTTTTAAATCAGAACTACTGTACATAAAACTTAACAGTTTATAGGATTTATATAGATGTATAGAAAACATTAAGTAAATAATTTTTTGTTGCAGCAAAATTATTCTAATATAAGTATGTAGTATTATTATACATTATTGTTGTGTATGTATGAGAAATAATTGCATTTTTAATTCTATTTTTAAAAACTGTTTTGTGATGTATTTGAGTTTTATGCATTTTTTCCTTTTGTGCAAAATACGGTTTCGCGTGTGTTTTTTCAGTTTTTAAAAAATTTTGAGCTTACGCGTATTTTCAGACTTTTTGTTCCTTACCCACTCTCATGCCTGGACCCATAGAACACAAGTTAGCTGCAAAATCCTTTAGTTCCACCTTCCATGTCAGGGGGTGCTATATGTTCTATTCGAACATAACCGAAATCTGTAAAGCTATCGAAATCCAGTCGAATGAGCCAAACCCTGTCGTAATCAAGCCCATAGAATCAGAGATAGAAAAGTGTCCCCTGGTGGTAGAACTTGGAACTAAAATCGATAAGTCCTGTCAATGTCGAGTTGAATGATCCAAACTGCACATGGCGATCGGACACATACATACCCAGATAATTTGAAATGAAAAGCGAAATCCTTAGTTTTTTTTCCCCCATATAAAAAAACGAGATTTTGTTAAAATAAAATATTATGGTCCGAAATCAAACTCTTTCAAACACTGAAATCCCAGGTCACTATAAGCAACGATGCATACTTTTCAGAACATAAAATTCTCTACTTAAATTTTTTTTATATAGCCTATAAAAAGAACAATCAATTTCAAACGCATCATTTTATCAAATCTCCTTATTCCTCAGAAAGTGATGTAATGTCTCATCCAGATTAGCCAGATGTATCTGCAATAAAAGGTTGCGTTAAAAAAACGAATCGATTAATTAAAAAAAATAATGAAAATTAGGGTTCTAATTAACTTACAATCTCGAATTTTAGAAACTTATAGTGGAGATCAGCTGAATAGCGCGGTGTTAATTTGGAAAGCGTAGGTTAATTAGATTTTGTAATCTGCAACCCCTTTAAAAACCCCAGTACCCCATTCTTAACCCCAGCCGGAAGGGAAATTATCCAGCTGTGGAAATTGTGTTTTGTTTTGTTGTCCGCAGTCCACACCTGCTGGAGTTTTGAAAATAAAAGCGATCTTTTTTTAGACTTAAAATTAAAAATTCTTAATTGAGTGTCTGGCTGAGATATTACCTGTTCACAAATAAAATCATTTTAAGCTGTCTAATTAAATAAAAATTAATTGTAAATGTCTTCTTAATTATCGAAAAAATACCAAAATTACATATTTAGAATCCTCGTGAAAATAAACATATAAATGCATACATTTCAAATCGATAAATGCAATATTTAAAAAAAAATTAACAGGACCTAAATTCTTCTAGTATAAAGATAAAGAAATGTGGTTTTTGTCCTCGTTTCAGAAATAAATTATTCCCAGACGATTTGTCTGCCTTTTTGAGTATTGAAAAAAAAAAAATCTTTTTTTAGACTTAAAATTAAAAATTTATTAATTGATATCTTCTCTTCTAATTGGTCGAAATTTACCTTCCTGAATTCGTGATTTTATTTTTACGTTCGTTTGCAAATTTTCATGCAGAAGTAGCAATTTTTGCAATTTTTTTCGAAAAAGGCTGGAAAACATTCATTATGCCATTTTTACCGCAGCTAGAATGAAAAATATCAAGTGCAGGTCGATAACACAGTAGCCTCTACATCCTACACCCACCATGTCCAAATCTGTAATGGCAATAGTTCCTGCCATAACGATTTTCCTTCTGCTATGTGCTGTCAGTCACAGAGTAAGAAATTTAAACAGAGTCCCAACTTCGCCTGAAAAGAGCGACTGCAGCGGATGACTTAAAAACTAAATCATCGCTTTGGCGATTTTTATCTTCGTGATTTCCCTTTAATTGTAACCCTATTCTGCTTGGCGCTTTTTGCGGTTGTCATGTGCAAATTTTCGGTGTTTGCTATTTGATTTTTGAATCTTGATTAATAATATTCATTATTAAAATTATTCTTATCTGAATTACTCTTATCTTATTCTGAAGATCAAATAGGTCATTATAATTCTTCAAAATGCTACTAAGATATAAGTTTGTTTGTAAGAACAAGACTGAAAAGTTATTTTTTAGTCCCAAGGATCGGTAAGTTGTGATTTATTTTCATGTGTTATTTTTGTTCTTTATTAGGTCATAATGCTTTCCTATGGGGATGCAGACGATTTTCCAAATTTCATTTTTATGCATAATGGATTTAGACGTAAAATATGAATGCTAAATTTTCGATATGGATTTTCATTAGTTTTAAAATTTTGCCTATAAATTTAATATAATTTAGAAATTAATTGCTTAAAATATTTGAAAATGTTTTTGCATCTGTTCGGGAAATATAAATGTCTTATTTTCATATTTTTTACAATTTTTAAAAGTGTTTATTGTTATAACGCTGCTTAATAACCGTATTTCAAAGAGTATATAAAATAATAAAGTTCAAGGAACTCTCATTATTTTGGTGAAATATTTATTTTTAAAATCAAAACGAATGTAAATTTAATTGAGACTACGGTGGGATGAATACCTGTTTATTTAAAAAAATTTTAAAGAATAAGCAATTCATTAGAATTTCAGAATATCATTGTATATATCCTTAAATAACACTGTGTTTAATTTAATGATTCTAATTTCTGGAACATTTTATATGCTTATAAATATGCATGCAATTGAAAAAATAATTGCAGATTGTACTATGTTAAATGACATGAAAATGAGGTTTAAAAAACAAGCAGCAACAAGATATCACCGTATTAGCAACCATGCTTCTGTTATGGCCGTAGTTTCCGCATCATCCACAGATATCGCTACTGTCTATGTGTAATCCCATGTTAAAGAAGTTTCAATTGCAGTGTATGAGAATTGATTCTCTGTTTAAATCTTCTTACCCTGTGCTGTCAGTATTCGCTAGTCATTTGAGTCTATCTATATTGATTGTTTGCATCGACTTCGATGCCGTTCCGTGATTGGTCCGTTTGGTGGTCGTTGCTCATAAATGAGTTCCAGAACTGTATAAATATGCATTCAGGCATTAGACGCACTTCTTATTCTTCTGTTATGAAGAAATTTGTGAAGGAACTACGTTTTGGCAGGTTCAAACCTTAGATGCTTTAATGCTTGATACGTTTTTACTTCGAAAATAGTTTTAATTATGTATGGATGTCAGAGGGCTTTTAAATCCTTTATCAATCCTTAAAAATGTTTAACTATTGTAATGTGCTCTGTTATCATTTGAAACTGCAATCTATTTATGATTCATCATGCTTTTATACAGTGTTCTTCAACCAGATGTAAGTCAACTTATACTTTTATTCTGCATTCATTTTATCAATAACTTTGCATCAATAAATGTTTAGTCTTGAATTCCTGAACTTTGCTTTTGTAAGCTTATTTCTCTACATATTGCTAAATCAAGAACTCTTCATGAGCATCTTCAAATATAACAACTTGCAATATTCTGGTTTATATTTACATAACTAACTCAACCAGCATATCCTTTCACTTGTGCATTTTAAAATATATTTTTGAAGCTCCCTCTGCTTACTTTAAAAGCTAACTATCCTAATAGGCCTTGCCAAAATTTTACAGCCTCTAGATATTACAATAAATTGTGTATTTAAATGGCGAAATGTGTGTGGAAGAATGAATGCACAATGGAACACATTCTTTCACCAAAAGTGGCTATATGAGAAAAGCTACGTATGAGGAATGAAGTTCAGATTCCTGGAAAAAAGTAAAATCCACAATTATTGTTTCTGGTTCAGAGAGTCTAATGTCATCACCTCTGATAATGAATTGTTTTCAGATCGCAAAATTAATTGCAAAATTAACTTTGTACATATATGAACCAAGTTAGGTAAGAGTGTAAAAATCTGCATTTATTTGCAAAGGTCATTTTACAAATTTATTTTTTTTTAATCTTATAGAAGTTATAAGAGTAATTATTGATTTTTTCATTATCTTTTTTTTTTTTTTTCAGAGCAAAACTCCAAGATCAGAATTGCCTGGCCGTCCATTAGAATTATTCATGTGCAGTGTATTGAAAAAACAAGGTTATGGAGAAGGTTTCCGTTGGTTAGCAGAATATATTTAAATATTAAACTTATTAATTGAAAATTTTAAGCCTGTATGTAAAGTTATTTGAAAAAATTCACCTCCTTTCAAGCATCTTGTCATCATAAATGAGTTTACCACATTTCATATTAAATTTTGATCAGTGTGATGCACCAGTGAGATTTATCAAGGCCTAGCCATTCCATTCATGGCATTTATGGACATAACATTTTTTAAATACTTAAAAAGAATATATTTCTTTAAACTCATATCTTTGTTGTATGTTTGTTGTTGTTTACATGCATGTGAATCAAGGACAAACATGTCTTTTTAAGTTTATTTTGTACTGAGATATAAACATTTTAAAGTTAATATTTTGATCTGAGACCAATTTTAAGTTTATAGTTTTACATATATATTTAAGAGTCTGGTGTACAAGTATTTGAAATACATTGTAAAAAATTTAATAAAAACTGTTTCAATACTGTTTTTGTTTATATCATTTGGATGTTATAAAAACATCTTTATTATCTTGCAGCTCTTTTCTTCCTCAAATTTTGATGGATTAATAATTAGTTGTGATTTATTTTAAACATGTTTTTCAATTTATATTAAAATTTGTGATACAGAGATCTAAAAGTTTTTGCTTTGGGAACCTGTTCTGGAAATGTCAAACAGGCCTGGTGTTCAGTAACAATACTTTCAAGACTTCTTCTTTTTACATCAATCAATCCACTGCAGATAATCAGTCCAATAGACTCCAATAGAAAATGATTGATGTGGTGTTTAATACTGAAAATTTGTATTTATTTATTTATTTTTAAGATTTTTCCCACTGATACAGTTTTATCACTTTAAAAAATGGCCAAAAGTAAATTTCTAATACATTAAAAATTTCTTAAAGGAAAAGAAGAAAAATATCATTGAAAATAAAATTTATTAAAAGTGTCTATAAATCCAGGATAACACACAAGTGTCTTGAATCCTTTTTTGATAATAAGCACCAGTAATGTTGATCATTAATTGTTATTGTTTTAAAAATATATATAATAAATGAATAATTTCTATAAGTACAAGCTTTTAAATCTTAATGGCTGTTCCTTTTCTTGTCTTGGGGAATGAAAACATTTAAATATTTGCCTAATTAAAAGATGGCATGCCAGACTGGGTGAAACATATGTTCATCCAGTTACATTTTTGTAGCATCCAGTCTTGACCAATCATCTATATTTTTAAGACCTTTATAGTATGTTGCAGCAGAATGTATCAATTACACATAATTGAATAAGAGTTTTCCCAAGTAAAAAAAAAAAAAAAAAAAAAAAAAAAAAGGCAGGGCTTGTAAGGAAAAAGCACATTTTAGATCCTTACAGGTGCTTTTTTTTCCATTTTAAAAGCACTTTTTTGATTTCTGAAGGTTCTTTTTAATATTTAAAAGTTGGAGAACACTCTTCAAGACACAAGTCAGTTTTTACTATGCAAGCAAATTTTTTACTACAAAAGGCAGATTTTTATTAAGGGGCAAGAAAGGTGCTATTTGTTTAAATCAAAGGACAGATAAGGTACAAACTCCTGAAACTCGTAGAACAGAACATTTTAATTACATCTAATGAGGTGAGGAGTTGTTTGATTTAAACCAGAGGTTCTGAAACTTTTTCAGTCACAGAACACCTTTGAAATTGGAATTTCAACATGGAACACTAAATTTTATCTCACAGCCATATACTGCATTTAGTAAATAGAATGGCAAAATAGCATTGATGATACAAGGTAGTTTCATCATTTAAGCTTGCGAGACATTAGATTTTACCATTTAATTATTTTTTCTGTACTAATTTCCCATTGCAGACAGAAAACACACACATGAAGGGGAAAAAAAATAAATTCAGGGCAAATATTGCAGATCCACAATTTGTTATTTTATTAATGTGGCATTATTATATTTGTTACACATTTTTATGTGGTTTCTTGAAACAGAAATTTAATAAGTATGAGGCTGTTTTGATTTGCACAATGAGATTATATCTGGCTGAATTTCAGATAGTTGTAACTGAATATCTTGCTCCGCATTGAGATGTGATCTGTATTTTGTTTTAGTAGAGCAGCATATACAGAGAATCTTGTTTCGCTTAAATAAGTGGTTGTGAAGGGCTGGAGAATAAATTTTGCTATATCTGATAGGATTTTAAATTCATCTTTTAGCATACACCAAAAATCTGAGATTGATTTCTCAGTTTTAAACTTTGATCTTATCGCACAAAGGATATTGTTATTTACATGTCAAAAATCAGGAGGAAATCCCATGTAATCCTATGGGATTTCTTCCAATTTATCAATTATTGCTGTAACTTTTTGAGCTTTCACGATATTTCACTGGGCTTTTTATGAGTTGCCCAATAGTATTGACTATCAAATCATGACAAAAAAATCTTTGCTGTAGTTCGCGCATGCACAGTTAAAATTTATTTCATACAAATACCCATATTTCATCAAATATTCACCATATTATTTTGATTGCAGTATACTATTTCTATAATTTTTTGTCAAGTTTTTAAAAGCGCTGTTAAATTTGGCTGATAACTTTGCATGCTATAAAAAACGCTTTTGAATTTTTCACAAACGTTTACATTTTCACGAATAACTTCTTCATTGTGTGCTAAGCTTACACAAATGCACACAAATGTTGAACAGGACCTACAAAGTCATTTGCTACAGTGACAGACCATTTTTAGCATTTTCTGTTACTTGGGTGATCAAAAATATTATTTTATTATTAAAATTATTATTGCCTCGCGCTTACTAATTGCTAATGGCTTAAAATTACTAATTGTCCTCGCGACAAAATTTTCTCTGAAAAACATGAAGTCAAACATGTTCTTTACATCCTCAAAGTTCAAGGGCATTTTGGGAATTTCCTCATGAATTTCAGTAGATATTCGACGAAACGTCTGAAATTGGTCACTGCCCCGTAATTTCTGGACATCAGTGTATTTTATATACAGTAGAGTAGATGGCATAAATGAGCCATTTAAAACAGATGAATTATCTACGGTTACTTAATGTATGTGCACCATATTTAGCCTTGAGAACTCTTGAGCAGCTTTTTATTGAAGGAAAAAAATTTCCAATTGCAGCACCAGTATTGCATTCGGACCTTTGCATAAATAATGTTTTAAAGGGTTCATACTCATCTGTATATACACTGGTGTACAGAATTAAGAGAATTTTCAGATTTGGTCGTTTATTTCCAGAACTACTGGACAGATTTTAATGAAATTTAGTATAAACATAGGTTGATATAATGCAAATAAAATAACCATTCAACAGTTATAATACACATGCTTGATTGTGCATAATATTCATAGGAAACAGAAGGTGTGAAACAGTGGTTAAAGAATCTAACAAAAAAAGGGGTTAATAGGGAAGTATGGTCCTCTCTTACAGATATACAGGCTCCACACTGCGATTTCATAAGGCAGTTTATGAGTTTTTGTGGCAATTGTTCCCATTCGTTAAGCAACGCTGTTTTTAGGCCCTCGATGTTTCTCGCAGGAGGGGTTACGAGTTGAAATTGCTTTCCCCAGAGCTTCCCGAACATGCTCTATAGGTTTGAGGTCTGGAGATCTGGTTGGCCAATCCATTTGGCGAATATCTTCAGTTTCCAGAAAATTGTCGACCAGATGAGCTCTGTGTCCAGGCATTGTCATCCATCAAAATGAAATTGGGGCCAACTGCACCTCTGAAAAGGCGAACATAGGGCTCCAAGATATCTCTATACCTCACAGCAGTCACAGTGCCTCTTTCAAAGACATGGAGGTCTGCGCGATCGTTAAACATGATGCCTGCCCATACCCAGGCCATTAAACCCTTGCTGACATAATGGTCAATTTCTCGGACATTAGAGGGAAGGTAGCGGGTCCCTGGTTCTCTCCATACAGCGAGAACCGGTTGTTAGGCTAGACAGAGACTCATCAGTGAAGAGGACGTTTGTCCATTGATCCCTGCACCATCTCTATCATCTTTGCACCATGGTAAACAGACTCTACTGTTTGGAGAAGTGAGCGGGGGACAAACAGCTGGTCTTCTTGCAAACAGGCCTCTCTCATGAAGCCTTCTGTAAATGGTAACCCTTGAAACTCGGCTTCATGTGGCCGCATAGAGGTCACCAGAGCTGAGAAGCTGTAGCATGCCTGTTATGTCTCGCTGTAATTGACAAATAACTATCTTCATTGGCCATCGTGGCTGTTGAACGATCTTGGCCAGGCTTTATCTCAATGGATCCGGTGTCCTGAAACTGTTTCCATAAGTTCACACAACGCTGGGCGTTACATCGAACTCTCTACAAATCTGGACTTGACACTGACCTGCTTCTAACCTTCCCACGATTCACCACCTCATTCCATCATCCATCATCTGAATGTCGGTGGTTACTCATTTTGACTGTTTGAATTCGAATTCAACATTGCTGCAAAGAAACATCCAGAAGTTTGCTGAGGTATGCGAGTGAACGAAATGCAGAATTTGCCACGCGTATTTATTAAGTCTACTTCTACTATCTCCTCCCACACACATGTTTAGGGTTACATATTCGACACACAATATTTACATCTTACTTCCGAAGCAGTGGTTTCACATTTCAGTTCAGTTCTTTTCATGAAATTCAACAAAATATGCAAATTTACTTAATTTTGTACACCAGTGTATAAAACGCTGAGGTACGTAACGGAGAAAAAGGCGATAATTTATGTTTTGCCGATGGCAACAAGTAGATTTTCACTAATTTGTGAATATTGAGAAAAGTATTTGAGATATCGATTTAAAACACCACACATATGTAGAAAAATTTTTTGTATATGAAAATAATTTTTGTAAATATCGGCCGGTAATTTTTCTTATTTGTTTAAAAAAACTAGCTACTTTCTGAAAAGGAAATAAAGTAAAATGTGAAGTCAAAACAAAAGATGCACCATTTTTAAAATTTATTAAAACATTAGCTTCATTGTTGTATCTTTTGCAATTTAACCTCATTGTTGTCCGCATCGTTATGATGTCAATGATACTGATGCACATATTTGTGATTTATAACGTATATCTGTATATATATATATATATTTCTTTTACATGGCACGAAAATAAGGCTAAATTTGTAGCTTGCTGTATGGCAACAACCATAGTAGCATAAAATTAATTTGCCTTGTTACATTCTACCAATCAGAAGCGGGATTTTACCCCTGAAACTTGCGTCATATTTAAAAGAAAAATTTCAATGGTTTTCATAACATATAACTATATTAAAATGATTGAATTTAATTATTCACTAATCGTGGAAGATCAGAAGACAGATTATTTATTGAGAAATAATATTAAGTAATCTGTGTAACTAAAATAAAAGTAAATCTATCGTAGTCATTAATATGTAAAGTGAAATGTTTCCGATGAAGAAAATAACTTCATTCTGAAAACAAAAGATGCATTTTTATCCATGAATATAAAATATTTTACTATAACCGCGACCTACGTAATATGTATTACATAGATCGCTCTATAACAGTGTCAATGATGATGTCATATTCACTGACACTTATTCCTGCACCTAAATAGACTCAACTCTTGCTATTTATTTACAGATCCTTGTATGCACTTAAAATATTTCTGAAAATTACATAATTTTCAATTATAATAAATATTTATTGAAACTCAAAAATTTTAAAACAATTGCTTAAATGACGCTCTAATCTCGGAAGGGATGAATGGTTTGGTTCTGATGATGAAAATTATATTTGAATCAGACTCCAAAAGTGTGATAGCACACATTAGAATTTTTTTTAACTCATTATCGTGTAGTAGATGTATTCACTAACTATCAAATTGTTTCACAATCATCTTTTTTTTTTTTTTTTTTTTTTTAGTTATATCAATATAAGATACATTTCAAGCTACGCATAACATCATTTTCACCTGCGCTAACTTTTCTCATGTACTGTATATACATACTTTTATAATTAATCATCATGAATTCAAATATAAATATATTATATCTTTAATTGTAATGAAAAAAAAATGGCATCAGATAAAAGATTCTATTCTCGTGACTTCACAGTAAATATGAATTTTTATTCACTTATAAAAATAAAGTAATATGTGCAGAAATATTTTTATCGAAATTTAACATGCAAATTGTCGAAAAAGCCACGTGTCTGAATATTTTTATTTCTCTTTTCTTTGCAACAATGAAAGTAATCTATTGTTTCCTATCCAATTTTTGGATGAGTACCGGAATGAACACACTGCGTTTTATTATATTTAGATGCGTGTATTCTAATCTAAATATAATAAAACAGTGTGTTTGTGTTGATTACGGTAAGAAATCATCCAAAAAATGGATGGGAAACAATAGATTACTTCCATTGTTGCAGAAAAAAGAGAAATAATAAAATATTCAGACATGGCTTTTTGGACGTAATTTTTAAATTGCAGGCTAATTTTCGGTAAAAATATTCCTGCAGTGTTACTTTATTTTTATACGTGAATAAAAATTCATACTTACTGTGACTACGAGAATAGCGTCTATTGGGTTTCTTTTATCGGATGCCATTTTTTTTTTCGTTACAAATAAATAGAAAATATATTTGTATTTTAATTAATGGTGATTAATCATAAAAGTACGTATATATATAGTATGTGTGAAAAGTTTGTGCCGGTGAAAATGATGTTATGCTTAGCTTGAAATGTATTTTATATTGATAAAATTAAAAAAAGAAAAAAATGATATGATTGTGCCAACATAACATAATTTTCACTGATTTTTCAACTGTTAATTATAAAAATTTGAATTGGAGCCTTTATTGATTACTTCGTCTTTATTATATACCCTGATTGCAAACCCATGTTAGCGATTGCTCTTTTAAAACAGTAAATTATACATAACATGAATTAATTTTTTAATAAAGAATTCAGAAAAGTACAGGATTTAAGGAAAAATAAAATTATTAAGAGTAGTGTTATGGTAAAAAAAAAGCTTGAAACCATTACGGAACATTAACACGTTTTTGCTTAAAACAATATAAATAGTTCAGTGTTTGTTTCTGGCTTATATACCATAACAAATTTAAGACTTCATAATAAAATGCAAATTAGGGAACAGACGTTATAGACGGAACAGACGATATAGACGTTATAGACGGAACAGACGATTTGGCGAGATTTTTGTTTTGTGCCATTTTGGTGAGAAAACCCCGTTTTCCGGTACCTGTTAGACCTAGATTGCGAAAACAGAATGTTAGTTTTATTTTTTATGAAACAGTACATTTTACTATAATAAACACAACTTTATTATGAAAAACACACAATTTTTATTATAAACACGTACGAATTATTTTATCACAATGATTAATTTATTATAAAACACACAATATTTAATTTAATATAAAACACACACAATCTGTTTTGCCGGGTTGCCATACAAAGCAAAATCTCGGAAAAATCACCAGTTGCCCAGGCACAAAAATTGCCATTTTGGCACCAAAAGGATACCCTGGTGCGTCTTCGACATCTGTATCGAAATGAGGACTATATCTATACCTGTTTCCTTTTACTAATTTAGAAAGATCTGCAATTTCTTTTTTGTTCTGTCTTCTTATTTACACAAGATTAAAAAATTGTTGTTAGAATTCCAGAGGATCTGAACTTAACGTTTCAGGTAAGTTTTCCTTATTGTCGACGAATAGTATGTAAACATGTTTATATTTCTTAGAGTATAATTCTGTCAGTAAAAACTAGTTGTACTGATATTGCATTCAATATATATCCGTTTCCTTTTACTAATTGAGATACATTTGCAATTTCCCATCATCTTATTTACCTCAGATTACAAATTTTTTGTTAAATTCCCATAGACACATGTATTAACCAGGCCTTCAACTTAACGTTCCATGCCAGTTTTCCTTATGAATATTTTTATCAATTATTTCAAATTTTTAGTGAAAACCATGATTTCTAACCACCGTCCTATGGCAAGCATTTACACTAGTTTATATATATAAATACTATGCATAAAAACTTCTCCACTTATGACTAGGTACTTTGAAATAAAATATATATACACCTTCATAACGGACACCATTTAGAAATATGAAAATAGAGGTATTTTTTCAGCATTCTCTAATTAAAGCAGATATTATTAGCAGGCTCTAATTAAAATTTTTATAATTAACAATTTAAAATTGTGTTGTGTTGGCACAATCATACCTCGTTTTTAGTTTTATCAATATAAAATACATTTCAAGCTAAGCATAACATCATTTTCACCGGCACAAACTTTCCTCATCTTATTTATATCAGATTACAAATTTGTTGTTAAAATCCTAGAGGTCTATGCTTTAACCAGGCCCTCAACTTAACGTTTCATGCCAGTTTTCCTTAATGTCGATGTTATGAATATTTTTATCAATTATTTCCAATTATAAGTGAAAACCATGATTTCTACCCACCGTCCTAGGACGAGCATGTACACTACTATGCATATACAGTAGCGCTCAAAAGTATTTTGACAAGGACAATAATTGGGCTAATTTAATACAAATAAAAGACACAAATATATAACTATTTTTTATTGGAAGAAACTTGATTTGTCTACATATTTTTGTAAAAGAAATTGTGGTTTGATAGCAAAATTACAAAATCAAACTAAAAATAAAGAACATGATTGATCAAAAGTATTTTGACACTGTAATTAAATGAAAATTTTTAACACTTAAACATCATTTTTATTTTTAAATGAATCAATATTTAGTAGCATATCCATTACCCTTTATAACAGTCTCACAACGAGCCGGCATCGAGTCGACTAACTTCTGTATTCGATCCAAAGGAATTTTTTCCCACTCTTTCTTAAGAGCTTGAAATAAAGCCTCTTTATTCGAATAATTTTTACATCTTATTCTGCGATCTAACTCCTCCCACAGATGCTTTATGGGATTTAGATCAGCAATTTGACTTGGCTATTCGAGAACTTTAACTTTTTTACTTTTCAAAAATTCAGTTATGTGCTTGGACTTGATGTTTTGGATCATTATCGTGTTGAAAGTACCACCCAGGTGGCATGTTCTCTTTACCATAGGGCAGCATTTGCGTCTTTAATATGTTCTCATACATAAATCGATCCATATTCCCTTCAATGCGAACTAGCGGTCCTACTCCATGGCGTGAAAAACAGCCCCAAACCATAACACTGCCACCTCCATGTTTGATGGTGGGCACTTGGTATCGGATATCATATTTTTTGTTAACAGGGCGTCGAATGTACTTAATCCCATCAGATGACACTAAATTAAATTTGCTTTCGTCGCTCCACAAAATACAAGACCATTCAGAACTCGTCCACAGTTTGTGCCTTTTGCAAACGCAATTCGTACCTTCTTGTTTTTTGTAGATATAAGAGGCTTCTTTGTGAGTCGACGGCCGTGTAATCCATAAGATATTAGACGACGGTTGAAACATGAATATCCGTGTCCTAATTTTCTTTCAGCTCGTTTTTTATTGCTACTGCCGACTTACGAACATCACTAGCGGATAGTCTTTTTATTATGCGATCAACAGTAGGAGTTGTTTTTTTCGAACGACCACTTTGGGACTTGTTTTTGATAGTCCCTCGTTTATTGAACACTTTATTCCATATACTAACAAGCTGCTGAGACACGTTAAAATTACGTGCAACTTCTGCTTGTGGTTTTCCTTGTTTTAGGGCAGTTATAACAGCTTTTTTAAAGTCATTGGAATATTCTTTCACCTTTGGCATGTTAAGAGAATCACAATAAACTGATATAAACACAAATCAAATAATACTACAACCGACACTTTGGAAAACTCGAAACAAAATGACTTGTCAAAATACTTTTGAGCACAAGATATGACATGTTTGTGATTCAGCGCCTACTGTGACAAACAAGTTTAGACTTGTTGTTTACTTATTACCTGCAATCACATCATACTTAACGATAAGCTAAAACTTTTTTATTTAGCACTATGTAACGTGTAATAATAAAGAATTTCTTGTCAAAATACTTTTGAGTGCTACTGTATTTAAAAGAGCAGACACTAGAGCGTAGATGTGCTGTGTGCGACCGGCTAGTTATAGCTATTGCCAAAAAACTACAGTTTCGGTTAATAGAAATATTAAACAGTGCAGACATGACGCTTTACAAGTGGTGTAATAATAACAGAGCTTGCAGTATTCTATAATGATTATCTATTCTCGAATGAAGAAGAGACTACAACTCATGTAGATTTGTGAAGATCCAAAAAGGAATGTTTTGGTTTTAAATTGAATTTAGAAAACAATACAGTTATCACTAAACATCATATTTTTGTCCACATTAGCTAGATTGGTTGATCCTATCTGATTGTTAAGCCCAGTAATTACCAAAGCCAAAATATTTCTTCAAATGCTGTGGTTATTGAAGGTTTATTGGGATGATGTTTTACCAGAGAGGAAGAATTCAAGGAGTGGAAATGTTTTTCCTCTAACTGCAGCTATTAAATGGACTAGAAATAGAAAAATGCATTCTAATTGCAAACCCTCTCTTTATTGAAATCCATGGATTTGCTGATGTGTCTGAGACAGCCTAATGGAGTAGTAATTGTAATATTTTGCAAATTGCGCCCAGGTAGTGATGAAGTGAAAATCAGATTGATTACTAGCAAGTACAGAGTCTCTCCAATAAAACGAAATCACCATTCCAACGTTAGAGTTATGTTCGGCTGTTTTGCTAGAAAAATTGATGTATTTAGTGTTAGAACACTTCCGAGAATTTTAAATGTAATTTTCGTATAGTATTTAAACCATGGTATTATATCTCACATTTCAATAATAGCATAAACGAGCCAAAGTTTTCTCATGCACTCTAAAAACTATGTAAATTTACATATTAAAACAGGTATACTGATGATTAAAGCCTTGCATCGGGTCGGGTTACCTGCTTTTATCTGCACCCGACCCGATGGCGCTATATTTTTTGTTGTGAATCTGGTTCGGGTCGTGGTGACTTTCATTGTTTCAGGTTCGGATCGGTTTCGAGTTGTGTTTTGACTCTTGCAGGTCGGGTTTGGGTTGACACAATTTTTAAAAGGAATGTCCAAAATATTTCTCAGGTTAAAATTCTATATACAATAAAACCTTCATAGCGGTCACCCCTGTTTAGTGAACACTTTTTAAATTCTTTGTACACTTTTATCTCCAAATAGTGGACTATCACAAATACAATACATGCGTTTTTGTATGTATGAAAAACGATATGTTGGCAATAGACGAATGATTGGTATTTCATATTTCGAGAAAAGAAAAAATGGTTCTAAACTGTTAACACAAAGAAAGCTGTACCGTCACATTTCTTATATAGATTTTATTTCTCATGCAGTAAATTGAATACTCATTGTTATTCAAATACGTAATTATTTTCATCTGAAATATATTTCCGCTCAAACTTTTTTGAAAATTCCAACAAACTGACTTGCAAAAAACCTAAATCTGACACGCAAGAATTATTCTAGAGTGGACCCGACACAAAGAAAGAAAATTAGTCACCCCGACTCAAAACTAGTCGGATGTGCCAATCCCAAAACTTTCTTCTATCTCAGTCATGTTAATACTTCAAAATTCGCTATCACATCGCCAATAAAATCAATATTTTTCGTCATTCTGTTGTACGTCAGCTGCTTGCAAATCGTCGGGTTACAGGGATGCGAACAACCGATGTATACTAAACTACGAAAAGTCCTTCTGGCCTGAACCGACAGGAACAGATAGCCTCCCTATTAATTGGTTTTATGATTTTAGCTAATTTTACTGGAAAACATGAAGCTCAAATGGGTGGAACCTAAATAAAGAAGATTCAATTCCAGTTCTCGTCAACATTGAATTTGAATGAGAATATCGCCAAATTAGTCCTCTACAGCCAAGTTGGCTTCATTTATGGCAACTTATTTTGGTCGCCAAATTTGGCGATATTCCACCAACTGTCGCCAAGTTTGGCGAGAATTTGACGTTGGCGAATATAAATATATAGTGATAAGCATATAATAGGATTAATGGTTACAACAATGAAAGAAAATTTGCCGAAACCATGTTAACTAAAACTCATAAATTAAACCCGTTTATGGATGAATTCTGCTGTCTTGTTTGAAAATGTCAGCCACTCTAAAATTTTAAACCGCTATATCTCAATCATTTTTTAAGATAGAGGCAAAACATCATGTACGCTAATGGCGCCTGGTGCATGTAAAATCCGTCGTGGGTGTAAAGTCCTCCAAGTTCCCTGTGAATTATACCTCTGGGGGTGACTAATCAGGTGAAGGTCTCGTCACTTGATCAAGGCTCTAAATTACGAGACCAACTCGCATAACGATGACAGGTCCATATAAAAAGAATAACATCAATTAGCAGCAAAACAAAAATGGGAACAAAACTAAGTCCTCCACATAGCCGTCCTGTCAGCAACGGCCAGACGCTACGCGGCATCTCTTCAGTGGTGCTACGCGCCCCGGTACCAGGCACTAAACCCGTTTAAGCTAGGGAAACCTGGCAGGTAGGGGCCTGGTCGCCGGTCTCAAAAAAAAAAAAGATAGAGGCAAAACAAAAATTGTTCCGTATTCTCCGGATCAAGGCCGAAAAAAAGTTTTAGGATTTCTAATTTTTTTTTAATTTGCACATCTTTTTGAATTTGAAATCTTTAAATGGCTATCGCAGCGCCCCCTTTCGTCGAAATATCCCCAAATTCTAATAGAACCTGCTTGCTATAGCCAAAAACATAGAAAAAAATGTGGTTCAATTTGAAGCATAACTTCATACACTTTTCGATGATACAATAGTGAAAATGGAACAAAAATATCGATCACAGCACCCCCTTTTGTCGAAATATCCCTAAATTCTGATAAAATCTGCTTACCATAGCCAAAAACATAGAAAAAAAAAATGTGGTTCAATTTGAAGCATAACTTCATACACTTTTAGATGGTACAATAGTGAAAATGGAACAAAAATATCGATCACAGCGCCCCCTTTCGTCGAAATATCCCCAAATTCTGATAGAATCTGCTTGCCATAGCCAAAAACATAGAAAAAAAATTAGGTTCAATTTGAAGTATAACTTCATACACTCTTAGATGGTACAATAGTGAAAATGGAACTAAAATATCGATCACAGCGCCCCCTTTCGTCGAAATATCCCCAAATTCTAATAGAACCTGCTTGCCATAGCCAAAAACATTGAAAAAAAAAATTAGGTTTAATTTGGAGCATAACTTCATACACTTTTCGATGATACAATGAGGACACACAGACGGACAGACAGACATTTTGTAAAAACATGTTTTTCGGAATCTCTGACCCCTAAAACGTGTAAATCCGTCGAAAACCGGAAGTCGAAAAAATTTCAATTACAATACTTTCTTCTATTATAGATAGAAGAAAGTAAAAAGAAAATTGGGGACAACCCGACACCAGGACTTGCAGGACTCTATTTAACGATTTTGACGTGCTTGCTATTCAGAGGTTTTACTATATTTGAATATTAAAGACTAACTAGATGGTACCCGTCAAAACTTGACGGAAAAAATTACAATAGCAATATTAGTAAAATAAGCTTCTTTATTACATAAGTAGGGGTGCTTATGAAACAATCTTTCAAATATTTTATTTAAAAAAAAATTCCCCCAGTGAATTACGTTATTATTTCCGATGCAAACTCCAAACAAACAATCCGTAAACAAAATGGAAATCAGTTTGACATTACCGCCCTATTCCCCACGGCAAGAAAGAAAATTTCCTGAACCTATGAAGTATCATACAAATAGCATATCCCTGCGTTCATCTCATATTCAGTCA
Organism: Maratus michaelseni; assembly: GCA_963931845.1. Taxonomy (NCBI): domain Eukaryota; kingdom Metazoa; phylum Arthropoda; class Arachnida; order Araneae; family Salticidae; genus Maratus; species Maratus michaelseni. The sequence goes on from OZ007594.1 coordinate 252,158,928, forward strand.
ATAAAAGAACATATTAAATAAGGCACACATCCCCCCCCCCTGTGATAATGCAACCGAATGAGCTCCTATGCACATGTGCATTGCTTCTCCCCAAACGCACCGTCGAAATTCGACGTTAAAAAAAGTTTTAAAATGTTTTGATCAACATTTTTTAAATGTCTTCTTTAATCATTGTTCGTTTTAAATCCATATCTTCTGAAACGCATCTATTGTTTTAAGCTAATCAATATTTATGTAAAGATGAAGAATTTTTTTTACAATAATAAATCAATCTGCAGATAAAGGAGATTTTTAATGTTTTCAAGTGTAATTTACTTGTATGGTTTCTTCATTCCTTTACATAATCAGGATGATTATTCCTTTTCCATAATTAAGAGAAATAATGTAAATAAATAAATATCCAAGATTATTTTTGATTCTGTTTTCATTAATATATTGTAAATTTTATTTGTTAAAAGTTACTGATAAATGATACTTTAGTAAATGGGGCTTTTCTTAATTATTTTATTATTATTATTATTATTATTCTTTTTTTGAGATTTAATGGCAACATTCTTCCGTTTGTTTATTGGGCGCTACAGTTTAGCGAATTATTTGAGGTACTTTTCGGTTAGCAGGGCGTCAATGAAGTATATATATATATATATATACATATATACAAATATATATAATGTATATAGTTTTGTTTTTCTAGTATTGAATTTATGGGGTTTATAGATTTTGGTTGGCTTTTGTGATAATGATTCTCCAAGTAATTTTCCATTGGAGTTTGTTATTATGTGTAATGTTAATTATTAGCTATGTGGTATTCTGTATACACAATATCATTAATTATCTCTTTGGAGATTTAAGCAGAATAGAATTTGATATGTTTTTTGAAATTCATAGATATTATAATTATATATATATATATATATACTTTATTGGCGCCGGCTAACCGAAAAGTACCTAATTTGCATATAGTTTTTTTTTCTTAATCGGACGACGGGATAATGCACGGAATTTCGACGAGATAATGAATATTTTTTATGGTACCAGAATATTTTTCTGTATTTTATAGTTATATTAAGAAATACATATTTTTATGATTTGCTGAATCACTTAGTTGTTTACTTTTTCATGCATTATATTATTGAAGGTTGTTAGTTCTCTTATTCGTTTAAATATACCCTACTTACATAAAAATAGCGTGTGTTCTCTGTGGTGTTTCGCATAAACGTTGTAAAATTCAGGTTATTAGATTTTATCCAACTTTGCTGTCATAACAGCTGATGAAGCAGCCATTTTCGGCGATTTTTTTGTTACCTGTAAAATGTTTGTTTTTGGTATAGCCCGAACTAAGGAAAAATTGAGTACTTTTCCATTATACGGACACCTGTCACGTAATCAACCAAACTCAAAGATTTCCTTAACTTTATTTCATTTATTTTATTTATATCTTTTTGATGTTGTTGGCAACAATAGTTTTTATGTTTGTATAATTGTTTTGTGTTCCAAAGATGTAGGAAGTGAAATAAAACTATGAAAAGTAAAGCCAAATGATTTTTTAATATAGGTCTCTATAGAATAAGATAAATAGTATTTTTTAACGAAACGTGTAAACGTTATAGTTTTTAATTTGAATAGAGACATTTTATTTTATGTTTATTATAGTTTTACGTTTTCATTGAATTCTCAATCAAGCAAAGAACTTGAATGCCGGTGTGCATATTAGTTATCTGACATTTATTGGCGTCCGCGAAACAGGACTTGTATTGAAAATAAGATGGCTTTAGCAAGTTTAAGTGATAATGTTAAATTAAGAGGAACCGTCAGAAGTGGTTTTACAAAACAACTGAATTCCATAAAAGAAGAAATGAAAGAAGATACACCGGATAAGAAGAAATTACAAATTTCGTTATCAATGTTAGAAGATAAACACAAGCAATTGGTCGACCTTAACTATAAAATTCTTCTTATGAAAATCGAATCGAACGCAGACGATTTAGATGAAGAATCTGAAGTGGCTGATGGTTATGTGCGACAATTTCTTGAAACACAGGTTAGTGTTTATGAATTAATTAATGTACCTTATAATGATATAGATAACAGTTCCAGTATTAGTGAAGCTAATATTAAAAGAAAGTTTAAACTTCCGAAACTTGAACTTTATAAATTTGATGGAGAAATAAAAAACTGGTTGCAATTTTGGTGCCAGTTCGAAAAAATACATGAAGACTCAGATATTGTTCCCTCTGATAAATTTCAGTACCTTATTCAGGCTACAGTAAAAGGATCCAGGGCCAGAGAAATCGTAGAGTCGTTCCCGCCAACGGGAGATAATTACGCCAAGGTAATTGATAGTTTGAAAACTAGATTTGGTAGAGAAGATCTGTTAGTAGAAGTATATATCCGAGAGTTATTAAAATTAGTTTTGAAGAATTCGTCTTCACGAAATAACTCTAATTCCATGTGTACAATCTATGATAGTTTAGAATCGCATATTAGAGCTCTGGAAACTCTTAATGTCACTACAGAAAAGTGTGCCGCTATGTTATACCCTTTAGTAGAATCATGCATGCCAGAAGAATTTTTAAGAGCATGGCAAAGAAGTTCTAAGTTTATAGATGGGGCAGAACCTAAAAACAGGTTAGATAATTTAATGGAATTCTTAAAATCTGAGGTAGAGTCGGAAGAAAGAATTAATTTAGCCTTATCTGGTTTTGAACTGAAACCTAAGATTAAAAAACAGGGTGTTTCAGTAGAAGAAAAAATATCTACCGCTGCTGGTTTATTATCCACCAGCCCGACGATCGTTAAAATTTGTGTGTTTTGTAACGGACAGCACGAAAGTTTTAACTGCTTTAACGCGCAGAAAATGAATTTGATTAATAAACAGAAAATTTTAAAACAAAAGGGTTGTTGCTTTAAATGTTTTAAAAGGGGGCACTGCATAAATAAGTGCAATGCATTCATAAGGTGTCTAGTTTGTAACAAAGAACATGCCACTCTGATGTGTCCAGAAATATGCGCAAATAAAATTGTTTCGAAAGGTCCTATTGATAAAAGGAATAAAAAAGACGAGAAATCAGAACCATCTTCACAGAAAACACCTGAGCAGAAAGCTGTTAATTTATCTAGTTTATCTCAATCTTCAAAGGTAATTTTGCAAACTTTGATAGTAAAATTAAAAGGACCTCATTCGTGTTTACATGTACGAGCATTGATCGATACAGGCTCAGAGAAGTCTTATATTTTAAAACGCACTGCTGAAGATATGAATTACGAACCATTGAGAGAAGAACTAGTTACCCATTCTTTGTTTGGAGGCAAGAAAACTAGTAGAATTAAGCACATGTGTTACAAAATACATTTAGAAAGTTTAGATGGGAAATTTCTATGTAATTTTGATGTTCTAGATGAGCCTGTTATATGTGAAAATATTCCTTCGGTACTGAAAGGTCCTTGGATAGATGAACTAAAAGTTATGAAAATTTCAGTAAGTAATACAAAAGAAGATCCACGACCAATTGAAGTTTTAATCGGTGCCGATGTTGCCGGAAGATTATTAACTGGGCGCAAAAGAAATTTATCCTGCAATTTAGTTGCAATTGAAACATATTTAGGCTGGACACTGATGGGTAAAGTTCCGTTGAAGGACGTTCATGAGATGCCTGGTGCAATGGTTTTAACATCTTTATTTGTGAAAGAATTTACTATCACAGACCTATGGAGTCTTGATGCAATCGGCATAACGGATCCTGTAATTCAGAAGTCCAAAGAAGAGAAGGAACTTGAATCAAAAATGAGTTTTATGGATTCAATTACTGTGAATAACGAAGGGCGTTATGAAGTCTCTCTCCCATGGACTGAAGAACATCTCCCTATTTCTAGCAATGAAAAGTTAGCATTAAAAAGATTAGAAACCATGACTGGAAGACTTGACTCCGATAATTTGTTTACATCTTATAACGAAGTTTTTAATCAGTGGTTGACTTTGGGCATAATTGAAGAAGTTTCTGTGGATTCAAAGGTAGACTCTGTGCATTACTTACCTCATAGACCAGTGGTGAAAGAGAACAGCACAACGAAAGTTCGTCCAGTTTTTGACGCATCTGCGAGAGAAATGTCATCTCCGTCGTTGAATCAATGTCTCGAATGTGGACCGAACTTAATGAAGCTCATCCCTGATATTCTTTTTAGATTCCACGAACGAAAATACGGTGTCATAGCGGATATAGAAAAAGCTTTTTTACAAATAAGCATCAGACAGGAATGCAGAGATTTATTGAGATTTTTTTGGTGGAGTGGTGACGATGAAAGAAAATTGAAAATATTTCGTCATGCACGATTAGTTTTCGGTTTAAAGTGTAGTCCTTTCATTTTGGCAGCCATTATTGAATTTCATTTAATGAAATGCACCGAAAATCCTTGTTATGATAAAGAGATGTTAACGAAACTTCTTCACAGTTTTTATGTTGACAATGTTGTAACGAGTTTTTCTAATCAAGACGGATTGCTAAAATTTATACAGGAAGCTATAAATGTAATGGAGGAAGGTAAATTCAATTTAAGAGGTTGGCAATATTCTGAAGATATTATCGAGCCTACAATTTCACCTGTACTAGGTTTATTATGGGACCGACAAGAAGATACTTTAGCTCTAAATTTGGGCTGGCTAGAGAATTTTGAGCTAGGAAAAATTACAAAACGAACCATTCTCTCCATTGCACATAAAGTGTTTGACCCAATTGGATTAGCATGTCCAGTTTTCTTGTTGCCGAAGCTTTTGTTGCAGAAAATGTGGAAAAATGGAATGGCTTGGGACGAAGAGGTTAATGATAATGTGAGAAAAGAATTCTCCAGCTGGTTTAGAGATCTTAGCTGTCTGAAACGAATATGTCTAAGAAGGTGGCTTCGCGTTGATGAACACAGTGAAAACCTTAGTATACATACCTTTTGCGATGCGAGTCAGCACGCTTACGCCGCCGCAACATTCGTTAGAATAAATACTGCTGACGGAGTCGAAGTACATCTGTTAGCTGCAAAATCCCGAGTAGCTCCCGTCAAAATGATTACAATACCACGTCTTGAATTGATAGCTGCCACGGTGGGAGCTAGGCTGTGTAAATCAGTGATGGAAGGGCTTCAGTGGAAAAATGTAAAATTGCACTTCTGGACAGATTCATCTACTGTGTTGAGTTGGATTCAAAGAGAAGAATTGTGGACTGTTTTTGTAAGTAATAGAGTAAAAGAGATTAGAAAAACAACAGATCCAAACTCATGGAAACACGTACCACGAACTAAAAACCCCGCTGATATTCCATCCAGAGGATGTTCTGTGAAACATCTATTGAAAATAAAATGGTGGGAGGGTCCAAGTTGGCTTAAAGCACCTGAAGATAAATGGCCTTCATCTAACATAGTCACTGATGAAAACGCCATTGCTCGAGAAAAGAGAAAGTCAAAGATTCCTGTTGATGAAGAATTAGTCAAATGTTTAACGAATCAGACAACATTTTGTGAGTGGTGCAATTCCCCTAAACATGAGAAGAATAGTCTTTGTAAGTACCATGGACTTGGGTGGTATTTTAGGTTTTTCTCAAATTATGATAGAATTATTCGTCTGGTGGCTTGGATTCACAGATTTATTCATAATTGTAAGGTAACCAAAATCTCGAGGTTGAATGGGGAATTATCCCTTGAAGAAATAAATGCAGCTGAGAAAATAATTGTGAAACTTATTCAGGAAGAATCTTTCACTCCAGAAAACAAAAGTAAATTAGAAACGTTAGATGTTTATAAAGACGAACACGGTCTCCTCAGATTGAAGACCAAGATTGTGTACAGAAAAGATGCTGAAGATTTTCGACGTCCAATGATTCTACCTTCGGATCATCCTGTTGTCAGAAGACATCATGACAGAGCATCTAAAAAATTCTCATGCTGGATCGCAAATGTTACTAAATATTTTGAGAGAACACTATTGGATCTTAAATGCAAGAAAAACAATCAGATCAGTGATATCGAAATGCGTTGTTTGTATACGACACAAGAGAAAATCTCTAAACGCTCCAGTTGCTTCACTTCCAGAAAATCAATTAAGGATGCAGCAGTTTTTGAAATTATAGGCTTCGATTTGGCTGGGCCTTTGTACCTTAAAGGAGGCTCGAAAGCATGGATTTGTTTGTACACATGTGCGATATACCGAGCTGTACATCTTGAACTTTTGTCATCTTTGTCGACAGAAGTATTTCTACAGAGTTTTCGGAGATTTATAGCAAGAAGAGGAAGACCTTCCACTGTTTATTGTGATAACGGTTCTAATTTCGTTGGAGCCTCAAATGCACTTAAAGAGGTTGACTGGGATAAAGTCGTTCAGTATAGTACTACCAGGAAAATAGAGTGGTTTTTCAACCCGCCGACAGCCTCATGGTGGGGAGGGTTTTGGGAAAGATTAGTTGGTGTTATAAAATCTATTCTTAGAAGAGTCTTAGGAAAGTCTAATGTATCTTATGAAGAAATGACAACCATTCTATGCGATACAGAATCAATAATTAATTCCCGACCTCTTACTTATATTTCTGAAAGCAATGGTGAACTTGTCCCGCTGTATCCTGCTTTGTTCATGCAAGATGTAAAGCAAATGGGTACACCAGATTTTGATGTTGTGGATGAAAACAAATTGAATAGGAAACTGAAATACAGACAAAAACTAATAACTGATCTGCGAAACAGATTTCGTTCAGAATATTTGGGACTGTTAATCCAACGTCCTCAATATAAAAAATGTAAAGAACAAATTCAAGTTGGTGACGTCGTGTTAATTGGCAGCGATAATACCAAACGTATCAACTGGCCTTTAGGACGTGTCATAGAACTTATTCCAGGAAAAGATGGTGTCACCAGATTAGTCCGTCTACGAACCTCAACATCAGAAGTTTTACGACCGATTCAGAGAATTTATCCCCTAGAAGTATCTTCAAAATGGCCTGAGGAACGAAAGGAACTCTATTCATTTCCGACTATTCAGACTATGTCTAAAGATGAACCTGAAAAGCGTACACGATGTGGGAGGGTAATTAAAGTGCCTCAAAAGCTAGACTTGTAAGAACTTTTCGTGACCAGTTGAGTTGTCTTTCACCAACTCAAGGTGGGAGGATGTCACGTAATCAACCAAACTCAAAGGTTTCCTTAACTTTATTTCATTTATTTTATTTATATCTTTTTGATGTTGTTGGCAACAATAGTTTTTATGTTTGTATAATTGTTTTGTGTTCCAAAGATGTAGGAAGTGAAATAAAACTATGAAAAGTAAAGCCAAATGATTTTTTAATATAGGTCTCTATAGAATAAGATAAATAGTATTTTTTAACGAAACGTGTAAACGTTATAGTTTTTAATTTGAATAGAGACATTTTATTTTATGTTTATTATAGTTTTACGTTTTCATTGAATTCTCAATCAAGCAAAGAACTTGAATGCCGGTGTGCATATTAGTTATCTGACACACCATTGTCGCCAAGCATACAGGGTGATTCATAAAAGATGGGCAGAACTTTAAGGGGTTATAGTACACTTAAAGACAAATAATATTAAATAGGAGACTAAGGGTCCCAGACGTATTCCCAAGGAGATAGGGGGCATTAAAGTTTAGGGTCCGAAATTTCAAATGATTATAAAACATGGAAAAATTGGTCGATTCGTTTGCGGTTTTTGCAAAAAATTTTCTTTATGTCAGTATTTTCTTGAAATAAAATTTTAAAGTTCAATTTCAAAAAATGCCGATAGGGGGCGCTTTAGACTTTGGAGTAACAAACAACTATTTTTTAACGTTATTTTTTGTATTTCTTTAAATGATTTCGAAAGCTTAGACTTAAACTTAAATTTTGATCTAAAAATCTGAGTCCTAACGAGTAGTTAAGTAGCGTAAACTGAAATTTGAAATTTGAAACCCTTCTCCCCCCAGAACAAAAATCAGTTATTCCCGATCTTTGTGTCGTAGATTAGGCTCTAACTACTGCCGCGTTTTGCTAAAATTATTCTTTATGTCAGTATTTTCTTGAAAAGAAATTTTAAAGAAAAATTTCAAAAAATTCCGATAGAGGGCGCTTTAGACTTTGGAGTAACGAACAACTATTTTATACCGTTATTTTTTGTGTCTCATTAAATGCTTTCTAAAGCTTAGACTTAAACTTAAATTTTCAGCTCAAAATCTGAATCGCTGAGCGTGGTTCAGTAGCGAGGGGAGGGGGTTCAAATTTCAACTTCTGAACATAGTTCAGTTTGCACTACTTAACCATGCCCAACGATTCTGTGCTGTGATACGAGGCAAAAATACAACTTTCGTCAAGGACTGCATAGTCGGAATTCACTCATAAAGGCACTGGCACAGTTGGAAACGTCGCTCATGCAAACGTTAAAGCTCCATTCCTGACGCTAGTCACCGGGTGAAGAAGGAAACAGAAAGTATGCAAATGTCAAATGGGGAAGAAGAAGAACACGTATGCAAAATTTCGACACGATTCAGGCATAAAAACCACTGAACGGTGAGTCAAGTGTAAGTCGCTGTAGTAATGAATCGGAAGATGGTGCCCTTCACGAATAAGGAAAAGGCTGAGATGCATTTAATTTACGGAGCGGCAGATGGAAATGGTGCAGAGGCACAACGAATGTACGGAGAGCGATTTCCTAACAGGCGGTTGCCTAACCGCAAAACTTTCGAGCGCTTGCACAGACAGTTGTGTGAGACGGGATCATTTCTCGCTTCCCGGTCGAATGCAGGTCGTGCAAAAAAGGACGAATCAGTAGTTGTTGCAGAAGCCATTCTGGATGTAGTAGCGGCGCAGCCAAGTACAAGTACACGAACAGTGGCTAGCCAGGTGGATACCTCACAGTCCACGACTTGGAGGGTACTGAAGGATGAACATTTGCTCCCGTTTCATGTGCAACGAGTCCAGAAACTGTCTCCAGGGGATTATCCAAATCGTATTGAATTCGCCCGCTGGTTTCTGCAGCAGAACGCGCTAAATCCACATTTTGGACGAACTGTGCTTTTCACCGATGAATGTACCTTCACACGTGAAGGTACATTTAACACACACAATGCACATGTATGGGCGGATGTCAATCCACATGCTACGTATCCACATGCTCATCAGAGACGCTTTTCCATCAATGTTTGGGCAGGAATCCTCGGAGACCACCTAATCGGACCGTACCTTCTTCCTGAACGCCTCAACGGTAAAACATACCTCACATTTCTGCAACATGTGCTGCCAGACCTGTTAAACGTTGTTCCTCCACGCATCCGGCGGGTCATGTGGTTCCAGCACGATGGAGCGCCAGCCCATTACGTACGAGACGTCCGCAACTATCTGGACATCACATTTCCGAACAGATGGATTGGTCGAGGTGGTCCTGTTGCTTGGCCTGCTCGCTCGCCAGATCTTTCACCCCTCGATTTCTTTTTTTGGGGACGATTGAAGGCTCTTATGTATGAGACACCCATTGAATCCCCCGAGGAACTGGTCGCCAGACTTTCCGCCGCTGTAGGGGAAGTGCTCGAAAAGCCTGATGTTTTCGCGAATGTTCGCCGTTCCATTCGTCGCCGTTGTTCTGCGTGCATAACCTCTGGTGGTCACAATTTTGAACATTTATTGTGATTACATGTTAATAAATATGCTTTGGTAACATAATCCTAATTTGTGTCTTTTTACCTCGTATCACAGCACACAATGTGTGGACATGGTAAACTGAACTGTGCTCAGGAGTAGAAATTTCAAACCCCTCTCCCCAGAAACTTAACCACGTCTAACGATTCAGATTTTGGGCTGAAAATTTAAGTCTAAGCTTTAGAAAGCATTTAATGAGACACAAAAAATAACGGTATAAAATAGTTGTTCGTTACTCCAAAGTCTAAAGCGCCCTCTATCGGAATTTTTTGAAAATTTTCTTTAAAATTTATTTTCAAGAAAATACTGACATAAAGAATAATTTTAGAAAAACGCGGCAGTAGTTAGAGCCTAATCTACGACACAAAGATCGGGAATAACTGATTTTTGTTCTGGGGGGAGAAGGGTTTCAAATTTCAAATTTCAGTTTACGCTACTTAACTACTCGTTAGGACTCAGATTTTTAGATCAAAATTTAAGTTTAAGTCTAAGCTTTCGAAATCATTTAAAGAAATACAAAAAATAACGTTAAAAAATAGTTGTTTGTTACTCCAAAGTCTAAAGCGCCCCCTATCGGCATTTTTTGAAATTGAACTTTAAAATTTTATTTCAAGAAAATACTGGCATAAAGAAAATTTTTGGCAAAAACCGCAAACGAATCGACCAATTTTTCCATGTTTTATAATCATTTGAAATTTCGGACCCTAAACTTTAATGCCCCCTATCTCCTTGGGAATACGTCTGGGACCCTTAGTCTCCTATTTAATATTATTTGTCTTTAAGTGTACTATAACCCCTTAAAGTTCTGCCCATCTTTTATGAATCACCCTGTATATTTACATGTATGGCATGGTGTCGGTATAACGGAAAAGAACCAAAATTTGCGATCGATCAAATAATTGAATTTCGTTAAACATTAAATTTTCTGGTACTTTTCTATTATACGGTCGACCACTTTTCATAACAAAAAATTATCGCCAAACTGTAAAATTAAACGCCAAAAACACAGTCCGATTTACTTGATGTCAGAAGCATTATACGTGTTTGTTACGTCATCAAGTGGTTTTTAATTCGAGATTTGCGTCTATTTTTCATTATGTTTTACTGATTTATTAGTTATTTCATTAATTAAAATAACAATTGTGTCCTTAAATTCATGTATTTTATTTATTTATTTATTTTGATATTCCAATGGCAACGTTCTCCCGTTTATTTGGCGTTACAGTTTGGCGATAGTTTTTTGTTATGAATTGGTCGACGGGATAATAGAGAAGTACCAATTTTCTTATTTTTAATCTGAGAATGAAACAATAATCATGGATTTAATTAATTTTGCAATATGCGGTACAACCAAAATAATTTTGATTAAATCAGTACAGATATCGCAGACGCACCTGGGTTATTTTTGGCGCCTAAATGACGATTTTTGCTTTGTATGGCAACCTGGTGTTTTATAATAAATTTGAATATGTGTGTAAATAAATAAAATAAAATAGGTACTTTTATGTTAGCTGGGCGTCAAGGATAACTCTCCAAATCTTGTTTCAATTGGAATCATTTAAATTGCAACATTTTACGTGAGATTTGTTATTCATATTGATATGTTTACGTTTAGATATTTTATTATGATTATATTCTAGCTAATTAAGTTTTTTTTTTTTTTTTTTTTTTTTTAAGATTTTATACTACAATGTTAAAATATTACCTAGTTGATATTAGTTAATGTCAAAAGATTGGCGAACCACAGAGTTCAGGGAAAAAACTCTATGCCCTCAAAAGTGGGAGTTGTCAACTTTATGACGTCATAAGCAGAAGTAAATGTTTAATTGAAAATTACAGCTAAATAATTAAATTTTCGAACAAACGAATGCACGATAACAAATCTGTGTCCTAATATCTTTCATTTAAAAAAAGAATGGTGTAATTTGATGCAGTAGTTTGTTCTAACGGATTGTCGAAAGAAATCGCTTAGCGTTTTAAATATATAGATTTGTCCATTTTTCTATATAAAAGATAAAATTTGTATTAGAGATATAAATGTAGATTACTTTTCATAATTGCATTAAAGCATGATTTACTTTCCGTTCATTTCAGATTTGGGTGGGGTTGCGGATTGAAGTATTTCAGATTCCGGCTGAAATATGTCAGGTTCGGGTTACCGAAAATCATTTTGTCGGGTTCGTTTCGGGTTGCGGGTCGATGAATTTTTTTTTGTCGTGTCCGGGTCGAGTTGCGGGTTAATTTCAAATGGAATTTTCAGGTTCGGACACAGATTACACACCGGGTTCGGATTACACAGAAATATATGTACTCATGTGCAATTTACACATTAAACTCTGTATTTCAGAGTTATCTGATAACTTTTTACACACATCAGCAGCTTAAAGTGATATCACTAAAATACACAGTTTAATGTGTAAATTGCATATGAGTACACATATTTCTGTGTAAATATATACTGTTCTTACACATACTTCAGTGTAATATTCTTACACATATTTTTCTGTAATATTCTGTTCTTACACGTATATATCTGTGTAATATTCTTCACACACATTAGTTTGTAATATTCTATTCTTACACATATTTCTGCGTGATATGCAAAATACATAGATTTTTGTATACTGTGTAAAGTTACAATAACACGCCAGTTCGGGTAAATCCATACATTTTTCTACTTTTACACACTTGTCTGAGTGAGTTTTTAAAGGGATAACAAATTACACACTTCCATTAAGCAGATAAACACACATAAAACAGGTAATTTTTTACAAGAGTGTAATTTTACAAATTTACACATAACTGATGTAAAGGTGACTAATTTACACATTTATTTTTTAGAATGGTGTGCTTAGTTAGGATTTAGATCGGAAAGTTGACAACATGCTATGCTTAAATAATACAGTTTACATCAATGAAATGAAATTTGCGCCAAGTCACGCTAGTTAAAATAAGCCAACTCGGCTCGCTTATTGCACTCCGTGCCTGCGTGGAGATGCTAGTGGACCTTAATCGCACAGAGACAGTATGTTTTTGTCAGTGAAAAGTACGCCCTTTTTCAGAGAAAACATGCATTTTCATACGTAAAACTGTTGTATTTCAAAATGTAATTTAATTGTGTCAAAAGAATTTTCATCGAGTATTAATTTCTCTCGTATGAAGTTTGAAGACGTAAGGAACTTAAACCTATATTGACAAAATGAAAAGTCAGTGCAAAATTACGCAAATCTGACGCGATATTGGAATTTTTTTTATTCAGTTTTATAAATAACAAGTAATATAATTTTTTTTAAAAAGTCAATTCCTACTTTTTAATCATAAATATATAAAATAAACCCGTGCAGCATTAATGTCCCACGTTATCTTTATTGAACATTATTTTATAATCATCGTTGCGGTATTTTATTTCTGTGGCATCACTAATTTGAGATAAATCTTTCATTTAATTTATGAAAACAATGGGAGGAATTTTTTTCTCCCATTTAAAACTAAAATTAATTAATATTTGAAAAAACTGTATTAACATAAAGTGTCATCCAGGTACTTACGTATTATCAGTGCCAGGAGATTGATCGCAAAAAATGGTTACCAAGTACCCATCTTGTTTATAGTTGCCAATCATGTTTTCAAACACAGTAAATTAACATTATCAAATAACATTGTTAAAAATGGTAATTAATATAAAATAAATAAATAAATAAAAGGTAATATATGTTTATTAAATTCATAGCATTGTTAAAAATGGTAAATAACATTATTTTAGTAAAATTAATAAATAGTAAATAACATAATAAATAAGATAGAATAATAAATAATATAAGAATGGCCCGGATAATACGTAAGTACCAAAAAGAATATGAAACAGTATAGAAAATAACGTTAAAACATAATCACGAGTCAACAGTTACCATGCCAATAGTTTCATGTGGTAGCAGCTCTTTCGAAGAGTGGCAGCTTATGGAGCGGATTAGTCCATTAAGAAGTGCTAATATACAAGGTGGGGACAGAGGAAAATAGTAGATCGGGAGGAGATAATTAACTTCTAGTTTCGCTCCTAATTTCGGCACGTGTTTCTGCTCATTTATCTTGGAGTTTTGAATGCGAGTAGTTTGGTTATTTTTTGCGATAGTTAATTTCCTCGCGCATGGCTTGTTTTCTTACTAATTATTGTTTACCTGATGACGACTCGGACCGGACGGTGGCTAATGTTCCTTCAGATCTCGGAAATACTCTATTTCTCAGTGATCGCTGCCTTAACAAATTTGGTGTATTTCTTGAGATCCCAATACAACGAGGTTGCTGCATCCAGTGATTTTTTTTTCGGTTTCATTGTCGCGAAGCGATCATACATGCGGTACAGTGATCGCTGCATTAAAGAATTTGGTGTCTTTCTTGGGGTTCCTATACAACGAGGTTGCTGCATCCAGTGATTTTTTTTTCAGTTTCATGTTCGCGAAGCGATCATACATGCGGTACAGTGATCGCTGCATTAAAGAATTTCGTGTATTTATTGGGATTCCAATACAACCAGGTTGCTGCAGCCAGTGATGTTTTTTTTCGGTTTCATGTTCGCGAAGCGATCATACACGCGGTACAGTGATCGCTGCATTATAGAATTTCGTGTATTTATTGGGATCCCAATACAACGAGGTTGCTGCATCCAGTGATTTTTTTTTCGGTTTCATGTTCGCGAAGCGATCATACATGCGGTACAGTGATAGCTGCATTAAAGAATTTCGTGTATTTATTGGGATTCCAATACAACCAGGTTGCTGCATCCAGTGATGTTTTTTTTTTCGGTTTCATGTTCGCGAAGCGATCATACATGCGGTACAGTGATCGCTGCATTATAGAATTTCGTGTATTTATTGGGATCCCAATACAACGAGGTTGCTGCATCCAGTGATTTTTTTTTCGGTTTCATGTTCGCGAAGCGATCATACATGCGGAACAGTGATCGCTGCATTAAAGAATTTCGTGTATTTTTGTTATGTTTTTCAATTTTTCATTGGTCGTTAACTTTTTATGTAATTTTGATGAAATGTGTATAAAACGTTGTTTCTTACTGCTCATATTATCTTTTTTATATCTTTCTTATTAAATTTGTCAAATAAAATATTTATATTTTACTCATAAATGCAATATCCAAAAAAAAAAAAAGAACTATTTGTTAATCTTACTCCCTATACAAAAACCCCCTACTAAAAAAAAGTAGATTATTCCCAGGCATGCGCAGTTGAAATCTCCAATTGTGTACCACTCTTTGAAATAGTCGCTAGTGTGTTAAATCGGGGCCTCCGAGATGTCGCTGTGTGCTGTGCCTTCACCGGGCCTGCTACAAGTATTAGTGACGTCACAGTAGTGATCCACTTTGGTCAATGTATCGCAGCAGAAAGATGTTATAAAAAGAGCATTTCCGCTCTTATAATTTGTGATTACATAAATAATATTAAATTTCATAATCGTGAAATAAAAGGGAATCAATACACTTGTTTTATTAAAGGAAATTAAAAGTTTTAAATTAAAAAAAATGCTAAGATTAATAAATCAGATTGAACCCATTGATTTACCTTTTCCTAAACACATTATTTTACAATAAATATACGTACAAAAAATATAATAAATCTACCAAAAACTTTACAAAATCAATCCCATTCCTCCCTTTTACAACTACATACCATAATTTAACCACCAAAACACAATAAATGTCAATTTAAATAGAGAAATCGACATTTTTTAACTATAGAGACCTTGGCACTTTTTTTTAACGCTTTGGCGTAATCCGGGCTTCAGAAAGTTAGATATGTTTTTAAATTATATACACAATTATGAAAACAAACCTAATGAACTTTTATGTTTATTTATATATGTATAAAATTATTTATATATACAATTCTGTTCTACCTGCATATAAAAAGAGATATATGGCTTCTTTATATTAAATAAATTATATAAATATTGAAAAAAAAAAAATACTTATTTATATGAAACTACGAATAGGTTGCCAGAAAATATGTTGCAAACTTTCCTTCTCTCGCCATAAGCCTTTTTCGGTACTTTTCGGTTAGCCGGGCGCCAGTGACACATGTACATATATAAATATACTAGGGGACCTACCCCCTGCGAGCTACGCTCCCCAACCCCCGCTCAGACTTCGAGGCCTCTAAAAACATGACAGCGTGCTTTATTTTAAAAATATTGGTAAATCTGTTGTTGGGTTGCCATGCTTTTAACGTTTTAATGGGACATTTTTTGATTATCATGGTCTCATACTGTTGCGACAACTGACGACTGTTTTCGGGATTGATAAGTAAAATCAATTACAACTTGAAAACCAGCTTGTATAAAATGGTTAGGTTTAAATTGTGGCTACCTCTCGGACTTTTATAACAACGATCTGTATTCTATTCTTCCTTTGCGTTTAAGGATGAGAAAAATTCCATCTGCTTGTGATAACATTAAGAACCACGGTATTGAAAAGTACTATGTTATAGACATTTTCAGTAACAGGTTTTAATTTTCTCTCTATTTTAGTGCACCATCATGCATATTTTCATGTTATTTTAAATATGTAAATTATTTATTTTAATTAATATGTATACACGAATTTTCTAATAATTATTTATCATACAAAATTATTTAAATATTTTGTGCATGCATGCCTGCATTTATTCGGCATCAATTGATGAGATATTTAAACAAATTTGCTATCCGCGATAATTTTACACCATGTTATGTCACTTTAATATTGTCCATAAGAAAATCGGGTACTTTTCCAGTATAGGATCCTTTGCTTTTAGGTTTGGCGTAATTCGAGCTTAAAAAAGGGATAGATTCGTTAATATACATAGATTTGTTGCCAAAAGGTATGAAAACAAACCTAATGAACTTTTGGTGTTTTTCTATTATAGGGGTCTTGACGCTTTTTTTAAAAAGCTTGGCGGAAAAAACCAAGAAGGATAGAAAACCAAGCAGGATATTTTATTCTCCTTCCGTTCAGTTGGGCAATTATTATTTTATATATTCGTTTCAAATATCCGAATTAGTGATTTTATAAATTCGTTTAGTTAAATTTTACAAAAAAATAACAAAATGATATCAATAAATAATAATTACTACTAGGACTTCCCTCAAAGGGATTAGTCTGAGTGATATTGCTGAGAACATAGGGTTAACAATTACATTATAAAGAAAAACAGCAAATTAAATGATAGAATTACAAAATATCATATATAAATTCATATACACTGTTAAAAAAATAGAAAAGAAGTACCGTTCATCAGATGTGTTGTCATAATTTTTTTTAACATGTGGCAAAAAATCTCATTTTCTTAAGCGCGTATTGTGCAAAACTTGAAAAAAAGAAAAAAAAACCGCCGGATCTTTTAAAACGCCAAACTTTTTAAAGTTACGTAATTGGATTTCCAGCCAATACTTTATTCTATCAAGCGTGGCTTAACGCAAATTTAATTTCATTGTTGCACCTTTTTTTGTGTGTGAATTAAAAAATTTTCTTCCTTGATCATATATCTATTATTTGTATAACTGTTTATAGAAACTCTTACACTTCAAACCACATTGATAGCATGCTTTGCTACAAACCAGATTGCAAAACTATAGTCTAAATTACTATTAAAGTATACAAAAAATCTTTCGATGACTTCTGTAAAATAACTTTTACATTAAATCTCCATATCGGCAAAATTGAAAAATTATATATATTTCAAAGTTAAGCTTAACAGATACTTCTTGATTATTCTCTAGGAGGCTCTGCCTCCCTGCGCCTTTACTGCGCCAATCCGCAGACTTTTCTTTTGCCTGTCTGTCTGTCTCTCCACAATCTGTCTGTTTCCCTATCCGTTCTTCTGCCCGTCTCTCTAACCGATTGTCTATCTCTCTACACGTCTCGCTACCTGTCTCTATATTTCTCTACCGGTCTCGCTACCCGCCAATCTATTTCTCTAACCGTCTGTCTATCTGTCTAACTACTTGTATGTCTAGCCGTGTCTCTATCCACTTCGCTACCCATTTGTCTATCTGTCTCACAACTTGTCTATCTGTCTCTCTACCCGTCTGGCTATACGCCTCTCTACCCATCTTCTTACCCATCTCCGTAACCATCTACTGTCTCTCTACTCGTCTGTATACCCGTCTCACTATCCGTCTGTTTTTGTACCCGACTCGCTACCAATCTCATTACCCGTCAGTCAACTCGTCTCTGTACTCAACGCTCTACTCGTCTCTTTATCTACCACGCTACGCGTCTCGCAACCTTTCTCGCTACATTCCTGTCTACCGGTGTCGCTACCCGTCTCGTGCCCCATCTCGCTATCCCTCTGTCAACCCTCTTTTTACCTTTCTCTCTAGCCGTCCACAGTGGTCAAAAATCGGAAAAAGCTGGCAGAAAATCAAAAAAGGTTGTAGATCCTTCTAAAATTTCCTACATACAGGTTTTTGAGGTCGCTGATTACGAATTTGATATCGAAATTCAAAAATTCGAAATGGCGGATCCAATATGGCGGACTTTTTTTTTAAATTGTTTTTTTTCTGTAAAAGTTTCTTTAAGGGGGTTTTTGAGGTCGTTGATTACGTATTTGATATTAAAATTCAAAAATTCAAAATAGCAAATCCAATATGGCGGACCTTTTTATAATTTTTTTTTTCTGTAAAAGTTTGTTTAAGGGGATTCTGGAGGTTACTTTGTACTAATTTGATATTATAATGAAAACAAAATACATTAGCGCATTCAATATGGTAAGCAAATAATTGAAAAGAGCTTATATTTTGTGAAATATAAATGTTTTGTATTATTAATAATAAAAATACAGTGCATTATTTCATATAAGCAGTTTGAAATTGTTAAACTTAAAAGCAACTATACTTCCAAGAATGCAAACCAATGCAGCTGGTTTTTTGATATTTCATAAAAAACATCATCAGGATTTACGTAAATATAGTGAGAATTCTGGATAACGCAAGGTAAAAAGTATTTTGTTAATTAACTTTTACTTTGTGCATCAATACGTGATTTTTTCGTGTGTCTTTTCTTTTCACTTTTAAGACATAATTTATAATGAATTACATAAAATAAATATGTGAAAATATTCTTCTTACCTTTCGGAAGATCACACATTTTGCAGAATGTAATTTGCACACGTACAATAAAAGTTATTCACTGTAGAACGCGCGCAACATTTACCGCGTAAGAGCACGTGCGAGCGAGCGTTACAGAGCAGCTGACTTAGACCTTCGATACATAAGCAGGTATAAAAGATACCTCTTACTCTATGCGGGATATATCGCAGATGCTCCCTCTGAACGTAAAAAGGAGGTACTGAAATGAATTAAGAAACATTCATTTTTCGACTTTCGGCCAGCTTTTTTCGATTTTTGACCAGTGTGCGTCTGTCTATTCGTTTCGCAACCCGTCAGCCTACCTATGTCGCTACTCGTCTCTCTACCCGTCTGTCTACCCGTTTGTTTACTCGTCTTTCTGCCTCTCGCCACCTCTTCCCAATATTTAAACAATTCATTTAATATACAGAAGCCGTTTATCAGTTGTTAAATGCAAACAGAAGTAATTTATCTAATAAGTGTAATCAGATGCATTCTTTTTTTTAAATACATACATAAACCTGAATAATAATTCGTCAGTTTTGTGTTCATAGTTGTTTATATCATTTGACAGTAAATCTCAACTTCTTAAACCTGAATTGTCTCAAGCTTTTTAAAAAAACCACAAGATCTGTATGACTGCAAAGTACCCTGAGGGCTATATTAGCTACATGTTATTAAGTTAAGTGAAAGTTTCGTTATCGCGTTTGCAGTCAATTGCTTATGCCAGAAAGCGTGGCTTTACACCATTTTAAAATTCATTACTGTAACTTTCTTTTCTTTTCTTTTTTTTTGGGAGGGGGGGGGGGGAGGGTTTCAAATATATACATTTAAATTAAACTTTTGCCCCAATTCCATTAGTGTTGTTTGTATTATTAACTAATACCTTGTACACCGAGCTTCATTTGAAACAAATGTAAAAGACTTCTTCTACAGTTCTTTTTTTAGGAGAAACTTTCGTAATTGGGCCCAAAGCCAATCGGAGCATTTAATACCATTATTGTAACTTTTATAGAGTTAAAAGAATATTGTTGCTAGCTTTACTCTTGTTTGAGACCAGCCTTGCCTGTGTATCTGAATGGGGAAAAGTTTCGTATCCTATGTCGGTTGGCGAAAAAAAAAATTAAATGGTGCCAAAAGGTACTTTTAGCATCTTACAAAATTTTTCAAGAGAGCGGTAAACATGTTTTTCATATATTTACAAACATACGTTTATTAAAGCATGTTTTTACACCATCTTAAAAATTTAAGCACGATGCTAAAATAAAATTTTATCGCCATATTCGATAATTTAATAAGTAATGAAAATACATAAACAAACTTATTTAACAAACCTAAGAGGCATTTTTGTGATAAATAATTGTTATTGTCAGGGTGGTAAATTGTAAACAATTAATAAACGGCTAGTAAATAATAAATAGCATTTAAAATCTAAAAATGGAGAAGTGGTCCGTATAAAAATGCAAAACATAACATTGCACGCTTGATATATGTAAATCTTTTTTTATTTTTTAATATTTCCGAAGGCACAGATAAAAAGGTAAAAATCTCTTTTCCAAATACCAAATAGAAAATATACAAAATAGAATGCCAAATATACAAAATAGAAAAATATCTGCAAAAAAATATATTTACATAATAATACATCTGCAAAAAAATAAGATTTAGAAAAAGTAAGTCAAATCCTGCAGATCCCAACAATCACATCGAAAAACTTATCACCAAAAAAGAACTCGCCAAATCTTACGGCATAGGAGATGGATTTTTCCCTCTGAAAGCAGAATATTAGTTTTTTCTTGTACGATGGGTGATTATAATATAATTGTTTCATTTCACATACTACATACCGTTTGATATATTGGTACTTTTATGTTATCCTGGCGCAGTTGATAAATCGCCAAATATTGTTCCTATAACATTTTCATATTGAATTCATTTCATTTAAATATAAACCTTTCACTCATTTAATTTCAAATACATGCCTTTCATTAATCCCATTTAAAATGCTAAAAAGAGAAAAAAAAAGAAATAATGCCATAAATCGAAACCTTTTATTTAAACACCAAAGATTTTTTTTTTTTTAATCTACACACGCGAAATAAAAAAATCTGCTATTGCTGAGATTTGCGCCAAATCTCTAATACCAAGTCTACCAAGTTGTTGCGGGGTTTTTCTTTCAAACAGAAAAAAATACAGATTAATTTTCAGTTTCTACTAAACTGAAATATATTTTATTGTGCTGAATATTAGTGCGTGCATATTTTTTTGCTCCATGTACTCCATGAACTTTTCAATTCCAATTGTCTACGAAAATATCCAGCCGATGAAAATGACGCACGCACAAAATTTTCGTGACGTATGTACTTTAATTGTGCTTTTTTATCTATTTTTTAAATATAATTTCCAAACGGTTTGACATTTATTCTTGGTAATAAATAGACGTCGTTGTCACCTTTATAGGTACCTGCTGTAAAAATTTGAACGAAATCCGTTAAATATTTTTTGAGTTATGCTTGACGAAAGGTTTTAATATCCATCGTAGCTATATATGGGACAAAGTAATACTGCGCTGTGTATGAGTCTTCGTTGCACTCAGACAATTAATTCCGTTTCCCCCTTTCGTTTGCGTTTACATAAATGACGTCATTTGGACGAATTTATTCAAAATATTTTCAGTTTATAAATTAAATTAAATGCTGACAGACGATTGAATCATGACGATAGAAATGTGATTTTTTTTTTTCAAATTTTCCTGAAAAACATAATTTAATCACAATCTTGTCTTCATTATCGATTGAAGTAAAAGATAAATTCAATTTCAATTTGAAAATGACGAATGAAAAGAAATCAATAAATCCCTATCGGGATCCTTTTCAATTTTTCCCCCTTTTTTGTCACAAAAAAACTGAATAATTAGTTGCCATCATTACAGAAATGTCATTAAAATTAGAAAAAAATTAATATCTCGAAAACTAATTCCAATTTCAAAATTCTATTACCAGTTTTGACATCCGCGGATTTTTATGGAAAATTGGTATTAATTTCACCATCAAGCGTTTAATATTTTATTAAAAATAGCCCTGAAACGTAATCAGTCGTTTAATCAGTCGTTTCATAAAATCGTTTCATAAATTCGTTTCATAAAATCGTTTCACAAATTCGTTTCATTAGGATTTTATATATATAGGGTAGATATATATATTAATTCATACATATATGTGTGTGTAGATATGTGTATATATATGTGTGTGTGTGTGTATATATATATATCACTGGCGCCCGGCTAACCGAAAAGTACCCAATTTTCTATCTTAACTTTGTAACTGACTTGTAATATTTTAATAATTGTCTATTTATTGTACTTGGGTCTAGAACCTAATAACCACCCAAATTAACTTATCAAAAGTTTTATTTTCATAATATATTTGTACACTTAAGTTAGCTAAAATGTTAAATGGAACTACGTAGAACTACTAAGTTGTGTAAATCAGTTACTTTTAATTTTATAAACAAAGCACACTCACTTCTAACTAAATGTATCCAGATTTCATTCAATTTATTACAGTATTTCTTTCAAAATCATTTTTAAAACTGTTTATCGTCTGCTTCTTTTATTTATTTATTTTTTTTCTAAAGATCACTTGACTCTTTTTGATTTGGAAGTACAAATTCATTCAAATATGCCGGAATATTTCCATTACAGTAGGATGGACATTCGTTGTTAGGGTTATTTTTTTTTCTCAGCACAGCAAGTTCAATACCATCATATTAATTTTAGCTTCACGAATTATGAAACGTATATCGAAACATTTAATGCAAACCACTTCTGTTGAAATGTAAAAATAATTATCACAAGGTAATTTTCGTAGCTAAAATTTCTTCTTTTCATTATCAGTAGCGAATTTGAAGACTTAGATTAGAAACTAGGAGCACAACATTTTCTCCTCATTATTTTATAGATATAATCTACACTTTCTTTAATAATTATAATCAATAATTATTGATAGCATTATAATCTAAATACACTGAAAAATATTATTAATTACTATATAAAACAATAAAATCAAAATACTATCGTAAACAATCCATACAAACGGAATAAGTACATGCAAAATTTCAAGTTAGAATGGATCACTGTTTTGACGTCAGCAGGTTGTGACGTCACCTGTAGCAGGCCCGGTGTAGGATACACAGCGACATCTCGGAGGCCCCGGTTAAATGGACTTACCATGTATCAAGAAAAAAAAATATAAGGGTTACTATAATTAGTAATATTGGCTCCATGCATGGCGCAGTTGGCTTAAAACTGGCACGGATAATACGTAAGTACCGTCATCCACTACAAGTTAAAAAAAAATTATTTGAACTTGAGTGGATGAATAGAAAATATTTTATTAACGATTGAAAATTTGAACAAGATATATATATATATAGAGAGAGAGAGAGAGTGTGAGCTAATAGTAGGAATTAAAAAATGCATGTCTATGACGTCATTTTCCATCGCGGAAAGCGTTATTCTGCATTTGAGATACTTGATCTCGGAATACAGCGAAAGGTTTCAGTGTCTGAAAATAACATAATAGAGCTGTGCAAGGTGACGTCACGAACCGGTTTTTACTGCTGCTGTAGGACAGCTATCGCTACCTTTATCATTTTTTTTCCCTATTTGTGTGTCCTACAGCTTTTTTCATTGTTCTCCGGTAAAAGTCACGTGATGTGAACTGCTCTATATTTAACAAAGAAGCATTTTCTTTAATAAAACTGAAATATTTTACTACGAATGCATGTAAACGAATTAAATTTCTGGGCTTTTTACCTTGCCGATGCTGAGATTAGGACGTTTAGACACTATAGTTAATTTGCCCACGTAGTCCGGAAATCAGTTCGTATGCAATGTTCTCGCTGGCAAAACATGGCGCCAATTTGTGTTCAATATTTATTAATAATTTAATTGGGCGTTAAAACATACGGGGTTAAAGAAATAAAAATGATAAATACGTATTAAAAATTTGCGCCGGTGAAAATAACCTGATGTTTAGCTTGAAGTGCCTTTTTTCATTGATAAAACTAAGAAAAAAAAAGTATGATTGTGCCAACGTGATGCAATTTTCGCTGATTTTTCATTTCGCAATTAAAGTCTAGAAGCGCTTTAAAAAAAAAAAAAAAAATACTTCCTATAACTGCTATATTTTCTCCTCCTCTGCAATTATTTTTGATTCAGGCAATTTTCTTTTGATATAGATAATTTGGCAAATGATCGTTTCGGTTTTTTTAAAGGTGGTTCTAAAAAAAGTATCTTTAACCGCCCAACAACGCGGAACTTTTTGACACATTTACAGACTCATTTTTAGGCTTAAAATCATAACACTTGCAGGAATGATTATTGAAGCGATTTGTAATCGAACAATGTTTTCAATTGTTTCATAAATGAATTACATTTCGAGTTATAAGGGATTGTTGTTTCTTGATGGCAGTATTTTTCCTTTCCCGCTCTGTCACGTCCGGAAATTTTCTGTTCAAAACGCCAACTTTGACAGCATTTTCTAAAAAAAAGATTTTCTGTCTTTACTGAGAAATGGAAAAACGGTTCTATTACATAGTTTCTGAACAAGAGAACCTGTAAATTTCATGCATTTGCGAACAAAAATAAATTCAGAAATGTATCAGAAAATAGGCTGTTCGGATTTAACAGCCTTAAGTTGAGCATTGGAATAAGAAAAGACTTAAAGAAGATTCAAATGCTCTCAAAGAAGATTGCAAAGACATTGCAATGATATGGAAAAAAAAAACATCCTGATAAGGCATCAAAATCCTATGGTTCATATTAGGAGCTGCCATTAACAGAAATAATTATTACAATGTATTCATTCTTCTTTTAATGAGAATTTTCTAACATTTTTTACCTTTGCAAAATCAAGTTTTTCTTTCCTTCTGCAAAAGTCTTGGTAGAGGAGAATTGTTTCATTATTAAAACACCTATATATCAGCTATAGTCTACTTACAAGGGATCCTACCCAAAAAGTACACCCCGATTTCGATGAAACTTTTATCATAGAGATCACTCATGATATGATGACGAATGATACCAATTTTATCGGCAATCGTCAAGGTTTAGTATTTTTAAGTATTATTTAGTATTAAGTATTATTTTTAAGTACTATATTTAAGTATTATTTTTAAGTATTATTTTTAAGTAATATTTTTAAAATATTATTTATTTAGTACATATGCATGGTTTAAATGTGGATATCTTGAAGAAAAGTCTGCGACTTTTCAGAATCCAGTTGATTTATGTTTCTTAAGTAATGGAACCGAATGTCATGGATGTGAAAAAATTCATTTTATAATTTGTGGGTGCTCTAAAAATTCATTGTGTTCTACTCATTTCTATGCTAATTATTATTTCTGTGACGATTACGCTGTTTGAAATTATTGAAATATTTTTGATTAAAACATTTAGCGATTTTCATTAGTTGCATCATAGATATTTAAAAAATACACTACTGGCCATCCAAAATGCTACACCATGAAGGAATGCAAATAACAGAATGATATTTATTGGACACATACATTATAACGGGAAGGACAGGTGATTATAGTTTCAGAAAATTAGGAAATAGAGATACTGAGAAAACACTACCCAAAGCACCCACCTCTGGACGCAATAACAGCATTTATCTGCCTAGCCATGGGGTCGAACAGAGATTGGATGTCATGTACGGGTACATCAGTCCATGCAGCTTCAACACTATGCCACAGTTCATCAACCGTAGTGACGGGCGAGTGGTGGGGGACCAGTCGCTCAGAAGCCTTTGACAGGGCATTTTCAATTTGTGAGAAATCAGGAGAACGTGTCGGCCAGGGCAACAGTGGAACATGTTCTGTATCAAGGAAGGTCAGGATAGTACGAGCAACATGCGGTCGTGCATTGTTCTGCTAAAACATAGAGTTTCGGAGGCATCGAAGATAAGGCAGAACCATAGGCCGTAACACATCAGAAATGTAACGGCTGCTGTTGAAATTGCCGGCAATGCGAACAAGAGATTACCGAGACGTGTATCCAATAACACTTCATACCGTCATTCCAGATGATATGACAGTTATGACGATTCGAATGCAAGCTGGCAATGTGCGTTTTCCACGATGCCGCCAAACATGAATGCTGGCATCATGATGCTGTATATGACGCAGGAATGGCGTCTCACGTCGTCTTTTATGAATCCAGGTTCTGTATGCAGCATCATGATGCCAGCATACATGTTTGGCGGCATCATGGAAAACGCATATTGCCAGCTTGCATTCGAATCGTCATACTGTCATATCACCTGGAGTGACGGTATGAAGTGCCATACACTGTAAAAAATGACCGATGTTTCTTATTTTATGAAAATATGCTATAACCACGAACGAAAATATAATATAATCTTCTGAGTTATCCGAAATTTCAAATAGCATGTTACATTGTCTTTTGAATCCCCAGAAACTAATACATCTTCAAAATTTAAAGAATAATTTATAAAAATAAATTATTTTTAGCTGCCCGAATTTTTCAGAAACGTTTCCGAAGGGTTTTTATAGTGTATTAATTAGTGTCCTTAGCCTGGAATACATGTTTTTCGAATGCTATCAATTCTGAAGTAAAAATTTTCATGCTCAAAAAAAAAATTTTTAACAGACAAACATGCAAAATTAACAGTGTTAACAATAACATTAAAATTAAGATTATTTATTTACTCTTCCATGTATAAATTAACTTATGCGGCTGAAAACGTGTACTTGAGAATGGATAACATTCGAAAAACAGGTATTCCAGCCTGAGGACACTCATTAATACACTATAAAAACCCTTCGGAAACGTTTCTGAAAAATTCGGGCAGCTAAAAATAATTTGTTTTTATAAATTATTCTTTAAATTTTGAAGATGTATTAGTTTCTGGGGATTCAAAAGACAATGTAACATGCTATTTGAAATTTCGGATAACTCAGAAGATTATATTGTATTTTCGTTCGTGGTTATAGCATATTTTCATAAAATAAGAAACATCGGTCATTTTTTACAGTGTAGATACACGTCTCGGTAACCTCTTGTTCGCATTGCCGGCAATTTCAACAGCAGCCGTTACATTTCTGATGTGTTACGGCCCATGGTTCTGCCATATCTTCGATGCCCCGCAACTCTATGGTTTAGCAGAACAATGCACGACCGCATGTTGGTCGTACTATCCTGACCTTCCCTGATACAGGACATGTTCCACTGTTGCCCTGGCCGACACGTTCTCCTGATTTCTCACAAATTGAAAATGTCCTGTCAGTGGTTTCTGAGCGACTGGTCCCTAACCACTCGCTCGTCACTACGGTTGATGAACTGTGGCATAGTGTTGAAGCTGCATGGACTGATGTACCCGTACATTACATCCAATCTCTGTTCGACTCCATGGTTAGGCAGATAAATACTGTTATTGCGGCCAGAGGTGGGTGCTTTGGGTAGTGTTTTCTCAGGATCTATATCGCCTAATTTTCTGAAAATGTAATCACCTGTCCTTCGCATTATAATGAATTTGTCCAATAAATATCATTCTGTTATTTGCATTTCTTCATGGTGTAGCATTTTGGATGGCCAGTAGTGTATTTAAAAAATACTAAACCTTGACGATGATCGATAAAATTGGTATCATTCTTCATCATATCATACGTACTCGCTGTGATAAAAGTTTCATCGAAATCGGAGTGTACCTTTTAGGTGGAGTCCCTTTTTAGAGTTTGCGTTTGGATCGTGTTACTCTCAACACCAGCAGCACTGTGACTTGCCTATATCAAACTGTTTTTTAAATATTTGAAAGTTTTTTTTATCCACAATGAGCGGGGATTCATTAGATGTATGTTATATCTGAAAATTAAATTACTAAACCTGTCAAACATTTGACTGCATTGTCAGGGGGTGACAAATTTATTGACTTGATAAAGATTTTGGGGAACTCTGTTTTAAGTTACTGAAAGTGAAAATCATTGTATGCAAATTATTAAAATCTTAATTATTAAATCAAATAAAATTAATACAAATCTTGACAATCATTATCTGACAGTAATGCACATGTTGAGCAAAGATTCTTTGTAAGTAATGCAATTGTTTCTTGTGATAAACACGACTCGAATGATAAGGGATAAAGAGTGATAAAAGGGTATATTAAAAAAATATATATATATTGATCTAAGACTAGTGAAACATATTGTTCAAAGACATGAAAACATTTTAAATATTCTTATTAGAAACCAGTATCAAAATTATGAAAAATAATAAAATCTTGTCTGTCGAACAAATTACTTTTGACACTGGTGAAAAAAAAAAATCTGTAAATAATAACGTATTTGGTTGAAATGAAAAGAAAATTTGCTTTCATGTTCAAAAATATTTTTCGCCCTTTTTTAAAAGAAAAGAAAATCATTTTTTATTTGTGTTATTTTATGAAAAAGTGTATCAAATAGTCTCTTGATGGATTACTTAACGTTTCAAGTATCGTAAATTGTGGTTACCTTAAGATGACAAGAAGGTGTTCCCACTTTGTGAGGACGGTGCACATTTTTAAGTGTATGTATATCTGATGAGATAGCTGATTAGAATAAGATGATCATTCGGTCAACTTATCCTAATTTCAATTAATGTATTCTTATTTAATTTTTTCGAAATTGAGTAAAATGCATTCAAAATGAGCACAGTCTCCAGAGATCTGGGACATTTGGTCACCTTAGGTTACTTAGATTCAAAACAAAAAAGTATTTTAATTCAGTCCTGAATCTACTGTGTTGCGAATATTGACGTGATTCACAAATACTTCACCAATAAGAGTCCTAACCAGTAACACAGTTCATTCAGGACTAATTTAATAATATATATTTTTTTGGTCCACACACACAGTAAAACAAAAGAAAAATGTTTCTAAATGCCCGAAAATATAATATACCATGCACGAAAATATATAATAACCTCTTCGGAGTTACCCATGATTCCGAAAATCGCTTTTTATCATTAGAAACCTCAGAAATCAATATATTTTCGGAATTTAAAGAATCATTAAAAAAAAACAAAGTGTCTTTTGCTGCCACTTATTTCCGAAAATGTTTCCGAGTAGCTTTTATAGCGTATTAATCAGTTTTCTAAAACCATAGTGTATCGGCTTTTAGGATGCTATAATTCTCAATTAAACATTTTTAGTTGCATAATTGATAACAACAACAAAATAGTATTAATTTTAATGTTAATATTAATAATGTTAATTTATAATTTTTGTCTGTAAAATACGTTTGTTGGACATGAAATGTTTGCTTGAGAATTGATATCATCCGAAAAACCTATATTCAGGATTGAGAAAACTGATTAATATACACTGTTAAACATTTGCAGCAAACTGTTTAGTCATTTGACCGTTTTTGTAAAAAACGATTACATAACCGTAATTTAGCTATATTCTGACCGTATTATTGCTCATTTTAGGGTCAGAATATAGTTAAATTACGGTTATGTAATCGTTTTCTACAAAAACGGTTAAATGACTGGACAGTTTGCTGCAAATTTTTAACAGTGTACTATACACTGTTAAAACTTTGTAGCAAACTGTCCAGTCATTCGACCGTTTTTATAAAAAACGGCTACAAAACTGTAATTTAACGCTATTCTGACCATATTATTATCAATATTACGGTCAGAATAGAGCGAAATTACGGTTATGTAACCTTTTTCTATAAAAACGGTCATATGACTGGACAGTTTGCAGCAAATTTTTAACAGAGTTAAAAACTGCTCGAAAACGTTCGGGAAAATAAATAGCAGCAAAAGTTTTTTTTTTTTTTTTTTTTTTTTTTTTTTTTTTTTTTTAAATGCTTTTTTAAATATCAAAACTATATTGGTTTCTCGAGGTTCCGAAAGATAAAGAAAACTTACCGGTTTCGATATGCAACTCACAAGAGGTTATTGTACATCTTCGTTCGTAGTTATATTATACATTCCTAGATTAAGAAACATCTATCTTTTTTTACAATGTAAGCCTCTCCTGAGTCCAAGTAACCTTAAATTACGGTATCTTAAGATATTTAGACAAGCTATCCAATAATATAAATGCGTCTTCATGTTCTTAGCAAAACACCCTCAGATGAATTCTGAGATTGGTAAATAATTTTTGTGTTATTGGTAAATTTATATTCAGTGAATATAGGCACATAAGAAAAAATGAATAAGGTTTATTTTGCATAGAATTGAAGCAAAGTACTGAAATTTATACTTTGATTATATATATATATTTATATAATTTACATACATGTTTTTGCAGAAAAACACAGTACAAGGAAAAGTCAATCAGATGAGGGTTTGTATTTTACAAAGGATTATGTATAAGAAGATAAAATTTGTGTATGTTGATATTATTTATTCCAACTGAAGAAACATTCTTTTGTCACTTGTATTATTTCGATATGTGAAAGACATAATCCTATTTTCAAGATAATTTGTCTTGTGCTATGTTTTTTACTCGTTAAAAATATCTTGCTGTTACTTTACATTTGGAAGCATTGTGATTAAGAACTTTTTTTAGGCTAGATAGGGGAAATGTTTAAATATATTTAAAAAACAGTTTTTGAAGTAATACTTTTAATAATTTACTTTATTTTCCTTATTTAATACTTCTTGTTATTTCTTTTTAGTTAGTTAAAAAAAAAAAAAAAAACTAATTTCAAGGGAAAAGTTAATATTTATTATTATTATTGCATATCAATTTTGTATTTACGAAGATTTTTTTTCTTGCCATATGTATATATATTCCTTTCCCTTCTCATTATCACTTAAAGTTCACTTGGCTTGGCGGCTTATTAACACAATATATCTTCCTAACATAAAATAAACTGTGCATTTTTAAAAAGCTGTTTGCTTTAATTTTTTCCTAAAATATGGGCTCTTTTTAAAAATTTCTAAATAGCTTTTCGATTTAAAAATTATTATTTGTTTAATATCTTGAAATATATAATTTATTTTACTGTGGTAACTTAGTGTTTCTTGCATTTCAAAAAGTACTTTTTCCTTTTTAAAGCTTTTCCAAAACTAGAACAATGAAAACAAGGTATATAATATAGTTTTCTTTACAATTTTTAAATATTTTTTTCAGTTTAAAAATTATTATTTGTTTAATATCTTGAATTACATAATTTATTTTAGTGTTGGAACTTAGCGTATGAGTCTTGCATTTTTCTCTTTTTAAAGCTTTATCACAACTAGAACAATGAAAATAAGGTATATAATATAAACTTTTTTTTAAAATTTTAAATAGTTTTTCAATAAAAAAAAATATTATTTGTTTAATGTCTTGAAATATATAACTTATTTTAATGTGGAAACTCAGTGTATGATTCCTGTATTTCAAAAAGTACTTTTTCCTTTTTAAATTTTTTTTTACAACTAGAACAATGTAGATATAAGGTACATAATATAGTTTTTTTAAAATAGTTTTTTAGTTTAGAAATTATTATTTGTTTAATGTCTTACAATACATAATTTATTTTAATGAGGAAAATTAGTGTATGATTGTCTGTCTAAATGTACTGTCTAATTTTTTTAATGATTTGTGGATAATTGTGACACTCAAGATTTAATATAAGTGAACATATAACTGAAGTCCTATTCTTTAAATTATAATTTTTCTTTTTCTTTTTTGAATGTAAATTATGGAATGTAAACTAGGATAATAGCTTTAATGTATGTTTTATAAGTATATTTAAAATAGTTTTTCAATTTAAAAAATATTATTTGTTTAATGTCTTACAATGCATAATTTATTTTAATGAGGAAAATTAGTGTATGATTGTCTGTCTAAATGTACTATCTAATTTTTTATGTGCTGTCTAATTTTTTATGACTTGTGGATAATTGTGACACTCAAGATTTAATATAAGTGAACATATAACGAAAGTCCTATTCTTTAAATTATATATATTTTTTTCTTTTTTGAATGTAAATTATGGAATGTAAACCAGGATAATAGGTAAAAATATGTTATTTTACAGAAGCAATCTCAATTATTACATCATAAGCAAACATAGAAAAATGAATTTTTTTCCCACAAAAGGAAAACATAATAGTGAAAAATTGAGGAAATAGCCATAATTTGTAGTTAATTAAAGTTTTTATTTGTTGAAATTAACTGAAAAATCAAAATATGCGAGCTTCTATGTAAGCTCTAAAATCATTTTATGATTAAAGAAAATATTAGTAATAATTCTGGCAATGTGATGACTGTTAGAAAATGTTTTAAAGAATATCTATATCAATATGATGAGTTAATATTAGAAAATAAGTTAATTAAAATGATGTTGTTATTATCACCAGTATGTTAATTATAAGATTAATAGTTCTGGTATTATTATTATGAACAAGTTCATGATAAAATTAATATTTTTGATATTATAAGCACCATTATGACTGCTATTCATTACTATTATTTTATTAATTTAAGATTATGGTTTATGTATGAAAACTTGTTTGATAAATATTAAATGTTTATATTTGAAGACGAAATGGCTCAGATATTTCAGCTTTCGAATAATATAATTGAATATTAAAAAAATTTAATTTAAACAATACATACTATATCATTACTTTGAATACTTTGTTTAAAAGTGATAAACATATATAAATCAAAGGTAAAGTAATTTCCAACTTTATAAAAATATAATTTTATTTCCACCTTTCAGTTCTAGTTTCTTTTATCTGTCATCTTTTTCATATTTTTAAAAACCAATATATATATATTTCCAGATAGATCTTGTTTCAAATATTTATATATATTTTATGAATTACAACTCTTGAGTTAACACCGATAGGTATTATTATGAACTCAATCTCATTTATTTATGCATTTAAATATTTATTTATTTTCATTTTATGGTATTTGCAATCTCATTTTTCAGTATAATAAGCATTTTGAATTTTTTATATTTTGCTATTATTTTAAGAAATATTTTAATTTCTAAAACATTTTTTAGGAAAGTTACACGAAAGAACCATATTTAAATCCTAACTGTATATAATAAAGAAAGTGTATTGAAATATAAATTAAAATACTTTCTAACAGAGAAAAGGAGAATAATTTTAAACAACTTATATTTAAAAAAATGTTAGATTTATTTGTGAAAAAACAAAACAAAACATTATTTTATTTACATTTTTTTCATACATAATCATTGTTATTAGTTCATATTTGAGTAGGATGTTAGTTGTAGCGAAAATATCCAATATCACTGGACATGAAGTTGCTAGTTTCAATTGTAAAGACCTATGGAAATTTTTGAATGTTTCTTCAGATCAACGACAAACAACATAAATTATCAATATAAATTTGTTTCAACACATCCTTGATAACATACAACATTTTTTTTTCAATAATATAACAAACATTTTGAACAGGAACATAATGATATATCAATCAAACTGTATTGCTTTAGAGAATGTTTTTATTTTGCACATTTGTGCAAGATATGTTTGTTCATTTAACAGACAAACAACTGAATTGAGATTTGTATATTTGATTTTCTTTAAAATATATTACAGTTGTGCAATAAATAAAAACAACCAACCTTGTACTTATTATAATTCACTATACAATGAGCAATTGATAAATAGATTTAAAAAATGCAGATCACACCAAAAACTCTTTCGTTTTCATTTATCATACTACTACTAAATACTACTTTTTCATCTAAAACTAATGATTAAGTAACATGATACACAGTATGGAGCGAAGCCGACTGATACATTTCCTATTTGAATATTGCTCTGGCGTGGTAGGTTGGGATGAAGCATAATAATGTGGATGGGTTTTCATACTGGTACTTGTTATGAGAAGTTGAGCTATGGAGAGAAAACCCAGCCCCTAAGAAAGGAGATTTTCTGAACTTCTAATAATTCTGTTGAAACACCGTAGAGCAATGTTGTCAATTTGAACCAAAAAGAGTCAAAATTCAACCCCTTTTCCACAAATTTTTATTTGGCACTGGAAATTTATTTTATTTATATTTTTATTTATTTTTTGCCCTTTTCAAAATCATTTTTGTAAGCCCCTGCTTTTAACTATTCGATTGAATTTTTCCAGCTTTTAGTTTTTCGAACACTTTTTTAGTTTAAATTTAGATCAAACATATTAGATTTAGATTTTTTAGTTTTTAGTTTTAAGCATGAGGTCAAAATGTGGATAAGAAACTCTGAATTGCATTGTTTCATCCTTGTTTCATTCATGCTAAAGATATATTTTAGCAGAATTCTCGAATTTGTAAACCTATTATCAGTATTATGAAATGCTTCTGTTAAAGCAATTTTTAATTGTGTTATTGTTTTTAATATTATGTTTAACAATTAGCTATTTTCTCTAAACAAAAACATAATATAGTGTTGACTTTCTGAAATTAGGTTCAATTACTGGAATGCAATGCTATTAAAATCTCACTTGAAAAGTGCAATTTCTTAATAAGTCTAGAAAAACGCAATGCAACTTATAACAATTATTGTTATATTAATCCAGTATTCATTTATGTATTCATTTATTTTAGCACGTTTTGAGCGCTTTTAACAATTTTTTTACCTATTTTTAGCATTTTTCCTCCCATAAAAAAAATAGCTTGTTGATCCACTTTTAGCCCTTTCCTGCCTTGATGAGTTGGCAATACTGCCGAGAAGCAAAGTCCACCTCCCTCCTCCATTTTTTAATAGGTGCCTGAACAACCCCAGTATTTTCCTCTCCAGCATGAGTGCAATATGGATGTTCGTGAAACTTTTGAAATTGATATAGCATTTTACCGACCACCCTTGCTCATTTTATAGTGTGGCACAGTTATAAGGGGCGGGGGAAAGGGTTATGGAAAAAAAAAGGCTTCATGGGCATATCATTGATACTCAAGAACTCAAGTAATATTTTCAATGAAGTTACAGCTTATTACAATACTTCTTGAAGTTCTCACAAAAATTCAGGAATGAAGTGATGTATAATTACATGGTGTAATTTTACTGTTATTTAATTAATGAATTATAAGCTATATAATGAATATGTTAGTAATATAACTTAACATCATGTATTCATTATCCTGTAAATTTTTTTCCTGATTAAAAAAAAAAAAAAAAAAAAAAAAAAAGCCTTTAAGTCTGACTTCAATAAATAGCACACTTGGACGTATATATAGACGGTTTTACTTATATCTCGTTTATTCTTTACTATAATAATGATGATATGGAATGTATCAGTTGGCTCCGCTTGATCGTGTATTTTACAATACATGCACTTATAAAAGAAAACACAAATTAGAAAATTAAACATTCGATTTTAATTAAATAATGTGATTGTATAAAATTGTAATTAATTAGGTATAGGGTACTTTCGTTATTTTTAATATGTTTTTTAAAACTCTTGTAAACATCTTTTTCTGTGAAATGTATTCATTTCAAAGCAAGCTAATGTATATATATAATTTTATTATACAGATATATAGATAGATAGTTTTATTATATATATATATATATATATATAGTTTTATTATATATATATATATATATAGATAGATAGATAAGTTTCCCACTTGAATGTGGAAAATGATGCGATTATAGTAATATTTTTAAATATCTCACTTAAAATACCCACACAATTGTTTACATTACAAAACTATCCCTTAAAATTTGGTTACTTTGAGAAAAATCCCATTTTTTCTTTCTAATGAGAATCTGATATGTATACATACATCTTTCAAAGGAAATAAATGAACAATTTATTAATATTAAAAACATTTATTGAGTGATTAGAAATACCGATTCATGAGATTTGAAGATAAAATGTATAAAAAGATTAAATATGTAAG
This sequence comes from Maratus michaelseni, assembly GCA_963931845.1. Lineage (NCBI taxonomy): Eukaryota > Metazoa > Arthropoda > Arachnida > Araneae > Salticidae > Maratus > Maratus michaelseni. The sequence goes on from OZ007594.1 coordinate 252,194,573, forward strand.
TAACAATTCACTATCCTTTAGAGGTTGATTTTCCCGATAGGAATCTGATTTGGTATCATAATAGGGCTATTCCACTAATAATAATATTTTTCATTTATCCGTTTGTATATATATTTTTTTTTTACTTATAAAATATAAAAAAAATATAAAAATTATGAAAGTACCCCATGCCAAGTGAATGAAGTTATACAGACCAAAGTATTTAGTAATTTTTTTTTCATTATATTTCAGTTAAGAAGATGTGATTTTAAAACCTTTCAGCGGTTATAAAAAAACTGTTTTACTTAAAATTTGAAATAAATATAGGATTTTTAATCAAATTTTAGATTAGTATCTGAATTATTAAAAACACACTATATTTATTATGCATTAATTAATTGTTTTAAATATAGTGTAAGTGGAGAGGTTGAAAAAATCTTGTAATGAGGATGATATTGTATAAAACTTGACATTGATCTATTTTTATGTATCATTTAAATTTAAATTTATTTATTATTTATATGTTCAATTTAAAATTTGAATTGCAATTTTTTTCTGCTCTTTTATAGGTTTCGACTGCAGTTTCTTCCGACTTTAACGAGGAAAATGCTATGCGGAACTATTTACTCTCAATAATTTAAACATACATAGCCTTACACCTATGAAAAGTTTGACATTATTTTGTTCTACATTATTTCTTTCCTGATTTATTGTATTTATTAGTTTATTAATAATCTAAACTCAACTAACAAAGAAAAAAGACTTATGGCGTCCTTTATTATGGCATAATTCCTTTTATACTTACTGGATGTTGAAATAATACGTGTAGAAAATAATGAGATAAAATGTTAATAATTCTTAGAAGTCACTGAATTGTAGTTATTTTTATTTGACAGCTTATAAACAGCGTTTTTTTTCTTTTTGAAAGTTTATTGAAGAATTATTTCTTTTCACTTTTTGAGCTATTATTCATAAATAATTAATAATTTCAAAGCTTTTCTAAGTAATTTTTCTCTGCTGGCTTTTCGGACAAAAGGGTAACTACGAATTCTACTTAAGATCACAAAGAGTATTCCATTTATTAGACGAATCTGAGAAAATGCAAATGTGACAAGAAATTTATTTGTAAAATCTAGTATACGTATTACTGCTGTCTAAGCTAATGCTAATTGTTAAATAAGTTTTTAAATGAACTTCCAATTATCTTCCAGCTAAAAGGACCTTGATCTGAAATAATTGAAAATTGCTGCAATTTCTAACTTTTTAGATTTATATCTATTTTCTAAAAAATGTTATGTTTTAACATAATAAAAATATGTAGCAGAAATGACACATTTGTGTTCTTCATTTGATAAATTTCTGATTTAAAGAACAATACTTTTGAAAAATATACATTCATACATGTAAACCTGGCGGTATTTAAGTATACACAAGGCTATTAAAAGTGTATCTAGTAAATGATTGCCGAATGCTTTTGTAAACAATTAAAACAAGGCCCTTTGCAATAGTCATTTTACAGATATTTTGCTTTTGCCATATCAGAGTTATTTCTTTTAATAACACTGGTCTTAGAACTTTTAATGTGAAATTTTTACTATAAAAAATTTTAGCAGCAATAATTAATGTAAATTTCAGCAAATAGATATTGAATCAATACCTTTATTTTACAGTCAAATATATTAAAGTTTCGAAGCGCTAAGGAAAAAAATAAAATTTTTGAATTAGAAAATTAAAGTTACAAGCAAAATATTTAAAATGTGTTTTTATCCCACAGGAAATACAAAAGTTTTTTGAGATATCAAAAACTCTTTATGCAAACATTGACTTACTGAACTTTAACTTTACGAATCATTTTTTCTCTAATGAATATTTACAACTATTTTAAAATATATTTATTGTAAGAAAAAGTTTATGTTTAAAGAAACAAACTTATAATTTATGGATAATATCTCTGACATTGATATATTCCATTTAGAAATTAAGATTCATTTGTGTGATAAAATATTGTATTAAAAAAGTAAAGCTTTCATATCTTAGTGCTATAGAATTAACATGAAACTGCAATACATAATATATTTTAAATTGCGTTGCTATTTGGTCCATTTAATTTTTGATATTGAATTCTATTTACACTAGTAGAACCTTAGGCAAAATATTTTAAATTGAATTTCACAAGAATATGATAAATATAGGATTTCAACATTCTAAATAACAACTATACATAATATACATCGTAATATCTTACAATTTTTTCCTTTGCACTTCGTCAATAAAATGCACAGTTTAATCCACATTTCATATTTCATCCTGACATTTTAACTTATCCGACTACATTCATTTACTCTTGCTGCAGAAACATTTTCAATGCAGACGATTTTCTTAAATTTTATCTCGTTTTATCATTCAAATCTTATTTTTTCACCTCGCTGTTTTTATGATACTCTTCATAAAAAAATATTTTTTTTTTTCATTAATAATATTCTATTTGTCGTTAGATTTAATTTTTTTTTAAAATAGAAATTTATAGAATTTTTAAAAAACATTAGTTGCATAGATGTGTATCTATTTTTTTTTTATAATTATTTTCTTTTTTATATTCTGGCAACTTATTTGAATAAATTTATTTGTTCCATTTGCTGAGAAATTCTGTTGAATTACTCACTTTTTATAACAGCGTGTTGCTGATTTTTTGTTTTATCAATTTATAAATGGTCCACTTTCAACAAGGTTACTTTTACTATTAATTTTTATTTTCTTATTTAATTTTAAATAGCAATATCGCAATTAAAGAAAATTTTTTTATTGAACGATATCCATTTTTTATAGTATTTATTTTTATTATAAAAAATACATTTTCATTGTGTTTCACTGTAAAATATTAGCTTTTAATCATGCAGTTGTTAAAATATAAAAATATGTTTTTTCTTTTTACCAATTGTAATATCGAGCTTCACGAATAAAAACAAAAACAATTTTACTCTAAACATTTATTGTATAAAAAGTACTATTAAAAGCTAGTGACATTACTTTCTGTCTCGCCTTTAATCTGCTTAAAGTTATAAACACTTCTATGTTTATTCAACTGTTATGTATCTGCTATTCCAACATCATACTTTAATCGTCAGGCAGGTTTAAATGTATTCCTTGTCTATCGAATAATATCCATTCAAAATTTTAATCTATTTAATTTTAAATTAATCTATCAAACTCTGATATCGATTTCTAAACAACATTTGAAGGATTCTATAACTTACTGAATTACGACATTCGTTATCTGATACTGATTTTTCTAAAATCCTTCTTAGCACCAGCTGCTCCAGTGTTATCTCTTACCTGAGTTCTGAACTAAATTAGTTTTGCAAAAGGAATTGAACCATTTTGAACGTTGAATTTTCGTTTTGCTTTGTTGTGAGCATAATTGATAAACCACTTATTTATCGCTAATAGTATGCTCCTTTTGACTAAAAAAAAATGAAGAGGCCGCGACAAGAGTCTAAAAATAGGGTAGTGAGAAACCCCCCAAAATATCTTGTATGTAAATTGTACACAGATTTTTCTTTGCAAAAAAGTGGTAATCTAGATTGAAAAAGTGCTAGATGCCTACCCGCTGATCCTTACTCTAGAGAGAGATTTCTAAGTCTACCAAAAAAGGCTAGTAATTGATATCTTATGTACAGATGAAAAAAAAAAAGCTTTAATGGCTAGTTGCCAAGTCTAAGAATAGGACGAGATATGGTAAAATGTATTGCCATTCTTAGATGGCATCACGTGTTCAATTTAATACCGTGATTCAAGCGAAATTGCAATTTATAATACAGTTGTACATTGAAAAGCAAGAGAAAATTTGATGGGTTTTTTATTTTTGTTGCCTTAAGTTTCTAAGTAGAAATATTGAGTCTGGAAGAATTACAATACAGTAAAGAGGCAAACTATCATAGAAAAACTTTTACACTATACGTTTCCATAGCTTTTATTATTGGAAACTTGTCTACTGAAACTAAAAGCTTTTTTTTTTCTAAGTTCAGAAATAAATATATGTTTTTCTTGTTTGCTTTTAGGATATTCTAAGTTAATATAATTTAGAAGATGCGCTATGATGTATCATGATTATGTAGTTAAATGACAAACTTGTCTTTTTCTATTACATTTATCACGTAACTATCACGATAATAAGGAAACATTGAATTTCATCCCTTGAATTTTTTTACTTTGTTTTTATTAACTTATTTTCTCCCTTTTTTAAAACAATTGATTAGTTCATATTTTCATAATTTTAGAGTTTTAAAGAGTACTTTTTTTCCTTAACAAAAATAGTTTTCATTTTTTTTTAAACACATGTTATAGAAATATTTGTAAATTTATGTTGTTTTGTTTGAATAAATGATTTTTTTTTAAATCTAGAAATAAGTATAATGTTAGAAAAAATATTGTGTAGTATATCTAATCTTTCATATTCTATTTATGAAAGCTATATCCTTACACAAACTTATAAAGTGTTCAAGAATTTTTGAAATATTCAAAATATATGAGTTATTATGAGTGAGAAATTTTTTCTTCCTTTTCAAACATCAATTAATATTTGATTGTCTTCACACGACAATGATTTTAACAAAAACAAGAATGAAAGTAAATTCTATTAATTCATTCCGTACAGAATTTTATCTCTCTTGATACTCGACTCCATTTATTTATTATTATTTTCGAAAACTGATTTTTTGAGATATTAACAAAATTTAACATGCATAATTTTTAAAATTAACTTACTTGTTTATGTTTTTTCTAATTAAAAATAATTTTATGCATATATTTTTAAATATTAAAATAACAGCACATTTCAACGTACTATAAGATGAACTGTGATTTAAATTATGCACCCAAATGGTATTCAAACTATAAAATAATTTTGTACCGTAATTTTTTAATGCTTTCAGAAGTATTTATACGTACCTACTATCATACCAATTGTTTTGTACAGAATGAGCCAGAAAAAAAAATCCACTATTATTTATAATTCAACATCTATTTCTTGATTATGATTAGAAACAAAGGATATTTCCCCTCTTTATACTCTATATCAACGTTTTTTGTGTACATATTATATGTATCTTTTGTCTAACAACTATATTTTTTCTTATTTTTATCAATATTACATCCAATGCGAATGATATATTTGTTAACTGGATTCCCCCCCTCCCCCCGTCCCTTGAAATGCGATTAAAAAAAAAAATCTTCGAATGAAGTTTTTAATAAAGTTTATGTAACTATCTTATAACTGACTAAACTACGTTCATTTTAACCTTTAAATTTACATTATTTCATATAAATATTCATTTACGCAAATATATTCTCTGACGAGTCTGTTTTATAACAGATCGTTTCAAATTTTACATATTTACTTTATACAAAAATTTAACGACGAAGTTTTATTTGAAAGATTGGAAAAAAAATCTTTCAAATATACACAAATCCACACCTATATGAATATCAAAGCGGTAAAAAATTGTAAACATCAGATTGAGAAAGGATAATCTGAAAAGAGAAAAAGATGTCAGGTCGCTCTTTTTTTTCTTTAAATATTATTATTAGAATTTCTTTTGGAATTGGCGGAAGATGTTATGTAGCGTCTCTCGATCTAAACCTTTTCTCTGAATGGGCAATGCTTCGTTATCCTTGAATTAGCCCTTAATTTGATCTCTGGTTTGTTGCGATTACGCGTTAACACATGACGGAGTGGTACTTTTTACTGGAGTAGGCAACAGGAGAGAGTGAGAGAAAAAGATAGTGCTGTACTGACAAATACGTGAGCGACCGACTTAAGTTTAGTTATTTTACAGAAATATTTGATCAGGTGAATACTGATTAAAGTGCTGTGGCCATTGTCAAAGTACTATTATCGTTAGATCCCATTCTTAGTATTCTCGATAAGAATGAAGATACTATTCGCATTCCTAATGACAATTGTTATGCATCTTTTGCATTTGTTGCCACGTTTGTTTGTTTTTAGTCACATCACCCGCATGTATTTAAAAAAGATGATAGTTCAATTTCTTTTAAAAATTAGACTGACTGAGATAGCAAATTTTTAAAATGAAATTGATTTAAATCTACTTTTACAGGAGGTATAGTCTTTTCTTTTTTAAATGTTTAATCGAAGTGTATGATAAAATACATCTTTTATTCAGCCTCCTTTTTCCAATATTTTAATATTGGAAGCTTTGATGTTGAGGAATGAGAAGTATGCTTAATATATGATTTAATGTGTGGAAACATTATGCATTGATAATATTCTATGCTATTATGAGGGATTTTTTTAGGACTACTTCGTACTTCAGTTTGGATGGATAAATGATTTCATTGCAGATTATTTGTGAAAATGTTCCATAAATATATGTGCTTGTGATTAATACTTTAAATTAGATTATTTGGATTATTTTTTCTTATGTAAATCACACATCAAAATGTACCTAGTTTTTGTTTTGTTATAGGATGTTATCGAATTGCGACAGGTTGGTTCAGTCCAATGGCTAAGAATTAGGGTACTATAGGCTGATACCTGCCATATTAATAAATATAACCTTTTAAAATTAATTAAGGTGTTTAAAACTTTCACAGCTTTTGTTTCTTTTCATTATGTTATTTTTAATTTCTTAACTTTTTAAATTAATATGAAGCGATGAACGCCAGTAGATTATAATGCTTTGCGCGAAACATTCTTTTAAAAACCCCTGCCATTTTTTTTATGATAATAGTGTAACATATATTTAAAATTTATATTTCGAAGACAATAGTACATTTCCCAAATTAATACACAACATACATAAAGGAAGGCACAATGTGCTCATACGCTGTGTGAATGTAATGATACGCTATCGTCACATGCGCATCTAGTTTTTCTCAAACTACGTTTTAAATATATATATATCTCTAAAAACGTGAAACATTGAATTACAATTATATGTCAAATAAGCCAAGATAATTTTTGTAGTATAAGTTATTAACATGCGCTTAAACTTAGGAACAAAAATCTTTTTAGCGTGCACATTTAAAAACAAAACAAAATAACATATAGTACATAATATATGCCATTTTAAAGTTGAACAATCATTTAAGAAAATATTGATTTTTTTTAATGCATTCAGAACAACCAGTTAACTTTCTCTGATTATTTTTATTAAAATAATCAAGAAAAATACAGCACATTAAAAATTTAAGATAGAAAAATGTGAGGTAACGTGTAGGTAATCAACAATTTTTGAATTTTAATAGAAAAAGTTAATATGCTGTTAGTATATTGTTGTTTGAAATTTGTTTTTTAACGTGCCATTGCTATAATTTCAGGATGTCAAAGAAACTTGGGATTCGTCTTAATTTGTAAGAGAATTGTGAAGTTATTCGTTTAGATTCAAAGCCACAACACTGTTAAGACTGTTTCGGAGTGAAAAAAAAAAATAGCGTTTTTAACAAATGAGGGATTATTTGTAAAACATCATAAAGTCTTTTTCCTATGCGACTGCTAATATTATGAGGAAATAAAGTGCTGCATTAGAAGGTAATTAATAGTTGGATTGATGTAAATTAAAAGGTAGGGGTCGTAGAAATAACAAATTTAGGAGTATTCGATTTAATCCACCTATCTAAAAAGCTATTTTATCTTAATACCATACAGTTAATAAAAAAGGAATTTTAAATGAACCATTTTGTAAAAGTACATAGTTTGATATAACATTGTTGCGAAGTACGAGAATAAATTCTGTTGTTGTGACGTAACTGGTTTCTGAAATATTTTTTCGTTAATTATTATCCTTTGAAGAATATTTAGTAAGAAACCAGGAATGTTGAAAAACTTAATAATATATATATATATTTTTTTCAAATGTGACATATTTGTTACCACTGCATCCTTTATAAATAAATAAATGACTATCAACGTGTGATTTATTTTTTCTTTTGAGCACCTTATATGTAAAGTAATTATAAAAATCTGGTTAATAAGTAATGGATTTTTAAATCATTTTAAATTACGATCTCCTCTGAGTTCAGGAAAACTGGAGCTCAATTCAAACTTTTGAGTACAAATTCAATATGAAAAAAAAATCTTTAAAATAAAAAAATCAATTTGTCACTTGAAAAACTATTTATGAAATAGTTTTTTTTAAATTAAATTTTTCTGGTTTATAACAAACAAATTGTTACGACACAATCAGTGAAATCACTTACTTTTTTAAGAATTATATTTAAAATTTTTATAGTATTTTACATAATTAGTGGCACATATTTCAAAACTTAAAACATAATTTTTTATGCTATTTGGCTGTTGAAGCTGAATGCATTAAAAAAAAAAAGAGAGAATATTGTTAACATGTAACCGAATTGAATTTCACACACCAAAAACTGAGTGAGCCGTTTTCATACATTATGTATACACAACACTTGAAAATAATCTTGCACAAAACTTTCACCACACATAAGTAACACCAAATAAAAAATATTTAAGTGAAAATACTGATGGAGTAACAGCGTATTGTATACTGGTTTACCAATAAATGTGCTGATGTTTCTCAAATTTTGTTAGAATCCATACTTCAAAATAGGCTATTTTCGGAGAATAAACTAAAAATTCCGAAATGAACAATTTAAAAAATCTTTTTCAGAAAACTTGTTACAGCATGGGCGGTCGCAGAACAAAATTAAAGGAGGGGCAAGATTTTGGAATACACATGCCTGTCATTCGCTCCAATTATTATTATTATTTAATGGTGAATATAAACATGAAAAAACTAAACTAAGAATTTTTTATCAGAACCCCCGTACAAACGTACAAGACAATTTTTAAACATATCAGTATAGAAAACAATGCATAAAATGACAAATAAGACATATTAAAAATACAAAAATAAACTTCTATACGGGTTTATTTCAAAAAATGAAGAACTAAGACAGTTTTTTAATTTTGTTCTGAATCCACTGCTTAAGATAATTTTTCGACACATGAATGTAAAAGAAAAATAGATCTAAAAATTCTTTTGTACGAGGGTTTTGTCAGGGTGCTTTGCGCCCCACTGACGAAAAAGAATCCTTAGTTCCCTTTTCTCTTTATGTTTAAATATTTAAAATCATTTACGAAGAATAAATATTATTTTTTTCAAATTATAAGAGAAAAATAAAATTTAGTTAATTTAATTTGAAAATGTGAGGATTTTACCCTCGCTTATACCCTTGCCCGCGCCCATGTGCTATAGTCAATTTTTTAGTTTAAAAATTTTGAGAAATTTTTTAAAATGACATGCTATGAGTATGCATTGGTGTGTAAAATATTTATATAAATGTATTTGTTCAAATGTAATTTATAACGTTTTCAGATAAATCGCTTAAAAATATATATATATATATATCTTGCAACTTTTCGTTGTTTCTTAGTTTTTATTAAAGTATTACTTTTTCAATCCTTGATTTTTTTTAAAAAAAGGTGATCAAAATTAAATATCAATTAACATAAAATATTCAGTTATTGAATTTTCATTTTTCAGTAAGCGAAAGCAACATGTTTCTTTATTAAGATTAATATCTTGTAAAATATTCATATTAGATTTTGATTCTACTAGTTAAAAAAAAATAATCTCCACATGTTCTGTATTTTAAACACGCATATTTTATCACATTAAATAAATTTTAATGTTATTTTAAGGATGAATTATTTTTTTTTTAACATTTAAACTATACGAATAATAAAAAAAAAGTGATTTTGCAAGTGGCAATATTGAAATTAAAAATAATTTCGATTTTTAAAATTTTTATAACTTTTAATGAATTTAAGATTTAATTAAAATTTTTAACAAGTACATATTTATGTTTAAAAAGTGCAATTATCCAGAAACATCAGCACATATACAATATAACAAATTGAGAACATATATATAGATATATCTTTGAGAAAACATTGAATGGCGCTGTGTCCAATAAGGCAACTGTGAAAGACTTTGGAAAAACAATGAACATGTGTAGTTTTGATCGTAAAACTTTGTTCGTTTCAAGACAGTACGACTCTTTTTTTGCCTTTGTGAAACATTTTTTGAAAGGAACAATTATTGTAGTATATGGTATTTAAAAAGAATAGTATAATCATAATACTAGTAATAAAACGTTTTTTTTTCAAAACTGAGTAATCAGTTGCATTAATAAGAATTTTTAAAGATATGTTTAATTTTTTATCTATATTTAAAACATCTTATTATGATCACAAAGGCTCTGGTGCAAACATGCAGTAGAAACCATCCGCTTAAATTATGGATCATTATACTTTTAACAGAATTATGGAAAAGATTAAAAAAAATAAGAGAGGATATACAATAAAAAACCGGAGTATGTACTATTATTGATCATTCACTACTCTTTAATTACATGCAGTATTTATGAAATGTTTAAAAATCGAAATTAAACTAATATAACCCGATTTCAAACGCTTTTAAAACTTCTTTGTGCTATTGCAGTGCTGTTTTAACCTTTTTTCTTTTTCTTCTTCTTTGGAATAGTTCTTCTTGTTAATCTTTTACATGCCAAATTCGGATCCAGATATTAATTTATTTACTTTATTTTGTATTTTATTGTTTTAGTTTAAAGATACCAGGATTGACATTGGGAGAAAACATTATATTAATATAATGTAACATTAATAGTAAATATTAATTTTAGTATTAAACATATTAAACCCTATTCTCCTTTAATAATGTTAATCCTTTTATGTATATCTACCGATTTTCAGAAACATTGGAGCAGCTTTTAAATTTATGTGAATTTTTAAGTTGCAAAAAATGGGGAAGAATTTTTAAGATTTGCAAAAAGTTCCTGTAATTAATTTACGCAATTTATATAATTAATAATTTTCTGTGCATTTTTAGCGACTGAAATTTAATTTATATGTCAAAATTTATATATTTATTTTATATGTTTATATCTCAAAACATCATGTCATCTTTTTATTAAATTTGTTAATCAAGTTGCGACAATATGAATGAAATTTAATTTTAAGTTATTTTTAACTTATACATAATAAATAGTTATATATAATAGTTAATATAATAATTTATAATGAAGGATTAATTTTTAAAAGGTTCGATATTCCCAATTGGGAATATTGGCTTGTAAAAGGTTATAAGCTATTAAGCTATATTTTGTTTTTCATATTAGCGGTTTTTTATTGTGACATTAGTATAACGGACGTTAGTAATATAATGAATACAGATAAATATAACTGAATACAAATAAAAATACGAAAACAATGAATTTGAATTAATTTATTTTTAACCTACGCATAATGTATAGTTAATGTAATAACTTATAATGAATGATTAATTTTTAGATGGTTCGATGTTCCCAATTGGAAACATTGGCATGCAAAAGGTTTAAAGCTATTAAGTTATTTTGTTTGTGATAACAGCGGTTTTTTATTGTGACATGAGTATAACGGACGTTAGTTATAGAATTGATACAAATACATATATCTGTTTACAAATAAAAATACGAAAACAATGAATTTAAATTAAATTATTTTTAACTTATACATAATGCGTAGTTAATGTAATAACTTATAATGAACGATTAATTTTTAAATGGTTCGATGCTCCCAATTGAAAACATTGGCATGTAAAAGATTTAAAGCTATTAAGCTATTTTGTTTTTGATAAGAGCGGTTTTTCATTGTGACATTAGCATAATGGACGTTAGTAATATAATGAATACAAATAAATATATCTGAATATAAATACAAATATGAAAACACTGAATACAAATAAAAAATACTTATTAACTGTAACACATGTTTCGCATACGAAAAATAATTCAGAATATATAATAATAAATAATAAATAAAAGTCTAAATAAACTAAATCAAGATGGAAGATGGATTTAATTTATACAAACGATTCCCCCAACTTCAAAATACAGTCGTTGCTAGGCAACTCTCCAGTAGTTAGCATGCACCAGGTTAAAAAAAAAAAATCGTACGTCTCTTTAAGTATAACAGAATGTGAAAAAGAAGCTAACACATACATTAAATACCACAACATTTACATTCATTGGACATCTAAAAGTAAAAGCAAAGTGCACAAAGTAAGTAGATGTCACAAGAAAACAAACTTTACATGGAAGTATAAATGCATAGCTTTTAAAATAAATTATTATAATTTCACATTAATTTTATTTAAAAAATTGAGTTCACACATAACATTCGAAACGCCATTATGAAAACAAAGAAGTTAAAGAAAGCACTTAATCGTCCAAAATTTAAAATAAATACACATTTAGAGATTATAATATATTATATATTATAAATGTAATATAAAATATTATATATTATAAATTAAATATATTATGTATTATAAATGAATAATATTATTTTAATTTTTAAAAAATATCATTTGATAACAAGTAAATGTGCCTCATAATTCTTTAAAATGATCATATTATCAGGATTTTTGAAACATAAAGTAGCTGAGCTTTAACTGTTTTGATGTAATATTTTTTCAAAAAGTTCGAAAACTTTAGCATATAATAATATATTAATAATTTTATTGTCATTCGATTATTATTACAAAGTATTATAATTATAAATGGCAGCGAACTGCGTTTTGTTTGCTTTATTGCAGATCGAAATTGTTTTGCCTAATTAGAAAAGTTTTATGAATGGTAAAATTATTTTTAAAATAAGAAAATATCATTATATTATAATTTTTATTAGTAAAAGACGCACTTTACTTCAATCATTTACTTTTAAAGTTAAAACGTTTATTGAATATATTCTTAAAATGCTGTTTTTATTATTTTATTGTTATGATCATCATTGCCATAATGCATAGGAACAATTAGATATTTGTGGATGTAGGTAAGAGATGGGTGGGGATGGGGGTAAGAATCTGGAAAGATTATTCGTGGAAATTTTATTATGATATTATTTATTCATTTTTTGTTGTTGTTTCAAGAGGAGATCTATAGTTATTTTATCGTATTGCTGAATTTAAGATAGCAAAACTGTTAGAATTTCCATTTAAGACAAATTAAGAAATTAGAATGATAATAAAAAGTATTTATTTGTTTAATTTGTAGTTAATTAATGATTTGTTTATTTTGTACTACTTTAATTTAAAAACTGTTCAAAATTTATCATTAATTCTTTGTAGACCTGTGCAAATTTGATCGCTTGTAAATTATTAATTTAATGATTCACTTATTCATTTTACTTCATAAGGTATCAGTTTCTGTGTGCTTTTAACAGCCAAAATGGATACATTCCCTGCATGGTTCCGTAAAGTGCAGCATGATATTAAATAATTTTGTAATGGATTATTCATCAAATCAAAGTAAAAATCCAACTAATTATAATCCGACAAAATTTCTTTTAAAACTAATAATAATGATAAAAAAAAACAGCCTAAATTCAAAATTATGCAAGATGTACAAAATGCATAAATTTATGAAAAATCGGGGAAAAATAGGCTTATATTGTAAGACACTCACCAAATCACCATCTCACATTTATAAGCAATGTAGCAATTTTTTTTAAAATGAAAAGTTACAGTAGCAAAAAGAATTTTTTTTCTAAATTTACTTGCCATTCAATAATTAATTCAACTTCTAAATTGAAAATTCCGAAAAGAATAATACTAATACAAAACTTATTCATAAAAAATAATGCGTAGAGAAAAAGGAAATAATTACAGATACATGGCTTAAGACGAAGGGAAAAAAGTGAGAAGTATGTATTTCTCTTTTATAGAGTTCTCATGCTGTCGACACGACTTACTACTTTCTGACTCTTAATTTATTTATCCCATCCTTAAAAAAGTCTTTAAAAGTCATTTTTAATTTTAATTTTATAGCTTCATAATTGTTGATTTCCTTTTATTATCTCGAAAACAACTTGAGATACGATGGATTTAATTTTTAATCTTACGAAACATTTTAATCTTTGATTTAAAATATTTCTATTCTGCGTTTGTGAAATTTATCTTAAAAGTGGCAGGATTGAATTTTACCATATCATTATCAAATAAAACATTTTGCAAAAGTGATGTATACTTATTTTAACAACTTTATGTAACAGCATAAAGGCAAACTTTACAAAATATTTATTCATGAAGAAATCTTTTGAAATCTTTTTTAAAAAACACGTTTTGAATTTTAAACACATGTCGTTTTATGAGGAAAATTTGATGAGCATTATATATCTTTTTTTTATATATATATAAAAGGCCGTGATGTGTATGGTTATGATGTCGTGTAAACAAGTCATTTTAACTTAAAGTGTTTTGATAGTAAAGGACAGATCAAGAACAGCCTGCATTTTTGCATAAGGTTGCTTTTGGTGAATTTGAAAAAATGTTGAAAGATTTCATTCTTATTTTCTTTTAAGATAATTTATTTTTGCAACTATTTCTCATACAGAATTTTTTTTTAAATAAATTCGTGAGCAATTTTTAAAATGAAAGAAAGGCTTTGAGTGGCCAGACATTTTACAATTTCGTTCTTTTTTCTTCCAATGAAATGTAATCATGCAAAAAGTTTTGAAATGTACGCATTAAAATTTTTGAAATTACTATTTTTTTTAAAAAAGAATGCAAAAACGACGCTTAAGAAAGCACAGCTATATTTCATTTAAAATTTTTATTTATAATTACGACACATTTCCTTGTTATTAAATTTCATATGAAGTAAAGATTTCCATAAATTTCAATAAAAATTATCATTGGATACATATTTATGTTTTTCTAAAATTAAAAAAAATATTTTTTAAGTCGAACTTAAAAGACAAACAAACAAACAAAAAACATAAAAATATGTGAAAACTTAAACATTAAGAAATTTATATCGTTTACAATAATTGGGAAGTGTTTTTTAATAAAAATATATTTATTAAGAACTTAGCTGTAAAAAAATATTAGAAGCCTCAAAAGTGAAGAGTTTAACGTTAATCCTTTCCGTATTTTCAAAATAACAATCTATTATTTATTGTAAAACATATTTTTGACTATATAAATTAATATCTTAGTTCGAAATGTTATTGTCTTACGTAAGATTTCACCAATTTTCTTTTAGTAATAATCTAACATCTTTAAATATTCATATTCAAATTATATGAATATTTATTTGGTTATTTAATTGAACGTTAATATTTATTTAAAAAATAATTTAATTTTACCCATTTATCCATTAAACTCTATTTTCACTAATGTCTTCCAATATGCAATCATGTGAGAGTTTTACAATTTCAGTACACACAAACATTAAATAATAATAATAATAATAAATATTTTTATTTTAAGCGACAAAATAAAAATTAATAATTGTACTTATTCACACAAATACAATACAATAATAATAATAATAAAAAAGATTTTTTTTAGATTTTTTATGCATTCATTGGCGCGTATTGGTCAATATATATTCTGATCCCTTTCTGAAAGTAGACAATCATCAACAAACAACACCAAACGACAAGAGAACACTTAAACGCCGAAATAAAAATATCACTCAGTTTATAATGTATACATATGTTTGTGTGTGTTTGTGTGTAAATATATATATGTATATATATATCTGAAATTTATTTTATTTGTGTGTATATGTGTTTTTGCATAGGGGTACTGCTGCCCCGGAAGCGAAAATCGTATATTATCCATCACAGGTTGCATTCACTAAGGCCCCTAGCAAGGCGCAGCTATTTTTATTTAAGTTATCAATTTTTACCGGCATACAGTACCAAGTTCCAAGCTGTTACATTTATTATTACTGGCACAAACGTTTCCAAATGGTACAAAACAGCAGTTTATATTTTAGTAAAATTTAAATATTTTACACGATTTTATTTATCTTTCTTTGTAATTCAGTTGTTTCATTCAGTTATATATGTTGTTCAAGGTACTGATGTTTTATTTAATTTTTTACTTTGGTCTTATAAATTAAGGAACAATCTCGACACTTTTTTTTCTATTGCGTTAAAATATTAATTTAAATACACTAAACTGTAAAATTTTGTGTTGATTGTAACCATGAGTAGTTTTACATTTAAATGACAAGTGAAAAGAAATTTTTATTTTAATTTACTTTTATGATTAAATATATTTAAAACAAATTCCCGCACGAAAAACGTTGTTTTGTGAAAACTGGAAATCAAATAGAAAAAAAAAATTAATGGCAAATAAATAATACGCATGCGTGCTCATAAAAATAAGCTCGATTTTTGCTCAAATAAAAGACATTCCATAGTGACTTTGCTGCATACTTATTGTAACTGCCTTATTGAATCAATGTTATTGTACATTTTATTTGCTTTTCACTCAATACCTTAATTCCAAATTATATTATTTTACCAGAAACCATTGAATATACCAGTACTTGCGTGCCTAAATTTATTTCGCTTACAAACCAAAAATGAGCATGGACCGTTTTGTTATTTATCCCATCTTAAAGGCGTTTTTCCCCCCACTAAGTGTCTTCAGCCCGAGCACTGTCTGGAAGCTTTGTCACATACTGACTATTGCAAGAGAGATGGGCATTATATTTGCGAATGAGGCAATTTCGTCTTTTTCAAGACGACGTTCTTCACGCGTAGCTTTCCCTTCCGAGGCAGCTAATTAAACGTCATAATGACGTCTGGAACTGAATATTCAGCTGTTTTGTTCAGCTCTCACAGAAAACAAACCCATAAGGAGGTTCGATATTTTTAAACCATGCTTGGTGAAATGGTTATAAGGCCAAGGGGAGTCTTTTATTCTTCTTAAAATTACCTTTTAAATCCTAATGTACACATATTCGTTCCGTTCGTGGTGCAAAAACTAGAACCAGAACCATGTCCGTTTCGTTTATTATTCCCTTTTTTGAGGCAATTCACCACGGAAGGCCACGCGGAGGAAGAAGATAAAGATGTGAGTCCATTTTGTCCATCTTTTACGGCTTCAATTTGTTTTCGAATAGGATACAAGTTTACATTTGTTAAAGGGTGCTGATTCTGACGGTTCCGACTCTGTCCCCTGATCCATCTTGTGGACTACCGGCTGGATTGCTGCCGGACTCTGGAAGGGTCACGACTGTGGCGGTACCTGACCCGGAAACGGCCGTGGCGACGGTTGTGGCGTTGCCGAGGCTGGGTCGGTGGAAATGGCCCCCGTCCGGTGATGTCCGGTTCTGTAGCCGCACCTGTACGTCATTAAGCTCCTCCTCATGGTCGGAAGCTGCAGCGCCCCGGTGATGCTGTACAATAAAAGAAATAAATAATTAATTTCAATAAAAAATAGACATAAGACAATATTATATGCGCAAATGATTTTGTTTCCTATAGCTAACTGCAAATGAAGGTTAGCAAGAAATAAGTTACCCGCTTCAAAGTGCTTTTAGGCACATTCCAATGCTTTAATTGAGACGAAATTAAAACTACAGAAAATTCAAATGATGCGTTTGTCATGTATTAAATAAGAATTTTTTGTATAAAAGTTCTCCGAAAGGTGGCATTTTAGAATTCAAAAAATGTTCAGTAGGCTTATACATTTTAATAGTCTATATACCTTCAGATAAATATTTTATATGCTACAATAAATGATCAATATGAGCTTCTTTATTGTTAACAACGTGCTGTAATCAAAAAACCATATTTTCGATCACTGATTGCAAGTTTGGTCTGGCAACATAGAGAAAAATGCTTTCGGTCAGAGCTGACATAGATACGTATACATGATTTTATGATTATGTTATGATGTTCACAATGAAGGGGGCACACTGAGAAAATATTGTTGCGCATTAAACATTTAGGTAAAGGCATATTGGGAATTTGACTACACTTGCTGTACCAAGCGATCGAAAATATGGTTTTCCTATTACAACACGTGTTGACTATGAAGGACTTCTATTGTAACATATTAAACACTTATCTGATAGCATATAGGACATTAAAATGTATAAGATATTAAAAACTCATTTGAGTCCTAAAACATCACTTTTCGGATTTTTTTTTTTTAAATTAAAATTTTTCTTTACAAGAACGATACACGCATAATTTGAATTATCTGTAGTTTTAATTTCGTCTTAATCTGAACAGTGGAAGGTGTTCCAGCGTCCCTATTCTTGCTAACCTTATATTCCAAGCCATCATAATCTCTGTATGAATTTATATTTTTTATAATATACGTAGACTTCCGATTTTCCGACATTCATCGGACCAGATGCATGCCGAAAAATTGGGAGAACATCTTTAGATTCATTTCCTAAATGCACAAACATCAAATTATAATTGAAATTACTATAAATAAAATGAATAGCTATTACAATCATAAAGCAAAATAATGTAACTAAATTAGTAATTGTTATCATAGAAGAGATAATAAAAATAAAGCGAATTTAAAGAGAAAAAAAATTATTATTTTTATTTTTTGTCAAACTAAAAACGAAACATTTTCAAGAAACCATTAGTGTGCTGTGGTCATTACAAAACTTTCTTCTATACCATTCTATTATATTAATTTATAATACCATCAATAATTACGAACTTAGTGCATTTCTTTGTATTTAACACAGAGATACAGTGATCAGTGAATTAAAAGAAGAACAGAGCAACAGCGCCTCCTGTTGAGCATTAAAATTTAAAATTAAATCAACATATATATTTTTATACATTAAACTCAAATATAAAATTTCGTACATTAGTACGCAATAGAAAATAAGATACAGCTATAATATTCATCACAAAAAGCATAGGGCTAATATTCCATAATTGGATCCACGCCCAAAAGTTACCGTAAAAAATGAGCGATACTGGAAACAATGTGGTTAAAAGTGTATAAGAGTTACAAGAATGGAATTCATACCACTTGAAAACACGCTCGCCAAGTTGCATCAATTGATTGTGGACCCGATTTGGAATCTTTCTCTAAGCATAAGGATAGCAGCGCTCCCTGTTGAGTGATTAATGAACGGCAGATGGTGATTAAATTTTGACTTTGATTTCAAAATTTAATCATCATCTATTTATGTCAAAGTCTAGCAGAATATGCAGTTGGCTGAAATTTTTTGCATTAGTTCTTAAAATATAGCTATCGTGGAAATTGTGAAAAACACAGCATAGCAACGCCACGTGTTGGTCAATATATACCCAAACCTAATCAACGTCAATTTATGTCAAGGTCTAACTCAATTAGAAGTTTGATTAAATTCCGTCCATAATTTTTGAGCTATCGCTGGCACAAAATTTGTCTTACACAGACGGACAGACAGACATTTTTAAAAAAATAGTCAAATCGTGTTCAGAATATCTAAAACGTGTAACGGCTCTACTATTTTCTTGAAATTTCTTCTACTAATTTTTACTCTCCAAATTACAACTATTAGTATGTCGTGAATCTCCGTAAGAAGATTATGGTTTAGCGGTATAGGTAAAATATACAATTTTAATAAATTTATTAATGTAATTTTCTAACTTATCATAATCATAAATACAAAGTAAACATCTTTACTAAAGCAATAAATAGATATCTATTTATATAAAATAACATGCGGTTAGTCCTTTCTTACCTTTGATTGATTTGTGCAAATGAGAAAAAAGAAAGGATGGAACAAGTTAAAATTTATTATTAAAAAAACAAAAAGACTGCGAAAAGTAGTATCGCACGAGACATTTATGTAATCGCATTTTTGGTACTTTTCCGGTATAGCAGTCATAGCGAGATAGAGAAAATGGCTTTGGCGAGAGAAGGAAATTCGGAAACATATTTTATGGCAACCTATTCACTGTTTCATATACACAAGCCATTTTCTCAACACTATACAGCAAGTTGGTACAGGACACTGTAAAAAACATTTATTGTATAGGAAACCAGGGTAAAAAAAATCATTTATTTAGTCAAAATTACAGGGCGTCTCACGCCAATGCGAAGTCGCGTTTTCACTCATAACTTTAACATTAGTGAAGATATCTTAACAAGATTTGCAACAGACTCATCTTTGTATGAATCGTAAGCATATTGTAAGGATTTCGTTAAAATATCTTCACTACTGTTAAAGTTATGAACGAATACGCGACTTCGGACTGGAGTGAGACGCCCTGTATCTTTGATTATATCAGTGGCTGGATTTCCAACCCTGCTTTCCCAGACAAATATTGTTTGTTACAGTGTCCTGTACTAACCCTTAAAGTTTGTACCATGAATTTGGAATCACCCTACATATATATATATATATATATATATATATATATATATATATATATTCTCAATAATTTTCAATACAGTTTGATATGTTTTTATCATTTTAGTTCACATGTCCATCTATTTGTCTGCAATTCTTTCTGAAATTTAACTTCGTAGATTATATAAGGTTTTTAATAATATTTTTTACTTAATAGATATGGAATGCAATAGCTCAATTAACTTGCTTGTAGCCTAGTAACCGAATCTGTTTTTTTCAGCGCATGAGTTATACATTTGATGAAAGAAAAAATGATCTAGATAAATAAATAGTTTGTAAGAGTCAATTTACTTTGTAAGAATCAGTTATTAAATTATAATTAATTTTTCAAGTTTTTTTTTAACCAATTTCTTTTTGAGATTTATACTTTTTAGAAGAATACATTTTTTCATATAAATAACTCCATTCAGAGAACTTCTATTTAATGCCCTAGCCTAAATTTGAAACATTCTTGATTTAATTCATATGTAAATGTTCAGTTTTGTCAAAATGATGGAATAAAATATTTCTCTTCAAATTTCTTAAAACTAAGATGTAATTACTTTTATAGGATAAAATCCTCATGGATACATTTTTTTAAATAGAAAATTTATAATATGGAGAAATGTGTTATTAATTTTTAGAAGATAATGGTAGTAGTTTCTTGCTAAATTTAGCTCTACAGGAGAAAATTACTTAACTAGAAGAAAGTTGCTATAGTAACCATAGGTAAAAAATGCAGGCTTTGAAAGTAGTTATTTTGTCATTTCCCTTTAGTTAAGAAGAATTATTTTTGCTTATTGGATTTTAAATTGCGCTTTCATTGACGTACCATGACAAACGAAGTAAAAGTAAAAAGAGTAAAAAATAATCAAATTCCGTAAAAAATGAAAGAAAAAAAAATATTGGAAAAATAATCAATGAGATTATTTTTAAGACTTTTTTTTTTTTTTTTTGTTAAATACTCCTTTCAGACGAAAATATGTGTATGAAAGAATTTTTTAATTTGTTAGTATACTAATGAAAGCATATACTGAGAAAATTCATGTAGTCAATGTTTAAATTTTAATATGTTATGATGCATAACATCAATTTTGTCGAATTTGGACATTTATATTCATTTATTTAAGGTTTATTGGGGATGTTTGACTCACATTTTACTAAAATGCTCGAGTTTTGTGTTTGACATGCACTGTTAAAAATCCGCAACAAACTGTCCGGTCATTCAACCGTTTTTTATAGAAAATGATTTGACTCACATTTTACTAAAATGCTCGTGCTTTGTGTTTGACATGCACTGTTAAAAATCCGCAACAAACTGTCCGGTCATTCAACCGTTTTTTATAGAAAATGGTCTGACTCACATTTTACTAAAATGCTCGTGCTTTGTGCTTGACATGCACTGTAAAAAATCCGAAACTAACTGTCCAGTTATTAAACCGTTTTTATAGAAAATGGTTACAAAACCGTAATTTATGTCTATTCTGACCAATGAGAACGCTTCATAATACACTGTTAAAAATTTGCAACAAGCTATCCAGTCATTTGAACGTTTTTATAGAAAACGGTTATATGACTGTAATTTAACTGTATTCTGACCATAATATGAGCAATAATATCGTCAGAACACAGCTAAATTACTGTTATCTAATCGTTTTCTATAAAAACGGTCCAATGACTGGACAGTTTGCTGCAAAATTTTAACAGTGTATGGTCAAGTAACCACTATTTATAAAAACAGTCGAATACCTGGACATTTTTCTGCTGATTTTGATCTATTACGTATTTTATCTTTTTGCAATGTCATATTTCTCAAAAGACGCTTAATTATTTTTTTAAAAGTATTTCTCATAACTCTGTAAGCTATAAATACTAATAACTGTGTATATAATGCTGAAATATAACTAGTTTCTGTACGATGTTTATTTAATTTCGTTAACTAAATAAAATGTTTGCTACGGAATATATCTATTTGATGTAGACACACAGAATAAGGCTAATGATTCTCAATGTGTTAATGTCTCACATTCATAACTTTAAATAAATGAGGATTTTCATAACCAGCGTACTCAGTTTCATTTTTAAAGCTATCCTTTCTAAACTGCTACAGGTGAAATCGTTAAATAGGGGTCGTACTGTTTATTACGCACCCAAACATACATATTTAGGATTTATGTAGCTGTATTCGGAATAATTTGTTCCGAATTGTAAAACATGTTTGTTTGAATTTATACTTCACATCATTCATTAATAGATATTTTTGCCTTTAGTTTTAATTGAAATACTGTATTAAGGTTGACATTTAAAGAACTCTAATATAAATTAAGCTATTAATTACTGAATTAAGTTAATTATTATTTTATGATAAATTTAAATCAAAGTATTAAAATGTGTTCAATTGCACTAGATGAAAAGTGAGAGGTTTGTCTTTGTGCAAACTCCCCCAGCTTCCTTTTTCTTCTTCTTTTTCTTTTTTCTTTCTTTTATTTTTTTTTAAAACTATTAAAATACATGGAAATAGTTCTAATTAATTATTAAGTTCTAAGTAACTATCTTATATTTTAAACCATTAAGTAAAATACACTTTAAAGCAAAAATATCTTTTAAAACTTTATTTGCTACTAGTACAGAAGATTACGAATGATAAAATGAAAAATTTGCCTTTTTTGGAGGGGAGGGGTGGGATTGCAAACTTCCACTTTATTTATTTATTTATTTTTCTATTATCAAAACAAAAGTCAAAATATCAACATTAACTAGTTAAAAAGATTGTAATACGATTCCAATTTGCGTTTATCAGCAAAAAAAAAAAAAAAAAAAAAAAAAAAAAAAATTTAAATAAAAAAAAGGGCAATAGAAAACATATGTGTGGTGTGAATTCATTAAAGCTTAAGTAAACAATTCAAATTAGAATAACATTTTAATTAAAATTTATTTGATTTTGTCATTTTGAAGGTTTTTTAACTATTTTTTTATTAATTTGTAAATTTTATTTCCCATATAAAATCTTTTAAAAGTAATACATTTGTATTTTTTTAATCCTACCAGGTCTAATTTCTTTTTTTCAATTTTAGGAATTTTTTTAAATGTTATTAATATTAAAAGTAGCCATTAAAATCACACAAGTTAAGGTTTACTGAAATTTAATGAATGTGTCATGTACTGAAATCTAACGAATATAATTATTTTTCGTATTATTCATATGACCAGGGTTCGTAAATATCATGATATTTTCGAAAATATAAAAAATATCCGATATTTTTATATATATCCGATATTTTTGATATATATCCGATATTTTCAAAATAGTCAACTTACTGCTGATAATAAATATTTTCAAGCATAATATAGATTAGAAGCTAAAATATATTGCACTTAACATGAAAACTTAAGCAATATACTAAAACTGCTTCCCCCCTCTCTTTTCTTCTTTTATTTTTCACTTTGAACAAAATTGAAGATCAACTAATCAACAAAACAGAAACAATTTGCTTTATACACTTATATATATATATAAAACTATAAGATTCAGTATCAATCAACTATCAAGAAATCAGAAATTTATAAAACAAAAAAATAAATACAAAATAGTTTTTTTTTAAATTGACAAATTTAAACATAAATGTAAGCTTATTTATTTTTTATTCCGTAACATGTTGTACAATTTAAGCTCAACAACACCAAAACCAGAAATTGATTCTTTTCTAATGAAGCTGTATAGAACTGATTATCTAAATTAGACAGTTTATCTTTCTATATTTGTCCTGAATTAGTTATGTCCCACATAATTATTAGTCCCATATAATCTACATTTAAAAATAAAAACTTCAAACAAAGCTTGTTTTTTTCTTTAGCTAGAAAAGTCACTGCTAGAGACAAATGTTCTTTATCTACAGAATTGAACAGTCAATATCAGTTGAAAATTACATTTACACTTGTTTTGACTAAAAATATCTTGCACAGTGATATTTTGAAAGTAAATATATTGCACTTAACATCTTGATATTTTGAAAATAAATATCAACTAATATGAAAATGTAAAAAATTTTGATATCTTGAAAATAAATATCGTATATATATCATGATAGATATCAAGATATATATCCGTTGATATATATCAACGAACCCTGAATATGACAATGGGTTAAGGAGAAATTTTTAAAGACATTTGTAAAATAAATGTCGTATTATCACAGGATTAAACATACATAACAACTTTCTACTTTTATTTAAGCTTTATTACAAATTTTCATTCGGAAAGGTAGTCGCTATTTTAAATTTAAAGAGTAAAACATATGTTTGAAGTAAAAGAATTGCCAACGGTGCAAAGGGAATTAAGCTAAGTTTTATTATTAATATCATTACTAAATGCTGAAGTCATAATAATAAATGTACAGACTGATAAATTCATTTCTACATGCTGATAATAATAAAAAGAATGGTTCAGACAAAATAATACTCAATAAAAGACACGTCCTATTAATAGAACGCCAGACACGAAATTGTTAAAAGAGGAAAAGCTGATTTCAGAGTTTTAAGTCATGCTTAGTGCGCAGAAAACTTTATCCTCAGATATGATTTTGATAATGAGCAAGTTATAAAGACATTTCTTAGCAAAAAACTTGTATTGGAAAATACTGTTTATTGTATTGGATCTGTATTTACTGTACTGTATTACTGTATTGCAATATACTGTTAACATTTGCCACATTTGAGGGGGTTAGAATGACAATGGAGTGAGTCAATATTTAGTAATTTGAGAAATGAAGGTTTTCTTTTTAACTTTTCGTATTGCCGTTGCATTAAATGGTCCAACTTGTTTTGCTTTCTAGCGACTCCCTAAGGGAACTATGACTTATTTGACTGTCACGCTGAACAGAGATTGATACACGTTCAGTGAAAATATGATTATCTAGATTTTTCAAATTTTGGACCTCCTCCACTATCATTCTAACCCCCTCATTTAGTGCAGCCTCAAGGTACGTACAGTCTTTGGAATTTCCTAGGAGTCTGGTACCACCAGGGCTTTACAAATTTTATACAATTTTATAGCCAGTGGAAGATTCTAGTCGCCAGTAAAAAATATTAACCCCCCCCCCCCCACCCTCTCTTCATTTTCAAAAACCACAAAAGTTTTTTGATGAATTAATCGAGAAAAATAATAACAAGCACGGTATTATTAGTTACATAGTTTAGAACATAATTTAATTTTATAGATTTACTTCAAATGAATTACTCATAGTCACATATATATTATTATTCATTAAAATAAATGTGATAGATTAATTAGTTTTAATTCTGAATACAGAAATCTTTTTTTAAACTTACAAAAAAACTTAAGCATTTTTTAGCAATGTATCTGATTTTAGTTGCCACAGATGCTGTATTGGCATTATTTATTTCTGTTTTATTGACCCCTCTCCCCCCTCCTTGCACATTCTAATCATGTGACATGCTAGCTGGCTAGAGAGGTAAAGAATTGCGTTTTCTGTGCATAAGATGGGAAATGCCTTTTAAACTTTGTTCTTCCATTAAAAGTACGAGAAACGATGAAGATCACTGCTTGCTGTGTAACAGTAGGGGTTGGGGAGAGAATATAATGCCGTTTGTGCTTCTTTCATAGGTCATCGGAAAAAAAAGAAAAAGAAAACGTCTGATTAAATAACTTGATTGCCAGATAGAAAAGCTTAGTCACCAGTGGCGACCGTATTTGTCAAGTCCTGGGTACCACTATTTCAGATTGGAATTTTTCTATTTAATATTTCAATCGCGGAATTCGTAATCAACTTTCTAGTATTATATTTAAGTTTTATCACAAATTAACATTCGGAAAAGTAATCGCCATTTCAAATTTAAAGAGTAAAACATATATTCGGAATAAAATAATCGGCAACGGTGTAAAAAGAATTAAGCACAGATTTATTACTAATATCATTACTAAATGCAGAAACATAAATGAAGTCATAATAATAAATGTATAGACAGATCGAATGTATGGACTGTATATGATAGATTTTCATTTCTACATGCAGGTAATAATAAAAATAATAATTTAGACAAAATAATACCCACGTCCTATTAATAGAATGCCAGACACGAACTTGTTAAAAAAATAAAAGCTGATTTCAAAGTTTTAAGTAATGCTTAGTGCGTACAAAACGTTATCTTCAGCTTCAGATATGATTTTGATAATGAGCAAGTTATAAAGACATCTCTTTTGTTGAAAATTGTATGGGAAAATACTATTTATTGTATTGGAACTGTATTTACTGTACTATATTATTATATTGGAATACACTGTTAACATTTGCCATATTTAGTACAGCCTCAAGGTGCGTACACTCTTCAAGGAGTCTGGCATCACTATTTCAGATTGGAAAATTTCTAATTAATATTTCAATCACTAAATTTGTAATCACCTTATTCAATCATTAATTTGTGATATTTTTATGTGATTAAATAAGGCGAGAAGTTCTATTGAAAGGTTGTTGTAGTAGACCTGCACGCACACTGAACATACTGTATGATTTTTAAATAATTTAAACATAAAAATATTTGTTTAATGACTTTATGTTCTATATTATATGATAATATTCTCCCTCCCTCCTATTAATATTGCATTGTTATATATGACCTTGAATGGAATGATTTTTTAAAAACTCTTTTGTTCATAAGAATTATTTTATGATTAAAATAAAAATAACTGGATTTTAAATCCTGCAAATGTTATCACGTAACTATAAATTAGTTGTTAAATTTTTAAATGATTCACTTCTTATTCAGAGAAAATATTGTGCAACAATGTATTTTTTCAGTCTTTGCACTGTATAAAAATATAATTAAAAAAACCCACCTAAATATACAAGAATTGTAATTGCATTTCACACAGCAAATTATATAAATAAACTAACTGTTACCCGTGACTTCGTTCACATATCATTAAAAGAAGCATAAATGCATTAATTAAGCAAATATTTCATTCCCGATAATTAGAAACGTAAATAATTAACTAACTCTTTATCACATTCCATAGGAGACAATACAGTATTTCTATTTTATAGAGACCTTGACATAACTAAGTTTTAAAAAAGAGAAAATTTGTGACAAATAATTAAGAAAAGGAAACTGCAACCAATAAAAAAAGTCGGGCCAAATAAAATCGTGGAAATCGGCGAATTGCGTAAAAACATATGTCAAGTTTACATGGTAAGCCATATTACTTTTAACGCCTTTGCGAAATGTTTTAATAGTCATGCTTCAAAGATAATGGAAATTGTATATTCTTTTTCATTAAATTCAATTCTTGTAAATAGGGAGCAATAATTGTAGACCTAAATGCAAGGAGCTTAAAATTTCCTCCTTGATTTAATCTATAACTGAAAAAAAAATCTTTTTTTCTAAATGAAAATATGTTGACAGACGATTTTTGTTCTCCAGAATAAATTGTTTCATGAAGTTTGAATATGTGAAAATACGTTTTTATTTTTCAAAAATTTTACTGTAATCAAGATTTTTTTTCTTTCACCATCTATTCAAGTTGGAAATAATTTTTTTTTCAGTTTTAATGAGAACAAATATATTTATCTGTTTTATTTCTTCTTTTTTATACACAAAAATGGAATAATTTAGTTGCCATTTTTAGAGAAACTTCGTTAAAATTTACAAAAAAAAAAAAAAAAAAAAAAATAATAATAATAATATCTCGAAATTTAAATCATTTTTTTAAATTCTGAGAGTTTATGACATCATCGAATCAATGATAACCGGTGTCAATACCGGTGTTAAGTAAATCGCGCTGCGTTTGACAATCTGAAAGGAGTAGTTGCGAAATACAAACAGGCGGTCCGATTTTAATTTAATAGATTCGTATTTATTTTTCTTTTCCCAATAATCATGGTGTGGTTTTTGGCAAAAAACTCTCATCTGTATGTAACTGATATTCATGCTTAATAATCGGTATAGATAAAAAAAAATATTTTTTTCGTTTTAAATATGGCGTGAAATTCATCTCCTTTCTAAACTTACCTTGGATCCTTGTATTATTAATGTAAGGAATTGATTCACGCTTCTTGTAAAACACATTTGAAAATTCCCGTTTTATTTCAAATATGACGTCACTTTTTCCTCACAGAAATCTCTTTTTGATGGCATAATTCTTGTTAATTTTCTTTTTCTGGCAATCAGGGCGTAAATTTTAGCGGAAAACTCACATTTGTATGTAACTGGTATTCAAGCTAATTAATAATCAGTATCGATACAAAAATATTTCAGTTTTTCATCTTAAATATTACGTCCATTATCTATCTACTTTCATTATACATTGATATTCATGCTCCTTGTATTATTAAGAATATTTGAAAATACATGTTTTATTTATGACGTCATATTTGTCCAAGCCGAGGTCCTTTTCATAGTTCCATGGTTCAAGCGAAATCTATTTTTAATAATAAAATTGTTAATTTTTTCTTCTAATTATAACGCAGTTTTTGACAGAAAAAGATCTTTTTAATGTAACCGATATTCATACTTCATGTATAATAACAAATACTCCATGTTTTTGTTTCAAATATCACGGAAATTCATTTTCCTTTGAATTCTTTTTAATTTTCATTTTTCACGTGAAAATCGTTCAATTGAAAATTAATTGTTGAGGAAAAAATATTTTTCCATGTGTTTATTTATTGGCAACGATCAAAGCTCTAGCAACGATAAAGTAAAATGGTTAAATTTTATGGAAAAATGTCCATTTATTCTCTATGAAAATAATGAAATTTTTAATTATTAAAGAAAATGTTGGAATAAAATAAATAAAATCTAGCCTATGTTCATTCCTGGGTTATAATCAATCTACATGCAAAGATACAGGGTAATTAAATTATCCATTTTGACGCTGGCTTCAGCCTAACATTTGCACACAATCGGATTTATAATATTATTAGGATTATTATTATTGAAACTGTGAAATTATTTTATTAAACAAAGTTTTGAAATTTCGATTGAGCAATGTATGCACATTTTAAAATAATTTTTTTACAAATATTTAATAATTAATCTAAAGTATCTAAAATAATTACAAATTTTCAAAATTGATATTTGTGACGATTTAATTTTTTTGTTTGTTATTTAAATAAAAATATGTTTATGATTTATATTTATACTGGAAAAATAATATCGGAAATATCAGTAATTATTCTGGTTCGTATTTATCATATAGATGGAGGGGTAAATAATATGGTGATTATGATACAAATATTAAATAAGGCATTAAAAAGAAATTAACTTCTTATTTTTTCATTCAATAAAATAGGCTTGAGTAAATATTATTGAAGACAAAGTGCAAAAGTACCATGTAAGTTGATCGCCAAAGGATAACACGGTTTTCTCTTCATATTTCTACACTTAATCACCGTATTAAATGTAATTACAATGAATTATCGAAAATTATGAGGGAATATCAAACCAGTTATTCTCATTTGCTCTTCTTATAATGAATATATTAGTTATTTAATCACCAAGAAAAACGTATTATGTTTTATTTGCCTTGATGAGAGAATAAACTAATGAACACGACATTAAGTTCGTCTAAAACATGAATTGAAAACATTCTTAAGGAGATTGCCTACGTTTCGACCACTTTTTGTTAATGCAATATATAGGCAAAATAAATTGATTTCAATATGAAAACAAGTTAAAAACGTAAAAACAAGTTAAAAATATGAAAACATGTTAAAAACGTAAAAACAAGTTAAAAATATGAAAACAAGTTAAAAACGTAAAATCAAGTTAAAAATATGAAAACAAGTTAAAATATAAAAAGTTAAAAATATGAAAACAAATAAACTTTTATTAATATTTTACCCCAATTAAAAAAAAGGTTATTTTAAACAGAATTCAGTCGATTTTTTTATACTTATGCCAGCGACTGCACCCCCAGTTTTACTTAACACATCAATTTCCTCTTGACCGATCACGAGTTAACTCGTGTTTGTTTCATCAAGCATCATTGACTAAGAGCGTGGCTTTTACCTTATTTAAACGGAAAAAATGCATTTATGTCATTTTCCCCTATTTTGCTTTTAGATTGTAAGGAAATTTTATATTAAATCCGTTCATTGTACAATATTTACTGACACATAAACTTAAAAAACCCATCTAGAAAACAATTTAATGAAAGATTTTCAGAAGAGGGCGGAGCTTCTACTGTTTTAAAATGAAGATTTCATACAAAATCGCCGGTGAACAAAGTGTTAACAGAATGGTATTCAGAAGTTTTCTATGCAATGTTCAAGAGTTTTTTATATATTTAAAAATTGACGGAAATATGTAGATTTTTGTTCCAAAACCCAGGATTTTTGTTATAAAATTTTGTTTTGTTTTTCCTGTTTAAAACGGCAATAAAATAAACAATTCTGATCACAGAGGCTAATGTACAGTTCATTGCACAGATAAATATGTATGTATGAATGTGGAAAAGTGTTATATGAATATCTTTTAGAAAAACATACTGTTAAGTTTTTACACAATAATTAAAACCTTTAATTGTGAAATGTTATAAAAAAATGTATTTTTTTAATATTTATACTTAAATAAACATTGGAAAAGCAAGAAATTTACAATTTTTATACTTTTTTATCTTTTAAACTGCAACTACCGGTTATTAAGAGTTCATTTCATGAATAAATTAGGTTCTATTTTCTCGACTAATAGATGTAAATAAGAAAATAAAGGATTTTTGATAATTGCAAATGTCAGATGAACAAAACGAAGGAATAAAAGACATTTTGAAAATTCATGCGAAAATGACCATTTTGAACGAAGGCAGTCTCTTTAAAAATTCTAATAAATAGCTTTTAGAATTTTCTTTTCAAAATATGTATTTTAAATAATCAACTAATGTAAATTAACTATTATATATTAAAATAGTAATAAAAACATTTAAGAGCTACATACAATTAAAAAAACATTAAGAAACATTTAAAACAATGTATATAATTGAATTTTTTCTCACAAAAATGATAAAATCCATGCTTATAATAAAATTGTACGATAAAATTTTAAACAAACACACCAAATTTCTAACTATTGGAACATGCATAATATTAAATAACGATGCAAAAATAACTCACAAAATATTTTAAATAAATTATTCAATTAAAAAAAAACCCAATTCCTTAAAGCATTGCAAAAATATATAATGGATAAATGCATTTTTACCGCCATTATTAAGTCATTAAATACTTTCTATTAAGGTCAGTTAGGACCGCTGAAAAATATCTTAACATTTGCCACATTTAATGCAGTCTCAAGGTGCGTACACTCTTTGGAATTTCGAAGGAGTTAGGCACCACTATTTCAGATTGTATATTTTCTATTTAATATTTCAATCGCAGAATCATCTTATTTCTTGGTCGAATTTGTGATGTTTTCCTGCGATTAAATGTAAGGCCTAAAATTCTGTTAAAAGGTTGTGGTAGAACTACATGATATTTAAATAATTTAAAAATAAAAATATTTCTTTAATGTTTTTATGTTCTATATCATATGATAATATTTCCCCTCTATTAATACTGGGTTGTTGTTACAAATTAAATGACCGTTGAATGGAATGTTTTTTCTTAATGTTTTCATGTTCTGTATCATATGATAATATTTCCTCCCTATTAATACTGGGTTGTTACAAAGGAAGTGACCGTTGAATGGAATGCTTTTTCTTAATGTTTTCATGTTCTATATCAGGGGTTCTCAAACTATGGTACGCGTACCAGTACTGGTACGCGAAGCTCTGGCTACTGGTACGCAGAAGTCCAATACTGGTACGTGAAATAAAATACAAAATGCAACATATTATTATGGAATCAAAAACGGCTTGTCTTTATTTACTTGGAAGTTTTCAAAAAAATTTCGAATGCGATTTAGGATCTGTAAACGCTTTTTCTATTTTTTTGTTACGAGACATGTTTGGTATAGCAGACTTGCTGAAATTCGCACACACCGCTTATGATAGAATCAGTTTTTCAGAATTAAAAACACAATTATTAGATTTATATGCATAAAAATTGAATTTTTTAATAAAGATCTAATATTAAAATTAATATATGAATGAAGTATTTTTAACTAGCGGAAGAACTGTTTTTAAACATGCTTTATAAATTGAATTATCTGAAGGAAAAATCTGAATGCTTGGAAGTAGGAGGAGTTAAAACAAAATAACATACCAAGTGTAATTTATAACGCATTGTCCTCTTTGTACTAGAAGAGCTTCTAGGAGGTGTTGAAATGAAAGTGTTATTTCAAACATAATTCATAAATTAATTCATTGTGTTCATTGAAATATTTTTCTTCTCTTGTACAAAAAGTGTTATAGTTTCCCCCTATTTCATGGAAATCAGTTTTTAAGAGAATAAGGTTATTTAAAATGGTCAAGAGAGTAAGGTTATTTAAATCAAACAAAAACTGTGGTCATATGCAGTGCGGATTTGAGATAGAATCAACATATGTATTGAGCTGGTATATTCATAAATGTGTGAAGAAACTTGCAAGTGCTTGCCTACTGAGCGATATTATTGTCACATTTAAAGGTATCCAGATTATTAATACGGTTGTATTGAGCCTATGTTAAATGCGCTAAGTTTTGGTCTCTAAGCTTTAAAACTGGCTTTAAAACTCTAAGCTTTGGATAAGAAATTTGTTTCTCATTTGAGACACCTTGCCACTGTATCTCACGAGAGAGGAAAGAAGTGAACTTATTCAGCTCTCCTCTCCTGTGATGGATTACTGGAGTCCACATTCAAAAGAATGAATGTAACATAATTTTCGTTGACGAAAATATCGGAATACCGTCTAATATCGTCAAAGTCTGTTTGTGTTTAGCACAACATACCTCTGTGAATGTGCTTTTCCCCCCTTTGTTATATGAAAAACAAATACAGGAATAAACTAAACACCGAATCTGACTTATGATTAACGATGCGGCATCTTTTAATTTACCGAAACTGTGGCTAGAGTTACTCCATGGTCAAAGATATGAAAATAAACAATCAAGTAAAAAATAGATAACAACGTGCATAATTTTTAAAAAAGCACCGTAATTTCCGGCGTATAATCCGCAGCTCAAAGAGTCGTTTTTCGACCCAGAAATATTATTTTATAAAATGTAACTTAAAAGATCGCTGTAAATATTTAACTACAATTATTGAATAAAATTTCTGGGTCGAAAAACGACTCTTTGAGCTGCGGATTATACGCCGGAAATTACGGTACAGGAAAATAATAACTTCAAAGCCCGTGCAGCTTTAGAATATTCTCATTTTGTTTTTGAAAATGACTCGGAAAGAGTCGAACCATGTAAAACAACTAATAAAAGTTATTTTAATTTATATTATAGTTGTTAATGTTACACCTTTAGCGTTTAAATGTAATATACTATTACAAGGTTTTATAATTTATTATATCATTATATTATTATATTATTATACTGACTTATGACAAAAACTTCCTAATATTGAGCCAGACATGAGGAAGTTGTTCTTGATAAAACACGCCCACCCATTAGTCTTCTATAACAGTATATGAATCAGTGTGCGCCAATATATACTTAAGTATTAAAGTTTTTTTACTATACCAAAATACTGTATTTTGATAATTGGGCTTTATTAAAAATTAAATAAATTTGATAAATGCATTATTAAAATTTAATGGTGATACTACTTTTTACTTGAATGTTATTATAAAGCAGTCAATTTAGTAATGTAATCATTTATTTTAAATAGAGTAAAACCTGCTATGACGGAAACACAAAAAGCCGGAGAGATATTGCGTTTTAGACAGGTTTTTCTATATTAGCTTTACGTTTGTTTCCTGGTGGTACGCGGAAGTATGAACTTCGATTTTGCGGTACGTCGGTCTGAAAGTTTGAGAACCCCTGTTCTATATCATATGATAATATTTCCCCCTTATTAATACTGGGTTGTTGCAAATGAAATGACCGTTGAATAGAGTGATTTTTCTTAGTGTTTTTATGTTCTATATCATATGATAATATTTCCCCCTTATTAATACTGGGTTGTTACAAATAAAATGACCGTAGAATAGAATGATTTTTCTTAATGTTTTTATGTTCTATATCATATGAAAATATTTCATCTCTATTAATTCTGGGTTGTTGTTACAAATGAAATGACCGTTGAATGGAATGCTTTTTCTTAATGTTTTCATGTTCTATATCATATGATAATATTTCCTCCCTATTAATACTGGGTTGTTACAAAGGAAGTGACCGTTGAATGGAATGCTTTTTCTTAATGTTTTCATGTTCTATATCATATGATAATATTTCACCCTTATTAATACTGGGTTGTTGCAAATGAAATGACCGTTGAATAGAGTGATTTTTCTTAGTGTTTTTATGTTCTATAGCATATGATAATATTTCCCCCTTATTAATACTGGATTGTTACAAATAAAATGACCGTTGAATAGAATGATTTTTCTTAATGTTTTTATGTTCTATATCATATGAAAATATTTCATCTCTATTAATTCTGGGTTGTTGTTACAAATGAAATGACCGTTGAATGGAATGCTTTTTCTTAATGTTTCCATGTTCTATATCATATGATAATATTTCCTCCCTTTTAATACTGGGTTGTTACAAAGGAAGTGACCGTTGAATGGAATGCTTTTTCTTAATGTTTTCATGTTCTATATCATATGATAATATTTCCTCCCTATAAATACTGGGTTGTTACAAAGGAAGTGACCGTTGAATGGAATGCTTTTTCTTAATGTTTTCATGTTCTATATCATATGATAATATTTCCCCCTATTAATACTGGGTTGTTACAAATGAAATGACCGTTGAATAGAATGATTTTTCTTAATGTTTTCATGTTCTATATCATATTTGTATGATATATTCTATATCATATGATAATATTTCCGCCCTATTAATACTGGATTGTTACAAATGAAATGACCGTTGAAAGGAATGATTTTTCTAATGCTCCTGAAAGATTGAAGAAACTAAGGATTTTTAATATCATGCAAGGACGATGTTATCATTGTACACTGTAAAAAACGACAATTGTTTGTTAATCTACGAAAAGGAATATAGCAATGAACGCAAATATAGAATAATTTCTTCCGAGTTACCAACGATTCCGAAAACCGTTCTTTATCTTTAGAAACCCTAGAAACCAATTTATTTTCGAGATTTAAAGAAGCATTTATAAAACAAAATTTCTTTTCCTGCCACTGATTTTCAGAAACGTTTCTGACTAGTTTTTTTAGTGTATTAATCCGTTTCTTCAAACCGGAATATTGATTTTTAGGTTGCTATCAATTCTCAATTAAATATTTTCTTCTGCGTAATTGAAATTATATATGAAGAGTAACAAAGTAACATTAATGTTAATGTTATTAATTTATCTTTTTTGTCTGTCAAACATGTTTGTATGTAAAATATGTTTGTCTATAAATGTTTTCTTGAGAAATGATAGCATCCGAAAAACATATATTGAGGGTTGAGAAAACTGATTATTACACTATAACAACAACTCCGAAAATCAGTGGCAGCAAAAGAAACTTCTTTTAAGTAATGCTTTTTTAAATCTCGATATTATATTGGTTTATAAGGTTTCTAAAGATTAATAACGCTTTTCGGAATCATGGGTATCTTGGAAGAGGTTACTGTATATTTTTGTTCGTGGTTATATTGTATTTTCCTAGATTAAGAAACCTTTTTTTTTTTTTTTTTTTTTTTTTTTTTTTTGCAGTGTACTTATTTTATTTAGCAAGCACTTAGTATTGAATACTACCTTAATAAAATGACTAATAGAATCCAGTAAATTAAGAGGAATTTAAATTTGCAATATCTTTACGAATTCTATATGTTTTGCTCAACGAATTCTAACGAATTCTAGAATTTAAAAACGGAAAATCACAGACATAACTAATGATAGACTCATTTGGCTTTGATTTTTAAAATTTTGATTAAAAAGTTTGAGACAACGAAACGAATATTGAAGCCTCGTCCTTTGCTTTAATTATTCGGATCAATCAAAGAATTCAATTGAATCAAACTTACAGTAAATTAAACGGGAAATTGCCTGGAATCTGTAGTCACACTTCTTTTTAATTAAAATTCACTTGACAATAACAATATGAAGATTAAAGAAACTTGACAACTGAGTTAAGGATAAAAAAAAATACTCTTTCAAAGAACTTTGACCATAAATTACAGAGGAATATTATACAACGATCGTACATATTGGTTGTAATGTTTGGAAATTAAATGTGATCCAATAAGGATTTCAAAACTTCCTCTGCATCAAAAGAAAGTGTTGTTTGCCATATGGTGGATTTCATATGATTATTGATCGCTAAACTTTCGTTCCACTAGATAAAGATGATAATTTCAGATCGATATTGTGAAAATATTAGCAAATGCATCCATTTGTACATTAAGAAACCAGCACTTGTGATTAGGAATCGACTTTTATTGCTGCAAGATACCACATCACACACGACTGTGCAGAAAATCGATATTTTAGAATATAAAACTGTGCCTCATACTCTTATGGCATGCTTCAATTGATTATCGTTTACTCCCTGGCGCTCGCTCAAACGATTTTTGCATAAGAAATATTTTACCAACTAACTGTCGCCTTTGGTTCATAGGGAAGTAAAAGGATTTACTGATTCCAGGAACATTGTTTTTACATGGCTTAAATGAACTGTTAATTTTTGGGCAAAAATATATCGATGCTGCTGGTGATTATATTAATCGAAAAGGTACTTAAAATTATATTATTTTTAAATGATTTGTAACCTTTTCAGGCGCACTCGGTGCAAAAAGTATCCTGGAAAGGTTTTTTTTTTTTTTTTAAATGGGAAGAGGCGGGCAACAGTTTCGTTTGTAAACTTCAGCGCCTCTACATGTTAAGCAGGTTAAAAAATGCTTAAAATATTGCCAATATATATTGCATTAGCTCCCTGCTAAACCTCAAGTACAATTGTATATATACATTTTTTACTTCACATCCAGTAAAATATGAAAACGTATACTCTTTTGGGCATACTCTTGGCATACTCTTTTGGGTTACAGAAAAAACCGAAACAACAATATATATATAAATAGGTTGTACTACTGAAAAAGTTAAAATTGGTCATTTCATCTGTAACAATTCAATATTATAAAAGATATCTTAAATAAAAGAAATATTTTTTAAATGAATCTGATGTTTTACTTGTAACATTTAGCTCTAAAGCATTTGTATAAACTGTACTTACAGTTACATTTTAATGCTAGAAAACAAAAATTGCTAATATATATATATAACAATATTTTACACATTTTTGTGACACATTTTTTCATTTCAAAATTGATTATTTTAAGTGTTATTTAAAGTTAACAACTCTAAGAAAAAAATGTTTTGAAATATCACAGAATTAAACTACAGTGATCTATTTTTAAATTATAATTTAAAGCTACTACTTTAAATGTTCGTTGAAATATTTCACTTTAAAGGTTGAATATATTAACAAATAAAATTAAATGCTATTAAAATTAAATTTGCTGGTAAAAGCACTGAATTTTGAAAGAAGACTTTTTTAAATATTAATTATACAATAATAAAGTAAATTTATTAACATAAAATAGGGTTAAAACATGCTTTTAATTTTTAAAACATTTATAACAAAAACACCATCGAGCAAACTAATTAATATATTTTAAATAATCTAATTCAGCAATCTAAAACACATTTCTAAACAATGCAAAATACATAAAACATAAACAAAATTAATAGATTTTTTTAAATTGAAAATAAATATTAAAATTTTAATGAAATTTAATAATTAGTGTATTCTAATGATTTATGAATTAAAATGTATGCCTTTTCAATTATTTCCTTCATATCTAGAAAATAAATTAAGTAAATATGATATGTGAAATGTCCATTTTATTTCAATTTGTTCATAAGTGAACGAGATAATATAATATATTTATGTAACATAATATATAATATACATAATATATTTATGTAACTTTAATTAAATCTAAAGCGCGTGTATTTACTTTACGCTTGAGGCTGTTACAAATATGCTAATGAAATGTAACTTTTTTCTTATAAATGATAGAATGTATTTAATGTAGAATGTATTTATCATTCGCTTTATGCTGATATCCAATTACGGCATTACATTAGTGCGTTATGTCAAATATTAGTGCGGTGAACGTTAATGTTATGACAAACGTTAGTGCAGCAAAATATTTGGCGAGTTAATTACATTTTTAAATGAAAATAATTTCCTTAAAATATGCAATAATACACTGGATGTACGATAATTTGAACTCTGTTAATTCGAAATTTCAGTTAATTCGAAAATACCTGGCCTTTAGTCATAAATGCCTGAAAACCTTCCATTAGAACTACACTGTAAAAAATGACCAATGTTTCTTATTTTATGAAAATATATACTATAACCACGAATGAAAATATAATATAATCTTCTGAGTTATCCGAAATTCCGAAAAGCGTGTTCCATTGTCTTTTGAATCCCCAGAAACCGAAACATTTCCAAAATTTAAAGAATTACTTATAAAAGCAAAGTATTTTTTGCTTCCCGTATTTTTCAGAAACATTTCCGAATAGTTTTTATAGTGTATTAATCAGTTTTCTGAGCCTGGAATACCTGTTTTTTGAATGTCATCAATTCTCAAGTAAACGTTTTCAGCTGCAAAAGTTAATTTATACATGAAAGAGTAAAGAAATAATCCTAATTTTAATGTTAATATTAACGCTATTAATTTTGCATGTTTGCCTGTTAAACATATTTGTTGAACGTGGAAATGTTTACTTGAGAATTGATAGCATCGGAAAAAACTATATTCCGGGCTTAGAAAACTGATTAATACACTTTAAAAGCTACTCGTAAACGTTTCGAAAATTACGGGCAGCAAGAGAAAGTTTGTTTTTATAAATGATTCTTTAACTCTCGAAATGCCATTGATGTCTCAGATTTCTAAAGATAAAGAAACAATTTTCAGAATCATGGTTAACAAGGGTGAGTTTATATTATAAATTTATTTGTGATTATATTATATTTTCGTAGATTAAGAAACATTTGTCATTTTTTTTCAGTGTAATGTTAAAATAGGTTCATTACTTCGAATTTACATTTACCACCTCGACTAATACGAAGTGAAAAATTTAATATCTCAAAAATCTTTTATCTCTGAATAAAATTTAAATTTTGTGGTTTAAAAAAAATAAATTTTAATTTATTAAAGAATTAGATTTGAAAAGGAATATGCATATAAATTTTCACATCAAGAAGCAAATGACTAAAAAATAGTTGTAAATAAAAAAGCTAAAATTTTGTAAGCCGGATTGTGTTTTTAAACCAAAAACCCGGTTTGTGTTTTATGCCAAAAATCATTATTTTGTTTCTACCCATTCTCATTTTTTAACTCGTGGACTCCAATTCGATTCAGCAACCGCGCACTCTACACCAGTGCGATTTGGTATTCCGCAAATTTAACTGCGTATAACTTTGTTGGCAACATAGTGATAATGAAATTTAACGCATGATTCCTATACAAAATTTAATCAAGAATCGAACTCTAATACAGTGAAACTTCCATCTAACGAAGTCTCAGCGTTACACTTAAAAACTTCGTTATGAAGAAAATTCGTTAAATAGAAATCAACATAAATTCATGAAATTTTTCCTTCAGATATGACAAACAGTCTATATTGGATTCAGCAGCATTTGATTCAGTTTCAATTATGAAACTGTCTTTTACAAAACAGTTGCGTACAGTCGATGAAATCACGTCACATTCCCAAGCTTTGGCTCAAGCCTTCATAAGTTCTGATGCACAGATTCT
This sequence comes from Maratus michaelseni, assembly GCA_963931845.1. Taxonomy (NCBI): domain Eukaryota; kingdom Metazoa; phylum Arthropoda; class Arachnida; order Araneae; family Salticidae; genus Maratus; species Maratus michaelseni. Next base: position 252,234,645 of record OZ007594.1, read on the forward strand.
CAAACTAATGTTTTCAAAACATTGTCTTTTTTCTGGCTTTTTCGATAAATATACAGGGTGGTTATAATATAAGTATCTCTATTTGGAGCTGTCGGTAGCTCGAAGGAATGATCCGAATGAAACCAAAATTGGTATACTTACTATTCGAGAAGGGGGAAGCAGAATGGAATAATAATTTCAATAATCACCGACAGATGGCGCTACTGAGTGTGAAATGTACTGTGTAATACAAGAACAAAAAATTAACGCGCAGACCGAATGGCACACTTAATTTATTGGAAAATGTCTCAGTGAACGTGAAAACTCTTTTGCATGGCGGTGCCGAGATCATGTTCAGGTTCCACATGGTCATTGTGCTGGAGGACACAATCCAGGCTGTGCACAACTTGCTCAATTGCGGAATGTAATGCATCAGGAGTGATGATTCGTACATGTTATGATATGCAGCAAAGTCATTGCGGTTTGTGACACCTCTACGGTACACAATATTACACATTACATGTCACACTCAAATGCGACATCTGTCGGCGATTATTGCAATTAATTTTTTTTATTGTTCCATCCTTCTTCCTCCTTCTCGAATAGTAAGTGTACCGATTTTCGTTTAATTCCTGTTATTCCCTCAAGCTACAGACAGCTCCAAATAGGGATACTTATTTTATAACCACCCGGTACTTCCAGATTTTTTATTAATCCTTAGACTAATGGCTGAAATTTAGAAGTTGTATTAGCACGAACAAAAATAATTTTGAAGTTGTTCGATTTGCATTTTAAAGCACATTCTTGTGGATGTACAAAGTAATTGTCTATCAGCAATGGAAGGCCAGAAAGGTAACTGTATGACTCTAATTGATATTTTTTGCTTCAATGCATCTGACGCCATTACGTCACTACATCTTCTAATCTATATCATTGCTTGTAAAAGGGGATTTTAACTTCCCCCATCTGTCAGCGCTGGAGTGTCGGTGTGAGAGAGTAAGAGAGAGTAATTATAACAAGTGTTTTTCTTAGTGCGAAAAAAATTGTTTTATTTAGCACCAAGCAGAATTTCAATTATTTAAATGTGTTTTAATCATTTTTGTACAATCCGCTGAAATAAATTCGCATATTCATCGCAGCAGCAACCTCTTAGTTTAAATTCTGTACATGTACAAAAGTGGAATAAACTTCGTTATATAGAATATATTTTTCGTAATATGGAGATTAATTTACATGCTAAGGGTGTTCAAAGTCAAAGTTCTGCAGAAAATTTCGTTAAGTAGAAAACTTCGCTAAATAGGGACTTCGTTAAAGGGAAGTTCTACTGTATTTATGTTTATCAAACATTTCATTTTGTTGATAAAAAATACGAATTAATGAAAGCATTATTCCAAAAAACGCCACCATTTGAAATTTTGGTCGATGTAATTTTCCACTAGTGTGGAGTTTACTGGTTAATACTTTTCGAGTACATAAAAAAAAAGTAAGGAAAAAGAAAGTATTTAAAAGTTTGTAACCAAGATAAACAAAACCATCAAACCACACTATTTATATCAGACTTTGAATGGGTTTTTTAAAAATGTTAAATACTGAGGTTTCTTACATTGTTACTCCGAAGCCGTTTAAGATAAATTCGTGAAATTGTGGCATAGCATTTTTGGACAGTCTATGTGCTAAAAATAAAATATTGGTAAAAGTTTTGATTAAATTTCGAAAATAGCATTAAAAAAAAGTATTCATCTTTTTTTTTTTCATAATTTCAAAATGTATTTTTTTTTTTCAAGATTCATTTTTACTTTTGGTTTTAGTATATAGACTATCCAAAGCTGAATACATAGTTAGAATTTCACGAACTTATCTTAGGCTGTTTCATCGTAGCAATGCGCAAAAACATCGGACATACATCATTTTGAAATTTCTCTAAAATGTGAAATAATAATATGATCAAATGGTAGTTAATGATAGAATTTTGTTTAACCAAGTTTGACGAGGGTAATAATGTGAGTTTTTAAATACTTTTTATTTTGCATGTAAAGGAATAAATAACGAGAATAAGTTAAAAACAGATTTTTGCTGCATATTTAAAGATAGACCTCTTAAAGCCTTTTCTAACTTTATAATTATAATAACCTTTTAGCGTATGTTTATTATGTTCCTTTTATAGTGGTATAAGAAGTATTATGTTTATAGCGCAATTGAAATATGTTAATGACTTTCGTTTTACTTAAAAAAAAAAAGCATGAACAGTTTTTTTTTATATATGTTGTTTGTCAAAAAATTATTTGAAAATATATTAACTCATATTTACTAGGGAAGGTCCTCAACTGCCAGATCGGGATTTTGTCGAGAGTGGTGTCGTTGGAAAGCTTTTACCATGGGGATCAAGGAAATGTACACAACTACCCGTCGGAATGCAAGTGGTGAGGAAGTGAGGAATTGTAGGACGATGTATTTCTGTCATTTATTGATTTCTCCAGGTCGCTAGTATGCAGGAAAGACACTCTGTGTGGCTTACAGTACAGTTATGTAACCTGTTTTTGCCAGTGTGAAGTTGGTGAAAGTTCCATGCTCTTTCTAGTAAGAAACAGAAGATTGTGACCACATTTTGTCGACATGACCACTAGTGAAACCATAATAAAATTGCATAAGTTGGCCTATAACCAATTCTCCTCGCCCACCTTCTATGACATGCGTTGCTATACCTTTAAAAAGGCTTTGATTAGAGACTTGGATCCCGTCTTTCGATCAGTTAAACAGGCATGCTTTAACTTAACTAATAACACCTGTGACAACTACGTACTGACTGAACTGAAGACAACTCCCTTTCATTGTGAGTACCTCGTGTGGGAAACACTCGTGCTTGAGCCATTTCTATTCAGAAATACACTAGCATCCGTGAAGCTACTTTTTCCACCAAACATAAACTGTCTTCTCTGTAATCTCTGTAATCCGTCAACTCTCTTTTCTACTACACAGAGTGTCTTTCCTGCATAGCTAGCGACCTGTAGAAATCAATAAATGACAGAAATACGTCGGCCAATAACTTATCACCAGTTGCATTCAGACGGGTAGTTGTATACATTTCCTTGATCCCCATGGTAAGAGCTTTCCAACGACACCACTCTCGACAAAATTCCGATTTGGTAGTTAAGGACCTTCCTTAGTTAGTGTTATAAACATCTAATAGTGTTATATTAACTAGTGATACGTTGAAAATTTTCAAACTGAGTGAAAAAGTCTCCAGACCAGGAATCGAACCCAGGACCTTTCATGCACCGTACGAATTTTCATCCTGCATGATTTCTTTATCAATAACTTTGGTTAAAAAAAAAAAAAAAAGCTAATGTTATTAACAGTTTTTATATCATTTACAGTTCTGAATTAATTCTCTAAATTCTAACAATTCCCTGGCATAGACGATAAATCAAAAGCAGAAAGACAATCTATAATGAAGAATTCATAAACTAATCTTGAACATTAGCGAAATTGTTTGATCGGTCTATTATTTTAAATTGGCAGATTTTACCCTGCGAGTCGAATTTTGAAAGGAAAAGGGCGATACATGTGTGGCAACTTAGTTTCCGCGTGATAAAGTCTATTCAATTCAGTATTCAACTTAGTGAATTTGAAAGTCGAGAGCAGTTTTAAATTAAATTGATGTATGGGGTTTGAATTATAATTTAGTGAGTGCTTTTTGAGAAATAAGAAGCACATTTGCAGGAGTACAGGAATATTATAAGTAAATTAATTATCAATTTTGAACTTTAGAGGATTTTAAAAGTTTGGTAGGTTGAAGACTAAAAAATTAAATGTGCTTTCACCTTCTCCAACCAAAACTTTTTTATATTAATTTATTATAATAACGATGGAAGTTTGTTTGTATATCTGTGTGTGTGTGTTTATCCGCTGTGTTTTGAAGAGACTGCTGCACGCAGAGCTACAAAATTTGGAAGGAAGGTACCTCTATGTATGTAATTATGTACCTCGAAGCCCGATTTTGCATTTTTTGATTAAATATTTTATGCAATTTTTAGCGGTTTTTCACATTTTGCGGTGATTTTTTCACATTAGTTAAAGGAATCCGGTTTCAATCTTTTAGCCCAATATGGTAATTTTTCTCGTATTTTCAATAACGTTTATTCGGAATGCCTACAGCGATTTTTGAATTTTTTGCGAATTTTTATATGCGATTTTTAGAGTTTTTTCGCGTTCTGAGGCGATTTTTTGATATTCAAAATAGGAATTCTGTTTCAAAGTTTTAGTCTAAACCTTTGTTCTCCGCGATTTTCGATATTTTAGCGATTTTTAATGAGATTTTATGTGGGTTTTTTGTGTTTCGGGTTCGATTTTTTGACTTTCGTAAAAGGAATTCGGTTTCAAACTTTCAGCTTAGTATGGCAAATTTTGTCCTCCACGAATTTTGAATTTTTAGCAATTTTAATGTGATTTTCAATGCGATTTTTAGCGTTTTTTTTGCGTTTCGTGCCTTTTTTGACAAAATTCCAGTTACAATGTTTTAGCCCACTATAGTAAATACTGTCCTCTGCGATTTTTGAATTTTTCGAGATTATTAGTGGGTTTTTTTGTGTTTAGCGGCGATTTTTCCCCATTAGTAAAAGGAACTCGGTTTTAATATTTTAGTCCAATATAGTTAATGTTGTCTTCTTTGCAGTAAAAATTATTCGGAATTTGAACAGCGATTTTTGGAATTTTTCTCAAATTTTTATGCGACTTTCAGAGTTTTTTCGCGTTTTGTGGGGATTTTTTGACATTCCTAAAATGAATTTGGTTTCAAACTTATAGCTTAATATAGTAAATTTTGTCTTGTTTCCAATAAAAATTTTTTGGAATTCCTGCAGCGTTTTTTGGAAATTTTCTCGTTTTTTAGAGTTTTTTTCGCGTTTTGTGCGGTTTTTTGACAGGACCGGGCAACGCCGGATAGGCCAGCTAGTATTTAATATATGAATATTTTTACTTGTTAAAGAAATGTTATGAAGATATTATTAGGCCTGCCTTTCTCGAGTAAAGAAAAAGCATTTATTTCTTGTCAAAATGCAAGAAAGATTAATTCAAAATATTTTCCATAAGAATCTACAATGTTCGCCCACCTATCAGGCAACAAACAAATTTCGCAATGGAAGATGTCAGGTTCTCTTGAATCATCCTAGTCATCCAGCGAATTTTTGATTTCGACATAAAAACTGAACCACTCTCCAGAAAGAACACTCTGCATGGAGCGGCAGAAATGATAATATGAAATAACAATATCTGATGAATACAACCGATCAGCCAACATATTCCAGCGAGGTAATTTAGAGTTTCCTTGTCTAGTCTTACCGAATGTGGGCGAACATCTGGTAAGAGCAAAAGAGCATAGTCTACTATGAAATGTTGTAACTGCATCGTGCGATCAATGGCTATGTTGTGAGCAACAGTTAATCAATTTGAATAAAGCATTGAAGCAAAAATGTCCAAAATATACCAAAAAATGCTACAAAGTTGTGTAAAATATGAATATCCAGATGCTGCAAAACCACCAAGAAAACTCTAGAAGCACTCTTCTGGTATGTATTGCCCTACCCACCGTTTTCATGAGATATTATTTCTTCAGATTATCGTTTGTTTGGCTTTAAGCAAATCGACCTTTCTGGATAGTGGTTCAGTTCTTATGTAGAAATGAAAAATTGGCTTGATGCCTAGATTGCTACAAAAAAAAAAAAAAAAAAAAAAAAAAAGATTTTTTTCCATTGCGGAATTTGTCTGTTGCCTCACAGATAGGCGAATGTTACAGCAAAAATGCAAAAATACTTTCAATAAATCTTTCCTTCATTTTGACACGCGTTTTTTCCTCTCTCGAAAAAAGGCACAGTTATATTTATGCACATAATGTAAAAATGTCATTCCACAATCTTTCTTCAGTTAAAGAAAAAAAAAAAAACTGATTCTATGATTAGAATGTAAAGAAAAAAGAAATGAAACTGATAGATCAGTAAACGAAATATATTAGTTGATCCATTCATATTTAAGTTTTTGATAAGGTTATCATTTTTTTTTTTTAAATTCAGTCCTAAAACCATTTGTACGACTTAGTTATTATATTAAATGTTGTACTTACAACACATTTCTCAGTAAAAATTTTGTGCAATTTAAACACATATCTATTCCTTCACAGGATTATTTTATCTACAAAATTGCGCCATTTCGCACCGTAGCCAATAAGATACGACTCACTGTCTGACGTCACTACGCGCGAACTGTGATTCTCTGTTCTGTGTTTCAATTAATTTTGTGCTACCCTATAAATATGTATATATATATATATTTGAAAATGTTACGAAATGGAATACGGTTTACGAAAATATAATGTAACTTTTTCCGAGTAACCCACGAATACGAAAAGCACTTCTTTGCTTTCCGAAACTTAATAAAACAATCGATTTCCGAGATTTAAAGAAGCATCTCTGAAAGAAAAGTTGCTGACTGTAATTTTTGGAAACGTTTTTCCAAGTAGTTTTTCCAGTGTATTTATTAATCAGTTTTATCAACACGAAATATCCATTTATCGGATGTTATCAATTCTCAAGTAAACATTTTTTGGTGTGAATACAGCTATGAAACATTTTCAGAGCATAATTTTTATACGCTAGAGTAACAACAACAACAACAAAAAAAATAATGTTAATGTTACTAATGCTGTTAATTTAGTATGTTTGTCTGTTGAATATGAAAACCTTACTTGAGAATTGATAGCATCGGAAAAACCGATATTTCGTGTTGAGAAAAACTGATTAAAAAATGTCCAAAAACACACTACCACTTTCATTTTACTACCTTCCGATTTATCTGCTTATTCAAAACGGACAATTTTGGTGTCCTTTATTTCTATAAACACTCCTGAATGTGATATGAGGGTTCAAAACGTTAATAACTAGTCTTAGTTTCCCACAACCATATTATTAAAAAAAAAGTGAAAATGGCTGTTTTTCAAGGGGTTGTCCAAACACATCCTACTTAGTAATTTATCTCGCAATAAATCAAAAAACGCCAAATTTTGTTCAAAAGCCTATTAAACTACCGTCTTGAAACTTTATGTAAAGAAAAAAGCGCATTTTCTTCATTTTTTTATTTGCAGAAAATTTATTTCTTCTTCTTTGCAGTCTTTGCAGAAGTCTTACTTAGTATACCTCTTTTTCCATTCCAGCACATTCGTTATGTTCCCAACATTCATATTTGTAGCAATGAATCCAAACTTCCTCTCTAATATCATCTGAAAAGAGTCCATCACAGAAAATGCATGCTACATGTCATGATCAGGTTTTTCCTCTCAGTGGAACCGCCAACTCGTCATCGTCACTGTCGTCGGTATGATAGCCCATTTTCAGACCATCCAGTACAACTTCAAGTTGATGGTCTCAGCAGCCATTACAAAACAAACGAATCGAAACAAGTGCTGTACATGAAGCTCAGGACATCTAGTTTGAGATGAGATGGTAACTACTTGTTTTATATTGAAGAACTAATATCGCGTTCACATTATGATAGTTAAATGACTTAACTTGAAGTTCTTTGAAGCGGACGACCCGGAATCAAAATTTTCGACCTGAGCAAGTTTCTGAAACGCATTTATCTTTGAGATCCTCTCTTAACTATGAGTTGAGTGGAACTTTGTCTTTTGAACTAATTTTCTTATTTGAAATTGCTTATAAATTTCGAGGTGATTTCTACAAGTAATTAATCAGTTTTTTCGAATGATCCTTTCAATCGTTTATTTATTTAACACCCCGGAAAGGATAAAAACAATATTGATTATGTACAGTTAAAAGTTGCAATTACAAATTTAGCAACTTATGCGCAAGGGCAGACATCTGTTTGGCAAGTTGAGTCTCTTAAAATGTTTGGTAATATGAACGGGTGAAGCCTAATCCCGAGTTGTCCAGATCAAAAAAGTTACGCTAAGTGACTTAACTTTAATAATGTGAACGTGATATAAGGAATGGAGAAATTAAATTTCACATACCTTGAAAAGTTTTGGGTTCCTCAAAAGTAGGTTTTCTGATGAAAACAAGTCGCACAAGCTCACGTGGGTCAAGGACCAAGACCATATGCTCACCATTCTTTCCCCACTTGTTGCTGTTAAGTTCGGAGCCATTACCACAACCGTGCAAAACTACCTTCCCCCACTTTCAGTAAGTAGCCCGTATTTAGACTCTGATTTTATTTTTACACTGTGTGAAAGTATATAGAATATATTTTTTTACAATAATTTTTTTTATTTTGCAGGTAAAGAAATGTATGTAAAGTACAAGACTTATTTGTGAATGTTTTTATTACTAGGAGGCTCTGCCCTCTATGAGCTACGCTCGCCAACCCCAATTCTGACACCGCAAACTCTAAAAACACGCTAATTTGATTTTTGTCTAAAACGATTACGAAAGGTTAAATGCTAATTAAACGACCAGTGGCGATCTCCTGTAATCAGGTTTCCATTCATTTCCCTGACTTAGGAATTTTAAGGCCGAATTAATTGCTGTTGAAACAGCTAATATCTGTTTTTGTAATTGATTAAATAAGATCAATTAAACATTTGAAAATCAACTTGTATAAAATGGCTAAGTAAGCAATGTTAATTTCCAACAATAGGTAAAAGATTTTGTCTAAATATATGAATCTCTCGTGTAAATATATTTTTAAATTCGAACTGTTTGGAAATATTGTTTTAGCATTTTAAATATGACGTGATTTTTCCATTTATTGCTTTTAACGCGCAATAATTTAATTATTATTTTCACGTTTTATTTCCTTTTTAATATTCACGTGTAAGAACATTTTTATGACATAATTTTACTGCTTTTAACACGCGATCATTTAATTATTATTTTACAGATTTAGTTCTATTTTTAATAGTCACGTGTAAATACATATTTTAATTGGAAAGGAATATTATCATGTGCACTATTTTACAAATTGGAAATAATTTAAAATACTGCCGTTTCGAAATATGAAATAAATAATGAAAATTTGAATAATAATAATAATAATAAAAACCTAAAAAAGTAGTCAAATTAAAAAAAAATAATTGCACACTGTACATCGCAAGCTTGTGTAACTATATCCCATCAAATTATGGTTAAATTGCTATGTATAATTTTTGTTCCTATAAAACTTTTTTAACAGAACTATTTTGCCCGACTTCAATATTAAATACCTCTAAAAATAATTCTTCGATTTAAAAACGGTCTACTTCAGCGTGTTTATCGAACATTTTACTATAAAACGACCAATTTATATATTTTTATATGCAATAGTCTTCTTAATATTAGCCTAGAAGACCTCCGGGAACAAAACATTAATTTTTTTTTTAGAATAGAGAGATATTTTATAGAATTGATATAATGATTCATGGATGAAAATGAAAAACAAAAGTCTGCATCATATCCTCGAAAAACAAACAAACAAAACTAAATATTATCATGTTTTCATAATTAATTTTAAATAATGATTTTGAGAATTAAACCTTTTTTTCTCTGTATTTATTTTATTAAAAATGCATGCTTATGTTCAGTTGGGGGGTAATAATAATTTATAACTGGGGAAGCTGTTTTATCAAAAGAAATCACACTGGAACCGAAGTATTCAAATTAACCGGAATCTACTGTGTAAGTTTTACATAAAACAAACAAACAACAACAACAACAATAACAACAACAACAACAACAACAACAACAAAAAAAAAAACAGCGGTGTGTGTGTTTTCGCTGTAAAAACTCCACTCAACTTTTATTACTGTGCGAACATTTTAATGACAGTTACAATGAAGACGGACAGACGAGTACACTCCCAGGTAGAATATAAATAGATGAACAAATCAAAGATCATAAATACTTTTCAACTGTGTTGGAAAGCTAAATATTGCGCTTTTTTTCTATTCTTATTAAATAATTTATTCTGGTGCAGTTGGTTATGACTTCCAGAAATTTTGTAAAATTTCTGCCAAAGCTGTTGGGATTTGCATTTTATGGAAAAGATTTCCACAGTTAATTTCTATGAATAATTTCCATATTTCTTGAAACTTTTTGATTCTGTTCGAGTGTCTTAACTCTTGCCTATAGCTCTGGTTTGAAATTTCCGCGATGATGTAATATTTTTTTAGAACATTCATGTTAATTTTCTCTCTCGCCTCTGTGAATGCTTTCCGAAGTTTTTTCAATGTCCATGAAAGGAGTCTTCCTAACGTTCGCTTTAACAAACATATAACTGGTTCTAAATAGAAATTTGTAGTACTACTGGTTGAAACATTACTTTCTTTGAGTATCTGTAACTAAAACAATGCATTTTTTAACACTTTCCAACATAGCTGAAAACTGTTTATGACTTCGCTTTGTCCGACAGTCTGCCCTTACTCTAACTCGCGTAAATATTCTGGGTTTGTTATGTAATTGGTATACGTTACTTAGGTTTACTATGGCATGTTCGGTATTGAAAATGAAGTGTAATATAATTATAATTGGTTATAATTGGTTTACAGGGACACTCAAAACAATTCCGTTACATTATGCTCTATGGGAAAAAATTGTTTACAATTTATTTTAATGATATTACACTATTTCAAACATATAAAGGTTGTACGAAAAGTCTGGAAATGGTCGAATAACTCAAAAAATATGCATCGGAAAGAAATACGGCAAAATTCATGTTCAACAATTTGCAAAAATCTGTTTAAGGATATCAAAGTTTCCCCCCACCAACTCTGCCCCCTGGGGGAAAAGGGGGGCAACTTTGAAATCTTAAATGATAACCCCCTTTTTATTGCAGATTCAGGCGCTACGGGAAAAAATACGTAACTTTTGCACTGAATATTTTCTTCGGAAAATCGTAGATGGCGCTATAATCTAGTAAATGCAGTGAGAATCGTTTCCATTGAAAAGTCAGGAAACAGTTGAATAACTCGAGAAATGTACATCGGATTCAAAAACGGAGAAATTGTTCAATATTTTAGAAAAATGGCAACTTTTATATCCCTAAATAGATTTTTCTAAAATATTGAACATGTATTTTTCAGTTTTTCAATCCGATGCCTATTTTTCGAGTTATTCGACCGTTTCCAGACTTTTCAATGGAAACGATTCTCACTGCATTTTACTCGATTACAGCGCCATCTACGATTTTCCGAAGAAAATATTCAGTACAAAAGTTACGTATTTTTTCTCATAGAATCCGAATCTGCAATAAAAAAGGGGGGGGAGGTTATCATTTAAGATTTAAAAGTTGATCCCCCTTTACCCCAGGAGGCAGAGTTGGGGGAGCTACTTTAATATCCCGAAATAGATTTTTGAAAAATATTGAACATGCATTTTTCTGTTTTTCAATCCGATGCATACTTTTCGAGTTATTCGATCGTTTACAGACTTTTCGCACACTCTGTATATCACTGAGGTACACTACAAGATTTTTAATATAGAATAGGGTGTAAACAGCACTTATCGTTCAATAACCACCCCCCCCCACCCCCACCCCCCAAAAAAAGAGTTTGTGAATGTAAAGTAAACTTTCTGAAGAGATTCATGATTGCTGCTGGGTCTTAATATGTAGGTAAATTAAAGCTCAAAAAAGTATCAAGTAAAGCTAAATTAAATTTACTCTATTATCAGCAAAATATTTTAGAAGAATTCTAGTTTTATATGAAAAATATATCAATGAAGTCGAGTTTCATGTGGGCTCTTCAGTCACACTTCCAAATTTATTGATGCACATTTACCGAAAAAAAAAAATTACAAATGTGAATATATTGGCATAGAATTTAGGCATAGATATTACCACGAAATTCGTTTCTTTAAAATTCAAACGACCTTCTGTACTAGGTTGTAAATTGGATGAATCGACTCCTTTACCTGGAATTTTATACCTTTCTTTGGCGCTATATGAACATCTGCTAAATTACAAAGCAAATTGCTATTAAAGATTCTTAATTACCAGGCTATTTGCCAACATTGTGTTGTATTCCGCTCCAAATGTTCTTATTTATTTAATCCGATTTCAAATAAAGAATAAGTTGATTAAGCAATATCATTAACTACTTAATAATTAGATATACTGATTATAAGTATTTTATTTTGAGTTAGATTTGTGAAATTTAAGAAACATACATATAGAGAAGATAAAACCCCCAACAAAATTGAAACTTTTTATGAGCACAGAAACTTTCTGTTTTATAATACAAAGAAAAAAAAAGGAATGCTAGAAATCAAACCACATTTAAATAAAATACATTTAAATCTTTTTATTAAATTTGAAAATACAAAAGACAAAAGAATATTTTTTTTGGCAATAACGCCAGTTTATTTTCATATCAAATATCAAGATTGTTGACAGCTTGTATCATTTTAGATTTGTTATATTATATTCAGTATTGCTTATTTATATACACTAGGCCCCCTTGTCCACATTTAGAAAATTTATTCAACTGAATACTTGTGAATTCATATGAGGTAGATTAAAAAAAAATTCTGACTTTTTAAAAAGTCAAAAAAAAAAAAAAAAAATCATCAGATAATACAGTTTGCATCAAAATCATACTATTTTTATTTGTCATGAAAATGTTTTGCTCATAGATAAAAAATGCAGCGGTATGAAAGTGGATAAGCATTTTACATAATACTTATAAGAAATTTATCCCCTGCCAATTTTCATTTTTTCCCCTTTTCCGTTATTTTTGTACTATTACAGACTTTTAAAGTGAGTTTATACAATATTGGTCTCTACTTGATAAAATATTGTTTGTGAAATTATTTTACCAAACGAGGCAAAAGACTTCACACGAGACAAAAAAGTTTACAAGAAACAAACATTTCCAAAATACAGTACAATCTATCGGCGAAAACTCAATTCATTTTTTGTTGTCGCAAAGAAATCCAAATTCATGGCATGGATTTTGAAGCAAACTAAATTTTCATGCATATAATCTGTATCTTGCAGAAATTTTTAAGAGTCTCAACTTTTGCCCTACCTCGTATAGCAACAGGAATTTTATTCAGATATTATTATTGAAAGTATTGACCTAATCAGCAATTTCTGCTTTCATCATCAAAAAATTTCTTGATTGCATCAACAGCACTGAAATTAAGAGCTGGAAAGCTGAAAAAAAAATCGTCGTGGAATACAATTATCTTCCAGTATGTTTCATTATTCATTTTTTATCAATTTTCTACGGAATTAGCGCGTATTTGAGCCAGATACTCCTGAAAAGTTTTCGTGACAGGCATTCTTTTCTCCAACACATATTGTAACGTACAGAGTTACTGTAATCTAACAAATCAATATTTTCTAGATTTAAATGTATGAAAAATTAATAATGATTTTCTTGGCAGCTTCTCAATGTGAATCCATTAATCCGTTCAAAGAAACTTCGGGTATAAACTTAAAAATTATGTATTACAAAAATTCAACTATGTGTTGTTATACAGCTATAGTATTTTCGAGCAATAATTAGAAAGAAAGAAATAAAATAGAAGAATGTGTTTAAGAAACATACAAATTAATATACACCTGATTATTGACTAACTCTTTCTTTAGTTGATCATAATTTCATTGCTTTCACATTCAAAACGATTAATTTTCTAATAATTAATACTTTTAACAAAATATCCGAGAACTCTATGGAACGTCGTTTTACACATATGTCATTTTACTATTGCAATTTTTTTTTTTTTTTTTTTTTTTTTTTTTTTAAAGAATTCATGCCAAATCAAGTCCACACTAAACAACCATGTTAAACATGTTTCACAAACAAGATTAGCTGAAGCTGCACATGTGTGTTAGGCGTGTAAAGTCAGAATTGCGCCAGTGTTTCAAACGCTATGTTTCACCAATGTCACGTCACAAATAAGCACACTTAGAGGCGAAAAAGACACATAGAGAGGAAGAAGAGTGCAAAGCTGATGCCTGAAGCAAAATAACAAGAGAGAAAAATGGGAATTGGAGGATGAGAAAAAATGCAGGGAGAAATGCATGAGTGAGCGGGGTGCGATGATGTTAGAAGGGGTTGTCTTACTTACCCCATTCTGTTTTCTCCCCCGAACTATTGAGGGCACCTACTCCTCTCGTCGACAACATCCCTGGTGAGAAATGGCACTCAGATTAGAGCACTTCAAATATCACTTTGCACTCTACTTACTCCTTTTTTTTTAAATGTTTTTTTAGACATAACGGCAAGAGAATGAATTACATATATGCAGCAAATTTATTTGTGAACTAAAATAACCTGTTGATTAGAAATCGTCATTCTGAAAACTTTGAATGCATATGGAAGATTATTTTATTATTGGACTCTTTTAGTTTTTACTATTTTTAGTGACCATTATTTTTACTGAAAGCCTTTGAGTGTAGATGGCATCACTTGTAGTTGATTTTATGTGTGTTTAATTGGAAGTTTTGCAAGTTATTTTTTGACTTTGTTTATAGATTTTTTTTTTTTAGGATTGTTTCAATAATTTTTGTGTTTTATTTTCACTGGTTAATATTTCAGAACGTTAAAAAGTATCACTATGAAAATGTTAAAGGAAGTTTTTAACTATGGCAAAGAAATAAAAAATTATAAAGGTACATTAGCAGTCTTTATGAAAAAAGTATGCAACAAAAGGAAGCTCAAGAACAAGCTGATTTATGTACTTAACTTGGGGTCAAAATGTATCACGTCTCAGAACCATGTAAGCAAATGCACAACATGATCCTATACTTTTGAAGTCTCAGAGAATGAGAACTTAAATAACTTACTCATGATTTGGCAGAGTCTGACTCCGGCAGTACCTGCAATTCGAAGTCTTATGATGGTAAAGGGCAATAAATAGATAGTAAAATCATTACACGATAGCACGATAGAGTATAAGTAATTTTTACGTTGGTTATTATACAGTGATAAATATTTTTGTAAGTTTTTTTTCTCCAGTTTACATCTATATTATTGAAACACGTATTATGCAGTTAATAATCTAAATTTGAAAAATAATTTAAAAAAAAATCATTGAAATAAGAAACAGTTGTATTACGCACTTGTAAAATGTGGTTACACGAGAGTTTGACTCAGAAAATTTAAGAATGTATATCAAATTTACATTTCATTTAACATATTGTTTCAAATTACACCCCTTCTCCATTTTTCTTACGAAAATTAAAACAAATAACAAACAGTTTAAATATTGATTCATTTTCATATTTCTGCATGCTGCTATATGTGTATATTAGTGCTTTAAAACAATAGCAGTATCACAGTTATCAAAATGATTAATTATGCACATGTGTTTAATTTGTAAATGTTTATTGATTTTCATTATACTCTTAAAAATTACAATTTGCGGACATTTCAATCCCAGTGAAATTTTAATAAGGAACGTCAATATTAAACAATGCTGAAAACATATTTCTAAAACATAAATAGCATCAATATAAATTATTTTGAATTTACCTTTGATTAAAACACCAAAAGACCATGTTGTCTTTTATAGTATACTTAATTTGTTTCTATGTACCCTGTTCATTTACTTATATACATTTAATATTTGATAAAAGTTTAAAACCAACGTTTAATGCTTCAATAAAGTACAAAAATCGCAGACCAGTTTCGACAGCATAATAAGCTTGTCCTCGTCAGTGTGGAATGCAAGAATTAAAATTTTTCGAAAGAAAAAAAAATGACATGTCCCATGACATGTTTTGTGAACCAACGGAAGAACAGAAGGAAACCATATGAAAAATAGGGCGACTCTCGAGTAGAGCGAAATAATCAGTATGATCCTCTTTATTTATTTAACAAATGGCTTCGTTCTGTTTTCCTATTCGTTCTCCTAAGCTAACAGAGGACATGTCCTCTTGTTTTGAGCAAAATTATCACTTGTATTTTACACTGTCGGCGACAAGCTTATGCCGCTGTCGAAACCGGCTTGCAATATTTGTACTTTATTGACATACTAAACGCGGTTTTGAACTGTTATCATTAACATTGCGCCAATGTTGTTTATTACACATTTAACACTTATTGTTTCTTTTTTATTTCTTTTGTATTTATTTTCAAAAATTTCGAATTGCAGCTAATTGGTTGATTCGGAGTGAAAAAGTAAAATTTGAATGGAGAGTGTTTTCAGATATTTAAAAAATAATATATATATTTCAATGGTTAAATTATGAGGCTTTTTAAAATGGAATTAGAATAGCAGTAAAATTCAAACATCAAATTTCCCATTGTGCTATTAAACGAATGTATTAAATTAAGTAGATCTCTACTTACATCTACACACCCGCCCCCCCCCCCCCAAAAAAAAAAAAATCTAAGATATATTTGTTTAATTTTATAATACAAAATCAAGAATATGAAATTATTTATATTTTATACATTTAAATATGTTCTACTACTATCCGTTTTAAAAAAAACGTGACAGTAAAAACAAGAAAAAGAAAATTCCAAAAGCTTTAATTTCTAATTATATTTCATACGCATATTTTTAGAGAATTCCATTTGAGATTATTAGAAGAAAAAATATATTCAGCTATAATTTATTAAAATTTTAACGTTTTTTAAAACTGTAATTTTTTAAATCCCAAGCCTACTTCGGATTTTAATCGCTTAAAAGGAAAAATATGTATCGCATTCATTTATTTTTAATTTTATATTGTTAAAAAACGAATGATAACGAATCAAACATATGTTTTGTTTTGGATATAATTGCTTTTCATGCACACTAAAAGAATTCATCAAATTATATTTAGAGTTAAATACTAACAGTTTTTAATTTCGTATTGATATATATATATATATATATATATATATATATATTCAGTTCAGTTTTTACCGCTCTAAAGGATGTTATTGTTAGATTTAACATTATTTTTGATTAAACGGCATATCATTTTTTTAAAATTCATTGGTATTTAAAATTTTCCTTAATTTTTTTTTGTTTCTTACTAATTAAATTTTGACGATTATATGTCAATTGTTTTACTAAAAAGTTTATTTTAATTTACAAGTTCTGATTTTAAGCTAATTAAATTTTCCAAATGACAAATTTCAAACAAACATTCAGAATAGAATTACTAGAATTTTCTTTTTGCTTAATTTTGAAAGAAACAAATGTTTTTACCTAGATTTTTCCGAATGCCACTGTTTATTTATTAATTTATTTTATTGTATTTAATTCAAACAAACATAAAAATATCTATGTATTCTTGTAAGAGCTTTAAACAATGAATATATATTTTTCATTTTTAATATTTTTGATAGTTAATTTGATTTTTACTTTCACATTGATTTCTTACAATGCGAGTTGGTAAAATTGGAACAGTTACAGGATTTCTAAAAATTTAAGTAAATGACACTCCAGTTTTATGTGACATTAGATGCTAAGAACTACTTTATGTATTTTACAATATTTTACTTTTTAATTTTAAACTAATAGAGCAAAACAATGTAAACTGAGTCAGAAAATCTTTAATTTAAAATTAATGCTTAATGAACAAGTTTTTAAATTAGACTTTTATTGAAAAAAATCTTATTTGAATATAAATTAAAATAAAGCTGCAATGAGTTTGATTGCAAAATAAGTAACAAAGATTAAATTTGGAATAAAAATATGTTTTTTTTTAAAATCTAATCTTCAAGGTTTTTGTTTCTAAAACTATTTTAATCGATATTAATCTGCTTTTGTGGCACTTGAACGAATTTTTATAAGGAGATTTCTAATATGAAATTTACTAGAATTAAATAATCATTAAAATTATAAAAAGACCAAAATCGGCTAAATTTATAAAAATTAAAAATTGTTTAAAAAAATTAATATTTGGCTTAAACCCTTCTATCTGAATGAAGTTTAAAGTGAACAATCTGAATTTACTTAATATGATTAATAATCTAATATAATCAAGTTTTAAACTAATCTTATAATTTCATGTATAATAAATGACTTAAAACACTCCTTAGTAGAGATAGTAGGAATCTTTTCGGAAGTAAAGTAATAGTACAGCATCTGGAAATATAGTGTGGCACCGGCTACCCCAGTAATGTTTTAAAAAGTGCTAAAAAATTGAAACCGATAAATGTTGAACGATGCTGAACAATAAATGGCAATCGCAGCGACATCTGCTAGCTCTTCACAAGCCGAAACGTTTTATCAATTCAATCCTTATATAAAGTTTACGTTTGAATTGCCAGATGTCGCTGCGATCGACATTTATTGATCAGCATCGTTCGACATTTGTCAGATTAAATTTTGTAGAAATTTGTGGTTGGCCGGTTACCACACTATATCTTCTAGACGCTATTAGTAATAGAGTAATGAGAATTGAATAATTAAAATAAAAAATGGAAAAAAATAGAATTCTGCGATTTTCCTGTATTAGTTTAAAATTAGATATAAGGAAAGGGCATGTTTACAAACAAACAGTTCCATCAACCAATCTACCATTGCATTTTTGTCGCAGCTATCATTCCAGGAATCGTCATGGCGACGTAGACTAGTCATATCACAGACCAGTTTAACGTAGACCAATCAAATCGCTCCATCTCATGTGTACTGTAGGAGTTGTAAAGAACGAAAAGATTTTCCTCCCAAACCAACAGTAATTTAACCAACAGTGACGTCAGTTGCCTTTTCCTTATAACGCACGGAAACAGCTTGTATTAGTTAACATAGCATTTGCTGAAAGTTTGGCTTCTGAATGAACTGTACGGTGTTGGTTCCAGAAACTTCGAAGAGACGACATGGACTTTGAAAGTCAATCATCTCGTTTATTTCAGGCTGCCAATATTAATGATAAATTAAGAAATTTGTTTGTTAATACAAAGGTAACTATTTTAAGAGATTGCAGAGTAATTAAGAAGTTTGGAGTTTCAAGAAGT
The DNA here is from genome assembly GCA_963931845.1 of Maratus michaelseni. Classification (NCBI taxonomy): domain Eukaryota; kingdom Metazoa; phylum Arthropoda; class Arachnida; order Araneae; family Salticidae; genus Maratus; species Maratus michaelseni. The sequence goes on from OZ007594.1 coordinate 252,253,504, forward strand.
TTTGGAAATTTCAAACTACTAAATGGTTCCTCATGAAGAGTTGCTCATTCGAACTCATACTATATCCTAAACTGCATACTAACATCACATTACCATCTTTAAAAACCACAACTAATGATATTAACAGACTGGATAAAACATATCTTAGAAAGTCCCGTACTAATACGAAAAATAACAGAATGTATGCAATTTTTAGAAAGAAATGAATTTATATTTTCCAACCCACTCCCATTTTAAATCAGTAGTTTAGCCTCAGAACCTTACTCTTTAAGAAAATGTACGTTAATAGTACTAGCATTAATATATGTAAATAGTTTCTTAATTTTTAGTATTTGTTGTTTGTCTTAATTGTATAATTGCTTTAACTCTTCCCATCTGACTGTAACCTTAAAAAAGTGACATTCTAATTTTGTTTTATGTACTAAATCTGATAAAGTGGTAAATGCACCTCATGGCCTCTTGTGCGAATTGACCTAAAATGTGTAATTTTAAGTACTAAATATGGTAAAGTGGTAAATCTACTTCATGGTCTCATGTACGAATTAACACAAAAATTTATAATTTGTCGTCCTTCATGAAGGAGATAAACATGAATTGTGCAAAGAAATTGTAAACTCATAAGAACACGGTCAAATGTAACCTAATTTGACCTAAAATCACGTCAAATTAACAGAAATTACCATTCAATCTCGTGAAGGACTGTTGTATAAAGGACCTTAAACTACGTAACAATCTCAACCACACCTCTGAACAAGGTATACTAATGTCTTCCTCCATGCTGGAGATGTGCCTGCCTCTTCAAACTTCACCTTCCAAGTTCCAAAATAAACCTTCGCTGACTGTTCGGACACGCATCACTTAAGGTCTAAACAGACAGCCAGACTTACCTGCGGGTTTTCTTTTGTGGCTTTTTGGACTCTTTCATCTTTTATGACTAAAGTTCAGAGTTCAAGAGCAGGAGCCGTTGACAGTTGGGGAAACTCCCCTTTCTTTTGCAGAAACTTCCCTTTCTTTTGTTGAAACTTCCCTTTCTTTTGTTGAAACTTCCCCTTCTTTTGTAGATAACCACAAAATGATTCGAGAAGAATAAGAAGACACAAGATTTTCACCATCTCAGGTTGACTTGCTCAAAATAGTTTTTAAATGTAGCCTTACTTCTAAGACTCTCTTTGGGAGTCTGCAAAGTTGGTTGGGGGTCTTCTGTTCCCCCATTGTTTTCGAGGCCTGCTCTCCTGGCTGGGCCGAACTAATATTACATTTGGTCTGCCCCCCGGGATTGCACTTCAACTCAAAAGCGGAAGCTGAGTTAAGGGTGTGGTAATTTTTGTTTAGTCTTTGAATTGATCATGGCGTGTCGATAAGAGGCTAGCATTTTTATTAACGTAGCAAACAAGAGGTATCAGTTTTTTCACAAGTTCATAACGTATGATGAGAAGCATATGATAATTGTCGATATGGACATGACAATCTTATGATAATAAATTATTGCAATAGATATTGAGAATAATCGATACTTATCCAGTTACTAGGATCAAATGAAATATCAAAACATATACCCAAGGCGAGCCTATAGCTTAAGTTAGTATTTAGTGGCTCCTGTTGAAATTACTTATTTCTATAACAATGTGAAACCATTAATGCGTACAAATACTGTACTCAACTGCAGGAAATGGATGAAAAGTTGTGAAAATTACAGCTTGCTTTTGTTAAAAGAATGGCGTTATACCATCATAACGTGGAACCATATATCTCATTAGCAACAACAAATAAACTGAACATGCTGGAACATGAAGCGCTGCGTTCACCAATATAGTCTCAAAACCTATCATAAAATGACTATTAGATGTTTGGGACATTCTTTAAGCAGAAAAAGTATTTGGAAGGGATGTTTGTGTTAGAAATTACTTGAAAGGATCAGACGTCAGATACAAAATTACTGAATAGGTATAAATTCACGTGAAGAGTGTCGGTAAACGCGTATTGATTTGATGGAGCTTATCTAAAGAAAAAACCTGTCCGTGAGTGACATCGGTGTCATATGGACAATGGCAACGACCTGAACAATTAATGGTTTTACTTCCTTTTTAAATACTTCTAAATATCATAGACTTTACACCGTCGAATAGAGAAAAAGATCTTCTTTACACTACAAATTTGTTTGAAAACTATATCTCAATTTACTGATTTTTTATGGCTTTTAAAATAATTTTCAAGCATGACTTATTTTTTTTTACAGCGTGCAGCCTGATTACGAAAGATTAACCGATTCGCACTTTAAATAATATAAACAGTTTATTTGGACAATATTTCATAACGAAATTATAACTTCGTCAATAAATAAATAAAATAATAGAATACAAATAAAACACAAATCTAACAGACATGTAATAAAATGACGCGCTTAAACCACTGAAATTATCAGAATAAAAAAGGCTGCTGTAAGGAGTGAAATCTTTGGCGATTTTTATCGCCTATTAACTCCTGGCATGCGGCTAATATTAAAGTATCGCTTTTAATAAATTCAAAACTTTATTTGAATGTATAATTGACATTTTTCATACAAAAATGCCTTTTGGTGTTGTTAGTGAGCAATCTAAAAAATATATTAAATGTAAAAAAATGCATTAGAGTTAAGAAAAAAAAGTTATTCATCTGTATTCTTTAACCCTGGGGTTGTATATGCTAGTATTAATAAAGCAATTGTTAAACAAAAGAATTAATAATTAAATATTTTTCTGAGAAATCAGACTTTTGATTTGCAACAGCCTAATAGATAACGAAATCTTCCGAGTATAAATAAAGAGAAAGAATTACATTTGAAATAGGAGTGACACTTTTGAAAACACGATCTAACATTAGTGCTTTTCAATGATATAAATTTTTCTTCAAAACAAAACTTTTTAACAAAACGATTTTACTGACTCATAAAACAAGACATAATAAAATAATTATTTCTTTTGTATTATTGAAAATTTCCTGTCCTAATGGGAAGTTGTTTTTTCCTACAATAATAATCGGTCAAGAAATAAATAATTGTTCATGACGTAACGATGGTCTCTGCTGGATGTGAGATCCCATAACAACCTAGAAATGGATATTTTGACGCCTTTTCTCATTTGTAAAGTGCCGGAAGTCTGAGTGTATGAGTATTCTTTGTTAGATGTTAATTTAATAGCACATTGTGTAGGAAATTAATATTATTTATTATAGCTTGAGAACATGAACCGTACCTAACAAATTTTGGAGAAGTTGTCATTATATTTCGTTATGTTAAGAATTAGCAACTCTATTTTTCGTGTCAGTAGAAAAAAAGAAAGGCATGCCATATTTTTATTAAGAAAGCCATGCCATATTTTTATTATTTCTTTTTAACTGATATCAATTAATAAAGGTTGTGCAATTCGTTTGTAATTTTTTTTTGTTTTAATGTATACCCACGCATAACTTTTCAGCGGTTTTTCCAAACTTTGTTTGTTGGAAAAAACTTGTTTTGGTTGTGGACCTGTATAAATTTCAACAGAATAAAATTGTATGTTTGTCTTTCTGCAGGTTTTCTTGTCCTTTTTAGACTTATAGGCTTGAATTTTACAGGTTCTAAATAGTTTATAGCTTTTAACTTTTGTAAAAAAATTACCAAATATATATTAAAAAAAATGATATGCTGTTGAGATGAAATCCAGTGCTATTCAGTGCACAGATATTTATCAATGTATGTATTTAAAATAATCCCCTTGAAGTCAGTTTTATTTTTTTCTCAAAAATTACTTGTCTCATATAAATTAGTCATTTGTGCATTTCTAAAATTGAATAGAACATCATTTTGCTTCCATTGAAGTGCACTTTATTATTAGAAATAAAGAATTTAAAATATAAAGAAAATGCCCCCTTTGCCGTTTCTCTTGCTTTGCCTCGCTTTAAAAATGTTACTATTTTTATAGTTCAAATGTTCATTACTCAAAAGCGCAGGATTAGCAAAAAATAAGTTACTCACTTCGGAGTGCTTTGGAATGAGTTCTACTGCTTCAAATATGATGAGGTTTAAAATACAGATAATTTAAACGATGTGCTAACTCATACACTGTAAAAACAGACAAATATTTCTTAATCTATGAAAATATACAATAACCTCTTTCGAGTTACCCGCGGTTTCGAAAAGCGTTCTTTATCATTAGAAACCTCAGAAACCAATATATTTTCGAAATTTAAAAAAGCATTTATAAAAACAAAGTTTCTTTTGCAGCCATTTATATTAAGAAACGTTTCCGAGTACTTTTTATAGTGTATTAATCAGTTTTCTTAATCCGGAATACCGATTTTTAGGATGCTACTAATTTTTAATTAAACAGCTTTTGTTTCATAATTGAATTTATATACGCAAAAGTAACAAAATAATATTAATTTCGATGTTAATTTTAATGGTGTTAATTAATCAAGCTTGTCTGTAAAACATGTCTGTTAAATATAAAAATGTTTATACTTCAGAATTAATAGTATCCAAAAACCTATATTACGCTTGTTCAGAAAACTGATTATTATTCTATAAAAGCTATTCGAAAATGTTTCGAAACTCAGTGGCAGCAAAAGAAACTTTGTTTTTCTAAATAATTTTTTAAATCTCGAAAATATAGGGAAAAGTAGGGTAAATCCGGGAACCTAACGGTTGACACAAGTGGGGGTGAAAAAACCCCAACAATCCACAACAGTGTTTGGGAACGTCTGAGCTATTCAAAAGCCACAATCGTTGCCATTGGAAAATTCTTCTCTACTTACGAAAAGGCGTTTTCTAGGGCCATTTAAAACAGCTTCGAATTTTGATGATAGGGTAAAACAGGGTACTAATCAGAAATTAAGTTTTTACAGTTTCAGTAACAAGAAGCTTTCTTGTAATGAATTTTGAAGCAAACTTTAAAACATATATACATTTTATAAGGTCAGTAACTTTTTCAAGCAATTTTTAATGTTGCTCTGTAATGGTTTTCTCAGCTTTTACTTGTCGTATCCGCCGCACTCTTCATGTGCCAACTCTTTGCAGACTGAGCAATGTATCCATCCTTCACCACCTATTGAGCGAAGAAACCATTGCAGAATTCAATGCAAAACCATGGGTACCCGATTTTGCCCCAACAGACGACCAAAAATCAACATGGTCATTCTCCTGGATAGCTGAATGTAGTCACTTCTACTTGACATCAAAATATCGTGTGAAATCTATAGAAAAAAGTGGTTTAGTTATCGAAATCGATCCATCAGGCTGGATTTATTTGAAGAGCAGAAAAGACGGAGAAAAATTAAGAAAAATTAAGGTGAATTTCTTTCTAATAGCACTGCACGGTCACAGATATTAACTCACTTCAAATGCTGAAGATATAGAGCTAGGAGCCACTAAGAGATGTAGTAAGACGGGTGCTGTCCACAGAGCAGCACCCATCAGCGAGAAACAGAGGACCCGGTTTGACCCGCCTACCCGGTTTGACCCGCCTACCCGGTTTTACCGTAACCCACCTTGTGGGTTTCTGAGGTTTCTAATTATAAAAACACTTTTCGGAATCGTGGGTAACTTGTAAGAGGGTTCATAAAGATACAACTAAATGTAAATATATTGCTTGAAGGTGCGTAAAAACATATATAAAACATTTAAAAGCACATCAAAATCCTTTTAAAAATTCAAAACGTTTTCAACCGAACTACTCGGTCATCATCAGTGAAAAACTAATTGTTGAGTTGAGTTGTTGTCTCTTCGCGTTTTCTTGCTTATCCGGAAAAACTATTTTACTTCAAGGGTTTGGAATATAAGGTGGGATGGGAAAGGTAATCAATGATTTATTAATTCATTCCAAACTGCGTGGATATCATATGATAATACATCGTTACAGACTATTTCTTTTTTAGATATTATTTCTATAGACTCTCTTATGATAGCTTTCAGGTGATTATTTGTGCGGAATATAATTTTGGATCCATTGAAATCTACTTTTATAGGTTCAGTTTGTGCTAATCTTGCTAACGCAGTGTGGAGTCTATTTAATCTCAGATCTGCTTCATGTTCTTTTATTCTGTCCCGAAATTTCCTCAGTGTCATACCTACGTACATAAAATCTTTGTTATCTTTCTTGAATGGTATAATATATTCCCCTGATCTATTGATAGCCTGGATTGGGTCAATTTTACTGTTTAACAAAACCCGCAACTTTGGGGGAGGGACTGCGATTAATGTAATGCCAAACTTAAAGAGGGAATGTCTCATACTTTCAAAAAACCTTGGGATGTAGTTAACTTTACAAAACTTCAAACTTTTAATTGTACCTGTATTTCGTTTTTCTTCATCTTTCACTTTAAATTTGTTTATGATTTTTTCAATGAAACGGGATGGAACTGAATTCTCGGCTGCTATTTTTCTAATTTCATCTAATTGTTCATTAAGGAAAAGGCATAAACAAACTTCAAACGCTCTTTTTACATAAAAATTGAAAGGTGCTAACTTGTAACTAATGGGTGAACTGCAATTAAACGGAATGGTGGAGTTGGATCTGTTAATTTTCCTAAATACCGTACAATCAAGATTCTGTTTATCCATATTTCTGATTAGTTGTACATCCAAAAAAGCAAGCTTTTGATTTTGTTCTATTTCTAGTGTGAATTTTATTTTATTGTCTAGGCTATTGATTTTATCTATAAAGGAGTATAATTCATCTTTTCCGTGATTCCATATAATGTAAATATCATCCACATATCTTAACCAGCAATCCGGACCCGGTTTTATGGTCTCCATGATTATATTTTCAAGAGGCCGTAGTTTAAACTCTGCAAGCAAACCTGAAATGGGGGAACCCATTGGGGCCCCATTGACTTGTCTGTAAACTTGATTGTTGAAGACAAAAACGTTGTTGTTGATAATTAAATTTAAACCCGACTTGACTGTATTTTTAATATTTTCTGTAAACGTAGGATCAGAATCGATCAGACTCTCTATGGTGTTAGTATTAGTGTGGTGGTGTATTAGTTTTTCACTGATGATGACTGAGTAGTTCGGTTGAAAACGTTTTTGAATTTTTAAAAGGACTTTGATGTGCTTTTAAATGTTTTATGTATGTTTTTACGCACCTTCAAGCAATATATTTACATTTAGTTGTATCTTTATGAATTTTAGTTATTAAACAAGATGAATTTGCACTGAAATTTTAACTTTTTATTGGGAAAGGGTATTTTATATTTTCGTTTTCGTAGTTTTATTACATTTTCCTAGATTAAGAAACATCTGTCTTTTTTTACAGTGTATGTTAAATAAAAAAATTTAGTTATTCAATGAAAAATGTATCTGTGCAGCTATGAAACAAAACATTCGTCACTATGTTTTTCGATATTTGGTCAAACGTACTGAGCTTAGCTATAGAAAATATGACTTTATGATTATAGCATGTTGTAGGCAATGAAGACAGAGATATTGGTCATTTATTACAAGTATGTTAAATATATTTGTGGAAGAAAATTAGGCAATAAAATGTATAAATCTACTAAACACTCAATTGAATGCTTCAGCACCACCTTTTGACGAATTTTCATAAGGAAAAGTTTATTTAACAAATAACAAGTGTACTATTTGAGTATAGTTTCAATTTCGTCTCAGTCAGAGCAGTATTACGAATCTCAGAGTCCCTTGAAGTGGGTAACTTATTTTTGCTAACCCTGTATACCCTTTTTTAACAGAAGAAGTCGCAATGCAATTATCAACAATTGTAATAATTTTAAAACAGACAGTAGTTTTTTTTCAATTATCTTAGTAAAAAAAAATAATGTATATGAAAAACTATTTTGTTTTATTTTATTAACGAGCTTTTGTGTTCTGCAGTTTTTATTATTGTTCTTTAGATCTGACTACACTGGTGTTCAAAATTTAGCAACAAACAAAAAATGCGAACAATAAAGTTAATTGTGAGTACTCAAAAAATAGTGATATAATCATCAGGTGTAACAAATATCTAATATTTGTACTCCCCAGCCAATCGATGTGGCATCACTTTAGCGTCATAAATGGTCACAAGTGTCACAGTCACTACGGTGAACACAAAATGTGATATCTTTCATTCGTCTCATTATTACTCTCATGTGATCGTGATTTGGTGACTCTATTGGAATGTCACTGTGATTGTTGCTTTGTCATTTTAAGTCACTAAATGACGTTACAGTGAAGTCAAACTTGTTCTTCTCATTTGACCGTCATTTGGAAATTCCCTGAATTTATACACGCAAAAGTAACAAAACAATATTGATTTAGATGTTAATTTTAATGCTGTTAATTTATCAAGCTTGTCTGTAAAACATTTTGTTGAATATGAAAATGTTTATACTTCAGAATTGATAGTATCCGAAAAACCTTATTACGGGTTTAGAAAACAGATTAATATTCTATAAAAACTACTCGGAAGTGTGTCAAAAATCATGAAGATATCATTGTGATGATTACCAAATAACGCCAAAATGAAGTCATAAGATGACTTTAAGGTGACCAATATTTGGCGGCTCTTTTGTGAAGACCCCATCAGCGCTCCTTTGTGACAAGATGCTAGATGGATGGCTTCATTTTGTTGTCCCTTAGGGAACTAAAAGCTTCAAAGCTTTAGACTTCCAAAATCAATCACAACTATCATGGTGGCTTTATATTGGAGTGCCCAAATGACGGTTGCTTGAAAGTAATAATGAGATGTATGAAAGCTATCACATTTCAGTTCACTGTAGTGTGAAACTTGTGACCATTTGTGACGTCAAGGAGACGTCCGTCAACTGGCTATGCTTTTAGGATAGTACCTAATTGATTGTGTTTATTGCTTAAGTTTTGGACACCAGTGTATCCAAATTTTATTATTGAAAGTTATTAACAGCTCAGTTTTATTATTGATGGGCTCTTTTGTTCTTTAGGTTTTACTTTCTAATTATTCAAATCCATAATGAAAGGTCATAAACAACACAATTTAAACAATATTAATTTCTATGCGTTATTTAGTATTCCTAAATTTTCTATACTTTTCAAATTTCATTATGGAAGTTTTTAACAAACACATATTTGAAATTTTAGTGAACTTAACCATTAAGTTTCTAATACTCAAATTACATTAAAATAAGATATAATCAGCATTATATAAATACTAATGAACTTTTGTGTAATTTAGTCTGTAGTTTTTAGTATTCAAATTTCCTTACAGTAAGTTATAAGCAGCACAATTTAAACTGGAAAAGAAATAGGTTTATGCATTACATTACCTTTTGATTAACATTTTCTTTCGACAATCAAGTTATTCTCAGTATAAAAATATCTTTCCACTTTCGTTAGATGTATATAGATAGAATAAATAGGGTAATTTGATTTAATTCTTAAGGAAATGAATTTATAAGTTGCACAAGCTAATTGTGGATGTTAAAGTATACCACCCATATAAAGTACCCATAAAAGAAAAAAATATTTTTAACAGATTTACAACAAAGGAGGTTATACAATTCGTTTATATGTATTATTTTTCAAATGTATGTCTACACATAATTTTTGAACGTATGTGTAATTTTGATAATTCTATTTTTGTTAAAAAGGGCTCGTTTTGGTAGTGTTCTCTTTATAAATTTCACCAAGATCGAAAATAGTATGTTTGTCTGATTGTTCGTTTTCATGTATTTTTTTTCTAAGCTGTAACTTTCGTAACAATCAACAAATACTACAACATTCCAATATATTGTTGAGACAAAATTTTAAAATAGTTATCGTATATCATATACAGTAAAACCTCTAAATAACGGACACGTCGGGAGCGCAGAAATTGTCCGCTATTCGGAGGTGTCCGCTATTGGGAGATTCACAGATTCACAAAATCGCCAAGAAATGCTTAACGTTTCATTAATTGGCTTTCCGAGAACTTCTATTATACGATTAATCAGAAATTAAAATTACTTTTTAAGCAATAAAACTGAAATAATGATATTGTAAATACATTTTTCCACTGTTTATTACATTCTTAAGGAAAAAATCTGTTACAAAAGTTTGCTTTTGCTTGCGATTACATGTAGTTAGTTTTTCTATGCGACGTTTTAATACTATCAGTAGTTTTAATCCTTCTGAATCATCCTTTTTTGGAAAAAGAAAAAACATATGTGTAACTGCTCACTGTGTTTTGCCACTTCTTGGAAATTCTCGATATTGCAGGAAATATCCCCTGGTTTCAGTATCTGATTCATATCACAAATACAGTCAGCTTCTGTCGAAGATTCTGAAGGAATATAATCGCCTACGTCAACTGATTCTTTTTCAGCAGGTCATCATCAATGTTGATGGAAATTTCGGCATTTCTTCACTCCTGATCCATTTCATTAATTCACTTATTGCGATAGTTCTTCATTTCTATCGGAAATAAGTGTATCATTTTCTTTTAATATAAAGCCTGCTTTTCTGAAACATTGTCGTACGCATTCTGGTTATATGTTTTTTACAGCTGAAGAAATCCGAATTTGAAAGCATCGGCACATTAACTAATTTTAGGCTGTTCTCAACAGTTTTCATAGAATAAAACTTCGAAAGAATATGGCTTAATAAAAGCTTTCTCTACCAGGCTTTACAATTGTGTATAACGCCTTGATCAAGGGGCTGGCAAACGGAAGTTGTCTTTGGGGGTGGGGGGGAGGGCACAGTTTTAACATTGTCCAACTTAAAATGTTTTGGATGAGAAGTTGCACTGTCCAAAAACAAGAGAACTTTTCTTTGTTTTTTCTTCCTATTATCAAAGGAAGTTAACCATTTAATCACTAAAAAACTGGTTATCTACGCTTTTTTATTCGCTCTATAACACCAAATTTTTTTAATTGGATGTTCTTTGAGAAACACATGGGTTTCAGAGATTTTCGAACTATAAGATGAATTTAAAATTCCCCTAATACTCCTCATAACCTTCACAAATTGACTGCAGTTATTCATGCCATTCCTCCACTTTTTTCAGAGCTACAGATTTTACTTTTCCACATATTGTTTTGAAAGAGATGTTGTGCCGAGACAGGAACTTTTCCAGCCATCTACCCAAACCCTTAAAATCATGTAATTCGAGTTATTTGGCGACTTTTAAAGCCTTATCCTGAATCAAAGGCCCACTGATAGGATTTTTTTTTGAACGAAGTGAAGTAAACATATTCAGAAATATAGAATTAATTTCAATGGAATCAGTATACCTCAATTTTACATTTTTGGTGTTCCCGTTAGAGTTAATAATTCACAAATTCTTTATTTCGTAAAATCTCTCCCACTTGTGTTTTACCTATTTTAAAACATTCGGCAAGTATCCATCCGTAAACACTATTTCTGTTTTTCAGATTCACTTACACTTACAATTTCAATTTTTTTTTTAAAGTTAATCGCTTTCGTTTTAAGGTCATTCTTGAAACATTAATCACAAACAAGACACTAAATTCAGAATACGCAGAATATTCAGAATACGATAAAAATGGTTTTAACATATTTTGAAGCTTTGAATATTGTATGTCAATTAAAGCTGAAGAATCAAACAGTAATCGATATAAAATGCATACGATATTGGGGGATTCCCCAGGCCATTGGGGATTTTTTAGAGACCACCCCTTACATTTATCTGTGGTCAAAAAATTTGTGACACCTTGCCTTGATAAATTTTTACTTTTTTCCCATTTTCTTTCTTATTAAAAAATCATTTTTCATCCTTGATAGCCCAAACTACTGTCCGCTATTCGGAATGTCCGCTATTCAGAGGTTAAACATACAAAAACTTAGATTTTGGGAGTGGGGATTCGAAAAGTGTCCGTTAAATAGAGGTGTCCGCTATTCGGGAGTGTCCGTTATAGAGGTTTTACTGTATAGTGTTTTTTTTATAAGGACATGTCACAAATTTTAATGTAGGATCGTCTACTGAGTCTTGAAATGAGCGATATTGGACATAATATTATTTCAAATACATGTAGATAACAATAAAGACCTGACACCAAAACAATTTTATATCAGAAGCCACATTCAATGGAAATACGCCAATTGTTGTGCAATAAGTAAATATCAATTCAATTAGATAAGAAACAACCTCTTCAAATCAGTTTGTTTTTCCTTAAAAGTTACTTGCAATGGAATTTTTAATGTCGAATTATTTATTAGACTATAATTTTATAAAAGTATAATTATTTTTACTCTCATAAATTCTATATTTATAATTTTTACATTTAAACTTTTTATATCAAGACCGGACGAAATATGAAGGATATCATTGTAAGCGTAGTCGATTTAGTGTGACCAAAAAAAAGTTTAAAAACAAAAACAAACCAAAATTTTTAATTCCTTGTTATTTAATTCCTTGTTATGTATAATAATATAAAAAATAATTATTTTTATACCCGTAAATGATACATACATTTTTTTTTATTACATTTATGATTTATTTAAAAGCGTAATTAAATTATTGATAGCCTTTGAATTTAAGACAGGATAAAGTATTACAGTTTCGTTGGGAAACGTACTCAGTTTGATGCACGTTAAAAATAATAATAATAATAAAAAAATAACATACATAGAAATATTGTATAATTATCTAATCGAGCTTAATTGACCAAAAATAACTAGCTTGATATTTTAAACTTATTTTAAAAAACAGGAAGCTATGAACAGAAATAATCTATTTTAATATACCCAAAATAAAATGAATTGTATATTTATTCCATTTTGATAATTTAATTCATAGAAATAAATGAGAATTAAGTTTTTCATTTACAGTGATTTTCTGACTCATTTTAAACTGTTAAGTGCATTTTAAGAAGACATTACCGAAGGTATTTACTGGTGAAATTGCAATTATGTTATAACATGGTCTTACCTGATAGGATTTCTTGCTACATCTTCTACCACAGCAACTCTGTAGGATAATATTTTCAGCAGAGGAGAATGAAGGTAGGGGCGAAAGAGGGGGCGTTGAGGCAGGCCGATTAGGTTGGCCGTTGTACGGTACTTCGTGTTCCACAAACTCACGATCCTACAGAAATGAGAAAATGAAAAACAGTTAAAATTCACGAGGTTATAAGGAAAACAAAAATTAAAATACTCAAACTTTATATGAAAAAAAAAAAAAATCTGGAAAAGGAAAAAAAAAAAAAATCTTAAACTTATTTGTATATTTTGTTAGTATTTTGTCCTAAATTATGCAAATAATTATGAAGCACAAAAATAGATCATTGATTTCATTTAATAGAATTTCATAATTTACTACAAGGAATCGCCCAGTTGAATACCCGGTTGAAATTTTTTTTTTGAAAATGGGTATTTAACAGTGCCCAAAATTGATACACAGTGGTAACCAAAACAGGCATGACCCAATTTGGGCACATACCTAAGAATCTTTCGACCCAAATTGGGTTTTATTTTTTTCTGTGTACTTTTATAGCATACACAAATATGTGTGATCTACAATAAAACAGCCACTTAGTTATTAATTTGTCAATCAATAAATTATACGCAAGTTTTCATTCTAACAAAGCCTAATGAGCATTTTATTTTTAAATCACTGCAACCTTGGTTAATTTTCAAGTAAGAGTAATCAGTATTAATCATACACATTCCTTATGAGACCATTAGTTCTAATGATACGTATTATTATACTTGAAAATGAGCTAGCGAATTTTTTAGTATAAAATGACACAATGTATTGTTACATTTTATAGACAGATAGTGTTAGGCGTGTTAATACCTTGCTTTTAATTACACTTGTCCCAGTTAATGTCTATTTAAAGCTTCTTAAGTTATATAAATTGACACCGCTGGCGTCCTCTTTACATTGTAAAAAAAAAAGACAAATGTTTCTTCATCTCTTATCTTTCTCAAGGTTTACTAAAATATAATATAATTCTTTTAAGTTACCCGCGATTCCAAAAAGTGTTCCTTTTTCTTTAGAAGCCTCTGAAACTAATTGATATGCAAAATTTAAAGAAGAATTTCAGATTTTTTTTTTTTTTTTTTTTTGCTGACCGTAATTTTTTAACATTTTCGAGTAGTTTTTACCATGTATTAATCAATTTCTCTACCCGGAATACTGGTTTCTCGGATGCTATCTATTCTGAATTACACATTTTCAGCTGCGTAACAGAATTTACACATGCATGAGTAACAAAATAAGCTTTAAAGTATTGAATAAACTGGTGTGATACTATAAAGGCATAAAAAAACTTCTTAATAACACCATGCGCATTCTTTATTTTTATAGTGTTATTAAGAAGTTTTTTTATGCTGCGCATTCCTTATTTTTATGGTGTTATTAAGAAGTTTTTTTTATACTTTTAACAAAATAAAGTTAATTTTAATGTTAATATTAATGCTATTAATATTATTATTAATGTTAATGCACCAATGCGCATTTTATATTTTTATGGTGTTATTAAAAAGTTTTTTATGCTTTTAACAAAATAAGGTTAATTTTAATGCTATTAATGTTAATGTTAATGTTAATGTTAATGTTAATGCTGCTAATTTATCAGGTTTTTTGAACATTAAAATGTTTACTTGAGAATTGATAGCATCCGAGAAACCAGTGATTTGACCACAGGAAAGACTAATTTCAACTAATTTTTTCGAAAATTACGGGCAGAAAAAGAAACTTTTGTTTGAGAAATGCTCATTCAAATCTTAATTTTACTTATTATTATTATTTTTTTAATTTATAAATAGCATTTTCGTGAAAAGTGTATTTATACAATCTTTTAAAAAAGCTAAATTGTTAAGAAAAATTAAAATTTAGTTTTTAATAATTAAAAATTTAAATTTAGTTTTTAATAATTAAAAATTTTAAATTTCAGCCATACTTAAAAATTGTTATATATCTCAAAAATAAATAAATATATATACAAATAAATCACAAGTTATCCCATTTTTTTTTGTACAGAAAAGATTATTTATTTGTCTTCTGAATTTAGAAACAATATTTATTTCAAAATATGTAATAACTTTTTAAAGAAACAAGAAAGAATAAACCGTGCGTCTAGCATAGATTATTAAACACTTGTAACAAAACTTTCAACACACTGAAATAAAACTTCACCGTTTAATAATGTGAAACATGATGTTTAAGTAAACAATTTGGAAAACGCATAACACATTTGTACACCCTTTGTTTCTTCACTAAGACAACGTTACAAACATTAGTTATGTAAATGAATTGACTTGTAGTAATCAATACGTGTAATTGTAATCGATTAAAAATTGTGTGATTGCATTGGAATAGTAATCATGAAGTTGGGGTCTTAAGTAATCGCAAAGTAATTAAAGTATAATCATAATCTAATCGTAATCATATCGTATTGTAATCGGACTGTAATCTCTATATTGAAAAGTAGCATAATCATAATTTCTGTCTAGCATTTGATTCCAGTATATTTTATCCCCTCTTTTCTACTTTCCATTAAAAATGTTTTGCTCCTGCTTGCATAATCGAAATATTATATGGAATTAAAAAATTGGTAATAAAAACGGGAATCACAATCTAAGAGGCATAACTGTAATAGTAATCTATTACAAATTGGATAATATTGCTGTAATCGGCTCCAAGTTTGGATAGGTTGGAAGCCGAAATATTCGCCTTATTTAATGGCAGATTAAAATAAGACAAATTATACTATTTAAAAAAATTGTTGGCACTCAAGCAATCTGAATAAAAAAAAATGCAGCGGACTAGCAACACTGATGGCTCATGTCACCACGATGTCAGGCCTGTCTGACCAAAAGGGATTACATAAAACTATTGCAAAGTACACAGAGAAAACTCTGAACTTGTTTCTGTATTGTGCTTAAATGTTTGCTTCTTATTGTTGTTAACAACGAAGTTATTGTCATTTGTAATCAGAGCAATCATTTTTAATAAATAACCTTATACTTTAGTATTGACTGTATTCGAACTGATTTTTCACAAGGAAGATTTCGTATTTAAACTCAACGATATAAATAAATTTCGTTCTCAACATCATATTTGTGTAAAATTTGTGTAGCAAGCTCTCCCGGAAGGAATAATTAAAAAAAAAAAAATAGTCACCGTCAGAATTCTTGAAAAAAGTTTAAGAGTAGGAATTAAATGAATAAATTTCAACTTTGAAAAATAGGCATTTAAAATTATTCCTTGCTAAGTTACTTCAATAATTAAATACTAAATCATTAATAAGTTAATGAATATTAGTAAGTTTTTAAAGAATTGTATTTCCCGTTTTGTTTCAAGTTACAATAATTTTCTTTAGTTTTCGTTTGTCATGTGTATCTTGTTTTAATCGAAAAATAAATAAATCAAATATTATTCTTTTTTTTAATCTTATAATAAATTAAATGTGTCACGGGAATGTAACTATAAATTTAAGCCTACCGCGAGATTAAAAAAACAGGTTTTTAAATATTGTCACAGACTACAGTGTATTCAAATTCTTTTAGACGGCTCTGTAAAAGAAATAGCTACATTATCGTGATCATTTTCATTAGAGGATATGTTATAGTCTACTTTAATTACATTAATAATTTTATCGTGACCAGAGCATTTTTAGTAAATATAGAGGGCAGACAAATCGAAAGAAAGAGGTAATTTATAGACGGATGAAGTCAATTCAGCTAAAAGAAATTAAACAAAAGTTACAGAAGCACATCTTATCGATGCTACTCATCTTATTAAGACTAAGGATGTGGCCAATTTCAATGGCAAGCAAGCAAGTTTTTTTTTTTTTTTAAATTATCAAATAACTATTGTTCTTTTTTTCTTTTACATCACCAATAATAATTATGTTGCAGAAATTTAACTGTAGATTTAAGTGTACCACAAGATATAAAACATATAGATTATATAGTCACAGACAACAGTATATTAAAATTCTTTTAAACGGTTCTGCAAAAGAACTAGCTACGTTATTGTGATCATTTTCAATATAGAATATACTAACTTAACTATAATCGGATTATTTTATCGTGGCCAGAGCATGTTTACTCAATATAGAAATCAATATAATCAGTTCGAAAGGTAGACGTCATTTATGAACGGATAATCGTACAAGCTGAAAAGTCAATTCAGCTAGAAGAAATTAAACAAAAGTTACAAAAGCGCAAAAATTGCCTCTTACTGATGCTACTCATCTTATAGACTAGGTTCGATAAGACGATAGGGGTGGCCAATTTCAATGTTGAACACAGAAATTTTCTCTAAAAAAATTTATCAAAAATCAAACATTCTTTTTTGTTTTTTACATCACCATAAATGCATTTACACGTATTTACGTTAAAATATATAAAATATATAAAAGATATAATACCTATTGCCCCAGACTACAGTGTATTCAAATTCTTTTAAACGGCTCTGTAAAATAACTAGCTACATTATCGTGATCATTTTCATTAGAGGATATGCATATGTTATCGTCTATTTTAATTACAGTCAGTTTTTCTTTTTTTTTTAAGGAGCTAATCCCCCCTTAATTTATTGTCGATTTCTTTATTTTTCGAGGTTTATTATTCATTGAAATAAGAGTATAATATACAATTAGTGTGAATAGCCTGTGAGCTCAATGCCATAAGTTTAACTGGGCACTTCTCTTTTTATTGTCGCTATGATAGCAAATATTGATGTATCAACCTGTATGAAATATAAGAAAGTTTTAGAATTAGCATATCCGACTAGTTGACACTTTCCAACACAGCCGAAAAGTGTTTATGACTTATGTTTGTCTGTCTGACGTTTGCCTGTCCGCTAACTCATAAATACGTATACTCGGATTGACATGTAATTGATATACGTGTATGAGGTTTACTATGGCATGTTCTCTATTGAAAATGGAGTGTGTAGCAATTATAGTTCGTTTACAGGGAACTCAAACGATTCCCATTATATTAGATACTACACGGAAAAATCTTTTGCGGTGTTATTTAATGATGTTACACTATTTCAAACATAATGAAATTGATATATATTTCTGAGGAGCACTAAAGCATGCCTTTTTGTTAAGATTATAGAGTGAAAAGCATTTATTATTCATTTATAGAGTCATACAAGGCGAATTCGGTTACATAATGGTCTACGGGGGAAATTTTTTAAAAGTGTTTTTTAATAAAGCTACATTATTTCAAACATAATGGAATTTATATACATTATTGCGATGCACTACAAAATGCTTTTTATGTAGAATATGATGTGCGTAACAGTCATCGTTCATTTACAGGTACACCGAAGAAAAATTTGGTTACAGTAGTGTCTATGATCGATAAATGCAGGAAGCGAGTTTTTAGTTGTGGTATGCGTTTTTAAGTTTAATTTAATTTTTGCATACTACGTGGTGTTTATAAATTATTTATATCATATAAAGAGCTACACAAAATAATTCGTATTAATTGTTGTGTATGAGCGGGAATTGCTTGAGGGTAGTTTTTAATTGAGTTATGCATTTTTTAGCGTAACTATATTTAGTATAAGATTTGTTTAGTATAAGATGTTTGTACAATGTAAATAAATTCATACATTGTTACACTGTGGCCTACGAATAGAAATTTCTGAAAGTAGGTTATCAATTGTGTTATGCGTTTATTCCTAAATTAAATTTTAGTTTAATATGAGGCGTATATAAAAACTGTAGAAGAAACACAGGGCTGTACAAAATTATTCGAGTTCATTTTTGTCTGTTGGTGGAAATTGCTGAAGATGAATTATGAGTTTTGTAACTAAGCTAAATTTTAGCAAACTATGTTGTGTATATACAGATAAATAGATCATGTACACGGATGTACAAAAGAATTCGAATACCTTTCTGGCTATGGACGGTAATTTCTGCAATCTGGTTTTCAAATATGTTATGCGTTGTTTACTTAAATATTTTCTTTTCCTTTGTAAATACGGTGAAGTTCCATTACATGTATTCTGAAAAAGTTGGAAAATGTTTCTGAATATCTGCTTGACGCATGCTTTATCGTTCTTTTTTTTTTTTTTTTTTTTTTTTTTTAAATTTGTTCTGATCAATCAATTGTTTTTGGCGGTAACTCTGCCGCTAGTTACTTTACATTATTGCAGCCAATAAATGCACATTATTGAGATCAATAAAAAACAAATCATTCCTGAAATCAATTTAAAAAGTCCTTCCGGCCTGTACCGGGAGGAAAAGGTAGCTTTCCTATATCTTCGTTTTAAAATTTTAGTTAATGTTACACGAAAACAGCAAGTTAAAATGCAAAGAAACGTTTACAAAAGATTCGTTAATACTAAATTTGAATAAGAAATTCGCCAAATTATTGAGCAATAGCCAAATTGGCTTCATTTATGAAGACTTATTTTGGTCGCCAAATTTGGCGATATTTCGCCAAATGTCGCCAATTTTGGCGAGAATTTGGCGCTAACGGATATGAATATATAGTTTTATGCGTATGATTGGGAAAATTATTACAACAATGAAAATTTTTGTTATGTGCTGTCTTGTTTCAAAATGTCAGCCACCCTAGAATTTCAAACTGCTCTATTTCAGCCATTTTTTAAGATAGAGGTAAACTAAAAAATGCTCTGAAATCCTCGTATCAAGGCCTAACACTTAATTAAAAAATAAATTTGAATTTTTAACTTTTTTGTATATTTATTTTAGTTTTAAATTTTTAAATGGCCGCCATCTTGAAACAAAATGGCGGACCAAGCTGGCCAACGAACTCGGTCGAGACATTGGTGAGCTTAATACACACAATTAGTTTCATCAAAATTGATTTATAAATACGAGCGTTATCGTATGACATAGGTCAGATATATATATATGGATATATATATATATATATAAATCAACATTTGAACGGAGGGTGGTTTTGGGGTCTGGGGGTCATGATCGGTGAAAATATATCGAAATTTTCCGGAACTGCTTACCTCCGAACGGCTGCAATAGGTAGCTTTATACTTTTTTGTATTGAAAGCTATCTAAAAATCATAAAAATTCACGAAATCGACCTACAGTTAAAAAAAGATGCATTTGAAAGGACACCCTTCAAATGCTGCGAATCCTATTTTCTGATGTGAAAATTGAATTTACATTATATTAAGAAGTACGAGTGATAAAATTAGCAACCAGTTTTTTGGCAGAATAAAAAAGGGGACAAAACATTTCTCATGATGAGAGAAAAATCCGTAGTAAAAGAAATAGGACTTCAGCTGTGTTGGAAGAAGTTAAACAAAAGTTAAACGTACAAATTGCCTTTTATTGATGCTATTCATTTTTTTAAAGGACTATGGTCAATAAGACTGTGAAAGTAGCCCTTTTCAAAAATGAAAATAAAAATGTCTTATAAGAAAAGATTTATTACAATTTTTAAATTGTTTATTACATCTGTCCAGTATTGCATTAGATTTTTGATTCACAGCAATTGCTAAATAGATATTTTTTGATGGCCAAGCATGGATATTTTGTACATTATTATTATTATTTGAATGGGTGTCTGGAAGAAGGCTCTATATTAAACATTTTGGAAAGTTGGGTTTTTTGTTGGAAAAGGGCCTATGTGAAATGACTGATGATTACCCAGTGGTAAAAATTGAAATTTCATAATATACAAGTTTTTTTTTTAACCTTAAATAAAAAAAAATAAAATAGTAACAAAAAAATATTATTATTACTTTCTGAACCCACCTGGATAGTTTTTTATTACCCGTTAATTCTCAGCATGAAGACAAAAGTGGCGGGTGATTAAGATAGAAAAATGTCCTATGTTGGCCTATAGTGTTTTCCACATTTCTTGAAATTTTAAATTTGTAACACATGCCCTTCTTCCCGATATCCATTCATTTAACATTTTTCCACACAGAGCAAATGAAAATATAATTTTCATTTTGATATAGGTTTATTTTAGTGAAATAAAGATTAATAGAGCATTATATTAAAATTGGTACTTAAATTTGCTTATATATATATATATATATATATATATATATTTATTTATTTATTTATTTTAGCTGGTATTTATTTATTTATACAGAAGATTCGTGATAATTAAAAAAAACACGTTATATTTTAAATATTTTATTTATTTTTATTCACTTTACAGATCTGAAATAAAATTGCTATAAAATATCATATTATTGTTATAAGGATTTGGCAATTTTCTTAGTAACAATAATTAACTGTAATATTAATTTAACAAGAACGAAAAATTATGCATCAGGTATGATTATGAAGCACTTTCCAACACGAATAGAATATTATTAAGAATTTTCATTTTTTTCATATAATGAAATGAACCATCTAAATAAGTAATTTTAAAAACCCATAACTCATTAAAAATCCATTTTTAGCAATTGCTGTTCATAGCGGGTAATGTGTGAATTATTTCCAGAAGCCCTGTATGTGATCTATAAAATTTATACACACCACATAATACACTAAAATTATATAAGTTTAAAAATGCATACCACAGCGGTAAACCCACTTTCAGCAATTATAGATCATAGTCAATGCTGTAACCGAATTTTCTTGTGCGCCTCTGTAAATGAACGGTAAAACATTTTGTAGTGTATCTTAGTGATTACGTTATGTTTGTTCCCTATATACCTTTTTAATTGCATTATGTTTGTTGTAACATCAATAAAATGCACCGCAAACGATTTTTTCTCTATAGACCATAATGTAACGGAAAACGTTTGCGTGTGCCTGTAAACAAACAGTACATGCCATACACTTCATTTTCAATATCGAACATTCTATAATAAACCTCAATAACATATAAAAATTACATGGCAAGCCGAATATATTCACAAGAGTTAGCATGGCCAGACAGACACACCAAAGTCATAAACGAAATCATAATAGTTGAAAAGTGTTAATAAAAATGTTTTAAACTTAGCTTTTTAAAAATAATATTTTAATTGCCCATTGTTAGTTAATTACTATTCTATGATATATTTAAACATCATTTGCATGAATGTGGAAGGGCCACTTTTAAAGTCTTATCAACCCTAGTCCTCTTGTGTTACTAATCTCAAATGCCAGAATATAGTAAAAAGATAATGAATAAGAAATACCGAATTTTTTAAGTAATGAAGTTAATAAAATCAATATAAACACTAAATGCATTTTATCCCCTTTGAAACTTAGAATTTCAACATTTTTCAAGTGCTGAAATAATTTTTATATTCACTAAATATCTGCCGCCATACATCTCTTTTTAAAAACAGATTAAAAACAGCTACATATAAATAACGATTGTCGTTTGCAAATATTTTTGAGAATATTTCTTTTCTTTCTTTAGTCGACAAAATTTAAACGGTATTTAGATGCATAGTATTTATCGATTGAAACACTTCAGTATCATTCTTTGATTAATGATAAAAACATCTCTTTCTAGCCTGTTGGCGTGCTTTACGCTTTGATATAATTTCGAAAGGCACAACCCAATGTAATTACTATGTTATCCTTCCGCTTCTTTGTATTCAATTACATTTGGTTATGAAAAGATTCTTTTTGAAAAGCTCTTTTGAGAATAAAATTGCGGATATTCTTTATAGCCATTTCTACATTCGCTTCAGATTGAATTGCTATAAATCGACTGTTTTAATTTTTATAAAAGGGTTTTTGCATTTAAAAGAATAGCCAGAAATGCATGATTATATCTTTATTGGAATTATGGTTTATAGAGCTAATTCCTATGTTACAATTTAAGTCTTACTTATATAATATTACTTACCCATCATACGTAGTATAGGGTAAGTCTTGTAATCGTTTTGAAAATCGAAAAATTTTTTTTGACGAATTTACACGTTTCAGACACTGGAGATTCCGAAAAACATATTTTTAGAACAAAAAAATTGCCGTCTGTGTGTGTGCCTGTGTGTGTGGGTGTGTCTGTAAATGCTCTATCTCCCGAACAAATTGAGATAGAAACTTGAAATTTGGTATGTGCTTAGTATGTAATAATGGGAAGAAACTTATTGAATTTCAGACACCTCAATTATCCGGAACTATTTTTTTCGGACTCTTGAAATATTCGTTCTGATAAAAGGTATATAAACATTTTCGAAATTGTTTATTTTAAGGAGTGAATATAAAAAAACATGAAATGAACCATCTAATTAATGAACCATATAATGAAATGAACCATCTAAATAAGTAATTTTAAAAACACATAACTTCAAGTTTTGCATAAAGAATGAAGTCGATCGGATAATTAGTTGCCGAGATATTTGTAATTATATTTCCCACACTCTTCGATTTTTCATGACCCTGTATTTCATTCAAATTTCAACTGAAAGATATATTTTAATTGGAAATGAGACGCTTAATCCGACGCAGTAAACCGTTAGTTAATATGATTATCAATTTTGGAGTTATAAGGATGTTTCTTTAACGCAATTCAGTAATAGAGCATTTAAGGTTTATGATGACATCAAGCAACGATTTTATTCGAATTGCAATGCATTTTATAAATAGTTTACACATGTTTTATTTTCATATTTTATATTATGCATATCCATGATGGGTAAGTATTACGGTGGCCCCCAACGACTAGTTTTATATTAAGGAGAGGTTTGCTATCTTCAGACATAAAAAAGTACGTTTTGGGGAAATGTTTTCTAGAGCTACTACAAAGATATAAACCCAGGGGTTTTTGCACCATATTTATTTAAGTTTATGTAAGCTGTATGAATATTTACAATCCGAGATATTTGAAACTTCGATTCATATGATGGAAAATGTGCGCTGTACATTTGTGCGGTCATTTTTTCACGACTGAGTCATGTGAAAAAATATTTTGTGTTAGATTCTGAAATATTACGATATTCTCCGGAACTTATATACCAATATGTATCACTTTTAATAGTTAACCAATTATATTAGACTGTAAAAAAACTCAGAAGCGTTTTGGCACAAGGCGGAAAGGTTTCCGGAAATTTATAGTAAACTTTGTGTTCTCCTCAGTTACTTGTTATTTCGGAATCGTTACACGTATTTTCGGAAAAATATTCAAAGCGGTGAATTATTCTGAAGAAGTCAGGAACGTTACATTCCATACCGGAAATGTGTTCGATTAGGTAGTGTAAAATGATGGTTACTGAAAAATTCGGAAATGTTGCACTCAATCCGTGTAAAGTTTTAAAATGGAATTCGAAATGAAGTAATATTTGCGCATGCTCATCTACTCCGACCTATTGCACATGTCATTATCACGTGATTTCTATTGTTCTTGAGAGGAAAGACAGCTTAAAACAGATGCAGATGCAACTTATTTATATGAGCTGTAAGTATTCTGTTTTATAATTTATTTTATTTGAGAGAACAATATGCTTTAAAAAAAATAATATTATCAGATTCTATTTTATTGCATATTAATATTACATTTGCAGTTAATCTTTTGTTGTATACACAAAGTTAAATAACTCGTTCGATAGTTTCTTTATAATCTTGTTCATGAATCTATAATAAATATTAGATATTTGATTGATGAATAATAATGTAGTACTAGTATTAATGAAGTACAAATAGCACCGTATATACGTCTTTAATATCTTTTCGTTTTGAGATCGGTTTCGTTTCATAACTTTTCTATTGATGAAATGTATCGTTTATATGACAGAACAAATTCCTAATTTCACTTATACTATACGTTTTTCCTCCATTTTTTATGAATCAGATATTTATAAAGAAATATAATTGAAACTTTGATTTATAAATCTATAAATAATTCTTTTTTAAAATCCTGTCTCGTGAATTCCATGCTATAAATAGATACATATGCATTATGAAAATGCTTTATTTCCCAAAATAGATGTATTATTTTTAATTCCTTTAAATAAATATATTTTTTAATCTTCTAAGTATAGATATTATGTCAAAAGATTTCGTATCTGTAAATAATTATTTTATTTTATGAACTGCATACTTATAAAAATATATTTATTTTCTCAGGTTATCTCAGCACTTCTCAAGTTATACGAATAAAATAATACCTTTAAATGAATATATTTAGAAGCATGATAGTTGTAAAACACTATATTAAAAATATTTACAAACAGACAAAACATTTTTATCAATATATCTATTTATAAGTATACAATTCGTGAAAATAATACAATTACCACAGCTATAAAATATTTTCGAATAGTATAACTATTTACAAGATTTAAAAAAAAAATGTTGAAAGGTATTACTAAAATCTATCTATTTATAAGTATAGGGAAATTAAATATTTTCATTGAGTATCTATTTAGAGGATGAAACTCATGAGGCTGCATTTAAAAAAAGAATTATTTATAGATCCACAAATCAAATTTTCAACGTTATTTATTTACAAATATCTGATTCATAAAAACTGAGTGAAACACGTACAGTATAAGTGAAATTAGGAATTTGTTCTGTCATATAAACGATACATTTCATCATTAGAAAAGTTATGAAACGGAACCGATCTCAAAACGAAAAGATGTTAAAGACGTATATACGGTGCCATCTGTACTTCATTAATACTAGTACTACATTATTATTCATCAATCAAATATCTAATATTTATTATAGATTCATGGAACAAGAGTATAAAGAAACTATCGAACGAGTTATTTAACTGTGTATACAACAACTTCTAAACTTGTTGTACTTGTAAACTTGTAGTAGGTAAACTAAAGAAGTTTCCAGACGACTCAACTCTGTTCCTACAAAGGAAAATTTGAAAGTATCTCTTCAGTAGAAGAACATACTCTCAAATTTTGAGTTATTTTAAAATGACAGAAGTATTTGTCATAGAATTAAGTTTTTTCAAAGTTTATTTTGCCTGCATAAATTACTTTAAAGTGATATCTTGAGTAGCAGTCTAATAATAAAAGGTGAATAATAAAACGAGTTCAGAAAAATATATGTTTCACACCAGAAATTACAGAAAGTTTATAATATTGCTAATTCTAGAGTATAAATCATCTACAAGATCATACTTCATAGGATCATCTCTATAGTATGATTAGCTCTATAGTATGATCACCGAACTTCGCTGAAAACCCAACCACGATGATGTGGAGTGGGATTTCGCCTAGAGCGAATGTAATATTATTTATTTTTAAAAAGCATATTGTTTTCTCAAATAAAAGAAATTGTAGAACAGAAATACGCAGAAACATTTTCAAAACACACAGAAACATTTCCGATGTATACAAAAACATTTCTGATGTATGCAGAAACCTTTCCTATGTATACAAAAATATTTCCGATATATGCAGAAACCTTTCCGATGTCTACAAAAAATTTTCCGATATATGCAGAATCGTTACAGAATTTCTGACTGAAATATAAAGAAACGTTTCCGAAATGCACGTAAATGTTTCCAAAATATACAGAAACATTTCTGAATATCTGACCAAAATATGCGGAAACTTTTACGAATATCTGACCGAAATATGCGGAAACATAACAGAACCGATGGGCCACATTGCTGCCCCACCAGATAGAGTAACGTTTCCGAGTTTTTTTTTACAGTGTATAAAGCACTAAACTTAAAATTAAATCCTATGAAATAAACTTTTTTTTTTCAAATGACTGCCATTTTGTCGATTATAAGCTTTTAAAACTATATATTGGTATAAACTCCAGACAGTATCATAATCTTTCCAAATCTAACAAAAAAATTAGTTTTAAATGACTGAGTTGTGAGAAAACAGACCACACGATTGCAGGGGCACGGCACATACTCTCCGTCATATGAAGCAAAGTTTCAAGTATTTCCGATTGAAAAAATTCACGGATTGCTTTATTTCAGCTGAAGATAGTAAACATCCCCTTAACTATATACTTGAAACCGTAATCTTACTACATATATTTTTTTTTTCTTTGCGAATATCAATCCTTCAAAAAGTGCAAAGTCGTGCGATGTAGATCTAGAACAGCCGTACTCAACCTTTTTTTCTCGCGGGCCGCAAACATATGTTTGCGACGTTAGGCGGGCCGCAACGCCCTTATAAGAGTCTAAAAAAGGCTAATTAAAGTATTAAGTTAACAAAAGTAGTATAACAAATCAATATCACAAAGTTAATATTATCAGTAAAGTTGAACGTTTGTCGCAGAAGAAATATTACGAAAAATTTTAACACCGCTATTTCCAAATAATAAACATTGTGGTAGCAATTGCAAATGTAGAAATAGGCTTCGATATTTGTTGTTTAGAAATAGTAGGTTTACAAACTTTTTGGTGCCAATGTTTTTCCGCGACAAGCATTCAACCTAGTTATATAATAAGTAACACGATATAAGTAATAAAACGTTATAATATAACACTGCTGAATTTCCAAGTTCTAAAGGAAAAAATCAGGAGATTTTCTCTAGTAAATCAGTATTTTGCTCAATGTAGAAACTTTATTTTTCTTTAATTGTAGAAATATATAGTGCAAATTTAATTAATTTGGAATAATATTTTATTAGTAATCCAGTTTAAGAAATGTATACAACACTGTAGCATAAATAAGACTACATGTAAAAAGAACTTAAGGCTATGGAAACGATATTTGACATATTTGAACATAATTTTAAATTAATTATAAATAACAGGGCAGATTTTGTCTTCCCATGGAAATATTTAAAACCACAGTGAAGATCTTAAATACTTTTTATTCACATCTAAATTCATTCCATAAATATGGATTAATGACTATGAGTCTCGGGCCGCACATGAAAGGTCGCCGGGCCACATGCGGCCCGCGGGCCGCAGGTTGAGTATCGCTGATCTAGAATGAAGAAGGCAAGTTTCAGGCATGTGTGAAATTGTCTTTCTTTTATCTTCATGACTGTTTTGAATGTGTTCGTTTTAAAATTACTCGTTTTAAATTACATAACACAGACAGCGAGATCTATAAGTATTTAGGAACTTGAATGAATTCAACGTCGAGCCATTCGAATAGAATCTTCCATGAGATCTTACAGTTTCATTTTAGTTCTTGATTTTCGGTAGAACTATCTTGTTCAGAAGTTATTCGATTGCAGAAGCGTTTCAAGTTTGATATAGATCAAGTATTTTAATGCAATTCCGACACATTCATGGTTCCAAAGTATGTGGGAATTTTTTTTCGGCCAAGTTTATGGAAATCGCGGCGTTTCAGGAGTTATTCGATTGAATTGCGATATAGTTCTAGCGTTATGAACACTTAATGCATTATAACCTTTTTAAAATTAAACGTTTCTACATTTTGCGAGTGTTTCAGTAATTCTTATATTTGTTATACTATCTTCTCTTTTAAAACGGTTAAAAACAGCTACATAAAAATAATTATTCATATTTTCGTTCACAAATAATTTTTAGAACATTTATCTTCATTCTTTAGTCAATAGCATTTAAACGGTATTTTGATGGATAGTATTTATCGATTGGAACACTTCAGTATAATTCTTTGATTAATAATAAAAAACATCTTTCTATCCTACTATCACGGTTGATGTTGAGATATAATTTCAAAAGTCACAACCGAATGTAATTACTATGTTTTCCTTCCTCTTCTTTTTACTCACAAGGGAACCGATAAACATGATGCGCACAGATTTTGATGATTTTAATGTATGGTGTAGGGTTCATACCCCTAACTATTCAGGTCAAAGGTTTCCTTCAAATGGGTTTTAGTTTTCGAGAAATTTCGGGTTAAAGTTAAGCATGTGTTTCAAAAACCCATTAGTTTGACTGTCAGAGCAAGGAATCTGTGGCGCAGAGCTAGCGTTCGCAATTCAAGATTTGTAGGTGAGGGTTCTGTCCTCTCAAGTGCCTTTTATTTTTTTTAAATTAATTCTATATATTTGACGCATTACAAGTTTTATGCAGAATTATGAATTATGTATCTTTGTACTTTTTGATATTTTCCCAATAAATTCCATTTACATTTTCGAATTTTTCATGAAAATTTATATTTTTTGTGCAATTTTTAATCTAATATTTCTGTTTACGAAAATAAGAAAAAATTAACAAATATATCCTTTTAAAATGTGATTTGTTCTAAATATATTGCAATATGTTAACTGGTGAAATGCTAAAATATTTACCATCACCGACATCGACAATTTTAGTTTATTAAATATGGAATTAATAGTGTGATACATATCGTAAAAATATTCAAAACAAAACATCGCATTAAAAAACCCCATAAATAATTTCTTATCTCTTATTAAATAATTTATTATAGCATTCTATCCTCTTTTATATTTAGAAACTTTGATCAATCTTCGAATGAGGAAATAGTTTTTATATTTGTTATACACCTGTCTTTTCACTAAAAAAATAGGTTAAAAACAGCTGCATATCAATAATGATTTTCATTCACAAATATTTTGAAAACATTTTTTTTTCGTTCTTTAGTAGACAAAATTTAAATGGTATTTTAATGGGTAGCATTTATCAACTGGAACTCTTCAGTATCATTCTTTCATTAATGATAAAAACATCTCTTTCCAGATTGCTAGCATGTTTTACGCTGAGTTATAATTTTAAAAGGCACAACCCAATGTAATTATAATGTTTTCCTTCCTCTTCTTTGTATTCAATTACATTTGGTTGTGAAAAGATTCTTTTTACAAAGCTCTTTTGAGAATAAAATTGCCGATATTCTTTACAGCCATTTCTGCATCTGCAGCGCATTGATTTACAATAAATCGACTGCTTTAATTTCTATAAAACGGCTTTTGACAGTGGAATTTGCATGTTTTATTATATTTCTAGGAAAATTGTGATTTATTAGACTTATTATAAAAGATTAGTGTTGAATAAAAATACATAGCCGATTTAATATGAATTAAATTTGTTTAAAATTAAGAATTAATGTATTTATTTTATAAAGTGTCGAATAAACTACTTTATTTTTGTAGCGAACTGCAACTACAACCACTTAATCAAAAATGTAGTTAACTAATTACTTCTTTTAAAAGTATCAACTACAAACTACTTTTCAAAAGTAGTTGCTACTTCGCTAATTTCAGATTTTGTCAAAAAGATGAAATCTACATTTGAAATTAAGGATACGGAGTAAGTATAATACAATGGGCAGTCGTTATATCAATTAAATAAATTCGGGATACAATTAAATAAATTTGATAAAGCCGAAGGCACTAAAAAATTAAGAAAGATAACATAAAAGAAAATGTTTTGTGTTATTCTCTAAAATATTACTTTAAGCATATATTACTCGTTACATGCCGACCAGAGCAATTCGATATTTTCTCAGTCATAATGTCAAAGAACAATAAATATGTAAATAAAGTAATTTTAAAAGAAGAAAAGTGGCATTAAAAAAACACATAAAGATCTAATAATGAGTAAGCTGACAAGTGTTTCCAGGATTTTGACATTTGGATCTGCCAGCAAATTTCAAAGGAAAAATAATTATGCTATACGATGCATAGTTAAACACCACAGCTGAGTTGCTGAACACATTTTGCACAAAAGAAGCAAGTTACGGCTACATTGAATTTTTCAAATTTAGCACATTACACTACAAACTACCGGAAAAAGTAGAGACTACTGTAGTTTCGCTAATTGAAGCGCACTACGTCCGACCAATGAAATGAGTATGTTGAATATATTAAGAATCGATTTGAAAAAATTTGAAAACATTTTATAGTTGTTAGCTTGCTTAAGTATAACAGCATTAGGATTTAAATATAAAGGCATTTATTTTTTTAATGTATGATAGAAATTAAAAACTTATGCTAGTATGCCAAGAATGCACCATTTTCTTTTATTTTGAGGGATATAATAAACAATAACAGGAATGTATAAACAATAACTATATGAGAAGCAGACGGAGCTCCCTTGCATTTTTTTTAATATTAGACTTGACGCGGGTGGGTGGCCTTAAATCTATTTCTTCAAAACACATTTTTTGGCAACTTTTCAAGAAGGTGTGTAACAAAAGTATTTCTAATAAGATTTGTTAAGATGATATTGAGGCGATAAATGTTAAGATGCCATTATCTTATGCCATACTTACTCACAAAAGTCTACCAACAACTTGGTTAAAGCCGAAATAAAGTTTTAATAAAGAGATAAACAGATAAGAACGGGACTATGAACACACTGACGTATTCTGAAGAAACTTAAACAACTCTATCGACAACGTTAAAAATACAACTAAGTAAGCATACAGGGATGGCTGTCTTTGAGTATTGTGACTATATTTTATCATAGCTCAATATTTTGAATATATGTTGGTGGTCCTATTTTCCTTTTATTGGAAGTTATTTGTACTTTTATCAATAGCAAATATGATTTTCACTCCATTCTCTTTGTAGACAAAAGTGTTCAAGTCTTGCATCCCTCACTATCAGAATATATAAAATTTTACGTAATGTATCTGCCAATATAGATAGTAATTTAAATTCATTAACATACTATTTAGTGTATAATAGGAAACTTTGTATAAATATAACATCTTTAGATATATTTGTTATTTAAAAATTTGTGGGTCAAAATCTGGAACTGTACGCATAACAGATGTCAGCACCGATGATAAAAAAATAAGTGACGGCCAGTTTGATATTAAATCTAAGACAATATTAGAATGCAGTGTTCCTTTTTGAAGTTTTTTCTTTCAAGGTTTTTCACACTTTGTTTTATCAATTTAATTCTATAGCATTTCGAGAAAGAAGTATATATATTTTTTATTTATTGGCGAGATGTTTTTTTCTATTAATGATTTTTTGAAAAATTAAGCTACTTAAATAATGGTTTAATGATTTGAAATCTATTACTTTACCACTTGTTAGAGCATACTGTGCAAAAATATGTAATACATAAGTTTGACAGATCTTATTATGTAAAATTAAACCCTTATTAGTGATGCAGATGCATCCCACGAGATGGTCTTGATCAATTGACTCAACGCCACTGCTATTATTTTGTGGGTAATGCCGTATTACGAAACAAACAGAGCAAGCAGGCAACTAACTGCTTATGGACTCACCTGATAAATTTAAGCATATCGGATTTCCAGCTGAGGAAGATGTTTTATTACAGTGTGTTATAGATTCTAATTTACGGTTCAAGACCTTAGAAATGTACATATAAGGTACAAATTAAGAAAGACACCAAGTTGAGTCTGTTAATTGTAACAGACCATACGTGATGCATAAATTTAAATAATGGACCAGTTTTGAGTTTTATTTCTAATTTGAAATGATGAATTGGTATCATAATAAAATATCTCTCAATTTAAAGTTATTGCTGAAAATGCCAGATTTCAAGTGCATCAAACTAAAGCTAACGAACTAGTTTACGAGAAAATCAATTTAACCTTCGTTGTTTAATTATATTTATAATCTGAAGTACATAAGGAACGAAAATAAGTACATCTTTTGTATCATTTTTGAATGTTGAATTATCTTTAATTATTGATATAACAATACTAGCAGGTTGAGAAATAAGAAATTTTTGTCATAGTTCTTTCATTTATGCAGTTTATTCATTCTCGTGCCGTTGTCATTTTAGAAATAGAATTTAAAATGTTATTTTAACTCGATTCAAAATATGAATACCTTTTGACTTCATAGGATAGGAACAATGACTGCTGTATCTATATCTATATACATACATATATATATATATATATATATATACATCGCCTTCTATTTCAAAACTCTTCAACGAGTTTGTAATTGAAAATTACTGTTTCAGAAAGAGCTCATTTGATATTTATGGACTGATAAATAATTTATGTGAAACTAATGAGAAATAACTGAAAATTTTAACTCCAATATTCTTAACAACATTTCTATCTTTTTACCAGTTCCTTTCGTCGTAATGAAAATAGCATTTAGAATATAATCTAAACTTGCATTTTAGCCCTCTTTTACTTAATCCGAATACCAAAATTATTTTAATTTCAGCTTTAATGAATTATATGCAAACATTAAATTGCATAGTCATTGCAAAATTTCCCTCTTGTATAATTATTAAGAGATAAAATGTCGAAAGCGAAAATTCATTACTAGTTATGAATAGTATTTCAATTTCATACATTAAGTGAGATATCATCACGTATTCTGTGCCGGAAAACGCTGAAATGTCATAAAATTCAAAGTATTATATCTCGGTAAATTTTTGTCGCAAAAGACTGTTCTTTTTTTATTTTACTTGTTAAAGCATGACGAAACTTTTCTAAATATAACTTATAGGACCCACGGAGCATTAAAAAATGTAATTTTCGTAAGTTTTACAAAAATAATTATTTTGAAGTAAATGTGTTTTAATATGATGCAAAATAACATTTGAAACATTTTTCCAATTGAAACTCTCCCTCTAAAATTAACGATTTAAGAATTAGATGTTGGACAACGATAAAAGAGGTGATCCTCTCTATATTATTTTTAATTTTCATTATAGATAAGAGATAACTATGTTTATATTGGGTCATCCGGAAAGTTCTGCGGTTTTTCAAAAAGCGAAGCGCAGTTTCATCTAACTATTTTGCTGCTGCTAAAAAGAAGTGACCTTTTATGACCCAGGTATGTACATATTTCTTTTTTGCTTGCGCTGCATAATTCTCACTGGTGTTTTACCATAATTTTTGTTTCAGTGCAATGATAAGAATGGAGAATCAAGAAGTTCATTTTTGTGAATTATGCTCTTTTACTTTAAGAAAGATAAAAATGCTAGTCAGACTGCTCGTAAAATTTGTGCTGTATACGGACAAAATGCTGTTTTAAATGACACAATTCGAAAGTGGTTTGAGAAGTTTAAGCGCTTAAATTTCAGCCGCGAAGATGATGCCTGTTTTGGGCAACTCATCATATGTAAAGGAGGACCTCTTAAAAGAAGCTAGTCGTCAAATGATCATGCACTGTATTTTTAGAATATTTAATCTGTGTCATAGCTCCAGAACTGTGTAATGTGGTTTTTTAGCGATAGCTTCTTTTAAGAGGTCCTCCTTTACAGATGATGGTACTCTGTTATTTGAAATTGTGTCATTTGATGAACTGTGTAATTTGAAACAACACTTTGTCCATGTAGGGCACAGATTTTACGAGCTGTCTGCATAGCATTCTTAGCTTTCTTGAAATAATAGAGCATAACTGACGAAAATGAACTTTTCGATTCTCCATACCTAGCACTGCACTGAAACTAAAATTATGCCACAACACAAGCGAAAAGTATGCAGCGCAAACAGAAAAGAACGAATTCACACACCTAGGTCATTCAAGGTCACTCCTTATCATCAGCAGCAAAATAACTGGACGAAACCGCACTTCGTTTCGACAAACCGAAGAATTTTCCGGATGACCCAATATTTTTATGCCAATTTTAAAAACAAGATTATGTAATATTGATCTCTCTCATGTTTAGGCTATCGCGATTAAAAAAAATATTCGAAATCATCTATTTCCTTAAATTTTTTAGAAATATTTAATTTTGCAAAAGGGAAAAAAAGTGCACTTAATATTTTTTCTGTATTGTATTGCACAAAGCTGACCAAGAGTAACTCTAAGCTCAAAATTAGATGTCGTGACTTGAGCTTTGATGCTTCGCTTTTAAATATAGCTTGATTTCAATCTTCCTAAAATTCCAAACTTATCTATTTCCGTCAATATAAGAATATATCCGTCAATATGTTCTATCAAATAGAAGAAAGTATTTTCTTTTTATCAAAATTTGCTTGAACTAAGTTTACCGATTTTGGAACTTAATTCACCGATTTTTGATGATTTCTAAAAATAATTTATAAGCTTCCCTGATTTTTTAAAAAAATCTATAAACGGTGACGTAATAATAAACATTTCTATGCAACATTAATGTAAAGTAATATAAAAAATGTGGAAAATTAAGAGGAAAGTGGCAAGGTTACCACAACTAGCAGTTTAATGCCCAGATTTGGCGACGGCAATTCTTTTGCTTTTTATAATTACTGAAACTATGGGATCCATTCCAGGTTTTCCGGGTTACAGGATATAGATGAAAACCATTTTGTTAATTGAAAACTCTAGTAGATTTTTTTACATTTAATACATTTTTTTTAGATTGCTCTCTAAAACAACAACAAAAAGCCTTTTTATATGAAAAATATCAGTGATGTAATCAAATAAATTTTGGATATTTATTAAAATAGATACTTTCGTAATAGACGGATGTCAGGAGTTAATAGCCGAAGAAATCACAAAGATTTAGCTACTTACAGCAGCCTTTTTGACTTTGATGATTTCAGTGTTTGAAGCACGTGGTCCGATTACATGTCTGTTAAATTTGTGCTTAATTTATATTACTTTAGTATTTTATTTATTTATTGAAGAAGGTTTAATTCCGTTGTAGGATATTAGTCGGAAATGCATGCTGAACTATTTATATTGTTAGTGCAAACGGGTCAATCATTCGCAATTCGGCTGAACGCCATAGAGATAGATTTATAAAAAAAATCATGCTTAAAAATTAATTTAAAAACCGTAAAAATTCAGTAAATTGAGATGCAGTTTTTAGACAAATTGCATCTGAAATAACATTTTTCTCTGCTATTCGATGGTGTAAAAATTGAAATTATGCGATATCTAGAAGTTAAAAAAATTACAGTAAAAGCGTGATTTGTTGGTCAGGTGTTGTCTTGTCAATATGATGGCAAAGTTACTCACGGACATCTTTTTGCTTTATAATATAGGCGCATCTGTTTGGCAGCGTAATTAAAGTTATGATTGGGAACGTTTGTGTAAGAAAGCAGCAAAACTGATGTGTATTAGAAAGACTTACCGTTGTTTTTTCGAGGCATCGTAAAAGATGATGATGCTGTAACTCGAAAATATCATCAGGAAAATCTTCCACCTCTTGTCCGCTCTCCCTGGCCGCTATCCTCGCCTCCACAGCCTTTTTCTTACTAACGAAGGCTGCACCGGTGGTCGCCTTTGCGATTCTGATGCGAGCCATTCGTGCTTTCTGGAAAGAAAAGAAACAGATGATATGAGTTTCAGTCATAACTTTTAAAAGTTTTCTGTTGTTTTCCTTATTAAAATGAATAACTATGTTTTTTTAAAACGAGGTTAAAGAAATGATTATGCAGTACATACACATTGATCAGAAAATAGGTGGCAAAATTTTAAAGGGTGGTAGAAGAAACCTAAAAAAGCATTTTTCGAAACGGAAGTGGCGCATTTAAGCGCGTCATTTCCGACACACATTCTATGACGAAAAATTCTTGTTTACATTCCCTCTACTGCCTTTTAAAATTAGCAAGATAGTTTTCGATCACCCTGTACACAAGGTGCTCCACAAAGGAACATCTAACTTTAAAATTTAATAACTCATTAACTATAAGAATTGTTTATCAAGTAGATCACGAGTTTCGAATACAGTAATGTCAAATATAGTTAAAAGTTTCCTCAATAGACGGCGCTATGATGTCTCAAAGTGTAAGAATGCTCAAAATAAAGTGTAAAACTGCGTCAGAGGTATCTCAATGTTTACCTTGTGTTTTATTTAACTGTTAAAATGCGAAAAACATATTTATATTTTGATATTTTGAAGTTAATTTGACCATTTTTAGAGTTTGAGATATTGCAGTGCCATCAATTGATCTATCATGAATCTACTGATAGTGGATGTTGGTACAAATAATATATCACATTTTGGTAAATTAAAACGTCGATTGCCAAACCTACTACCGGAACATTGGGAATTCTCGAGTTATTCAACAGCCAACATGGTAAGAAATATTCTCACAAATTCGAATTATAAAAGGAATCCAAGATAACATTTAAAAATAAAACTCATTTAACTATAATTATTAAAGTGGAAATTTTGATATAGTTATTTTAATTAAGAGATACGAAATGATTTTGCGTTTGTTCAAATGGGTCTCAAAATATCACGAGGCTGACGAGTAATAAAAAAAATTGTAGCATGTTACTTAAAAGTTATATTTTAGTGAGTGATATACAAGACTGCATCAAAAACTAATTTAGTCTAGATTAGATCTAGATTAGTTCTGGATTAGTTCTGCAGCACATCAACAGGTGGTAGAAAAACTATCCGGTCACAAATATAAAGTAATTTCCATTTTAGTATAGCAATAGCTATGGTAATTTGTGCATCATATTTGAAGCCTTATCGTTTAGGTGTGGAGCGAATTTATGGCTATAGCGATTCACCGTGTTTAGAGGGCAACCAATCAGGAAGTAAGATATTTGGCCTTTTCAGCTAATACATAAATCTAGAAGTCAGTCACATCCTTAATCCTCCTATTTTATTTTTGACTGTAAATTTTTTTATTTCTGCGCAATTCAATCAGATTTTAGGATTTTAGAAGCTAATTTCTTCAATAATAAACAGCAGGCTTTTATGAAATGTACATTTATTACGTAATCAAATTTAAATTTCTGCGCAATCAGTTTACTGTACAGATATAAGATGTTACTTTCAGGGAGTCAGAATCAGATCGAGAGTGACAATGTGCACTGCAAAAAATTATTGTTGATTTTACAGTATAAAACTGGCATCCCAGCTGCCAGTATTATACCGTAAAATTAACAGTATTAAACAGTAAAATAAGCAGTAATACGCTGCCGCGCAAGCAGTAGATCTTAGCAGTAGATCTACGCTACCGCGCATGCGCGGTAGCGTATTACTGCTTGCGCGGCCGCGTATTACTGCTTATTTTACTGTTTAATACTGTTAATTTTACGGTATAATACTGGCAGCTGGGATGCCAGTTTTATACTGTAAAATCAACAATAATTTTTTGCAGTGTGTGTGTGATAATCTGTGATTGCATCATGTACGAAACATTCTAATAGAGTGAAAATTTGCATTTAGATAATTTAACGGCCACAAAGACACTGATCACGTTTGAAGTATATGTGCCGAAGTCTTGTATAATGTTACTCGTTTGGATTATAAAAAAAACTCTAAGAAACTTTTGACTTATCGATAGTGGAATAGCAAATTTTGTATGTTTTTCGATAATGGATTTACAAAGATTTTAGTAGAAAAAGTTACGTTGAAGCATCATGAAGAAATTTTATTAAATTTTATCATATTTTTAGTTATTGTTATTCTTTCCAAAACTTATTTTAATTTTCCGCGTGTGAATGTTTCCTTGGAGTGATATTTAACTGTCTGTGCCTATGGAAATGCTTAAAGAACATTGTTCAGCTGATTTCCGATATAAAAGGCCCGTTTCTGGTGTAGCTTGTGTGTGTTTTTGACGTTTGCAGCTATCTCATCTAGTCTGAGCTGCGATGGTAAG
Organism: Maratus michaelseni; assembly: GCA_963931845.1. NCBI lineage: Eukaryota > Metazoa > Arthropoda > Arachnida > Araneae > Salticidae > Maratus > Maratus michaelseni. Next base: position 252,291,678 of record OZ007594.1, read on the forward strand.
TAATATTAGATTGAGTTTTGAATAAAGAATTGTTTGTGTTCACGTAACGCCATCTTAGTAGATATAAGTAATTTGTGTTAGTTTTGTAATAGATCTGAAGGCAAAAGTTTACTTTGATATTTCTGAGCAGTTTATTCAGATTGTCCTTGTTTTTTTTTGAAGATTTATTATTGAGTTAGATTCTGACTGGGACGCAAAGCTATTACTTCAGAATTTAAAGTCTTGTTTACTAATAGTTCGCTTTCAAGAATATTAATTTAAAATGCCTTTACTTGAAAATGCAAACAGGATTCTCCATTTCAATTTAAAAATAAACTGATTTTATATTTAATTTCAAGTTCTTTTGTAATTGACACACATGGCACAATCTCTTGCTAGTGGACCAGAGTATACTTTACACTTCGCAAGTTCACGGCGACGACGCATAAGTCGTATTCAATGCTCCGAGTAACACAGCACTTCAAAGCTGTAAGAACTCGAAAATGATAGATACGAATTTTCTACGAGCACTCCCCTCCACCTCACTGGGAAATCTGCAATGAATTAGGGACAGGTGGCGAGAAGATCGTCAAAGGAGATCAACAAGATTGTAGGCAGTGACGTAGCCATTTGAAAATTATGGGAGAGACTCAAGTAGTCATTTTCATATAAGGTTATCAATAATTAATAAAATAGTTTTGAGAATAATCGCTCAAGCTGACTATTAATACCATTTTCACGAAATCAATATTTTAATAATATTAGAAGGTTTAAAATACAGAATTATAGAGGTTCTGATTATCAATTAATCAAATTAAGGGGTGTTCGGTGCTCAGGGGATCAAAGATCCCCTATTCTCTGATATATATATATATATATAAAATCAATAATCCTGAAGTATGAGTGTAGTACATAATATTATTTTCCATTACAATTCGTAAGGGTTCTCCTGGAATTATTTACGAATACTACTAATATGAAGGAAATAAAACTGTGGGTTGGGAATTTCAAATAATCACTAAATTCTGTTCAGTACAAAAATACGACTTGAAACGTTGACGTTGTGGCCGGCCCTTGATCTGCAGATTTACAGATTAGAAAGAAATGAAACTCCACTGTGTTACAACCCAATAAGGATCTGGGGTGTCCAACTTAGCTTTCTTTACCACGAGTCCTGAAGTGCTATATATTGTATATGTGCTGGTCAAGTTATCAGGCTGACGCGAAACCCCCAGTATTTAGTTCCCAAGTATGCTTGGTACTCATTTTATCGAATCCAAAGGGATAAGAGTGAGTGAACACGTTAGAAATATAATAATTATAGTGCTATTTTATGTACATTGTTGCTTTCTCAGAGATGAATATTGAAAAAGACAGAAAACAGAAGTATTTAAGGCAATTAAAAAAATAATTTTCTCTACCCAATAATGCGAAATATTCTGACACATTTACTGATTCATAGATTTGCAGATATGATTATTGAAGTGATCTGTAATCGGACAGTTTTTCCTTTTTCGATAAATGAATTATATCTTGAGTTATAAGCGGTTGTTATCTAATTATGACAGTTTTTTTTTCATTCCCGCGATGTCGTGTCCAGAAATTCGGTTCAAAAGGCCAAATTTGAAAGAATTTTCTGAAAGTTGTTATACCTTTACCGAGGTCTAGAAAAAACTGTTCAATTACATAGTTTCTGAATAAGATTATTTGCCAATTTCATGCGTTTACGAACAAAAATGTATTCAGAAATGTGTCAGAAAGTAGCCAGTTTAGATTTGAGATTTTTTTTAAGAGAGTCATGTGTCTTAAAAAAAGGCCTTTATTTGAATGGTTTGGGCTTGAACTTCATAAACCCTCCCCCTTTTTTACGCCGCAGATTGTAGATTTTTTTATATGTAGTACGGGTCACTAGAGACAATTATTACCAATTGCTGACCACTGAGTAGCAGAAACATCGCAAGCCTTTCTATGAACCTAGTATGGATGGTACATTCTTTCCGTGGCATATTTTTTGTCTACTAAGTTAATCAAAAAACTTTTATGATATACTCTTATGCATGCAGGAGTATAAAAACAAATATTAACTTTATTTAAAGCATAGTGATTTTTCATTTCTGTTTTAAATTTCATGTTTATGGTAAATTAAGTAAACTTTCTGAAATTTTGTAGTACAAAATAAAGAATCCAAAATATTTTTTTGAAAAATAAAAGTCTATTAAGGTTTATGACTGAATTTTAGAATTTCACATTTTTTGTAAAATTAAAAAACTATGAAAAAATAATTGTTGTTTATTATAATTCGTACATGCTTTATTTATAGTTTCATTTCTAAAATGAAACCATTTAGAAACACGACAAAGTAATATCTCTCTCATTAAATATGAAAAGCAAAAGTATAAGCTTTTAGATTGAAAGAGAATCAGCGTGGAAACAAGTTTTTAGCATGTTACAGCAGCTGTCGCATAATTAAATTAAATGTTTGCCTGACGCATTAACAACTTTCAATATAAGGAAATTTTGTTGATATGCTATCTTTAAATTATTACCATTAGATGTTATTTTAATCAGGTGTATTTATTACTGATTTGAATGATTCTCATTAGGAAGAAGATTTGCGTTCATGAAATCTCATCTTAAAAAGGAGATGAATAGATAAGCATTGATTTTTAGCCCCCGGCCGGGGCCTCTGAGATTCTGCTCGGAGGGCAATTTTTACCCAGGCAGAGTAATTTTTCCTTTTTTTTCCTAAGATGTTTTGATTGTTTTAAGAAAATGTCGGATCTATATATACTGTAGCGTCACTACTTTCCTACTCAATAGTTTGGTTAAAAGGTTTTTCATTAATAGGAACCTTTTTATACCCCCTCATTATATTATGATCAAAGGCACCAGATAGGCTATCAGCGCTTGATAACTTCTAGTGAAGCCATTAACACTAAATATACCATCAACCGGTCATTTAAGTACCGACATAGTACCGAGTGAAAATGTATCGATTCGAACCAGAATTTTTTTCATAAAATAAATAAAAAATCGATCACATAGAAATAAGTTAAATTAAAAAGTTAAATAGTTTAAAATAAAAATTCTGGTATGAAATATTTTTTATAAAACTTGAGTAAAATTCCCGATATGTTTCATGTTAATTCCATTTAGACTGTTTAATTTGACGTTATAGAAATCATAAAATCTCTTTAACTGACAATACTCATATAGCGGCATTTCCACAAATTTACCACTACTTGCAAACCTTTGAGATTTCTAGGACCAATAAAAAGATCAAGAACTCATAAATAGGAACCCCCTCATTGGCCCCAGTGCAGACCACAGCAGACCATCAGAATCAATCCAGATAGCATCGAGCTTGCTTCGGAACTAAAAGGCAAGCCTCTTCATTTTTCAACTGGAGGATCGCAGATGACTTTAATTGATAAACTGTCTGGTAAAGACTAAATTCGGAGGGAGCTTTTCCATTGTAACTACTAGCATCTCGAACTGAGATAGATGATACGAGTAGACTAACGGTCTACTCAACCTATGCCTCAAGCTGAAGTATACTTGAACATTACCCACCTGTGGAACTGAACTTTGCATTCTTTTCCTATCCGTTCTGTAAAGTCTGTATTGCTGTGCATGTTCAATAAAGTCCTCTGTCAGAAAATTACTCGTCATCCTAATTTTAGAAAACGTCACAATACTGCTTCTATCATTCTATCATTCATTTTTGTCTGATGATTCTGTAAGTATGTTATATATAGGATCTGAGACATGGGTTGTTTAACAAATTTTAATGCAATTTGACTTTTTTTTAATCGATTTGTTTCTCTTTCGATAAGAAATGATTATGTAATACCACCGTAGTTTTCACACATGTTAATATTTGAATAACAAAGTAAAATATATCAATGAATCAGGCTATTGTTATGATCATTTTACCAGGGGATACAGAACACTTACTGAAGCAGAAATCACCATACAATGCATGGAAGCACAGCATTCCCCCCTCCCTTGAAAAATCCCTCCCTCCCGAAACATAGCTGTAACTTCAATTCTAGCAAAAATAAACAAAAAGAATTGTTTTAATTCGCATTAAGTTGTTGATAATCCTATTTTGTCTTAAAGGGTCGCCTACATATTAAAAATTGTATTTTCAATATGTAAAAATTATATTTTAAATATGCATAAAATTGTATTTTTAATAATTGTATTAAACTTTTATTTTTCAAATAATAACACCCACTTTTGACAATATATTTTAATTCCTTGAATCAAAGAAGCCCTAAAAAAGGTGTAGTTTATATGCTTATTCTTAAGAGTTATAATTTTCCGATGTCATTCATCGAATGATTTGGGTTATATTACAGCCTACAGGCGATTTTTAAACTATGATTTCAACAAATTTTTAACATTTCTTATATAATTGCCTCATATTCAATTAATTACATTTGGTAAGCCTAATTTGAAATTTCCCTGAAAATTAGCGCCATCGCCAAAATAGCGAACTTAGGAGTGAGACTAATTTGGTTAATTTGTATTAAATCTGATTATGTACTTTAGAATAAAAAAAAAAAAGAAATAAATCAAAATATTCTTCCGACTGAGTTGGAAAGACCTGCTTTCTTCTTAAACACTACTTGTGACAGATTAAAAAAATGTTTTTGAAATTTTAAGCAATAAAATATAAAATTAAAATTAATTTTTGAGAAAAGGCTGTCCTTCAATTTAATTTGCGAAAGTATCACATTGCTTGTAAAATCACGGAACTGCGAAGAGAGTAACAGGTGTGTATTATTATTTGTTGTTACTTTATTCTTAGTTCAAATTCTGAAATAAAGCGATTTAGAAATATGAGGAAGCAACTTTACTTTCATGTTAATAAACAACGAAAGAATGCATTCTCTGACTAAAAAAAGATTTATTTTCAAAATTTGTTTTGAATATGATGCAACAGCTGCTGTATGATTAAATTTAATGCTAAATCTAAAGCATCATTTGTATGAGGAGGAAGCTTTTGTTAGCGGATAGTTCATATTTAAACTACTATTAGATGTTCTTTTAATCAAGCAAGTGTGCTGCTGCACTTAAATGATTCATATTAAGAGAAAACTTTGCATTCTTGTAACCACTGTTTTAAATGTTAATCGATATCGGTATAATCAGTATTATAATTGAAACTAGTATGTTGTGGCCATCATAAAACTTTCTTCTCTATATATATCAAATTAATTAAATGGTTTAAATAGTATAAGAAATTACATCGATTTAGCAAATGGCTTTTTTTACCCAATGAACTCCCATATTTAGGATGCGAAGTGGGAAGCTTCGTTGAATTCTGTGCATTTAACCCTTCTTTGCATTGTGATGGAAATTTCCATCACTGTTTATTTAACTTTTAATAAATAAGTCAACTTCTTCGCCACCACTATATTTATATAGAAATATTAATCTACTAAATTTCCCGTGAACTATGTTGCTGAACAAAGTTAAAAATCTATCTTAAAATTTCTGCTGTCTATTATTTAATATATGTATAAAAAAAAAATTGTAAAAGAAAAACTCATGCAAAGAAGGGTTAAACTGGTGATATAAGCTTCGAACATTTCGAACATATCATCGAATTTCGGAATCCTTTCTTAGATGACCTCGACCAAAATTGAATAACAATCAATTTCTATCTTGAGAATTCGAAATTTGATCTTTTGTTGAATTCTGCGCACATAAACTAGAGATATAAGCATCACATATATCGAACAAATAATCGATTTGCGGTACCCCCTCTCGGGGGATTTGGTCTAAAACCTAATCAGTACCAGTTCACATAAGGTTAGATCTGAATATGAAATTTCATCCTATTCTATGCAGTAGTTCACGAGTTAAAGTGCCCACAAAATTTATGTCACATACAGACATTTGTAACAAATGTTGGATGTAATCAGATGTCTTCATAAATAATAGGATCTTTCTAAACATTATCTCAATTTCGTTAATATCGTGCAAGATTGGAGACAGAACGAAACTTTAGGTAAAAGATTGAAATTTTTACTGCTTGGAACGTTCAGATATACCGGTCCACGCCTTTTTATCCCTATGATTACGCAACTAATAATTTGTCTCTTCTTGGAATAATAATAACAAATTTGTGGCTGCTAGTCCTTCGGGACTACCAATTTTTTCCTTACCATGGTCCGATGTTATTTTTAATGATTTCGAATTAACAGACCATCACTGATTTCAAATGTTGGATGCAATCAAATGTCTTCATAATTAATATGATATTACTACTGATTATATTAAATGATGATCGGTCTTTTATTGTCGGAGCCCAGATCCCACTTTCCGTAAAAAATTACATCTATTATCTTATCGATAATTCCCAAAATATTACTCACATTGACAAAAAAATTGAACTGGATGCCAACAATGCAAAAATCTCGCTGGGTATTGCAAATGAAACATATTCCTTAACCCTAACACCTCGAAACGTCGAGCCAAAAATTTTCATTTCTCCCATAGAGATTCATTGTGATTATTTACTTTTAATTGAAAATTTAGCTCCATTGTTGTAACTCTCATTATTTTAACCTTATTCTTACCCACATCGCTATGACGTCAATGTTACTGACTAGGTACATGAATTTAATTTTTTTTTTCAATTGAACTCAGCGGTGCAATTCAACTTTTTCTTTTCAATATTTTTCAAGTTCATTGTAAATGCAGTCTAAATTCATTTATTTGTATTGAATCCAGACTATCTACAACCCAGGACTCCTGCCTCCAGACTTACCATAGGGTGTAATGGTTTATTTTGATGATATTACCATGGGACATTTCTAACTGAAAAACTCTTCCATGTCACACATATTTCTAAATCTTGGAAAGAAAAAAGGTTCATATTCACTAAGTCAGTTATCATTAAAAGTTCCATAGGCTGTCACAACACAAATCTCAGAGTTTAATTTTATCAAAAATTGCTGTTGACATTGGTCCAAAGGAGTTGTCACTTGGGGTAACTTATGTCACTTTTAGTAGAGTTCGTCGTTTAGAAGACATTCTCATTGAAATTCCTTTCGAAAAGGATAAGGTTGATCAAATTAGAAGAATAGAAAGCTTTGGTGATAGATTAGCATTTAAGCATTACCTGAATAAATTGACGATTGAATAAACATTTGAGAATGAAGATTCAACAGTTGTTATTACAAACTTAATTTTATACTGCTAAACAATAAACATAAAACAAACAATTTTTTTTAAAAATATTGTTTCTTAATTTTATGAGACTCAATGCTCCGACATTTTGGCCTGACGGATATTAGTATAATACCATGTATATTAACATTTGATGCTGTACAATTCAACTATTGAATTTAAAGACCGATTATCAATAATCAGTTGTAAAATAATATCACTTATAAAAATATGTAATTTTACAAATTTCCGACAAAAGTTCATTTATTTGTTTCTACAATACATACATACATATCCTAATAATATTATAAATCTCATTGTGTGCAAATGTTAGGCTGAAGCCAGCGTCAAAATGGAGCATTTAATGATCGTGTATTTTTGCATATAGGTTGATTATAATCCTCAAATTAACATAGGCTGGTTTTTGTTTATTTTATTCAAACATTTTCTTTAATAATTAAAAATTTCATTATTTTCATAGAGAATAAATGGACATTTTTCCATACAATTTAACCATTTTACTTTATCGTTGCTAGGGCTTTGATCGTTGCCACAAAAATAAAAACACGGAAAAATAATTTTTCCCCAACAACTAATTTTCAATTGAACGATTTTCACGTGAAAACTGAAAATTAAAAAAATTCAAAAGAAGGTGAATTTCCGGGATATTTGAAACAAAAATATGGAGTATTTGTTATTATACATGAAGTATGAATATCGGTTAAAATAAAAAGATATTTTCTGTCAAAAACTGCGTTATAATTAGAAGGAAAAGTGCAACAATAATTATTTAAAAAATAGATTTCGCTTGGACCATGGAACTATGAAAAGTATCCTCCTCGGCTTGGACAAATATGACGTCATAAATAAAACATGTATTTTCAAATATTCGTAATAATACAAGGAGCATGAATATCAATGTATAATGAAAGTAAATAGATAATGTACGTAATATTTAAGATGAAAAACTGAAATATTTTTTATCGATACTGATTAATAATTAGTTTGAATACCAGTTACACACAAATGTGAGTTTCCCGCTAAAATTTACGTCCTGATTGCCAGAAAAAGAAAATTAACAAGAATTGTGCCATTTAAAAGAGATTTCTCTGAGGAAAAAGTGACGTCATATTTGAAATAAAATGGGAATTTTCAGATGTGTTTTAGAAGGAGCGTGAATCAATTCATTACATTAATAATACAAGAATCGGTAAGTTTAGAAAGTAGATGAGTTTCACGTCGTATTTAAAATGAAAAATTTAAATATTTTTTTTAGCTTTTTTTTTAGCTAGCGATTATTATGCATGAATATCAGTTACATACAGATGAGAGTTTTTTGCCAAAAACCACACCATGATTATTAGGAAAATAAAAATAATTACGAATCTATTATATTAAAATCTGACCGCCTGTTTGTATTTCGCAGAGGATGTCATAAACTCTCAGAATTTAAAAAAATGATTTAAATTCCGAGATATGATTATTATTATTATTTTTTATAAATTTAACGAAGTTGCTCTAAAAATGGCATCTAAATTATTCCAATTTTGTGGATAAAAAAGAAGAAATGAAACGGAATAATATATTTTTTCTCATTAAAACTTTAAAAAAGAATTTATTTTCAATTTGAATAGATGGTGAAAAAAAAAAATCTTAATTACAGCAAATTTTTTAAAAAATAAAAACGTATTTTCACATATTCAAACTTCATGAGTCAATTTATTCTGGAGAACAAATATCGTCTGTCAACATATTTTCATTTAGAAATAAAGATTTTTTTTTTCAGTTGTAGTACAGCGCCTAGAATATAGGCACTGTAGTTATAGATTAAATCAAGAAGGCAAGCTCCATGCATTTAGGTCTACAATTATTGCTCCCTATTCACAAGAATTGAATTTAATGAAAAAGAATATACTATTTCCATTATCTTTGAAAGATGGCTATTAAAACGTTTCACAAAGGCGTTAAAAGTAACATGGTTTACCAGGTAAACTTTACATATGTTTTTACACAATTCGCCGATTTCCACGATTTTATTTGGCCCGCCTTTTTTATTGGTTGCAGTTTCCTTTTCGTGATTATTTGTCACAAAATTTCACTTTTTTAAAACTTAGTTATGCCAAGGCTTCTATAACATAGAAATACTGTATTGTCTCCTATGGAATGTGATCAAGAGTTAGTTAATTATTTACGTTTCTAATTATCGGGAATGAAATATTTTGCTTAATTAATGCATTTATTCTTACTAGATGGAACCCGTCAAAACGTGACGGGAAAAAATACTATAACAATGTCAGTAAAATAAGCTTCTTTATTATTTAAGTAGGGCTTCGTATGAAACAGTCTTTCAAATATTTTATTTTAAAAAATCCCCCCCCCCCCCCAGTGAAATGCTATTTCCGATGTAAACTCCAAATGAACACTCCGTAAACAAATGTGTAATGCAAATCAGTTTGACATTACCACCATATTCCCCACGACAAAAAAAAAAAAAAAAAAAAAAAAAAAAAAAAAAAAAAGTCATGGACCTATAAAGTATCATACAAATAGTCCTATCATAAAGTATCATACAAATTTCCTACTTTCATCTCATATTCAGTAAATAAAAGAACATAGTATAAGCACCCCCCCCCCCCTCATCCCTGTGATAATGCAATCGAATGAGTTCCTATGTGCATATGTATTGCATCTGCCTGTAAGGCACCGTTGAAATTCGACGTTAAAAAAAGTTTTAAAATGTTTAAATTAAAAAATTTAAAATGTCCTCTTTAATCATTGTTCATTTCAAATCCATATCTTCTAAAACGCATCCATTGTTTTAAGCTAATCAATTTTTATGTAAAAATGAAGAATTTTTGTTAAAAATAATAAATTAATATGCAGATGAGGGAGAATTTCAATGTTTTCAATTGTAATTTATTTGTATGGTTTCTTCTATCCCTTTTCATAATCAGGATGATTATTCCTTTTCCATCACAGTCGGTCTCTTATACAGTTAAATATCCAATGGATCTTTAAAAAAATAATAAATAACAGTTCCTAGCATATTCTGATTCAACATATACATCAACGAATTCAACATATCAATTTTATGTTAATCATAAACTAAAAATAGTTTTTTTTTCTTTTGCCAGATTTTATATTAGCGCCAAAATACTCTATCTTATGGATAATCTGATCTTATGATTTATCAGATTTTTATTATTATTATTATTATTATTTTCACTTTTCATGAAGGTTAGGGATACCTATTTTCAATTGTTGCAACTTTCCAAGGGGCTATTTTACATTATTAAAACAAACGGTTGAGATAGAATTGAGATATAATTGTTGAGATAGAATTGAAAAATATTTCATGCTTGAAAATTATTTAAAAAGTCGTTAAATTAAGCAGCAGATTTCAAATAAATTTCAATCGAAAGCTAATTTTTTTTTCTAATTGAGGATGTAAGAATTGAAATTGTAAAATGTAGTAAAAAAATTAAATTTTTAGTATTTAGAAGTGATGTAAGCGCGATGAAAGCTAAAGCGATAGTGCCGTTTGTTGTCACAACCGTTATGCATTTCTAAATATTGCCACTGTGTTTTGATTGGCGTCCAAAAGTAGACTACCATTTTTTGACATCGAAAGAAAAATTCACAGTGAAAGAAATAAGACTTTGCCGCTAATAAGGCACTGTTAAATGAACTTATAACAAACCTACCAAAATAATTCCTATAAAATATTAGCCTTACATTGTTTATTCTAGCTAAAAATACAATCATTATTTCAAGTTTTTTTTTTTCCTGAAATTCTTTACTTTTGTGAATTTTTTTATTAAAAAAGGAAATCTTAATAATTTAAATCCTATAATTCCTATAACTTAATCCTATAATTTAAAAAAAGTAATTGGTAACATGTAATCAAGGTATGCAATCAAGATGAAGCAACCAATAAAGGCTCCAGTTCTAATCTTTAAAATTAAAAATTGAAATACACTGCAAAAAATAATTGTTGATTTTACACGCGGTGGCGTATTACTGCTTGCACGGCAGCGTATTACTGCTTATTTTACTGTTTAATACTGTTAATTTTACGGTATAATACTGGCAGCTGGGTTGCCAGTTTTATACTGTAAAATCAACAATTATTTTTTGCAGTGTATCAGTTAATATTACGCCATGCTGACACAATCATATAAATTTTTCTTTTTAGTTTTATCAATGTTAAAATGCATTTCAAGCTAAGCATAACGTCATTTTCACCCGTACAAACTTTTCACAAGTACATATATGCTTAAGCACCATACATACAAATAAAAATATATTTTGCATTTAATTGTAATAAAAAAAATGGCATCAACAAAGTTATAATGCTTAATGATAAAATGAACCCAATGTACAATATTTCCGTGACGTCACAGTAAATATGAATTTTTATTTGCTTATAAAACACACGGATAAATATTTTTACCGAAATACTTAAACATTTTAACTATATTTTAACTTACAAATTAAAAAATTCGGCCTAAAAGTCACGTGCTTTTAATATTTAATATTTATTTTTTTGCTCGCAATCATTGAGTTCAGAAAATAAACTCTGTACGTCGCAACAGTGGGCGTTAATCTGATTGCCGACTTTATGACGTCATAAGCAGAAGTAAAATTTTAATTTAAGATTACGGCTAATTAATTAAATTTTAGAACAAACGAATGTACGATAACAAATCTGTGACCAAATATCTTTCATTTAAAAAAAAAATGATGTAATTTGATGTGGTAGTTTGTTCTCACGGATTGTCGAAACAAAACGCTTAGCGTTTTAAATATACAGATTTTAATGATACGTGAACGAAGTCACGGGTAACAGCTAGTATATATATATATTTAGACTAGCCGCCACTGGCGACCAGTTTGGTCTCCCTTAAATGTATGTTAAACATTGCAACACGTTACATTTATTCATAATTTAATTTTCCCTTAATCCTTCGCCAAATCGGAAGATTCTAATAGACAAATCATGAACTTTTGCGATCATGGTAGCATTTCGCATATTTTTTGGGCACAAATGTCACATACGCACGTTGGCGCGATTCCCCCCCCCCTCCCCCGCCAATTTGGCGAAAACTTTGTTATGGAAATTGTTGTTTATTTACTTTTATTTTTTATTTTAATTCTATAAATTATTTTTGATATGTATATCAATATTTATTTACAACAAACTATCATTTATTTATTTTTATTCTTTTTTTTAATTATGAGTATTTTTGTTAGCCGGGAGCAGATGATAATTCGCCAAATATCGTTCCCATCACCGTCATTCATACTACAATTAATTTAATTTTAAATTATAAACCTGTCACTCATTTCATTTAAAATACTTAACTTTAATCTAAAATGCTTATATTACATAAATTTAAAATACTTCACACTTTTCATTTAAAAGAGAAAATAAATAAACAAATAAGAAATAATATCATAAATCAAAACATTTGATTTCAAAATCAAAGTATCATTTCTAATTTGTACACGCGATAAATAAAAGCTGTATTAGCGATTTTAAAAATGCTAAAAATCTGATTCATTAAATATTATTACATGAGTTCAATTTACGTCAAGAAAAGGTCCGAAAGTTGAGTTGTATAGCACATAATTATGGTAAACTTTGACTGGTGCGAATTATTTTTTTGACGCGAGGCAGCGGTCCAAAAATTCATTCGCGGAGAACTTGCTTTGCGAATGATTACCTCCATGATTTAATATTTTAAATGTTCACGACGAATCAATCTTTTTTTTGTTTACTTTTATGAATAGAGAATTTGAACTGCGAATCTTTCGACTGAAGTTATTGCAGAATATATACATAATTGAACGCAAGTCATCTCTCAAATATTAATTTATTTTGAACGATCTTTCTTAAAATGTAACTTTTATGCAGTTTATTCGAAAAAATAATTTTGAATAAAAATGGCCGCTTGGCATATGAAAAAGCGATGCGGCATCCCGGAACTGTTGAGGACAGTCACATGACTTACAGTTTTATTATAGAGATGCGGAGTTAAATAAGTATTCAGTACAATCAATTATGTAGTACATATTACAAAATATTCACTATGCATCAGCACTTAAAAAATATTAATTAAACATACGCCCACAGTAAGCTGTCATGCGTTTAAGTCTTGATTGTGAAAACATTCACAAAAGCGCATCATACGTTTACGTAAGCCTAACTAGAATGTTGCTGACATTTTCTGCAGTTTCAAAAGCTGCTGATATTTTTAGAGGAAAAAAAAACTTTCAACACAATTTTATTACGCATTTCAGAATGGAAGAGTACTTGTTTATTCGATAAAAAAAAATCGATTGTCCCTGGACGTAGCAGAAATCGTGTAAAAAACAAAGCTCACAAAAACCCCTATGAGGACGAGCCAAACAAAATATAGGCTGCGGCTGCTAAAATACTGATGCTTAGTATCACGCGAAAAAGTTATTAAATGAAAGCGTTTAAAGATATGCGTCACGTGCTACTTTAGAGATAAATATTTCAATATTTTGGTCTGGTTTGGAGAGGAATAAAACATTTGTGCTACGTGCGAGCATTATAATTTCGATATTGTTAATATTTTATCGGGAAAATGGTTAGAATTGGGATAAATTATAAAAGAAAGAATAGATTGGCTGATAAGGCTCATTTTTGACCCACTAACCTGGGACTAATGTGCAATATTTTATTTTACAGGGCGTTCGAAAGTTGTTTGGAAAAAATGAAGGGGGTGATAGATGAAATAAAATGTATAAGAAACTTCAATTACAATCCACTTGTTCATTCAAAAATACAGGGCGTTTGACAACAAGCTGAACCCACGTTTTCGTTTATAAATTTACCAATACTGAAGATATTGTAGCTCTTATAGCCAGTGAGGACAAATGTGATGACATCAGAAGTAGTGGAAAAAGCTACCAGTATTTTAGAAATGTAAAATTTGTCATATTTAATAACATAAATTTTCGATTAAAACAGCTGAAGTTTATTATTTGAAAACAGTGGTATTCAACAGTAAAATCGGTACTAATCTTGTTTCTTTTTTTCCACGTATGTCAGATACATAGAATGTAAAGGTCGCAACAATTTATTTTACCCCTTATTTGTAACTATCCACTGTTATAATTAGTTTTTGTTTTTTGCATAAAGTCAAATTATCAGATTTGACGTTATCTCATGCTTCCTTTTACTGTGTTGTTTCCCACTGAGTAGTTTTACTGCCAGGCAAAAAAACAACCCATAAATGCGAAGTACGTTCTCAGGCATTAATAAAACTGGACAATAATAGTTTTGTCCCAGAACTGAAATCAGTTGATACTAGATAAGTTTCTTGTGCTAATTCCGAATATACTACTTTCCGTTTTTCTCTATGTCGTCCAGTTTTTGAGGAATTTGCATATTTAAGTTTATGCAAATTTAAGTTTTTCTGTGCCATTTTATGGAAAGTACAATCAATGTCAGATTGAATTGCCTTTTTTTTTATATTATGATTAATGGACCATTTGCTTCAGATAAATGTCGCAGTTTGCATATTCGTAACATTTACCTTCTAGTTGTAAAGCCTAATTTGAGTATTTTTCAATAGTGTAATTTTTACATTACTTTCAACTTTAAAATAGTTACCACAGAATTGAAGTAATGTTTCTCTAGACTAAATTTTTTTGTTGATTTCGAATCTGCAATTCGTTTCCTTATATCACGCCTAGATTTTGAGTAAAATGAATTTCTACTTTTGTAGTGCATTGGCACACGTTTGATATAAAATGCTCTTTAGGGGTATGTACCTCATCACAGACATAATCACCAATAGGTATAATCGAAAAACAATTGAAAAGAAAAGTAGTAGAATCTATCCTAATTAGGTGAAGTACATCACAAAGTAGCATAAAAAGCATTTTCTGACCAAAAAATAAAATTTCACTTTTTTCAAAAACTGGACATGATAGAAGAAAACTGACACCAAATTTGAAATCAGCATAGAGTTTAGAAAGAGTCAGGTTTAGAAACAGGATTAACGTACTCATGTGGCAGAAATATTTGAACGTCAAGAAAAATAATTAGAAAAAAATGAAAAAATGTAAATTAGGCGCAATATTTCACGGTCACATGTCAGTATAATTTCGGACACAACATTTATGTAAAGTAAATTGGACAGTAATCATAACATAACAGAAAAAGCTCAGCCTAATAACGCTTTATGCCTTAAATTTGCATATAATTGTACAACAATTTCAAAAGTTGCATATATACAAATATCTCAAAAAACCAGACGTGCTGGAGAAAATATAAAACTAGATTCGGAATCAGCATGAAAAACTGAATAAGAAACAACTAATTTTGGTTTTGGGGCAGAACCGAATTTGTTTTCCAGTGAATTGATGACAAAGGAAAGAGTTGTATTTTTTAAATGCAAATAATCTCAAGAAATAATTCTCGGAATAAGTGGGTTACTCATTAAAGATTAGACTGGCTAAGCTCGAGTCCGTGAGCCTGAGCCCAAGCCAGAGCCCGAAACGGGTTCGGGCTTTAACTCAAATGAAAATTTTATTTACTTACAAATTGAATAAAGGAAATAATAATAAAAAAACCTTGGCAGAAGCTATTTGAAAAACAAGAATGTACACAGCAAAAAAATTTGTTGATTTTACGGTATAATACTAGCATTCCAGCTGAAAAGTATTATATTGTAAATTTAACAGTAATAAACAGTAAAATAAGGAGTAATACGCTGCCGCGCATACATGGCAGTGTACTACTGATTATTTTGCTGTTTATTATTGTTAATTTTACGATATAATACTGGCAGCTGAGGTACCAGTATTATACCGTAAATTCAACAATTTTTTTTATGCAGTGTAGTCTAAGTTTCTTAAAGTGTTTTACAATCCCCTAAAATCAGTTTGAAACGGAATTGAATTGTTATAAATGGGAAATATAGAATAATATTCTATCTGATTCTGAAGCATTGGCAAAGTTAGTGTCAGTGTTAGTAACGTAAAGAAACTGTGGGATATCCTTGTCTATCCTTGCTTTCTGCCTGATGTCCTTTTCCAGAATTACGTGAAAACAGAACTTGTGCCTTTCTGCCATGGTTGTACAATAATATTTTAAACGAATAAGATTTATGACTTTTGTAGATTTTTGTCAGTAGTTGATTATAAATAACAAATTTGTTATTTTAAACAGATTTTTAGAGACATGAAAATCATGAAATGTTGTTGTGGGGTGTATTCAGGATGAATAGTTATTTCTTAGTAAGAAAAGATTTTTAAGTGAGAAAATTAATCTTGAAACATTTTAAAATGTTAAAATAAATCAACTTTCTTCTGCGTACTTTCGGCATCAGGCTTGGGCTCTGATGATATAAATTTTTTCGTGTTCGGGCGTGCTTGGATTCCAAATAGTCGGGCTCCGGAAAAAGAACCCGAACTCATCTCTATTGTCCACTTGGTTTGACAAAGATTGTTCTTTTGTGTGTGTGTGTGTGTTTATCACAGCTAATCTCTGATGCAGAAAACACTTTCTAGAAAAGAAAGCTGGTGCTATTTTTACTTTGCTCATCATATGTTTAGAATTTCAAGCAATATCTCCAGTTTTTCAGGTAAATGTATTTTTTCTTTGTAATTTCTGTTACTTTAATTTTAGTTTGAAATAGTTTTGAAGATAAAATTTTCTTTATAATTTTATAAAAATAGATAAATGAAGTTGATAACAACCAAATTATTTATTTGTATGCAATTATTGAAAATAAAAAAATAATTTATTAATTCTAACTTCTGGTACAATATCTTAACAATTGTTTTTCGAAATACAACTTGAAAAGGCTCTAATTTAATTTTTAAATTGAATTTTTTCATGCCGTTGAAAATTTTATAAAGATTATATATATATTGAAAGAAAACTGCTGTATAGTTAAATAAAATCTTTATCTTAAAAAAAGGATAAAAATATCTTGATAAGTTCAAATAAAATTGGTTTCACCCATATGCATATGACAATTAAGACTCAGCTTATACTACTGAATTATTTTTAATTTGATAAGAATTTTAAGTTTTTTAACATTTATTGGGAGAAAACTCTATCAAAATCCTGTTAATGTACCTGCATTGTTTATTTACTAATTATTCTTCATATTTCTAACTTCGTATAGAATATTAAAACGCAATTTGAATTTATAAAAAAGGTTGCGCGAGGGACAAAAATCTCTAGACTCGGATGGGTGCCAGATGTTTGTGAAGAGATTTAATTAAAGAAATCAGTACAGTTTGTTGATGACTCTAGATCGTGCCAAAACTTTGCTAATGTAAAAGGCTTGTTTTCTTACTATACTGTTTGTTTTAGAATTCTTAGACTGACAGAAATTTATTTTTTCCCTATAAATGGAACTGTTTGAAATTAAAAATATAACATATATAATAATGTAAAAAAGAACTTAAATGTCTTATTGGTATCTAGAGTGAAAGATGTATATTTGATATGATCTCCTGAAATTTATTGCAACAACTAAAATTCATATTTTTTCACATTTTTGACTGATTTTGTTGACATGAAGGAAGTGTGATTTAAAAAAAACCCCTCTAAATTCAAAGATTTAACTGTACTAAATGTCATTTTACTATGATTATATTTCCCAACTTGAAACTACAATAATTAACAGATATCCGCATTTTTTTTAAAGCTTTATTAAAGACAAACTATTTAAATCCGAAAGATTCATTCATCGCTAGAAACAGTGAGTTTTCAGGAGTTTAGAAATTAATAAAAAAGGGAATTTGGCTTCTAAGTTCTCTCTATATAAATAAAGATCAAAAATAAATTTTGTCTCAAAGATAAGCATACCTTTATATTGATAAATTTGTTTAGCGCAAACATCATTAATCCGATTAGCGTCAAATTCAGATTTTTCTCAGTTATACGCAATTTGAAATAACTGAAGTGGGCATATATAAAGTAAAGTGCCTTCACAAGAGAGTAGCGATACATGCATAGGGCGCAGGCTCAGATTGGAAGATTTTGTTTAAACTATGACAACCTACATTATAAAACTCGGCGATATTCACTTAGACGAGTTCATCCGCGAAAGAGCATTATTTTTACTACAACAACTTTCAGATACTATCTTGAGGATAATAGCAGGCTTCATATTATCGCCGTCTGGTATTGTCCAAAATTCTCTCGACTAATCGAATTTTACTGCCCGTATGTCGCTACTCTCTTATAAAAGTACTCTATTCTAAATCTAAAGAATAATTTTATTTATTTTTTAAATTGAACTTTCTTATTGTATTGACAATTTTCCTACTATCAAATCATGTCTCTTACATTATACTTAATTGGTACTAGTTCCAATGCTAATAAAGGCTTAAAAAGAAACAAATAAGTTTCTTTTTGTGTTATGTTAATTAATGTGCATTTGGTAATTTTTAGAACGATTGTATAACTGAAATAATTTTTACTCAGAACTCGTTATTATTATTTTTTTTAATTTAACGGAAAGTTAACTTTATCAGCTTATAAAAATTAAAAAAAAAAATCTGAAAATATATATAGTTTTGTAATAAAAAGTTTCCCATTAAAAATATCAAAAAAAGCTCGTTGACAATAAAATTACGATCGACATTGTCAGTATCGTTTTGTAAGTACCACAATTGCATGCGTGTGTATCGCTAATGCACTATTAAATATTGATTCTTGATGACGTAGTTTTGAAATATCGTATTTTCTTCTGCCCAAATTATTTACCTTAGTATCAAAATAAAATACTAAAATTATCTGATTGTTATTATTTCGCAAAAGTTCTGCAATAATTTCCGATTTCAATTAAGTTAAGATAAGTCACTAAAATGCAAATTGTAGAAAATTTTGGAACAGAATATTTTTTGATGATGGAAATATTTCTGATAAAAAAAGCAGCTTATAGAACAAAAATTATATAAACAAATAAATTGTGCTTTCTTTTGTAATTTTTTCATAAAATGATTCAAAACAAGCTGGTTGACATTAAAAAATATGACTGACGTTATTAGTATTGTTCCGGAATTCTCACTAATACAGGCGTATGTCACACGAATGCTACTAAATATTGATTCTATTCTTAATGAAGTAAATTAAAAATGTATATATATATATATATATATGTTCAAGTTCTTAGTGCGACTGTCAAAAGAAAATACTGAAATTATCTCACTGATGTTATTTCGCCAAAAGTAGTAATTGCAATAATTTTCGGTTTCAATTGATTTCGGAAAAGTTACTAAAATAATACATTACAGAAATTTTTCAAACAGAAAGTTTTTCCACGATGAAAATTAGAATCAGAAATTATAAAAAAAATAATTTTTAAATATAAATCGTTTTGTAAAATATCTCACTGATGTTATTTCAAAAAAGTAGTAAATGCAATAATTTTCGGTTTCAATTAATTTCAGAAAAGTTACTTAAATAATATATTACAGAAAATTTTAAAAACAGAACGTTTTTCAACGATGAAAATTCAAATCAGAAAAACATATGTATAAATCGTTTTGTAATATTTGTGCCCCATAAATAAATCAAATCAATTTCGCTGACATTAAAGAAATACGACCGACAGTGCCAGGATTGTTTCGGGATTATCCCTAATGCATGCGTGTGCCATGCGAATGCACTATTAAACATTGATTCTTGATTACGTATATTTAAAATATCGTTTTTTTCTGTTGTAGTTTTTTATCTGAATATCTCTCAAAAGAAAATACTGAAATTATCTCACTGATGTTATTTCGCCAAAAGTAGTAATTGCAATAATTTTCGGTTTCAATTAATTTCAGAAAAGTCACTAAAATAATATATTACAGAAAATTTTCAAACAGAACGTTTTTCAATGTTTAATATTAAAATCAGAAATTATATAAAAAAATAAAACTAAAAATCGTTTTGTAATATTTTTTCCCTATAAATAAATCAAATCAAACTCGCTGACATTAAAGAAATACGACCGACACTGCCAGGATTGTTTCGGGATTCTCACTAATGCATGCGTGTACCATGTGAAATTATCTGATTACATTATTTCGCAAAAGTTTCGCAACGATTTTCAGTTTTAATTAATTTCAGAAAAGTCAATAAAATAACATTATTACAGAAATTTTTGAAACAGAACTTTTTCAATGTCGGAAATATTTATAAAACATAACAAATTATAAAAAAAAAAAAAAAAAATTGTTAAAATATGCATTGTTTTGTTATAAAGTTTCCCCCCCATAAATTTAGTAAAAATAAGCTCGCTGACATTAAATACTAAGAGAACAGACAGTACCAATTCTTAGTAATATATGCGATGACACGCGAATGCACTATTAAAGATTGAAGACGCAGTTATCGGAATTTTTTCTGTTCAAGTTCTTTGTTTTTAATGCAAAAGGAAATTCTAATATCACTCCTGTGATATTGTTTCGTAAATGCTGTGCAAAAATTTCTGTTTAAATTAACTACAGGAAATTCATTAAAATAAGAGATTTTAGAAATTTTTGGAATAGAACATTTCTATATGATAAAAATATCTCATAAAAATTCACAAAAAACACTGACAAGGTTTAAAATGTGTTTTAATTATTTAAATTGTACAACTGTCACTAGATCGTCTGAAACTCTATCAAATCCTTTCAATATTCTGGTGCATTTGTTTAATTAGTAGTCATTCTTTATAGTCCTAACTTCGTACAGAATATTAAAATGCAATTAAAATTTATAGAAAAACAAATTTTGCGCAACTGACAAAAATCTTTAAACTCGGACAGGCGCCAGATGTCAGTAAAAAGATTTAATTAAAGTAATGAGTGCAATTTTGTTGATGACGCTTTCTAATGTCGATTGATTGTATTTTTGTTGTACTTTTGTTTTTAGACAGCTGAACATAATCAGAAAGCCTAATCATAATCAGAAGATTTGTTTTCCTTTCATGGAAAATGTGTCACGTATAGTTAGGTAAAATTAATTAAAGTGCATTCTATTAAATTAATGTAAGAGAAGTATTTGTACTAAAATTTATTGCAACCATTAAAAATTAAATTTTTTTCCTACATTTGACTGATTTTGTTGATAGGAATGAAATGAGATCTGAGCTAATCGTTGATAAATAAATCTAAATCTAAATATGCAACTATATATAAATGTCTCTTTACTATGTTCATATCTTCATATTAGGAGCTACAATAATAACTAGAGGTCTGCATATTTTTGATATTTTATCGAAAGCGTAAACATAAAGAGTTTGGAATCGGAAAGTTTCCTTCAAGGATTCGATGCTTATTTGAATCTGTGAGTTTATCAGTCTTCCTTTCTTCGGGAAAAATGAAAAGAAAAATAATTTGGTCCTAAGTTACTTCAGAAAGAGTATTTAAATGTATGCTTGCTTTTCTATTAAAAAAAGACGATCTTGTGTAAGCATTTATAATCAAGTCTGTATTAGTTCCGCGCTTTCCTCAATTATACGCAATATGAAATAATAGACTAAACAGACAGTATAATATATTCTCATGTACAAATAAATATCTGTTGTATAATACTAATATTTTTAATGTCTTTTAATAATGTGGATTCTGATAACACTACATAACATTGAAAATTTGAACTATTTTTTTTTTCGTTTGCCACAATATATACGATTTTTTGACAAGTCTTATGGTGAAAACCGCATTCCGATACGACAATTTGTTAATTTGTACGTTTTTTTTGAAAAAATGTGAATTGACTTAAGAGCCTACGCTAGTCATGCGAAGAAACGCTCAAGCTAATGTTAAATCTATAGGAAGGTTCATGGCAAATTTCTCGCTCGCATTTTAATATTTTTAAATGTTTTTTTTTGCATAGGATAGCTGAGGTCGATTTCTAACGTTGTTAGTTTTTACTTTTTTGATTTTGATTACAGTATTTTTATAAGCAGACATTTTCAATTTTGGAACCGGTTGGAACCGGTTCTGAAAGTGAAAGTACCCTTATATAAAAAAACTGTAACCAAAATCGAAAAAGTAAAAACTAAGTATTGGTATCTTAGACTGACTTTCTCCAGAAAGGTCTAAACGCTGACTTATTTGGCATCCGTTACTTAAGTTTGCCTCACATCTAAGCGACAGAAGTTGATGCTTTTGTCGGCCTCTTTGAAGCGGGGAACCTTTGTCGCACTGCAAGACAATGTGCGGAATGGTGGCATGTTTATAACCTACCCTGGGAAGAATTTTTTGTTGTTGATTTTGTGCGTTTTAATACCAAACTTTTGAAGAGCAATAAAAAAGGTCACAAGAGCCTTTGGAAAAGAAAACCCAGATAAATAATTTATGACTTCTCGTCGCAGAATTTGAAAATGTGATCTGCAGGAAGCCTTATACATAATTTTTTATTCATTCTATACATTCTAAAACTTAACCAACTGAACCAAAAATAATTCTGAAACTACTAAAAACGGACTCAAACAATGCGAAGACGCATTTCTTTCTGTGTGAAATTCCTGATCGCAAAATTCTACTATGTGATGAGCAGAACTATATCAATCTGTGAATAAATAGGTTACAATGATAGAAAATCCCAATGGAGAAACTTGCCTTTTGTGCTTTTCTTTTATCCGCCCTCTGGCTCTGATGGTAAATCCTCGAAAAGTTGGAGACAATGACAGGTACTGGCAAGGCAATCACCAATACACCGCTCAAGGAACAGACTCCTCCCACGATCTTACCCGTAGGAGTGTCCGGTACCATGTCCCCGTACCTGCAATAGAAAAGGAAATTAGAAATTTTAGCCGTACATAAAAAGAAAAAAAAATCTGAAAAGAAAATATTGTAGTAAAACAGCAATTGTCCGGTCAAATATTCGAATCGATATCATGAAAGAAAAAATATATTAAAGGGTAGAAAAATCTTTTTGAAGTGCAAATTTATGTTTTCATTGGTAAATATATAATTTTCTTGAAATTTCTGCTTGAACCAACTTAAAAATGTGCATTTAACTAGAATTTTCTAAGCGTACATTTGACTAAGTCAGTATTTACGGTTTAGGCTAAAGGAATCAAGATTGTCAGTCATGCTTAACTAACACATCTAAATGTACGTAAATACTTTTTAAAAAATTGTCTGTAGTAAAAGTGCTTTTATTAAAAAGTGGACTTAATGCAAGTTAAATATATTAGGACTACTTTTTTTATTAAACAAAAAGTGATTTTAGAGACATTTTTATTTCCCAACACAATCTTTTTGATGACTTCTCCAATTATCCGGATTTCTGCAGATCTGGATAACGTCCAGAACACACCAATCCAGATAATTGGAGTTTCATAATATTAATATCTTTATTTGATAGTAAACTCATATATAGTTTAAATTTCTAAGTGACAGCAGGGAAGGGAAGGGAGAGGATTGGAACCAGTGCTTTTACTTCAATTTGTCTTTTCCCCATAATATGCATACATGTCCATGCAGATATTTACAAAGTATTTAGTCAGACCGCAGATTGACTAACCTGACATTTTTTTCAGCAGCTCTGAGAAGAGAAAATTTTCAGTTTCGGAGGCTTTTAATATTTTATAACTGTACAAATTAACACAGAATGTATTATGTCATCATATAGTATCCCTCAAATTAATTGCAACTCTCAATAAAAAACAGCAAATTTCTTTTAATACACAATTTATTATAATGAGTACAGACTTAGTTTATTTTAATAGTTGATATATGTTATCCCCAGTTCTTTATTACCTCCTGACAACGTTTAGGCCTTGATGCAACTAGTTTTTAATATGTTTATTTCAGTTCATCGTCATGAAACCATATTTTTACTTGTGAAGAAATCATAGACGTTTTTGTTGCACAGTCTTCTTTGACTAGTTTTTGCTTACAAATTTACCCGAGATTTTTGATCGGGTTTAAGTCTGGTGAGTTACCAGGCCATTTAAGAACATTTATATTAATTCGAGCGAAGACGTTTTTACATTTTTTAGATGTATGGCAAGGTGCAAGATCTTGCTGAAAAATGCCGTCGACGGCTATAAACAAATTTTCATCCTAAATATTTTCCAAAGAAAATGTTTTGGGATTGTGTGACTTTTCATGGATTAAAAACATTGGTTCCAGTAGAAGGAATTATGAATTCTGGTAAGTGCATATAATTACTCCAGAGAAGAGTGGTTTCACTCTTACAAAAACTTTTGCTGTTTTTCATTGAGTGTTTCAATTAATTTGAGCAGTACTGTATATATCCTGTATAATAAAACAAAGAAAAATACCCACATACGTACACGGAGAGAGAAAGAAGAGAGCTATTATAAAAAGCTATGTTACTTATTTTAGAGTCTCAAGTGGCTTCACTTTAAAGTAACAATAATTAGAATACTAATTCGATTCAAAGCGTAATTTAATTTTTTTTTCAAAGCTCAAATTATATTTATCTTGAGTAGTCTGTTTTAAAAATATTCTGTAAGCACAATAAAAATATTAATTTCGTAAAAAATATAATAATTTATTACCTTAGAGTTAGAATCCTGTACGGATCGGGTCGAACCGGAAAATTCTGCTTAAAGTCAACTGAAAACCCGCCCAAACCCGTCAAAAATTTTCATCAACCCGGAATCCTACTCGAACCCGACACACTTTAACCCAAAGCCAAAGGAAAATTAATCCGTATTTTAATACAATTATGGAAAAAGTAGTCTACAATTATATCGCTAATATCCATTTTATCTTTTTTGTATAAAAATAACAAATATACACTCATTAATATTCAAGTATTTAGATTTTATCAATTGAAAAATATTCAGGATTTACTTTTGAAAAATCGGTGAACTGGAAACATCTAAAGTTAACGTGACACGACATGCGGTTCGCTTCGATTTCGGGTAAAATCGGGTTTCCCGACACGACATAAGACTCTACTCAGAATATACCAAATTAAAAATTTACTCTTCAGACATAACTACATACACAATATTGATCTATCTCTGAGATAACTCCCTGAGCTGGGATAGTATTGGCCAAAACATATTCGCGTCTGCACGAATATCCATCTGTGCCCCCCCCCCCCCACTCAAAAAAAAAATACAAAAGAAAATATGTGTACGCTGTGTTATTACTGATGTTTTTTGCATCTCTAGCGTTGCACACTGGCGAAAATTTCCGAAAATTCCGATAAAAATATGAAAATAAAAGTTGCGTTCTTTCCATGCACTACTTTTGCATAAGTTACCTTAGAATTACCTTAGATTAATTACCTTAGAATATGTATAGCTCATATTAATGCATTTCTGCAAAATACAGTTTGTTTTAGGTATTGCGTTATTGATAGGTATTACGTACTTGAATTTTTGCTAAGGTTCATAAAATTTCACCCACATAAACCTCGTGAAATCTATGTTTCACCCATAAAACATTCCCGCATAACAATTTAACAATACACTTCTCTATTCTAACTGTTTGCGTATTTTCAGTGAAAACTAGAAAAAGCAGAAAGCAATTTCAGTTTTAGCTATGATTTTGTGAAATTTCGCAACAGTACATCGATTGGTGCTCCAATCAGCTGTCCTCCTTGTGAAGTCACACTCCTTGTATACCCAAGGTTGTTTCGCTAACAGTGATAGAAAATGTATAATTATAGATAAATGTATTTCTGGTCTGCATTGCTTACTACGTATATAAACAATGCATATCGCACAGGATTAGGTGCTAATAAAAAAAATTAAATGGAAAAAGGGTTATAAAAATACGCATATAATTGCTAAGTCAAGTGTTAGTCATTGCTTCGTCAGTGCTAAAAAGTGAATTAAGAGCCTACGCTAGTCAAGCGAAGAAACCCTCAAGCTAATGTTAAGTCTATGGGAAGGATCTTGCGCGATTTCTCGCTCGCATTTTAATATTTTTAGATGATTTTTTTTTTGCATAGGATAGCTGAGGCCGATCCCTAACGTTGTTAGTTTTTACTTTTTTGATTTTAGTTACAGATTTTTTTTATAAGCGGACATTTCTAAATTCGGAACCTGTTGGAACCGGTTCTGAAAGTGAAAGTACCCTTATATAAAAAAACTGGAACCAAAATCGAAAAAGTAAAAACTAACAACGTTAGAGATCGACCTCAGCTATCCTATGAAAAAAAAAATCATTTAAAAATATTAAAATGCGAGCGAGAAATCGTGCAAGAACCTTCCCATAGACTTAACATTAACTTGGGCGTTTTTTCGCATGACTGATGTAGGCTCTTAAGCAAACGCTTAACTGATTACAGGTCACTTTCTACATCAACATTGAGAAATCAAACAACCCTTGAAAAGAGAGAAAGTATGGTGGCAGATAAGACATTAACTAAATATTGAACAAGGTCTATAGATCATAAAGTGAACATTCTGCTGTATTTTCTGGCCTCTCTAACCGCCCGAAAGGTACGGTTAGGCAGCTTGATTAGGCATATACATAAACTATTGTTACACGGAACTTGGGTCACACCAGTATTATTTTATGAATTAAACATTTTCTACTATCATTTTTCTGGTAGACATTTTTAGTACCTTTTTTTTCATCACGAAAACGGAAAAATCAAAGTATATACGTTTGTTTTACTGTCACATTTATTTATACACAGCGTAACAATAGTATTATTTTTATTTCAATAGACTATATATCCTATACGAAACTAAAAAGAAACAAACTAACAAATGTGTATCATATTCATTCTAAGCATTTTTTTTTAATTCTGAAAAATCTACAATTAAGCTATTTTTTTCATGAACTGTGTTTCTCTTAACAGATATGCAGTAAAAAATAAATAGAACCACAAAAAATATTTAATTTTAAATTACTATTGGAATAAAAAATATCTTTAATATATATATTTTAAAGATTACATCTAGAAACATAAGAAATAACTCTTTTCTTCAGTTATTAATAAAAAAATGCATTTGAAGAATTTACAGCCATTGAGAATGGAGAAAAATTTTACATAAATAATATAATTTAGAATTGCAATTAAAACAAACGATATTTTTTCAAAATCAGGTGTTGCCAGAGTCTGAACATGAATATGAAAGAAAAACGTAATTAAAGAAATTATAGTTTCGTTATTGAAAAAAAAATCTCTCTTTATATTTTTTGTTTGGGTAAATCTACTTGAATTTTTTTCTCAGTCTGAAGCATTATCTAATTATTTTGTTATATAAAACAGATTTATTTTCATTTAAAGTATACAAAAAAAAAAATCTTGGTTTATTAAATTAGTTTAATTAAGAAAATAACACATTCTGGTTAATGAAAATAGTTGCGAATTATATTTTTAATTTAATACAGCATGTAAAATTAGGAGAGTGATACTTAAGGAAATTAGAAATTTGAATCATCTCGATTTTCACTCTCTGAAAAAAATGTAAATGTTGTAAGTTAAAAGCAGGTAACTGTTTCCTTATTAAATCGAATGTAGTTATTAATTTTATTAATATTTAAGACAGTATATTTTTCTAAAAAGAAATAAATAATAATTGTGTCAAAGGTCGGACAGAATAGTTTGATAAAGTAGTAATTCTTCGTGAAATACACGCAGTGACAATATTTTCCTACTGCATTTCATTTATTCATTATTTATTTAATTTTTGACTACTGTATAGGTTCTGTTCTGAATAAAATAGTACGTTGTTTACACTAAAACATTAATAGCAGAACAAACGAAACTACAAAATTTATGGAAGAACTGTTCATGAAGATATAAATAAAAACAAAAATAAAAACAAAAACAAAAATAAATCACGCAATTTATGTATTATTTTATAGAAAAATGTTTTTGTATATTTAACCCTTCTTTGCATGAGTTTTTATTTTACAATTGTATTTTTTTTATACATATATTAAATATTAGACACCAGAAATTTTAAAATAGATTTTTAACTTTGTTCAGCAACATAGTTCACGGGAAATTTACTGGATTAATATTTCTATATAAATATAGTGGTGGCGAAGAAGTTGATTTATTTATTAAAAGTTAAATAAACAGTGATGGAAATTTACATCACTATGCAATTAAGGGTTAAGATGGTGCATTAGAAAAGATACTACAGAAAGGTATTTCTGTTTACAAACTTAATAGTTTCCTTATTTAATCCTGTTCAAAATAAAAAAAATACAACAAAACATTACAGCCAGTTAAAGCTGTTAAGGAAAGGAGAATAAAGTTATCTGGAGACCCTGATTATGGCGAAAAGCACAATTCCTACGGCCAAAAAAATTTTAGAGGCCCGAAGAAATTCGAAAATTTTAATAAAAAACCCTTGCATTTTTCAGTACATAATACTTGTAACCAAAAATACTTTAAGAAAAATTTAAACAAAATTATTTGTTCCATTATTACATTAAAGTTATTAAGAAATGAGGCACAAAAATTCATTTGCACATGAATCTTGTTTGAACACAAGATTTACTCAATACAAACAATAAATCTCGTTCAATAAAATCTCTTTAACACGATTTTGGAAAAAAGAAATTGCCAAATTTAATATGCGCCCTTATATTCATTCTGAACTGAAATCTTAAAAAAAAAAAAAAAAAAAAAAAAAAAAAAAAAAAAAAAAAAAAACGGAAATTGTACTGGAAGCAAAGTTGCCGTCTACTTTCCGTTAACTTCCGTTTTGCTATTCCCCAGTTTTCAAGATAGAAATTTTTCGCTGTTCAAGACGGACATTTCCTGTTTTAAGAAATAAATATGAACAATAGCGCAACATTAAAAAAATATATATACAATAATTATTTATACTGATGGACATTTATACGAAACAGGTATTTCTATCGCAAATTATCCCATCCGTTTTTTATCGGTTTTTATCGTTATTCGGCTATTTAATCGGTTATTTATATCGTTATTCGGTTATTCATTGTGAACCAAAATCTATTGAAATTTGAAATTTATTGAAATATATTTATCTGAAATTTTCCGCTATTTAAATTTATTGAAATATATTGATTTGAAAATTTTCTTGATATATTAAAATTTATTCAAATATACTGATCTGAAATTTTCCGCTATTCAAGACGGAAAGTTCTGTTTTTCAGAAATAAATATGAACTAGCGCAATATAAAAAAGAATATATACAATAATTATACATACTGATGCACATTTATACGGAACAACTATTTGTATTGCAAATTATTTTACACCCGTTTTCTATCTTTTTTTTAAATAGTTATTTGGTCACTTATTTATTTATTCATTCTGAACAGAAATCTATTGAAGTTTATTGATCTATTGAAATTTATTGAAATTTATTGATCTGAAATTTTCCGCTATTTAAATTTATTGAAAAATATTAATATGAAAATTTTCGCTATTTATTCATATATTTAAATTTATTGAAATATTCTGAAATTTTCCGCTATTCAAGACGGAAATATCTGTTTTTAGAAATAAATAGGAACAATAGCGCAATATAAAAAATGTATACAATAACTATATATACTGATACACATTTATACGAAACAGGTATTTGTATTGCAAATTATCACACCCTTTTTATAATTCCTTTATTTAATCGTTATTCGGTTATTAATATCGTTATTCGGTTATTCACTCTGAACTGAAATCTACCGTGTTTTAAAATTTAGACGTTGATTCAAATTCCAAGAAGAAACTTCAGGCTTGCTCAAGTCTTTGCGTAAATTTTCCGTGGGAAAAAAAAAAAAAAAAACGGAAATTGTACTGGCAAAGCAGCCGTCTTTTCTCCGTTAACTTCGGTTTTGGTATTCCCCACCTTTTGAGATGGAAATTTTCCGCTATTCAAGACGGAAATTTCTGTTTTTAGAAATAAATATGAACAATTGCGCAAAAAAAAAAGAGAAAAATAAATAAATAAAAAAAAAAGAAAAAAATGTATACAATAATTATGTATACTGATGCACATTTACACGGAACAGATATTTGTATTAGTATGTATTATCGCACCCGTTTTTTATCGCTTTTCCTTCCTCTGGTTTCGAATTTTGGTACTCGCAATTTGAGAATGAATGGTCTGTACCCTTCACCATCTGGCCACACCAAAGACCAAAACATCCATTACGAAAATTTAACTGGATATTTTCCGTTTTCTCTCAACTGAAAAGAAACATATCCGTTTGTCTGTCTTCGAAGGAATATTTCCGTTTTTAACATTCAACGAATAAGGATAAAAATGATGGCGTTACACAATTTCAAACATAATGAAATTGATATACATTATTGAGCTGCACTATAAGATGCTTACTGTAATATATGGTGTGCATAGCTTTATCGTCCATTTACGGAAACACACAAAATAATTCGGTTACAGTACTGTCTATGAGCAATAATTGCTGGAAGTGCGTTTTCAATTTTCAATTGTGGTATGCGTTTTTAAATGTAACTAATTTTTTATCATATTACTTGGTATGTATAAATTCTATCGATCATATACAGAACTGCG
Organism: Maratus michaelseni; assembly: GCA_963931845.1. NCBI lineage: Eukaryota > Metazoa > Arthropoda > Arachnida > Araneae > Salticidae > Maratus > Maratus michaelseni. The sequence continues at coordinate 252,322,290 of OZ007594.1, forward strand.
CAAAAAAAAAATCGTGTACATTTCCGTTTATTGACGGATTTTTCACTGTGTTGTTATGTGTTTCTTAACTGAACTCAATTTTTTCATAATGTTTAGTATATATACAAATCTACAGATAATATACAAGACTGCTTAAAATAATTCGGATATTTTTCCGACTATAGATGGTAACTGCTAAAATGAGGTTTTCAAACGTGTAATGCGTTTTCCAAAGCAATCACTACTTATTCATGCTGCCTCCATTGGACTTAGTGGAGGTTGAGGATGAAGTGGACTTCTAATATGCATAAGGACCTTTACACACTACATAAACCCTAACTTTAACTATTTAGTTATTCATAATGGCATCATACAGTGTTATTTAGTAATTTAAGCATAATTTATCATTGTTTACTCTAGTATTATTATTCATTCATTATTGTTCATTTAGTACTTACTTCTATTCATTATTATTATTTACTTCAGCATCTTACAGTATTATTACATGGTAATAATATTGTTCAGTATCATATAGTAGTATTTAATACTACTAAGTAGGATTGGTAAATTGTATTTTCAGAATTTGTATTTTTGGAATCTTGTATTTTCAGAATTACATAGTATAATTATTGCTCAATATCACAAAGTATAATTTAGTAATGCTCAGTATAATTAGGTAAACAAACATACTGGGAGGGGCCAGTTGAGCTTAAGCCGAAAGATAGGCCACCCCACCCGGTTTGACCGTGACCTTGTTTACTTAGACATCATTTTCCACCATATTAAACGGTGAAGTTTTGTAACAATATTCTGAATGTGTTGGAAAATGTTTCATAACCTATGCTTGATGCATGATTTTTCTTTCTTGTTTCTCTTAGTGATTAATTATTTGTCTTTGAGACGTTTCAGTGTTTATTATTTTTTCCCCCAAATCAGCAGCAAAAAAAAGAAAATTCAGTTAATTAATTTTGAAAATCTACAGAGGGACAATTCCCCTCCCCTTCCCCTTTACGAGCGCACATGATGCTGAAGCAGCAAATAAGACAAAATTAAACAGTAGAAATAAAAATACAAAAATTCGTGATTGCTGTATGACTGCTTTAAGCCTTCAGGCGATAAAAATTGGACACAGTCAATTCATTTAATAGGATTAAAAATGCCAGATACAATTAACCAAATTATCGGTGTACACAGATAAAAATTTTACGTGCAGACTTCTGCCACATTTTCCGAAAGAAAATAAGTTATTGCGATAGGTCACGGGACAGTTAACCCGAAGCCTTGACTTTTAGAATTGTTATAGGATACCGATAAAAATTTGCTATTCGCTCTAAACGATATTGAAACTTACGACCTGGTCATGTTGATAGGCATGAAAGGTCAAATTATTCTTTCCTCTTAACACGAGTTGATGGAGATATGCAATTGCATTTGTTAGAATTTGGCAGAAAGATTAGTAGCATGCGAGTGTTCTTTTTATCGGTGATAATTTCTATTGATTAAAGGAAAAAGCGTACATTTTTACTCAATTAATTACACAATTTTCACACGGTCACGAAATAATACGTTTTTCAATATGCAATGCGCACAAATAGTGTTTGTGATCTTCACTGTCGTTTTATATATTATTATGAGAAAACGAAATCTGCCCTGCTATTTATAAATAATTTAAAATTACACGATAACATCCGAAATGTCATTTGCTTATTCAAATGTTCTTTTTACATGCAGTCCTATTTGCGTTACTGTGGTGTATATATATATATATATATATAAATCTTAAACAGTAATCAGACATTATTTAAAATTAATTAAGTTTGCACTATATATTTTTACTTTTTAAAAAGATAGAAAGGTGTCCATTGAGCAAAATCGGTTTTTTAAAGAAAATCTTCTCATATTTTTACTTTTAGTTCTTGGAAATTCCAGATTATTATATTATTTTATTATTATGTTTTATGCTTATTTTTTTAGATAATACAGACTATACCTATACTAATTTTTATACTTTGTTTTTTCATAGTAATTTTGTTATCTTACTATTTTAATGAATTTTTTTTAAAAATTTATTATATAAGTATAGTACATTGCGGCCGGCCTAACGTAGCAACATATGTTTGAGGCCCAAGAGAAAAAAGTTTGAGTATATGGCTGGTACATGAAACTTGGATTGTGCCATTTTGGTTTAAACTGGTTGAAGAAGTGTAGAACTTTCATTTAGGGGCCATCCATTAATTACGTCTCTCTTCAAGAGGGAGGGAGGGCGTCCACAAAGTTCCATACAGTATGACGGGGGGGGGAGGGGGGTTGGATAAACACGTTGTGATATCACATCTAAAATATGAAAACAATTAGGTGAGCATTTGACCGCAGCTACTTCGCGGAAAAGGAGGCGCGCCCAGAATCGATGGTCCTTTTATTTCGATAACTGACCAAAACGGTAGTAGGTCCAATCACAGAAGATCTCACTGGAAAAATCTAAAAGATAAATTCGATAGTTTTAAGAATTCGACCAGCAGGATCGTGCGGACGGACTGGGGCGTTTAATACGTCGGACGACCACGGTGGCTTCGAGACCATTATAGCTCTAATCATCACTTTGTTTCACGTTCTTCAATGGCCATTTTTAAACAACTTGCGCCATTTACATACTTAATACGCATTTATGCTACATAGTAGATCTTATATCATGGGATTCTGAATTCCTATTCGTCGAAGATCGATGTCTGGAGATTTTAAGTTTTGGCACACAATTGCTTACATGGAAATTTCACGGTGATATTTTATCATTCTCATATGCTAATGTAATGTAATTTTGTTCAAGTATCGTTAAGATAGAAAAATTAAATAAATTTTAGCATTAAATAGTTTTTTTTAATCGATCGATTAATAATGCATTTTTTTCTGAATATTATAAAATTTTCTCCCCGTCAATATGAAAACTATGAATCTCTAAAAATATGAAATTTCTTATAGCGGCTATAACACATGTATGAGCGCTACCCGCCCATGAAAACAAAAAATACATCACTGAATTCCACTAAATCCTTGTACTAGAATCTCTAAAAAGAGAAATTTCCTTAAAACCGCAACCGTTATAACGAATAATAAATAAATTCACGTTATATAAATTTTTAATATTGTTTTAAATTACATTTTTTAACTTACAGTCCCTGGCCAAATTATTAGATGCACCGTTGTTTTTTACGAAATACATGTTTTCGACGAAGTTTATATGCAGTTGTGTTATATTTAAACATAGATTTAATGAATTTTTATTCAGAAGATTTGTTATATACTTCCTATTGGTATTTAGTTTTAACATATGGCAACACAATGTGAACCAATGGATACATGGACGTAAACAAGTGGAAACCGGTTGCAGCCAGTTTAAACCGGCGTTCACTAGTGCGTCAGTGGAGGACGTGTTTCTGTGGCGTTATGCGCTTGGTTTATTGGTTTCAAAGTTGCATGCTACATAGTTAGTTGTTTTTTGTGTGTGCAGTGTTTAAATAACACGTGGAACATTTTCAGCAAGGGTAAAACAGGTGATCTGTCACCTCGTAAAAAAGCTAAAGTGAAGGCCCTCGTGGATGCTAAAAGTTTTTCAAACCGCGAAATATCACGAAGATTGAAGGTTTCTGAAGCTAGTGTACGACGCATAAAGAAGAAAATTGAGGCAGAGGACAATTTGCGCCCAAAACGAAAGCAAAAATGTGGCAGAAAGACCATTTTCACTCCAAGGTCAGAGAGATGTTTAAAGAAAATTTGTGTGGAAAATAGATGGGCTACCACAAAAATTATAAAATCGCTACTCCATGATGTTAACGTGAATGTTTCTGAGCGCACTGTTCGCAGAAAATTAACAGAAATAGGTTTTAAGGCCTGCCGTGCCAGGAAGCCCAAGTTAACAGCTGCAATGAAAGCAAAGCGTCTGAAGTGGGTGAAACAGTGGCGTAATAAAGATGTGGACTTCTGGAGATCGGTAAGTTATTATAATTTCATCACTAGTCATACATTCAATATCATTTTCTATGCAATGACGCAAGATCCCCAGAGATGTTTGTATTTTTTTCTGTTTTTGACAGGTTTGCTTCAGTGATGAAGCACATTTGAAATTTTACAGAATAAAGCTCAGTTTGTGCGTCGTCGTCCTGGCGAAAAGTTCCATCCTGACTATGTCGTTCAGACTGTTAAACACCCTACAAAAATCATGATTTGTTCAGTCATCAGCAGCAAGGGTACTGGACGTCTGTACGTGGTAAAAGGTACAATGAGGCAAGATCAGTACAAAGACGTCTTACAAAATCGGTTGATTCCGCAGCTCAAAGAATGGTTTCCAAATGGGGAACCATTCATTTTCATGCAAGATGGAGCTCCCTGCCACACAGCACGGTCTGTTAAAGCTTTTTTAGTACAGCAAAGTATCCCTCTGTTGGATTGGCCGGGCAATAGCCCCGATATGAACCCAATTGAAAACGTGTGGGAACTCATGAAAACAGAAGTGGCTAAAGTTGTGATTATAAACAAAACTCAGCTCTTAGAACAGATCATTCATGTGTGGAATCGTCATCCTCAAATGCAGAAGACAGTACAGTCTTGCATTGATAGCATGCCGCGCAGAATTAAAGCTCTCATAGCAGCTAAAGGTGGATCAACAAAATATTAACTTTTCATTACATTTTCTTCATTTTTGTTCAAGAGTTAATAAATACATATTTTTTCTATAATGACGATGTTTTATTAGTGTTAAAGATACTTACGTGATTAATAATATAGTAAATATACATTGTATCTCGTAAAAAACAATACAGCTGTACAGTATCACCTGATAATTAATGTTTTCTATAAAATCTTATGGTGCGTCTAATAATTTGGCCAGGGACTGTAATTAAATATTGAAAAATAGAAAATTTCCATTTTTTAATTCAAATTATTTTTTAAAACATAATTAAATAAATAAATAAAAAGAAACTTTCTATTTTTTTCATTCAAATTATTTTTTTATAACTAAATTAAATATTGAAAAATAAAAACTTTCCATTTTACTTACCCATCATACGTAGTATGCAATCGTTTTGTAATCATTTTAAAAATCGAAAAAATTTTTTTGACGGATTTACACGTTTCAGACACTGGAGATTCCGAAAAACATATTATTAGAAAAAAAAAATTGCCGTCTGTCTGTGTGTCTCTATATCTGTAAACGCTCTATCTCCCGAACAAATTGAGATAGAGACTTAAAATTTAGTATGTACATAGTATGTAATAATGGGAAGAAGCTTATTGTATTTCAGTACCCTTGATTAGCCGGAACTATTTTTTTTCGGACTCTCTAAATATTCGTTCTGATAAAAGGTATCTAAAAATTTTCGAAATTGTTTATTTTAAGGAGTGAATATAAAAGACAATAAAAAAACATAAATTTTGCATAAAGAATGAAGGCGATCGGATAATGAGTTGCCGAGATATTTGTAATTCTGTTCCCCACACTCTTCGATTTTTCACGACCCTGTATTTCATCCAAATTTCAATTCAAAGATATATTTTAATTGGAAATGAGACTCTTAATCCGACGCAATAAACTATTAATTAATATAATTATCATTTTTGGAGTTATAAGGATGTTTCTTTTATGCAATTCAATAAATAGAGCATTTAAAGTTTATAACGTCATCAAGCAATGTTTTTATTCGAATTGCAATGCATTTTATAAGTAGTTTACACATGTTTTACTTTCATATTTTATATTATGCATATCCATGATGGGTAAGTATTACGGTGGCCCCCAACGACTAGTTCGAATTGCAATGCATTTTATAAACAGTTTACACATGTTTTATTTTCATATTATTATGCATATCCATGATGGGTAAGTATTATGGTGGCCCCCAACGACTAGTTTTTCATTCAAATTATCTTGGCCTACAGCGCCTAACTCTGTTTTCTTGACTATGGGGCCTGGGATATGTCCCGGTCAGGTGGTCATCCTATCGCGGGATCCCAAGCAAGCGTGGTAATCTTTCTATGGACTCCGCAGGGATGAAAGGTTGAGTGAACCTTTCCCACACCGTTAGTCGAACACTGAATCTGTAGCGTTGTGGGCTCCACACACTGTTATATATATGTACTATATTATATATTTGTGCATATTTAGTCTGAATTGTTAAGAATTTAACATTTTTAAGCTACCAAAATATTTAAAAGTAAAATCTTTATAAAAAAATATCTCATTTACATCATTTTGATGGACAATTTTTGCATATTTAAATTAACAGAAAAATCTTATAAAGAAGTAAAACATGTGATAATATATTCGTTATAATTTTTATAGGCTATATGGGGACATCTATTACTAACCTCACACGAATTTTGTGATTTTTTGACCCCTCTGTCTCAGGTTGTTACATTCGAGTGATTTCCCGCACCTTCTATTGTGATGTCACATTTTCTGCAACTATTCATTTTGAGATAATTTTATGCAATAAATAAATAAAATTTATATATACGATCTATTACCTTATTGATAAAAATGTTATAAAACCCATAAATTCAAAGAACGGAAACTATATCTAATTCCACCTGAATAAAAACCCATATTTTTTAATGATCCCTTGATAATGATTGTTTTCATATTTTGATGTGACTTCACAACATGTTAACCCTCTCCTCACCCCCGGTCACACTACGTCATATTTTGCCCATCCCCCCTCTTGAAGCGTGCCGTAATTAACCCTTTCAGTGCGGAATTTTTTTGGGGGTGTTAATGCCCTGTGCGGAATATTTTGACTAAAAAAGCGATTTATTTATCTGATTACCGGGCAGAATTTTCCAGTACGAATTGATTTTCCCAAAGGGACACGACTTTCCGAACGACCCAATACAAAACTAAAAATCATATCTTATGGTTATACGAAGAGCACGCTACTGGTTTTGGTTATAGCCAAATTGCTGCACTACGCAGGCGCAATACGTCATCACTGCTAAGCCCATGACGCACTACAGTGAGCACAATACACGCCGTGAACGTCTAGACGACTTTTGTCGACGCTTAATGTAGTCTACAGCACCCAACTCCTAGATGTCGACTTCTGTCGACTCCCGCACTAAAAGGGTTAATGAATGACACCTACCCTGTGAATTATTTGTTTGTTGTTTTAATATACAAAAAAAATTTGAAAGAGAGATATACTATATCGAACTAAAATTATCAGTAAAACTGCACGGTTAAAAAAAGGACAAATGTTTCTTAATATAAGAAAATGTAATATAATCGCGGACGAAAATATACAATAACTTCTTCCGAGTTACCCGAGATTCCAAAAAGGTTGCTTTATCTTTAGAAATCAATATACTTTCGAGATTTAAAGAAGCATTTATTAAAACAAATTTTCTTTTGCTGCCACTGGTTTTCGGAAACGTTTACGAGTAGTTTTTATAGTGCATTAATCGCTTTTCTCAAACCGGATTATAGGGTTTTCGAATGCTATCAAATTTTAAGTAAAATATTTTCATGTTCAACAAACCTGCTTTACAAGTCAAAATTGCTGAATTAACAGCATTGACATTAACATTAATATTAATATTATGTTGTTGTTCTTGTATGTATAAATTCAATTACGCAGCTGAAAAGGTTTAATTGAGAATGGATAGCTTCATAAAACATATGTTCGGGTTTGAGAAAACCGGTTAACACACTATAAAAACTCTGGGAAAAGTTTCCGCAAAAGAAACTTGTGGCAGCAAAATAAACTTTTGTTTGAATAAATACTTCTTTAAATCTAGAAAATATATTGCTTTCCAAGGTTTCTAATGATAAAGAATCTTTTTTGGAATTGAGGATAATTCGGAAGAGGTTATTATATATTTTTGTTCGTGGTTATATTAAAGTTTAGTAGATTAAAAAAACATTTGTCTTCTTCTTTTTTTTTTTTTTTTTTTTTTTACAATGTAGCAATCAGTCTTAAATTTTTCAGAAAATCAATGAAACCGCTCATTTGTGCAAATTTTAAAGGGCAAATTGTTTTTCATAATCAGACTATTACACAAATCACGATATCGTAATTATTAGTTAAAATGGCTTCCTTTCGTAAAAGTCTCTATCTCATCTTTAACATGTTTGTAAAAGGAAGAATATAATTATATCTTATGGTTAAAGTTAACTATTGGACTACGATAAGATCCATCACTATGTATTTCTTAATTTTCATTCAGTATTACATGTATATGTTCGTTTATTGTCATTATGAGATTGTCAAACGGAAAATTTTTGTTTAGTGAAGCAATTTATCTTGTATCCGTTATGATTTAGTGTATGTTGAACCTCTTTGGAATACTGCCAAGGGTGAGAATAAGTCTTTCGATTGTCACGAAAATCGATATAATCTTCTTCAATCTAAATATTTAAGTTCAAGAGAAAATGTTAGTTTAGAAATTCTTCAATAAGAGATTTTTTTAGCCTATTCCAAATACGACAAACGAAATTATATACAAACTAATAAAAAAGGATCACGCTAAACAAGAGGATTTTCTCGTAAACTAGTTTGACCTTGAAGCTTTATTTACTTACTGCACTGTTCGGGGAATGTTGTTTCGTCGATAATTGTAAATGATTTAACCGTTTGTTACTTAACAACTCCGATTTGAAAAATATTTACTCAAATGTTAGAATATATCATTTTAAGCATGTAAAAATAAATTAAACATTTAGAGCTCAAAAATAAAAATATATTGACTAAAAGGTACTTTTTTCACCTCTGCAATAAAACAGAAAATCACATATTTCTCATTAGAATTGCAAAGACTAGAAAAAACCCGGTTTAAACCTGCGAATAAACCAGGTCTTATGGGAATAAACCTGATCTATTGGAAATAAACCTGGGAATAAACCGTTTTTTTGCAACTGTACTTCTCATAAACACTGTCAATTGTCTAATACAAAATTGTAAAGTATGCGAACTTACCTTTGTAAAAAAATGCATTTTTTGGACATCTCCAGCTTTTTTAATTTACGAAGTTCATTTTAGCAATAACGATGTGAAACTGTTTAAATGATAAATAAAACTTTGGCATGAAAAATTAACTCAGCATCGCCGTCTGATGATAATTCTATGAGCAATATTTATATTAACTGTTGTGTTGGGAGATAGCGGCAATAAATAAAACGTCTTTAAAGCTCACTGTATAAGAAACATTGATTTTTGGATATGTTGGAGATATGCAACGCAGTGATACAAAGGGTTAAAGCAAAACAGGAGAAACTGTGATGAAAAAATAACCAAACTTTAGTAAGAAGGTGTTATAACGTAAAAAAATATGAAAAGCTATTCTGTAAGAATTTTATCCGCATAAATTACACTGTTAAAATAAAGGCAAATGTTCCTTAATGTATGAAAATATAATATAACCATGAACGAAAACACACAATATGAGTTACCTCGATTTCAAAAAACATTGTTTATCTTTAGAAACCTCAGAAACCAATATATTTTCGATATTTAAAGAAGCATTTATAAAAGCAAATTTTATTTTACTGCAATTGATTTTCGAAAACATTTCCGTGTAGTTTTTTTTGTAAATTAATCAGTTTTCTCAACCCGGAATATAGGTTTTCCGGAAGCTAAAAATTCTCAAGTATACATTCTCATGTCCAACAAACATGTTTTATAGACAAACATGATAAATTAACTGCATTAACATTAACATTAATATTATTTTATTTCTCTTGCATGTGTAAATTCAGTTATGCAGCTGAAAATGTGTAATTGACAATGATAGCATCCGAAAAACCAATATTCCGGGTTGATACAATTGATTAATACATTCACAAAAATGCTCTGAAACGTTTCTGAAAATCGGTGTCAGCAACAGAAATTTTGTTTTTAGAAATTCTTTTGTAAATCTCGAAAATATATTGGTTTCTGAGGCTTCTAAGAGTAAAGAACGCTTTTCGGAATCGTGGGTAACTCTGAGGAGATTATTCTATATTTTCGTTTACGATTATATTATATTTTTGTAGATTAGAAAACATTTGTCTTTTTTTTTTAACAGTGTGCACCTATAAATCTATAAAAATGAGTATAAAAATAATGGAATTTAATACTAATTCAGAATAATTCCCCACTGAATATAAACCGGTATTAAGTGACAATTCATGCTAAATCCTTTTATTCTTGAAAATATGGGCGTGTTTTTATGTTTTAAAATAAGATTTCGAAATTGCATGTTTTCTATCCACCCCAGAGCTAAAGCATAGTTTCGGAGGTGCTAAACGCGGTAACTCGCTAAAAAGGCTTCATAGGATAATGATAAATAGTATTTCCATCTATCTTTCTCAGAAGCCCACTGAGGATCGTTTATAAGATTTATAGAAAGTAAAAATAAGACAGAATAAATGCTAGTCATTTAATCTTTCGAGTTTAGCATCAGAGATTGCAGATATTACGAATAAGGAGAGGGAGAGATTTAAAATGATACATTTAAATGATTTTTACCAAGGCAATCGAATTATTTATAACAAAATACATCAATCTCTGCAGCACTCTCAAAGAATAAGATAAAATGTTTACAATTTGCATTCTATAACATGCTTTTTGCACTGAAAAAATATTTTCTTTTTTTCCTTGAATTTATTTCCTGCTACTTAAATAAATTTTTATGTAGAAAATCGAATATCTTCAGTGTATAACGAAATATAATACTATCGTTTTAGAATTTGTGAGTTTTTTTGCACTGCTCATCAGTATATTTTAAAAACCAAAGCAGAAAAACCATATGTCAAGTATAGATTATGAAACACTTTATAACACATTCAGAATGTCGTAACAAAACTTCACCGTTTAATTAGATGAAATGTGATAGCTAAATAGACAAAGTCAAAGTCAAACCGAGTGGGAAGACCTACCTTTTGGCTTAAGCTCAACTAGCCCCACCCAGCCTAAATAAACATATTAGAAAATGCGTAACACATTTGAAAGCAAAATTTCAACCATTTCCATCTACAGTCAGGAAAATATCCGAATTCTTTAGTGCAGCCCGAATATGTGATATATAGATTTGTATATATGCTACATATAGTATACTAAATTTTAGTTCAGTTAGGAAACGGATGACACAGTTGAAAATTCTCCTCCATCAATTTCCGTCAATAAACGAAAATGTACTCGAATGCCTCTGTGCAGCCCTGTATATAATCTATTGAATTTATACACACCAATTAATATAAAAAAAGTTAGTTAAATTTAAAAACGCATACCACAATCGAAAACGAACTTCCAACAAATATTGTTCATAGATAATACTGTAACCGAATTCCTTTGTGTGTCCCTGTAAATTAACGATAAATACTATACACACCATGTTCAATAATAATAATTTTATAGTGCACCTCAGTGATGTATATATATTTCAATATGTTTGGTAGCATCATTAAAATACATTGTAAACATTTTCCCCATAAACCACAATGTAACGGAATTCTCTTGAGTGTTCTTGTAAATGAACTATCATTGATACATACTTCAATTCTAATACAGCAAACATGCCATAGTAAACCTTAAAATCATATAGGAATTACATGGCATTCTGAGTATACACTAAAAAAAAAGTGTTGATTTTACAGTATAATACTGGCGTCCCAGCTGCCAGTTTTATACCTAAAATTAACAGTAATAAACAGTAAAATAAGCAGTAATACGCTACCGCTCATGTACGTATTTACGTGAGTTAGAGAACGTCCAGATAGACAGCCAGCCAGTCAACCCGAATTCTTAAATTCTTTACAACAATGGTGAAAAGTGTTAAAAATTATCAGCATAGCGACATGCATGGAGGCAATTTTTCTAAATATAATTTATAGGATACAGCGACCGTATAAAAATTTAAATTTCATATGTTATTTAATATATTGAATAATCCTTGCAAAACAAATTCCGTATCTAAAGTCTGCACTTGACAATGTATAGTTTTAGTAATTGAAAGTAGGTTTATCTCATCCACGATTTAAGAGATAGTCGTCATAATCTCTAATTTGAATCACCCGTATCAACGTGCTAATTCAAACATTTAGTAAGATTTTTTAACCTAAATTTTATAACATAACTTGGCGATTCATCCTAAGGAGCTGCTATAATAATGAAGCGACAAAAAAGGTTATGACGCAATTGAAAGAAACGTATAATTAATAAAATCTTAAATAAATATCTAATCTTAAATAAAATCACGCAAAATGATCAAACTTTTAATTGCTTCCTAGTGGATAAATTTGTATTCTAAGATTCAAGAAATCACAATTCAACTAATCACAACTAAAATGTAATAAATTTACATTTAAAATGAGGAATTTTCCATAATCGAAGTGCACCATGATTTTTTTACAACAATGCTTTTAATCAAACAAAAATAATACATACGCAGTTGACAAAAAATGTATCTTTCCATAATCAGGTTGCTTTAATCATAAAGTATGGTTGCCAAATTTCCCGATTTTCGACTACCACTACTTTTGGACAGAGATATTTTCTTTATTTAATCGCAGAGATCTGAGATAATACAACGCGAAAATTTCTATACGAAAAAAGGTGGTATTCAAAAATCGGGAGACTTGGCAATTAACTATGCATAAATTAATCGCTATTTTTCTGGTGATCCAAAACAATAATTAATCTGTCACTGAAAAAAAAAAGATCGAGCTTTCTTTCCACGATTGGAAAGTTTTTATCATACACGAAACACTATATTTTTTTTCTGGGATTGAAAACAATAGTTGCTCAGTCACTAAAATACACTATCTCATCAAAAACAACTCGTTGTAAATGATCCCGCCAAGCCACAAACCTAAAACGTCAGTCACAAAAAGAAGTGATATCACATAAAAAGAAGCGATATAGAAGTGCATACTCCGAGTCTCGTGTAAAAATCTATCACCACTCATAATGTTTCCAAAGGACTCGGAGTGAGGTACAGTATGTGAAAACTGCTTGGCGACCTGCAGGCTTTTATAATATATGTAGTATATCAATTTTGAAAATCGAAAAATAAATTTTATATTTTTCTTATACCACTTTTATAAATATTTTTGTATGCGAAAGAACTGACAAAACAGATTTTCCCCCAGATCTACGCCATTCCCTTACGCTAGAATTACTGCAATATATCTCAATTTAGTTAACGTTTATTATAAGGTTTATATATATATATATATATATATATATATATATATATATATATATATATATATATATATATATATTACAAACTCAAAATCTTTATACGTTTACTTAAAAAATCCTCTTCGTAAGAGTGGTGTTTTTAGTTTAAATAATGGTAAATAAAATCAACAAATTGATTTTTCAAGCTCATAAATAAGAAAGGATATGCAAACACAGAAGCTTCAACTTTTACAATTTTATGGGAGCAAAATAAATAAATAAATAAATAAATAAAATAAAATAAAATAAAATAAAATAAAATAAAAGTAATATAGCCATATGTAATTGCAGGAAACGCAAACATTATAAAAGCCTGCAGGTCGCCAAGCAGTTTTCACATACTGTACCTCACTCCGAGTCCTTTGGAAACATTATGAGTGGTGATAGATTTTTACACGGGACTCGGAGTATGCACTTCTATATCCCTTCTTTTTATGTGATATCACTTCTTTTTGTGACTGACGTTTTAGGTTTGTGGCTTGGCGGGATCATTTACAACGAGTTGTTTTTGATGAGATATCACTCCTTTTTGTAAGGTATTTAATTTCAATTATACGGATTTCATTTTTATTCAGAAAAAAATATGAAAGGGGGCAAAAAAAAAATAGTGATGCTATAAACAGAATTATACATCAGAATTATACAATTTATTGATTAACTTATTCCAATGTACGTGTCGCTACCATAACAACGGGGAAACTTTTATATTAATTTCCTTACATTGTATTCATCAGATTATTTATGACATATTTATTTTCCTTTTTCTTTTGTTTATATCACTCTTCCGTTACTATACTTTCAAAAACAAAAAATTAGACAATTTTACAGTAGTTTACAAACTAATTAAAATACTTCAGTTTCCGAAAAATGTGGAAAAATAAGAAGTACTTTTTTTTGGTCAACTACAACGATAAGTTTATAAAGCATACTTTACCGAGAATAATCAAAATTTTTTTTCTACGAACCTATTTCTATTAGTATAAAAATTTACAGGGATTTTTATACTAACATATTAAATATATTATTTTTGAAAATTACTGAGCACCTTAGAAGTTTTATATTTGTTTAAGTTTTTTAACTCAACGTTTCGAGAATTTGAAAAATATAAAATTCGCAACGTTTGCAAAAGTATAAAAACTATTAAAGTGATTTCTGTTCATTCCAATTCGGTGATCCTAAAATATAGGTCCCCAATCTCCGGCAATCCATGAATTAATTAGGACATATGTATGCAACTGTTAAATTGTTCTCAAAGTTGACAATAGAGGCAATAAGTATAGCTCGGCAAATATGAAACACGGCATTGCTTCATCATGGCTTTGTTTCGTGAGGTGTTCGTTCTCCGAACATAAAAATCTCACGCAAAAGTGTTCGTTAACCGATTTGTTCGTAAACCGAACAGTTCGTTACCGATCACCTATTGTATACGAAATTTAGCATTTTAAGTTCGTCATAGCCGGAGATTCGATGAACGGCAAATATTTAAACGCAAAACTTGTAATCTTTGGGTAGCAACATTTTTGCATTCTATTACTCAGCGCATGAACGTAAAGTTGGAATTTTGTAATCGCTATTTCAATCAATTCCTGATACGCTAGAATTATATATTTATAAATAAACACAGTTTTTTTAATCGATGAAAATACTATATTTTAATAGATTTAGAGCTTAACATCGACGAGATTTCAGACGGACAAAATGAACTCATATTAAATTTTAAAGCAAGATAATAAAACAGTGATTGAAACAGTGTAAAATCATTAAAATACATCTCACTCAGTAAATATACATCGGTTGTAATGTAATCAAGATCTTCTAAGAGACTCTGTAAACGAAACGTATATGCTTCAATGCCGCTTTACAATAGAGAGGATGTAGTAACATATTTGAATATCTTGTGTATATAGCCAATTTGACAAAAGTTATTCAATTTACTATTATTTTTCTCTGTGTTAAGTACAGGAATCCCGTACTTCAACGTAAAAATTCGCTAATTACACAAATTTTTAGTCTTATTAAAAAATCTTTTGAGTTACCCTGTAAACGAACAGTAAATTCTACAATTCTGTTTTACAATAGGAAGCTAACTTAGGTCGTTCGTAGTAACATATTTTAACATCATGCACATACGTTCTTTTTGAAAAGAGTTAGAACATTTAATATTTCTTTGCTTCATCTTAAGTATAGGAATAAATCTCTTTAAAGTGGTATACATAAAAAACTAATTAATATTTTTACACGAAATATTAAACATTTGAACTACTCATAAAAACAATTCAAATGCTGCAAACCGCGTAAAAATCGGATAATTACACAACTCTTTAGCCCTATATCAAAAGATCTTTTGTGAGACGAATTATTAAATGTTACGATTTTTTACAATAGGAAGCTTACTTGGGTCGACTGTAATAACATATCTTAATATCATATGTATACGACCATTTCTAAAAGAGTTGGGTCATTTATTATTTTTTTGCTCTATGTTAAGTATAGGAATCAATAATTTTAAACTGATATAAATCAAAAACTAATTAATATTTTTACATGAAACTTACAAAGGCTTGAACTACTCATAAAAACGATTCCAATAACGTAAACCACGTAAAAATCCGATAGTTACACATTGCTGTAGCCCTGTCAATAGTTTTTTACTCTATGTTAAGTATAGGAATCAATAACTTTAAACTGATATAAATCAAAAACTAATTAATATTTTTACATGAAACTTACAAAGGTCCGAACTACTCATAAAAACGATTCAAATAACGTAAACCGCGTAAAAATCCGATAATTACACATTGCTGTAGCTCTGTCAACACTTTTTGGTCTGAACAAGATTTAAAAAGTGCAAAAAACAGAACTTTTAAAATCGCATTTACTGAAAACCTATTCGTCGGATTTTGTTTTACTTTTGAATTCTTAGACCCTTGGCACGCCCCATTCCATAGAATCAAGAATTTTGTTTCTATCATAAACAGAACATATAGATGTGTCAAAAATCCGTTTTGTCCCGTCCGCAAAATATAAACTAGACAGAGTGCTAAAAATTTTTTGTAAAATCGTTTGGCATCCATTGGCGGAAATTCCTTTCATTTACGGTTCAATGCATTGCTGTTTCTTATGCTTGGCGAGAAACTCTGTCGAGTTTCTATGATAACCCCTAACTTATGTTATATTTAACAAAAAAACAAGATATTTTATTTATTATTGATTATCTTTATTTATTCCCCTCTCGTTTTTAGTTTAATTAAACAGTAGCATTGGCAACATTGATTCTTAAGCTAAATAAGCTGGGTTAATTGTTAAGTGGAATCTGGGGAAAATGATCGCACGCTTCTCATCCGTGATTGCAATTACACAGGCGTTTTCACTTGCTAATGGAAACCAAAATGAAACACCTATAAGCTTCGGAATGTCGTGATTTATGTTAAATTTATTGATACACTGCTCAATGTACAGTAAGGACTTTTTCTGCTACATGAAAGTATTACCATACTTTTGGACAAAGAATTATAATTTTTGACAAATCCACGATTTTGCCAATACCACGAAATTTTTTTTCTAAAGACATTTGTTTCATGTCATATGAAAACCCTATCTTTGGTATTAGAATTAAGATAATTGTACTAGTGTTAAAATCGTTTTTGAGTCACTCACAGAATTTTGTTGATAACTTGTAAAATGTTATGTCTGCTATCATTAATGAACGTTTATCAGAAATAATGCCACTTTTTGAATAATTATTACAATAAAAAGAAAACTGCCCAGTTAAACTGAGGGCATTGAGCTCACAGGCTAGTCACACTAATTGTATATTATACTCTTATTTCAAAGAATTTGCATAAAGAAATCGACAATATATTAAGGGGGATCATCTCCCCGTTCGCCCCTTTTAATTAACCAATGAACCCACAAAACTAATTAGGGAAGCGCCTTATTACAATGAACATATATATAAAATTTGAAGCAAGTCGGATAATTCTGCATGAAAAACGAATTTATCTAAATTAAGGGGGGGATCAGCCCCCCCGTATCCTACTTTATACTTAACCAATGAACCTCTAAAACTAATCAGGGAAGACCTTACCACAATGAACCTATATACAAACTTTGAAGAAAATCGGATAATTCTGCATGAAAAACCCATTTATCTAAATTAATGGGGGTGGATTAGTCCCCCGTTACCCCCTTTATACTTAACCAATGAACCTCCAAAACTAATCAGGAAAGCGCCTTGTCACAATGAACCTATAAACAAAAATTGAAGCAAAATGAATATTTCTATCAAGAGTTATCATGTTACGTACATAACATACATACATACGTACAAACAGAACCGGTGGGCACATTAGCTCGTGAGTTAAAAAAGTGATTATTCCTACAATGGATATCTTAGTACACCCTGTAGTTTGTTTTTCGAATTAGAAAGTTTAATACAAGTGTTATCTGAACAAATGAAAAAAAAAAAACTTTTTACTTTTCAGACTATATATACATACTAATAATTTTTCCTTGCTTGTATAGTTATACTTTTATAAAGTTTCAAATATTTATTTAAAATACTTGTATAATTTTTCTTATAATTGAACTTTTATTTATCTATATGTTACTTTAAAAAATCTTCCAATTTTTCCCCTCTTATGTTTTAATAAAAGGGGAGTACAGTTTTGAGTAAATAAATTTAGGCAATTTTCTTAGATCTTCTGGTTATACATAAATATACTAATGGCTTATTTCTTCGTATCCTTTTTATCTTTTGTTTTGAAGTTAAATTGTTAAGAGAACTTAATTTTAAATTTAACATTTAATTTTGTATAATTATAAGATTACTTTTGGTTCACTCATAAAATTTTGTAGACAACTTTGTTGATATATATGAAATGACATTTTTTTTCGGGGATTAAAAGTAATAGTTGCTCAGTCGCTAAAAATATAATAACTACTAATTTATGTTGCATTTATTAAAAACGGAAAAATATATCTTTATTTATGTTACGTCATTAAATTGTCATGTCTGCAACGACCTCCTTTTGAATGATTGTTATAAAAAAATCACTATTTCTACAATGGATATTTGAATACACTCTGCAGTTTGTTCTTCGAGTAAGCACGTTTACTGTATACAACAGATGGCATGATTTGTTTGTTGGTTAGGAAAATGAAACCTCAATCGGACTAATATATAATTTACATAAAGAAAACTACTCAAAAATACATAATAATAAATAAAAAACATTTTACATTTTCATTTGACTGAATTCTAAAATACATTTACATTTAAAGGCAAAATAATGGAGCGATAATTTCATACCTAAAAATCAAATACAATGTTGCTCGAAAAACCTCAACTATAAATTACATTAAAAACACTATATCTTAATTAAATACCTTACATGTAAAACAATGAAAAATAGTTAATCAACAAATGTCATCCTGTCGATTTTTGGGCACTTTAAGTTTGAGAAAAATATTTCTTGATATTAGCACATTCAGTTAAATTATAACTTTCCTGACACAATTTTCACGAAACAATTAAAAGAAAATATTTAAACGGAAAACAAAATAAATTCAAATTAATATTTTACTAAAGTTACTATTTATTTTACAAAGCCGCTAAGCAAAATTTTTATTTCTTCAAAATTTACTATATTACAAGCAAAACGAACCATCTATAGCACTTTCTAGATACCAGATTTCTTTTTCCATTGGGTATATTTGTGTTTATAAAAACAAAAGCGCACTTGCGATTACTACAGGATTATTTTTCTATTCTATCAAACTGGTATTACATGTTACATGTGGTGGCATAAGATCACTTTTGCAAAGTTTAAAAAAAAAAAAAAAAAAAAAAAAAAAAAAAAAAAAAAAAAAAAAAAAAACGAAATTTTATTAAATAGTATCACGGAAACGGTCTTCAAAAACAAATATTTGTTCCCAAATCTGCTAAATCACATAAGCACGTGCACACGTCTCAAATATGAAAATTTTATAAACTTATAGTTGCATTATTTTTAATAGATTAAATAACTTCTTAAAATAAAACTCAAACAAGTTCTTTGACAGAAGAAATTGTCATATAAAAATAACCAGAATCCTTAATTAATGAGAAAATAAGTTCTCATCACACACACAAACAAAATATGCATCGATGATTATGCTACAAGAAACTTAGTCCATATCTTTCAAATCTGCTATTTAACAATTTAATTTTTTTTCACAAATTCTCATATTTCGTCATTACTTTTTATGTGATTGAATAATACCTTTTTCAGTCTTTAGTTTGATTTCATAATGAAATCACCATAGACCTTTAATATTTGCTGTAATAGACCCCTGTATTTCCTCTGAGGGAATCACGGGCACGACGCATGGAAATAGAAACGATTGCTTGCATTTCCCAGAGTAGCTTTTGGAGTCCATTTTGAACCCTGAGGTTTCCCTGATATTTTACAACCAAAATCTCCCCCTCCCCCCCCATGAGGTTCCCCTGATTCGCAGGTTTACCTGACAAGTAAAGTTACTATAGTCTGTGGCGGCGAATTTCGATTTTTAGAGCTCATTCGATTCGTCTCATCGAGATTAGTAATTTTATACCTCGCATATCGGTTATTGAGTTTTGATAATGGCAGGGGGTCAAAGTTTAAAATTTCGTTAATTGAAAACTAGTTGCCGTCAAAGAAATAAGTAAGATTTAAATTTACTTATGGCTCTTACTCTGACATGCATTGATGATAGTCAATATTTGACACATTTTTCATTCCGAAGAAGTGGGTAAAACAAAAATATACCGACAATGTGTGGTTATACAAAGAAACCCAGCAGCGGATATGCGATGTATAAAATTACTAAGCTCGATGAGACAAATCGAATGAGCTATAAAAATCGAAATTCGCCACCACAGACTATAGTACCTTTAATTGTGAGGAGTTGAACCTTGCTTTGGTATGTATGTAATACGGTCAAAGTGTATTTCATATTCATTTAATCAGAAATTTTATGTTATTTCTTGGAATTTCCATTATTCTGATAGACCGCTGCAATCGACTGTGCTTGATTATAAAATTATCCTATGTCAGCAGTATACCCTAAATGCTATAACAAAAAGACTTATTTCTAAAAGTTGTTTGATTGATAGTCTAATTGTTATAGTATTGTTTTTGTACCAACAAACATAAGTGTAACTGATAGATTTACATTTTATATTATGCAGATTAAAAACAATTAGTTCAATAGTAATATTCCATAAAAATTTCAGATCATATAATTTTGAATATTTCCCAAAACATAGTTGAAAAGTGTTTATGGCTTCGGTTGTCTGGTTGTCTGTCCTCCTGTCCGTGCTATAATTCTTGTAAATATACTCGGATTGCTCAGTAATTTTTATATGTTATTGACAAAGCACGATCGCTAATGAAAATAAAGCGTGTAGAATTTATTCTTACTTAGTTTACAATGTAATAAAATTATTCCATTACGGTCAATGGAAAAAAATCGTTTCAAGTGCATTTTAATCATGTTACAGCATTTCAAACGTGATGAAATCGATATGAATTTATGAAGTGCAATAAAACATGCATTCTGTAGAATGTGTTAGCATTTATTATTCATGTTCAGGGCCACACAAAAGAATTACGATACATAATGGGCTACAGTGAAAAACTCTTTGTAGCGTATTTTAATTACGTTACGCTATTTCAAATATAATGAAATGATATAGATTGCTGAGGTTTACTACAAGATACTTGCTGTAGAATATGATGTGCATAATATTTATCGTCCATTTATCGGACACGCAAAAGATTTCCGATACAGTACTGTATCCGAAGTATTGTGCATTAAGGTTAATTGCTGGAAGCGCGTTTTCAGTTATGGTATGCGTTTTTAAGTTTACTAAAATTTTACATACTACATGGTGTGTATAAATGCTATAGAACATATACAGAGCTACACAAAAGAGTCCGTAAGCATTACTGAGTATGAGCGTGAATTGCTTAAAGGTGGTTTTAAGTGTGTCATGCATTTTTCATTTCCACGTTGAGCTATATTTAGTATATTAAGATATGTTTATAGAATATAAATAAAATAATATACCGGAGCACGCAAAGAACTGGATATATGGCCACCTATGAAGGACAACTTTTGTAAGTATGATTTCACCACTTTTAAGCGTGTTTTAGCCTGAAAAAATTTAAGCTTAATATGTGGCGCGTATAAAAATTCATAGGTGATATATAGCGCTATACAGAAGAAATCAAGTACGTTTCCGTCTACAGGTAAAAATTGTTGTAGGTGAATTTACAACCTTTTATACGTTTTTTTACTAAACTAAATTTTAGCATACTGTGAAGAATATATACAAATATATAGATCAAATACAGGCCTACACAAAAGAATTGCAGTACTTTTCCAGCTATGGACGGTATTTTCTGAAATCTGAATTTGAAATGTGTTATGCGTTTTCTAAAATGTAGGTATCTTACTTTCCTCATTAATCGGCGAAATTTTATTTAAGTATTCTGGAAATGTTGAAATGTGTTTGATAATCTATGTTTGAAGCATAAATTTTCTATCTTGATTTAATCATATAAATGCATAGGATCTTTTAAAAAAAAATGTTAATAATTTTTATGGATTATATTTTCCAGTCCCGCAGTGGATAGATGTTTGTTTTTAACGTTTCAAAATTTACATAAAAGTAGAAAGTTTTCTCTTTTCTCGTAATAGTGTCTATGGGGATTTTGAAATATATGTATAATATATATTAGAGTCTTGGGATTTAATGGAAAAATTGTCGTAAATATCCAATTTTAAAATCCCCAGAGATTATTCTTTTATTTTTGCAAGAGAAAAAAAATAATACTTTCCGTTTCCCAGAGGACTATTCCAATAAAAAATAATTATAAATTTCCGCTTGCGATATCATGTTTTCAGGTAAAGCAATTTGTTTTTATCCTCTTTCCACTATACATGAATGGTAAAATTATCAAATCCCACTTATTTTCTGATCCGAAATTTACTTTGATAAGGGTGAAACACGTATTTTTTCTTGGAAAAATTTCCCCAGAAGAAATGAAGTGTTTGAGTCTTTTTTAAGAACAACCGAAAAAGCTTTAAAATTTCAAATTATAAAGTTCAAACAATTCTTTTTAAAATAGATTTTTATTAATTTTGTTTAATAAGCAGCTAATTTTAAATTAACAAAAATAATATATCAAGATTGAAGTAATTAGCTAATCTTTTAATTTTAATTTATTTTAGAAGTTTTTAGGAGTTAATATGCATGAATCCAAGTCATATTTAATATCACAGGATAAAAACTAAATATATTTGCTCTTAAATATATCTTCTACTTTAGAGACTAAATCAAACTGCAAAATATTTTTCTCTTTCATTTCTTTATTTGTTTGCAAAATAAAATGTTAATGTAATATAAATCTTCAATTCAGTTTTAAATATGTTATTAAAATATTTTAATAATGCGAAAATCTCATAAGCACATATTTAATAATAATCTTTTGAATCCGTGTAATATTAAATGATTACATTTACTACATTTTTACTACACAATTTACTACACAAAAATATTTCTAAGCAGAAACATTTTCTACTTTAGAGAGAAAATGCATCATTTATCACTGTGCTTTTCTTTTAAAAACTTTTTGCTTTTTATTTTGAAATAAAATCATTAATACATTTTGAATCCTTAATCACAGAGTTTTAAAACTGTTTTATGGATGAAAAAATCCCATAAATGTACCTTTCTTTTTTATATCAATCTTTTAAATATGTGATATTTAATCGTACTAGATAATAAAAAACTATTTGTTTTGAAATATTCTATGCTTGAGAGGTTTATTTCTTCTGAAGCAGAGAATATTTAAGAATAAATAATCTATACTAATATTATAAAGGAGTAAAGATTGTTTTGTTTGTTTGTTTGTTTGTTTGTTTGTTTGTTTGTAGGGGGTAATCTCTGGAACTACGGAACCGATTTCAAAAGTGTTGGTGGCAAATTGATGGTGACAACCCCTGCTCCAACATAGGCTGAATTTTATGTCGGTGCCACTACCCCAGGGGGGTGCAGGAAGGAAAAACGTTCTAAAATTGCGATCTTTTCTATACTGAAGCAGCTAGAAATTTGAAATTTGGCGTTGTAGTTACTTATAGGATGTAAATGCTCTCTAAGAACAAAATAAAAAAAAATTCGAAATTTAAAAGTGTGAAATGAGCGAAAAGCGTTCTAAAAACATTCTAAATTACAATTTCTATGGAATCTCTAGAACTACCGAACCGATTTCAAAAGTGATGGTGGCAAATTGATGGTGACAACCCCTGCTCCAACATAGGCTATATTTTATGTCGGTGTCACTAACTCCAGGGGGGTGCAGGAGTGAAAAACGTTCAAAAATTGCGATTTTTTTACACTGAATTAGCTAGAAATTTGAAATTTGGCATTGTAGTTACTTATAAGATGTAAATGCTCTCTAAAAATAAAATAAAAAAAAATTCGAAATTTAAAAGGGTGAAATGAGTGAAAAGTGTTCTAAAACCATTCTAAATTACAATTTCTATGGAATCTCTAGAACTACCGAACCGATTTCAAAAGTGATGGTGGAAAATTGATGGTGACAACCCCTGCTTCAACATCGGCTATATTTTATGTCGGTGTTACTAACCCCAGGGGGGTGGGGGTGGGTGCAGGAGCGAAAAACGTTCTAAAATTTCGATTTTTTTTTATATTGAAGGAGCTAGAAATTTGAAATTTGGCATTGTAGTTACTTCTAAGATGTAAATGCTCTCTAAGCATAAAATAAAATAAAATCGAAATTTAAAAGGGTGAAATGAGCGAAAAGCGTTCTAAAAACATTCTAAATTACAATTTCTATGGAATCTCTAGAACTACCGAACCGATTTCAAAAGTGATGGTGGCAAATTTTTTATGACAATTTCTGCTCCAACATAGGCTACATTTTACGTCGTTGCCACTAATCCTAGGGGGGGGGGGGGTGCAGGAGCGAAAAACATTCTAAAATTGCATTTGTTTTATACTGAAGGAGTTAGAAATTTAAATTTTACATTGTAGTTTCTCATAAGATGTAATGCTCTCTAAAAACAAAAAATAAATAAATAAATTGAAATTTAAAAGGGTGAAAGGAGAGAAAAGCTTGCTAAAAACATTCTAAATTACAATTTCTGTGAAATCTCTGGAACCCCAGAACCGATTCCAAAAGTAATGTTGGCAAATTGATGGTGACAATCCCTACTCCAACATAGGCCATATTTTATGTCGGTGTCACTAACTCCAGGGGGGGGGGGGGGGGTGCAGGAGCGAAAAACGTTCTAAAATTTCGATTTTTTTTTATACTGAAGGAGCTAGAAATTTGAAATTTGGCATTGTAGTTACTTCTAAGATGTAAATGCTCTCTAAGAATAATAATAAAAAAAAAAATCGAAATTTAAAAGGGTGAAATGAGCGAAAAGCGTTCTAAAAACATTCTAAATTACAATTTCTATGGAATCTCTAGAACTACCGAACCGATTTCAAAAGTGATGGTGGCAAATTTTTTATGACAATTTCTGCTCCAACATAGGCTACATTTTACGTCGTTGCCACTAATCCCAGGGGGGTGCAAGAGCGAAAAACATTCTAAAATTGCATTTTTTTTATACTGAAGGAGTTAGAAATTTAAATTTTGCATTGTAGTTTCTCATAAGATGTAATGCTCTCTAAAAACAAAAAACAAAAAATAAAATAAATTGAAATTTAAAAGGGTGAAATGAGAGAAAAGCTTGCTAAAAACATTCTAAATTACAATTTCTGTGAAATCTCTGGAACCCCAGAACCGATTCCAAAAGTAATGTTGGCAAATTGATGGTGACAATCCCTAAACCAACATAGGCTAAATTTTATGTCGGTGTCACTAACTCCAGAGGGGGGGGGGGGTGCAGGAGCGAAAAACGTTCTAAAATTTCGATTTTTTTTTTTATACTGAAGGAACTAGAAATTTGAAATTTGGCATTGTAGTTACTTCTAAGATGTAAATGCTCTCTAAAAACAAAATACAAAAATTCGAAATTTAAAAGGGTGAAATGAGCGAAAAGCGTTCTAAAAACATTCTAAATTACAATTTCTATGGAATCTCTAGAACTCCCGAACCGATTTCAAAAGTGATGGTGGCAAATTGGTGGTGACAATCCCTGCTCCAACAGCCTCTTTAATAAAAAACTATGCGTTTCTGATGACTGGGTTTTTCGCTAATTGTTACCACACATTAATCTCGGAAAATGAAACATTTGAAGTTACTGAAAAAAAATAGTAGCTCGAAAAGTATTTGTCAGAAAATTGTTAGGCAAACAGCGTTTGAAAGGTAAAAAATTGTATTTTTCTTGATATAAATTTCAAATATAATGGATTATGCCATTTTTCAAATATTGAATTTGAAAAATTACTAAATTTCACAATGGAGTACCATAGCAAAACCTTCATGCGTAAAAAGATAATGATAAGGGCAACGTGTCCTGGCGTGTATATTGGCTATAGCACGAGTCACAAATTATAGTAGCCTTATTATTCTGTTAAAATATAAAAGTGAATTATGAAATGTCAATATTTTGTTGGATTAAAAGTTCGTTATAAGAAATTGACCAGCGTAGCGGGCGTAGCTTCCTAGTAAATAAATAAATCTATACTAATATTATAAAGTAGTAAAGATTGTTTGTTTGTTTGTTTGTATGGGGTAAATTCTGGAACTACTGAAGCGATTTCAAAAGTGATGGTAGCAAATTGATGGTGACAATCCTTGCCCCAACATAGGCTATATTTTATGTCGGTGCCACTACCCCCAGTGGGTGCAGAAGCGAAAAACGTTCTAAAATTTCGATTTTTTTATACTGAAGGAGCTAGAAGCATGAAATTTGGCATGGTAGTTACTTATAAGATGTAAATGCTCTCTAAGAACGAATTCTAATAAAATTCGAAATTTAAAAGGGTGAAATGAGCGAAAGCGTTCTAAAAACATTCTAAATTACAATTTCTATGGAATGTCTGGAACTACAGAACCGTTTTCATAAGTAATGGTGGCAAATTGATGGTGACAGTCCCTACTCCAACATAGGTTATATTTTATGTCGGTGCCACTACTCCCAGGGGGGTGCAGAAGCGAAAAACATTCTAAAATTTCGATTTTTTTTTTTTTACACTGAAGGTGTTAGAAACATGAAATTTAGCATGGTAGTTACTTATAAAATGTAAATGCTCTCTAAGAACAAATTCTAAAAAAAGTCGAAATTTAAAAGGGTGAGATGAGCGAAAAGCGTTCTAAAAACATTCTAATTACAATTTCAATGGAATCTCTGGAACTACAGAACGATTTTCAAAAGTGATTGCGGTAAATTGCTGGTAACAGTCCTGCTGTAACATAGGCTATGTTTTATATCGGTGCAACTACCACAGGGGGAAGGTGTGCAAGAGAGAAAAGCGTTCTAAAATTTCGATTTTTTTTTACTGAAGGAGCTAGAAACATGAAATTTGGCATGGTAGTTACTTATAACATGTAAATGCTTTCTAAGAACAAATAAAAAAAAATTGAAATTTAAAAGGGTGAAATGAGAGAAAAGTGTTCTAAAAACATTCTAAATTACGATTTCTATGGAATCTCTGGAGCAACAGAACCGATTTCAAAAGTAATGGTGGCAAATTGATGGTGATAGTTTTTTACAGGGACACTCAAAAGAATTCCGTTACATTACGGTCTATGGGGAAAAATCATTTGCGGTTTTTAAAAATAATGTTTCACTATTTTAAACGCATTGAAATTTATATATATCACTAAGGTGCATTAGAAGAAGCTTAATATGGAATAGGGTGTGCCTAGCACTTATAGTTGCTTTACAGGGACAGTCAAAAGAATTCCGTTACATTACGTCTATGGAGAAAAATCGTCTGCGGTTTATTTAAATAATGTTTCCCTATTTTAAACGCATTGAAATTTATATATATCACTAAGGTGCATTACAAGAGGCTTACTACAGAATAATATTGTGTGTATAGCAGTCATCGTTCATTTACAGGGATACACAAAAGAATTCTCTACTGTATGTTAACAATAATTTCTGGAAGTGCGTTTTAAGTTACTGAACGTGATTTTAATTTTAACTTGCTTTTTGTCTATTACGTGGTGTGTATAAATTCTGTAGATCCTATACAGGGAAGCACAAAAGTTCGCGAACACATTTCCGTATTATTTAACTCTAGACGGAGAATTTTATACTGTGCTACGCGTTTCCTAACTGAACTAAAATTTAGCATCCTATGTAGTATATATACAAATCTATAGATCCTATACAGAGCTGAATAAAAGTATTCGGATTACTCAGATGTTATCTTTTAGCTTATTAAACGGTACAATTTGTAAAATTATTTTGGAAGCGTTGGAAAGTGTTACATAATCTATGCTTGACGCATGATTTTTCGTTCTTTTTTAATTAATCTTTTAAATCAATGTGATATGTAATCATGCTAGATAATAAAAAAAACTATTTGTTTTTAAATGTTCTCTGCTTGAGAGGTTTATTTCTTCTGAAGCAGAGAATATTTAAGAGCAAATTATAAATAAATTAATAAGTAAATAAATAATAATAAAGTAAAAATAGTTATAGCTCCCTTTTCCCGCTCTTTTAAAAGCAATATTTTTTTAAAAAATCGCGCCCATGACTGTAATTCATGTAGTTCCATTTGATTTACGCTTGGTAAAAAGCACAAACTAGTGAATTTATTTTGAAAAATTATAATTTTTCCTTTTCTTCTTTTCAGTACTTTCCAACATAGTTTAATTTCCGGCATACCTGAAATACCTTTAGGTCTTTATAATAAGGTATTACCATTAACTTATTTCCCGGAGGACTGGAAGGTGGGAGAGCTTGTCTATTTCAGGAAGGAAGGTAAAACACTAGATCATCACTCTTCTTTTAGACCAATCACATTATTACCAATAATAGGAAACATTTATGAAAAATTAATACTAAAAAGGATAACTTGTACATTAACAAAAACTAATGAACTCACAGGTAAACAACACGGGTTCACTCAAACTAAATCAACAGAAACAGCTTTACAAATGGATTTATCTTACATTGACACACATTAGAGAATAAAAAAACTATACCTCGTTAATATCACTGGATTTCATTGGAGCATTTGATAATTTCGCTTGGGATATGGTACTTCTAGCACTACAATAACTGGGACTTTCCCAGCAATTCATAAATATTATAGCTTCCTTCCTATCAAATAGACGAGTTCAAGCGAACTGGTTACTGCCAAACCTAATTTACTTCTTTACTAAAGGTTGTCCACAAGGTTCCTGTTTCGGGCCTTTTCTTTGGTTGGATTTGCTGGAAACTTTATTACGTACCTTTCTTTTCAAATACTGTGAGATAGTTGCATATGCTGATGACGTACTTTTAATAATTTGGGGTTCCACGCGTGCGCAGTTAGAACAGAGATGTCGTGAGGTACTATATTTTATTGAAAATTGGGCACATACTAATCAAATATTAATACATTTCGAAAAATATAATACAACTACCTTTCGCAATCCAAAAATATTAAAAAGGGGCTCGCTATTTAAACTACAGGGAACAAATATAAAAACAGTGAAAATAAAATTAAATATCTCGAAATAACAATCGACCAGCACTTATCATTTCTACCTCATATAACAAACAAAAGACAAGAAATAACAAAAATAACCCAAAACCTATATAAATATTCATCAATTTCTGGTCGTCTTCCCACTCACTTTTTCAAGATCTGGTATTCCTGGATTCTCCAAAGACAATTAGCATATGCCTGTAGTGTGTGGCTCCCGTTTATGCAGCGGTCTCACGGTATTCGCCATATCCTGGCTGCACAGAGAAAAGCACTATTGCTAATCTCAAGGGCGTACAAGAACACCTCAACGGCAGCCCTACAGGTCTTTTCGGGTCTTCCTCCACTGAATCTACATCTAGAGGCGGAGGCTGAGTTCGCTTGGGTCACACGACTTGGAATTTCCAAAGAACATCATTTTGCTCCACTCTACTCAACAAAATGTTCAAAATATCAAATTTCACAATTAACAAAACACTATCAACAATTCCAACATCAGATTTTCAAGGCATTAGACACATTTTTACAGACGGATCAAAAACGGATGCGGGAACAACATCAGCCTTCTGTGTCTTTGAAAATGACCTTCGCAACCAATCCTGTCAAGCAAAATTAAACCCGTGGAACTCCGTCTTCCAGGCCTAACTGTATTCAATTAAAGAAGCGATTTGTTAGGCTGAAAAGGCGTAGGATTTAAAATTTTTAATTTCAACAGATATCCTCTCGAGCCTCATGGCTCTTTCAAAATTTGATGTAAATAACTATATAGTATTAGAAATTATTCAACAATTGTTATATTCATCAAAGAAATTTTACTTTAACTGGCTTAAAGGACACTCAGGTGTCGCTGGTAATGAATTGGCCGATCAGCTGACGAGGTCGGCAACAGAAGACAAAAACTTACCACAATCATTTATCCCACTTCCACTTTCAACTCTAAAAATGGAATTAAAACAACATCTGCATCGTAGTTGGCAATTGCGCTGGTCCACAGAACAGGTGGGTCACTATACAAAAGATTTCATATCAGAAGTCTCACAACACTTCCAAATACAAAACAAGTACCTTTACTTATTTTTAACCAACCACGGGCCATTTCAACAACACTTACATACAATAAATAAACGTGACTCACCACTTTGTATCTGTGGATCACAATCCACACCTTTACATTACATTCTGAATTGTACACTAACTTCACATTACCACATTAAAAAAACCTAAAAATATGAATTTACGTGATTGGCTGATCTACCTGCTCGACCGCCAGTTCTTTTAAATAAAATAATAGATTATATAAAATTTATAGAAAACAATGAATTCCTTTTCTCAAATTCTCTGTTTTTTTTTTTTTAGTTTCCGGCAAGCACTCCTCTTTTCACTCACCCGAATAGGAGCTCTTTAACTGTTTCAATTTGTATTGTTTTATCAGAGGTGGTAAATTGTGGCGTTTTCCCATTGTAAATTTTGTACATATTTATCAGTTCATAATATTAGTTTGTTATATTCATTAATCTGTAAAATAATAACTATCAACTTATTTAGTATTACTATACCACTATATTTCTTCACAAACATTGTATATTCTTTCCCAATCATCTTTTACCTTTACCAAATTTGTTAAGTTAAACTAATGTGCACCTTTAATACAGTTAAGTATGTAAAGCTACACTTGGTTAGACACGTTTAGTTGAATAATTGTGCACTTTAAACATTGTAAAAACTGTCTAAACTTCAACACATTGTATG
Source organism: Maratus michaelseni (assembly GCA_963931845.1). Lineage (NCBI taxonomy): Eukaryota > Metazoa > Arthropoda > Arachnida > Araneae > Salticidae > Maratus > Maratus michaelseni. Next base: position 252,352,875 of record OZ007594.1, read on the forward strand.
TATGTTAAAGTAAACAGTGAGTTTGTGTCTTCGCCCCGGGATTCCACTTATACTCTAAAGTGAAAGTTGGGTTCCCGGGGCGGTCATCCCCTGTCATCCTCTTGTTTACCTATCATCTTTTACATTATTGCTAAACGGTAAAGGTTTGCAAAAGTATTTTGGACGCGTTGGAATGTGTTACATAATCTATACTTGACAAATGATTTTTCGTCCTTGTTTAAGATATGACAACAGTAAAGGAACAGAAGCATCATTTAAATTATTTATACAGAAGTTTTAAACTGTTTTCTCAATGTATAGTGATAATTTAATATTAAACTATTAAATCATAAACGAGTACTTTAAAAAATTTTATATATTTTTTTTATTTATATTTTCTACTACTTAGTGTTTAAAATATTTCGTTGTTGCAGTTTCACAGCCAGTTGGTATATTTTGACGAGAGTGGTTTTTTTCGCATAATGCATCCATTGCTTTTGTAACTCGTAAACGGTTGTAACCATAAAGATTATTTGGGAATTTATAACCTGAGGTTAGGTAACGGTAAAATGTCTTAAAATTAATTTATTAATTTATAATTAAGTTCTAAAAATATTAAAATGTTGTACTGTCATCAGAAACACACACATGTACATGATTTTTATAATTATAGCATATCAATAAGTGAGGGAAAATTCGATTACAAAATTCCCTCTTTATATACAAAAACCAAGTTAAGTTAAAATAGTCTGTGAAAACAATGTACAAATGACTTTCCTTGTTTTACCCCAATGTTTAGAAATTAAACTGTTAATTCAATGTAAATCTCAAGTTAGTTTTCTTTTAAACACTTTAATGATGTGAAAATCAGATAAATATATTTTTACATATTTGATATTTATCATTTTAATCCATGTAATATTTAACGACAATAAACATTTTGGAACTGAGCTTATTTTTAACTGAAACATTTTCTTCTTAAGAGAAAAAAAATGTACATCATTTATCACTGTGCTTTTCCTTTTTAAAATTTTTATTTGGAAATCAAATCTTTTTAATATATTTTGAATCTTCAATTAGAGGTTTTTAAGCTATTTTAAAGGCGCAGAAAATCTTAATTAGATTTTCTTACATTTTGTATCTTTTAAATCCATGTGATATTTAATGGTACTAATACTAGATAAAAAATTAACTAGTTGTTCTGAAATATTTTCTACTTCATAAGAAAAAATACTTCATAAGAAAAAAATACTGTTCAGATGGCTTTTATTTTTTATGTATTGTTCAGAAATTAGACTGTTACTTCAATGTAAATCTCAAGTTAGGATTTTTAAAAACAATTTAATGGTGTGAAAATCAGATAAATATATTTTTACACATTAAACATTTATCATTTCAATCCATATACTATTTAATGACAGTAAACATTTTTGAACAGAGCTGATTTTTAAACTGAAGCATTTTCTAATTAAGAGAGAAGAAGGCACCCTTTATCATTGTGCTTTTCTTTTTTTAAATTATTTTTTTAATTAAATCGTTAACATATTTTGAATCTTCAATCAGAGGTTTTTGAATTCTTCTAAGGGTGCAAATAATCATGGAATTTTGTTTTCATTTTTATCGTTGAAATTCATGTGATATTTACTAGAACTAGAACTTAATTTGAAAAAAAATATATATATACTAGTTGTTGTGAAATATTTTTTGCTTCAGCAGAAAAAAACAGTGTACAGATGATTTTTCTTGTTTTACTTTATTATTTAGAAATTAAACTGTTAATTCAATGTAAATCTCGAGTTTTTTTCTTTTCTTTTTTTTCTTTTTTTAAACTAATGATGTAAAAATAAAGTATATATTTAAATGTATTTTTTTCATTTTTAATGTTTATTTTTTAATCTATGAAATATTTAATGACAAAGAACAGCAATTTCTTTTATGCCGAAGCATTTTATACGACAGCGATCAATTTGATTTTATTTAAAGTTTTTCAGTTTTTATAATGGGGACATATTTTTCCAGTGCATTTTCGACGATATCTCTGAAAATAATCATACCTAAAATTAAAACAAATATATTTTTGAGTTCGGTATTATGAGATCTTTCACACGATACCCCCACACGATGAAAGAAAACTTTTTTTTTTCAAGTAATTTAATTACCCCCCTAATTTTTTCCTAAATATATTTGTGAATGGCTAATAATATGAAAATATATGAGTAAAAATACTTTATAACTTTCACAAGTTTGAACTTTCCACGTCCCATAGTTTACGAGAAAAAGGTCTCTGACAGACGGACAGACAGACACAGTAGTGATCTTATAATGGTTCCGTTTTTACTTTTTAAGTACGAAACCCTAAAAATGGCTGAGATACAGCAGTGTGAAAATTTAGGGTGGCTGGCATTTTAAAACACGACAGTAGGATTCCTCCATAAACGGATTTAATTTTATGAGTATCAGTGAACATGGTTTGTTGCAAATTTTCTTTCATTGTTGTAACCATCGTTCTAACTCTTATAACTATGTAGTCATATTCGCCAGCGTCAAATTCTCGCCAAGCTTGGCGAAATATCGTCAAATATGTCGAGAAAAGAGTTGGTATAAATGAAGTCAACTTGGCTATAGCTGACAAATTTCTCGAGATTATCATTCAAATTTTATATTGACGAGAACTGGGAATGAATCTTCTGTAATCAGGTTCCAGGTATTTCAGCTTTGTGTTTTCCAGTAAAATTAGCTAAAATCTTAAAACCAAAAAATAGAGAGGCTATCCTTTCTTGTCAGTACATGCCAGAAGGACTTTTCATTGTTGTGTTGTACACGGGCTGCTCGTGCAACGAAGGCTGCATCACATCCAGGTAACCCGACGATTCGAAAGCAGCTGACGTACAACAACAGAACGATGAAAAATATTTATTTTATTGACGATATAATATCAAATTTTGAAGTAATAACATGTATGACATAGAAGAAAGTTTTGGGATTGGCACATCAGAGATCAGACTAGTTTTTTTTTTTTTTTTTCGAAATTATACAATTAATACTCGTATATTTTACATTGTTACATTTTTAATATTTTTATTTATTTTTTATTTTTTTTAAAAGTTAAACGGCTAATATCTTTCGAGTCTTTAATTAAATATTTAAAAGTTTTTTTAAGGTTGCAAAAAATCCCATAATTGTTCTTTTTAACATATTTATCTTTTTAATCTACCTATCTAATATTTAATCATGCCTGATAAAAAATTATTTGTTCTGAAATACTCTTAACATCAGAGGGATAACAAACTGAATTGATTTTTCTTAGTTTTCTATTTTGCTTAGAAAATAAATTATAAATGCGATTTAAATCTTGAATGAGCTTTTTGAAATACTTTAAAGATGCGAGTATAACATAAATATATATTTACGCATTCAGGTTTCATCATTTTAAGCCATGAAATAATGCCAGTGATCGAAAAATATTTGCTACTTCATAGAGAAAATAGATCATACATCATTTTTTTTTTTTTTTTAAATACTCAGTCTTTTTTTTTCAAATCACACGGTAAATGCATTTTAAACCTTCAATCAGAGGTATAAAAATAGTCTTAATGATGAAAAACGCTCGCAATTATATATTTTATCCTTTTTTCGTTTTTTAATTCATATGATTAAAATTATTTAATGAATAATGATAGCAGATAAAATTATATCCTCCGAAATAATTTCTACCCCAGAAACATACTGCAAATGATATTTTTTCTGGGATTTTTCTTTTCTTATTTAAAAATTTGACTATTAATGCAATTTAAATCGTTAATTAGTATTTTAAAGTACTATAATAATCAGAAAATCAAATTTTTCATGTTTAATATTGTTCTTTTATTTCATATAATATGTTATGACATTGAACAAAAAGTACTTTTTTCCATGGGATTAAAATTATTTAATGAATAAAGATTTTAGATAAAATTATTTGTTTCGGAATATGCTCTACTTCAGAAAAATAAGAACGGCAAATCATTTTTGAATTTTTCTTCTTTTTTCCCCTATTTTTAAATTTAACTGTTCATACAATTTAATTATTCAATTAGTTTTTAAAAATACTTTAATAAGAAAATCACATAAATATATTTTTCATATGTAATATTAATATTTTATTTTATGTAATACTTAATGACAATGAACAATAAATATTTATATTCTAAAGCATTTTTCACTTGAGAGAAAATATGCACCCTTTACTTTAGAAATTAAACGCTTTGAATTTTCAATTAGAGGTTTCAATACTAATGTAAGTGCATCCCATAAAACACGCATAATTATAAATTTTACAGATTTTCATCATGTATATTGATAGCTACTTCATGCTTTCTGTAACTACAGTCTAATCTACCGCTTTTACATATTTCACTGCATTTACTCTGTTGGATTCCAAAGATGGAAAAGCGTGGTAGGCCTCCTAGAAAAGGACGCTTATTATGAAATATAATGGGACGTAAAGTGAGATAGCATTTAAATTAACAGAAACATACATGGCGCCAAGCGGAGATGCCGGGAGGCTTTTACAGAAAGCCTCACGTTTTCAGCACCTTGGCGCAGGGCCTGATTAACCTTTAAATTTAGGGCAAGCACGGTATCAGTTTGGGCCCCCCTTTCATTTGTCAACAGTTTTCTTGAAAACTCATTCATTCATGAAAACTCACCAATATACTAATTCCCAGGTTTAATTTAGCCGACGTCACATATATTTCATTAAACAGCTTTTTTATGTTCCCTGTATATACTTCAGGTATAGTATTTATTGCTCAAGTTCCCGGGTGGTTTCTAACAGGCACATCAGGATGCTATAGGATTAATTCACATCCTATATTGATGATATTCATATTTTCCTGTTAAATAAGTTTCGTGAAGTAGAGCGTGGATTTCCTCTTGGATTAAGCAAACTTTTTTTTTTCCAAAAAAATTAAAAATACAATGTAAGAAAATGAAAATAGGCATTAGAGGGCCCTCTTCAGAGTCATTCAGGGACCCCTTTTAAAATTTTAGAGGGGAAGCATGTGCTTCACGTGCCTTTTGGATAATCAGCTTTGGCGCGAGTGCAACGGTTGGCGTGGTGCTGAATCCAAGGCTACATACAGAATATGTACCCCTTCTTGTTTGTGATACCATACGTATAGCAACCCTATTCTTTTGCTGCTGTGAAAGTCATAGAGAGTGTTTTGTCTTTTCCCGAAATTTTATGAAGTGGATGATATAGTATGAGGAAATGTTATTTTACCATGGTTAAATGCTCTTAATTTCAGAATACATGTAATTCAAGCATAAAAAAGTTTTTTTCCCTTTCCAGTTTAGTAATATTCATTTACACACACACACACAGGGGTTCTTTTGTCCGCCGCCATTTCACATTCAAGTTCAGATCAAAACAAAAAACATGGACAACGATTGGCGTCAGTAGCGTAGCCAGGATTTCCTTTCGGGAGGGGTCCAGACTTTTTCTTCAGCTTATATATATATAGTAAGACCTGCCAAGATAATATCGCAAAGAGTGGTAAAAAATTCCGTGTTAGACAGTTTTTTGTCTTAACTGGTGTATGGTATTCTTTTCTATTTGACGAATGAATATTTCTGTTTAAGTCAGCATTCCGTTATAGGCAGGTTTCTTTTTCCCAGGATTTGCTGTATATATACAAATATAACTTACGTATGTAATATGTATAGTAAAACCTGTCTATAGCAAATTCTTGTCTTAAACGGAAGCATTACATGGTCCTGATATAGATAACTATACAATTAAATCTGTTGAAAACCGGCCTGAAACGGGACTTTTCACCGTTCTTCTGTGATTCCGATTCCGTTTTGTCAGGTTTTACCCTACTTATAAATACAGTAAAGCCTGTGAAAGCGGAAACTTCCTATAACGGAATCCTGTCTCAAACGGAAAAGTTTCGGGATCCCAACAAACGAGTCTTATTGAAGTATAGTGTGACAGGATTGACTGTGTGTTTGTATATGCGATAAGAGTATTTCGAGTAACTTTAAGAATTTAGGTATTTCCTTATCAATTTCTTAATTTATAAAAATAGCATGTGTAAAATAAAGTAAGATCAATATCTATCGTTGTAGCTAATAATACAATGAAGTTACAGTAATATTTACCAAAGAAAAAGATTTTACAAACACTATGATATAAAAAAAAAACGAGCACACACTGAAGAGAATGCATTTAAATTAAGTTTCATGCAACATAAACAATTGATTACGCTAAAGTTATGATGATCGAATGGTTAAGTATTTAACAGCATTTGGTTGAAATTGTTTTTTTCAGTTTTCATGTTTAACTTCTTGTCATTGAATTAAGACCTTGTGCTGTAATAGGTATACTGAATAATGTGTTGACATAATTGCCAATGCCGTCAGCCGTTGATTCACCATGGGAGTGTCTGAGATAAGGTTTTAATTTTTAAGAAAAAAGAATCTTGTGTTTTCGGTTACAGAAGCTAGTAATGTAACAAACACGCGCAACAAATATAGGTGATGTTGGGAAAAATTATTGTTACAATTGTCTAAAACAGCCATAATTATTTTTCAAGTTTCACCACTTTTGATTCTAAAGTAAATATTCGACCTCAATAGTTGTTTCCGATATCTGGTCGACTTAAAAGATGTTAATTTTTGTAAAAAAATTAAATATGATGGATTAGCACATCTTGGGAAGTATTAGATTGTGTAAAAATAATGATGGTTTCTGCTATTTTACTTTTCAACCAATTTATTTTAAGCGGTTGGAAACAATTTTAGAACGTACTTCAAGTTCAGCAGCAATCTTTCAGACTTTGGTACGTGGATTAGCTTCAACCTTTGCTTTCAATTTATCATTGTTAATAACCGAATGCCACCTCCGACCTTCATATTCAAAACTCTCATTGCCATCATGAAATTTCTGAAAGCAATGTTAAACTGTGAGTTCACAAGTCGTGCTTCGGTCAAATGTAATGTTGAATTCAGACATTTTTCTCCAGGAGGGATTTCTGCGGAGGGTACCATTTTTCTCCTGAATGGTCTCCCCTTCCCACACTGTGGAGTTCAGGAAGGGGAGAGATTACACTCCTAGACCATTAATAAGCATAAAATCTCAAATCTTCCGAGGGGTGATTTCGATGCTCCGGGGGGGGATGCCCCACCCCTGCTCTCCAGAATTCAACGCTGTAGCGTGGTTGATATACAAGCCGTTTCCACTTATTTTCGTACCATTTTGAATTAGTAAAAAAATCATATGAAATTTCCTGTCTTAAATATCCCTGTACAATAACAAAAAACAAAATTATAATACTAAATAAGTAGGTAAGAACCTGCCCTTCAAAATAATATACAACAGCGTAATATTCCATTAACAGTTTATTAAAAATAGCTCAGGTTGAAAAGTTTCATAACAAGAATCACCATTATTTTGTACAAACCCGTAAGAACATCAAAATATTTCACTATCACTCTGTTCTTTTCTTTAACGATTAACGAATAACGAGATCAGAAATAAAAGTATCAAAAAGAGGATTAAAATTGATCTCCCGACATGTTCTTCAGGTTTGACATTGAGCGAGATGTATCTGGTAGTCAACATGACAAGGAATATGTGTTAATAAAGAAAATTGTGTCAGAGTTTTCTTTAGCAAAGGACTGTGCTGTCTTGAACAGGTCAGAAAACTTTTGAACACTAGTCTCCTCTTTCTTGCTTACTGATTACTGTAAAGTTTCATAAAGCTGAAAAATGACATCATCAGCATGTTTTACAGCAGAAGACAAATCACATTCAGATGCATTTATTTTGACAGTGGTAATGTAATGTTGAATAAGAATTCACAAATATCTAGTCGAACAATAAAGTTACTTAAAAAAAAAATCCCAGCCAGCAGATTTAAAGTAATTGATAATATTGCTCGATATAAAATTATAAAATGAACAAAGATAAGGGTCACCAAACTCTGATCGTAGTGCTGTTATTACATTCCTGTAAACTCGTCTTTTCCCGTAAGTGTTGGCAACAGTTGGTGCCATCGAAATCTCTATTGAAGAAGTTTGCGTTTAATCTAGTTACATTAAAACCTATGAAAACGAAATCGCCAAGGATCGTTAAAAAATTCGGTTATAGATAGATTTTCGTCATATCAGGTATACTTGTATAGTTATCCTTCCGTCATCGAGACCATGAAATGTTTTCGTTTACTAGAGGATTCCGTGTTCATAGAAAACCTGCCAAGAAGGAATAACAACCAGAAAAAATCCATTTTAGATATGTTTTAAATCTTATGTAGTGTTGTTTTCGTTGAACCTTGAACTTTTGCTGTTTAAGATAAGCTCTCATCATCACAGATTTTATTGTAATACATTTAGGCTTTTCAGAAGTATACTATAGAGTGGATACGTTATAACAGTTTTAGAGGATACCTGACAAAATGGGACGTGTCTATGACAAAAACCTGTCTTAAACGGAAAATTTTCATAGCCCCGGCAAAAGACATACCTTTAAATAATACTTGCTAAGACAAACACCTGTCTAAAGCGGAATTTTTCATTGCTTCTTTGCGATTCCGTCTTATCAGTTTTTAATGTTGTAGTATCTATGATTCAGTAAACCAGTTCTTCGGTCGGGGTTCGGGGGGGGGTCCGGACCCCCTGGACCCCCCCCTTGGCTACGCCACTGATTGGCGTATAGCTGGTTGCGCCTTCTCTCTTTCACCAATCAGCTAAGTTGGTGCTGAAAACGTGAAGCTTTCTGAAAAAACGGCCTGGAGTTTAAACTAACAAACGGAATGAATTATTTAGGTACAATGGACAATCTCTGCAATCAACAATTATAGTAATGCTATCCATTTCAGTAGAGTGGCCACTCAAGAACATTTTAATTCCTGTTGACCGAAACAGATTTTTAATACCGAAACCGAAACCGAACCCGAAAGTGTAAAAAAATTTTAAAAACTGATTAATACATACATAACTGAATATAATTATTAATTAATTGATTAATTAATAACAAATAATTAATAATAACTAATCACGTTACTACTTAATTTACTAATTATACGTGTATTGAACCACATTTCTAACAAACAAACGTACATATATATGTGTGTGTATAAGTTTCAAACAAAAATTAAACATAAATAATACAACTTTTATACTTTAGCTAATTTTAAATATATATATAAGGATAAAAATGTAACAGTTGTCAATTTTCTTTTAGGATGTGCACAACAAGATCAAAATAAATCTTTGCACACTCTCCGCCTTTCCCCCCTCCCCCCCCCAAAAAAGCTTTGCCACTCCCTGCCTCCCTAAAAAAGTATTGAAATGGCACCCCTGTTTGAAAATTTTATCTCTGGTGCCAAGTTGACTCCCCGTGTCTCTATTTAAAACTATTTATTTTCATATAAAATAAAACATAATTAATTTATCAATAAGACAGAAATAGTTTCCAACTATACGATTTTCATCTAATAAAAAATATTTTAAGTATACACACCTCGATTTATCTTTTGTAATAAGTTTCGTAAATCTTCATATGTTTTAACAACACCTTTCTCATAAAACATTCGAAACAATCTGGAGTTTCAAAGTAAAAATTTTCTATTACTGTTAAGTTTGAAGCTTTTAAAGATCACGTGATAAGCGTCTTTTAATTTTAGTCATATATGCATTTCTTGCTTCATAATTTTCATTCGCATCATGAATCAGTCATGGCGGATAATGATAAACAGTGGAGTTCACAGCAATAAACAGTGTCTCATATGCGCCGATACAACTCATATCAATGAGTAAAGTTGAAAATTTCTGAAAGAAGGAAAGCGATTTTGAAATACAGACAGTTTCGGTCGAGTTTCGGTCAGGCCGAAATTTTGGTAGCAGTTTCGCCGAAAACGAATATTCGGTCGATCTCTAGTTATAACAGTCTCATTTCCCTATCAAATAGTACTTTAAATGATCAAATAAATTAATAAAATAAAATCGAATACATTAGAAAATATAATAACGCAATGGCGTTTCAACTGTTATCAGCAATGAAGAAGGACATTCCAGGTAAAAACTCCATATTGCTTTAAATTACAAGTTGAAATTCAGTAATACATTTCATTTGGAAAAACCGATCAGCGTAACGGGCGAAGTCAGCTTATATATATATAATTTCTAGAAGTACAACAAATTTTTCATTTTTTCATTTTTTTCCCTGTTTAGATAGGTAATGGTTAATGCAATTTAAATCTCCAATTAGATTTTAAAATTAGTTTAATAATTCAAATATTAGATAATTATATTTTTACATTTTCCAATATTTACCTTTTTTATTTATAAAATAATTTTTTTTTTTCTGATTTTTATCCTCTCATCTAAGAGAATAACATCTAAGCAAATAAATTTTGATAATTTTCTATCACATAGAAATTAAATTGTAAATATAAGTTATAATTAAGTTTTCAAAAACCGTTTAGTGCTGGAAAAATTTCATAATTACATCTCAATATTTATTATTATTTTTTTTAATTTAAAAGTACATTTCTCTTACTTTTAATCCTCTTTTTTCTTTCTTTTCTTTTCTTTTCTTTTCTTTTTTTTTAATAAAAAATATATGTGAATATTTGTACAAATAAATGTATTTGTTTTTGTTGTTCGGATTTTTTTTTGTTTTTCGTTTTTAAATTAAATTATTAATATATATCAAATCTATAATTCGGCTGTTATAATCCCGTTAACGATGCAATAATCAAGCAATTAAATTTTAATATATTTAATATTCACTATTTTTTCACTTAAAAATCAATTTTTGTCGTATTTTTAATATATCCTGTTACAATAGAATAATGATATATAAAAATGGAATTTGAAGCAAGATTTGCTATGTAAAATATAAGCATTTATGTTATATTTAATGGCAGTGGTATAGTATAAAAATATATTTATTTTGAAATATTTTTTGTTTAAGAGAAAACCCGAATTACACACACACACACACACACACACACACACACACACACACACACACACACACACACACACACACACACACACATACTGTCCTACCCGCCCTCGTCAGTAACTGTTCTTTTTACCGACATTTGGAATACCCATCGAAATTTTATTACTATCATTTAAATATTATTACAGAATGTTAAGATATGCAAAATTTACTTATGAACACCAAAAAAATTTCATTCGAAGAAAATTTGCATTTTTTATTAATAAACTTATCCGTGCGCACAGTACCATGTTTAGGAGTAACTCGGGGGTTGCTCGTTTTGAAATGTCACACACTTAGTACGAGTAACTTAATCTCGAACTAAGATGTTTTGGGTGGTTACTCGATAATTCAATAAATTGCATTACAAAGTGTATAATGTCATTGAAACGGTTGAAGGACATTGACAATCATTCGAAAGGATGTTTTAAGCAATAGGGTTGAAACGTGATGATTTTGATATGTTTATGCTTAATCATTTGCTATTGTTAATTTACATAATAATTAATTCTCGCTATTATTAGTTGATGAATAGTAATTAATGATTATTATTGAAAAATAGTAAATAATTGACTTATTGACTGCGGTTATGTAACATTGCTTTATATATTTAATTAATGTCGCCTACACATTAAAAAACTATTTTTTTCTAATAAATTTTTCCAGAAATTTTGTTTAAAATTTTGAAATATGTGTCACTTTTTCTATCAGGCAGATTCTTTATCTTTTTTCTTTTTTGAACATCATTACATGTTTCATTCTCAGCGTTAATTATAGAAAGGTGTATTTTTTAAGCATCTTGAAAGTTACTGAAAGGATGTTTCGTACGAAGTAAGGGGGGGGGGGGTGAGAGGACTAGGAACCTGCTGTAATAGAATGATCGTTTAACCAAATCTTGTTTATTTCGGTGAGTTAATTGTAGAAAGGTTTGCTTCTCTGCAAGTCGGGAAAAGAAAATCTTGCGTGTTTTTATGAGGATTTTGATCTGCTTGCTTATATCTTACAACTGTAAAAGTAATGAAAATATATTTCTCAGATTTTTTTTTTATTTAAACCATACTGCGATTTAAAAACATTCTGGAATTGAAATGTCATTCTTTCAGTGACACTGTGTCACTGCAGGCAAAAAAAAAAAAAAAAAAAAAAGTTTTGTGAAATTAGTAATAGCGATAATAATCATCTGTGTTAACGGAATTATTGGAAATTTTCACTTAAGGTGGTTTTCAAGTTTCCTACTCAACAACACGAAGTTTTATGACACATTTTCTGACTCATTTCTGAATGTAAAGGGAATTAAATGAAAGGTGTGATTATTGAAACAATTTGAAATCGAATAGCGTTTTCCATTTTTTAAAATTATAAATGCACTACTTATTCAATTGCAAGCTATCCTTATTATCTTTCAACAAGTTTTTTTTTTCTTTTCCGTGCTATCGCGTTGATCCAATAAGCCAACTTTGACAGTATTTTCCGAAAATTATTTTACCTTGATCAAAAAATGGAAAATAACATTTGATTACATAGTTTCATTACAAGATGACCTGTCGATTTTATGCGTGTCTGGACAAAAATTTATTCAAAAATGTGTCAGAAAGTAACTTTTTTCGATTTAATAAATTACATGGGAATTTCTGCAAAAATCTACTTTTCTCTCTGAATGTTCAAAAAATATGATTTTAACCCTTTTTTTCTTCCATTTTAAGCTGCATTAATTATTTTAATGACTATTTATTTGAATGTTATAATATCTTATTCTAAGTAATCCTTACTGTTACCACTGTGTATTTTTCCTCTCGTGAATATATTTTAATCTAAATCTAAAATATATAATGAAATTTATATACATTATTGAAGTGCACTAGAATATACATACTATATAATATGTTATGTGTTCACAGCTGTATTGAAAAATGGAAAAGACTAATAGATTTCATAGTTTCTTAATAGGAGCACCTGCCAATTTTATGCGTTTACGAATAAATTCAAGAATATGTCATAAAGTAGCCAGTTTTGATTCGAGAATAGCCTAAAATAGGATGCAATACAATATTAATCTCCTTAAAAACCAGCATAGAAATTCTGGATTAAACGTTGTTCAGGAATTTTTATAAGGGGTTGAAATTTTTTTTCATATCGGTCCAGGAAAATAATAACAAAACTATTTGATATGTTTTCTAAACCTTTACTCTAACAGTGTTAGATTTAACATTTCAAAAGTCTTAGGTAATATTATTTGCAGAAAACTGAATGAATTATTTCGATAAACCCCTGACACTTAATTCCTAATATAACCGATCTGATTCATTCTCACATAAACAAGTGCAAAATGAATTAATGGCTTTTGTTTTCTTTGTTCCATTCAGATAATATATTATTCTCTCAATTCTTTTAATGCAACTACAATAAATCTAAAACTATTCTTACATATTTTTTTTCCGAAGAAAATAATATATCATTTAATTGTATAATTAGAATTAATTATAATTCAAAATATTATGTTCCTTTATCATAATGTTTCGTTTTATCTATAACATACATTTAAACATGCATTCAATAATTGATGCATCTTTTTTGTATATATAAAGTTTGAGATACAAACAGAAAAGGAAAGAAAAGAAACGGGTAAAAATTTCGATTTATGAAATTTAAACATATGAATACATCATATTTTGATGCATATTCATATTTTGCATACGAATATATATCAAAAACTTATATTATTTTGATAAAATTTTCTATTTTGATTTGCCATCGTCGTTGTCTTTAAGCTATTTTACTAATTACTCAATTGTAGATATTTGTTCCCCATGCTCTAGGGTAAAGCATCTGTTTGATAAATTCCGTTTGGTGCCTATTAACTTGTAGAGACCAGACTATTTCCGCTAAATTTTCCAGCATATGTAGACGAGAAAGGGAGTGGAAAACTGGTTTTCAATCACTAAAATGCTGCAGGAGGTATTTAAGAAACATTCTTTCTTTGACCGCTAATATTTCTTGGAATCACTATCCTCTATTTCGAACGAATTTGTAAGATTTTATATATTTAAATAAAAATCTATCCAAACGAACCTACAGTTTATTTAATCTATAAGTACGGTAGATTTTCGTATTCATCGTGAATTAGTATAGATATACGCATGTAATGGTTATGTATGCTAAAAGTAATGATATATGTGAAATATTTTGAAATATCATGACATGCTTTTTAATCCATTTCTTCTTTAAAACCTTCTTCAATTTGCAATCAAATTCATTTAGGATTATTTTAATTCTAAATTTAAAATATTAATAATGATAATTTTAATTTTATGCTAAAGTTTATGAATACGAGAAATTTTAAACAAACACACTCATACGACACATTTAAAATAAGAGATTTATTTATAAATTGGCTAAATGCTGAAAACTTGCCTAAAAATGTCTTGTTTTATTATTAAGTATGTATGCAATGAGTCCAGGACAAAAACTCCACTGACAAAAACCCCACCGGACAAAAAATCCCACCGGACAAAATCTCCAAGGACAAAAACCATCAAAATCATCCTTATATGATGTTATTTACTAAAAATCAGCATCTTCTAAAATTGCGCCTGAAAGGGTATGATGGATTGTATACTTCTTCCTCGGAGAATGGGAGGGGGATGGATTAAAACAACTTTGTGCAAATTGCAAACGATGGGATCTTTATAATTTGTAAGGAAGAGATGACTGGAGTTTTACATTAAAATTAAAAAGATATTTTATTCAAGGTTTACACAGAAAATATGAAATTTAGTAAATCTCGTTACCAGGGCTAGAAATTTGATAAAATCTGGTAGCCAAAAAAAAAAAAAAAAAAAAAAAAAATATCCCCCTCGCACCTTATTAATTATTCAAGAATAATTATTTACTCGTGAAATTTTAATTAAGTTTTATAGAGGATTTACTTCAAATGAATTACTTATAATCACTTACACATTATTATTATTGTGAATATGATAGATTAATCAATTTTAATTCTGAACACAAAAATCTGATTTGAAATTTACAAAAAAACTCGATTTTTTTTTAGCATTCATTGTATCTAATTTTTGATGCCACGGACGCTGGATTGACAGTATTTCTTACAGTTTCATTGGAACCTACCCCCACATTCTAATCACGCGACATGCTAAATGTCTAGTGCGGAAAAGAAAAGCGTTTCATGTGCGTGAGAGGGAAAATACCTTTTAAATTTGGTTCTTGCATTAAAAGTACGAAAGAAGAGTGTAGTAACTCCTCTATACCGACCCGATAAAAGATGGTGAGTGGTAGCGAGATCGGATCGTTGGCACAGAGAATTTCTCGCATAAATTAGAAAATAGAATTTTATTGTATAACAATGTTAATTCTAATGAAAAATATATACAAGACGTCAATACAGCATTTAATTATTTTTCGTGAGTCAATCGCTTATAAATTAATGACCTCTTGACTCCAAGTGTAACTGAAACAAACAAAAGTCTCTAAACATTACAGACAGTCGTGACTACAAAACAAAGTTCATTCGGACCAAGGCTCGTCCGTTCCTTCTCTTCGGAAGATCTACTAATACTCGTTAATTCTGAGTCTAAGAACTCTCACTCTCGCACTTGGTGTGCTTTTTCACTTCGCTGGGATTTTCAGCGGATACCTGCTGTATCAATTCTAGAGGTCGGACCTCACTAGCGCTTACACCACGCTGAGTTAGAAACTGATGTTTCCTTTTCCCTTCTCCAGAGAGTCAACACTCTCCTTTTCGATCTCTCCAAAAACTGTCCTCTCTCACTTTTTCATTCTCGCAGGAGAACTTCTTCTGGGGGCGGGGGCTTTGTCGAGGCGGGCCCCTCGAAACTCTCCAGCCTCTTAGCAGCCTTGAGATCCCTCTGTTTCGTTTTCACTAAGTCCGTCATTGGACGTTCTAAGACAAAGGGCAAAGTTTCGGGCGCAAACCTAAAAATCGTGTGCAGAGATCGCTTCTCTCGCAGATGAACTCTTTCCCACGAACTCGGCAAGGATCAAAGCATAAGACCCCTTTTTGGGTAACGCCTTACCACTTCATCACTGTCCGAACTTTCCGCTCACAGTACAATAGAATTCGGCATCTGCTAGTCTTCAAGGCAAAAATAGCGAGGGAAGGTATGCAGTTAAGTGTACTCACAGGAAATGCTAGAATGACACATAGTGCAGCTGGATGTCGAAGCTCAATTCTTTACAGCACCTCCTCCTCAAACGATTCTTAAGGGTGAAACACTAAGAATCTCTAAGAGTCGGATAAAGAATTGCAAGCTCAAATTACATCAGAGTGGCAAGAAATAAAACATACATGAATAAGATAATACTACCTTCCTTTTTTTTTCCGCGCTCTGATAAGAAATCATGAACATATAATGAAATAAAACACAGTGAAATAAAAAATAAAAAATCTTAAAATAATTATATACAAAAGTTTATCAAGAAATCTCCTTAAACTCGACTCAGACAATCAACATGCGGAATGTCTTTGCCTGCGCGATGAGAAATGGCATAATTATAAGGTTGCAGAGCTAAGGACCACCTTAATAATCTGGGATTATTTCCAGAATTTCTTTTTAGAAACACCAAAGGATTGGGATCGGTTTCGATAGAAAAGTTTTGTCCATCAATATAATGCCTTAACTTTTTTATCGCAAAAATAATCCCTGCACACTCTCTTTCAGTGGCGCAGAAACTTTTCTCACTATCAGTAAATTTTCGACTTAAATATATTATGGGGTGCTCTTCCGATCCCTCTCTTTGAGCCAAAACCACGCCAATACCTAAGTCACTAGCATCAGTTTGTACTATGAATTCTTTCTGAAAATTAGGAGCGTAAAGCACCGGTTCTTCAGTAAGTTTCATTTTCAAAGTCTCAAAGGCTTTTCCCATTTCGTCGCTCCATGCAATCTTTTCTTTTTTATTTTTCCCTTTAAGCGCCCTCGTTAATGGTTCTACAATCACTGCATAATCTTTTATGTACCGGGAATAATATCCAGCCATTCCCAAACATCTACGAATTTCAGTTTTCGATTTCGGAACCGGTAATTCCTTAATTGCCCTTACTTTCGCCTCAGCTGGCCTCCGTCTACCCTCACCTACAATATGCCCAAGATATTTTACGGTTTTCTGAGCGAACTTGCATTTCGCCAATTTGATTTTTAGTTTCGCGTCATTAACACTTTTTAATACTATTTCTAGATGACGCATATTGTCCTCCCAACTATCTGAAAAAATCGCCATATCATCTAGATACGGTAAACAGAAATTCTTAAGTGCGTTTATTTCCCGCGTTAAGATATCTGCTAACTCCACCCGTTTTCTGTAAGGCTTTACTAAACTCACGTGAGAAGTCTGAGATTTTTGTCGCCTCCCAGGAACATTCACAATGTAATTTGTTTCCGTAATTATTGACTCCTTTCTTCCCGGCCCTATCCGACTATCTGACATTTTAATTGGCTTTCTGGTAGTTAAAACTAAAACCTCATCTTTCACATTAAGCTTCCGTTTTACCGCCTTTTTGTCAAACCAAAATTTCCTCTTTTCTCGTTTTTCCGACACATTTTCAACGGCTAAAACTCGACCTCTTTTTAACCTGTTCGTGAGATTAAACACACTTCCCTTCACGAATTTATTTTCCTCCGTTTCTCTTATCCATTCTCCAAATACTAACGCTTTCAAAAGCTTTCTAACTTTTCGATGCCAACATGCAATACTATCGCTTATTGAATCTCTCATCTTAACACAGAACCGTTTTAGAAATGCGGTCTCTAAATCATTTATCAATCTTTTCCCAAGGTCCAAGTATTCTGACACATTTCCTTTAACCTTCCCTTTCCCTAAGTGTAATGACACTTTTTCTAGGCACGCGCCAAAAATATCTACCTGATAAGGCAATGGGACAAGCACCTGCTTCCTCCCACTCACGCGATTTTCTCTGGCTTTTGCCACTATCAAAGAATCTCCTGCATTACAAAGCGATTCTTCACCTTCCGTTTTTTTACTAATCCCTTTGAGAGATTGATCTCTGTCTAAATCAATTTGACTATCTTTCCCTCCAATTTCTGCTAAGATCGAAGATCCCTCACATATCGGCAAAGGCGATAATCCCTTATCCACACTGACCAGTTCAATAGGGTTTTCTAGGTTTTCACCCTCTAGTTTTGAATTCAACGCTTCCGCTTCACTGCACTCGCGAAAAATTCCCCCTTCTCTTTCTTTTACTGAATTCAAAGTTTCCGTTTCAACATTCCCGCTAGAAATATCCTCTTCTTTTTCTTCCTCGGAAATCAAAGTTTCCGCTTCAACATTCCTGCTAGAAATTTCTTTTTCCCCCTCGGAAATCATAATTTGTTTATTTACCGGATTTGGAGCTGGGCCACCCTTTTCTCTCGTTTGAGCTCGTGTCAAAACTGCATTCATCAATTCGGGTTTTTTCTTCGCCTGTTCTAACAATTTTTGAGTGTGATTACCCAACAAATAGTAAAACATATCTGAATCTTCATTGTTAACTCCCGCTTTCGTTTCAATAACCCCCACGCCTTCAATTTCTAAAGTGACCTCTGCTATAGGTAAACAGTATAATTTACTGTCCAGCGGAGTCTTAATCCATACGTGATCTCCATTCAATTTATCTTGACTGACCAAGTCGTATGCGATGATATCAATTTCACTCCCAGTGTCAGTTAAAGCAGTTGTCTGAATTCCATTCACTAACACTTTACTCAAATAAGGGGAGAAGGTTTCTTCAAGTGTCGGTTTACTTATTAAGTGACCGACCCGCGCAACATCTTTCTTTTTAATTTCCGGACAATCTACCTTGTAGTGACCGCTTTGAAAACACGCGTAACACTTGACTTCTCGCCTTTTTTCGTAAACTCTTTCCCTTTCTTTATGATCATCGCGATCCCTCCAGTTAAAGTTAGTCTCCGGATTTCTGTTACCGTCTCGCCCATTTTCAAAAGTCTTGGGTCTTTCAAATTTCTTCTCTAAAGGGAGTTTCGGATTCCAAGTTTTTTTAGACGGGCGCTTGATTGCCTCGTACGCATCTAAAAGCCTCACTAACTTTTCGGGATCTTTAATCTCCGCCCAGTTATCTATAAAATGTTCGCGCATTTCTGGAGA
The DNA here is from genome assembly GCA_963931845.1 of Maratus michaelseni. Lineage (NCBI taxonomy): Eukaryota > Metazoa > Arthropoda > Arachnida > Araneae > Salticidae > Maratus > Maratus michaelseni. Next base: position 252,371,983 of record OZ007594.1, read on the forward strand.
CGCTCTCCGTTTGATTTGGTCCGTGACAAGCAAATTTTTCAAACCCTCAAAATCCGAAACTTGTAAGCATGACAGCCATCCTTCTAAAAAACTATTAAGTTCGAAAATCAGATCCTTCCAAACTGAATTAGGATTTCGTGGATGCTGACTAAATTTTTGTCGGTATGTCTCTGCATTCAAACGATAGCGTTCTAACAGTTTTTCTTTCACATATTGAAAATCATCAATTTTGTCTTCGGGTTCTCTCAAAATTAACTCGGCCATTCCCACAGGTAATAATGATAGTAAATTCGTCACCAACTCATCCGAATTTAGATTACATTTTTTTGCCTGTCTCTCGAATAAATTCAAAAACAACGAAATATCCGAATTCTTTTCATCAAAGCGATGCATAATTGTTTTTAGGGGTAAATGATTCGTTCTAACTGAGATGCTACTGGATGCGGTACTCCGGTCATCTGACTCTTGTGTCGCTTTTAACATAGCTAACTCATGTTCGCGCTCTTTCTCTTTTTGAAGTCTATCGTTCTCTTCCTTCTCTGTCAATAATTTATTTTCCCTGTCTTTTTCTAACAGTTTAATTTGCGCTAAGGCTAGCTCTTTATCAAATCCCTCTGACGACTCTATTTTTTTTATAATTTTCGGTACAGTATCATTTTCCTCTAAAATGACCTCAAATTCGTAAGCTAACGTTTGCAAATCAGCTTTCCTAAAATATTTAAGCTCCGACATTTTTAAAGTATAAAATTAGAAATTATCTTTCCCACAATTATAAAACAATACAATAAGATTTAATGCTATTCCTACCAAGTGCTTCAAAATATTACCAAAATATACACTCATAAAAAAAGGTACGCTTAACAATAATATATAAAAAATATGCAACATATAAAAATAAGCAACCCTATCCTATCGTACACATTCACCTTGGTATTTGGTTATAAAATACATATGGGATAAATTTTACACAAAACAACAATTTCAATTTCAAAAAGCACAGTAAAAATATTTTAAATTGCAAAAGTCTTATTCAATTCCTTTCTCTTTTAATCAATGGTGGTCTTAATCTCTGCATCCACTCTTAAAAAAATTTAGAATAATTCACAAAAAACATATAAAATCAACTCTGTTATCGTAAAATATGAAATGCGTTCGATACTTTTTTTTTTTTTTTTTTTTCAATGAACTCTCATTTATAGATTCAGCTAAAATTTGTAACACTGCACAACTCTCAGTTTGCATTAAATTAATTCAACAATAATTTAATTTTAACTACAAAATTTGTCTATTAAATAAGTTACAGTTATATCGGAAATATCTCATCATACTTTTTTTTTTCTACCGGAAAAATTTCTCAAAATATTTACTCTTACAAAAATAAACATACAACTTTTTTTTTTTTTTTGAAGCCTACAACACCTATACAAACACTAATAACAATTAAAGCCACTCTGAGTATAAAAAGAGCTTACCTCCATTACTAAGAGTCTTTCAGGGCGTCAGAAGCACAGACTTCAGAGATTCTCAGGAGCACAGACGGGGTTTTCTGTCACACTTTTCGGATGGGGACTCTTCCGGATGGAGGAACACTCTCCAGAATTCTTGGTAGATTTCTCTTTCTGATGGGGGAACACTCTCCAGAATTCTTGGTAGATTTCTCTTTCTGATGCTGTGTTGATCCACAGGGGCGTCTAAGGAGACTCAGGTCACAAGTCACAAGGAGACTCTTTCTTGGAGCACTTTGATGATTTAAATTTCGGAGTCCACTCTTTGTCTTTGAAGATTGTCATTAATTTTTGCTAATTAATCCATCACCGCAAGCCACCAGTTGTAGTAACTCCTCTATACCGACCCGATAAAAGATGGTGAGTGGTAGCGAGATCGGATCGTTGGCACAGAGAATTTCTCGCATAAATTAGAAAATAGAATTTTATTGTATAACAATGTTAATTCTAATGAAAAATATATACAAGACGTCAATACAGCATTTAATTATTTTTCGTGAGTCAATCGCTTATAAATTAATGACCTCTTGACTCCAAGTGTAACTGAAACAAACAAAAGTCTCTAAACATTACAGACAGTCGTGACTACAAAACAAAGTTCATTCGGACCAAGGCTCGTCCGTTCCTTCTCTTCGGAAGATCTACTAATACTCGTTAATTCTGAGTCTAAGAACTCTCACTCTCGCACTTGGTGTGCTTTTTCACTTCGCTGGGATTTTCAGCGGATACCTGCTGTATCAATTCTAGAGGTCGGACCTCACTAGCGCTTACACCACGCTGAGTTAGAAACTGACGTTTCCTTTTCCCTTCTCCAGAGAGTCAACACTCTCCTTTTCGATCTCTCCAAAAACTGTCCTCTCTCACTTTTTCATTCTCGCAGGAGAACTTCTTCTGGGGGCGGGGGCTTTGTCGAGGCGGGCCCCTCGAAACTCTCCAGCCTCTTAGCAGCCTTGAGATCCCTCTGTTTCGTTTTCACTAAGTCCGTCATTGGACGTTCTAAGACAAAGGGCAAAGTTTCGGGCGCAAACCTAAAAATCGTGTGCAGAGATCGCTTCTCTCGCAGATGAACTCTTTCCCACGAACTCGGCAAGGATCAAAGCATAAGACCCCTTTTTGGGTAACGCCTTACCACTTCATCACTGTCCGAACTTTCCGCTCACAGTACAATAGAATTCGGCATCTGCTAGTCTTCAAGGCAAAAATAGCGAGGGAAGGTATGCAGTTAAGTGTACTCACAGGAAATGCTAGAATGACACATAGTGCAGCTGGATGTCGAAGCTCAATTCTTTACAAGAGGTATATCACTGCTTCCCTGGGATTGGGGAAGAGGAAAATGCCATTTGCGTTCATTTCTTAAGCCGATTTTTGTACCAAAAGCGACATGCCAGATTAAAGAACTTGGTCGCCAGGCAAAAAAATGTGGTCACCAGTGGCGACCTAGTGACCGCATTTGTTAAGCTCTGCTCGTAAAGGTAAAACCAGATAATACAGAATCGCTAGAAACCAGGATTATTTCCGTTTTAGGTAGAACTATTTTCCATCTTAAAAGGCTTATTTCTTTGGTATTCTTTATGTCCATCTTTAGGACCATACAAAAATTTCCTATTGTATGTGTCTTATGCATATTTGACTAGTAATTTAATAAAATTCTGCCATCTTCAACGTTAGTCTGAATTATGACTTAGTGTGTAAGTGATTATTTTAAATATTTATTTTAAGTTGTTAGAAATATAAGACATAAACAAAGTAAAAACAGACCAGGTTTTAAGAACATTTTATGAATATACATTTTTAAATATCGGCATATGTAATTTTTTTATTTATTTGGTTTATAATTACATATTTTATAGATATGAGTTTTATTAAGAAATTGATATGAAAGTGCAATTTATTTGAAATACAGACAGTGTCTTTTTATCGGAGCACTTTTTCCCTGTTTCCCAGATTCTCGTTTACTTATACTGTTGAAATGAACAATAAAAATAATATTGATCATTATTTATGAAAAACAGTAGTTTAGTGTAAAAATCTCAAAAGTTAATTTTTCTTTCAATTGACACTAGTAGTTTAAAATATTCAATAATTTGGAATTTTAAATTTACAATTAATTTAATTTTTCATGTCAATTTGGAAGGTAAAATGTGTCCTTTCTCATCGAAAAATAGATTTTATCTTAATTATTCATTATGTTAATTAACAGAAATAATATACAGCAGTACAGCTTTTCATTGCACTATTGTGATATTCTAAGAAGCAAAACCAAAGTATAATTATTTTAGACTTTTAGAATACCGACGACATATTTTGTGCGAATTTCAGAATAATCATATAATTAAAATCTGCGTCACCCTCTACCCAAAAATCATTCAGTGTTGAACGTGAACCAGTATTTGAAGTTGTCCCTTTTTTTTTCAGCTGTGTTTCATTACAATTTTTTTTCTGAAAAATAACCACTTGTTTACAATTTTACATACAAAACTAACCAAGTGAAGATGACATAATTATTCAATAATTTTTCCAAATGACGGAAGTTTATTTAATTATTTATTTATGTATAGTAAATATTAGCTCGCTTTTTTTTTTTTTTTTTTTTTTTTTTTTTACAAATACGTAACGCTGTAAAATAATCGTAAAGAATCTTTTTCTAGTATTTGGTGTTATATTATTTATTCTGATTAAATTATTTTTTTTAATTTGGTATTGTTTCCTTTTACTTAATCATTTACACAATCATCACAAGGGCAGCATTAAAAATTCATATTTGGATTTTAAGGTAGTTCTAAAATGAGCTATTCAACAACGCCAAACTTTGATTCATTTTACACGTAAAAGCAGAAAATTGGCAGGCCTGACTATTTAAGAGATTTGGAATGGAAATGAGTTTGCCATTTTTTAATAAATAAATTACTTATCGAGTTATATGCTATTCATGTTACGTGACGACACTTTTTTCTCCTTTCTCGTGTTGCGGCGTAGAAAATTCGGTTCAAAACACCGACTTTGAGCGTATTTTCTGAGAGATATTCTGTTTTTACTCAAAAATGCAAAAGGTCTTTTGACTGCAAAGTTTATAAATAAGAACACCTGCCGATTTCACGCGTTTCCGAACAAAAGTTAACTGCATAATATTTCATAAAGAAGTTAATTTGGATTTGAGAACAGCCTTAAGCATGCATAAACTCTGAAAAGTGTTTTACAAATATAGAAATATATCTTTTAATAAATTATGTATGGTAATATCAATATATAAATTAATTAGACATCAAATTCATTTTTGCTTATTCTAATTCTAAATTTAACATTATAATCTTTCTAAACTTGTATTTTTTTAATAAAATGTTTCTTTAAAATATGAATTTTTATTTTATTTTACTTTGTTCCTTGGATTCGAAAAATCCATTTATGTACGTTTCAGTTTCAACCCAAAAGAATTCACAAGCTTATATACTGTATCGGTAATTACTCCCTTGCAGATAGGATACTATTGAGCTACAAGCACATGTTTGTTGGGGGACAAATTTCCGCTGTCATTGTCCGTTTTCATGAAAAGTGTTTACTCCCGTCTTGTGAAAAATATACGGTCTTTATTTTTTCTTTAGTCCTGGGGAAATGTACATGTTTTTATTACCTTGCAAGAGGTCGGGTATAAGATTTGTTTTTCCAACTGGTATATAATGAGCCCAGCATAGAAAAATCGAATTATCCAACAAAATGTCCTCCAAAAAAATTTTCTGTGGCCAAAAAAAAAAAAAAAAAAAAAAAAAAAAAAAACCTTTTTCTTTTAATATTTAGAGATATAATATCCCACCGCCCTTCAAAGGGTTAATAGGAAGAACGGTATAAGTGATAATTCCATGAAACCGGCTAGCACACAAAAATATTTTACGATATTGGAATTCATTGTTATACTTAAAAGAAATTTACAGAATATACCTGCAGAATATGGTTTTTCAGTTCTTAAGACATTGTGACTCATATCACTATGACTTAAAACGCCTGCTCAATTGTAACGTAATACTACAACAACAGTAAAATATATGAAAATGAAATCTGTCTATAACGGAATCGTGTCTTAAATGGATATCTTACATGGCACCAGCAGAAAGAATATTAACAATTATGCATGCTAAGACGGAAATCTATTAAAGCGGGATCTTTTCCTGTTCCTTTCGATTACCGTTTCACAATTGAATAAATATTTGACAAAGCTGATTACATAGCTCAATATTCGTATGTTATGATTACATATTTTTAATTTTAAAACAAGTTGGCTCTTAGAAAGTTAGTAATATTTGCTTTGTTAATTTATTTTGCGGAAGATAAAGGGTGGGTGCGGGGCGGCACCGAAATCCGTGTTTGTCGTGTTATAAATTTATAATCAGAGCAAAAATACTTTTAAAATTATTTCTTATACATTATTTCTATGTGTGTGCACTCACACAATAAAAAAAGTATTGCAATAAAATTGATATTTAAAAATTCAATTTTAAAAATTATACGCATAAAAAGTACATATAAAACTATTACATTCCTAAATGCTTTAAACAAATTGTAGTGGAATTCAATGCTTGTACTGCACAGTTTCTTACTTAAATAATTAAATTCCTAAATTTAAAATAACATGCCAATAAAAAAAAGTAATTTTTATCACCCTCATTTCCAGATTTAGAAGTTTCAGTTAAAAGTTTTATTTCATTTAATATAGATAAAAAAAAAAAAAATTAGATACTTTGATGAAAGTTTCTATTTCTAAGAGTCAATCCAGGCAAAATTTGGTGCCTATTTAGGGATCCTTCACAATAATCAATTTGATAAAATGGCCCCTTCACAAAATTCTTTATAATAAAACAGGCCCCTTTACAAAATTCCTTTTACTAATATTGGCCCTTTCACAAAATTCCATTCCATAAAAACTTGCTATTTATTAATTATTTATTATTTTGTTATGTTTTAAAATGTGTTATTTGTAAACAAACAAATTCACCAGAGAGGAAAACTTTAGCAAAATAATTAAAAAAAGTTTTTGTTTATAAATGCTTGCTTCGAATTTCAGTAACATGGATTTCAACTTTTGTTACAAAATGTTATTTTTCACAAAATATAATAAATTTCACAAAAATAACCTTTACTTTTCCCAAAATGGGCCCCAAGAAAAAAAAAAGAAAAAGAAACCTGCATCGAATCTTGATTTTACTACCCTCAAATAGTTTGCAAGATTGCAAGATAAAATACAATCTGAATATTTCTCAAGTTCTCTTCGACACTTTGAAAAGATAAAAAAGTTCATCATTTCCGAACAGTAGCATAGGTTCCTTCCGATGAAATTCGAGGGCGAGAGGGAGAGGATTAACCAAGTAGCGAAACCAGATTCTGAAAAATCAACCAGATGTGCTAATCGCCTACACCTATAAATAGAGCACTTCCAATTTCCAATGCATTTTAAACTACCAGTAACGAAGCAACATATTCATGTAACCGGGCCTGGCGAAACTTTCTGCCACATTTTAGGACTCATTTTTAATGCTGTTCTCAAATCCGAACTTGCTACTTTATGAGATATTTTTTATTATAGTTTTGTTAAAAATCGCATGAAATTGGCAAATGTACTTTTTTAGAAACTTTGTAATTGAAACACGCTTTCCATTTCTTGTTGGTAAAAGTCGTCAAAGTCGACGTTTTGAACCTAATTTCTGATGTCGGAGCACAAGAACGAGGAAAAACGTGTCATCACGTGACAGGAATCGCTTATAACTCTAAAAAGTAATTTATTTATCGAAAAGTGGAAAACTCATTTCGATTCCAATCACTTTAATACTCAGGCCTGCCAAATTTATGCCTTTGCGTTTAAAAATGAGTCAGAAAATGTGTAAGAAATTTTCGCGTTGTTCAGCAAGTCATTTGAGAACTACCTTAAACGCAAAGGCATAAAATTGACAGGTCTGACTATTGAAGACATTTGGAATCGAAATGAGTTTTCAATTTTTCGATAAATAAGTTACTTATCGAGTGATAAGCGATTCGTCCAAAGTGACGACACGTTTATCACACCCCGTTCTTATGCTGCGACATCGGAAATTCGGTTCAAAACTCCGTCTTTGACAGAATTTTCTGAAAGATCTGCTTTTACCAAAAAATGGAAAACGTGTTTCGATTTCAAAGTTTCTGAAAACGTACGTTTGCCAATATCATGCGATTCTAAACAAAACGATAATAAAAAAAAATATCTCATAAAGTAGCAAGTTCGGATTTGAGAACAAACAACATTAAAAATGAGTCCTAAAATGCGACAGAAAGCTTCGCCTTGCCCGGTTACATGAATATGTTGCTTCGTTAACTTTTGCTATGTATTTACAAAACGCACAACATTCAAAGTATCATTCGAAAGCTTTTTGAACCGGTTTCTGACATAGTGTACTCGCAATTCGAAAGCTTAAAAAGACATCACTCAAAATAAAATTTAGTCGAAGGCATTTTCTGGAACATTGCGTTTTATCATTTTAGTTAGGAGCCACATATGACAGTCAGGGGTCTATGAAGTAGGCCAAATAAATAACAATATTTAAAAGTAAACAAATTAAATTTCAAATTATAAATAATCACAATTAAACAAAAAAAAAAAATTGACCTTGAACAATGACAAGCGTCTTTTGCTATCCCCCAGTTTTATAGTAATTACTCACGGATAGTTGGACATGAACTATACGAATGGAGGAGGAAATTTTGCCCGGGGATATATGTTTTCCTGCGTTCTGGAGCCCAGAGAATAAACTTTTTACTTTTTGGCCGCTCCTTTCATTGGAAATAGTCTGTCGTTTCACTTTTGCTAGCGTAAACAAAAAAACAGTTGTTTCTTTTCACCATTTTGCAGAAACGGATAAAAAACAGTCCCTCATTTAGAGGGGGGTGGGAGTGTATGTATATTTTTGGGAAATGGAGGAAACTCACATATCTTCATTGTTTAAAACCAAATTGCTTATTTTCTGACCTATACATCAATTCATTTTCATTCGTAAATGCATGAAATTTGCAGTATATTCTTAAGTCAGGATTGCTACGGGTCATGGCACTTTTTAGGGGAAATATCTGTATTTTCTTATAATAAAAGTCGCCTTATATGATTGTGCGATTAAGTTAGGCTATTATTTCCATAAGAAAATACTACTATTTTTCCTGAAAATTCCCTGAGCCGTGGAAACCCTGGTAAATGTATAAAATGTGTAGGTTCTACGTTCTATTCAGCATTTTCTGAAAGATGGTCTGCATTTACCGAAAAATGAAAAAACTGTTTGATTTAAATTTTTCTGACTAAGAACACCTGCCAGTTTTATGCATTTGAGAACAAAAATTAGTTCAGGAATGTGCCAGAAAATAGCCAGTTTAGATTTGATGATATCTTTAAGGCAAAATAAAATTCTAAAAAAAAAAATTCCCCCAATTAACAACGTGTAACTTCTTGACATATTTTCTGAATCATTTTTAAATGCAAAAACTATATGCTTGCAGGCAAGATTATTGAAGTGAATTGCAATCGAACAGTTTTTTCCAGTTTTCCATAAATTAATTATAAACAATTATTGTATCACGAAATCAGTTTTCTTCCTTTTCTGAGCTGTTGCGTCCGGAAATTCGGTTCAAACATACAACTTTGACAGCATTTTCTGAAAAATCTTCTGTATTTACCGAAAAAAGAAAAACTTTTTGATTAAACAATTTTTGACTAACAGTACCTGATAATTTCATGAGTTTGCAAACAAAAATGAGTTCAGGAATGTGTCAGAAAATAGCCAGCTTAAATTTGAGAACAGCCTTAAGGTGAAAAAAAAATTCCAGATGAACAACCGGAAACTTTTTTACACATATTTTTACTCATTTTTAAATGCATGTGCATGACGCTTGTAGGCATGTTTTTTTAAGTGAATCGTATTCGAACAGTATTTTCTTGTGTTTTTTGTGTAGCGAAATCAGTTTTTTTTTCTTTTTTTAAAGATTTTTTTTTTTTTTTTTTTAATTAATATATATATTTTTTTTCTTTTCATTATTGTAGGCTGAATATTAAGGTTTCAGGTTTCTTTTCCTTACAAAAAAATTTGCGGTAGGTCCGCTCTCAGAAAAAGGTATACTTATATATTTACTACGATAAATTTTTTTTCTGTAAATATTTTTTACGTGGAATTCTTGAATCGTAGGGGTTTAATGGCTATCTCTATGAAATGTATGTGCATCTAGTAAGACACGATGTAACCAATTTAGATTATTTTTTACTCAAAATATCTACCATCATTTCCGTATAGCAATTGATTAACTAAGATTGCTATACGGAAATGAAATGAAATCCCCCTCTCGTGGAGATCCAGCAGTTTACAACTTTGTATTAATTTTATTTTAATCTCGAATGTCATACTCATCATTTGTATTCTAAACTATGAATTTTGAATAAACATTTCCCCTCGTGGAGAAAAGTTCCTATGCTTAACGGTTGGATCTCCAGCAGAGGGTGATTTCATTTCATTTCCGTATAAAAATCTTAGATTTGTTTAATTTGTAGACATTAGGTGATTATATAAGTCAAATATTGCTATTCGAAAATAGTGGTAGATATTTTGAATTAAAAATAAATTAGGTAAATTCATAAGATTGATAAGGCGTGTGTGAATCGCTACCACTACTATAGTGAGACAATTGTTGTATGTTTTTAATCATGTGAATAATGGAGATCTTCATTGTTTTCCACTCACTGAGGTGCATACTTAAAAGTTGGACAGGCCTGCATTATATAATCTTAAGACTAATTTATTATTGAAATTAATTTTCTCATATTCAGCCTCCTCAATAATCTTTACAAAGTTCACAATGTTTAGAGAAATTTTTTGTAACCATTATTAAAAAGGTTATATTTATCTAAGCAAAAACTAACAAAATAACAATTAATTCCACAAGCACATTCAGGTTTTTGCATCATGTCACAGAAATAAATAAATAAATAGAAGAATAATATAAAGATAAAAAGTAACAGAGAAAAGGATTAATCTATATGATAAAGCAGAGTAACGCTATGGCGTCATACTGACGGTGCCAAAACAAGACTAAGAAATTTTGCTTTTAATAAATATTTTTAACTTTACAATTTTATTTTTTACCCCATCGAACAGGAGAAATAAAGTTATTTCAAGGGTAGTTTGTTTGAAAACTATCAATCAACGGGTTTTTTGTAGTTTAAAAATGATTTTAAAAATGATTTTCTAAAAAAATCTATTTTTATATGACGAAAGGTTAACACGTTTGCACTTAAAACAATATAAATAGTTCACCATTTGTTTCCAGCTAAAATTCCATAACTAAATTAAAACTTCATCAATCAATAAATAAAATAATATAATAAAACACAAATTTAACGCCAAGACATGTAATCGAACTACGCGCTTAAACCATTGAAATTATCATAATCAAAAAGTTTTTCCTAAGTAGCGATCTTTGCGATTTCTTCGTTTATTAACCCCGGGGTTACGGCTAGTATGAAAGTTTCCGTTTAATAAATTTCAAAGCTTTATTTGAATGCATAATTGATATTTTTTATACATAAATGCTTTTGGTGTTGTTAGTATGAAGTCTAAAATACAATATTAAATATAAAGCTGTTTTGATACTCATAGGAACAATTTCATAACAATAATCCCCCCCCCCCCCCTCCCGCACAGACACCTGTTTGCTTCAACACAGCCCGAAAGTACAGCTGATTCTCACAATGGGGCGAAATAATAAGAAAAATAATAAGTCCAATTTAGTAATTAAAAAATTTATCAAGTGTTCTGAAAAGTTTTTAAAACTTATTTTACAAAATAATAATCTTTTTTCTCATGTCTAAATTAAACTTGGAAAAAAAAAAAAAAAAAAAAAAAAAACAGAAAGAAAAGAAAGGAAAGAAGGAAGGGAGGAAAAAAGATAGGAACCAAGCCTTATAAATCTGAGCAACCGCATAGTAATTTTTAATGGAATTTTCTCAAGAGAATTGTGAAATTGTGAGAAATGTTTTTATATTTGTGAATTTGCAATTATCGCTTGTTACATTCAGGCTTCTGTGTATCTATCCTTTACACAGGAGCTTTTATAAGTATAAAAAAGCTAAGTAATATGTTCTCTGACAAGTTCAATTATATTGCGTAACTTTTCAACAACGTAAAACTTTTTGATACACTTGGGGAAACATTTTTAAATGTAAAAGCATGAAACTACATACATGACTGTTGAAGTTATTTAAAATTTCAAAACGGGAACTTTGATAGTATTTTCTTGCTTAGATACGTGTTAGGTTTCCTTATAAAAACCACCACGAAAGGCACTGCCCCATCGGGCCTGTACCCCTTGTGCAGATAATCCGACGTCATAATTACACCCTTAACAGTATTTCTGTTAAATCCTTCTGAAAATTCTTCCTCTTTATCAGAAAATAAAAAAATACATTATTCGATTTCCCATTTTCTGAATAACTGTCAATTTCATGCGTTTACAAATAAATAAATAAATAAATTCAGGAACGTGTCAAAAAATAGTCAGTTTCGATTTGAGAACAGACGAAATTTTTCCGGATAAAAATTTAAAATTGCTCTATTTATTCATTATATAATGGATAGACTGTAAATAATACTTTTCTATAATTTTTGTCTTACTTTTCAAACATTTTCTAAAATTATGAGTGAATAAATAAGGACGTTTTATCCCATTAACTCACAAAGTTATAACTTCAACCACTTGCTGAAGATCATTTGCCACAAATTTCGAAAGGTTATATTCTATTTATATAAACGCAAGTTTCTGTCATTAAATAAGGCATTTGTTTTATTCTAAAATATTGGTTGTTAGGTAATCAACATTTCAAACGCATCTATTTTGACAGTTGTGCAAACACAATACTAACTTATAATAGTATATTTCAGAAATATTTTCGTATAACTCGTAAATCTGTTGGTTTCTGATTGTTTCTTTGCTTATGGATTTGGAAGACAAAGGAATGTTTTTCGGAATTGTGAGTTAATGTGAAATTTTACATTATATTTTGAACAACCACGGAAGTATTTTTTTTTTCTTTTAAACATGCGTTTGTGACTTTAAAACAGTTGACGAATCAAATCATTCATACAATTTCATACCGTATTTTGGAATGAGTAGAATTGGAACATTCAGTTTTAATTTTTCTTAACATTTATCTCATTAGCATTTGCAAATTTTTGTTTTCTAATCGTGATGGCAAGTTGAAATAAAAAGTCGATAAAAATGGTAACTACATGGCAATGCCAGTAATAATAATAATAATAATAATAATAAGGAAAATGAAAGGGATAACCAGGTTTTTTTTTTCAATTGCCCATAGAAAAAAACCCTCTTTGAGGCAAGATTGCTTTAACTTAACGGAAAAGGGTTTTGTGTCCTTTTATAATAAGACAGTGTTCTGGTGCAAAAAGAAAGCATTTTAATTGCTGAGAGGTAATCTCTTTGCAATTTGAACTCCAAATAGTTCTTAAAATATAGAATATGGCACCCTTCCGCTCATCCTTTTGGATAAACTTTATAACTTTTCTCTAATTAATTGCATTAGATAGATTTAAAACCAGAGATATAGTTTTAATGTGGGACCAGGCCGAGAGAGAGAGACAGACATATAAATCCACTCGCAGATCGATTAGCAGTAAAAAAAAAAAAAAAAAAAAAAAAAAAAAAATGGTTTGATTGAGAGGTTACAGATCTATAATTAATTAATTAATTAAAATTCTGTATAACTGTGTGAGAATAAATAACTTTATATTCGTTATTTAATAAAATATTTGTAAAATTCGTGTAAATATATCTAATTAAAAAGGAAATTAATGAAAAAATGCTATTTTTCCGATATTAATTTGAAATAGTCGTAGTGCATATATATATATATATATATATATATTAATACCTACAGATAAAGTTTGTTAAGAATCGACAGGTTATTTTATTCATGTTTCTTAACGCAAAACTTTCTCTAGAAGATATGAAAATTTAAAAAAATCTGTCAAGTGAAATTATGTAATTTCGTTAATAGCATGCATTCTTACTATAAAGCAAAGCAACAATTTAATAATATATATATATATATATATATATATATATATATATATATTAAATCCCCCTGCACACTCAATCAAAGAAAAGAAAAAAAGTAACGAAATTGAAAGTCTAAAAAATGCTTTCGCAGTATATACACAAAAGTAGAGCATAGATTTGCTTTCAGCTATTTTTCTTCTGTTGACGAATTCTTCCCACATAGTAAAAGCATGCATGTACACTATCTTCCTTTTCGAAGAAGCAATTGTAAAAACCTACTTATTCACATTAGACCGGATATCTTTATCTCTAGCCGCGTTCTCCCCCCCCCCCCCCCTGGGTTCTGGGAATTCGCAGCTAACACCTAAAGCTGACCTCCTGTTGCTAAATCAGGGAAAAAAGAAATGTGCAAAAATCCGTTCTCGGATCGGAAACATTTTTGGCTGAAAGTACTAGCCAGTATTTAGTACTAATAGTTATTTTTGTATTATATTCAGTTCGTGGTATTTTCGAAGGGATTTTGTCTCAGACAATTATCAGATGATGGCGTTTTAGAAAAGAATTTCGGTGACCTGATATATCAGTTCGCGGGGGTCAGGAGGTTAAATTAATATTTTCAATTTCAAAATTCCGACAATATTGCAATATAATTCATTTACTTATTTTGGTAAAAGGGAAAAAATACAAAGTAAAAATACGGATTAAACATTCTTAATATTTTTTTTAATAATTCTGTCAATTTGTTAAATTCTGAAAAAAGAAAAAAAATATATTTTTCATAAGCATGTTTCATGCTTGACTGTTGGTAGAAATATGTAATTAACTTGTTGGTCAAAATTTCCTGACACATTTTCTAACTCATAGTTAAACGTAAAGGCATATCGTAGAACTGACTATTGGAGCGATTTGGAATCGAATGGTGTTTTCCATTTTTTTAAATAAATAAATTACTTGTCGATTTATAAGTTATTCTAGTCACGCAGCTACAACTTTTTGCCTTTTCCGTGCTGCCGATACTGGAATTCGGTAAAAAACCTCCTACTTTGATAGTATTTTTTGAACGATCTTCTTTCTGCTTTTACCAAAACATGGAAAACGTTTTTCGATTATGAATCATCTGCCAATTTCATGCGTTTCCTAACAAAAATTAATTCAGAGATGTGTCAGAAAGTAGCTCTTTTGGATTTGAGAACAGCCTTAATCAATATATAGATTATATACCGGGTATTTTAAAAATTTCGAAAGCTTTTCTGTTTGTAAAATTGTTTAAACAGATTTATTTGAATAAAAAAGGATTGAGAGAAGTGTATGTATATTATATTATTATATTGATAGGAAATTCACACAAAAGAATTACGCTTTTATTGTTGATTACGAAAGGTTAACCCATTTGCACATAAAACAATATAAATAGTTCAGCATTTGTTTCAAACTTATATTAAATAACGAAATTAAAACTTTAACAAAAAATAAATAAAACGTTATATAAATAATATAAATGAAACACAAATTTTACAGACATGTAATCGAACTACGCCTTTAAAAACTGAAATTATCAGAATGAAAAAGGCTGCTATAAGTAGCGAAATCTTCTTCGGCTATTAAGATGTCGCAAATATGAAAAAAAAGCATCACTTTTAATAAATTAAAAAACTTTATTGTAATACATTATTGTAGCTTTTTGTGTTGTTAGTGGACAATCTAAAAATATATATTAACTGTATGAAATCAATTAGGGATTTAAAAAAAAAATGGGTTTTACCAATGTTCTGTGACCGCGAAGTCTGGATTCTATCAACTAGTAATAATAAAAAGTGTTTTTTTAGTGATTTTCCGCATATAACGAAATCGTACGGTTTTATATATCTATAAATTATTCTACAAAACTGGATTTATCTGCAAATTTGTACAAATAGAAGTCTGGAATTTTCCTAGATTTTGTGTGTGTTTTTTTTTCGTACTATTTCATGCGATTATTAAATATTCGAAAATCATTAAGAAAATGTATTCGATTCATCCAACCACCAGAATTTTTCTTCCAGCTGCAAGGCTGCTACCTAACAAAGGAATCAGGACTAGAAATTGTTCTCCATTCAGTTCCCTTGTTCAATCCACCTAAAGTCAGAAATTATCTCTCTTTCTCTTAACCGTAAAGCCTACTTAGTGTCTCTTATCCGTAAAGCCTACTTAGTGGAATTCGAATTGGAAACAAAAATAAAGTGAATATATCTTTCGTGAAAGTTTATTAGCAATTAAAATTAAAATATTTCCCCAAATAAACAGCCTTTTTATCTCAGTATCTATAGTTAAAATTTAAATTGCATATTACAATAAGACTGTAAATAGTTACCTTGTTTTGTCTATTGATTTATGTACGATAAACTGAAGATATTGTTAAAGTATGTGGAATCCTTTGCTGTCGTGTAATCAGGGTCGGATGACCAAATTGCTAGAGTTGGCAATTAATTGCTTAGATGTCCATGGTCAAAGACTTTCAAACATATCTTATTTCTGAAAAGGTTTTCTCATTAACATATCATTATTAGTAGAAGTAATAATTTTGAACACAGCATTACGCTAATATTTGCTTCGATGAATGGATATTACTGTTTAATCGATAACTTTCAGTAATCTTTATAGTACTTTATATGATAAGGATTTATTTGTTGTAATATTTTCAGTCTTTACTGAAACATACCCTTTAAAATGGTTCTCAATTAAATTGACGCACTGTTATATATATATATATATATATATATATATATATATATATATATATATATATAGCCTCTAAGATGGTTTTATCCGCCCTTGCATGCATCTTCAACCAGAGTTAGTTAAAAAGAACCATACTGATAGAATCTATATTGTGCTTTTGATATTAAATAAATATGTTATATGAAAAAAGTGGAATATGTTTTAATTTTATTTTAATTTAAAAATATTCCTTTAATTATATTTTTCGCAAGTTAGATATCATCTTCTTTTAATTTTGCTGCATAAAGATAAGTGAAGGGAAATGCATCACTATTGTGTAGCATTGACATGATAATATTCATTGAAATAGATGTACAGCAATGCATATCTCATAGTACACAAATTCAAAAACTGTAATAAAATTTCTAGTTTGATGCTGCATATTCATAGGAATGCAGATTATGTATGCTTCTCCATAATAAGAGTCATGACAGAAATTATTTAAATATATGTAATAAAAAGAAGCAGAATTTTGAATTTCTGTATTTATATAATAACTTTTACTGGGACTCTTAATCTATTAATATCGACTTTTTAATATACTTGCCTTCTTTTACTTTTATTTCTTACGTATTCTAACTTAATTTGTAAATACTTTGATTCAAATAAAATATGGGATGTCGATGATTATAATATAACACTGTACACTAAAAAAAAGCAAGAAAAGAAAAGAAAAACAATTAAAGGAATAAAACTGACTGAAAGTTCAGAATTCAATGTTGTTTTTCTACATATGCATGGTATGGCAGATAGTACTCCAAATATTTAAACTATCTCTTCTTAGCTTCAGGCATATTTTTCTTTTTCTTTTCTAATTCATTACAGAGGGAGTGAGCAGTAATTGTCCACAGATGTGAAAAGTCGTTGGTCAATAGCATGGCATTTGAAAACATTCTTTTTGTCCTTCTCGCTTCTATAATAGTCAATATGAAAAGGGCTAGTCTTTGACTAACTTTTTACTCTGTGGTAAAGTTAGAAAACGGCACTGGGGGAATATTTTTTTCTGGAGAAAGATAGAATACTTGTTTTAATTTTTGACTTTAGAGCTCACGTTTGCAAAGATCATTTGATTCAAACTTGTTTTAGTAACATCTTGCATTCTTACTGTGCTAAAATGCGCAGCAAGATGCGTTTGAAAAAATACACTTTTATATGTTTTTCCGCATAAAAATAGAGTTTAATATAAAAAATAGTTTCGAAAGTGCAAAATTAATATAGCTTCGAAAAATGTAAAGATTCGCAGTGACAAATTTTTATAACCAATATTGTATTTTTATTTGGTCTTAAATCACTCGCATTCATTATCGTATTTTTATGTAACCATTGTGCTACAGTAACAAAATAATTTTAATATGTTAAATTATAGGTTGTTTTATATATAAATACTTTAAATATTCAAATTCACAGTCAAACTAACTGTTTTCATTAGGTAATAAATATGATACTGGCTGCAAAATCATTGTTTAATTTTTTTAAATTATTTATTTAAAAATATAAAAAGTTTAAATTTTTAAATCAATGCTGTTTTATAGGAGAAATTGGGGCGGTGTGTGGGTACTAGGAAAAAGTGCTAAGGGAAAAAAAAAAGACACCGGAAGAAAATAGCTAAATAAAATCGCGCACAGCGTTAAGACTATATTGACTTTTTCATCTTAGTACAGAACCTTTAAAAGCACGGGCTGTTAGTTGTGTCATAAGAACGCGACCGGCGTCCTCTTTATGCCAACGCCATTTAAGGCTGTTCTGAAATCCAACTAGTCTACTTTATGACTTATTTTTTAATTCATTTTTGTTCGTAAACGCATGAAATCGGCAGATGTTCTGATTTATAAACTTTGTAATCGAAAGACATTTACCGTTTTTTCGTATTGACAGAAGATATTTCAGAAAATACTGTCAAAATCGGCGCTTTGAACTCAGTTTCCGACGCCGCAACATGAGAAAGAAGAAAACATGTTGTCAAGTAACACAAATTGCCTATAACTGGATAAGTAACTATTTATTAAAAAGAAAATGGAAAATTCATTTCGATTCCAAATCGCTTCAACATTCGATCCGCCAATTTTCTGCCTTTGCGTTTAAAAATGAGTCAGAAAATGTGTCAGGAAATTTTGCGTTGCTGAGTAGGTCATTTGAGAAACACCTTGAAGCCAAAATATGGAGTTTCACTGAAATCCAACTAGTCTACTTTATGACTTATTTTTTAATTCATTTTTGTTCGTAAACGCATGAAATTGGCAGATGTTCTGATTTATAAACTTTGTAATTGAAACACGTTTTCCATTTCTTGGTAAAAGCAGAAGATCTTTCAGAAAATACTGTTAATGTTGGCGTTTTGAACCTAATTTCTGATGCCGGAGCACAAGAACGAGGAAAAACATGTCATCACGTGACAGGAATCGTTTATAACTCTAAAAAGTAATTTATTTATCGAAAAGTGGAAAACTCATTTCGATTCCAATCGCTTCAATACTCAGGCCTGCCAATTTTCTGCCTTTGCGTTTAAAAATGAGTCAGAAAATGTGTCAGGAAATTTTGCGTTGCTGAGTAGGTCATTTGAGAAAAACCTTGAAGCCAAAATATAGAGTTTCAATGATGCCCTTGTTTATATAAAAGATTAAGTAAAAGGAATAAATGCCAAACTAAAAAATATATATTTGATCAAAATTAACATAACCAACTACTAGAAAAGTATTGTTTACAATTATTTTGCAGCATTAAAAAAAAAAAAAAAAAAAAAAAAAAAAAAAATACAAGTGGGTAAGTGTGATCGAAGATCGCACTAAGGGTTTCGCTTAATATTTCTTTCAAAACACTTTATCCATTCTTTAATAAATCCAAATAAATTTCGTTATACTCTTTCAGTATACAGCTATTATAGTCTGTCATAATACTATCTGTCATGTGGACTAAATGTGATATTAAAAAAAAAGTTTATAAAAAATAGATATTTAAACCTATTGCGCAATCCTCTGTAATCCAGGTCCTACTGCCAAATTGCATATTTTAGAAAGTGAGAGTTTTTGTGACAGTTCTTTAAAAGTATCAACATTGATTTTAAACTATATTGTTGCTAGCAAACGCCCATGTTTGGAGCTAACCTTGCCCACAGATTACGGAAGATTAGTTATTTTATATTTTACTAGCTGTTACCCGTGACTTCGTTCACGTAACATTAAAAGAAAAATAAATGCATTAGTTAAGGAAAACGTTTCACCCCCGATAATTAAAAACATATATACCTCTTTTTATAACAAACTCCGTTTTTTCGAATATCGGAGCAGGCCCGATAGCGGGCGAAGCCTGCTATTATACTCTGTCATAATAATATGTGTCATGTGGACTAAATGCGATATTTAAAAAAAATTAATTTGAAAACTAAACATGTTGTACACCTTCAAAATGTTAAAATATGCGAATATTTTCATAATCGGGTTTTTATCACAATTCAATACGTTCCTCAAACTCATATAGTTACTATTCTCTATTACTCATATTGATACTCGCTTTGTATTATTCTCAAACATTTGAAAAATCCGCTAAACATTCAATACAACGTCAGGTTATTTTTCTTTTTAATTCTCTAATGACGTGATATTAATCTGATTTCTGTACATGTACATACTCATACTCCTTGTATTATTGAGAAATCTTTGAAAATTTCTGTCTAATTACCAATATGACGTCAATATTAATCTTTTTTTTTCAATTGGAGAAACTTTTTATTTAATTTTCATTTTTCACGTAGAAATCTTTCAATAGAAAAATTATTATTGTAGAAAGAAAGTTATTGTGGTTTTTTAATTGTTGGCAACTAATATAACGAAATTTTTTTTAATTTAATAGGAAAAGGCTGTTAGAATGTTGGTTATTTTTTTTTTATCTCTATTTATTAAAATAATACGATTTTTTCAAATTTTAATATTTTGAGCTTCATAGTAGGTATTTAGCTATAAGTACACAAATTTTCATGCCTGTAAGTTATGTAGTTTCTGAGACCGGCTCTGTGACGGACAGACAACGGAGCGGGAGTAATAGGGTTTTGTGAGATGAACGAAACCCTAAAAATGAACAAAGTATATACTATACATATATATAAATAAATAATTAAATAAACTTCTTCTTTCGAACAAAATACTGAGTGATTATGTTATCTCTTTCATATGTACTTACTTATTAGGTGCGTTCGTAATTATATAAATACGTAGCACCTATAGTCGTCGCTTGGTCCGTCCGTCTGTCTGTCCGCATATAACAACGCAAAAACTACCCAACCATATGGTTTGAAATTTTAGATATATTATCTTTGCAGAAATTTGTCGAGACATTTCAAATTTTATGAAAATCGAATCAAAACTTTAGGAGATATTAATAAAAATATTTATTAAGAAATGTGAATTATTTTTTAAAAAATCGGTGCATTTTTGTTATAGGAGCTTCCGAGGTTTAATCGTCAAGCGAACGAGATACTTATTTTATGACAGAAATTAATCTGCAGACGATATCATTCATTTCACAGAATTAAAAATCAAGAAGATCTGAATATTTATATAGCTAGCTATAGCACGAACGCACCTCATTTGTCACGTTTGACGTACAATTTCCAACTTGTTTTTATATGTGTTTGTATGTAAAATCGCAAACACATGTGGCGTATTCCATTTACTCCAGTGGTCATTTTTCAGAAAAAAAAATAATATTGAAACAGAACTAAAAAAAAAAATGTGACAACTTGAAATACTGGTTCACGTTCAACACTGAAGGGTTTCTGAGTAGAGGCTGACACAGGTTTTAATTATATGATTATTCTGGAATTCGCACCTTTTTTTACAGAGTGGCGTACAAAATACGTCGTTGGTATTCTGAAAGGCTGAAAGTATTATACTTTAGTTTGGTGTTGCTTCTTAGAGTATCACAATAGTGCAATGAAAAGCTGTACTGCTGTATATTATTTCTGTTAATTGACATAATGAATAATTAAGATAAAATCTATCTTTCGATGAGAAAGGCCACATTTTACCTTCCAAATTGACATGCAAATTAAATTGTAAACTTAAAATTCTAAATTATTGAATAACTCTTGAGATTTATACACTAAGCTACACTTTTTTCGTAAATCATGAGCAAACTTATTTTTATTGTTCCCTTCAACAGTATATTCTGAAAACTTGGTCTGTTTATACTTTCTTTATGTCTTATATTTCTAACAACTTAAAATAAATATTTTAAATAATCACTTACACGCTAAGTACTAATTCAGATTAATTTTAAAGGTGGCAGAATTTTATCAAATTACTAGTCAAATATGCATAAGAAACATACAATAGGGGAAAAAATATGGTCATGGCATAAGGAATACTAAACAAATAAGCCTTTTAAGATGGAAAAGAGTACTACCTAAAACGGAAAAAAATTCTGATTTCTAGCGATTCTGTATTATCAGGTTTTACTGTAACGAGCACGGCTTGACAAATGCGGTTACCAGGTCGCCACTGGCGACCAAGTTTTTTAATCCGGTAGTTTGCTTTAGGTGCAAAAATTGACGTAAAAAATGAGCACAATTGGCATTTTTCTCTTTAAAATGCTACTATAGTGCGCGACAAGCAGTGATCTTCCTCTTCTTTCGTACTTTTAATGGAAGAACCAAATTTAAAAGGTATTTTCCCTCTCACGCACATGAAACGGTTTTCTTTTCCGCACTAGACATTTAGCATGTCGCGTGATTAGAATGTGCGTGTAAGTTCCAATAAAACTGTAAGAAATACTGTCAATCCAGCCTCTGTGGCATCTAAAATTGGATACAATGAATGCAAAAAAATGTTTGTGTTCAGAATTAAAATTGATTAATCCATCAGATTCACTAAAATAATAATGTGTGAGGGATTAATTAATTTAAAGTAAATCCTCTATAAAACTTAATTAAATTTTAAGAATAATTAATTATTCTACTAAGATTTACTAAATTACTAAGATCTTCTAATTTACTAAGATCTAAGATTTACTAAGATCGTCTAAATTACTAAGATCTAAGATTTACTAAATTTCATATTTTCTGTGTAAACCTTCAATAAAATATCTTCTAAATTTTTATGTAAAGCTCCAGTCATCTCTTCCTTTCAAATTATAAAGATTCCATCGTTTTCAATTTGCACAAAGTAATAGAGTGGCAAAATCATAGTCATGTATAGGCACAGATTTGACCATTATATAATGATATTTTTCTTCCCCGAGGTGTGTGTGGGGGGGAAGGGGGGAGGGAGGGTTACTTGAAGGGTTAGGAATCTTAAAAACTTATTAGAATGAAATAATAATACTTGTGTAAACAAATAATGTGAAGAGTTTCCTGGCATTTTCGAAGTAATGTGACAAGGGTACAGATAAGGAGGTAACAGAAAAGAAAAAAAAAAGTTAAAAATTTCAGATTTTTTCCCGAGGACACCCAATTTTGACTGGTCTTTCATATTAATGGGGCAGAGGTAAGGCAATAACTGAAAAAAGATAAGGTTCAATTTTCCAATTCTGAACACCGAATTTAAACAATTTACTGGAAATTTATTTAAATGCTCTATTTTTGTAAAAAGAGGGGGCATGGGATGAGTTAAAAAATTATATTCACTTTATAGAATTAACTCCGCTGCAAGGAATTTTTTTAAATGTTAAGATTTTTTATTGCCTGGTCTTTTAGCAAGTTTTCAATATGAAGAATTGAAGAAATAGAATGTAGAAATGAAGTAAAATATATTTCTGGCCATTAAAAAATATTTTATGTATATATATTATGTAGTATATATTTAGAATACGAACCATTGCATTCATACTTAATAAAACAAGACATTTTTAGGAAAGTTTTCAGCATTTAGCCAATTTATAAATAAATCTCTTAAATTTTTATGCTTCTTTCCTACCACTAAAATTTTATAGTAAATTTTTACTTATTGAATCGCCGAAATCATGTGATTCAATACGACAAAAATTTCTATTAATTTTTAGTGGTAATAAAAAAGCGTAAAAGTTGGCAGTTATGATATGTACATGATTATATAAATGTGTCGTATGAGTGTGTTTGTTTAAAATTTGTCGTACTCATAAACTTAGTATGAATGTATATAATTAGTATGAAACTAAAACTATCATTATTATTATTTTAAATTTAGAATTTGAAGAATCATATCAAATGATTGGAATCGCTTTGATATGTAAACAGTAATATTCGATTGTTTCTTTTGGGCAATACCGACATTGAACAGCAAACTTTGCATTTCTGTTAATAATGCAACCGTCTTATCGTTGTTTTTACTACTAACGAACCGCTTTACTATGTCTACGTCAAAAGTCCCCAGAGCAGCCCCGAAGTTTGAGTGAGATCTTTCAAATCAGACTCATCCGATATGTCGTTAGTGATTTCTTTAAGAAAATGCATAAATGAGACAAAATTTCGGCCGGGGACGCAAAAACGTAACGTATAACTGAGGGAAATGTACAACTCAGGTAACATATACGAGCAGGGAAGACCGAGCTATGCTCGGTCAAAATTAGCTTTGAGTTCAAATATCCTGACGCATGACCAAAATGACCCACTAATTAAATTTTCTCAAACATGTGATCTAGCCCAACAGTCTTTTCGTGCCCAAAAACCACAGGAAGCAAAATTTAGTCTAAATAGCCTGAGCCGTTTTTAAGATAAAATAGCTTGACCCATAATGACCCATGACCAAAATGACCCACTAATTGAATTTTCTCGAAAATGAGACGTAGCCCAACAGTCTTCTCGTGCTCAAAAACCATAGGAGGCAAAATTTATTCTAAATAGTCTGAGCCGTTTTTAAGATAAAATAGCTTGACCCATAATGACCCATGACCAAAATGTCTCACTAATTGAATTTTATAGAACATGTGACCTACCCCAACAGTCTTCTCGTGCCCGAAAACCATAAAATGCAAAATTTAGTGTAAATAGTCTGAGCCGTTTTAAAGATAAAATAACTTGACCCATAATGACCCATGACCAAAATGACCCACTAATCGAATTTTCTCGAACACAGGACCTAGTTCAACAGTCTTCTCGTGCCCGAAAACCATAGGATGCAAAATTTAGTGTAAATAGTCTGAGCCGTTTTTTAGATAAAATTAGCTTGACCCATAGGGACCCAAAGACGACCCCCTAATCGAATTGTCTCGGACATGTGACCTATCCCAATGATTTTGTCATGCCCGAAACTCGTAGGTCACAAAATTAATGTGAACCGGGTTGACCCAAAAATGACCCACTAATCGGAAGTTCTCGAACATGTGACCCAGCCCAATAGTCTTCTCGTCCCCGAAAATGGTAAGATACAAATTTTAGTCAAAATCGTTTGAACCGTTTTATAGATAGACTTATCTTGACCCCTGATGACCCAAAATGACCCAAAATGACCCACTAATAAAATTTTCTCGAACACGTGACCTAGCCCAATGGTTTTCTGGTGCCCCAAAACGGTAAGATACAAAATTTCGTCAAAATCGTTAGAGCCGTTTTTAAGATAAAATTTGCATATATATATATATATAACCACACACAAGATTTGCTCGTATTAGAATATATGATATGGAGTTTCACTATAGATAGTTTAAACAATGCTTTTCAGCGTTTCGTTCATCTTACGAAACCCCATTTATCCCACTTCGTTGTCTGTTTGTCACAGAGTCTGTTAGTCTCATTTTTCAGAAACTATATAACTCATAGTCATGAAATTTTGTGTACTTATAGCTGAATACCTAATATGAAGCTAAAAAAAAAAAATCGTATTATTTTAAAATATAGAGATAAAAATCCAAAAATCTAACAGCATTTTAATATTTAATTTAAAAATTTTCGTTATAGCAGTTGCGAACAACTAAAAATCCACAATAAAATGCTTTATACAATAATCAATTTTCTATTGAAAGATTTTCACGTGAAAAATGAAAATGAAATAAAAAGTTTCACCAATTGAAAAAAAGATTAATATGATGTCATATTGGTAATTATAACGGGAAATTTCAAACATTTCTCAATAATATAAGGAGTTTGAGTATGTGTAAATATAGAAAGCAGCTTAATATGACGTCATTATAGAATTAAAAAAAAATAATCTGACGTCTAACATTTTGAAGGTCTCTATACAACATGTTTAATTTTGAAATTGATTTTTTTTAATATCACATTTAGTCCAGATGACAGATATTATTATGACAGAGTATAATAGCGGGCTTAGCCCGCTTTCGAACGGGTTCAGATTTTTTTTAAAACCAGAAAAATAGACCGGTAAATTTTTACTTTGTAAAAAACATGACCCTTTTTTCATGAAATTTATTTGGATTTTATAAAAAAAAAGGATAAAGTGTTTTGAAAGTAATATTAAACTAAACACTTTGTGCAATCTTCGATCACACTTACCCAATTGTTTTCATTCATGTGACCGTATCATCTAAGCGAAACAAAATATTATATATATATTTAATAAAGTCACTCTTTCGCACTCTCTATGAAGCGTAAAAAGAGTGGTGATTTTTATTAATCAAGGGAAGGCGTGATTTTTAAAGATCAAAAATTGAATTTTGTTAAAAACTTTTGCTACTTACCCAATTTTCTGACCGAATGCACTATTATAGAAGAATATGTGTTTTATCTATACCTTTAAATACTCGGAAGGAATTGTAGTTTACCGGTAAAAACTCTCCGAATTAAAAGATTGTTACTCAGTTGTGCGTGAGTTTAACTACTTACTCAGAATATAGTAAGTTTAACAACTTACTCAGAATATAGTATGGATTACCGACAACACTTCTTGGCATTACAGATGTTTGGTTGCGCGAATGTTTAAACTTAGATGCTGGGAACATGACCTGATTAAAGCATTTTTAAACTGGGGCGAGCCTCTGGAGCCCCTGATTTGGATTTGATATGATTTTTGATATATTTAATTAAGTCACTATTTCGCACTCTCTATGAAGCGTAAAAAGAGTAGGGATTTTTATTAATCAAGGTAAAACGTGATTTTTAAAGATAAAAAATTGAATTTTGTTAAAAACTTTTGCTACTTACCCAATTTTTTGATCGAATGCACTATTATAGAACAATGTGTGTTTTATCTATACCTTTACATACTCGGAAGGAATTGTAGTTTACCGGTAGAAACTCTCCGAATTAAAAGATTGTTACTCAGTTGTGCGTGAGTTTAACTACTTACTCAGAATATAGTAAGTTTAACAACTTACTCAGAATATAGTATGGATTACCGACAACACTTCTTGGCATTACAGATGTTTGGTTGCGCGAATGTTTAAACTTAGATGCTGGGAACATGACCTGATTAAAGCATTTTTAAACTGGGGCGAGCCTCTGGAGCCCCTGATTTGGATTTGATATGATTTTTGATATATTTAATTAAGTCACTATTTCGCACTCTCTATGAAGCGTAAAAAGAGTAGGGGTTTTTATTAATCAAGGTAAAACGTGATTTTTAAAGATAAAAAATTGAATTTTGTTAAAAACTTTTGCTACTTACCCAATTTTTTGATCGAATGCACTATTATAGAACAATGTGTGTTTTATCTATACCTTTACATACTCGGAAGGAATTGTAGTTTACCGGTAGAAACTCTCCGAATTAAAAGATTGTTACTCAGTTGTGCGTGAGTTTAACTACTTACTCAGAATATAGTAAGTTTAACAACTTACTCAGAATATAGTATGGATTACCGACAACACTTCTTGGCATTACAGATGTTTGGTTGCGCGAATGTTTAAACTTAGATGCTGGGAACATGACCTGATTAAAGCATTTTTAAACTGGGGCGAGCCTCTGGAGCCCCTGATTTGGATTTGATATGATTTTTTATATATTTAATTAAGTCACTCTTTCGCACTCTCTATGTATCGTAAACAGAGTAGGGATTTTTATTAATCAAGGTAAAACGTGATTTTTAAAGATAAAAAATTGAATTTTGTTAAAAACTTTTGCTACTTACCCAATTTTTTGATCGAATGCACTATTATAGAACAATGTGTGTTTTATCTATACCTTTACATACTCGGAAGGAATTGTAGTTTACCGGTAGAAACTCTCCGAATTAAAAGATTGTTACTCAGTTGTGCGTGAGTTTAACTACTTACTCAGAATATAGTAAGTTTAACAACTTACTCAGAATATAGTATGGATTACCGACAACACTTCTTGGCATTACAGATGTTTGGTTGCGCGAATGTTTAAACTTAGATGCTGGGAACATGACCTGATTAAAGCATTTTTAAACTGGGGCGAGCCTCTGGAGCCCCTGATTTGGATTTGATATGATTTTTTATATATTTAATTAAGTCACTCTTTCGCACTCTCTATGTATCGTAAACAGAGTAGGGATTTTTATTAATCAAGGTAAAACGTGATTTTTAAAGATAAAAAATTGAATTTTGTTAAAAACTTTTGCTACTTACCCAATTTTTTGATCGAATGCACTATTATAGAACAATGTGTGTTTTATCTATACCTTTGCATACTCGGAAGGAATTGTAGTTTACCGGTAGAAACTCTCCGAATTAAAAGATTGTTACTCAGTTGTGCGTGAGTTTAACTACTTACTCAGAATATAGTAAGTTTAACAACTTACTCAGAATATAGTATGGATTACCGACAACACTTCTTGGCATTACAGATGTTTGGTTGCGCGAATGTTTAAACTTAGATGCTGGGAACATGACCTGATTAAAGCATTTTTAAACTGGGGCGAGCCTCTGGAGCCCCTGATTTGGATTTGATATGATTTTTTATATATTTAATTAAGTCACTCTTTCGCACTCTCTATGTATCGTAAACAGAGTAGGGATTTTTATTAATCAAGGTAAAACGTGATTTTTAAAGATAAAAAATTGAATTTTGTTAAAAACTTTTGCTACTTACCCAATTTTTTGATCGAATGCACTATTATAGAACAATGTGTGTTTTATCTATACCTTTACATACTCGGAAGGAATTGTAGTTTACCGGTAGAAACTCTCCGAATTAAAAGATTGTTACTCAGTTATGCGTAAGTTTAACTACTTACTCAGAATATAGTAAGTTTAACGACTTACTCAGAATATAGTATGGATTACCGACAACACTTCTTGGCATTACAGATATTTGTTTGCGCGAATGTTTAAACTTAGATACTGGGAATTAATCATTTCGTGCATTTTCTATCTTTATTTTTTAACATTTTTCCCATTCCCGTTCCCACTCCTATCTCACATAACTTTACTAAAGCTACCTCAGCATAGCCAAGGCTGATCTAAAATCCAAACTTGTTACTTTCAAACACATTTTTAAATTCATTTATGTTCGTAAAAATTGAAAAGTGTTCTTTATAAAAATAATTTACGTAATAAAACTCTTTATTCTATCTTTCGGAAAAATAGAAGATTTTTCATGAAATGTTATCAAAATTGGACAGTTTTTTGGACAACGCAGGAAAGGAACAAACTGACGTCCTGAGAAAACAATCGTTGGTAACTCAAGATATAATTCATTACTCGGAAAATGAGAACTCTTTGATTACACATCACTTCTCTTATAAGGTTTACAATTATAATACTTCTATGTTTAAAAACTATTAACAAAAACTATAAAAAAAATGTCGCATTATTATTAATGCGATTTTTTTTAAAGGCTTGGTTTAAATGTTTAGAAAACATTGTTCTACATGATATGTAAAAATCAGCGTAGAGCAAAGCACAAATGGCTAAAAGAAATTCAGCCTACAGAGCCTACAAGACTTCATAAATGGAACCTTCCATCAATGTTCATACCAAATTGAAAGAATGGGAGTGAGAACGCCTGACCATGTAACATACTGAATTTTCTGCTATTGTTTCTCAGGCCGTTCATTGTGAAGTTTAAATGGTTTTCGTTTCATTTTATATTTCTTTATTTTTTCGTCTCATGTATTTATCATAACGCCATGATTTTTTCGCGCATCTTTTTTTAAGTGATCTACAAAAATTTTTAAACTATTAAATCCCCTTGTTCTATGCATTAGTAATTAAACATTGAAGATAAACTCAAACAAATTTGAACGTGAAAGCTCTTTTTCTTTCTTTTCTTTTCTTTTAAATGGATTTTATAAAACAAACATCGACAATGAAAAAAATTAAATAAATTATTTTAGTGATTTTTGCATATTATCCAACTATTCAACCACTGCCATGCTGCTTATTCATGCTACATATAATGCATTATGATAAATACATGAGACGAAAAAATAAATAAATATAAAACGAAACGAAAACTATTTAAAACTTCACAATGAACGGCCCTGAGAAACAATAGCAGAAAATTCTGTATGTTACATGGTCAGCCGTTTCTCACTCCCATTCAATTTGGTGTGAAGATTGATGGAAGGTTCCATTTATGAAGTCTTGTAGCCTCTGTAGGCTAAATTTCTTTTAGCCATTTGTGCTTTGCTCTACGTCGATTTTTATTTTTATATATCATGTAAAACAATGATTTCTAAACATTTAAACCAATCCTTAAAAAAAAAAAAAAAAAAAAAAAAAAAAAAAAAAAAAAAAAAAAAAAATCGCATTAATAATGCGACATTTTTTTGACATATTTTAAACATAGAAATATTATAATTGTAGACCTTATAAGAGAAGTGGTGTGTAATCAAAGAGTTCTCATTTTCCGAGTGATGAATTATATCTTGTGTTACAAACGATTGTTTTCTCAGGACGTCAGTTTTTTCCTTTCCTGCGTTGTCCAAAAAACTGTCCAATTTTGATAACATTTCATGAAAAATCTTCTATTTTTCCGAAAGATAGAATAAAGAGTTTTATTACGTTAATTCATATTATAAAGAACACTTTTCAATTTTTACGAACATAAATGAATTTAAAAATATGTTTGAAAGTAACAAGTTTGGATTTTAGATCAGCCTTGGCTATGCTGAGGTAGCTTTACTGAAGTTATGTGAGATAAGAGTGGGAACGGGAATGGGAAAAATGTTAAAAAATAAAGATAGAAAATGCACGAAATGATTAATTAATCCTTAACATTTTTTAATAATTATACACAGTATGACAATTTTCCTTAACACTTTACACAAACTCAGGACTGAAAGCTACATTAATCACTAGTTTATAAGCCATTCATAAGAAAATAAATATCTTGATATTTTTTCTTATGAAAAATATTCTTTTATTTTGGTATTCTCTGTTATATTAGGGATATTTTCAGTGCCTCATCTGTTTAAACATAAGTCACACCCTAATGTCTGATTCTGATATGTCATAAGAACAATGTAGTTCATGATACACCAAACCACGTGAGCTAAAATAGGCCAATTGGATTGTAAATTCCAACAATGATATATTTCAAGAACTAAGAATTAAATAGGTAAATGAACGTAAAAAGAAAACAGAGTAATATATTAAAAACACTTCTATAATTTAATAGTTTTAGAAATGCGTAGTAAACTTTTTAGATTTCATTAAAATCATTGGAAGTTGTTTATTTTGATGCCAGACATACAAAAATAATTTCGTTGGCACCCTTTAAATGATTGGTTTCAAATCTCATTTGCGTATTCTAAGTACCAAATGTTATAGTCTTGTGTCATCACAATAACATAAAAAAATGTTATGTTTTCTCTACGAATTACCTTTCTTATCAAAATAATGAACTTGAAGAAATAAGGTCAGTGTGTTTTATTTTTAATAAATCTGATTCATTGTATCTTTTAAAGTATAAAAAAAGGAAGAAATAACCTATTGTCAGATTGAGCCAGAAGGGGATGTTTAAAACAAAATAAATTTTTCTATAAATGAAATATTAGTAATTCTTACCATTAATATTAGGTCTATAAACATTTAATTTTGATAAATTAAATATATTCGACTATTTCAGATTTTATTCCGTGGAAAATTTACGCTGAGAAACTAAATAAAAATAAAATCGTTAAATAAAATCGTGAATTTTATACTTAATTTTATTGTTACATTTTAAAAGCTGCATAGACAGGTATTTTTTTACTAAAAAAGTAGTTAAATAGGGAGGAAACACTTACATAGCAAACCTGATTAACTGCCAAAGCGAAACACTCAAGGGTTGTCATTATTGGAATATTGTCGCTTTATCGAGTAACCGCTGGGAAAACTCTCTGGGTTCGAGGCTGCATTTTTACACACCGCCAGATGGCGTTAAACAGATTTAAGACTTTTTATAACACACGGTGTGTATGAATAACTGCAAAATAACGCTTGTCCGAGTAACTTCGAGAAAAGTGGTGGAACGCATAGAAATATACTTCAGGAACGTCGTGGCATGCTTAAACACAGCGAGTAACCAGCAAAAGTTACTCGGGTTGAAATTGGTTACTCCGTACGTTGGTGTTTAAACCATTCAAGTTACTGACAATGGAGGGTAGGACAGTACACACACACACACACACACACACACACACATATATATATATATATAATTTTTATTTAATTTTTTTTAATTAAACTTTTAATACATTTTAAAATTTTAGTTTTTTAAAATTGTTTTACAGATGTCAAAATCCCACAATTATAATTTTACGTTCTTAATATTTACTGTTACCTTTTTTAAAAGAAGAAAACCCTTTTTCTTATTTTTGAACTCCTAAAAAATGTTATCTAAATAATATTAACAAAAATAAAATAAAATAAACAAATCTTTCAATTTTTCAGATTATATATACACACTAAAAATTTTTCTTTTCTTATATAGTTAAACTTTTATAAAATTTCGAATATTTATTTTAAACACTTGTATAATTATACATATAATTTTACTTTTATTTATCTATATGTTATTAAAAAAAAAAATCCCCGATTTTTTCCCCTCCTTATGTTTTAATAAAAGAATATGTGAACAAATAAATTTTGGTAATTTTCAAAGGTTTTCTGATTTTAAATATACTAATGATTTTACTTCTTCGAATCCTTTTTATGCTTTGTCTTGAAATATAATTACTAATAGAATTTAACTTCAAATTTAAAATTTAATTTTGCATCATTAAAATCCCTTTAATAATGTAAAAATAACAATGTTGTAACAAAAATAATAATGTTTTTCATATTTATGTATTGCTCTAGTCTAAAAAAAGCTACTAATGCTGCCGCTGCTTCTATCGTAAATGAATCTGTTCGGACCTTTTCACTTTCTCGGCTTATCCTGCAAAAACTATTGTATATAAAATCATAAAAACTGGTAGTTTTATAGAGAAATGTATGATAAACACGTTGAAGCAGAGAGATTTTAAATATAAGAAATATTTTAGGTGCTATTTCATGTTGAAATCGGTTAAAATAATTCAGTTACATAAGTAATATAGGATAACATAAGTGATATAGGATCGAAAACTAATCATAGGGATTTGACCATCTTTTGCAGGCATATACTTGACTAGATTGTGGTGTGCAATGTAGAATCACTTTTTAAATTTGTCTATATTTTTTTTCAATTGTTTATTTAAAATGTCATATTTTAAAAAGCCCAAATATAAATACTTTCAAACAATGTATTTTCAATTGAAATGTACATTTACATGTGAATGGTGAAAAATAAAAGAAAACTTTAAAATAATTAAGTTATTACGGGCGAAAAGCATTTGATGGTGAAAATGACGTCATATTTAGAACAGATAGCGTCTAAAAGAAACATTTCTTCTAGACGTTATACTAGTATGGAAGAGAGTGACATTTTTTAGTTAACTATTTTATAGAAGCTGATTTTCAAATATAGACCAATTTCAACCGCGTAATCCCTGGCCCACCAATTTTTATCCAACCAATCACAATCGTCAATTTGCAGCCTGTATTATG
Source organism: Maratus michaelseni (assembly GCA_963931845.1). Taxonomy (NCBI): domain Eukaryota; kingdom Metazoa; phylum Arthropoda; class Arachnida; order Araneae; family Salticidae; genus Maratus; species Maratus michaelseni. Next base: position 252,405,154 of record OZ007594.1, read on the forward strand.
AGCCAACCATTCACAATCGACCAAATTTGAGGGACAGACAAAACTATCATGTGGTTTCTAAGATGGTTGCTATGTTGTGATGTCAGTTGATACTGATCTGTATAATTGATCTTATTTAATCAACCACATAAACAGCCGTCAGCTGTCGCAACAGTGGAGGATGCGGCTTTGAAGATAAAAAAATCCCTTTGTCAAAGGGGAAATGAATGGCAACTCAATTCGCTAGATTGCTACTGGTCGTGGTAATAACTATCAATCTTCTATCAATCTTTTTAAAATAGAACAAATTAGCGTGTTTTTAGAGGCTGCATGAGTTCGTCCCCTCTAGTTTATGGAGAAAAAAATCCCCCTAATTTTTAATCTATCGTTTTTCAATAAAATAAAAATATGTGAAAAATAAATTTAGATAATTTTTTTCGTTTTTCTGATAATAAACATTCTAATTATTTTTTTTAAAAAATTCTGCGAATAAATTAAATTTTATTAGCAGTTTTTTGAATCATTACAATGACTGAAATAATAAAAAAAATGAAACAATTTTACATTTACATCCTTATTATTTTATATTATAAAATAAATTCTTTATTTTTCATGTTTCATAAAAAGGAAAAAAAAATTTCAATAAATAAATTTAGAATTTTTTTTTCTATCTTCTGATTATAAATATGTTATTGATTTCTATTTTCTTTTAAAATTTCTTTTTAAATTATTCTTTAGTACAATTCAAATATCCAATTAGGTTTTTAAAATAATTTTATTTATATAAAACACTTCTAATTATACTTACTATAGGTATACATATTATACTTACATATCTTTTTAATCTAGAAAATCCATGTAACTCTAATATTTACTTCCCATCTATTAATAAAAGAATAATCACTGAACAAATAGCATTCCGATAATTTTTTTGCTCTTCAGTTGTATACATAATAATTACTTTTGCTTAATCAATTAAGAAAGAATATTTATTTACATAAACATGCAAAAGTTTTTGATCGCAATTTGGAACAAATTTGCCTTTTTAATATTCATGCATTTTTTTTTTTGCGAAGAGTAAGGTGAACTTACCGGGTGTTTCACAAAGGACTTTGAAATTAACTTTGAAAATAAATAACTCGGAAACGGTGATAGATAGAAGCATGAAACCAGTGATGTTTATTAAAAAACCCGTAAGAATCTGGTATAGACACCTCACATTTTTAGTTTAAAATATCGCCGATAGATAGCGCTGCAGGCAATTTTAAACTAAAATTTTGAGATTTCTGTATCATATTCTTACGGGTTTTTTTAATAAACATACCACTGGTTTCATGCTTCTATCTATCACCGTTTCCGAGTTATTTATTTTCAAAGTTAGGGGTCCTTCGTGAAACACCCGGTATGTGTTTTATGGCTACCATTGTTCCATGTCGTTGGTAATTTTTGAAACGCATCAATTTTGTATTCAGAGCAATAGATTAATTATTATTATAGGATATGTTAAATAGCTTGATTTTCGCCAAATGAAAGAAATACTGTGAAAGAAATAAAAAATAGAAATTAACTGAGAGAGTGAGCAGAGTTTTAAACTATGAATATTTTTTTTTAGGTATTGTAAACAAAGTAAATCGGCTGTTATGTAAGGTTGAAATATTTAAAAAAAAAATAATTTTATTAAAATAGGTAAACATATGTAGAAACCTAATACTACACGGGGTTTAGTATAGATATATTGTTATCCACATTATGATACTTTTATTTACAATGAAGGTAGAACAATCTGAAGAACTTTTTTATCGCTTATACTCTCCAACGGCTGTTAGTAAAGGCAAAATACATAATAAATTTTCTTTTAATGATTTCTAAAATTTGTGTACGCTATTATCAGTGTGCGTAAATTAAACTTAAAAATTTAATTTCAATTTCAAATTTAACATTAAAATTTACATCATTAAAATCACTTTAATCATGCAAAGATAAAATAATTCTACTTATGAACATTAGTTTTCCCCTAATTTTTAACCTTTGATTTTTCAACAAAAACGTAATATTTGAGCAAATAAATGGTAGACATTTTATTCAGCTCTTCTGATTTATAAGCATGTTAATTAATTTTCTTTTTTATAACTCGTTTTCTTTTTTGTTTTGAAATTAATCTGTTATACAATTTAAATTTCCAATTACATTTTACAAAATCACTTCTATTAAGCGAAAATAACATAATATATACTTCTACATACTTACTTATTTTATTTGAAATATCTTTAACTGAAAAAATACATTTTTATCTTTTTAAACTTTTATCACTTAAGAATAAATATTTACTTGAACAAACATGTAAAAACTATTGATCGCCATTTGACAACAAATTTGCACTTTTAATATTTATAGTTTTTTTTTTTTCTTGGCGAAGAGTGTGGTGCTCTTAAATGCTTTACAGTTACCATTGTTCCATGTCGTTAGTATTTTTTGAAACGCATTAATTTTATATTCAGAGCAATAGAGTAATTATCATTATAGGAAATGTTAAATAGCTGGATTTTTGCCAAATTAAAAAATGCTGTGAAAGAATTTAAGAGAGCGGGGAGATTTTTAAACTCTGTAACTTTCTTATTTGGTAGTGTATTAAAAAGTAAATAGGCTTTAATGTAGTGTAGAATTTATTCGTTAAAAGAAAAGTTTGAAAACATGTTTACTTTATTTGAAAATTATGCATTTACGTCATCTGGTTTTTGCTGTTATAGTGGATCACACTGTAAAAAATGACCAATGTTTCTTATTTTATGAAAATATGCTATAACCACGAACGAAACTATAATATAATCTTCTGAGTTATCCGAAATTTCAAATAGCATGTTACATTGTCTTTTGAATCCCCAGAAACGAATACATTTTCAAAATTTAAAGAATAATTTATAAAAACAAATTATTTTTAGCTGCCCGAATTTTTCAGAAATGTTTCCGAAGGGTTTTTATAGTGTATTAATGAGTGTCCTCAGCCTGGAATACCTGTTTTTCGAATGCTATCCATTCTGAAGTAAACATTTTCATGCTAAAAAAAATGTTTAACTGACAAACATGCAAAATTAACAGCGTTAGCAATAACATTAAAATTAAGATTATTTCTTTACTCTTTCATGTATAAATTAACTTATGCGGCTGAAAACGTGTACTTGAGAATGGATAACATCCAAAAAACAGGTATTCCAGCCTGAGGACACTCATTAATACACTATAAAAACCCTTTGGAAACTTTTATGAAAAATTCGGACAGCTAAAAATAATTTGTTTTTATAAATTATTCTTTAAATTTTGAAAATGTATTGGTTTCTGGGGATTCAAAAGACAATGTAACATGCTATTTGAAATTTCGGATAACTCAGAAGATTATATTATATTTTCGTTCGTGGTTATAGCATATTTTCATAAAATAAGAAACATTGGTCATTTTTTACAGTGCACATAAGATGTATTAAAATTGATAAATAAAATTGCTTATGATGTAGGGTAAATTAACATTCACTAATTGAGCCTGTATTCTGCGATAGCAAGTATCGTACAAAAAACTTGTTATAAAATTAATTTAATACATTGGCTGGCAGTAATACAATTTAAGATGAATCCCAGATACTTTACTCTATCATGTTTCAAAATCATTATTCATTGTAAAAAAACAAAAATATTTTTTAATGGATATTTTCCAACTATGATTTTTCAGCTTTCTTGGTGTTGAAAAGCATGAGGCGGAAAGTTTCAATTCTGACAAATTTCTATATTCTGTGTAAAAAATTTGCAGCAAAGTATCCGGTCATTCGACCGTTTTTATAGAAAACGGTTACATAACCGTAATTTAAGAGTATTCTGACCATAATATGGCCAATATTATTGTCAGAATAGCGTTAAATTACGGTTATGTAACCGTTTTCTGTAAAAACGGTCGAATGACTGGATACTTTGCTGCAAATGTTTTACAGTGTTTATATACGAGTCTTTTATATTTGTACATTTTCTAATTTCATAATATACCAAAAACGATATTTAATTTTTTTTAAGTAGAATTGTATATATTCTGCAAAACTTCTATAAATACCGAGTTAGTTTCTTAATTTTAATATACGATATTTCTAAAACTTATTTAATAAACGTTCATATCTTCTAACATATTTAAAAAACAATCAAGAAAAATTCAAAGGTGAAATTTTCATTAATTCACAACAGGTGAAAAGGATTATTCCTATAGGGTACGCATTTTTTAGGACAGTTTATCTAATGTTTATAACCCAAGATTTACTGGAAAGAAAAGAATTTTCCCTGTTAACAATCTTTAGAACTATACATTATCTATAACCCAAAGAATAATTCAAAACAATTAATGACATGTGCACAGCATAATTGCAAACCTTAAAATGTTCTTTCGTAAAATGTAGTTTAAAATGATCCACGTTAAACACGATTTATAATCAGAAAATTTATTTGATATAATTTTATTTAATTTCATGGTTCTACGTTGAACGTTTTTTGATTTTATATATATATTAAAAAGAAAAAGTCTGGTTCAAAACATGTTTAACCGGCGTCAAATTAACCCACATCTTACAGAAGAATACTGGTGGTTGGCAAGTAGGACTCAGTATTGAAATGAATATTGTAGAGTATTTAATCAAAATGTAATTTATATTGAAATTATCACGTTGGTTTAGTGTTGTATATTACATGATTTGGATATTTACTTGAACTGTATATATTGAAAAACCATGCGTTGGTTTATTATTCCAATGACATTGAAAATCGCTTTGAGAGTAATGTAAAAACATGCTTCCGATATGTATCAAATGCAAGAAATTTGGTTAATCATAGGGTGTCTTATTATAAGACTTAGGATTAGCTTATAATTGTTTTACATTAATTATTATTGCATTGAATAACATTATTGAAATAAAAATATTAAATATTACATTATCCTTTAAAAATTGCGTTCATCCTTAGTCTACCTGTGGAATTTTTGCTTTATCAATTGTTTTTAGTTATTTAGTCTCAAAATAAATGACAAATATATGCACTTTTAATTTTTTTTTTATTATTTGGTTGTTATAGTACCGTACACTGCACTGTGCAGTGGGAAAAGCTGCAATAATTCCTTGATAATTTTCATACAAAGTATATCTAAAACTATTATACTACAGATATATCGTGAAAACATTTCAGTATTACATTTACAAGTCATAATAAATACAACAAGAACTAAAAAACATTGACCAGACATAGATTATTAAACACTTTCGAATACTAACAAAATGTTATAAAGAAATTTCATTTTTTTCGTAAAATGAAATGAAATATCAAAAGAAGTGATTTAAAAAACACACAACTCAATATAAATCCTATTTCAGCAACTGCTGTCCATATTAATGTGTATGTATTCTTTCATGCAGCCATGCATATTATCTATAGTATTTATACACCCCCCACAATACACTCAAAATTAGATAAATTTAAAAATGCATACCACAGCGGAAAACACACTTCCAGCAATTATCGATCCTAGTCAGTCTTATAACCGAATTATTTTGTGTGCCTCTGTTAATGAGCAAGAAATGCTAGTCACTCCATAATCTATATAAAACATGTTATAGTGCACCTCAGTGATGCATAACAATCTCATTATGTTTGAAATATTGTACCATCAATAAAAAAACACCGCAAACAATGTTTTCACATGTACCTTGATATATAGGAATTATTTGGAATTATTTCGTGTGTCCGTGTAAACAAACTATGCATGCGACACACTTCATTTATAAAAAAATACATGGCAATCCGAGTATATTTACGAGAGTTAGAGTACGGCTAGACGGACAGACAAACCGAATTCATAAACGCTATTCAACCATGTTGGAAAGTGTTAAAAATTGAGCAAAGTCTAAGCGTTGAGAGTGAAAAGGAAACGGGGTAATTCGGATAGTTGTAAAATAATCTGGTTATAACAGCAAGTGTTGATTGGATATCAACACCTTTACCGTATTCACTTGTGTATGCTGCGCTGTTTTTATACTAACATTTTATCTAAAAATCGGGGAATGCGCGTAATACACGAGGATTTCATACTTGAAGACCACTTCTGTGGAACTTCCCATACTATTATATCTCGTCTTTGGTCACTGTTTGGTCGTTTCATTAGGATTTTATATATATAGGGTAGATATAGAAAAAGGGACGGTAATATGGACCCCGTATTTTCAGAAAATAAAATCTGAAATTAATGTATTAAGTAGCACGTATTTTATAAAGTCCAAAGCGATTGTTTGTGAGACTTTTACTTAAATAAATAGGTCAAGTCCGAGTATTACTTGTGCTCAAAGGTTTCCGTACATTAAATTTATTAATTACTGCCTGCAATACTACAAAAAGTCGTTGCTAAAAGAATAGTAAGAGTTTGTAAAAAACTATACAACGTACGCTTAGGTATAGTTATATATACTAGAAAGTATAGATGGATGTAATGAACATTCAGAGTTATGAATCTAAATAGTAACAGATATCGACATTCTGTATGACATTTTTTTATCCTTATACAAATTGGTTTATGATGAATAAAAAATGAATGAATAAAACCACATTACACGAGGATGTTGGAGAATACATTGTCAATAATTGTGTTTTACCTGCTACTAGATTCTTCAATGAATGGACTTGGAGCAGGAGTTAAAAAATATTCCGACATTTCATTTCTAGTTTTGTTTCTGAAGTTGACATTGAAATGTCCTGAGATAATTAAATTTTGACATACCTCGACATATCTAGCGATGTGTAATTGTTTTACGTATGCGAGTATATTTTCTTTGAACAGTTGTGATACTTTGTTTAACCATCTACTTTTTTTACCAAGATTTTGTTGAGATTTCTTTTCATATGTCTTGTGTTCTATCCTATTCCTAGCTCTTACACATATCATAACTGAATTCTATTGGAATGAAACGCGGTGAATATTTCTCACTCTAAGACTGCGATAGTACGCTCGAGGTACCTCTCGATAGCTGCCTCGAGCGCCCGTCAACTCTCCATCTGAGCGCCTGCAAAGTAAAGTTTGTGTGTACAAAGTTTAAACTTGGCTGAGTGTCAACCACGCTTCGGAAAGGTGTCGTAGAGTTGCTCGCGAGAAGTCACCTGTTAATCATATTTGACGTAACAGTAGGCAGTTTGGAGATTTCTAAAAAAAAAAAAAAAGAAAAAAAAAGAGGCGCGAAACATTCTGACTCATTTTTAAACATAAAAGCATGATACTTGTAGGCATGATTAGTGAAATGATATGTAATCGAAAAGTTTTTCATTATAAATGAATTATATAGTGAGTTATAAGCGATTGTCGTCTCAAAACTACAGACTTTTAATGTCTTGGAATTAGTCTATCAATTATTTTTAAGTAATTGCCTTCAATGATGGAATTCAATTGGAATGGAAAACGTTACTATTTATCACTATGATTCACCTTACCTAAAACAAAGACCTTGTAATAAGTTTAAACTTTGCTTTGTACCAAGTTAGATTCGAAGGGAGATCGCAAAATTGCAACATCGCCTTCGTCCATGCCGGGTTTTTCTCGATACGTTTTTAATTAATATATCAGATAATTACCGACAAATGATTTTGAAACTCATTATCAACAATCCTTGAATGATTCCGCGTCGTTAGGTACCTCGAGCAAAGTAAAGTTTGTGTGTAACGGAAAAATGCGATTTTATAAAAGACTATGTGATCTAGGATAATCGTTATAGTTTTCTTAGAAGGTTTAAATAAACTCCTACTAGCCCTAATTTTTTCATAATTTTAGTTTCAGCAGATTCGGAAATAGAAGGCAGGGGAGGGGAAGGCATAATTTTGTAGTACATTTTCGACGATATCTTTGAAAATATAATACCTAAAATTAAAGCAAATATATTTTTGAGTTCAGTGTTACAAGATCTTTCGAACGATATCACACACGGTGTATACATATAATGTTTTTTTTTTCAAATAACTTAATTAATATCTAGACTAATTGCCTACAATTTTTTTTGAAAATCATTTCTTCAAACTTCAGATGATTCTTTGTCGATAAATACTTCGAGGGCGCTTCAACGCCACCGCTGAGCGCCCTCAAAGTAAAGTTTGTGTGTAACGGTAAAATGCGATTTTCTCAAAAACTATGTGACCTAGTATAATCGCTATAGTTTTCCTTCAAAGTTTAATTAAAGTCCTACTACCCCTAGTTTTTTCATATTTTTAGTTTCAGTAGATTCGGAAATAGATGGGGGGGGGGGGGACATATTTTTGCAGTACATTTTCGAATATATCTCTGAAAATATAATACCTAAAATTAAAACATATATATTTTTGAGTTCGGTGTTACGAGATCTTTCACATGATATGCAAAAAGAAATTTAATATTTCTCAAGTAACTTAAGTAGCTCCCTTCAATTTTTCCTAAAACTATTTATGTATGCCTAATAATCCAGACATGTGTGGATCAATAGCCTTTATAAATCTCCCAAGTTTGAACTTTCCACGTCCCATAGTTTACGAGAAAAGCGACTCTGACAGACGGACAGACAGACACAGGAGTGATCTTATAATGGTTCCGTTTTTACTTTTTAAGTACGGAACTCTAAAAATGAAAAATGTCTCCGATGGAACAATGCGGATAATATGGACCAGTGTGGGCCATTTAGTGGCTACAGTGATAAGAAAATTGTCATCTAACTGTTGAAGAAAGTTATTCTACAGTTACGGAATTTATACAGCCTGAAACGTCTAGTCAAAAACGCAGAATTAAAAAAAAATACTTGAATCCAGCAACAAGGATATGAAAGAAAAACGAAATCACTTTGCTTGCAAAACTTTTTAAGACGATGAAAACCTGATTACCTCGCTGTATATTTCAGCATCAAGCATAACTGACCGGCTGCCTGATCTCATCTAGTTGGTGGTACTTGAGATGTAGTTCCAATCAGTAGTCGAAAGGATGCACTTCTTCACCATTAATAAGTAACTGCAGGGATCTACACTCTTTCCTCTATTATAATATATTTATTTTGTATGTATTGAAATTAGTTGGTGAGTAAATGCAGCTCATGCAGATCCAGTTAAAAAAAAAAAAAATAAATAAATAAATAAATATATATATATATATATATATACACTATATTTCCAATGATGATCGGTCACTTGCGATTTTAGACGTTTTGTTAAATATCTGGAAAGATACACGAGGAATTATCCTGAAACTTCAGGAGTGTAAACAACATGATAAACGTCATATATTTCCGCGAAGATTTTTTTCCCGAAACCCCATAAGGGACCGTCAACAAATTGAAGAAAAACGAATGTATTTTGGATAACCCTGTAAAAACTAATATTGCAAAAGCATTCAAACTGTAGATTATGTTTAAGTGGATTATTGTAATAATTTGGGTTCATTTTTATGAAGATAGCATGTATACTCGAAGAGAAATTCGGGTTTTTATAAAAACGGTCCCAAATTTTACCAAGTTTTTTGCTTATAATTTGCAGAGTTTTTAATATAAAAACAAGTTTTTTTCAGAAAATATGACAATCAAAATTATACACAATACTCTGCAATCAGAATTAAAAAATAATAAAAATTGTATGAAAAATGAGCAGGTTTACTAAATATTGTTTCACAACGCATGCGCGAATTCAATCAAAATATACTGTGCATAATATATTAGCTAAATGTATAGACCAACTTTTATGAAAGTCTCAAAAACATAGCTTGAAAATTCTGATAGTAATCGCCGATAGAATAAGCTCGAAATTCGCTGTTCCCAAAAGGAAGCAAAAAGATGAGGGGTTGTATCCAAATATACTAGCTTATCAAAGTTGAGACATAATAAGAATGAAGTGTCTCTTTCTATATTTGATACAACCCCTCATCTTTTTGCTGAATTTCGAGCTTATTCTATCGGCGATTACTATCAGAATTTTCAAGCTATGTTTTTGAGACTTTCATAAAAGTTGGTCTATACATTTAGCTAATATATTATGCACAGTATATTTTGATTGAATTCGCGCATGCGTTGTGAAACAATATTTAGTAAACCTGCTCATTTTTCATACAATTTTTATTATTTTTTAATTCTGATTGCAGAGTATTGTGTATAATTTTGATTGTCATATTTTCTGAAAAAAACTTGTTTTTATATTAAAAACTCTGCAAATTATAAGCAAAAAACTTGGTAAAATTTGGGACTGTTTTTAGAATAACCTGAATTTCTCTTCGAGTATACAAGCTATCTTCATAAAAATGAACCCAAATTATTACAATAATCCTCTTAATCATAATCTATAGTTTGAATGCTTTTACAATATTAGTTTTTACAGAGTTATCCAAAATATATTCGTTTTTCTTCAATTTGTTGACGGCCCCTTATGGGGTTTCGGGAAAAATCTTCGCGGAAATATATGATGTCCATCATGTTGTTTACACTCCTGAAGTTTCAGGATAATTCCTCGTGTATCTTTCCAGATATTTAACAAAACGTCTAAAATTCAAACGTCAAAGTGACCGATCATCATTGGAAATATAGTGTATATCACGAAAGATTACACTAAAGTCAGTAAATAAAACAACGGCCATATTTAACATCATAGAAAGATTTTTTTTAAATACACTATAAAGTTTTTCTGTTTTCACAAAATAAACATTTACGAAGTTTACGATATAAAAATATAGAAGGGATCGGAAGAATAGTACTTTGAAAGCGAAAAGAGATAGACCTGTTAAAGTGATTGCATTGAACTACATTTCTTAAATAATAAAATATGAATTTAAGAAAGCAAATTTAGAGATTTATTGACTATTCCGGTGCCATTTTTTAAAATTTAATGGAACCGGAAAATATTTTTAGGTTACAAAAAATTAAAAGTAGCTATCCAAATAACAAAAAAATAATGTTTACTGAAATTTGACGAATATGTCATTTACTGAAATGAACATTTACTAACGGTTATTTTGCGTTGTATTAATATGATAATAGGCTACACTGTCAAAAAAAAATTCCTGAGGTTACTAAATTTTTTTAGTAAATTTGTATTTCACAGAATGTTTTAGTAACCGATTAATTATAAACCAGAATCGTTGCTAGCTGTTTTCTAGTAATTCTTACAGATTTTCTTGTAACTGAGTAAGAATACAAAAAAAAAAAAAAAAAAAAAGAAAGGTCGATCTTTTTTTTTTTTTTTTACAGCGTAATGGGAGAAATTTTGAAGACATTTGGAAAATGTTGTATTACAAAAGAATAAAATAGACGCAATAATTTTCCAATATTTTTCTTTTTTTTATCTCAAATTATTGATTTTACTATCTAAAATTAAAGAATGAAACATTTGTTTAAAATAAAAGCCTTAAAAAAAGGTGCATAGAAGCTTTTTTAAGTTAACTTTTTTTATCTGTTGTATTACTAAATGTTGAAACTTCATTTATGTTGAAACATAAATGAAGCCATAATATTATGTAAAGACATATTCTATCCTTACTGCATAGAGACAATAAAAAAAGTAACTTTACGGGCAAAATAATAGTAAATTTAAAGACATCTCCTGTTACAAAGTAGCCAGAGCCGAAAGGGTTTATATTCTTCCATAAATAATGTTCAGTTTTATAGAATGCAAATTTGAAGAAAATATCAAATTTTATGTTATATCTTTTATAGCGATATTTGACTAATCTTTAGGGTAACAATTTTGAATACTTTCTATTTCGCCTGGAGTGATAACACTAAATATAAAAATCTGAATATACGTATATTTCAAACTTTAAAAATATTAAATCCTTTTCAAAATTTATTTTTACATTTTTCGATACCACACTCCTCAAGGGGACAAGTAAAATAAATATATATTTTATTTTCTATTAAATAGTTATCGATATACATTTTAGAGCGATGAATTACTTTTGTAAACTTGCTTGCAATGACATGCATTCTGAGGTGAAGTCACATATCTAAATCATTTTTATGTGTCACAGGTGAAGAGTACTTTATCATCTTTGAAGCAGATTTATTTATTTTTATTTTCAGGTTAGCAATTTTTGATGCACTTTTCAAATGTTGTTATGTGAATTGTTTTACAAAAGAGATAGATTTCTTCAAGGAAAAAAAAAAGAAGAAAGAAAGAGAGTTTTTGACTGTCATACAAATCTCCTTGTACTGTTTAAAATACATACTGAAAAGATAGCAAAATTTACGCATTTTTTACTTGTTTGTCCAGCATATAGTAACTTCAAGTGTTTAAGTCTCAATTAAACCCCCCCCCCCCCAAAAAATCCACACTTCTAACAAAGGCGATTATACAATTCGTTTGTATATATGGTATGATTCGCTACCGCATGTACAAGCTTCTGAGAAGAGCAGGTTACTTAAAGACGAATCGGAATTAGATAGCAATGCATAGGTTCAGAAAGGCAATTGAAACGCAATGGAGAATGTGCAGTGACTTAAAGTCTTTAATGATCGTCCTTCGTGTAGCCCAATTACAGAAAACTTCAGGGAAGGTAGCACGACTACGGAAGGGCCCACTGGATAAGTTCTGAAGCAATTTTCGTCAAGTAAAAGTCATAAAGAGCGAATATGGAAGGGTTGGAGCATTTAATACATCGACGATCGATGCGGTTTCGAGATTATGTATTGATATCAGCTTTTTTTTAGCCTTACTTTTGAGTGTTCTGCGATTTTTAACAATAGAAAAATTAGTTGAAGAAAAAGTTTGGCTCAAATTTTGTGTTTCAAACGAAATTTCGTGTGCCGAACATATTGAAAATCTCCGAAATTTCGTGTAGATTTTGCACCACGATAATGCATTATCGCACAAAGCTATTGTTATGCTAGTGTTTTTTGGCCAAAAACGCAACGGATGTCATCGACCAAAGCACCGTACTCGCCTGATAGAGCACCGTGTGACTTTTTCCTGTTCGATAACTGAAAATACTACTTAAAATGTATAGAAGATTAGATGAGGGCTGACGTAATTGTATTGGACTCAGTGGCGTCAACTTTGAAGGCTACAAAATAAATTTTGTTGAATAAATATTTTTCTGTTTTATTTAACAATTTCGAATACTTTTTACAGAGAATGTATACCAACATTCACTTTAAAAAGTTTATAATTGATACAAAAAACAAAACAAAACAATAGGGGCTCTTTTTAAGTGTGGTGCACTATAAAAAATAGTTAACTATTAAAGAAGATTTATATTGTTGATATAAGCTTCTGCTGAAATCACCTTTTTTTATTTAAAGAAAAGAAGAAAACGACCATCGATTGAATAGTTTAGTAGAAAAGTGACAGCACAGTTTGAAAAGAGTGGTTCATACTCTTCGTCATATAAAGCAAAGTTTAAGATATTTCCAATTAAAAAAATCATGGAGCTTGTCTGAAAATCAATTAAGTATAGTGCTCAAGAATTGATTGATTGATATCTTTATCCTAATTTAAGAAACAAATTCTCGAAAAACATGTTTTGTCTGGTCAAAGATAGTAAACATTGCCTATTTTTTACGTCTTCCAATCAATATATAAAATTCGATTGTTTTGAAATTACTATAACTTTTAGAAACATGTGAATTATGAGAATTATTTAGAAACATGAACATTTTAGAAACTCTGCTATGTGATTATTTTTACATTCCAATCTTTCGTGAATTCATGGATAAATATGATGTAAAAAACTCTATCCCAGTAAAGTTTTACAGCTCTTTGAAGTAAATATCTTTTGATGGATAGTCTCTATTTCATATTGAGGCACAGACAAATCTCTTGCCTTTATGCATTTTTATGTGCATATAAATATAATGTTACATTCATGAAAGTTTTATGAAAAATGCATTTCAATGTAAGATTGTTTAAAAAAGTATATCATTTCTGAAAATATAAGGAAAACTACTTTTTTAAAAAAGAGTTCCGAAAAGCATTAATTTCGATATATTTTATATATGTTTACATAAGGAATATCTGCAAGATCAAAGAAAATAAATTACTCACAGTCTTCTCATATCTCCAGTAGAAAAAAAACCTGCGAGACGGATGTTTTCGTCGCTGATATTTTATTCAATCTGCAGATTAATTTCACAGAAATTTATTTATATCCATTAGCTTTTTCAAAAGATGAGAAAATTAAGGTTATTATTATTATTATTATTATTATTATTATTATTACTATTATAGTAAACCATTTTTTCTGTTTTTAGTGCAAGAAAACGCTGAAAATTCATAAAATTAAAAGTACCTAACTCGGTTTGTTTTAGTTGTACAGAAATGAATTTTTTTTGTTTTATTTGTTAGAGCACTATTCTTAATAGAAAAAACTTTCTCACAGACCCAAGGACCTTATAAAAATTTAAATTTCGTAACTTTTACAAAAATAACTGTTATGACGCAAATGACTTTTAGTACGATGGAGAACAAGATTTGAAATTTTTTTGCAATCGGAACTTTACTTCTAAAACTAACGCTTTAAGAATTAATTATAGAGCAACGATAAAATGATATTAAGATTATTATATATTACTATATATTATTATATATTATCATATATTATTATATTAACATATTAATATATTATTTTCATTTTTCCAAAATACATTAATTGCTAAAATTAAAAAAAGGCCTTTAATAAAGCTAAAAAACTAAATAAAACTAAAAATACAACACATTAATATCACATAATAAAATCTATTATAGTAGTTGTTTCAAGTTTTAGACAATTTCCTCATTCAATGTCCTCATCAAATGTCAATCGATCATTATGAAGCATTCAATTCTTAGTACGTATTTTTTTAAATCTCTTTTCATGCACTTTACCTTCTACCCTTTATTATTTTGATTATTTATGTTTTTCGTTTTGACTGTGTATTTGTAACTATATATTAGTGGGTTTTTTCTTTTACATTGATTAACAAATCTTCTCATTTTTTACATATCTGTAAACTCAACCAACATGTATTTTATGCATGTAGATGTACCGGTAAAACTTTTAAGTAACAAACTACATAAAGTACTACTGTAATTTGGTAAATATTTGTTCCCTGTTATTGTTGTACAGTGCCTACTTCCGCAACAATTAGTTTTATAGTTCCAATTGCAAAAATGTTTCAAACGTTGCTTTCTGTTAAAATTCCTCTTCCATTTATTTTTGTAAAAATTACGAAATTTAATGTTTTATACAGTTCTTGGGTCCCATAACTAAAATTTGGAAAAAAATTTCTCTCGCTCAAACAAGTAAAAAAAAAAAAAAAAAAAAACATCCCTTTTTTACGAAAAAAGTTTACTGACTTAGAATACTTTGAATTTTATGATTTTTCACCATTTTCTGGTATACTAAACATATGCCTAAGTTTTTAGTGCCGGAAAACTCTAAATATTCATAAAACTCAAATATCACGTCTAGGTAAGTTTCGGCCGTAAAAAAAGAAATATATATATATATATATTACTGTTTTACTTGTTAGAGTACTACGGAGAAAGTTTTTCTAAATATAACTCATAGCATACATAAGTCATATAAGAATTTAAATTTAATAACTTTTACAAAAATAATGATTTTGACGCAAATGGCTTTTGACGGGATGTGTCATTTAAAATATTTTTGCAAATGGAACTTTACTTCTAAAACTAAAACTTTTGGAATTAGCCATTGAACAATGATAAGAGGGGACACCCTGTATATATTCTTTATTATTTTATTATCAAGCATTCAATTCTCCGAATACGTTTCATGTACTTTTCTCTTTTCATGTACTTTTCTCTTTTCATATACTTTTCTTTCTACCCTTCACCGCTCAGGTTATCTTTTTTTTTCTTCATGATTGTATATTTGTAATTATACATAGCGTTGTCTTAATTTTCCTGCCATGAGCAACAAAGTTGTCACATTATTTACATGCCTGTGCACTCAACCAACATGTATTTTACACCCAAAGAAGTATGTTTCATTCGACAAAACTACTTCAAATAATTTGATAAACACAAAATTACAAAATTGGCGAAAATTAAATAGAAGTAATATAAATGAAATTATGTTCTTTTATTCACCATACATTTATTCTTTATAGCATTTACACGCACTATACAAAGTAGGCCAAAAAAAAAGGCTTTGACACATTTTAAAATTCAATGAAAAATAGTAATAGGCGTACAAGAATTCGGTTTGGATGAAAATGCTTCTTGTCATTGAAAGTTTTTTTAAGCAGATTAAAAAAAAATAGTTCAAAAATTTCCCATAGATGGCGCTATACATTCAAATATAAAAAAAAATCATCAAAAACTCATGATAACTAATTACAACCCATTATTTTAGTATAGAAAATTGAAAAAAGACATAATATCCAATGAAATGGCTATTTTATTTTCTCTTTGCGACAATTTGGCGACTAAAATGTATGGGATGTTCTTTTTTGTTTGTTTGTTTGGACGACTCTGAAATATACTACTATATTTCAACGTGCAGAATGAAATTGAATACCATCTAGATGTAATTCAAATAGTAGATTGTACAAAATAAACGTCGGTGACAGCTTATTTTTTGTGCCTTTATATGCTTTTTCTCAGTTTTGAAGGTACAACGTTATGTTTGGGCAAATTTTTAACTAACGTTTGGTTTAAACTAAATTTTCGGTCATTAGAAGCTTTTTCGCCCAAACCGCACACTCGTACGTCAATTATTTGGTTTTTGTGATGAATTTTAAATGTGTCAATGACTTTTGGCTCATCCTGTATATCTTTAGAAGTAGTGAGTCGCCAGTGTGAAAGGGCTAAAAATTTGCAAACAAAAGGGATAAAGGCTACAGGAAGAAAATTAGAATGTCTACATAATACAGGCTGCAGTTATTATTCTATCTTTTAACTCCGCCCGAGTCCATCAACTGAAGAATGAATTTGCTTTGAAAAGACAATAATTAAGTTAACATTTCTGAGATTCAGATTATGTAAATCTGATATGAGAAACATTTTGAATAATTCAGGAGAGAAATTTGAGTGTAATTAAGGGGATATATTGTTACAGAATAACGAATTTGTTTCTTTATTTATTGATATTCGGAACTTGAAAGAGATTAAATCTGTATTAATTTCATTGTTAGATTTAAATTGTACAAAATTTTAGAAAACAGACTTAATATAAATAGGACAAAAACGTGTACTCAATCACATATTTACAGTGAAAACTGTACATCTCGGAATTTACTAATACCCCTGCATTTTCATGAAAAATCTAAAGCATTTTCCTGGTATATCTCGAATTATTTGTTTTCTTTCAAAATTTGTATAAGTAGAATTTCTCACAACAGTGTCATTTCCGTTTCGGCACTCGCAATTCATATTAGCAGCAAAAATCTTGAAATAGACAAAAGAAGACACTGTTAAAATAGATAAAATAAATGGTAAAAATTCAGAAGAAAATTAATTTTTTAAAAGTGAACTGAACGTTGAAACGTCATGATCTCTTTAGACACTGTTAAAACAGTGCCAAAATACTGTTAAAACAAATAAAATAAATGAAAAATTCAGAAGAAAATTAAATTTTAGGAAGTGAAGTGAACGTTGAAACTGCACGGTCCCTTCATGGTTTATATGGTTCCGAAACAGGCTCGGGCTTTGGGCTCGGGTGAACTCGGTATAAATATGAAAATTTTATTTATTCACGAATTGAAGAAAAAAAGAATAAACTTGCTATCTGAGTACATTGCTATCTTAAAAGTATTTCAGTCATTTAAAAAAATCTGTTTGAAAAAAAAAATTATTTGTTGTTGGTGGGATATAAGGAGAAATATATACTATTCTACTTTTGTATGGTCAGTGTTAGTAACACAAAGAAGTCGTGGGATATCCCTTGTCTATCCCATAGATATCTATGGTCTATCCTCGCTTTCTATTTGAAGTCCTTTTACAGAATAATTTAAAAAGTAGAACTCATGTCTTTCTGCCACGGTTGTAGAATGATATATTAAAAGATTAAGAATTATAACTTTTGTAAATTGTTGTACTAACTCTGCATAAACTGTATTGAAAAGAGGAGACATTTACAATATTGGGCTAAAAGATTGGAACCGGATTCTTGTTACTAATGTGGAAAAATAGCATCAAAACGTGAAAAAACACTAAAAATTGCATAAAATATTAAATTAAAAAAAATCTGCTCAAAAATTCCAAAATCGGGCTTCGAGGTGCAAAACTACTTGCACCTTCCCACCAAATTTTGTAGCTCTGCCTGCAGCGGTTTCTACAGAACACAGCCGAGAAACACGCATACAAACACACACACAAACTTCCTTCTTTATTATAGTTAGAGATATTCTGAATTAAATTATCTTTCCTTTGATGTATAATATTATTCAAATCCGTACTTTAAAATTTAGTGCCCATTATGAAATATCAAACTTTTGAAATCGAGCTTTTCCAATAGGTTTCAATAATTTTGGCAACTACTGTAGATTTCGAAACATTCAGTATCATAATGGTACGCGAAAGACTTTTTTTTGTGACAATAAAAGAAAAAACGGAAGTTATTTCACAAAAAGAAAGCATAAAACTTTTAAATATTAAAAAAATTCGACTTTTCAAAAAAAAAAAAATTGTTCTTTTTTGTTATACTTTTGAAAACAAGTTGCCATATAAAAAAAAGGGCCATTACCCCCCCCCCCCCCCTCCTAAAGATCAGAACAGTGTAACAAAGGAGCGTATGTATTATGTATATTAAACAAATGTATGTCAAGGATTATTCTACTTTGATAAACCACAGTTTAATGAAAATCAGGTCGAAATATATCATATTTTTTCGCGTACATTGCGCGATTTTTTACCTTAAGATTTACTTCTTAAACTGGGTATGTATGATACATGAGTTTTCGGGATTTGACTGACCTCTGTATATATGACCATTAGTCCCTGCGTAAAATGATTACTTGGAAATTTTGTATTTGAATCCATGAAGCAATACATTGTGAATATTCTGCAATTTTAGTACTAACTGTTAGATTTTAATAATTAAAATTTGTGAAGTGTTTTTCTTCGAAATGTTTCCTTCAAATGAAATATTAACAAAAAAAAAATCACGCGTCAAGCAACACATTCAGTATATTGTAACAAAACTTCACCGTTTAATATGATGAAAGATGTGATTCCCCAAGTAAACATTTTTGGAAAACACATAACACACTTGAAAAACAATTTCAGCAATTATCATCTATAATCGGAAAAATATCCGAATTCAGTTGTGCAATCCTGTATATGATCTATTTGTATACATACTACATAACATAAAAAAAAATTAGAGCAGTTACGAAACGCATAAAACAGTTGAGAATTCCCCTTCAACAATTTCCGTCAATAAGCGAAAATGTACTCATATTCTTTTGTACTAGCTCTGTATATGATCTACAGAATTTATGCACACCAAGTAATCTACAAAAAATAAGTTAAATTAAAAAATGCATACCACAATTTAAAACCCACTTCCAGCAATTATTGCTCGTACACAATACTGTAACCGAATTCCTTTGGATGTTTCTGTAAATGCACGGTAAACGTTATTCTACAGTATTACAGTACGTTATTCTACACCCTATTCTACAGTAAGCACTTTTTAGAGTGCCTTAGTGATGTACATCAGTTTCAACATGTTTGAAATAGTGTAAATAGTGTAACAACATTAAAATACACTGTAAACGAGTTTTCCCCATAGACCATAATGTAACTTAATTCTTTTGAGTGCCACTGTAAATGAATTACACTGCAAATCTTTATACACTTTTCAGAACACTTTTTAGAACACTTTTTAGAACACTTATTTTGTCACCTTTTTTAGAACACTTTGATGCACACTTTTTGGAACACTTTAAAATATTTCTGAGAACACTTCTTTTGTTCAGCATACTTTCTAGAGCACTTTTTGAAAGCGATGATTTCACAAGTGTGCCCAAAGGTGCTCCCAATCCGTTCTCAATCTGTTCCCAAGTTTAGATTTAACAGATATCCTGAGCAGAACACTTTCGGTACACCACATTCAGAACACTTTCTTTATCGCGGAGCACATTCGGAATACATTAACGTAACTGGAACACTTTTTTTGAATCAAAGTGTTCCAAATATTTTCCCAATGTGTGCTGGGAATTTCCAGTGTACAAATGCTACACACTTCATTTCCCATGCCGAACATGCCATAGTAAACCTTAATTACATGGAAATCCGAGTATATATACGCAAGTTAGAGCACGGTCAGACAAAACGAATTCCTAAACACTTTTCAACTCTGCTGGAAAGTGTTAAAAGTCATAATGCCCGTGTTACAGGAGGGTGCAGCCATATACGAATAAATACGGTAACTAATTCATTTATCTGTTGAATTGTAATTATTAATTAAATATTCTTTATAACATTTACGCGCATTACATATTAGCAATTTATCAGCTGATTATAAGAGTGAATTCAAAATATGATAACAAAAGGGGAAAAGCCAGTCAGAAAGAAAATTAGAGGGGGTCTGTATAATACGGGTGGCCATGTGTTATTCTGCTCTTTCATAAGGCCTGCGTCTCTTATCCGAAGAATGCATTTGCTTTTGAAAAGACTATAATTAAGTTACAATTTCGGAGATTCAGAGTATGTTAATGTGATATTTGAAACAACAGTTTGAATAATTCAGAAGGAAAATTTTAATGTAATTAAATGGAAATGTAGTTTTAGAATAACGGACTAGTTCATTTACTCATTGATATGTGAAACTTTAAAGAAATTAATTCAGTAATGATACTGCCACATTGATATATAAACAAGAACGAAAAATCATGCATACGGCACAGATTATGAAACGCCTTCCGACACTAACAGAATATTATTTAGAATTTTTTTTTTTTCATACGATGAAATGAGATATCTAAATAAGCAATTAAAAATCCATTTTCAGCAATTGTTGCCCATATTCGAAGTTTTTCGTGCAGCCCTGTATATGACCTACAGAATTCGTAAGCAACACGTAATACACTAAAAAATACACAAAATTACCACAACGAAAAGAGCATTTCTAGCAATTACTGATCATAGTCAGTCCGTTAACGGAATTCTCTTGTGGGTCTCTGTACATGAACGATAAATTCTGCGCAATCTATAAAAAATAAGTTGTATTGAACCTTAGAGATCCTTTTAAATTTCATTAAGTTTCAAGTATCATAACATGTTCAAAATGCACCTTAAACGATTTTCCCCATAGAATATATCATAATGTAAAGGAATTATTTTGTACGGCCCTGTTTGAACTACAAATACTACTAATTGTATACTCCGGTGAAAGAATGTTTTAGTCCACCTCAGCAATTCATATTAATTTTATTATGTTTGAAATAACGTAACATCAATAAAATACGCCGCAAACAATTTTCCCTCATAGATCATAATGTAATGGAATTCTTTTGTGTGTCCCTGTAAAAGAGCTATTAATGCTATATACTTCATTTTCAATACCGAACAATCTACAGTAAATTCCTATATTGTGTAAAAATTTCATGCCAACCCGAGTATATTTACGAGAGTTAGAGCACGGACAGACAAACAGACAGTTTCAAACCATTCAAACCGGTCGGACAAACCGGTCAGACAAATCGGATTTATAAACACTTTTCAACTATGTTGGAAAGTATTAAAAAGAGAGATGATGGAGAGGAGAAACAGATTTATTTGTAGATTTTATTTTCGTGTCAGAGTGACTAAAATTAATTAATATATATATTATTTATGTAGATATATATATTTAATATAAAAGATATGGCTGAAAAGTATGGGCGCGTTGTTTGACGTTGCTATTTCACAACTAAAATTGGGGAAAGCAGGCTTATTTTTTTGTAGCATTTTTTATTAACTTTCTTGTATATTCATTTACTTTCGACGTGCTTATGAAGACCTGTGTTCTTTGTTTAACCATAGCTCAACAGGCGGCAAATGAAGAGACAACTTCAAGGATTACATCTCTGTCGAAAGTCCAACTTCAAACTGTCCAGAAGGTCATTTACGCAGTGAAAATCATTAGGAAACGCTTATGTAAAAAAGAAATTATTCTGACCGGCCTCTGTCAGCGCCTGAAGAATTCGCAACATCATCAATAAGAGAATTTCCCGAAAACACGATGTAATCTTGAATTCATTTGCAAAGAGTCTGGATATTTCTCGTCAAAGTGTCCAGAACACCCTCGCACTTTATAAAAACACCCTCGCACTTCATAATTATCGTTTGTACCACGGGGAACATTTGTCAAGCTAAAGGAGACTAACGAGATGAAAGAAGATGTTCCAAATTTTCAAGATGCGCCGTGTAAAAGATGTTTTGTGGTGAAATAAGAAGATCTTCTCCATTCAGGTGGTGTACAACCATCAGAATGATCGGCAACTGATATGTTGAATGAAAGAAAAGCAAACAAAAGAAAAAATCATCACCCAATCACTTTTTTTGAAAGGATTAATGATTTGGGTAAAAGTTACCGTCATGAGAAAAACACCTTTAATTTTTATTGATAAAAACGTAAAGATTAATGCTAAAACATAGCAAGACAAAGTAATGGCTAAAATTGTGGTCTCGTGGAAGCAAAATAACTCTAATGGAATCTACCAGCAGAATTTGGACCTTTACATGGAGCAAAAACGTCATTGGCCCTTTTCGACGTCCATCTGCATGGATATTTAACAGATGGATGGGCTTCGAATAGTCGGACCTTAGTCCACTGGACTTCTGTGTTTGGAGGTTACTTAGAAGAGTTAACTAACAATAAAATCTCCAGTTTGGACTGTATGCAGCGCGAAATTATCAAGGCTTGGATGATTTAGACCAGAGTTATCTGCGGCGAACCGTCAATTCTGTGATCTCACGTTTTCAAGCTTGTGTAAAAGCGAATGGTGAAAATTTTTAATAATTTGTTTTAATATTGTTAATTGTTATATTTTTATTTTGTTAGAATATAAAATGTCATCAAGTAGAGTATAGTTTTGAAAATTTAGCATTTTTCTGCGCGCCTTTTTAGCCACCCTGTACTTTGCCTTAATTTTGGTGATTAAATGAAATCTGTAGACGAGAAAGATTTTTGATGTTTTTAATTGACAAATTAAAAACAGTCAGTTCAAAATTAAAAAAAATATATAATAAGGAGTGGTTTAAAACTTTTTAAATAACGTTTTGACAGTTGTCTAAAACAAATGGAGACCACCATGTCGCAAAAATGATAAATTCTTACAAAGATAAATTGTGAAAAATATATAAACAAATATTTCATTAATTAATACGACAGCGATTATGACTTAAAAATACAAATTAGGAAATGTCCATTAAAATAGCACATGACTTTATGTTTGTTTTCTTTCATTAAAACTGTTGAATCAAATCACGTAAGTTTTTAGAAATTAACCTAATGGTAAGCAATCTAAAATAAACAACTTAAAAAATTGTACACTGGAAAAAAATGTTGATTTTACGGTATAATACTGTCATTCCAGCTGTATTACTGATTATTTCACTGTTTATTATTGTTAATTTTACGATATAATACTAGCAGCTTGGATGCTAGTGTTATACCGTAAAATCATTAATTTTTTGCAGTGTAGAAATACAGAATTAAAATTAAAATTGACTGTTCAATGTTGCTCGATTGTTACTTATTAAATTAGCTCACATGTTAATGGAAATTCGTGAAATTTAGATAATTTTTTTAAAACTTCAAATCAAGCCGTAATATGTACTGTCAAACAATAATACACCAAAAACAATATCGCAAGTACATTATTACATGGTCTATTTCTGTGTGTTGGGTTTTTAAGAATTTTGGATGTAGATCTACTACAGTTTTTTTCATTCAATGTACGTTTCTAGTAGTGCGGTAATACCACGTTGTTAATTAAACACACTCATCGAGACAAACCTGAATAGCATAAGAGAACTTAGAGATGTCATTAATGGGTTTAATTAAGGAATGCGGTCATTCCACGGAATTTCTAGATAAAAGGGTTTGTCGGCCCATTTTTAATTTTTACCATATTTTGTAAGTGGAAACCTGTAGTAAAGAAGGTAAAATACATTCGAAAAAAAAAATCTGTTTTAAAAATCGTGTTTATTAGAAAAGATCAAAGAGTACGATTTTGCACTTTTTTTTTACAAAATTCAATGTTTTATAAAGTCTTGAATATATATTTTTTAAACTAAGAAAGATAAACAAAAAATTTAAAATGATCTGAAATCTACACATTTTTTTCTATCGGTTCATACGACATGAATCCGCGGCATCTCCCTTTCTGAGAATTTTATTGTCACAAAAGTCATTTAAGAATGACGAATAAGATATACGAAAATATTTGATTTTACGGACTCTTACGTTGTTGACATAAAGCTAAACTGTGGTAATTTCGTTTATGCAATATTCTAATACAGTAATAAAATCTGTTGGTGATAAATTCTTCTGTCTGTTGAACATTTAATTGCAAAACAGAAGTACAGCTGATTCCAGGAATATTTCTTCAAATAAATCCTGAAAAATTATTTAATAAAATGTACCGTTCTTTTACTTCGTGACTCACTGTAATTTCTCCAATTTCAAGATTCTATATTTTGAAGGCTAATTAGAAGCCACAGATTATAGACATTCTATATAGAGGTCTGTTTTTGGCAAATTGCTTATGGATACAATTTTCCATTTTGAGTTACAAACTGTCAAAATGCTGATTTTTGAAAATTTTCAAGAACTGACATTATGACTAACATTTCAGTATTTTTTTAAAGTATTCCAGTTAAAAAAATAATAAATAGATCTAAAACATTTACATGATCTGATAGGAAAAAGTACACTGTAAAAAAAAAATCTGTTGATTTTACAGAAAAAAAAAACTATTAGCAAAGACGCCAATAAAAATCTGTTTATTTTACGGAAATAATCAGTATTTACAACGAACTTTCTGTTATTTTAACAGATTTTGTCCGGAATTTAATTATAAATACAGATTACTTACGTAAAATAAACAGTTTTTTTAATGTGAAGTCAACAGATTTTTCTTAGAGTGTATGGAGATTTCTGATTTTTTTGAATTTTTTCGTTAGTTCAAAAATTATACACAATATTATAAATCTTTCAATTTTATAAAAAATTGAAAAATCGCACTCTTCAAACCCGTCTAATCAGAAAGGTTTTTAAAATAAAACCTTTTTTAAATGGATTTTAATTTTTTCTCTATAAAGGTTTTCACATACAAAGTGTAGAAAAAATCGCGCGGCATCAAAATAAATTAAATTTTGTTTCAATTCATGGGATTAACCCAACACTAACATAAAGTTATGTGACACATTTATAACCAAATTGAAAAAATGTTTTCAGTTGTTAAAATTTAATACAATATTTTTTATACCTAGATAGGACCTTCAATCACGCCTAATTTCATGACTGCCATTCATGTTACAAAAAACAAAATCGTTACAATACGTTACTTTCGCATGGGCCCTGATTATGAAAATTCACTGCTTTGAAGTACGCTTGGTAGAAAGCGCAAACTAATGAATTTATTTTTAAAATGTTATAATTTTTTCCCGGTTTCTTTTTTAAAATATGTCAATAGGGAAGAAAAAAAAAACATTATTTAAACTATTTATTCAGAATTTCAAAATTGTTTTCTCAATGTATTAACCATAATTTAATATTAAACTATTAATTGATTGAAGCGCATTTAAAAAAATACTCTCATTTTATTATTTTTTTATATTTTATATTTTTTAGTGTTTAAAATATTTCGTTGTTGCAGTTTCAAAGCTAACTGGCATATTTTGGCGAGCGTGGTTTGACGCATAATGAACTCCATTGTTTTTATAACTCGTATATAGATGTAACCTAAAAAAATATTTTGAGATTTATCAACCACGAATTACAATTCAGAATCAATTTACTAATATATAATTTGATTACAAATTTTCATCTTTACATACAAAAACCAAAATAAGTTAAATAAAAGAATGTAAAAAGATCAGAGTATACCACTTTACTAAATCTCCTTGTAAGCATAAATTTGTCTCAACAAATAATTCCCTAATCGGTAGAGATTAATAGCTTTTCATCATGCTTTGTTTGCTTGGTGAAACCCACAATCGATTTTCCACAACCCATTAGGAAAGTTCGATAATACGCAAAATAAAGCAATATTTATAAAATGCATGAATGATGCAGAGAAATCGATTCATGCAATAGAATAAATAAGTGAACTTCCAGAAAATAAAACGCCAAAAAGAATCCATTTTAAAACATATCATATCTTCGACTGTATCGGATACGTTCCGCCGAATTATTCCAGTGAATTATTCAAAGCTGTCTAACACACATCATATATTTCAGAATTTCTGGAGTGGCAATTTAATTAGAGTCCTTTCGCACTTGACAACATCAACGGAGAGACAGATTTAGACAGCGCCGGTTTGAGAACGATTAATTTCTCACTAGGCCGCCTCTTTTGAATCACACAGAAGCCCCCCCCCCTTCTCTAAATGACTCCCCCCTTTTAAAACACTCTCTGGAGAATGGAGAAGTGGAGCACAGTAAATATTTTCAGCTAATTTAATTAAAATCAAACTGAGTTATTTATTTCCAGATTCTATTTACATATTTTATTCTTTATTTTTGACTTTTGTTAATCAATACTTCAGTTCTTCTGCACAATTTTATGTAAAAAAAAAGGAATGAAGTATGATTTTAATTTTTAACTAATTTAATCGAAGTGAATTACTTATTTCCAGATTCAATTTGCATATTTTATTCTTTATTTTTGATTTTTGTTAATCAATACTTCAGTTCTTCTGCCCAATTTAATAATAATAATAAAAAATGAATGAAACATGATTTTAATTTTCAACTAATTTAATCAAAATCAAACTTAGTTATTTATTTCCAGATAGCAATTACATATTTATTCTTTAATTTTGCTTTTTTGTTAATCAGTATTTAAGTTCTTCTGCACAATTTAATTTAAAAAAATGAATAAAGTAAAAAATACTCTTAATTAACTTTAGGATTACAGTAAATACAGTTAAATCAAATTGTATGTGAATAGAAAAGTGGAATACAGCAAATATTTTCAGCTAATTTAATTAAAATCAAACTGAGTTATTTATTTCCAGATTCAATTTGCATATTTTATTCTTTATTTTTGACTTTTGTTAATTAATACTTCAGTTGTTCTGCACAATTTAATGTAAAGAAAATATTGAATGAAATATGATTTTAATTTTCAGCTAATTTAATTAAAATCAAACTGAGTTATTTATTTCCAGATTCAATTTACATATTTTATTCTTTATTTTTTGACTTCTGTTAATCAATACTTCAGTTCTTCTGCACAATTTTATGTAAAAAAAAGAATGAAATATGATCTAATTTAATCAAAGTGAGTTACTTATTTCCAGATTCAATTTGCATATTTTATTCTTTATTTTTGACCTTTGTTATTCAATACTTCAGTTCTTCTGCACAATTTAATGGAAAGAAAAAATTGAATGTAATATGATTTTAATTTTCAAATAATTTAATCAAAATCAAACTTAGTTATTTATTTCCAGATAGCAATCACATATTTAATTCTTTAATTTTGCTTTTTTGTGAATGAGTACTTCAGTTTTTATGCACAATTTAATTAAAAAAAATTAATGAAGTAAAAATTACTCTTAATTAATTTTCGGATTACAGTAAACACAGTTAAATTAAATTGTATGTGAATGGAAAAATGGAATACAGCAAATATTTTCAACTAATTTAATCAAGATCAAGCTTAGTGACTGATTTTATTCATTTCCAAATTTCTTTTGCAGATTTTACTCATTAATTTTACTTTTTATAAATCAATACTTCACACACTCTCACCTTTACAGAAGTCACTTTAAAAAAGGAATAAAGTAAAATTTACTTTTAATTGGTTTTACGATTATAGTAAACACGGTTAAATTAAATTGTATATGATCAGAAAAGTGTAATACAACAAATTTTTTCAACTAATTTAATCAAGATCTTAGTGACTGATTTTATTTATTTCTAGTTTTCTTTTGAATATTTTATGCTTTAATCTTTCTTTTTGTTATTCATTACTTCATTTATTTTGCATAATTTATTTAAAGAAAAAATTATTGAAATAAAATTTATTTTAATTGGTTCAAGATTACTTCAAAAATGATTAAACTATACTGTATGTGAACAGAAGATCAAGCTGGATGACGGATTTTATTTATTTTTCTCGATTTCATTAACGTATTTTAATTCTTTAATTTTACTTTTTCTAAATCAATACTTCACACACTTTTACTTTTGCAGAATTCAATTAAAAAATGAATAAAGTAAAATTTACTTTTAATCGGTTTTAGGATTACAGTGAAAGAGGTTATATTACAGTGTGTGTGAATAGAAAAATAGTATACAACAAAATATTTTCAACTTATTTAATCAAAATCAAGCAGATTAACGGACGGATTTAACTTATCTACAGATTTCATTTGCATATTTCATACCTAAATGTTCTTTTAAATTTATCAATACTTCAGTTTTTTTTGCTCTGTGCTGTATCTACAAAAACAGATAAAGAATTCTATGCGCATATAGTATAATATATAGTATAACTTTTGTTCATATGGATGTAAGAAGATTTAATTAGAGTTTTATACCTGAAATAGATGGCGTACATTACGATCACTTGTGACTACAAAAACTCAGATCAGCGAAGAGACACAAGAAAAACTTCGAAAAATGGCATATGGATGTTTAATGGTAAGTACGGCGAAAAGAAAATTCCAGAGATAACATTTAACGGCTACGTTTTAAGGGTGTATTCAAATCCAAACTGCTTATTTTGAGACACATTTTTAAATTCATTTTTGCTCTAAAATGTATCCAATTGGCAGCTTCTCTTATTCAGAAACTTTATAACGTCCATATTGTCTCAATTTTTTGATAAAGGCAGAATATATTTCAAAAAATGCTGTCAAAGTGGACATTTTGAACCGAATTTCCCGAAGCGATAGCGATGGAAACAACAACAACAAAAAATTATCGTACTGTGAAAATAATTGTTTGTAAATCAATTTCTAATTAATTGAACGGAAAATAAAAACATAGGTTTCTTATAAATCTCTTCATACATCACGTCACCAAGTTTCATGTTTTTACTTTTAAAAATGAGTCTGAAAATGTGTCTCAAAATTTTGAGTTGTTGACCATGGAAAAATATATTTTTTTGAGTGTAAAATGTAGTAAAGTAAACTGTAAAATGTAGAGATGCAGATTTGAAAAGGAAATATTCTTCTTTCTCTTTTTTTTATTTACATCAAAAGTATGTCTGCTAGGAATTAAGTGTAGTAGGATCATTTAAATAAAGGCGTTATCTTTAATAATAGAAAGACATAGATTTAAATACTGTTAATGGGATGCACGGATAAATTAAAATTAAAATGTAATTTCGAAATAATTAAATTAAATGCACATTGAAGAACACGAAAAGAGGGTTAACTATTAAGAAAAACATATATAATGGAAACTCCATTATAGCGCATTTATACAAAATGTAGGAACACTTTCGTAATATTGTGTTCTTCGGTTACAATGTTCTAATAGTCGTTTGTTTTCGTATAAATTTGCATGTCATGTTGATAAAATGGTTGTCTTGTTAACCCAGTTGCACCCAGTGTGCTAATTGAATTAAAGCCATGTTATTTTTAATTTAAATTACTAAGATATTATATCCACATCTATACTAATATTATAAAGTAGTAAAGATTGTTTGTTTGTTTGTTTGTTTGTTTGTTTGTAGGGGGTAATCTCTGGAACTACAGAAGCGATTTCAAAAGTGTTGGTGGAAAATTGATGGTGACAGTCCCTGCTCCAACATAGACTATATTTTATGTCGGTGCCACTATCTCCAGGGGGGTGCAAGAGCGAAAAACGTTCTAAAATTTCGATTTTTATTACACTGAAAGAGCTAGACACATGAAATTTAGCATGGTAGTTACTTATAAGATGTAAATGCTCTCTAAGAACAAATTCTAAAAAAATTCGAAATTTAAAAGGGTGAGATGAGCGAAAAGCGTTCTAAAAACATTCTTAATTACAATTTCTATGGAATCTCTTTAACTACCGAACCCTTTTCAAAAGTTATGGTAGCAAATTGATGGTGACAGCCCCTGCTATAACATAGGCTATATTTTATGTCGGTGCCACAACCACAGGGCGGTGCAAGAGTGAAAAACGTTCTAAAATTTCGATTTTTTTTATACTGAAGGAACTAGAAACTTGAAATTTAGCATGGTAGTTATTTATAAAATGTAAATGCTCTCTAAGAACAAATTCTTAAAAAATTCGAAATTTAAAAGGTTGAGATGGGGGAAAATCGTTCTAAAAACATTCTAAATTACAATATCTATGGAATCACTGGAACTACAGAACCATTTTTAAAAGTGATGGTGGCAAATTGAAGGCAACAGTCCCTGCTGTAACATAGAGTATGTTTTATATCGGTGCCACTACCACAGGGAGGAGGGTGCAAGAGCGAAAAACGTTCTAAAATTTAATTTTTTTTTTATATTGAGGGTGTTAGAAACATGAAGTTTGGTATGGTAGTTACTTATAAGATGTAAATGCTCTCTAAGAACAAATTCTAAAAAAAAAAAAAATCGAAATTTAAAATGGCGATATGAGCGAAAAGCGTTTTAAAAAAATTCTAAATTACAATTTCTATGGAATCTCTGGTACTAACTGAACCCTTTTCAAAACTTATGGTATCAAATTGATGGTGACAGTCCCTGCTGTAACATATGTTATATTTTATGTCGGTGCCACTACCACAGGTAGGTGCAAGAGCGAAAAACGTTCTAAAATTTCGATTTTTTTTTATACTGAAGGAACTAGAAACTTGAAATTTGGCATTGTACTTACTTATAAGATGTAAATGCTCTCTAAGAACAAATTTGAAAAAAAAAATTCGAAATTTAAAAGGGTGAGATGAGCGAAGAGCGTTCTAAAAACATACTAAATTACAATTTCTATGGAATCTCTGGAACTACAGAACCATTTTCAAAAGTGATGGTGGCAAATTGATGGTAACAGTCCCTGCTGTAACATAGGCTGTATTTTATGTCGGTGGCACTACCACAGGGAGGTGCAAGAGCGAAAACGTTCTAAAATTTCGATTTTTTTTTTAATACTGAAGGAACTAGAAACTTGAAATTTGGCATGGCAGTTATTTATAAAATGTAAATGCTCTCTAAGAACAAATTCTAAACAGAATCGAAATTTAAAAGGATGAGATGAGCGAAAAGCGGTCTAAAAACATTCTAAATTACAATTTCAATGGAATCTCTGGAACTACAGAACCATTTTCAAACGTGATGGTAACAGTCCTTGCTGTAACATAGGCTATATTTTATATCGGTGACACTACCACAGGGGGAAAGGGGGTGAAAGAGCGAAAAACGTTCTAAATTTTCAATTTTTTTTTCGACATTAGTGTGGTTTAATTAGTAATTTCTGAATTATCTGTGGCAGTAAAATTTCCTCTAATGAAAATAGGCCAACGAATACCACTTGGCATTTTTCAAGAATTAAGCGAGCAAAGCCGCGGGTTTTGCTAGTTTTATACTAAAACGAATACATATGAAATAAAATTTATTTTCGATTGATTTGAAGTTTGCAGTAAAAATGGGCAAGTTTAAAATATTATTAAAAATCAAACCCTCATCCAAAACACAAAATCAACGTGAAAAAATGTAATTCATCCTTTTCAAACACTTTATGGAAAAAGTATTGTAAGTGGATAGAAAAATAGAATACGGCAAATATTTTTATTTAACCCTTTCGTATTTGACGTACTAATAATAGGACATGACTTTGCATTTACCAATACTTTGTCTTTAGAATGACTTTTGCTGCTATCTGCATTTAGTGGTGATAGTACATGACTTTATATTTACTATTATCACTTCATTTATGTTTGCGCATTTAATAATAAAATTCGCTTTCAGTCGTATACACCATTGTTGAGAGTTTTATATCACACATGTGTTTCAGTTTTTAAATTTAAGAAATAGGAGCTACTTGTCCGAACCAAAAAACGTATAACAAAAAAGTTGTATCGGGAGGAAAATGTAGCTTCTCTATTCTTGTTATTAAGAATTCAGCTAATTTTACTCAAAAACACGCAGCTAAAATCCGTGAAATCCGAATATAGGAGATTCCTCGTTTTTATAAATATTGAATTTGAATGGGAATTCCAAAAAATTAGTCACATACCGCCAAGTTCGGAAAGCATTTGACGCTAGTAGATATGAGTATGAAGTTTTAAGCGAATGAGAATTGGAACAAGGCTTATAACAATGAATGAATATTTGCGAATGAAACATGTTCAATTATTTCATGTTCAATGAAATTGTCACAATGTTTAATGAAATTGTCACAATGTTTAACGAAATTGTCACAAAGTTTAATGAAATTGTCACAATGTCACTTATTGCCACAAATATGTCACTAATCGCTACAATGGTTAATGAAATTGTCACAATGTCACTTACTGTCACATGTCACTTAATGTCACTTATTTTCACACCAATTGTCACAGTTGTCACAATGTTCAATAAAACTCATAAGTTAAACCCTTTTATGGAAAAATCCCTTATTTTTAATCTGTTGTCTTTTTAAAGTAAAAATATTTAGACTAAAAGTTATTACAGTAAACCTAAAGGCTTGAAAAATCTTTAATAATCAGACGTACTCGTTTCGTACACACAAACGGTGATATTCTCGAGATCAGTAATGATAAATAAATTATTTTTGCAAAAAAATTGGAATATGTACTTTATAAACTAACATCGCGAGATAACAGATATCACGAAAGCAGGTGCTTTAATAAAAATGATCTTCTGAAAACATGATTTATTTTATCTTATTTTTACTTACCCATCATACGTAGTATAGGGTAAATCTTGTAATCATTTTGAAAATCGAAAAAAACATTTTGCCGTCCGTCTACGCTCTTTCTCCCGAACAAATTGATATAGAGACTTGAAATTTGCTAAGTACTTAGTATGTAATAATGGGAAGAAGCTTATTGAATTTCAGTAACCTTGATTATCCGGAACTATTTTTTCGGACTCTCGAAATATTCGTTCTGATAAAAGTTATATAAAAAATTTCGAAATTGTTTATTTTAAGGAGTGAATGGAGGAAATAAAAGACATGTAAAGAGGAAATAAAAGACAAAAAAAAAGCATAAATTTTGCATAAAGAATGAAGTCGGTCGGATAATTAATTGCCGAGATATTTGTAATAACATTTTCCACACTCTTCGATTTTTCATGACCCTGTATTTCATTCAAATTTCAATTCAAAGATATATTTTAATTGGTAAAGAGACGCTTAATCCGACGCAGTAAACTGTTAGTTAATATGATTATCATTTTTAGAGTTATAAGGATGTTTCTTTTACGCAATTCAGTAATAGAGCAAAAGTTTATGACGTCATCAAGCCACGATTTTATTCGAATTGCATTGCATTTAAAAAATAGTTTACACATGTTTTATTTTCATATTTTATATTATGCATATCCATGATGGGTAAGTATTAGGGTGGCACTCAACGACTAGTTTAATTTAGAAAGCATTTCGCGTCAAACTCTAGACAATTCAAAGAAGGCTGATTAATTCCATATGCTCCTGCTGCGCATATAGAATTCTATTGATTCGCGGGTAATGGATGGATATTAAAATCTTGATGGATAAGATATTTTACAATTTTTAAAATTTATCTGCAAAAGTTTGCGTTATGTAGTCTGGCTAAAGCTATAGATTTCTTGTTGTATTTGAAACATGTACGTTACATATATGTGAAGCATGTATATATCATATATATTTTTATTTTAATGATAATAAGTGATTTTTTTTCTATTATAACTCTGTTGTCTTTTTTCAAATTGTCAGCCATAGAATTTCAAACTGCTATACCTCAGCCATCTTTTGAGATAGAGGCAAAACAAAAAATGCACAGGAAACGTTGTATTCAAGCCAAAAACGTAAGAGAAAAACTTTTTTGTAATTTTTTTTAAAATTTGAAATTGTTATGTGGCCGCTATATTAAAACAAGATGAAGCTGGCCAACAAACGCGGTCGAGACCTTGGTAAGTCCTGTACACATGCTCAGTCAAATCCAAATCGATTCATAAATACAAGTGCTATCGCATGACAAAAAATCTGATATATATACACAAATCAACATTTGAACGGAGGGTGGTTTTGGGGTCTGGGGTCATAATCGGTGAAAAAAAACTGAAAATTGCCGGAACTACTTTCATCAAAATGACTTCAATAGGTAGTGTTTTACTTTTTGTAAAGGAAACTACCTAAAAGTACTGGAAAACTGTTATGCGTGCTGTTATTTATGTGTTAATTCTGCTGTAATAATACATTTTTCAAACGTCATCAAAAATTTTACCATTACCTATCGTCACATTCATAGTACACAAAATAACTGTGTTTGATTTAAGTAAATGACACATTCGTTAAATTTCACTAAACTTCAAATTTTGTCATTTGGATATAACCTTTTATTTTTTTTTTAAACTTTCCTCAGAACAAACTATACTTTCCCCGGAACAACCAGAATAGGTAGTATTTTACTTTTTGTAATGGAAGCTCCCCAAAAGTATTGGAAAACTGTTATGTGTGCTGTTATTTATGTGTTAATCCTGCAGTATTAATAATAAATTTTCGAACATCGTCAAAAATTCTTCTATAGCCTACTGTCATAGTCATAGTACGCAAAATAACTTTGTTAGATTTAAGTAAATGACATATTCGTTAAATTTAGGTAAACTTCAGTTTTATCATTTGGATTTTTTAAAAATTAATTTTTTAAACTTAAAAACCCTTTTTTGCTCTAAGTAAAAAAACAAATATTAGCAAGAGTTAATTAAATCAATATCAAACTAAGTGACGTATGGATTTTCGTTTTCTAGAGATTTGCATACTTTGTACATCAACTATCCTTTTAGTAATCAATATTTCAGTTGTTTTGCTCAATTTAAAATTTTAAAAAAAAATGTACGAAGAAAAATTTATTTTTGATTGATTTAAGGGTCTGCTGAAAAATCATGATAAAGTTTATTTCCTAAATAGATCTTATTTTCGGAGAAACACGGTATACAAGTATCTAAAAATAAACCATTTTACTGTAATTGTACTATGCTAAACTAAAGATAATAAAACTAATTTCTGAAAAATATATTATTCTACGAAATGTTAATGAGCACCTTTAGAAATAAATAAATAATAAAGAAAAAAGATTATTTTGAAAATTATTTTTGAAAGTATTGTAATAATTTAACTACATCAAAATACTCAAAATTATTTATTAGCATGCAGAAAAAAAAAATAAAATGCGCTTACGAAATTTTTTGAATAATTGAAAACTCATGAATTATTCAGAGCTTAATTATAATGAATAATACTAGCTGCATTTCATAATTATTTCTATGCAAAATCTCTATGGAATAATGTTTAAAAAGAATTTATTAATTAGAATGTACGTATCTGTCCTAATAAAATCATAGTTCGGGGAGAATGACATCGTCCTTAATGTATGTATGTCTGTAAGTACTGTGTCATTTCTCCTGATTTGTTCTAGAATAAAATAAAACAAAACTAATTAGACTATAACAACTAATTCTCAAATAAAATGTAAGGGCTAAATAACCCTGAGTAGTTCAGTGAGAAATTTCGAATGTTATTAAGATAATATAAGAGATTAATATCAAGATTAATGTTCTTTTGATGTTGTGACTTTAATGATCTTTTCATTTATCATTTTTAACACGTTTTAACGTAGTTGAAAAGTGTTTATGAATTCGTTTTGTCTGTCTCTCTGCCGTCTGTCTGGCCGTGCTCTAACTCGGATTGCCATGCCTCGGATTGCCATCGAGGAAATATACCTCGGATTGCTATGCAATTGATGTAGGTTATTGAGGTTTACTATGCCATGTTCGGATTTGAAAATGAAGTGTATAGAACTTATAGTTCCTTTACAGGGACACTCAAAAGAATTCCGATAGTTTACCGTCAATGAGGCAGAATCATTTGTGGTTTATTTTAATGATGTTACACTATTTGAAACACATTGAAATTGATATATATCACTGAAGTGCACTACCAGAAGTTAGCATATGGTGATCAAAGCACTTATAGTTTCTTTACAGGGACAATCAAAAGAGCTCCGTTACATTACGGTCTATGGGAAAAATCGGTTTCGGTAAATTTTAATAACTTTTCACTATTTCAAACATATTAGAAATTAATATATATCACCCAGGTTCATTACAAGAGGTTTACTGTAGAATATTATGTGCGTAGTATTCATCGTTCATTTACAGGGACACAGAAAATAATTCGGTCAAAGTACTGTCTCTGTTGATAATAATTGCTGGAAGTGCGTTTTCAGTTGCAGTACACGTTTTTAAATTTAACTAATTTTTTGGCAGTTACTTGGTGTCTATAAATTCTATAGATCATATACAGGGCAGTACAAAACATCTCGAGTATATTTACGTTTATTGACGGAAATTGCTGAAGTAGAATTTTAAACTATGCTATGCGTTTCCTAACTAAAATAAATTTTATCATTCTATGTAATAGATATACAGGGTTGCACATGCATGGCTGCATCATATACACACAAAACTATTCGGATATTTTTCCGAATACCGTTGGTAATTTTTGAAATTGGGTTTTTAAATGTGTTATGCGTTTTCCAAATTGTTTATTTAGACATCATATTTCACCCTAATAAAAGGTAAAGATTTCTAAAAGTATTTTGAATGTGGAAAGTGTTACATAATCTATGCGTGATGCATCAATTTTCGTTCTTGTTTCGCATCAGATGAATTTTCTGTTTGTTTCTGCATGTTACATCAAGAGTGTTTTAAGAAAAAATATCAAACCTACTTCAAGGTATTATTTCTGACCTTATTGAACGGATACTTACTTCTATATTCAATACTTGGAAATTTTTCCGTAGAAAATTTCACACGCCTTGCATCCATAATATTCAAATTTTAATTGCTTAAAAGGCGTATAGTAAACATAGTGAAAAAGTACTCAAGCCGGTACTCGAACCCGGGTCATCAGTATAGCGTACTGACGTTCTACCAACTGAACCACTTGGGAACGATACTCAACCGGGCACTTTCTCACTATAACATGTTGGCAAGGCTACAAACGCAGCACAAGATGGAATATTTTCCATATTAGTTGAACGGGTGTGTCAGAACTTATTCTTACTCCGTTCTTTTTTCTTAGTGTTTAATCATTTTAAGTAACTTTTGAAATATAAATTGTACTACTTTTTTAATTATTAAAGATAAAGTAAATTTAGTTAATTAAATATTGAAATTTAGTGTAGGGCAATGATCCTTCCTCCGCCCCCTTGTCAGTGCCCATGCTTTGCAAAATGATAAAGAATTTTACATTTAGAGTGTTTTGTTTTTCAAAATATGCTTGTCATATATGACACTTCTAATAAAATTAAAAATGCAATAATTTGTATAAATTCTTAAAATGTTCCTTATTTAAAACTTTTGAGCTAGAAGCAGAATATTTCGCTCACAATAGCATCAATAAAATCGAAAGTACTATAAATTTAAACCTAAATCTAAAATCTAATCCCATGTCTTCCAAAATGATAAAGAATTTTACATTTAGAGTGTTTTGTTTTTAAAAATATGCTTGTCATATATGACATTTCTAATAAAATTTAAAAAGAAATAATTTGTAAGAATTCTTAAGAAGTTCTTTATTTAAAACTTTTGACTAGGAACAGAATATTCCGCTCACAATAGCATCAATAATATCGAAAGTACTATCAATTTAAACCTAAATCTAAAATCTAATCCCATGTTTTGCAAAATGATAAAGAATTTTACATTTAGAGTGTTTTGTTTTTCAAAATATGTTTGTCATATATGACATTTCTAATAAAATTAAAAATGAAATAATTTGTAAGAATTCTTAAAATGTTCCTTATTTAAAACTTTTGAACTAAAAGCAGAACATTTCGCTCACGATAGCATCAATAAAATCGAAAGTACTATAAATCTAAACCGAAATCTAAAATATAATCCCATGTTTTGCAAAATGATAAAGAATTTTACATTTAGAGTGTTTTGTTTTTCAAAATATGCTTGTCATACAAGACATTTGTAATAAAATTTAAAATGCAATAATTTGTAAGAATTCTTAAAATGTTCGTTATTTAAACTTTTGACTAGGAACAGAATATTCCGCTCACAATAGCATCAATAAAATCGAAAGTACTATAAATCTAAACCTAAATCTAAAATCTAATCCCATGTTTTGCAAAATGATAAAAATTTTACATTAAGAGTTTTGATTTTCAAAAAAGTCCTTCCGGCCTGTACCGGGAGGAAAAGGTAGCTTTCCTATATCTTCGTTTTAAAATTTTAGCTAATGTTACATGAAAACAGCAAGCTAAAATGCAAAGAAACGTTTACAAAAGATTCGTTAATACTGAATTTGAATAAGAATTTCGCCAAATTATTGAGCAATAGTCAAATTGGCTTCATTTATGAAGACTTATTTTGATCGCCAAATTTGGCGATTTTTCGCCAAATGTCGCCCAATTTTGCCAATTTTGTCGCCAATGTCGCCAATTTTGGCGTTAACGGATATGAATATATAGTTTTATGCGTATGATTGGGAAAATTATTACAACAATGAAAGAAAATAATTTGCGAGTAATCGCGTTAATGTGCTGTTTTGTTTCAAAATGTCAGCCACCCTAGAATTTCAAACTGCTCTATCTCAGCCATTTTTTAAGATAGAGGTAAACCAAAAAAAGCTCTGGAATCCTTGTATCAAGGCCTAACAGGTAATTAAAAAATAAATTTGAATTTTTAATTTTTTTGTATATTTATTTTAGATTTTAAGTTATTTTACATCTTTAAATGGCCGCCATCTTGAAACAAGATGGCGGACCAAGCTGGCCAACGAACTCGGTCGAGACATTAGTGACCTTAATACACACAATTAGTTTCATCAAAATCGATTCATAAATACGGGCGTTATCGTATGACATAGGTCAGATATATATATATATATATATATATATATATATATATATATATATATATATATATGGATATATCTATATATATAAATCAACATTTGGACGGAGGGTGGTTTTGGGGTCTGGGGGTCATGATCGGTGAATATATATCGAAATTTTCCGGAACTGCTTTCCTCCGAAAGGCTGCAATAGGTAGCTTTATACTTTTAGGTAGCTTTCAATACAAAAAAGTCCTTCCGGCCTGTACCGGGAGGAAAAGGTAGCTTTCCTATATATTCGTTTTAAAATTTGAACTAATGTTACACGAACACACAGCAAGTTAAAATGCAAAGAAAATGTTTACAAAAGATTAGTTAATACTGGATTTGAATAAGAAATTCGCCAAATTATTGAGCTATAGCCAAGTTGGCTTCATTTATGAAGACTTATTTTGGTCGCCAAATTTGGCGATAATTCGCCAAATGTCGCCAATTTTGGCGATAATTTGGCGCTAATGGATATGAATATATAGTTTTATGCGTATGATTGGGAAAATTATTACAACAATGAAAGAAAATAATTTGCGAGTAATCGCGTTAATGTGCTGTTTTGTTTCAAAATGTCAGCCACCCTAGAATTTCAAACTGCTCTATCTCAGCCATTTTTTAAGATAGAGGTAAACCAAAAAATGCTCTGGAATCCTTGTATCAAGGCCTAACAGGTAATTAAAAAATAAATTTGAATTTTTAACTTTTTTGTATATTTATTTTAGTTTTAAATTTTTAAATGGCCGCCATCTTGAAACAAAATGGCGGACCAAGCTGGCCAACGAACTCGGTCGAGACATTGGTGACCTTAATACACACAATTAGTTTCATCAAAATCGATTTATAAATACGTGCGTTATCGTATGACATACGTCAGATATATATATATATATATGGAGATATATATATATAAATCAACATTTGGACGGAGGGTGGTTTTGGGGTCTGGGGGTCATGATCGGTGAAAATATATCAAAATTTTTCGGAATTGCTTTCCTCCGAATGGCTGCAATAGGTAGCTTTATACTTTTTGGTATTGAAAGCTACCTAAAAGTATAAAGCTACCTATTGCAGCCGTTCGGAGGAAAGCAGTTCCGGAAAATTTCGATATATTTTCACCGATCATGACCCCCAGACCCCAAAACAACCCTCCGTTCAAATGTTGATTTATATATATATATATATATATATATATATATATCTCCATATATATATATATATATATATATATATATCTGATCTATGTCATACGATAACGCTCGTATTTATGAATCGATTTTAATGAAACTAATTGTGTGTATTAAGGTCACTAATGTCTCGACCGAGTTCGTTGGCCAGTTTGGTCCGCCATCTTGTTTCAAGATGGCGGCCATTTAAAGATTTAAATTAACTTAAAATCTAAAATAAATATACAAAAAATTTAAAAATTCAAATTTATTTTTTAATTACGTGTTAGGCCTTGATACAAGGATTTCAGAGCATTTTTTGATTTACCTCTATCTTAAAAAATGGCTGAGATACAGCAGTTTGAAATTCTAGGGTAGCTGACATTTTGAAACAAGACAGCACATTACAAAAATTTTCATTGTTGTAATCATTTTCCCAATCATACGCATAAAACTATATATTCATATCCGTTAGCGCCAAATTCTTGCCAAACTTGGCGACATTTGGCAAAATATCGCCAAATTTAGCGACCAAAATAAGTTTTCATAAATGAAGCCAATTTGGCTATAATAGCTCAATAATTTGGCGAATTTCTTATTCAAATTCAGTATTAACGAATCTTTTGTAAATGTTTTCTTTGCATTTTAGCTTGCTGTTTTCGTGTAACATTAGCTAAAATTTTAAAACGAAGACATAGGAAAGCTACCTTTTCCTCCCGGTACAGGCCGGAAGGACTTTTTTGTATTGAAAGCTACCTAATATGGTTGTCATATATGACATTTCTAATAAAATTAAAAATACAATAATTTGTAAGAATTCTTAAAATGTTCCTTATTTAAAACTTTTGACTAGGAACAGAATATTCCGCTCACAATTGCATAAATAAAATCGAAAGTACTATAAATCTAAACCTAAATCTAAAATATAATCCCA
Source organism: Maratus michaelseni (assembly GCA_963931845.1). Taxonomy (NCBI): domain Eukaryota; kingdom Metazoa; phylum Arthropoda; class Arachnida; order Araneae; family Salticidae; genus Maratus; species Maratus michaelseni. The sequence continues at coordinate 252,446,414 of OZ007594.1, forward strand.
TGTTTTGTAAAATGATAAAAATTTTTCATTTAGAGTGTTTTGTTTTTCAAAATATGCTTGTCATATATGACATTTCTAATAAAATTTAAAATGCAATAATTTGTAAGAATTCTTAAAATGTTCCTTATTTAAAACTTTTGAACTAGAAGCAGAATATTTCGCTCACAATAGCATCAATAAAATCGAAAGTACTATAAATTTAAACTTAAATCTAAAATCTAATCGTATGTTTTGCAAAATGATAAAAAATTTTACATTTAGAGTGTTTTGTTTTTAAAAATATGCTTGTCATACAAGACATTTCTAATAAAATTTGAAATGCAATAATTTGTAAGAATTCTTAAAATATTCCTTATTTAAAACTTTGGACTAGGAACAGAATATTCCGCTCACAATAGCATCAATAAAATCGAAAGTACTATAAATATAAACCGAAATCTAAAATCTAATCCCATGTTTTGCAAAATGATAAAAATTTTTCATTTAGAGTGTTTTGTTTTTCAAAATATGCTTGTCATATATGACATTTCTAATAAAATTTAAAATGCAATAATTTGTAAGAATTCTTAAAATGTTCCTTATTTAAAACTTTTGAACTAAAAGCAGAACATTTCGCTCACAATAGCATCAATAAAATCGAAAGTACTATAAATCTAAACCGAAATCTAAAATATAAATACCATGTTTTGCAAAATGATAAAGAATTTTACATTTAGAGTGTTTTGTTTTTCAAAATATGCTTGTCATATATGACATTTCTAATAAAATTAAAAATACAATAATCTGTAAGAATTCTTAAAATGTTCCTTATTTAAAACTTTTGACTAGGAACAGAATATTCCGCTCACAATTGCATAAATAAAATCGAAAGTACTATAAATCTAAACCTAAATCTAAAATATAATCCCATGTTTTGCAAAATGATAAAAATTTTACATTTAGAGTGTTTTGTTTTTCAAAATATGCTTGTCATATATGACATTTCTAATAAAATTTAAAATGCAATAATTTGTAAGAATTCTTAAAATGTTCCTTATTTAAAACTTTTGAACTAGAAGCAGAATATTTCGCTCACAATAGCATCAATAAAATCGAAAGTACTATAAATTTAAACTTAAATCTAAAATCTAATCATATGTTTTGCAAAATGATAAAAAATTTTACATTTAGAGTGTTTTGTTTTTAAAAATATGCTTGTCATACAAGACATTTCTAATAAAATTTGAAATGCAATAATTTGTAAGAATTCTTAAAATATTCCTTATTTAAAACTTTGGACTAGGAACAGAATATTCCGCTCACAATAGCATCAATAAAATCGAAAGTACTATAAATATAAACCGAAATCTAAAATCTAATCCCATGTTTTGCAAAATGATAAAGAATTTTACATTTAGAGTGTTTTGTTTTTCAAAATATGCTTGTCATACAAGACATTTCTAATAAAATTTAAAATGCAATAATTTGTAAGAATTCTTAAAATGTTCCTTATTTAAAACTTTTAACTAGGAACAGAATATTCCGCTCACAATAGCATCAATAAAATCGAAAGTACTATCAATTTAAACCTAAATCTAAAATCTAATCCCATGTTTTGCAAAATGATAAAGAATTTTACATTTAGAGTGTTTTGTTTTTCAAAATATGCTTGTCATATATGACATTTCTAATAAAATTAAAAATGAAATAATTTGTAAGAATTCTTAAAATGTTCCTTATTTAAAACTTTTGAACTAAAAGCAGAACATTTCGCTCACAATAGCATCAATAAAATCGAAAGTACTATAAATCTAAACCGAAATCTAAAATCTAAATACCATGTTTTGCAAAATGATAAAGAATTTTACATTTAGAGTGTTTTGTTTTTCAAAATATGCTTGTCATATATGACATTTCTAATAAAATTTAAAATGCAATAATTTGTAAGAAATCTTAAAATGTCCCTATTATTTAAAACTTTTGACTAGGAACATAATATTCCGCTCACAATAGCATCAATAAAATCGAAAGTACTATAAATCTAAACTGATTGCCTAAATGTTTTTATTTTTTGCTTGATTTATTTCAGAAACCAAATGATCGCTTTATGTGAAATTTAAAATTTTACAAAGCAAAAAAAGTTTGTCATTTAATCAGAGTTTCTTTAAGTACATACTTTATTTTTCAATTTCATTTTTCAGAAAAATGTTCGAGTTCACGAAAGAACTTTTAATAAAGTCTTAAACTTTTCTACACTTTTATATTGCAGTAAATTCTGTAACACATTTTTTTTAATTGAAAATTATACAGTTACATCAATGTTACAAAAGTTTGTTAAACTTCATGCAAGAATGAATTTTGTGCATTTAATCGTATTAAAAGATTAATTGAATGTTAAAATGTTAATAAATAATATATCAAAGTGAGGATAAATGTATAGAAAGAGATTTAAAATGTTAAAATTTGAAGTAACAAAATTATTGCATGTATTGTAAGTAGTATGCATTTCATAGCTTAAGAGGGACTGCTCAGGCGAAGAGACCAAGTCTGTTGACCATAGATGTCCCACCCAGTACATTCTATTAAGTTTAAAAGAACAATTTTAGCTGGTGCTGAACTCGCAGTTGAGCGTGACACGGGGTGGAGTTGAAAAAACTATGGAGGTGGGTCAGAATTGCCGGGAATTAACAGTAAAAACCCTCTCTGCCGGAGAGCAGATCTATCTTGCGACAGGAGACAGCGAGGTTACTGGAGGAGCAGATTACTTTACTCATGCAAAGTTGATAAAAATACCGCTTGAGCTGCAGACACTGAAGAATGCTGGATGGATGGTTAAAGAGAGCTGCTCTAGTGGTTGTGGCAACTTTTATCCCCAGAAAAGACCTCTACGCGACAAGAAACGATGTTTTCCACGATGCAGGAAGGATCATACTCGGACTAAATTTTCAGATGTGAAATGTGGACTAGATGCTGAGGTATATTTTTGAGGTTGGGTAAAAGTAATGGTCATGATAAAATGTTATGCAGCCATCCCTTAGTTGGATTGTTTGGGCGCTTGATATGTCATTGCTTAGTGTGAGTGCAGTTTAAGTAGGCATGGATGGGCTTTCTCATCTCTCCACACTCGCATCTGTTTGAGCCCGTGCATTTGAATTCGTGTAAGTAGGATTTGAAAGGGACTCCTTATGTTGTCAGAAAGCTTGTGGTGAAGGGATTTAGATGGTTTAAGTCTAGAGTAACCTTAGGTATTAGTTCATATGTATGCCTGCCTTTGTCTGTGTAGTCGCAGTATATTGCCATTCGGAGATGATCCTGGATACACTAATAATAACATCAAATTGCATACCACAGCGGAAAAAGCACTTATAGCAATTATCGATCATAGTCAGTTCTTTAAACGAATTCTCTTCTGCGTCTCTGTACATGAACGATAAATCCTACGCACTTCATAATCTATAGAAAATAAGATGTATTGAAGCTTAGCGATCCTTTTGCATTTCATTACATTTCAAGTATCATAACATGTACAAAATTCACCGAAAACGATTTTTCTCCCATAGATCATGATGTAAAGGAATTATTTTGTATGTCTCTGTGATCGAACTATAAATAGTACTAATTGTATATTCCGGCGAAAGCATGCTGTGGTCCACCTCGGTAATGCATATTAATTTCATTATGTTTGAAATATCGTAACATCCATAAAATGCGCCGCAAACGATTTTTCCCCATAGACCATAATCTAATGGAATTCTTTTGTGTCTCCCTGTAAATGAACTATTAATGCTACACACCTCATTTTCAATATTAAACATTGTATAGTAAAATTCAATAATGTATAAAAATTTCATGACAATCCCAGTATAATTACGAGAGTTAGAGAACGGACAGGCGGACAGACAGACAAACCGAATTCATAAAAACTTTTCAACTATGTTGGAAAGTGTTAAATAGACTGTAAAAAAGAAAAGGTTTCTTAATCTCCGAAAATACAATATAACCACGAACGAAAATATACAATAACCTCTTCCGAGTTACCCATGATTCCGAAGAGTGTTCTTTGTATTTGGAAACATCAAAAAACGATATAATCTCGAGATTTAAAGAAACATTTATAAAAGTAAATTTTCTTTTGCTGCCACTGATTTTTGGAAACGTTTCCGAGTAGTTTTTTACTGTATCAATCAGTTTTCTCGAACCCGATATCGATTTTTATTGATGCTAACAATTCTCAATTAATAATTTTCAGCTGTGTAAGTGAATTTATACATACAAGAATAGCAAAATAACATCAATTTTAATGTTAATGTTAATGCTGTCGATGTATCCTGTTTGTCTATAAAATATCTGTTTTTTGAACTTGAAAATATTTACTCGAGAATGGATACCATCTGAACAACGTATATTTCTGGTTCAGAAAAATGATTAATACACTGTAAAAATAAACGAAAACGTTTCCGATTATGAGTGGCACCAAAAGAAACTTTGCTTTTATTAACGCCTCTTTAAATTTTGGAAATATATTGGTTTCAATGGTTTGAGTTTTGGATATTTTAGAAGCCTTCAAAAAAAAATTGTGCACAAATTACTGACATTTAGAAACTTTTAGCGTAGAAAAAAGGAGTTTTTCCGGGTATTGAATTTTAAGAACATGAGCAAAAGCCATCCTCGTGTTCCCGTTTCCAGCGAATTTTTTTTTTTAAATACTTCTAATCGTCTAAATGTTTCGAGATTTTTATAGGTGATGTAAATGAGAGTAGGAAAAACGTGCATAAAAATCGTTTTAAAATACCGAGGTTTAGTTACTTTGAGCGTAGAAAAAAAGAGTGTTTCCGGAAAGGGGCGAAGTGACTTCCAGCTCCTCCTGAGCAATATATCCCTAGCAAGTTTGTGTCGTACTATTTTTCATGATAGTTAGTAATTCTGGAATTTTGTCCTTTATTTTTAAAACTAGCTGACCACAACTAAAATATTCATATGTAATTGTTGAATTTTTTCGAAAGTGTTAATAATCGTATTTTTCAAAACAAATTACACCGTCGTAGAGAAGAAAGTATCCGGATTAATTAGGTAATTTTCATTTTTCCGTATTTCTAAAATCGAGCCTGATGCAAATTTTCAAAAAGAGGAAAAAACACCCACGAAATCGATTTTTTTTCAAAAATCATTTTGAAAGGGTTAACAATAACATTTTACAAACAGATTGTAGCATTTAAACGAAAAGTGATATATTTAATTTAATATAATCTGTTTTTTGGTATTTCAAACTCTTCAGCCGATGCGCGTTAAGAAAGGCGGCCAAAAAATAAAGCCACTCTCGCACTTTCTGATCGTATCTGCTTCGGCGCTCCGGGACAGGATTTCTGGCATGCACCAAGCGACGTTTTTTGAACAACTTCTTTTTAATTGCCAGTTTTAATCACTATCTCAGATAATTATATATAAAAAAAGAAAAATCTGAGCCGCAGGTGCATTAGGACCTACCTGCCTTGGACAACTATCATCTAAAATTTCAAACCTCTATGCGCGGTAGATTGTCCTAGCCATCGCACACAGACAAACATCTTTCTTTTGTTAGTATAGATACATACTCAGTTTTTTTTTTTTTTTTTTTTTTTTTTTTTTTTTTTTTTTTGACGAACTAAGCAGTTAGAAATAGTAATAATTCTGAAAAGGATTAGAAAAAAAAATAAGGTCGCATGGAGCAATTCCATCATTAATTAAAAGGAAAACTTTCAAACTGCTTAAAATTACTTTAAAGTTTAATTCGATTTAAATCACATTTCAATTAAGTAAAAATGAATCTGCTTAATTCACTACCAAAAAATTGGAACTAAACACTGATTTTTAGTAACATTCTTTAAATTTGAAATTGTGATAATTTTGTTAAATATCGAAGTCTACCATGTCTTTAAAGCCAAAACTTATGCTAAAAAATATTACTACAAATTTTCAGTCAAAATTTTGAATTTTATCATTCGAGACAAAGTACTGCAAAGTGCTTTTCGTCCATTTGAAGCATTGTTGACAGATATAATACAGAACCTAAAATTTAATCAAAACGTACAGTAGTCCCCCCCTCTCCCCCCCCAAAAAAACAGCAACAAAGGGGAAAAAAGAGCATTTTGATCACCAAATTGCCGCAGAGAGATTCCAGAGGTGCTATTTGACTCAGACTGTGTCTGCTTTCCGAATATGAATACAATTTTCAAAAGGGATTCAAATATTGTATAAAAACTGGGGTTATTATTTGAAAATTCAAAGTTAGTACAATTTTAATATGTGGACAAGATATGAGACGGGATCAGGTGGAGTAAGTGAGCCCAAACTCGATTCCGAATCCGAAGCGAGCTCGGACTCGACTTTGTATCAGTCTTTGGGTTTGAGCCAGCGCTAGGGCTCAAACTAAAGCTTTTATTTATTCACTAACTTAAAAAGGAAAAAAAAACCTTTCCATTTGAGAAACAAGAATGTAATCTAACTTTCTTAAAATGATTTACAATCTTGTAAAAATCAGTTTGAACTTGAATTGAATTGATGGGATATGAGGAGAAATATTGTAGCTGATTCTGAAGCCTTTGCAAAGTTAGTAAAGAAACGACTCGACTGCTTGTTGTTCATCTGAGGAAGGCTAATGTTTAGCCGAAAGCTCATGGATTTTGACATCTTATAGTTTTAATGTTTTAAAACTGTGTTTTCATTTATTGCACCTCGATAGTAACGTAACTTATCAATGTGTTTACATTGTGCTTTATAAAATTTTATTTGGTGAATTTGACGTTCGTATTATATAGATTTTTCTATATATTTTTACATTTAACATGTTTGACAGATCATAAATATGTATGGAGATACATATTTGAACTTGATATTAATAACATTATTTTACATAATATAATATGCATATGAATCTAGGTGCATTTTGAATTAAAAATTTCCATTATTTACACATATCCTTATTCTTTTTAGATATTGAAATGCTGAAAACGAGTTTCGAAATTGTTATTTATTATATTTATTTTGAGCATTTTTATAGTTTGAGAAAGCGCAGAGACATCTGTCGGTGGTTTTAATACACTGGTTCTAAAACATCTCTATTTTGTTCTAAAACAAGGAAGAATACTAAAGAAATTCCAGACTTCATACATTACAATCCTGTAAAATAACCGTAATAGATGCCATCGTTTGATTTCTATTCTATTTTAAAACCGTTCTGTTCTTTTAGGACAACCTATATATTCATTAATATTGAAATAAAGTATGTAAAGACATCGAAATTGGTTACGATTTTCTAACATTGTCACGTATCATAACATTTTCTTTCGAGCCTTTACATCTCCTTAATGACGACGTTCTACATTTTAAATTTTAATCATCCATCAAAAATTAAAACCGATTTGTTAGAAAACTATTGGTTTCATGCTATTTGCAGCTGAGTTCAGGGTAATCCATCATTCCATTAAAAGATAAGAGGAAAGATTTCATGCTCTACCACATCCAAAAAAAGTTTTTCACCAGAGAATGTGTCTAGTTAAATTTTGGAGAAAATCAGTACTGCAATTCTTGTAATCCTCTATATGGAGGTTATAGATAAAAATCCAAATTTTATAAAATTTTGTCTTTTAGAAAATATTAATTTGTGATTAACAATATACTTGCATTATTCCATCAAAATGCACAGAAAATCTTAAAATAATTGCTATATTATCGATATTTATTTTAATAATCTGGCATTGAAAAAATTAAATTTCCCCAACCAACTGTTTAATTACAAAATATGTTTTCTTCTGTAATGTTCGAAATAGAATGTGAGATTATATTTTGAACAAATTAATTTCTTTTATACATATTCAGTGTGAAATAGGTTACTTTAAAAACATATAACAATAAAATGCCCAGCCGAAATAAAGAGTACGATCAAAAAAAAAAAAAAAAACTATGAACCAAAAGATAAGAATCTTAGACATATTACATTATTTTTTAAATCATAGCTCATTCGACCCCATAAAAAAATATTCTCTACCCCACTTCACAACAACAAGAATGATAAAGACCCGAAAAGGTAACCTACAAAACTACATATGTATGAATGTACGTGTGTGCCACAATGTAAAAAAAGACAGATGTTCCTTAATTCAGGAAAATACAATATAACCACGAACGAAAATATACAATAGAGCATCTTCCGAGTGCAACTTCCGAGTGCCGTAATGCTAACATTAACATTAAAATTAACATTATTTTGTTACTCTTGAATGTATAAATTCCATTACGCAGCTGAAAATGTTTAATTGAGAATTAATAGCATCATAAAACTGGTATTCCGGTTTGAGAAAACTGATTAATACACTGTAAAAAAATAATCGGATACGTTTCCGAAAATCATTGGCAGCAAAAGAAACTTTGTTTTTATAAAAGATTCCAAATCTCGAAAATATATTGGTCCATTTCTCGGTAAAGGTAGAAAGTGCTTTCAAAGTTGGCGTTTTAAACCGAATTTCCGGGCACGACAGTGCAGAAAATATACGCCCCGAGACAATATACGCTCATAACCAAAGATTTAAATCATTTACTTAAAATGAAAAAAAAAAATAAATGCTTGATTAAAAATCTCAATAATCATGCCTGCAAGTATCATTGCTTCAATGCGTAAAAATCAATTCTTACATGCGTTAGAAAATTTCGCGTTATGGAGCTGGGGGAAATATTTTTTTGAGAACCACCTTAATATATTTTTTTAAACACTGAAACTTGAATCCTTAATTTTAGGAAATGTACCATAAGGAACTTTGATAAAAATAGCGTGTTCAAAAGTATAGGTTGCAGTTTCAGCCTTTTGATGAAACTGATATACATTGAAAAAGCATAAACTGAGAAAAATGAATTTAAACATTTCTACTCTGAATAATTTAAAGGGAAATAAATGTAGTAAAAAGCCTCTTTTGGATATTTTTCCATTATCGGATCTTTACGACACTTCGACAGAATATACTGAGGATGTCTAAATTAATTTTAGGCAAAAATTAAAAATAAAAACTATAATTTTTGTCATATTTCGTAAAATTAAGGCTACCGAATCCCAATAAAGAAGTTGCATTTTCAAATACTTTGTTTTTTCCTATTAATTTTGAGTCGGTAATATAGTAGTAAACCAATATAGAATATAATGATTATATTCAGGCTCTGTATTGCGACAAAAATACATTCTTCAGAAATACTTCCAATGAAATACCAGTTATGTTAAATACTGGCTTATTTAATTTTTTTCAAAATTTGACCCTTTTCCGCTGTTTTTAATGCTCAATTTTCTCCTTGTTTAGAAAACCTCTTTCCCCTTTTTAATGCGTTTATTCATAAACACCTGTCCCATCCCCCCTTTTTAAAGCATTTGTTTTATTTATTCCCCCCCCCCCCCTCCTTGTTAAATTTCAATTGAGCAACGGATTTCATTTTATTTAATCAGTTAACTTTTTCTATAATCATTCGCATTAAATCTTTCCCTTGTGTCACAAAAAAATAAAAAATAAAGCGAATCACAGCTGAATATACTTCTCATCGGTCACACGAAATCATTTTCCCAACTCCTTATTTAGTCAGATACTACAGCACATGGCGGTCTCTAATTGGTTTCTAACGCCATTCTGTTCTAAAAATACCTTACAGACATCTGAACTCATTATTGAGTCGAGCTCTCAAAAATTAATTCCAGAAGTCTTCAAGAGCCTCATTCCTGTTGTTATAAGTATCTCACCCATATTGGCGACCCTCTTTAGAAATTATTAGTATCATTTGTGCCAAAATTGGTTCAATTCTATACAGTGCCGAAACTAGCCATTTTGGCGCCCGGGGCAAACATGGATTTTGGCGCCCCCCCCCCCCTCCGCAAAGAAAATTTCCAAAGCAAATTTTTTCTAAGTTTCTAAAATTTAAAGTATATAATCAGAAAATCTGTAATACTGAACTAAGTAATCAGCTTTGTCAAATACTGATTCATTAAAACCTTGAAAATGGAATCGAAAGGAACCGTAAAATATTCCGCTTTATACAAGTTTTCATCTTAGGAAGTATAGTTATTGATATTCTCAGGGGCGGATTTAAGGGGTCGCGATGGTCTCAAAGGGCCTCGCATTCAAAGGGCCCCCAAAATCCTCTTTTGAGTTCAACGAGAAAAATTATTTTTTGATCAAAGGATTTTCTTAGCACTTTTTTTTAAATTAGTATTGCTTCATAATTTTCATGTAATTTAAATAGAATATTTTTTATACCATTTACAATTCCCAGAAATGTTTTAGTTATGTTTAAATGTTTTTCCTAGTCTTCTTTTCTATTAGCAATTATCAGAACTGTGAACGGTTGTGGAGGGTTGGGGGTAAGACTCAAACTTGGATCTGAGCTGAACGGAACCCTGTTACTGTTAGAGACTTTTATGACGATTTAATTACACAGATTCAGAGTCTAATTAAATCAGATCTGATAAATCTAAATCTGGATCGTGACACTGGGACACCTGATTTAGGGGTCCCCCACACTTGGTATGCTGTTTACATAAAGCTGATATTCAGAATGCATTTGACTTTGTTACTGATTATAATCGATATTTTGCATTTTTAGAGTATGATAAGATTAAAAACAAAAAGAAATCGAGCTTGATTATTACAGGGGCACACGATGTATTTGTCCCGGAAATTTACATCTGGATCTAAAAAAATATTTACAGCAAAAGAATGGGGCGGCAAAACACGTAAGAATGGCAAAAAAACGAAAACGATTTTTTTTGCAAAGACGACTTTATTAGCCATGGCACCCTGTGCGAGGTTCTTTTCTGCGTCTCTACAAATGCTATATTCTTAAAAAAGGGGGGGGGGAGAGGTTACTATTTTATCTTGCATATGTTTCATCTCCTTAGTTTTTAGTGTCGTTAGTAATAGCCAACCTCGCGCCCTTTAAAGCCGGATTTGTATGTAAAAAAGTAATTGTAACAAATGGTATGGCGGCATTTTTCATTTATCTGAAAATGGCCAAATGACGAGAAAATAATTTGGGAGAATAAAGGCTGGGGCGGCTGCGGTTTTATTAGTCATAGCAACTTGGGTATGGTTTTCTCCCTGCACCCCTACAAATGACATTCTTTTTCAAAAAAAAAAGTTTTAACAAAGAGTTTTATTTTGCGTATTTTTCAAATTATCCTTTCAAATATTATTTGTTTTTAGTATCCCAAGCAGTCGCCCAACTTCGCTCCCTCTAATAATACTAGATTGGATCTGGATAAAAAATAATTTTAGCAAAAGTAACAGGCCGGCATATTCCAGTTGCCGCCAAGGATGGCAAAACGCTTAGAAAGCTTTCGCAAAAAGACAAGTAAAAAACTTTTTGGAAGATAAAGCCAGGGTGGCGCCCTGTACGAGATTTGATTTTTTACTGTACCTTTACAAATGCTATACTTAAAAGAAAAAGATTTTACTGAGAATTTTACTTTGGGCATTCATCCACCAATTTGTGTTTATTGTCCACGGCAGTCACCCCTCGCCCATGACAAAATGGAAAAAGAAGAAAGCTCCATGCTGTGAGAAAAGGGAAAAAATAGAACAGCCTTCGTGGAATATTTTTATCTAATAAAAAGGTCAAAGTGAGGGGAATCGTTTGCTAATTATCCATGCTGGACAGTGCAATACCGTGTCCAGACGACGTTGAACAGTGTCATATACAGACATGAGTAGGGACTGACCTTGAAAAATGTTAGTGATTCTCCTAAACCACAGGAAGAGATTTAAATGATAGACGGTATATATTTGGAATGGGAGAAAGAAAATAGCCTAAAACAGTTCGTTTTTTATTCATTTGCTATCTTGTATTGTAGACGAATCTTTTTATCTATTTGTCTATTTTAATGCATTTGGTTCAGTTTTTCTTTTGGATTTTCCGGCTGCGAGACTTTTTATACAAATTTCATATATATATACATTTCTATATCAAACAACAAACAAAACCTGCATTTGGCGCCCCCTTCGCCTTCTGTTCTGCTGGCGCCCGGGGCTCGTGCCCCCTCTGCCCCCCCTAGTTTCGGCCCTGATTCTATACAATTGTCAATGGTCCCTGTCATCTTTTCAAAGAAAGTTGCCAATACGGCAAACCCTTTGGCGATATTTCAATTCATTCGAGTTCAACTCTGAAGGAGCAAAGCAACTCACACTCTTTGGCCGTCTTTGGCATATGTATGCTTATCGCTACCCGGCCTCGATATCTGGATATCTTAATATAAAAAATGCTGCGTATAGTCTCTTCAGGCATACGCCCGGCCAGAAAAATGCTTCCCAGTATCTATATGCTTCATTTGACCATCTAGATTTAATAAACATTTTCAGCTTTACTGCTGTAATCGTTCTTGGGGTTCTTCATAAAGCGCAACAAAAATCTAGCATTCCACTATACTCTTTTTGATGTAATTCGTCACTTGCAATAATTGATAGACATCAGTACAATTGGTCCAATATCATCTTGCTGCTGGAGTATCTTGTCTTGTTCGTAAACTATCATATATTCTAATACGAGCAAATCTTGTGTGTGTGTGGTTATATAACTATATATATGAGATGAATTATTCTAGATTCAGCAATCGTTGACAGGCCAGCCACGATCTCTATAATTTTACACCAGATCATAGCTCTATTATTTCACCGCCACAAGTTACCAACGCTGTTCCATGCTAGATGATGACGGAAGATCACAAATTATACTCCATATAGGCAGTCGCACGAAAGGGCAAAATAAATCAATCCAGGCAATTTCCCACTCAAGAACAACAGCATTGACGAGACAGCTGTTTATTAGAATTAAACGTTGTTTTAACAACTCCACTAAATCTCATCAAAAACTCGAAGATATTTAATGCATTAGATGACGGCACAAAGCTATGTTATTGAAGAATTCTCTACCGATGACATACGCATTTTGACCCCTTAGTGATTGGGTCTAGTTGACAGTAAGAAAATCGAACAAAATCTGTTCCCCAAGCCAGCGTAGCCCGTTTTAAAGGTAAAAGGCGAATGAATATTTCCGCAATGCAGGGGATGGACGAGCCAATAAGAAGCTTGCAAAGCTAGGGAACTCAATACTGTCAGTGGCATAATTTTGAGGTGAAGTGGAAGACGCGGGAGCCGAAAGGATTATGGGATATCGAATGATAATTTTAATAAAAATAAAAATGATATTAAGAGACGTTCTAAAGAAATAAAATTTGAATGTTTCAAAAGAAGAAATAAATTAAGGTTTTTACAAATACGTTTAGCTTCAAACAGATTAAGATTTTTAGAATGATAATTAAAAGAATAATTTGATTAAGCTATGGAATAAAATATAAATTAGATTTAAAAGATATTTTAAAAGAGAGGGAAAAATTAGAATTGTAAGAAGTTGGAATAAATTAATTAAGGAAAAATGGCGAAATTTTTTTTATTATTACACACACACACACACACACACACACACACACACACACACACACACATATATATATATATATGCAAATTTTATCTTAAAAACGGCTTTGACGATTTTGACGAAATTTTGTATCGTACCGTTTTGGGACACCAGAAAACCAATGGGCTAGGTCACATGTTCGAGAAAATTCGATTAGTGGGTCATTTTGGGTCACCATGGGTCAAGGTCAAGCTAATTGTATCTGAAAAACGGTTCAAACGATTTTGACTAAATTTTGTTTCCTACCATTTTCGGGCACGAGAAGACTACTGGGCTACGTCAACTGTTAGAGAACTTTCGATAAATGGGTTATTTTTGGGTCAATGCGGGTCAAGTTAATATTATCTGAAAAACGGCTCTAAAGATTTTGATTAAATTTTGTATCCTACGAGTTTCGGGCACGAGAAAAACATTGGCCTGGGTCACATGTCCGAGAAAATTCGATTAGTGGGTCATTTTTGGGTCACTGTGGGTCAAGCTAATTTTATCTAAAAAACGGCTCAGACTATTTAGACTACATTTTGCATCCTTATGGTTTTCAGGCACGAGAAGACTGTTGGGCTCGGTCACATGTTCAAGAAAATTCGATTAGTGGGTCATTGGTAATGAGTCATTATGGTCAAGTTATTTTTATCTTTAAAACGGCGCAGACGATTTGAACTAAATTTTGTATCCTACGGTTTTTGGACACGGGAAAATCATTTGACTAGGTCACATGCTCGATAAATTCCGATTAGTGGGTCATTTTTGGGTCACTGTGGGTCAAGGTAATTTTATCTAAAAATCTATTTTGACAAAATTTTATATTCTACGGGTTTCGGCACGAGAAGACAATTAGGCTTGGTCACGTGTTCGAGAAAATTTGATTAGTGGGTCGTTTTGGTCATAGGTTAATCGATATAATATTTGGAGATTATTATATTTGAACTCAAAGCTAATTTTGACCGAGCATAGCTTGGTCGTCCCTGCTCGTGATGGTCTAAAGAGGCAACATACAAATCTCAAACGTTCGTACAAAAATACAAATCACAGTCTTCAAGTTAAAACATAGAATATTTGGGTTCAAGTTCGACAATGGGAGTCCTTTATAAATTCATTTTTAAACTCCAGTTTCAAGCCCAACACTAAATTTTTGTACAAGTGAACAGGAGGAAAAAGAAACTTTTGAAGATGAACCGCAGAATAAAATATATGTACGCAGAATAAAATAGAATTGTAATTTTCTAAAGAAAACAAAGATTTTCCTTCATTCTGTTCAAGATGAGAAACTCTGACTTTTGAGAGGAAAAAGAAAGAGTTTAAACACTTAACTAAGGTGCACTGAATTTCCTTTAGAAATCCACTATAATCTTCTCAGAATGCTTTCTTCCGGACTCCGGAACTGCTTGGAGAAAATTCCCTGAGAAGATGAATAACAATTTACATTCTAATTATGACATTTTCTAGGACATCCTCTTAATCTTTTATAATATAGATAGCAAGTGACTCTTTAATTTTTTCTTTATTTTCACAATTTATTTAGATAAATATTTTAAATAAAAATTGAATCGATATTCTCAAAGACTTATTCTCAATTAAGTAATTAAATACTTCTGAGTTTAAAATTAATTTTTGATTATATAATAAAATCTGTGACCCCCCGGCAAAAAGATAAAATGATATATCAACTATGTATTTGCTAAGACAGAAACCTGTCTAAAACGAAATATTATGCCTGGGACAAAAAATACGTTTTCAGGAAGTTTTCTCCCCCATGCCTTACCACCCCGAATATTTTTAGAAGACAATGTTGTTAAATAATTGTTTAATTTTGTTAAAGTAAAACACGCAATTTACACCTATACATTTTTAATATGCAAGTTGCTTGCTATAATGATAGTACATTCATGATAATAATAATAGCACATGTATGTATAGCATTTCCCTTTTTTTTAATATCATAACTTAAGAATGTATTATAAAAATTACAGAAAATACACCTCAGTTATCTATTAATTAAAAATTTAATTTGCGAATTTTTTTGCTCCAATTTTTTTAAGTCATCATAACATAGGTTTTAAGCTATAAATATTCAGAAGATATAAATTAATGATATTTATTAATCATTGCTCTTTTGTTAAGTTACTTACATATATTAGAATGAATTTCAACATTCTAAAACTTCTTTTGCTTAAGGCGACAGATACAGTCAGTGTAACAAAGATTTTGTGACATGCAAGAAGGCTTGATTAATCACCTTTAGTTCCTATACATACACGTCTTATTAGATCAATAACCGAACTCGATTTCCTTTTTGGATCTAACTCCAATGCATGCTATTTGACGCTTTAAACATTCAGAAACAGGTCATCTGATGAGAGTCGGGGTCTATGTAATCCTTTCGAAGTACTGGTAACGCGATATTTAGAGTGAAGACAATGTCTTTCCCTTATTACAAAACATTCGCACGAGATAATCGTCGAAGATATTAATCTAAATTTTTTATAATTGCGCAGCATTTTTTTTTTTTTTATAAATCCTTGAATGGATGACGCATATACGTAAGACGAGAATCAAGTGTTAACACTAAATATACCAGATATTTCACTGAAGTTTTATAAAGATATTTCACACCAAAATTTTTATTTAAAACTATTTAAATTTTTTATTTAACTTATTTCTGTGTGATTTATATTTTATTTATTTTATGAAAAGTTTTTGGTTCGAATCGAAATATTTTCATATGGTACCGGTCAAATGACAGGTTGTTGTATATTAATGTTAATTTGGCATAAAAACTAAATCCATCTAATAATCTTAGATGGATTGGAAGAGATTAACAACATTGCATCTACGCTTTTTTGATATTAAACCTCTTGATTCCGTAATTTAACTCGATTCTGACCGTAATATGGGCAATAATATGGTCAGAATAGAGGTAAATTATAGTTATGTAACCGTTTCACAGGCCTACAAAATATAACTTTTTGTCTGGGGTTTTCATGAATTTATGTAAATTGTAAGAAATCTGTTATGCTTATTTCAAAAATAATATCCATTTTTATGTATCACGTCAGGATTTTTTACAGTTAAGAAACTATAAATTTGGAATTTGAGAATATACGATTTACACAATATTCATTAAACAAGAACGAAAAATCATGCGTCAAGCATAGATTATGTAGCACTTTCCAACGCTTCTAAAATAATTTTACAAATCATTACCGTTTAATAAGCTGAAAGATGACATCTAAGTAAACAATTTGGAAAACGCATAACATATTTAAAAACGTAATTTCAGAAATTTTCAATATATACAATATTCGGAAAAATATCAGAATACATTTATGTATCCCTGTATATGATCTATAGATTTGTATATATACATAGGATGCTAAATTTTAGTTTAGTTAGGAAACGCGTAGCACAGTTTAAATTCTCCTTCTGGAGTTTCTGTCAATAAACGGAAATGTGTTCGCGAACTTTTGTGCTGCCCTGTATAGGATCTACAGAATTTATACACACCACGTAATAGACAAAAAGCTAGTTAAGATTAAAATCGCGTTCAGTAACTTAAAACGCACTTCCAGGAATTATTGTTAACAGACAGTAGAGAATTCTTTTGTGTGTCCCTGTAAATGAACGATGACTGCTATACACACACTATTCTGTAGTAAGCCTCTTGTAATGCACCTTAGTAATATATATAAACTTCAATGCGTTTAAAATAGTGGAACATTATTTAAATAAGCCGCAGACGATTTTTCTCCATAGACGTAATGTAACGGAATTATTTTGACTGTCCCTGTAAAGTAACTCTAAGTGCTATACACCTACTATTCCATATTAAGCTTCTTCTAATGCATCTTAGTGATCTATATAAATTTCAATGCGTTTACGATAGTGAAACATTTAAAAAATAAACCGCAAATGATTTTTCCCCATAGACCGCAATGTAATGGAATTCTTTTGAGTGTCCCTGTAAGAAAACTATAAGTGCTACACACTTCCGTTGAAATAGGGAACGTGCCATAGATAACGACAATAACATATAAAAATTGCAGAGCAATCCGAGCATATTTACGGGAGTTAGAGCACGGCCAGACGGCCATACGGCCATCCGGCCAGACAAACCGAAGTCATAAGCACTTTTCAACTAGGTTGGAAAGTGCTAAAAATGCACAAAAAAATCTGATAAATAAATAAAGTTACATATATATATATATAAATGTGTGTGCATGTTTTATAAGGAATTATATTCTAGTATATACAGTAAAATTACTTTTCTTTATCATCAACTGAACGCTTGTGTCCTTTAGATTTTGAAGCTGGTTTACTGTCTCTTTTTAGCCCCCAGCAGTAATCTGCCAACATATTGACATTCCAGTGGCCTTGATAGCGTTATTCCATGCATTTCATGTCCTGGTGAAATCTGTCACCTTAATCTTCACTCATTTCACCAAGAGTTTTAGGAAAATATTCAAGATGGGAGTGCAGAAAATGTATTTTTAAACTCATGTTACAACCTAGTTTTTGAAAGTTTTAAAGCATTTTTTCAACGATCGTTACGTAGTTAGGATCTTTGTAATTTCCTATAAATTTCTGAGTAACGTCTTTGAAACTAACCCATACATCTTTCTCGACTGATTTCATTTTTTCCTCAAATTTTTCGTCCTTTATTAACCGTCTTATATCTGGGCCGACGAACACACCTTCTTTGATTTTACCTTCCAATAAATGTGGAAAAACTTCATTTAAGTATCAAAAACATTGCGGTACAGGTCTAATAGCTGAAATAATTTCTGGTAACACAACATTTGCTTTGTTGCCTTTTATTTTTGTTAAACAAAATTAACAATCCTCATAACTAGCTGGCTCTCGCCATATCATTGGAATAGCAAAAGAAAGAGATTTTATTTTACCTTGAGTCCATTTCCGTAAATTTTAAACACATGTGTGACAAACGGCCCATTTCTTTTCCTGGTCACCAAGTTTCATACCGAAGTAAGCATAATATGCCTTTTTAACGAAATCGGTTACGTTCCGCTGTCTTTTTTTGACTACGTATCCACCACAGATGTAACAAAATAAATTCAAGTTATTTATACAACCTCTTGATGCCATATTGCTATAAGAAACTGACAAAATAAACGAATAGATATCAATAAACGAACAAAATAAACGTACGTTCTCACTACAAATGCACGGGAGAAAATTGCGCCTTCTCAGGCAAATATCAACACATAAATTAGCGCCATCTATATTTATATTTCGCATCCTTTAGTGCAGTGTTGTATTTTAACATTTATTAATGTCATTTCACTAAGAAATTAATTTTTTTTATTAAGAATGTATTTTATTTAATAAATATTACACATTAATTTTATCAAGAGGCAATTACTCTTCTTTTTTGTTTTGTGAAAAAACTGTGGGTGATAGCAAAAAACTAATGTCATATTTGTGATCAGCGTGACTGATTTACTAAGAAGAAAAAATTGGTATTCTACAAACCCCAGATTTGTGTTGTTTTTATAGAAAATTTTCTATAAAAACGGTCGTATGACTGGACAGTTTGCTGCAAATTTTTAACAGTGTAAGGACAAAGCATTTGCCACACCAGTTCATGATATTGAAACATTGAAGGCAGGGTAATAGATACTGTGTCTAGGGTTACAGAAAAATGCTGGATAATTGCTGGCAAAAAAATTCCTTCTTTTATCACTAATTCTAATCTGACGAAAGTAAATTTTCCCAGTTACCAAATGTAAAAACAAAATATTTTCACAGGCACAATTTCAATTATTCCTTTGTTTTTAATCTTTATATAATTGCTCATTTTTGCGCCCTTCTAAATCAAGAGACCCCTCCCACCTCTCTTAGTTTCGTCAATGCTCGTATATATACTCGTTCACACACACACACATTTGTATATATGATGACAATATAAAGAGGTTACACACATTTTAGGTATGTGTGCGGAGATATGAACCATAAATTTCGAGTTGAAACATACCAGTCGAATTCGTTTAATACGAGCATGGCTAAAATGAGTACACGGTTATAACGAGCAATTTGCTTGTTAAGAATAGTTCATCATTTAAACTATATTACTATTTTTATGCTTTTTACGAGCTACAAAAGCAAGATCATGGCGAATACGGGCAAAACATTCGTGCATTTCAATGTTATTTTCGGAGAAAAGTAGGATAGAGTTAGGAAAAAGAATCTCTTTCTTATGGAAAACTCTGTATTCATCCAACGATAATATTTCTACATACAACTATTTGTCAAAATTTAGTAATTTATCAGTTTCACCAAACATAATTTCAACCTTCAAGGAGACGCCCAAGAAAATAAAAGGAAATATCCCGAGGTTTTAAAATGTTAAGGTCCGTTTATGTGCTTGCTAAGAAAGTCTTGCTAAGAGATTCGTAAATCTTTTGACTGGCCATTCTTTTCCAAATGTTTTGTCGTCAGCAACAAAAGAAAGAGGCGGAGATAAATCTGTCAGCGATGACCCCTGACCTTTAGACATACTCTTAAGTCATAAAACTTCAAATACACGTGAATGACCACATAAGACGTACCGGCTATCTGAAAACCAGTCTGATCGAATCTTTAAATAAAGATGAAAGATATAAAGGTGTACAAAAATACGGCTCTTTGAAAGATGTAAAGGTGCCTGTTCCATGGAAAGGAAGGAGCATAGAAGAAAATATTTATTTGTTTCTTTCTTTAAACACAAACCTATGGCTATATCAACCAGCCTTTTAATGTATTCTATTGGACTGTTAAAAAGAAAAGGATATGTGAAATCAATAGCTCGAAAATTGAAGTGACTATAGCAATGTTGGCAGAGATTTTCTAGGAAAAAGGAAAGCGATCAGTGGCCGTTCATTTACTTTGAAATTCTAGTCCTTCAGAGGCTTTGACTTCAGTACTGTGATTTTGTCTAAAGAAAATGACACTCACAAAGCTAAGACTGGATATTTTGTTAAATTTAAGATATTAATTAATTTTAGCATTGAGATAGGTAAAGCAATTAATAGTAGAAATTAGTTTAATTATGTGTTTTTTTTTATTATGTTCACGGGTATTACGATTAACGGATAATTCGAGGAAATTTATAATGTTATTGCTTTTTGTATTAATCGAATTCAACTGTAATTGGGTTCGAGTTCGATCATGGATGTCCTTTTATCTTTCTGTGAACGACAATTTGAAGACTAACATTAAATTTCCATTTTGTGCAAGCGAAAAGGAGTAAAAGGAAACTTTTAGAAAAGTTCCTCAACGCAAAAAATAAAATATCATCGTAACTTTCTAAAGAAAATATTTTTTCCCATCCTGTCTAAGATGAACTACTTTAACATTTGAGAGGGAAAAAGAAAAAAAATTAAACACACTTTACCAAGGTGCATTCAATTTCCTGTATAAAATCCAATATACCTTTTCTAAACGCTTTCTTCCGGGCTCCGGAGCTGCTCGGAGAATTTTCTCCGAGACGCAGATTACCGAGTAGCAGCAGATTTCTCTGAGATCCTTTATGATACTTTTCGGCAGCATGTGACTTTGTAGTTATTTATATTTTATTTACAAAATTTATTTAGTCAGATTTTTTTTTAAAGAAAATATATAATTTTTTTTAAAACTTTATCTCATTTAACTACTTTTAAAATCAGTTTTAACGTCTGACAGGTAAGAATTTTGGTTAAACTTTGGTCAAAAGTATTTAAGCTGTCCTGAAAAACGATCCCGAAATTATAAACTATGTGTGAATGAGTTTCAATTCGAAAGCACTCTCAAGAAAATAATGCATACATATGCTATGTTTATATGATTTTACGTCTAGATTTTCTTAGGCGAAAGAAATCAGGGGGAATTTTTATTGAAGTGATACATTTTTATTTAAGGATATTGCATTTTCTAATATTTTATCACTTCTTAAAATTTGAGTTGATACTTTTGATTATTTAGACGATTATGATGGTCTGAAAAAATAATATAATAAATTTCAGACGTGTGTACGGACATATGTACATTATCCTTCAAGTTGAAACATGCAAATATTTATATTTGGAAGTCCTTTGTTACAAATTGAATTCTAATGTCAAGGTTAACATTAAATTTCCTTTATTCACAAGCAAAAATAAGGAAAATTAAAATTTTGAAGGACACCACATCACGAAGAATAAAATTACATCGTAATTTTCTAAGTAAAACAGGGACTTTTCTTTCCACCCTGTTCAAGATAAGAAATTCATTCTTTCTTTATTTCCTCTGACCAGGCCACTATTTACCGGACTATGGCCCAATTGAATGGGTTTGAATGCTTGGCAATGGGGCGAAATCGCCTGATCGCCTCATAGCGGCGGTCTGCTGCACAATCACCCATGTCGTGTTAATGGAAGCTCAGCATTATTTTGTTTTGAGTTCTATGTTGGCCAGTTACTTAAAGTTTATTTGTTTGTTTGATTTTGAGCTGCAGTACACCCATTTGGAGATAATCTTTGCGCTTTTGGTTCTTTCTTGGAGTATCGTCAGTGGTTGGGTACATGTCCCTGTCTTTTGTTGCTTGATCTTTTTATGAGTTTTGTCACTTTTTTGGGTAGTTGTCTCACTTTAAGCTGTTTGAACTTAGCTTGCGGTGGTTGTCAGATTCTTGAGTGATTATCAATTTTTGTTATGTTTTTGTCATAATCTTCGGAGATTATCATTTTTTACGATATTCTTGTCACAGTCATGAATTGTACTTCCTTTTGGGTGATAAGCTTGGTGCACTATAAGGTTGGGCATGTGTATTCTTTCATCGTGTATTTTGGAGATTTGTGATTTTGAGCTTTAATTGCTATCCGTCCATATTTTTTTTTATGGCTCTTATCACTTCTATGTTGCATTATTTATCATTTAGACTGATTCATCCCGCATTAGTGTTAATTATACTTTTTTTTTTTTGGCGCACATATGTGCTTTTTTTTCTTTGTGCTTTGAAAAGAGTTTTTTCTAGGCTTTTTTTTCCTTTTTCCTATAAAAGATGCAAATTATTAAACAGGAGAAGGTGGTGTTTAGTGTTGTTACGTTTTGCTTAGTGTGATATGAGGTCAATGCTGCCTATTGGCTATCTGATCACTGGTTTTCCTTTTGTTTGAAAATGTTTGTTATTTGCTACTGGTGGTAGCAAAGCTGTTTGTTGTTTTGTGTTACGTTGAGCAGATTGAGTGCTTGTGTTAGTGGGCAGGTTATTAAAATGATTTTTTCCTGTTTTAGGGTTCGCAACTCCCCGCATTCGCATTCCGCCTTTCTGCACAAACCTATGTAAATATATCGGGAATGCACCGTGACTTGCGTATATTTGCGTTATTAGTTTACATCTTACTAACCTGCATGTTTCCACCTTTAGGAAACATTTATGCGTTGTCCGGCCCGTGTCCCCATAGTCCCGCTCGAACTGCCATTGCTTTAGTGTTAGGTCCTTTAACTGTCTTTTTAGGTTTGATATTGGCCGTTGTAAGTGGTATGGTATTGCTTTAGCTTCCTTTTTGAGCTGCTTGTTTGGCAAATTCGTCGGCATCCTCTTCTCCTTGGATGTCCACGTGTGCTTTTACCCAACTTATCTTAAATATATTGTTTGAGTTTTTTATTGTATTTTATATTCTATCTATCAGTTGTGTTATATTAAATGGTTTATTTAGTGCCCGAATGACTGACATACAGTCCTAGCGGATGTTGTATTCATTCCCTGTGCTATTGCCCCATTCTGCCTTGAGTAATGGCGTTGTTGCACTTTCTGAGCAGCGCTGACCATATTTTTATTTTCTCTTCGTTTTTGAATGTTAAGTAAGCCAATCCCGTAGCACCTGATTCCAATTTTGATCCGTCCGTGTATATTAACATGTCCCTTACGTTGTGTCACACTCTTGGTTTGATTATGCCTGCCGGGTGTGTTTTCCATATGTTAATTTTCTTGACATAGTCTATATGATACGAAACTCTTAACTTTTGACAAAGAAGAAAAGAAAAGCTTGAACACTTTACTATGGTTCATCTAATTTCCTGCATAAAATAGCTATATCTTTTCTAAATTCTTTCTTCCGGGCTTCGAAGCTAATTTTTGGAGAAAATTATCTGCGAGGATAAATAACAATTCACATTCTAATCATGACGTCTTCTGGGACACACTCTTGACCTTTACGAAACTCTCGAGTAGCAAATATCTCTTTAATGATTTTTCTCTTTTCATTTGGGTATATATTTTTTTAAATATTTTTTTTCGTGAAGATATTTTCCTAGATTAGATCATTTATTTAAATCTCTTTAGCTATAAGAAGCCGTAAATTCTATTTAACCCATTCCCTGCTGGTGATGCGAAAACGCACCATTTTCTTATGTAATTTGTTTCTCATATAACATATTTGTTTGGAGAAGCAAAAAACATTTTTTTGTTGAAAACTATATGGTCTGTTTAAACTAATTATTTCTTTTTTTTTTCGATTAACAGTCAATATTTTTATTTTTATTTAAAAACAATTGTGAAATTATAGTCCTTGTCTCTTTGGAAGAAATTCGACGTGCTTACATAGGATAAGTGCTTTGAAACGCTTCATAAATAATAAAAATTTGAATTTCCATGAATTTTTATTCATTTTAAACAGAATTCATGTATAATTTATATTTTTATTTTGCTGTTTTGCTAATATCTGATTATATTTAGTTTTTTATGATTCCTGCTGATGGTGCATTTTTGCACAAGTTTCATAGTTCTTAAACTAGAAAAACTATTTTTTTTTTTCAATTTTTTCAACATTACGAATTTTCTTATCATAATATATTAGTATGAAGAATTTTTTTTTTTTAATAAAAAGTTATTGCGGTGGGGCATGGATTAGCAAAATTGCATTTAAAAAGTTTTTCTTCTTTCTAAATTTTGAATTTTGTATTTTTCCTCATAATTCTTCTGTTTTTTTCTTTAAATTAGATTTTAAAATTACAAATTTATGACACAATTCAGGATACGTCAACGTTAAAAGGTTTTCGATATCAGTTATTTATTTGTTTTGAAACTGGATGAGAAATCTATCTGTGGTAGAAGTGTTTGCTAATTAAAAATCCGATAATCTGTTTTATTAAAAGTATTAAATGTAGGGTTTTTTTTTGTACCAGATACTTTAACTTTTTTTTATAAATTGTCCGTGTAAAATATCCATTTATTTTCATTTTAAAGTGTTTTTGGTTATTTCATGGATTCGATTTCGCAAGAATGTACTATTTCAATAATGTAAAAGTCTTTAAAAGGATTTTAAAAGGAACTTTTCAAAAGCCATCCGAATAAATTAGAAGTTAATGTAGGAATGTGTGATATCCATGTTTATCCATGCAATTATCCATGCGTAACTCCCCATTTTTCACCCTTTTAGTATATCTACCAACATAGTTGAAAGTACATATAATTTACCTAGTTGAATATACTTTCCTCTGTTCATTATGACCTACTTGCATGGTATACAGGAGTTTCCGTGCTATTTCAAAATTCATCATGTAAATGCTATAGTCATAGCTCGGATGAATGAAATTAGCGCTGCAGTTCGTAGCCTTGTCCAACAAATAAGAGTGAAATATGCCAGCCAGGATATCGTCGGAATAGCTTAGTAGGGAGAGCGTTGGTATTCGGCAAACCAAAGTACCCAGGTTCGAGTTCTGGTCCCGGCATATTTTCACTCTGTTGAAAAAAAATCTCAACTATGATACTCCAACCATTAGATATAGTTGAAAGCGTTTATAAATTCGGCCATCTGCTTTCCGATGACCATAAATATACTTCGGTTATGACGAAACTGAAATATGTTATTGAGGATTACTGCAGAATGTTCCTTATTGAAAATCGTATGTGTAGCACTTACTGTTAGTTTACTGGGGAATTCAAATATTTCGGATAAATTACGATCTATGAGAGGTAATAGTTTGGGTGCGTTTTATTGTTGTTTCATAATTTCAAATTGAACGACACTGATATACACTGTAAAAAATTTTTCCTGAAAATAACGGAAATTGTACTGGCAATCGAAACGCCAGTACTATTTCCGTATTTTAACGGAAAAAAATTTCCGTAAATTCCAGGAAATTTTCCGTAATTTCAGAAATATCCGTTTTTAAATTTCCGTTTTATAACAGATATCTTCCGTATTTTATAGAAATTTTTATGTCGTTAAAATAAATTTTATAGGAGCAAAAAAAAAAGTTATCCCTCAAGGAACATCTTATAAGGGACATATACGTTTATCTTTTTTTTTTCCGTTCATTTCTGAGCGAGTTTTTAATAAACAACCACCATTTCCCACGATAAGTATCGAACCCACGACCTTCCGTTTACTAAACCAGCGCACCAAACCACTACGCTCGTCATTTACGGAAATGGCACTAGAAATACGGACATTGTACAGTTTTGTAAGAAATACGGAAAAATCCATTAAATTTACGGAAAACTTTCTGCATATTTACGGATTTGAAATCTTCTTTACGGAACTAATGCCATTTACGGAAATTGTACTGTTGTTTTGGAAAAATGAAACTTCTCCGTAAAATTTAACGGAAAATCTCTTGTATTTTCACGGATTTTTTTAGAGTGTATGTTATTGAGGATCACTACACAATGTTTGTCATAGATGCAGATCGTGAAATGTTTATAGTTTGTTTTACAGATCCATACAAAGAAATTCCAATAGATTACCGTATATGGGTTGTAACTGCAAATTAGCTGTAAATGTCATACGAATTTGATTCTTTTAAACGATTTACAGCAGCACTTATTTTTAACGTACTGTGTGGTGTGTAAAGTATAACTTTCGTATATGGGACCGTACAAAAATATTTAAATACATTACAAGGCGGTTATTTCTTGTAGTGTGTTTTTCAGCTGAACTAAATTTAACTATGTTATCAGATGCATATATGATTATATCTGATAACAGCTCTTATATAGGGCTACCAAAAAGAATTCGAAAACATTCATCAGCAAACAGTTATTTCTTAAAATATTTTTCAGTGATGTGATATGTTTTTAAAATGAATGAAATATTATTTTTGATACAAAGTGCTAAAAATATTTTCCCCATACAAGCATTACTATTGTCGCAAAAGAAATTTTACTGGCGCTTGTGAATAATAAGTATAATGAGATGGCGGCATAGAGATCGATCTTAGGAATGAACTTCGTGACTTGGTGACTTTGATGACGATTTGGTCATATGGTGCCAAATTTTGATGCCAGATACTTTTTTGGAATAGACTAGAAATGCGACATATTGGAGCCGAATTATTCAGAATAATCTAGATTATCTGTGTTATGTAATATTATAAGTGAAGATTTTGTATATTCTCATACAGGTGGAAAGTATTTCATAATCTGTGTGTGACGCATGATTTTTCACACTTATTTTATTTGCATCTGGCACAATTGAAGAAGAAAGTCTGCATGAATTTATTCAATTTCATCCTTTTTGCCATACAGTTTTTGTTGGACTAATGCACTTTTGTTCGTTCATTTTACCACCCACGTACGCCGATTCTAGAAAAGCATCATTTTACTATACGCTGGATTTTAAATAAAAAATGAAACAAAAAATGACTTCAATACATCTAAGTCCATTGGGAAGAGATTTCGCGATTCTCTAGAGCAAAATGTGTTTTGGAAAGAGCTCTTCATAGCTTCAAGCTTTTTTTTTTATTGTCATCTATTCATTCTGGAGAATTCCTTCTTTTTTGTTGCTATCGCAACCAAAAATAAAATTGGCTCTAAAAATAACATCCAGCGAAGAAGGAAGTAAAAAACACTAGACATATTTTGTTAAATTTCAGAATACAAATCTTTCAATGTTGTGAATGAGATATTTAAAATTCTCTGAAGAAATGAAATCGGTAACAAATAATTAAGTAAAAACTTTGTTCTTTTTTCTTTTGAATGATAGTATAGATGAAATTTTATAAAAAAAAATCTGATGGGAAGAATACGAAATATGAATTTGTATTACCAAATGATAATACTTTTGTTTTCCAAATTGTTTTCCAATCTCAAAAAAAGTTTCTTATCACAAATATGTATTTTCATATGTTTATACTGAAAGTGTAAATATAGAAATTTCTGATTTTAAGAGGGAGTAAAATTTTCGTTAACGTACTGGTATTGCGATATGTTTGAATGGAGGTTTGGATTGATACGTTAAAAAACAGTTGGTAGTATTTCTGACATTTCTCGCCTGTATTCCATGCTAACAACTCCATTTTGTGACCACCCCTGAAATATTCTCCCTTATATTTATTTTATGCCTTTTCAACACTTTCCAACATAGCTGAAAAGTGTTTATGGCTTCGGTTTGTCTGTCTGTCTGTGCGTGTCTGTGCTTTAACTCTCGTAAATATACTCGGATTTCCATGTAATTTTTGTATGTTATTAACGCTTATTATAGCACGATCGCTATTGAAAATGAAGTGTGTAGCTTTTTATAGTTCTTTTACAGGAGCGTCAAAAGTATTTCGTTACATCACTGTCAATGGGGAAATATCGTTTCATGTGCATTTTAAAGATGTTACACCATTTCACACATAATGAAACTGATATGTTTTTATGAAGTGCACTAAAATATCTATTCTGAAGAATATAGAGTGCAAAGCATTTATTATTAATTTACCGGGCCACACAAATGAATTCCATTACATAATGGTCCACGGGAAAAACACTTTGTAGAGTACTATGTAACATTATTTAAAATATAAATGAAGTTGATAAACATTACTGAGGTTTACTACAAGATACATGCTGTAGAATATGATGTGCATAGCATTTATCATTCATTTACAGAGATACGCAAGAGATTTCTATTTACGATAATTGCTGGAAGTGCGTTTTTAGTTATGGTATGCGTTTTTATATATAACTAAATTTTTGCATACATGTATAAATGATATAGATCATACACAGGGCTACTCAAAAGAATTATTAAGCATTACGGAGTGTGAATTAATTAAAGGTGGTTTTTAAAGGAGTTATGCATTTTCAAGCTGAACTATATTTAGTATACTAAGATATATTGGAAGAATATAAATAAAATTATGTACAAGGCCACACAAAGAACTGAATACATGGCTGTCTATGGATGATAATTTTTGAAAGTGTTATTTCAGTAGTTTTAAGCGTGTTTTAGCCTGAATTAAATTTTAGTTTATTATGTGGCATGTATAAACATTTATAGGTAATATATAGGGCTGTACAAAAATAATTCAAGTATGTTTCCATCTATTGGTAGAAATTACTTAAGATGGATTTTGAATCTACGTTTTCTTACTAAACTAAATTTTAGCATTCTATGTAGAATATACACATATCTGTTGATCAAATACAGGGCTGCCCAAAAGAATTGCAGTACTTTTCAGTCTATTTTATTTATCTTATTAAACAGCGAAGTTTTGTTAAAGTATTCTGGAAGTGTTGGAAAGTGTTTCCTAATCTGCGCTTGATGCATGATTTTTCTTTCTTGTTTTATTTATTTATTTTTTTTTTATTTTTTTTATATAGTATGACTATGAACTATGGATTTATTATATAAAACTCTTCGAGTCTCGATTTATTGTTGCGATGAATTTCTATATAAATAGTCGGCTTTATCATCATTAAGAATTTAATCCAAACTCTTTATTTTAATGATCTCTTGAAAAAGCTACAATGAATAAAATGTTTTTGTAACTGACAGAACACATCGTGTCATTTATGGTAAAAAAACCTCGATCAGGAATTTAAACCACCGTAGAATTGTTGTATATTGCGGAGGAGAATTTATTACTTAATCATATCTGTGTCCATTTTCTCGAATAAAAATAATATGGTATCAACTTTTGCATCAATCTAAAAGTTTTAGTTGAATCATGATTATGAAAGCTTCCTCATTAGTTGCTGCTATTTTCATTTGTTGGAGAAAAGGGTTAAAATGATTGCATGTATTGAAAATTGTTCTATGTAAATATGTATGTACATTAAGATAATAATAAGTATATAAGAATGTACGTTGCATGTATGTTAGCAGAGACTGAGTAACAAGAGAAAGTGCTCAACTGGTTCGGATAAAAATGAATAAAATGGGCATCAATCAATAGTACTCACCGAGTTTTAAAAAACATATGATTGCTTTTATTTTACAAATTCTTCTGTTTCCTGAAATACCAGGTTAAAATTACAAGAAATCCCATAGAAGCCTTAAAGCTTCTCTCTTTATATGTAAAAAATCTTCTAAAAACAGACAAAAAGTTCAGTCATTTCTACGAGTAGAAAAAAAATCTCAAAAATTGGCGACTAAAGCTTAAAAGACCAAATATGTATGTTACGGTCAATACGATTAATCCGGTCATTATTAATAATAACCGGCCATTAATAATAATAACCGGTTATTATTAATAATGACCGGATTAATCATATTGACCGTAACATATATACCAATCTTTTCTTTCTCCGAAGAAATGCTATAATACGTTTTACGCTTAAATTTATTCAACGAAATATGCTAAACGAACAGTGCTAAATATAGCAAAGATATATTTAAAACCTAAGACTGCCCTAAGATAACAACAAAACTTTTAAAATGTTCAAATTTAGGACTATGTTTATAGAAAAAGAAATGTTCTCTTTAAATTTTCTAAACGGATTTTTCTTTTAAACTTATTCGTAAGAAAGCACTAAATTTGCGCTTCTACTTCTGTTGTACTTTTATTTTATTCCTTTACGTTTTTCTTCCTCCTGGTCTGTCAATTTCAAATATTTTCGAAGATACAGTTTTTATTTTCTCGGAGTAGATTCGATACTATGTATTTTACGATAGGATTTACATTTTGCTTGAGTTATGTGCAATATATATATATATATATATACATGATATATAACAGTATATCATAACGGCGAAAATTTTGAAACATGCAAATCTAGGACTACAGTTTTCGGAAAAGATACATCCTCTTTCAATTTTGAAAACGGATCGTTTCAAACTTATTCGAAAGAAACAGTTAAACATCAGCTTATTTGTAGTATTTTTACTTTCTTCTTTTATATATTGCTCTATCTCAGTCTGTCAATTTTTAATATTTCCAGAAATCCAGTTTTTATTTTTGCGAAGGTGATTCGATATTGTGTATTTTCACCACATGATTTACATTTTGTTTGAGTTATGTGCGATATATATATTTAACAGTATATCATGAGGGCTAAATTTTTGAAACATAAAAATGTAGTTATACATTCTTAGGAAAAGATATATCCTCTTTCAATTTTGCAAACTGATCTTTTAACACTTATTCGAAAGAAAGAGTTAAACATCCGCTTATTTGTGGTATTTTTACTTTCTTCTCTTATATATTGCTCTATCTCAGTCTGTCAATTTTTAATATTTCCGGAAATCCAGTTTTTATTTTTGCGGAGATGATTAGGTATTGTATATTTTCACGACAGGATTTACATTTTGTTTGATTTATGTGCGATATATATATATATATATATATATTAACAGTATATCATGAGGGCGAAATTTTTAAAACATTCAAATGTTCTTTGTTCAAACATTCAAATGTTCTACATTCTTAGGAAAAGAAACATCCTCTTTCAGTTTTGCAAACTGAACTTTTCAAACTTATTCGAAATAAAGAGTTAAACATCCACTTATTTGTAGTATTTTTACTTTCTTCTCTTATATATTGCTCTATCTTAGTTTATCAATTTTTAATATTTCCGGAAATCCATTTTTTATTTTCACGGAGATGATTCGATATTGTGTATTTTCACGACAGATTTTACAATTTGCTTCAGTTATGGGAGATATTTTTTTTAACAGCCTATCATGACAACGACATTTTTGAAACATTACATTCTTAGGGAAAAAAAACACCCTCATTCAATTTCGCAAACCAAACTTTTCAAACTTATTCGAAAGAAAGAGTTAACATGAGCTTCTTTATTTGGAATTATTTTATTTTCTTCTTTTATGTATTGCTGTATCTCAATCTGAAATATATAATAATATTTATTTTACTAAAAAGGTGCAAATGTACAAAAAGGTTTTTAAACGTAAAAACCTGTCAAAAAATGTTAAAAAGATGTTAAAACCCGAGCGCTTTCAACTGCTCTAAACAGTCATCATCAGGGGAATCTCGAAAAGTGTGAAAAGTCATGAATGTTCGTTGGTTAAATAGCCAGAGACGAGTCTATTTCAAAGGAGGGGAGGAGGGAAGAAAGAGGAAGGGCAGGGTATTATAGCTAAATTCCAAAATTGCCAGAGATATTTAGTGCACTATACCAGATCCTGGATATATTATATGAGAGCATATCATTGCATGTGTTATTTTCTTGAGTTAAAATTTCTAAAGATACTCTAATAATTGATGCGTAGTAATTTGAAGTGCGGGCTAAAGTCTATGTATTTAACCAACGAACATTCATGACTTTTCACACTTTCCAAGATTCCCCTGATGACTGTTTGGAGCAGTTGAAAGTGCTCGGATTTTAACATCTTTTTAACATCTTTTGACGGGTTTTTACGTTTAAAAACCTTTTTGTATATGTGCACCTTTTTAGTGAAATAAATATTATTATATATTTCATTTAAATTTCAAGGTGAACATGACGTTTTAAAATATATAGTTTAACTACATTTTATATTAGTATCTGAATCTGTCAATTTGAAATATTTTCGAAGACCCAGCTTTTAATTCCGAGAAATCGATTCGGTACAGAAAATTTTCACGATGCGAATTTCAAAAACGACACAAATTCAAGATTTAAAAATTTTTAAGAATCAATAAAATTGCACCACACACAAATGCTAGATATTTTAAGAAGATTATTTTCTATTCTCACTATAAATATAAATGTTGGTTAGCAGTTATTAATTTGATAAAAAATAGAAATTATCAAAAAACTTTTGGACTTATGTTGTTTTCGTAGTCAATCGGATTTAGTGTCCTACAAATGACAGAAAAAATATATTAAGCATTGTTTTAATAAGTATTTGATTATAGGTATTTGACACAGTTTTGATAGGTATTTTAATAGGTACTAGATAAAAATACTTTACATCTGTATCTTAACCTTTAAATATTCATATAAATCCCCACAGCAAAACTTCCTAGCGGTGTATTTTATATACCATACATTTCTAAATTTCTAGGAAAATAAATTAGTTTTAAACTACTATATTTTAAATCAAATGCAATTACAATGTAGTACAATATTATAAAAAAATCAGTTAATATTGATGTATATGATAATATTTTCGAACGATGTACATTTTTAACAAGCCTATTTAGATTTGTCCAATGGTATACAAAATACACCAGCGCGAGAATAGTTAAGGATTAGCATTAAATTCACAGTTAGAAAATATTACGGATTTTGAGTACCACTATTTCTGAATAGTAAGGTAGGATACCATCTGTAGACAACAATTACATAGGATTGCCTCCCAAAATTGTCGTTTATTGCAAAAACATTATTAGTCAATGACAATACCCAGATACATTCGAATGACCAATAACAGAACAAGAAGAAAATGCGATCTAAAACGATAGTGAATATGATTATATGCCTTAATGAATAGATGCAAAACATTAAAAACTTGAAATTTCAACTATTTTCGAATAGTGATCATCGTATTATTTAATCGCAGAATTCTGCGATTAAACACTGTGTTCTGCATCCAAATGTAATCAGTACTAACTTGTGTCAAGGTCTAACTGAATACCATGTTTGGTGAAATTCCATCCCATAGATGCTGGGATATAGCTACCATGGAAATCGTGAAAAATACAGCAAGCAGCAGCGCCTGTTGAGCTATTTACACCGAAACCTAATCAGTAACTGCTCATGTCAAGGTCTAATTGAATATGAATTTTAATGAAATTCAATTCCATAAATGTCGACGCATAGTTTATGATGGAAATTGTTCAAAACACAGCATAGTAACGCCATCTGTTGGACGTTATACACCACAACCTAATCAGCATCAATTTTATGGCAAGGTATAAGAGGATATGCAGTTTTATAAAATTTTGTGCATTAGTTCTTGAAATATAGCTATCACGGAAATCTAGAAAGATGCAGAATAGCAGCGCCATTTGTAGGGCTATATACACCCAAACTTAATCAGCACCAGTTCATGTTAGGATACAATAAAATATGAAAGTTCTTGACATAGGGTGGCAACAAAAATTGTGTCACACACAGACTAGACAGACAGACAATTCTTTTATTCAAAAATACTCAAATCGTATTCAGGAAATTCCAAAATGTGTAAATCGATCAGAAAACGAAAGTCAAAAATTTTCGTGATTCCGATATTTTCTTCTTATGCATATAGAAGAAAGTAAACATGCCTTTCGAAAAAGAAATGGACTTACGTAGTTTTTGCAATCCCCGATTCAATTATATTTTACGTGAGAAAGGTTTACATTTTGAATACGGTCTCTTTCAGAACTGACAGAAACCATAACAATGGCAGGTTATTGCAACGTCTCAAGAATTTTTTTGCGTTACCATTGTATGTACAACAGCGCATTTTGAGTATGTGATTGACGCAAATTGAATGCACATTGAAGAAATGCCGTGATTTTATTTTCTGATTGCGTCACATTTTCGCCTGGTGGTTTAAATTTGAACAATTATTATTATTTTTTTATTGCAGGTTTATTTTCCTCATGGTATACGATATATTTTTAACGGAGTGTACGATATGTACTTGGCGGAATGCGCTGTAATTTTGGATTCACATATTTGAAGCTTCCTGAAATGGATTTCTGTTAAAATATTTATAGGTAACATTTCATATTTTGTTCGAAAATTAATTTAAAAAATACATTATAAATTAATTTTAGAACAAAATATGAATTGTAACCTAGAAATCGATTTCTAGAAGCTTCAAATATCTGAATCCAAAATTACAGCCCATTCCGCTAAGTAGTTTTTGAGTTATGATTGAAAAACTACCCTCACTGCAATCTATTTTGAAACGATTACAAATAAATTAAACATTAGGAGTTCCAAACTTTAAACCTTCATAATTAGCTAACCTACTTGACTGATTGAGTTTCCTTTTGGTATCCTAAGTCAAAAATTACTAAAAAATCCCTAATAAGATTAAAAAATTAGTTTTATTGAAAATTTCAGATTTTGGTACAATTTCAGTATGAAGACCCCTAAACTGAATTTTAAGCATAAATTGAAAGAAGACATGATTTCAGTCAATTGGCTATTTTTGTTTTTTTGGCCTACTGTACCTATATTAATGTAGGCATAATAAAGGAAGGATTTTGAAGAATTTTTAAAATAAAGAAAAGTTAAAAATTAATGAATATTTATTTGTCTGAGCTACTCTATGCATAAATAAAATCTCCCAAAACAGAAAACCGATTCAGTTAATTTTACGAACGGAATAAAAATTCTAGAATTGCTTTCGAAAACGTAAAAGACCAAATATGTGTTCCAATCTCTCTCTCTCTCTCTCTTTCTCTGAATAACTAAGATCATATTTTTCACGATAAAATTTATTTAACGAAAGTCTGTGCTAAAAGAGAAAATACATATATGGAAAAGTATCACTCAAATATATCAACAGAAATTCTAAAATACATTTAAATTTAGCACTGTAATCTTAGTTAAAAAAAAAAAATCTTCTTTGCATTTTCTAAACGGATATTTTCATACTTGTTCGCAAGAAAGAGTTAAATTTCCGCTTTCCCATATGTAGCACTTTTATTTTATTCCTTTACGTGTTTCTCTATTCCTGTTTGTCAATTTCAAACATTTTTGCAGACCAGTTTTTATTTCCGAAGAGTAGATTCGATACTGAGTATTTCGGAATAGGATTTATATTTTGCTTGAGTTATACATGATATTTTAAAAATGGGGTATCAGGATCATGTCCTATTTTGTTACAATCTTCTATCCATAATAAAAGATAGTATTGTAATCGAAATTTTTTTCGCTTCCGGTTTTCGACGGAATTACATGGTTTAGGGGTCAAACATACAGAAAAACAAGTTTTTACAAAATGTCTGTCTGTCCGTATGTCCCTGTCTTCGTTGTATCATCGAAAAGTGCATGAAATTAAGCATAGAAGTGAACCAAATTTCATGTACATGTTTTTGGCTATGGCCAGCAGATGTCAGTTGAATTTAGGGATTGTCGAGCGGAAGGGCCCGCTGTGATAGCGATTTTTCAGTGCCATTTTCCTTATTGTGTTATGGGAATTGAGCGGGGCTAGTTGAGCTTAAGCCGAATGGTAGGCCTCCCCAGCCGGTTTGACTTTGATCTTGTGTTATGGGAAAGCGTACGAAGTTATGCACAGAAATGAACCAAACTTCATATATATGTTTTGGACTATGTTCGTCAGGTCCCGAGGTCCATAGGCCGAGGTTTGGATAAAATTTTAGAGAAATTCGGCCTGAAGGTGGCGATGTGAATAGTGAATTTTTAAGTGCTATTAACATATATGACATAGAAGAAAGTTTAGAGATTGGGACATACGAATAGGTTTTTTAAATAAAATGTGGAAAACTTTACTGTAGCTCTCAATTTATTTGTGACATCCCATGGTTTTTTTTTCAGAAATATGTATACAAAGTGTCCCAAACAGATTGAAACGCTTTTAATTATTTACCTGTTATATATAACAAGGCAAAGGAAATTGAAAAAGTGTTCAAAATTGGGTACAAAATAAGATTATGTTAATGAAATAATTAACCCAATACATTTAAAAAAGTTACAATTTCTAAATTTTTATACAAATTTCCTAGAGAAAACCAATTCTATAATTTTTCCTTTTGTTGAAACAAAATCGTTACAACAACATTATACCTGTATCTTTAAAATTGAATGATTTATGGTTAATTGAAAAGTGACCTTTGCGAATAGAGACCATACATGAAATTAGAAAAAAAATCTCTCCGATTTTGAAAAAAAGAGGAAAACGGACAATAATACACAGGAAGTTGACCTTAAACAAAAGGTAATCGATGCTTTCAAGATTATTAATGGCATGAATCTTCAAAATGGTTACAGAAATATTATTATAAGTGCTTAGTTATGCATCAGAATCAAGGGAAAACACTCTGAGAATGCTTTGTGAATTGCCTTTTTTTTAAAATTATGTTTCTCGGACTTAAAAACTACATTTAGCTCTTCATATATGATCTTTGCCTGTGTAATAATTTATTTGGATGTATGGTTTGCATGACAGGTTTTTGATCAAAAGAGCGTGATTGTCTATTTGTGTATAATTCTTATTTTCAGTCATAAATAGCAGTTTAAAAGGTTGTATAAGTCATCTTTTGATGTTACCTGTGATAAAATAAATGAAAGATTAATTTCGTAAATAGTGGTGCAAATGTAAAAACCGTACGCACCCAGGGTATGTCATACTGTATTAATACCCTCCTCCCCCTAAAAAAAAAGAAAAAAAATGACAGCAAATTGTTTATTTTTGTTTTTCTTGGTAAACTTTTCCTTTTAGATAACTCTAGAAAAATAATGCGCGAGGATTCATGTCTGAGATATATGGTGGCCACAATAAATCCCCCAAAAAATACTCTGGGGATCGATTGTATATATATAGGACTGCCACTAGCGACTATTTTTATACTCTATTTTCACCACTATTTTTAAAAAATAAATTGTATAGTAAATTTCTCTTGCACATGCTGTCAAAGTGCATGTAAAAGATTTTTCTTTTGAGAAAGAGGTGCGATATAAAATTAAAAAATAATCGCCAGTGCAGCCCTGTATATATGAACTACGCAGTTGTCATATTGAAAAAAACTGTAATAATTTCAGCACCAAATCTGAACATTTGACATTTACTGTATGGAATTTTGTCCTCATCTTTGTATTTCATCTTTGTTTACAATTTTTGATTTAATGTGATGTGTGTCTGTGTATATGTTTATAAGCATATTCAAGGGTAATAATATTTCCTTTACCTTATATGATGATTTTAAATGTATTGAGTCGTTATTAAATAAAAAAAAAAAAAAATACTTCGACAACAATAATATACACATCTTTACAAATAAACGCCCATAAATAAAATTGTTCTGTATTGAAAGTCAAACTGTATTTCATCTCTAAAAATAAAATAAATATTTATCATATCCTTGCTCATATCAAGCGTTTTCTATTAACATTTTTCTGAATAAGTATGGGTTATTGTTTGAGCTTTTATTTGATATTACTCTTTTAAATTCTTATCATAATAGCATTGCGAATTGAAATGAAAATAAATACTCCGATATATTTTCGACATTTTTTTCTTTTCGCTTCAGCTGCCTCCAGAAATACCTAAAAAAACATTCCCTCTTCCTCTAAAAATAATCTTCTATTAACTCAAATACCAACCGTTATGATACATCTGCATCAAATCGAATTCACAGAAATAAAAGTGAAATTGGAGAATATTTTCTGTAATTCTTGGACCGAAACAGCATAATAAAAGATTAAGAAAGAAAGTGAATTCTTAGACGTTATTACAAATATATTTGAAACGAGAAAAAAAGAAAACTTGTTTATTTCTGATTAATAATATTATGGAGAAATTATTTCTGATTAGATTTCATGAAAGCAATTCACATTGAGATTTCCGATTAGGTTTCAAAGGATTGGTCAATAAGGTTGAATTTTACGCATGAATCATTATTATCAATATCAGTGTAGGGTGGTGCAAGAGTGCGCGGTGTACAAGAGTACGCAGAGCGATTATCCAATCCGAAAACAGAGTTTTGCGTTTAGCTACACTTGTAAACGATGTAATGACATAAGTTTATGGTGAAAAGAATCTCCGTATTTTGGTGAAATTTTTAAAGATTTAGAAGAGAAAAAGTGATTTGAGCCTTCTCGTTATAATATTTATGGTCTTTGAAAACAGGCTCATAATAAAGATTACAAAGGTAATTTACTTTATTTTTTGATTAGGTTATAATTGGATTACCTGTCACTTAAGTGATTTGGATTTGTTTATCAACAGATGACATTACTGACGTTTCAAAGTTATTTAGTGACGATTGTGAAAGAGTGCATAGAGCCAAAGTGTGCAAGAATGCGCACACACTCTTGTCCAACATATCTGTTGTCTATTTTACTTGCCACTTATAGCTATAAAATGGGTTTTAAATATTTACAGTTCGGTTTAATATCTTTTTTTATTTCCTACTTTAACAAAAATCCAATCAACTTCAACAAGCATCGCAAGCGGCCATAGGTAGATCCCGTCTACAAAAATATATTAGATCTTTGTGGTAAATATCACTTTCAACCGGACAAAATATTCCATATGGGCGAGCCTGGTTTCGCTACAGTACCTAACAAGCCGCCAAAAATCATATTTATTAAAGTGAAATGATATATTAACAAGATTTAAAGTGCTGAAAGAGGTCAAAATGTTACAATGGTTTGTGAAATGAGTGCTAGTGGGCAGTTTATTCCACCCGCTTTCATATACAAAAGAAAGAGAATGAAGGCAGAGCTTTTAGATAATAAACCTGCATCTGCCATTGGAATGGTTTCTGATAGCAGCTTTAAAACAAGTGATCTGTTTCTTGACTGGCTTCAACATTTTAAGAACCACGTTATGCCAACTGAAGATCAGCCCGCGCTATTGATCCTCGACAATCATTCATCGAATTCACATTTGCAGCTGTTGATTTCTATCATTTTGTTCTACTTTCATTGCCTCCACATAGTAGCCGAAAATACAACCGCTATATAGATTTTTTTTAGTACACTTAAAAGTATTGCTCTGCTGAGTGCGAAAACCGGATGAGAAATCATCCAAGTCGAACAGTGTAACGACTTTTCAAGTTGCATTAAGATTTACACCTGCTTTTGGAAAGACTGCAACCGTTGCTGCTACCGTTAAAAGATTTAAAGTAACGGGTATATGGCATTTCATAAATGAACCCTTTTTATACTCACTTTTTAGCAAGCAACGTCACTGAAAGACCATTAGAATATGAATTATCCTCTTGAGACCTCGCGTTCATTATATTGGACATTTTTATTTTTTATATAAATTACTTAATTTCGGTTCGAACTTCTAAATACTTGCTGTCCATTGTACTAGATAGTCTAGTGCTGCTATCTGTGCACTGAAATCATAAAAAAATTGCAGCTAAATATGTATTTTAATCATTTGAAAGTGGCAGAGAACAAGAAAAAGACTTTTGAAGGTAAGCAGACAGTTTTAACTCTAATTATATATATTTTTTTATAGTATTTTTATATTAATGCTACACAAATCTAATGTTAAATGTTGTATCAATGAAATGACACCGCGGTTTAAGTAATTTAATGCATATTTTAGAGAATAAACCAAAAAAAATGTGGTGTCCATTCTATTGGACGTTGGGTCTTCATCAGTTCTTTTTATTCATATTAGACTCTTGTTGTATACTGAAGAAAGGCATTAGTTTTTACTTAAAAATCAAGACAGTATTGAAATAAATAATAGATACAGAAGTAGATAATAAGTTTTCTTAAATAAATAAAAACAAGAACGAAAAATCATGCGTCAAGTATAGATTATGTAACACTTTCCAGCGCTTTCCAAATAATTTTACATATTAATAAACTGAAAGATAACATCTTTGTAAACAATTTGGAAAACGCATAACATGTTTAAAAACGTAATTTCAGGAATTTCCAACATCAACAATATTCGGAAAAATATCCGAATACTTTTATTCAGCCATGTATATGATTTATAGATTTGTATATATATATACTATATAGGATGCTAAATTTTAGTTTAGTCAGGAAACGCGTAGCACAGTTTAAAATTCTCCTTCTGGAGTTTCTGTCAATGAACGAAACATATTCGAAAACTTTTGTGCTGCCTTGTATATAATATACAGAATTTATACGCACCAAGTAACAAACAAAAAGTGAATTAAATTTAAAATCGCGTTCAGCAACTTAAAACGCACTTCCAGGAATTATTGTTAACAGACAGTAGAGAATTTT
The DNA here is from genome assembly GCA_963931845.1 of Maratus michaelseni. Classification (NCBI taxonomy): domain Eukaryota; kingdom Metazoa; phylum Arthropoda; class Arachnida; order Araneae; family Salticidae; genus Maratus; species Maratus michaelseni. The sequence continues at coordinate 252,486,879 of OZ007594.1, forward strand.
TTGTGTGTTCCTGTAAATGAACGATGACTGCTATACACACAATATTCTGCAGTAAGCCTCTTGTAATGCACCTTAGTTTTATATATATAATTTTAAATGCGTTTAAAATAGTGAAACATTATTTATTTAAACCGCAAACGATTTTTCTCCATAGACGTAATGTAACGGAATTATTTCGACTGTCCCTGTAAAGTAACTATAAGTGCTATGCACACCCTATTCCATATTCAGCTTCTTGTAATGCACCTTAGTGATATATATCAATTTCAATGTGTTTGAAATTGTATAATATCATTAAAATAATCAGCCTGAGTCCAAATATCTTTTATAATCTATCTATGTACAAAGTTTCAAAAGAATTAGTTAACCCTCCACTGTCCATAAGTTAGCTACTGATTTTTTTCAAATTCCTAGGTTGTATTGCATTGTTTTCCCTAAAAAAAGAAGAAAAAGAGTACGAAAAAACAAATTTTAAAGTACATGTCATCTACGGCTAACTCACAAATTCAATATCGCATCACAACAACAAAAATTAATTATCTTTTAATCCCTTATATGTCCTTGCTTGTTTGGAGGAGGTATAAAACTTTGGAACGTTATAGCATCATATCAGAAAATCCGAGAAATAGAGGACTATTTTCTATTGACTAGGTAAATATTTCTAGATCCCGCTAAAGGCACCACGGTACATATTCATTTTAAAATCTAAGCCTAGAGGTCCTTTCAAAGACGCGTCAGGTGGAGATGACGGTTAAGACATTTTTCCATTTCACGGAAGAAAATACTTTTTTCTTTTGGCTATTTGAAGAAGTGGCTTTTGCTAAATTTGAGCAATCTATGGTACTGCAACAACATTCTTCTCAGTTTTGCATAGATATTTATTACTGCAAAGTTAACTTTACAAACAAACGTTCATTGTGAAGATAGACTTTAAAATATCATGTTTGAAAATTATTTAAAAATTCAGTATAATTAATTAGTTTTCGGAGTATAGCGGACATTCGAGAGTTTACTGTTTAGAGGAAATAATGCAGTTTGGATTTCAAGAAGTCAATTCCCCACAGATGTTTCCGATTAGTTTTTATATCCAATAAAATGAATTATGTGCACTAATTTCTTTATTTAATGTATATCGGGAATAATTTTGAATCAAGATTTCGAATTTAAATATGATAGCGTGAAAAAGCAATTTCAAAACTTTTGTATTATGATTTAAATATTGATTAAATGACAATATTTATTAAAATATTGAACAGTTTTCCAACTTTTTATTTTACTCTCTCCATTTTCCCTATTGCTTCATTGGTAATATGGCTCATATATACAGAAAAGAATGGTTTACGTACTACAATTTTATCCTAAGTAAATTATTTAAATGAGGTATGCATAAGTGTCCATAGTGATTGAAATATGTACATAAATACATTTTTGTTTTCCATGCTCGCTTTTAGCAAGAGTTCGTGTGAACTATCCGTTTCCGTGCTTTCAGCTCATAATTCTAATAAGGGAAAAATATTTTTAGAACATATGTTGGGAGGAATAATTTTGATTAGAGCTTTATTGAAACCTGGTGAAAGAATCGGTCATAGTACAAATAAAATATATTTGTACTCATATTTTATTCGAGAAGGTGAAAAAAAATGTATGAAGCACTTAAAATAACTCACATTTAATAAGTATGTGTTAAAAGAAAATTTACTTGACGAATTAACATTTTAATTATGTATAAAAACTAAATCAATCTCATTTGAGCAGTTTAGAATCCACGCCTAATTTGTTTTACACGCTTTTATTTAACTTAAATTGATTCGTGTATCTAAAGATGGAATTTTGTAATCGATTTTTCACTCATTTCCTGATGCAGTAGAATTTTAGAAATTATGTATAGTCACGTGTTGTTGATTTAAAGACAATATGTTATTATTTCTGAACTTAATTATCAATTAATAGTTAATTTTAATTAAATTTTGATTATTTATTGAAAAAAGAAAACAATATTTTAAGTTGTGCTACACAAATCCGGAAAGCTCAATGGGTAGAGATGCTCCATCGAGTCGGGTTGCCGTAAATCTTTTCGTTGCGGGTTGGGTTGATTTATAAACTGTTTCGGGTTGTGTTTGAAATCTTCCCGTCCGTGTTCGGGCTTGAACCGATTTTTAAAAAGAAAGTCTAGTATATATTTTTCAGATGAAAAACTATATTTGAATATTAATGAGTACATACATGTGTTAATTTTTCTACTTAAAAGTTAAAATTGATACTAGAGCTATAATTGTAGACTACTTTGCTCTAATTGCATTAAAACATGGATTATTTTTCTTTAATTTCGGGTTCAGGTTTAATTTTTTAGGTTCGGATCGGGAAATGGGTCGATGATAAATTATTACTTACTAAATCACAATTCCACGTTTCTGTTGGTGTTTCTGTAATGTTTCATTAATGGTTATATATATATATATATATATAATATCTATTTTTTTTCCTTTGTCAGGTTTGGGCCGAAGAATGTTTTTGGTTCAGGGTAGAATTCTAGGTCCAGGATATGAGTCTCTATTTCGGGGAAATTTTTAGTGATATGGTATAGAAACAGAAAGATGACCTCTTTACTATTAACTTCTAGTTGTTGATGTTAGATGAATAATAACTTTAGAAAGCATCAACAGCAACAACAACAACAACAACAACAACAACAACAAACACTTTTTTATTTGTGTACAAAATAGTTGAAAATAAGTTAGCATTTATTTCAAAAATTAAAAAAAAAAAAACTATGAAAAACAGTATTGCACGAGACATTTATGTAGTTGTATTTTTCATTTACAAGCATTTTGCTAGTTAATAATTAACATTATTTTTAGAAAGGGAAATTTTCTTTTTTCCAGTTTTCAATTTATAATAGTTATTTACACCTTTAAACATTTTGTGAGATATTTTCTGTCAAAATATCTCACAATATGTTGACCAAATTCTATTTCTCATATTCAAGAATTCTATTGAAACTATATCATATAACTAATAATAGCTCATAATATAAATCAAACGTTTTGAATCTTTTTATTGGAAGTTTTTACTCAGAAAAATGAAAACTACCCACATTACACCAATTACTTAAAAAGGAACGAAAACTAAACAAAAGGAGAAATAATAAATTTTTATTATATAATCAAATTATTTTAATATTTAAAGCCGTATGTTTTTATGTAGAAATATTCCTATATTTTTCTTTACTTTGTTTATTATTTATATGTTAACTATTTACTATGATTGGCGATGAATAATTATTAAATTTTCGTAACTTCGATTGTACTTTTTATTAGAAAAACAAGCATTTTGTTGGTGTCACTTTGGGAGCGAAAATAAACAATTTAGTAGCACATTTATTTGCATACGCCCATTCATTTTTATTTTATCAGCGAACGAAGAATCCCACATTGTCCACGGCAGAGTTGGGTAAAAATAAATGAAAACAATATATATTTTTTTTTCATTAGTGTACTAAAAAGTAGAAAAAGTCTACAGGCCAAAATAAAAATTATAATAGCGTGAGAAACCTCATAAAAAATGATAAAGGAATTAAGCCATGCACATTAAATATCGTGAGAAAGGAAATTTGTAAACATTCCCTAAAAATTAAAATATATAGGAAATGGTCCAAAAACGGGCCACTTCATTTTGTCACCTACCGATTTACCTGCATACTCAAAATGGATTATTTTGGTGTCACTTACAAACACATTCCTGAAGTTTATTTCTGGGTTCAAAACGCTAATAATCAATATTAGTTTTCCAAAATCATTTTATTAAAAAAAATAAAAAAATAAAAATGAAAGTTTGTTAAGGTGATGTCCCATTACGGGCTACTTAGAAATTTATCTCCTATTAAATAAAAAAAAAACACACCAACATTTGTTCAAAAACCTACTAAACTACTGTTTTGAAACTTTATGAATAAAAAGAGCATTTTTTTCATTCTTTATTTGTTTAAGTCGCAGATGCATACCTCTTTTTTCATTCCAACACATTCGGAATGTGCCCAACTTCCACACTTGAAGCACTGAATCCAAATTTCCCTTCTAACATCATCTGGAAATTGTCCATCGCAGAAAATGATTCAAACACTCAAAAAAATCCACACTAAACTGTACTTTGTTGGAGTACATTTAATCACAAGCTAAATCGCGCAGTTTAACTATACTGTGTTAAAAATATACACATTACTTGGTAATATTTTGTGTCATCCGGAAAGTTCTGCGTTTTTTCAAAAGCGAAGCGAAGTTTCGTCAAATTATTTTGCTACTGTTGATAAAGAATGACCTTGAATGACCCAGATATGTACAATCGGTATTTTCTGCTTGCGCTGCTTAATTATCGCTTGTGTTGTGGCATACTTTTTGTATCAATGCAGTGCGAAGAATGGTGAATCAAAAAGTTCAATTTCGTCATATTATCATCGTTTATTTCACGAATGGTAAAAATGCTAGTCCGAAGGCTCGTACAATTTGTCCTCTATATGGACAAAGCGCTGTTTCCGATGACACAGTTCGAAGGTTGTTTAAGAAGTTTAAGCGCGAAAATTTCAGCTTCGAAGATATATACCCGTTCTGGACGACCATTATCTGTAAAGGAGGACTTCTTATAAAAGAAGCTATCAAATGATCATCCACTGTAGCTTTTTGGAATATTTAATCATTGTGATAGCTCCTGAACTATGTAACGTGGATTTTTAGCAATAGCTTCGTTTAAGAGGTCCTCCCTGACCTATGATGGTCTTCCAGAGCAGGAATCATCTTCAAGGCTAAAATTTCCACGCTTAAACTTCTCAAACCACTTTCAGACTGTGTCATGTGAAACAGTACTTCGTCCATAGACAGCACAAATTTTACGAGCAGTCTCACTAGCATTTTTACCATTCTTGAAATAAAATAACATAATAGGACGAAAATAAACTTTTTGGTTCTGCATTCTTAGCACTGCACTGAAACAAAAAATATTCAACAAAACAAACGAGAATTACGCAGCGCAAGCCGAATGTATATATGTGGCTCATCCAAGGTCACTTCTTATCAGCAGTAGCATAATTTCTAAACGAAACCGTGTTTCGCTTTGAAAAAGCGCAGAACTTTCCGGATGACCCAATATTTATAGAATGTGACTGAATATTCTCTAAGCACACCTGAGATCTTTTCAAAGAACACCGGTTGGAAACCCCTGGTGCATGATATCTTCATGACTATATTTACTTATGACTACTCTAACAACTGGAACTTCTAGTATCTTTCGACAAAATTAATAATTTACTAACCAATAGAGAAATTTTCAATTTATGTCGAAACTGCACTTGAGGGAAATTTTTTGATTACTTTTTGAGAAATCAGCATTAAATAATGCATAAGTCTTCACTTTGAAAAAAAAATTATCGCAGGTACTAATGATATATTTAAAATTACAGAATTTTTCTTTTTTTCTTTTATTAATTTTATGTCCATTATTATAGAATACTGGAGGTAATAATACAATGCTGTGAAAGTTTCTTTTAATTATGCCTTTTATTGTTTTCAGGACATGATGAAACGACCCATTTTGTTAATGATGTGTTAACGAATTTTATCAGTTTTAAAAATCTTTTATCTCTGATGAAAACTGTTATTGAATTTTTAAATAGCCATAAAGATTTATGAAATGAGGTTCATGATTCATAGCATTCATCTATGAAGCTGCATTTTATGAAAATTATCTAAAATTAAAAACAGCTATGAAAAAAAAAAGTTTTTAATAAAAGAACTAATCTTTCTATTGATTGTAAACGACATTGATTGATTATTATAACAAATGGTAATTTTAAATAGAATAAAAATCGTGTAATTCTCACAGCACTGGCTTGAGTTTTTGTAATGTGCTAACTCTTGACACGAGCATACATGTAGATAAATTACATCGATTTAGTGAATAAGGTTTGAACGTATGACGGCAAACAGTTCAGTTTGTTTAAAGCGTATTTCGAAAAGAAAAAATCCCTGACCAAATCACGGATTCATTTTTAAACGTAACAGCATAAAACAAGTGGGCATGTCTATTAAAGTGATTTGGAATAGAATAGCTTTTCTTCTTTTTTACTTTCTTCTATCTATACAAGAAGAAAGTACTGGATTTGTGAAAATTTTCAACTTCCAGTTTTGGACGGATTTATACGTTTTAGAAGGTCCTGAACACGATTTGACAGTTTTTAGAAAATATCTGACCATCAGTCTGTGTGTTTGTCTGCCAGTCTGTTAGGGACACAAATTTCGTGGACGCTCTGACTCACGAACTGCTTGCGTATAACAGGAAGCAATTTCATGTGAAGTTCTATCCTTTTGTGAACTGGTGCTGATTAGTTTTTGTGCAAAATCCTCCAAGAAGGCATGCGCAAATCGATGATTTGTACGATTTATGCGATACTTATATATCTTTGACGTGCGCTGAATTCAACGAAACAGCTAATTTAGAATCCTCGTGATGGGAACAGATTGTCGTTCAATTTTGGTCACAGTCGTCTAAAAGAGGGTGCCGACATTCGATGTTTTATTCGAAATATGCCATGCTTATGTCACCAGTTTAAATGAACAGAGTTCAACGAAATAGCCAATTTAGAATCCTCATGATGGGAACAGATTGTGGTTCACTTTTAGTTGCAGTCGTCTAAAAGAGGGTATCGCAATTCGATGATTTGTACGATTTATGCGATACTTATATATCTTTGATGCGCGCAGAATTCAACGAAACAGCTAATTTAGAATCCTCGTGATGGGAACAGATTGTCGTTCAATTTTGGTCACAGTCGTCTAAAAGAGGGTGCCAACATTGGATGTTTTATTCGAAATATGCGATGCTTATGTCACCAGTTTAAATGAACAGAGTTCAACGGAACAACCAATTTAGTATCCTCATGATGGGAACAGATTGTGGTTCACTTTTGGTTGCAGTCGTCTAAAAGAGGGTATCGCAATTCGATGATTTGTTCGATTTCTGTGATGCTTATCTCTCCAGTTTGTGTGAGCAGAATTCAACGAAACATCAAATTTAGAATCCTTATGATAGGAATAAATTTTCATTTAATTTTGGTTGCGGTCATCTAAGAGACGGTGCCAAAATTCGATAATTTGTTCGAAATATGCGATGCTTATATCACCAGTTTAAATGCACAGAACTCGCTTTTCACGCTTAGTTTATCTTTATTGCCCACGATTCCATAACAATATTATGCGTTCATTATATATAACGTATTTGCTAAATTGATGTAATTTCTTGTAAAATTTAAATCATATAATTTATTTTATTTATATAGAAGAAAATTTTGCAATGCCCACAGCATACACTAGTATATTATGAGTTATAAGTCGATTGCGACCAAAAATTCGGATTTTAATGTCAAAGTTGACAAAATTTACAGAAAAAAAACATTTGCTTTAAAAAAAAATAGAAAACGCTATTTGATTTCATTGTTTTCGAATAAGAGCTTTTGTCAATTTCATGCGTCTAATACTAAAATTGACTTTATGAATGTGTCAGAAAGTTACGAGTTTGAATTTGGAAACAGTCTTAAGAAAAAAAAATCGCGAATTGTTTACGATAAATTCACAACAAAGCTATTATTAGATTTAAAATATAGCCTTCTTTTTGAATATGAACGTATTTCTTCTTTTTGCGTAACAAGCTGTTAGCATATGAAAATTGGTATTTTCTTTAAAAGATTAACTCCCATTTTTGAGTCTTTATTTGTAAGTTTTTCGAATAAACCTGTTCAGAAAAATACACAGTTTATGGAATTTTATGGGAGTTAGCATAGGTCATTCTTAGTTGATACTAATATTAAATCTACACGAGGTGCTTTAATTTATGTGTTTGTAAAAAAAAGGTCTTTCCAATTAAAATGTTTTGTTTTAATTGTAAACAGTGAGATGATCTAAACATAATCTAGGTTGGGATAATACAGGGGATCTAATCGAAGAGCAATTTGCCGATTAAGAAATGAATTTTTAATTATAAAATTAAATTATAACATATATTGTATATAAATAAATATATTGTATATAAATAAATAATGAAATTTAATTATAACCCATATTTAAAAATTATCAATCACAGACCACATAAAGTTTTACATAAAAGAAATAAGCTTCCTCAAAAGTAAAGGTGTGTAAATTTACAGTTTTTCATTTTCAATTGTTTTGTAAATGTAAAGAAATTTTGCTTTTCGACTGGATTCTGTTATACTTTTTATCAACAGAGGGAAAAGTTTTACGACTGGATTCTGTTATACTTTTTATCAACAGAGGGAAAAGTTTTAAAGATGAAAATTAAGTACAAGAATACGAGGTTCTGCTGCAAACTGCACGGATATTGAACTATACAAGGGGTTCAAAAAAGGTTGAAACGCGTTTTAATTTTTTACCTGATGGCGATAAGCAGAAAACGTAAATTGAAAAAGTGCTCAAAATAATGTAGGGAATAAGATTATGCTCATTAAGTGGTCTTGCTATTATTTTTCAAAAAGTTATACTTATAAAATTTTGTACAAAATATCAAGGCAAAGCTGATCAATCAGAATGTTTTTCTTTTTTTAGAAGATCATTACTAAAAACTGCATATCCATTTTCTTAAAACTGAATGTGTTATTCTTAATGAAAATTTTACGATTGTGAATGTGGAATATATATCCAATTAGAAATATAAATATATGAGAAAATGTAAGAAAAAGAAAACACGGACGATAATACATATAGGTAGTTGACCTTAAAGGAAAGATAATAGATGCTTGCAACAATATTAATGGTAAAGAAGTCCAAAATATTTACAGAAGCATTAATTATAAGAGCAGCGTTATGAATTGAGGATGAGAGAAAATGCTTTGTGAATTACTTATAATTTTTTTTTTTTTTTTCTAGGATTCAAAATTATATTTGCCGTTTTACATGATTTCTGTCTGTGTAATAGTTTATTTAGAAATATTTATAATGCTATTGTTTTTGCACATTTTTTTAATCAATTTTTCTCAATTTGTGTATGGCCTCTAATTTTACTGATGAAATAACACTTTAAGTGGTACGAAAAGTGATATAAGTAAGTTTTTTTAAAACTTATTATAATTAAGTTAATTTAAAAAATAAAGATGTGAATATTTTGTAACGATGTTGTTAGAACAAAAAAAAAAAAAAAAAAAAAAAAAAAAAAAAAAAAATGCCTAGGAAAGAGTAGTGTAAAAATTTCTAAAGTGTTTCTTTTTTAATTAACAGGTGGACTATTTCATTAATACAAACTTGCTTCCTACCTTATATTTAACACTTTCGCAATTTACATTACCTTCTTACATCCTGCACAGTAAAAAAAATTAAAGCCGGATTTTGAATGCCGGACGCTTCAATCTTCCTTAAGCACGTTTGTTCTTCGTCAAATAAACATGATATACCATTTTCTCACTTAAGACCCATTCTTGCCTTTTCCCCATAAACTTGTTTAATTTACCTATAAATATCAATAAGCCAAATATTTTGTAAATGTAGAAACGAATATCTCTACGGATTTATCACTTGGTGGCATTTTTTATTGTCGACGACAATTTCAAAACATTGTAACTCACACAAACACGCTCACGATACTCGGCTCAGACTGAGGCAAGAAGTGCAGCTAGTCGGGCATTACGAGCGTGGTCTTTCGGGGCAATCGCGTGTGATGTACTGCGCAAACGTTCTTTACTTACCGGATGACCTACGATTATAATGGTTAAAGTGTTAGACTTTGCAGAAACCATTTGTACATTCAGCCACTGTTTTCAGAGTGGTTCCAACGATTTTGGCAATCTTGAAACATCTTGTGCTCCGAGTTTCAGAAAACATAGAAGTTTTGGAGTACAATACTATTGCACATGAACATTGTAAAATGCATTTTTTGTAAGAGAATCTGCCAGATAACAGCCAGAACATCCACCTGTTCCCTAATCCACGTAAAGTTTTTTTTACTACTTTTTTCAAATATGAAAATTAGAACTCACTCAATGAAATTCAAACCATTGCCATAGTTGCCAACATTCCGGTTATTTTCAAGTCAAATATACATATTTTGAAACTGAAAAATTATCAACTAAAATGTTTCTTGCTTCTGTATCGTACTTATTTGGTTTCATTTATTAACAAACATTTCAGGTTCGAATTTTTTTTATTTTACTTGAAACAAAAATGTTGGTGACTATGCATTTATATTATTAGAATGAAACTTCACTGCCCTATAGTTCTGTATGCATATCTTCTTCACAAAAAGATACATTTCACGTCGATGAAATTTCAATTTTACTTAGATACAGCCGATCGATGAGGCGTAAAAATATTTTAAGAACCGCTCTTCTAAGAGATAGTATAGATTTTTGAAAGTAAAATATAGTTCCAATAAAAAGGGGAAATATTTCTCTTCAAATGAACATTGAAGTAGCCCTTTCTGAGCTTATTGATAAGTTTTGGATATTTGCGAGAGTTCTGGTTTATTAAGTTGATGGAAAGAAGTAACATTAAATTCCTTAGTGGCAGCTTCAAATTTCCAGCGAAACACTGCATAGGAATTCATTAGATTTTTATTTCTATAGAAATGGATATTTTATATCATGTTTTAAATTTGAAATTCAGCTTAGCATGAAAGAAACCACGTACCGAATTCAAATCTAAATATCGATAAATTTTTTTACTCAGAACGTGTAATATGTATGTTCGTAACTGAATGTACAAAAATACATCCGTATGGTATTTTTTAAATTTTTAATAAGCCTCCAATAAGACAAGATATACACTTTAAATTCCAATTTCTTGTAGCTTTAAATAACGTAAATAAAACTTTTATTCCCAATTTATAAAATGTTAACGGTGCGTAAATATACAGATTCAAAAGGAATTCACGGAATGGTTCTTGCGGTATGAAAGTTCCTGAAAGTGTATATGTGTATTTATGAACGAATGTAAGGAACTAAGATTGAGAGCACATACGAACCACATAGTCTGAGTTCAATGTAGTTTTCTAGCATTAATCCGACGTCCATTAATCCGCTAAAATTTGAGTTATTAGCCAATTATCAAGCTTATCGTTTATAGAAGTAATAATGTAGTACAAATAGCAATAGCCACCCCCCACCCCCCTAAAAAACAACAACAATAGCAGCAAGGGAATAATTTCACCCCTTTGAAAGTTTGTAAGAGTATGTTATAAATTTTAGGAACAATTTTTAAACGTATTTTCTTTTTTCTTTAAATTTCACCTACAACAATGGAAAAAATGCCAGTTACGTTGCAAAGCAAAATTTCAGTAAAAAATTTACTTTTTAAAAAAATTTTAATGTTTTTTTAAAAATTTCGGTCTATAAAATCTATATCACAATTTACATTATTATTAGAAATATGTAAAAAAAAATCTTCCAATCGAAAGTTATTCATACATGGTCATTTTTTTACTTCCTTCTATGCTGAATTTAAAAGCCTCCTCTCACATAATGTAATAGAAAGACAAAAATGTCAGTTCGATAATAGTAATAAGTATCCTATTTTATGCAAACATAAAATGATGCACTCTTCTTAATGTGTTTATCCTCAGATACAAATTTGCAAAATACTGTCATTGACAAATGTTTATAGTTTAAAAAGCAATCAAATAATTCTGTATTCATAAAAGTATTTTATAGAGCGTTCTGGTCCTGACTTTAATGTGATTAAAAAATTAAAAAAAATATATTGATGAGTAATTTCACTATTTAATATATATTTTTCTCAATGATTCTAACCGTATAAAATACACCCCTACGAGAGTAATGGCGTACACTGTGTAAAATGTGGGCCATTATAATTTATCGTATATCGATCGGACGCCACCTTTCCGCAATACTAAAATTAGAGTTATTAGTCTAGTATTCAGTAGTGGATTAAGTCGTCTAGAGGCCCTTAAGCAATTCAAATCTGGGGTCCTCTTTCCCATCCCAAATTTCAAAATCAGATTTTAATTTAATATTTACGCATGAAGTTCTCACGTAACTCCTATTAAGACAAAATTAAATTTAAAATACGTAAGAACAGAAAATCATGCATCCGGCATAGATTATGAAACACTTTCCAACACTAACAGAATATTGTTAAGAAATAATAATTCTTTATACTACATATTTTAACAGACATTATTTTATTTTCAAACACATAAACAAGCATTGTACATGTCTAAAAGTCTTAAAAAACACCTTTAAAACCCAGAAAACATAACATCAGTCACTGAAGATGCTTCAAAGTGACAGGTGAAAATATTTTTTTTTTTTTTTTTTTTTTTTTTTTTTTTTTACAATTTTTAACAGATTGACTGGTTTTGTGTGGTTTTAAAGGTTTTTTTAAGACTTTTAGACATGTACAATGTTTGTTTATGTGTTGGAAAATAAAATAATGTCTGTGAAAATAGGTAGTACAAAGAATTATTATGTTAAAAATGACATTATGAACGATCATAGATAAAAAAAATTATTGTTAAGAAAATTCATTTTTTCATACAATGAAATGAGATATATCTGAATAAGTAATTTAAAAAACACGTAACTCAGTAAACATTTATTTTCAGCAATTGCCGTCCACATTCGGATATGCGTGTGAATTTTTTCGTACAGCCTTGCATACGATCTATAAAATTTATACATATCACGTAATACACTGAAAATTAGATAAGTTTGAAAATGCATACTACAGAGGAAAATGCTTTTCCAGCAATTATCGATCATAGTCAATACTGTAACCACATTCTTTTGTGCGTTCCTGTAAATGAATCTTAAATGCTAAGCACTCAATAATCTGTAGAAAACATGTTATAATGCACTTTAGTGATCTTTTATAATTTCATTAAATTTGAAGTATTATAACATTATTAAAATGCACCGTAAACGATTCTTCACAACAGATCATATTATAATGGAATTCTTTTGTGTGTCCCTGTAAACGAAATATAAATGCTACTTATTCTATAATCCATTTTATTATTTACCTCAAATATGCATATTAATCAAATTATATATGAAATATTCCAACATCGATAAAATGCACCACAAACGATTTTTCCCCGTAAACCATAATGTAACGGAAATCTTTTGTGTAGACGATTATAAATGTTACATACTTCATTTTCATTATACAGAACATACTATAGTAAATCTCAATAACAAATAAAAATTACGTAACAATCCAAGTCTATTTACGCGAGTTAGAGCACCGACATAAGGACAGACAGACAAACATAATTCCTAAAAACTTTTCAACTATGTTGGAAAGTGCTAAAAAAAACCATTGCATTAATTTGAAAGCGATTCATTTTAAGGAAGGTATTTCAGTAATATGTATAAAATCCTTATTAGATTGCTATAAAAATTTTCAAAGTTATCGATTTAAACTACACGTCAGTTAACGCAAGTAGATAATAAAATGTCTTGTGCAATTCTCTAGTATTACACATTCACATTCACATCTACATATTATTTATTAAACGAATCAGTCATTTAATACAATCATAAAAACATTATTTTCAGTGTTTTGAATATCATGAGTCTAGTATTTATCGTTAGAGTACATACACACATACAACTCATGAAATGTACACTTACACACACACTTCTATCATCCATCTGAAACTATTCTGAAGAGATTTTTTGGATTTCAAGATGATCAGGTTTGATAAACAGAACCTATATTTTTCGTTCCTAATACAATACTTCACTATTAAAATATTTTTCCTAAAAAACTTATCCTGGTATCTTATAAGCAATAATCAGAAATGTTTATTCAGGTTACATGGTCTTTAAACAGTGCAGAGCCTCTAGGCACTTGCCTACGCTGCCTATTTGGTAATCCGACATTGCTCGTATCAAACTTATTTTTTTTTAGAAATAATAAGTACATCGTGTTCCTATATGATTTACGTGACAAAGATTTTATCACAATAGGTAATTTAATTAAAAATAATCAGAAATGTTTCTTTAGGCTACATAGTCTCTAAACGTTACGGAACCCATAAGTTCTTACATACACTGCCTATTTTGTAATCCTACACTGATAATATGGAACTTATTTTTTTTAGAAATGATAAGTACAATGTGTGCTATTATAATTTACGTGACAAAGATTTTATCACACAAGGTAATTTAACAAAAAATAATCAGAAATGTTTTTTTAGGCTACATGGTCTCTAAACGTTACGGAACCCATAAGCTCTTACATACACTGCCTATTTTGTAATCTTACAGTGATAATATTAAACTTATTTTTTTTTTTTTTTTTAGAAATAATAAGTACAATGTGGGTCATTATAATTTAAGTGACATAGATTTTATCACAATAGGTAATTAAATAAAAAAAAATAACCAGAAATGTTTCTTTGTGCTACATGGTCTCTTAACGTTGCGGGGCACATAGGCCTACACTGCCTATTTGGTAATTCGACACTGCTAGTTTTAAACTTATTTTCTTTTTTAGTATTAATAAGTACAATGGGTGCCATTGTAATTCACGTATGGGATATATTTCACCACAATAGGTAATTTATTAAAACTTACAACATGATATTTTTCGCACAATACATGTATTTTCCCGAAAAATCCAATAAATATTCCCGTTCGAATCACAGGCATTAAAAAGCTTACCTCGGAAATAACTGCAGTCTATAAAATATAATCATTAAACATATATCTTTCTGTTGGTTTTTGTGGGAGGCTTTTATTTAAGCACATACTCAGCATCCCAAAATAGCAACTTCAATAATGGACAAAATCACGTATTTCATGATCGATGCGAGTTTAGCACACACGTGTTCCATGATCAATTAAGGAATTTCGTTTCTTGAAAAATGTAGGATAGATGCACAAATCTTCATCCTAACGTTACCAGGAAATACTTTTAAAGAAACAGTGAGAAGAGTGTGAAGTGGTTTCAATATTTATTTATTTATCTTTGTCTAATGGGTGTGAGAATATTAACAGTGAATATACCAACGAACGGTCATTTGACCATATTACCAAATAAAAATATTCGATTTAAACCAAATTTTTTTTTCATAAACTAAATAAATATATAAATTACATAGGTATAAGTTAAATCAAAAGTTAAATAATTTTAGATAAAAATTCTGGTGTGAAATATTTTTATAAAACTTCAGAAACTATCTGATACATTTAGTGTTAACACTTGATTCTCGTCTTACGTTTATAGACAAGTTCCGTCATCCATTGGAGGATTCAAATAAACTTATCTCGTTCTAATGTTTCGTAACCAAGGAAAGACTTTGTTAAGTCAGGGTATTACGCATTACCCTAAATATCGTTCGCATTACCAGTAGAACTGGGAAACGATGTTGGAAGAAGAGGAAAGAAAGAGGGAATAGAAATGAGATTAAGGGGAATTTGTCAATCTCCAATCAAATAGAGAAGGGAAGAGCGCCCGAAATTACAACTGATGATGATCCTGCTGGAGTGAAAACGTTCTTGTAAATGTGACTTTTTTTATTGGAAACTTTTAACATTTTTATGATGATGGAGTGTTTTTTAGAGAATTTTTACCATGTTTTGAGTGATGTCTAATTGTGAAATTGGTAATGTGAAGAATAAAAATATTGAAATACAGAAATTAGAAATTGAGATATAGGATATATCTTTTTAATATTAATAAATATAGTTATCCGGCTATATGTCCATTTGTCACCAAAGAAGAGAGGCAAAATTTGTGAGGGGATAAATTTTCTCATTCCTACAAACCTCTATTACGTTTTCATTCTCAAAGATTTTACGCTTTTACGCACGTTTTTACAACTGCATGCAGAGATAAGTGCGGTAATTTTATTTTACGGTAAACACATGTGAATCGTCTTTTGGCTCTCTGGTGAAATGTAGTATTTTAGAATTGCGTCACTTTTCTAGCGATTCTATCTAAGAACAAATTAAGGGCCATATTAATTATAGGGGTCCGATTGTAAGAATATATGTTTTTAATTATTTTTTTCTCTTTTTCTGTTGATAATATTTTCCTTCCATTGATATGCTTTTGTAAATCAGATTTTTAACCGCAAGCACAAGAAATTTTCATGGAAAACATTCTAAAGATGATTAATTATAAATAAGATTCTGTGAAGAAATACAGTAAAACCTAAAGAAAGAATCTTATCTCAAGGGACTGGAAAAATATTATGTTTTGAAAAATATTTTAATGCTACTAGGTATAATTGCACGATATTCATTTCGCCGGTACCATGAAATTTTTACTTTAAGGCAGGATTCCATTACAGACAGATTTTCATTTGAAAGATTTTGCTGCACTTTGCTTTTAAATAGACATCTTTAATTTCGATAGAAGTTTTTTTTCAACTCTCCTGTTTCTCTATGACTTAAAAATAAATAAAAAAATTTATTTATAAAAAAGTATGAGATCTGTTGAGAGGAACCACTCCCTCCCCACTAATGAAACATTTTGACAACGCCACTGCCAATAGTTACATACATACGGGTCAGTCAAATACGAAATACGTATGTATCACACGCGTGTCAATTTTTAAAATTAAATTTGAAGAAAACAATCACGCGACATACATGAAAAAATATGGAAATAGAGTTCAATGGGTGTCATCATAAATTATGTTTGGCATACATTTTATCATAGAAGATAAATTTATAAAGGTTTTCATGCTATCAGGGATAATCGTATGATATTCATTTCGTCAAGATCATGAAATTTATCCTCACATTTTTAGAAATTAAATATGTAAAATCAAAGCGCAGCAAAACCTGTGAAATGAAAACCTGTCTGTAACGGAATCCTACTTAAACCGATAAATTCATGAAATGAATATCACCTGTCATATAATTCCCCCTTAAAGCCTGGCAACCTTTTTAAACCGCAACATTTTTCCGGTCTGTTGTGATTCCGTCTTCGTAGGTTTTATTCTATTTCTTCGCAGAATCTCATTTAACCCTTAACTGCTGCTAGCGGTCTCATAGACTGCTGCTTTTTCCAATTTTCAAAGTTTAACCTGTAATTTTTAGTTTAGCAATATATATTAGCGAAATTTTGTTTCGTTTGGAATCCTAGGACTTTTGCTAGA
This sequence comes from Maratus michaelseni, assembly GCA_963931845.1. Lineage (NCBI taxonomy): Eukaryota > Metazoa > Arthropoda > Arachnida > Araneae > Salticidae > Maratus > Maratus michaelseni. Next base: position 252,504,000 of record OZ007594.1, read on the forward strand.
GTGATGAATGATGATGATGATGAATGTCATTAATCATTCTTCTGATAGACTGCTGTTTGTATCAATTTTCAAAGTTTAACTTGTAATTTTTAGTTTAACTATAGATACCAGTGAAATTTTGTTTCGTTTGGAGCCCTAGTACTTTCGCTAGAGACTTCTGAATAAGTGATTTTTATTATGATAGTTCTGTACACAAAGCTCAGTACAGAAACAATATCCTGCGAGTTAATAGAGCCTTTTATTCATCTTTCGATCAAGCGATTTCAAACAACGCTCACAGTGACATTTTATCTTACAGCAGTTAAGGATTAAAATTAAGCATATTCGAAATACCATCAGAATTTCATCAGGGCCCCCATTTTTAGAGTGCCCAGAAATGTATTTTATGCACTCTTTGAAAATGCAAATTAATGCAAAAATCCATTTATAAAACATAGAATTTTTTTCCCTTCATGCAAACTAAACTATCTCATTGTGCTTCACTAACGACAGTTAATTGTAATGTAAACTTGGACTGATATTAGAGAACTGACACTACATTAAACTAAACTATCTCATTGTGCTTCACTAACGACAGTGAATTGTAATGTAAACTTGGACAGATATTAGAGAACTGACACTACATTAAACTAAACTATCTCATTGTGCTTCACTAACGACAGTGAATTGTAATGTAAACTTGGACAGATATTAGAGAACTGACACTACATTAAACTAAACTATCTCATTGTGCTTCACTAACGACAGTTAATTGTAATGTAAACTTGGACAGATATTAGAGAACTGACACTACATTAAACTAAACTATCTCATTGTGCTTCACTAACGACAGTGAATTGTAATGTAAACTTGGACAGATATTAGAGAACTGACACTACATCAAACATGTTTCATTAAATTCCTTAGGTTTAAAGATTTATTCACTTATTACATGTTATTATTTCACATACTTTACACAATTAATGCACATTCTCCACACCTTCTCCTCCTTCTCACATGCCCCAAAAATTCAAGCAAGTATTCTTATTCCCCCATTCGAAATCATAAAAAATTCTTAGCTCAGAAATAACTACAACTATAAAATATAATCATTAAACATCTTTCCCTGTTGGTTTCTTTAGGAGGCGTTTATTTAAACGTATACTCAGAATCCAAAAATAGAAGCTTCAAAAATGGGCAAAATCACGTATTTCATGATCGAGGCCAGTTTAGCATACACGTGTTCCATGATCAATTAAGGAATTTAGTTTCCGATAAAGATAGAAGGGATATAGAAATATTCATCCCTACGATACACGAGATACTTTTAAAGAAAGAAGTGTGAATGTAGGAGTTGTGTTTGAAATACTTTTTTTTTTCACTAATGGATGAGGGATAATAAGTATATCTGATAAAATTTAATGATGTTAATGCAATACATTAAAATATTTTGTCATTTATGTTTCAAATATACGACTATATTTAAAACGTAATTTCCTGTAAAAAAAATATTTTCTATTTTTGATCTAATATTAAAGCCTAATTTCCCATATTTTTAAATCATTTTAATTTTCTTTCTATCTTGCTTAACAGGCATTTCACTAATAGTAAAGTTAATAAGTTAAATAGAATATGCGGCAATAAATAATATATAAAATGTAAAATTGTGCATGTATTTTATGTGTTAAAATCTTAGCGAGACGAGCAGCATATAAGATTTAACATTTCAAATAAAATTAAGAATATAGTTTAGAAACCAATGGACCTATGCGAGGCTCTATTTATACAAATCGGCACTAACTAAGGATATTAAATATAAATTTATACATAATTTATTAATTTTTATGGTACTACTTCAATTCTTTGATGCACAATTCCGCTGCTTTTACTAAATTGGGAACAAAATTGTTCATTTGAAGAAGTCCAAGAAGTCCTTGATAGTTATTGTTTGTTGGATAATAGATAAACGTATCTTTGATGCAATATTACGCCTCTGCATAGCTGCTAGTTTGTACGGCTTTTTCTTACCACTAAAATTTAATAATAGTTTTTACTAATTTCATCGCCGAATTCTAACAATTTTTAACGATGAAATAAAGCCAAAATGTTTATTAAATTTTAGTGGTATTATAAAACCGAACAAGGTTCATCATACTGCATTGTGTCATCAGAACTGGAGGCATAACCTTTTCTTGCTGCTCAATGTATTCAATAGTTTTTTCAATAGAACTCAAACCTACGGAATGCGCCATTTTCTTCTGATTGACATCGTTCACTAAGAAACAGTCATTGTCAATGAAGCGCTAGGTGAACATGAAAGAGCAGTCGTAATATTTAGGACTCTGATTTTCTGGTCAGACTGTGACAAAAATGGCCCTATTTTTTCAGTAACTTGGTTAATGCGGAAACTGGATTAAGCGGGGCTCGGATAATCGGGACTCTACTGTATATGTTAAACAAGCTAGGTCCTAAAGCAGAATCTTGAAGGATTCTTGAGAGAATGAAATATAGTGTACAGAGAATGTTATTAATGCGAACGTAAAAATTGCTTTCGCTATGATATGAGTACATTAAATGTATAAGTCTGGCATGAATAGCAAGCTCAATGTTTTTTGCAATTAAAGCCTTTATGTTAAACTTTATCAAAGGCCTTTGCGACACCTAAAGCTATGACAGCAGTTGGGATCTTCATGTTGAGGTTTCACTATGGATTCCGCAACACGGAGCAGCTGATGTTCGGGTGGGGTGTTTAATTCTGAAGCAAATTGCGCCGTTATAAGAATGTTATCTTTATCTACTAAATAGTTGTGGAGATGGGGCCTAAGTACACGTTCTACGACTTTACTGAGAGAAGGAAGAAGTGAAATTGGTCAAAAATTAATAATTTATATAAATGGGTTTTTCATGCAGAATTATTCTATTTGCTTCAAAATTTGTTTATAGATTCATTGGGTTAAGACGCTTCCCTGATTAGTTTTCGGGATTGATTGATTAAGTATAAAGGGGGGGAACGGGGGGCTAATACCCCCCTTAATTTATGTAAATGGGTTTTTCATGCAGAATTATTCCGTTTTCCTTCAAATTTTGTTTATAGGTTCACTGAGTTAAGGCGCTTCCCTGATTAGTTTTCGGGATTGATTAGTTAAGTATAAAGGGGGGGATCGGGGGGGGGCTAACCCCCTCCCCTTAATTTATATAAATGGGTTTTTCATGCAGAATTATTCCGTTTTCCTTCAAATTTTGTTTATAGGTTCACTGTGTTAAGGCGCTTCCCTGATTAGTTTTCGGGATTGATTGGTTAAGTATAAAGGGGGGGAACGGGGGGATAATCCCCCCCTTAATTTATATAAATGGGTTTTTCATGCAGAATTATTCTATTTGCTTCAAAATTTGTTTATAGATTCATTGGGTTAAGACGCTTCCCTGATTAGTTTTCGGGATTGATTGATTAAGTATAAAGGGGGGGGGAACGGGGGGCTAATACCCCCCCTTAATTTATGTAAATGGGTTTTTCATGCAGAATTATCCCATTTCCTTCAAATTTTATTTATAGGTTCACTGTGTTAAGGCGCATCTCTGATTAGTTTTCGGGATTGATTGGTTAAGTATAAAGGGGGGGAACAAGGGGCTAATTCCCCCTTATCTATACTAATATATAAAGTAGTAAAGATTGTTTGTTTGTTTGTTTGTAGGGGGTAATCTCTGGAACCACTGAAGCGATTTTAAAAGTGATGGTGGCAAATTAATGGTGACAATCACTGCTCCAACATAGGCTATATTTTATGTCGGTGCCACCACCCCCAGGGGGTTGCAGGAGCGAAAAACGTTCTAAAATTTCGATTTTTTGTGTACTGAAGGAGATAGAAGTATCAAATTTGGTATGGTAGTTACTTATAAGATGTAAATGCTCTCTAAGAACAAAGTATAAAAACATTCGCAATTTAAAAGGGTGAGATGAGGAAGAAGCGTTCTAAAAACATTCTAAATTACAATTTCTATGGAATCTCTGAAACTAGAGAACCGATTTCAAAAGTGATGGTGGCAAATGGATGGTGACAGTCCCTGCTCCAACATATGCTAAATTTTTTGTCGGTGCCACTGCCCGCAGAGGGTGCAGGAGCGAAAAACGTTCCAAAATTATGATATTTTCAATAATGAAGGAGTTAGGAACTTGACATTTTGTATGGTCGTTACTTACAAGATTTAAATGCTCTATAAGAACAAAATCTAAAAAAATTCGAAATTTAAAAGGCTGAAATAAGCAAAAAATTTTCTAAAAACATTCTAAATTACAATTTGTATGGAATGTCTGGAACTACTAAAGTGATTTCAAAAGTGATGGTGGCAAATGGATGGTGACAATCCCTGCTCCAACATAGGGTATATTTTATGTCGGTGCCACTACCCCGAGGGGGGTGCAGAAGCGAAAAACGTTCTAAAATTGCGATTTTTGCGATGCTGAAGGAGCTAGAAACTTCAAGTTCGGCATGATTGTTATTTATAAGATCTAAATGCGCTCTAAGAACAATTTCTAAAGAAAAATGATCTAATGATTCTGCGATTTTTCAACTATTGAATTTCTAAAATTACCAAATTTCACAACAGAGTACCATAGCGAAACCTTCACGCGTAAAAAGATAATGATAAGGGCGACGTGTCCTGACGTGTATATTGACTATAGCACGAGTCACAAATTATAGTATCCTTATTATTCTGTTAAAATATAAAAGTGAATTATGAAATGTCAATATTTTGTTTGATTAAAGGTTCGTTAAGAGAAATTGACCAGCGTAGCGGGCGTAGCTTGCTAGTAGTTTTAATAATATTATAAACAATAATACATTGAATTCCAGTAAGCGGTTTGGGAGGGCACGTGACTAAGAAATTTTTGATATTATCATTAACATGAGAGATGGAGGCGGGACTACCAAAAATTGGTTCGGCATAACTTTTAGCAAGAATTTCAGATTTATCTTTATTGGTGTAAGCAGTCGTATTAAAAGCAATAAGGGGGTGGGGGTGGGAATGGGTATAAAATTACTGTTATTATTATTATTTTTAATCTTGCATAAAGAATTATCTTCTGCAGTTTATTTTTTGCAATTAAAATTTTAATTTTATTGTTTAATCCATTAATAGTATGTTTAAGGGAAGTGTCTTTAGTTGGCTTAAAGAGTCTCCGGATGTTATTCTTTGCTTGCAGATGTTATGCGGAAGGATTAAATAGTTATTATGTTTAAACTAACGGTAAGTGGCATGCTTTTGAACATTAGTGATTGAATTTTGAAGGTTAATAACAGCAATATCAGTATTAGTGGCATTATTAATAGTTGTAAAAGTTAGATCAGAATTACTTACTAGGTGTGGCGGATAATAATTTTTATTTTTTCAAGAGATGGCGCTGGAAACAAGGGTTGGTTCACAGGCTAATCTCTTATGTCATTTTGCAACTATGACAGTACGGTTGGAAACGCCATTGATGTTTAAATGATTTCGAGTTAGCGTCATATTTTTTCGTGTTGTAAATATCTCGAGTTCCGAGCCAAATAAAGAGCATACGCGGCATGTACTATTTTTCTTGTTCAATCAAAAGAAAAACGCGAGTAAAAGCCGTCGTATACTTGCAGAAACTTGCACTTACAATGTCTAACGCAAGACGACTTGGAAGATACAGAATCCCCACGTCAACCGAAAAAAATTGAAGATGCCGAATTGCAAGCATTGTTGTTGGTCGTCAAACCATTTGTGATCGTCTGCATGCCATGGGGAAGATCCAGACGGCAGGAAAAGTGATACCATATCGGCTGAACAACACACAGATGGGAAAGAGAAAAACGGTGTGCAAAGTTTTGCTTTCTCGGGATGAAACAAAGCTTTTTTGCATCGAATTGTGACTGGAGACGACAAATGGAATTTTCGAGAACCCAAAACGCAGAAAATCATGGGTTGACAAAATACAACCATCAACATCGACTACAAGTCCGAATCGCTTTGTAAAAGAGACAATGCTGTGCGTTTGGTGGAATCAGTAGGGTGTTGTATACCACGAGCTTCTGAAATCAGGTGAAACAGTTAATAGCATTCGCTATCGTCATCAAATGATCAACTTAAACCACGCATTGATCGAAAAGCCGCCAGAATGCGCTACAAGACACGGAAAAGTGGTTTCGCAGCACGACAAAGCCCCAACACACACAGCAAAAGCGGTCAAAGGCACTATTTCTACACTTAGCTGTGAACTCTTGCCCCACCTGCGGTACTCACCAGACTTGGCTCCTTCTGACTACCATTTGTTTTCAACGATGTCTCATGCAATCTCCATGAAACATTTCAACAATTCCGATGATTTTGAAAAATAGCTTAATGACTGGACCAACTCAAAAGATGCACAGTGTTTCTGGGAAGACATCCACAATTTGCTAGAGAGATAGGGAAAATGTGTAGCTAGCGATGGTGTATTCTTTGAACAAACAATTATTTACTTTTCAGTCAAATTATACGTGTTTTTTTTAATGAAAAAATTAAGAATTATTAACCGCCAGTTTTGAATTTACTCCAATTCACTGCAACATAGAGCAGAGAAAAAAGAGTTAACAGGATCCATTTTAAATTCTTTAAATTTTAGTATATATTTTTAAAACGAAACATTGTTCAGAAAATGTTTAAGTTGCTAAAATGTCCAAATTTAATATTAAATCATTAGTTAGCTTATTTTTTCTAATTGTTAAAATTTAATAAACATTTTTTAATGTTAGGCATCATTTGGACAGCAGTATGACGTCCATGCCTAAGGAAAGTATGAATGACTTTCTAGGGTTCAGCTTACAATAATAATAATAAAAGCTAAGACTTACAAATAAACATAAGTGAGGACTTATTTAGCAATCAGTACAGGCTTTATAGCATTTACACATAATACTTCTTCAGAATTTTATCGAATAATTTTACCCTTCGAAAGCAACTCTTGCGTCATCTATATTCCCTCAGTACCCTCTGACATGCATATTCAACAAAGGCTTATCATTAAAAGTTAGCCTTTGGGGAATAAATTGCCACGTACGAGGGATAAATGGTATCATTTCTTCGTGAGAAATCCCTAATTCCCTTTCGGAACACGTGATTAATAAAGCAGAAAATATTTCCAGGTGGAAAGCTTCGCCGATTAAAAAAGAAATAAGAGAGGCTTGATAATGGAGTGGATTATGAGGAATACGTCACGGATAACTCCGGTAATTCTTTAATAGCTTTCTTTTTATCCAATTTCTTTGTAAGGCAATAATCGATCTGTTAATCTCAGAAGCGTAAAAAAGAAGGGGACAACTGAAGAAGTAAATCAGCAAAACACTACTCTGCTAGTTGTTAAGAGCTGCATTAGCAGTGTTATGCGGTTTCTTATTTTTTTATATTGACTTGATGAGGTTTTTTTATACCGAAATTTATCTAGTATATGTTTTAATTTTCTTCTTGAAACTGCTATTAATCTAAAAAAATTGCTTAACACAATTTCTGCATTATATTCTTGAATAAATTATATACTCATATATGCTTTTATGGTACTACTTCGAAATAAAATGTTGTTATGAAACATCAAAGAGAAATAAGGTTTTTGTTCAAAATGGTTTCATAATTTTGGCCAGTACTGTAGGATATTCAACAAATACTACTCAATATTACTTGTGTGTCAGCCATTTTTTAGAGTGGAGATTAAAAGGTTATAGTGTAATTATGCACTGTAAAAAATGTTGGGCAAAAATTACGGTTACATATACTGGCAACTTTGTGACCAGTATTTATACCGTAATTTAACTGGACGGTATATGTACCGTAAAATATTTAAAGTATATGTACCGGCTGCACTCCCTCCTCTGCCCAGACCTGCACGCATTACGTAACAAGAGCAAGAGCATCACTTCATGGGTTGCCGTACACGGAGGCGGGGCTACCGGCTTTTTCCTTACTGAAAAATAATTATTTTACGGTATAAATAGCGACTTTTTACTGAAAAACAATCATTTTACGGTATAAATACCGTTTATAATCGAAATGGCACGCATACGGTTTTTTACGCTTAATATACCTTAGAAGTACGGTAGGACTCATACCGTAAAGAGTGAAAACGGTACAAGTACCGTTAATTTACGGTACATCTACTGAAATTTTAAGAGAATTTTTTACAGTGATATGTGGTCGGTTTGATTATGTCACGTTTCTCATAACCAAAATATGTATTACAAATATTTAGAAAAATTCTTTTATATTATTCAAAGCGAATTCATTTCTTTCCTTTAAAGACAGTTGATGATAGTCGGTGACACTTTTGGATGCATTGAAAGCAAGAACTACAATTATGAGATTTATTTAATGATACTCGTATATTTAATGATTTACGGAAGTTGATTCGCAGGGGAATGATGTGCATAGTAAAATCTGATTGAATACTTATTGCCCAGCAAGGTGCTGAGGCTGCAATTTCGCACTATTAATGTTAAATGGCTGGAGTGGATGACTCGGGTGTCGAGGATTTTAATCATATTTAAATCGTGATTTTAATCAGAAGATTTTTTAAAAGAGTCATTTATTAAAATCATAAATTTTCTTAATTTTTTAAATGCTGGGAAAAGTATTAAAGTCTGAGATGAACATAATTTGCAATGTTTCTTAAATTTTCCCTGTTAAATAAATAAAAAAAAAGTTTAAAAATATTCTTAAAGATGTAAACACTAAAGTACAATAAGTTTGTCCATCAGCCATAAAAAGCATTTCATCAAAAAGTGATATTTAATTAAATCTATTACAATTAACAGTGCCAAACTAACTTCTGAGTAATCAAATTATTTATTTTTTTCTATGTAAAATAAGCATAATAAATTTATCTTGATAAAATCAAGAAAGAAAAATTATGCGTCAAGCATAAATTATGAAACACTTTCCAACAAATTCAGAATACTGTAACTGTATTTATTTACTATGCGGCAAAGCTTTACAAGATAATTATTAAAGTTGAGAGAAAACAATAAATACAAAACAATACTAATAGCTCACTTACTGAACGATAAACATTTAATAAATACGATAATGTTAAAGAAAATAATCATAGTTTGAATAGTAGCATCGACTGTATAACGAGACTTATTTGGGAAAAAACTTGAATAATCCGATAGGAGTATTTACAGTAAGCAGTTAACATAATTTAAGTACAGCAATATACTAGTGCTAAGAATATTATATTAGGGAATAACATAAATGATTGTATAGGAATATGTACATGTAGTGAAAACAATAAACACGAATCAAATACCACCATGAGATTTAGAGAAGTAGTACTGAAACACAAATTACAAAAATTCAAATTTTGATGACATAATAACTGAGAAAAAATTTACTAATTATATTTATCCAAGTAAACAAAGTCAAGGTCAAAACGGGTGGGGTGGCCTACCTTTTGGCTTAAGCTCAACTAGCCCCGCCCAGATCCAAGTAAACAATTTGGAAAGCGCACAGTTTATTTAAAAACCAGTAATTATCATCTACAGTCGGAAAAGTATTTGAATTTTTTTGTGAAGCCCTGTATAGGATCTACAGATCTGTATATATATTACATAGCATGCTAAAAGTTAGTTCAGTTAGGAAACGCAAAGCACAGTTGAAAGTTCCTCTTCAGCAATTTCCGGCAAGAAACGGAAATGTACTCGAATTCGTTTGTGCAGCCCTGTATATGATCTATCGAATTTATATACAAAAAGTAATATGCAGAAAATTAGTTAAATTTAGAAACGCATACCACAACTGAAAACGCACTTCCAGGAATTGTCGCTCATACACAGTATTGCAACCGAGTTCTTTTGTATGCTCCCGTAAATGAAAGATAAGTACTATGCATACAGTATTCGACAGTAAGAATCTTGTACTGCAAATCATTGATGTATATAAATTTCAATATGTTTGAAATAGTGTAACATCATTAAAATTTTCTGTAAACGATTTTCCCTATCTATCATAATGCAACGGAATTCTTAGGCTCCCTGTAAACGAACTACAAATGCTACAGACTTCATTTTCAATACCGAACATGCCATAGTAAATCTCTATATCAATTACATGGCCATCCTATTATATGTACGCGAGTTAGAATCCAGACATACATACAGACGGACAGAGAAACCAAATTCATAAACGGTTTTCAACTATGCTGGAATGTATTAAAAAATGGTTATCTTATTTTCTCATTCTCCTTTTACAAATAAATAAACAGCAAAAAATTGGAGCTAAATGAAAAAATGAAATAATGATAGCATCTGCTAGACAGCCATTGTGAAAGAATGCATATCGAAAAAAAAAAAATAAAATAAAAAAACCCTAATTATTGTGAAAATGCATAGCAAGAGTTACTGGAGAAGAAGTTGAAAGAATGTTCTCATACATAGGAAATAAAGAAATCAGTAAGGGATCGAACAGGCAAAAAAACTTTTTTTTCTCTATTTTTTTTAAAATTCGAGGCACTAAATGCGACTAATGTCCACTGAATAGACAACGTAGTAATGCTGATATTTAGTATTTTGAGAAGTTAATGTAGATTTATCATTCTTAAGATTGTATTTACTCCGTGTGCATACATGATTTAACAGAAGTAATTAATTTTCATTGTTTTTATGATTCCGTACTTAAAAAGTAAAAACGGAACAATTATAAGACCACTCCTGTGTCTGTCTGTCAGAGACCTTATTCTCGTAAACTATGGTACGTGGAGAGTTCAAACTTCGGAAAGCTATAAAGCCTTTTTACCCACATATTTTCAAATTATTAGCCATTCACAAATATGTTTACGGAAAAAATAGGGGGCTAATTAAGTTATTTGAAAAAAAAAGTTTTCTTTTTGTATATCGTGTGAAAGATCTCGCAAAACCGAACTCAAAAATATATTTGCTTTAATAATAAATTTTCAAAGATATATCGTCGAAAATGCACTGCAAAAATATGTCCCCCCCCCCATCTCTATTTCTGAATTTACAGAAACTAAAATTATGAAAAAATTAGAGGTAGTAGAAGTTTATTTAAACCTTGCAGGAAAACTATAGTGATTATCCGAGGTAACATAGTTTTTGAGAAAAACGCATTTTTCCGTTACACACAAACTTTACTCTTCAGGCGGTTAACGCGGGAGTTGGCAGGCGCTCGAGGTATATATCGACACAGATTCATTCAAGGGTATTTGATAATGATTTTCGAAAAAAAAAATTGGTATTTAGCCGAGATATTAATTAATTTACTTGAATTTTTTATATATATATAATATATCGTGTAGGGTATCGTTCGAAAGATCTCAAACATCGAGCTTAAAAATATATTTCTTTTAATTTTAGGTATTATATTTTCACAGATATCGTCGAAAGTACTGGAAAAATATCCCCCCCCCCCTTTCCTATTTCCGAATCTACTGAAACTAAAATTATGAAAAATTAGGGGTAGTAGGAGTTTGTTAATTAATAAATAGTAATTAATAAATTTAATGTACAGAAACCCTTTGATCGATTTATTTTTGTGTTAGAATACAAAAACGTGTTTGTAAATTTAGATTCATGCGATTACAATAACCTACGAAGTATAAATGCAAGAAGAACTGCCGCGATGTTTGTTTGATTTATTATTATTACATTTCTAATAATTTAGTTATTTGTAATTTTTATTATTTAAACTTAAAATTCTTGACACTCATTCAGTATCTTCAGACAGGAAAAAAAATCGTAAAAATCGGATTTAAATTTTAAAAAAACTGATTTTTTATTTTATTTTTTAATTTAATTTTTTTACACCCTTTGAGTAACAATGCCATTTAAAAATAATTCAATTATTTTTTTTACCTCCTTTTGTTAAATAATTCTCATGTTAAAATAATACAATAACTGTGTTACCATAAATAACAAGAAAAGAGAAAAAGATCTAAAATAACACATATAAAACATATATATTCTTTTTTCGCCCAGGCTTTTAATAAAAATTACAGATTTAAATGCGAGATTACAAAATACTATCCCATTTCTCATCTGCATAGTACCGAAATCTTAACATCAAGTCTGAAATTTTCCTTTTCATTATTCTAAATGCATTTATTTTATTTCCTCGAGAATATCGTTCTCGATAACAGACGGTGACATTTCTTGGTTCATTGGACGCGAATACAGTAATGAGGAGACTTAATTTAAGAATGTATGCAATAATTTATGGAAGTCCGTTTGTAAGCTATTAGAGTAATGAGCCATCTAGCGAAACCTGAGTGATTCTTCTCGGATGAAGCACCGGGAAGAAGAGGGGTGCGTGTGTGTTAATTTCGGATACCGGCATGATGTAAATGGCTGGAATATGTAATAACAAGCAGGATTCGAAAAATCTTCATGACCGACATGCATAGCTGCATCGGGTTGGATAACTCGATTTTACCCGAACCCGACCTGATCCGAATTGCAGGTCGACGTTAAATATTTTATTTCCGGTCGGGTTCGAATCGGGTTGACTTTAAGTGTTTCGGGTTGAGTTTTGATTCTTACGGATCGGGTTCGGGCTGATCTGATTTTTCAAAAGAAAATTCTGTATTCATTTACAGTTTTTCAATAGAAAAAAAATTATATATTTGAATATTAATGAGTGTACATACGTTCATTTTTACAATATATATACAGGGTCTGTTCTGAAAGTAGCAGGACTGTTTTTTTCCTGAGAGAACGGGAGGACGAAAGGCGGTTTGCGTGAGCACGATCGGTGGAGGAGGATATTGGGAATGCTGTGAAAAATCGGCAGTCGGCTCTCGGCCGTTGAAGAGAGAAGGTCGCTTGTACTGTGAACCCCTGTCGAAATGCCTCGTCACGGAGAATCATGGTGCGTTTTCTGTAGCAGCGATACGCGATATAATTTTGTGTAAACCTTGGTAGAACGGGCAAAGAGACTCACGACTTGATTAAGGAGGGCTACGGTGATGCTGCCATGGGTAGATCAGGAGTTTTTGAGTGGCACAAACTGTTCCGAGAAGGTAGGGAAAGAGTGGAAGAAGACGACCGCTCCGGACGCCCTTCGACCAGCAAGACCAAAGGAAATGTGTCGCAAGTGAGAAATTTACGTGAAAGTCCTCACAAGACTGCGAAAACGCTTTGTTCGTGTCCGCCCAGCCATCGGCAACAATTGGCGGCTGCACCATGACAACGCGCCAAGCCACACAGCGTTTTGCGTAGTGGAGTATCTTGCCCAGCACAATGTGGCAACGCTGCCTCATCTCCCCTACAGCCCCGACTTTGCCCCGCCAGACTTTTTTCTATTCCCGAGAATAGAATCTACGCTCAAGGGGAAGCGTCACGGCTCGGTAGAGGCGGTTCAACAGGCCGTGACGAGGGAGCTAAACAGCATTCCGGTCCAGGTGTTCCTGGAGGCGTACGAAAACTCGAAAACTCGTTGGCAGCAGTGTGTAGATGCGGAAGGGTGCTACTTTGAAAAACTCTAATCGTTTGTACTATTCTTATGAATACTTTTTTTTAAATGAGTCCTACTAATTTCAGAACAGACCCTGTATATACCGGGTGGTTATAATATAAGTATCCCTATTTGGAGCTGTCTGTAGCTTGAAGAAATAACAGGAATGAAACCAAAATTTGTACACTTACTATTCGAGAAGGGGGAAGAAGAATGGAACAATTAAAAAATTAATTAGAATAATTGCCGACAGATGGCGCTTTTGAGTGTGAAATGTAATGTGTAATATTGTGTACCGTGGAGGTGTCACAAACTTCAATGACTTTACTGCATATCATAACATGTACGAAACATCACTCCTGATGCATTACATTCCGCAGTTGGGCATAGCCTGGGTTGTGTCCTTCAGCACAATGACCATGTGGAACCTGAACATGATCGCGGCACCGCCATGCAAAAGAGTAACCACGTTCACTGGGACATTTTCCAATAAATTAGGTGTGCCATTCGGTCTGTGCCTTAATTTTTTGTTCTTGTATTACACATTACATTTCACACTTAGTAGCGCCATCTGTCGGTGATTATAGAAATTATTTTTTTATTATTATTCCATTCTGCTACCATATATATATATATATATATATATATATATATATTAGAGATATAATTGTAGATTACTTTTCCATAAATGTATTAAAAAATGGATTAATTTTCTTTCGCTTCGGGTTCGGGTTGGAGTGTGTTGGTTTGGGTCGGGTTTTAGGTTGACTTTAAGCTGAATGTTTGGGAACTTTTAGATGTTCTTAATGATGACGAGCTCTTAATGCTGCTCTTAAGCTTATTAGATATTTTTAAACATATTACGCTCTTAAGCTTATTATATGCTCTTAAACATATAAAATAAGATAAAACTATATTCATTGGAATTCATTTTCATATATCAGACTTAAAACATTCAAATAGAAGAAAAAGCAGGGCGAAATATCCCGTAATTTGTGCATCGCAATTTCCGAATAGAAATATTCGCTTTATTTAATGTGAAAATTTTCTAAACAATTTATTTATTCTATGTTATCATAAAAACAAAATTTAGAAAATTATGTTTTTTTAACTGTCATTTACATTTTATTTTGTCTAAAATAAGACAAATAGAAAATATATTTCTTTGTCTTTCAGGCAAGTTAGAGAATGAGTATTACAATACTCGTATACAAGTGCTCGATTACAAAATATCGCATATCTGATTATTTAAAAGTTGCAAAATTTTAATTCAATTTTTAAATTTCTCTTTCCATTATTCCAAGTACATTAATTTATTTTTCTGTGAGAATATCGTTGCCAATAATAACTGGTGACATTTTTTGGTTCAGTGGTGGCGTGTACAATAATTATGAGATTTAATTTCAACACAAATCCAATGATTTACGGAATTTCATTCGTATGCTATTAAAGTAATGAGCCATGCAGCTAAACCTGAGTGAAGGCTTCTAGTGAGAGTTTAATTTCGGATTCGGGAAATGATGTACCCTTTATGGTAAATTCCTGGAATGTGTAACAAGGCGTATTAATCAAGACTGGCACTATTACAGAGTTTGAGAATTTGAAACGGAATTTATAAAAGCATCTCTAAAATCAAAACTTTGCATTTTCTTCTATTTGAATGTTTTAAGTTTGATGTATGAAAATGAATTCCAAAGAAGTTGTTTTATCTTATCTTATTTCATATGTTTAAGAGCATCTAATAAGCTTAAGAGTGTAATATGCTTAAGAATATCTAATAAGCTAAAGGGCACTATATCTTTAAGAGCTCGTCATCATTAAGAGCATCTAAAAGTGCTAAAAAAATAATACAGTCGAACCTCGTTAACACGAAATTGAAGTGACTGGGAATTTTTTTCGTGTTAACCGTCAAAATAGTGGTGCCATCTATGTTAGATACAAAAACTAAACATATTAACAGAGAAATATAACGCTCCTCTTAAAATCATAAATTAATAAGAAATTGAAAATTTAATTAAAAAATAAAACAAATTTATCATCATTTTAGGCAATAATAAATTTATTTACTTCCTAATCACTTTTTTAAAATTCTGTTATTGACTTTTGTTACAATATTTGTAATAACGTATCAACCTCCTCTAATTTGTCCAAAGCTCAGGAAGCATCCTTTTGTTTCATAAGGAAACGTACAATTTTCAATACTGTGATGAATTCATTTAATGACACTAAACTTTCCCGCTCTGTGTCGATTTCTTCATCCCCGTCTGAAACTTCAGTGTTGTCATCTTCTTTTTCAGCTAATGTAGCAATTATCTGTTCGTCTGTTGTCACATCTGAAGTCAGCACATTTTCATCTATGCAAATGTATTAAAATAAATTCCCCATTTTTCGGCCACACGTCTTTTTGCAGACACTTCTATGACGCTCTTTCAATCTTGTCAGTCATACGTTAGAACATGTGAAATCGCTCTCCTCTGAGAGCATCAGTAAAAGCCTTTCTTTTTCTTGCAAAATTGCAACAGTTAAAAAAAATGTTCTGTCTTCTTTCCTCTTTTATCTATCGAAAGGGAGCAATTTCAATTTTAATTTCTTCATTCTTTCTTGTACACATTCGTTTTCTTACTGGTACGAATTGACTCACAGTATAAGACGATTCAATATTTTCACGATTCTTTAAAATCGTACAGAGTATGTTATTGAGTATCCCGTACTTTGCTGCAATTTTGATTGTTTCAGCACTTTATCACTGACTTCATTTAAAATGTTTTGCTTGGTTTCTAAAGATACAGTTTACTGTTTTTGACACATCTTTCATAGAATTCTACGGTGTAACTGCGAACAGAATTACAAGTTTCAATTATGTTACTCGGGTAGTGAAGTAAGGGATTGTCACTTCTTTCACCTGAAGGTAGGAAACCTGGTTTATGATTTATGCCACTGTGAATACAGTCAAACTAGTAATGGGACAATCAATTTTAAAAAAGGATTCCTTCACTTTGTTGTGGTGTTTTGGTGTTCTTTCTAAAACACAACTTACTTAAACTTAAAAAGCTCATTTATTACTCAATCTTCACTTGACAATTAAATATTTAAAAAAAAATAAGTATACCCTGATTAGCTCCACTGAAATCTGTTGCCATGGAAAAGGTAGCAAATTATATTAAACTAATCAAAATATCAAAACTTAAGAGTCCGAATAGGTTAATACAACAATGATAATTTTGAACTCATCATTTTAATACAATATTAAATGTAGTAAGGGGCAACAGATTTCTAAATCAAGTAGCATACTGGATTGCGTAAAGAACACCTAACTCCACTCCAACCCGATCAAGCTCAAATCTCCATACACATTAAATTAACAAAAGTGTAATCATCATATAATTTGGAAAAATGCAGACAACCTAAAATTCCTCCAATATGAGGACCAAAAGGGGAAAGAGTTAAATCCGTTAATAGAATAGGGATATGATGATGTACTAAAATTTTAGAACAACCATAGAGATTCTGAACAAGATCCGATCGGTTAACCAAGAATCGTATAGTGGTGTATAATGACTGGATATTTTTTTTTTTTTTTTTTTTTTTTTTTTTTTTTTTTTTTTTTACTTTTTAAAATAAAACAATTTTGGTGTATATTTTAGAAAAACAATGTTTCTGAAAGAGGAGAGTTAAAGCTTAATTTAACATTTTATGAAATTAAATTTAATATTACTGTTTCACTTATTAATCTATCCATCCTTAAATCAAGATCAAAAATACGATTGTATAACATTGAGTGAACTTCAATTTATGTTCATTAAAACAGTCAGTTATGAATTTAAACTTAAGAAATTTTAAAGTCCTAATTTAATAAAGTTGAATTTTCTCTCCCTTTTTTTTTTTTTTTTTTTTAATTAATCACAGAAAGGTTAGGCCATTCTTATAGGTCTACTGTGAATATAAAAAATTAATTATTTAGAGATTTATACAAAGAAAAACGTACCATCTTTGATAATAAACAAAAAAAAAACACAATTTATTTGAACATTTAAAATAATGAAGCAACTAAGTTATCAAAAATAATCTTAATAAAACAATATAACAGCTGATCTTTTAAGTTGAAACCACTCACTGGTTACTTTTAAATTACACATCATATTTTTAAAATTACCATCATATTACCATTTAATGGTCGTTCAAACATACAAACATTATATATTAACCTACAGACTATTTCTGTTCATAATGTTTATTCTTATTGAAATTATCCAAAGATATTCATTTCACTTTTAAACTCTGGTATAGCAAACATATATATATATATTTCTTTTTTTTTTAAAAGAGGTATAAATAAATAAAAAGAAAAACTATGCAAATAGTACTTACAACAGGTAGAGAGTTCTACAATTTTAGTCAATGGGCACTTAGGAGCATTTCCTCCTTTTTCAAAATCTGATGAAGCACCTAAGCTGGAGTATTCAGGCTGGGGAAAAATTCAGACGTGGTTTCAAGCTAACATTCATCAATCCTCTCATCTCACTGCATCACTTGCCATCAACTACTAGGTCCATCATCTAGTCCGGAGGGGAAAATCGTTCTACGGTCCAGAACTTCACCGTCGGAGTCAGTAATTTCACCTTCCTGAAGCATGTGTTTTATTCGAAGATAGCCATCACCGTAACTCAGAACACTACGACTTCTAACGACCGGTTTAGTTCAATATCTATGATCACTTCTGATGGTTAAGAAGTCATAATCTTGGAGCGCCACTACGCCAAAAAAAAAATAGGCTACACATATCTTCTTCTTAATTTCTCGTTAACAGTTATAGATCCGCAATTCGAAAATGCCCTTATAGCCTCTTTTCATCATAACATCATGATTTAGGATGGTTAATGTAGGGCCATCAATGCCCCACTCTCAAAAAAAAAAATCTTCCAGAAACCTGTCCGCCTTCAACAACTTCGCAATCCAGCCCACAGGCCAATCTTCGAGCCCCGTAATAAGTCGAATTTTTTTTTTACGAGTCAAACGACAGGTCTCTTGGCCAAGCAACAAGTGTCGTAAACATTCATTCTCCCGCGCTGCTTGAAAAACGGGACCGATCCACTCTGCCAGGGGTACGGGAATGGAAACAAAAGGAAAAATGGACTCATCGTGAAGACTACAGCTTGCCGCTCCACTCTGCCGGCCGCTTCATGGGGGAAGGAAACCATGCATCACCCCCATGGCGTGTGCTGAAGGGGGGTCCTGTTAGCCTCTGTTTACATGGGCGCCAGCTATCCGCCTGATAGCAGAGCCAATTGAGGCCTGGCGTAAACTTACAAAGCCTAATTGCGTGTATAGTACACTCATAAGATAACGTAATTCTTATACAGGGCGGTCGGTCATTCTTATATCAAAGTCAGACTAGATGACTCCAAATTTTCCACCTGTGCAGTCTACTGACAAAACATCCCTCCCTTGCTGTCTGCTTTTCGTATTTGAAAAACAGGAAGCTACGTTAGACTATAAACGTTGAAATTACTTTGCAAAAAGAAAAAGAAAGAAGAAAAAATAAAAACTGATTTTATTATAATTATTACAATTACTTTTATTTATTTAAATTTTTATTAGAAACAAAAAAAAAGAGTGCTTTTAAATAAATGTTGAGAAAGTGATTTAAATAATTAATGTAGATTAAAAAAAAAAATTGTTGAAACCAACCGTAACAAGATTGCTCCCCCCGGCTAATTAAAAAAAAATTTTTTTTGAGAAAACAAATTATTTATTTGAAAGGTAACTTGGTACCACATGGCATGCTGGGACCTCAACACTGAAAAAACTGACCCACAAACACAGATCATACATCGATCCGGGACGGGATCCAGAGAGTTCACCGCTGAAATACCACCCTGACAATATATTCCGGATATATACAACCAGAGTTCGCACATCCGTAGAAACCATTACCTAAAATATTACCTGAAACATGACCATAAAAGAGTACTACCAGAGGAGGGACCACAAGGCTGATTTTACCACTAAAATGACCAAGATATTTTCTGCACCTGTAAAAGAACACATGTTCCACCTGATTGTGAAACCTCACTTCCCTACTACTGTCATTCCTACGCATAACTGCATCCTTCCTGAGACTTCTGGCAACAGAACTGTAAATAATACATAAATTGAATTTTGAAAAAAAAAAATAGCCGAAAAAGAAGAGAAGTGCCCACTGATTAATTGTCACTATACTGCTTATATACATAACTTCAATAATTGGCATCACAGTATATTACAACACTATCTATTAATGTAAATAAGTACTAGTAATATCATAGTTACAACACTGTAAATGTCAATGAAATTTGTAAAACACATATTAATTCTATTATACAAAAATACACAAGAGCAACTGGTGACACACAAAAAAAAATATATACATATACATCTGTAAGACACAAATTATGGTATCACAGACCATGTTAGAGAATTACGCACACAATTGTAACAATTTTATATGAGAACACATGTTTGTTTTCGAACACAGTCTAATGATTCGGGATATTATGTAGATTTTACAAATGCACGTACAAGTAATGTGCATGGGAAAGAGTATCTCTGCCTCTGTGCTACTTATAGCAAAAAGCAGTTTCGGGCCTTTTGGGCACTACAGGGAAAACATTCCACAAAATAAAATAAAAAACAGGGGTGGTGACATATATCACCAGGAAGGAAAACACACATTCCACAAAAATAGGAAGTAGAATAAATAAAATAGTTAATTTTAGCACTTTTAGCCACACACAACAACATACAGGCATGTACATGAGACAGTATGTACTAGAAAAAGAAAAAGGGCCCACACTCCTTAAAGTTTAAGCTCAAATAAAACCACAAACTGTATAGTAAATAATAAATCTATCTAGTTAAAATGTAGAAATTAAAGTAAACACATACTTAAAAAGTTATATACAAAACACTGATGCATTAAAAAAAACTGAACTAAACAGATCTACCTCGGCAAAAGGGCATACAAAACACAACATCCTAAAAAAATTTTAAAGTAACAAAAATTACATTCGTTCTTTTTTTTTTTTTTTTTTTTTTTTGCAAAAATATACCCAAAATCTACGAAAACGGGGTGCGGACGGGTATATACCACATAATATACCATAAAACAGACAAAAACCTTAAGTATAGGCATAAAAAGGGTTAAAAATGCCTACATGAGAGTATCAACACACAACCAAAACAAACCTTTAATACGCTAGAAAAACTAAGTTCCGTTTTAAAAATGTCAAAAAAAAATAATTAAATATACATACACATTAACTAAACTATAAATAAATACAAATAAACAAGGTAAAATTGAATAAAAATGCTTGAATAACGAAAAAAGGTAGTTAGTATTTATAACTCGGACGGTCTCTTCTATCCCGTAGCGAATAGTCGGTTCTAGAAATCGATATTGAACGACTACTTCTATTCGATTTAGCAGCTGGACGAATCGATGAACGAGACCTGCGCGAATCGCTGTGCTCAGCAGTTGAACTGCTTTCTGCCGTGGCTGAATTTTTACCTACGCGCATTTCACTGCCTTCTGCCGTTGCTAAATTTTTATTTACGCACATCTCGTTATTCTCTGCCGCTGCAATCTCCGGAGAAATGGGAGGTGGGGGAGAGGGATTTATGATTTCAGTCGCGTCGCTGTCTGTTTCCTCCACTTCCGGCGCTACCGGAGTTTCGTTATTGTTGACGTTCACTACTGCTGGTGCGCGGTTACTATCATATGGTGCCCAGGGAATGAATCGGTTGCGTTTACACCTGCGTACAGGAGGAGAATCGCGCGGTTGGTGTGGTGAATCGATGGTCCCGTTTTCAGTCGATCCCAGGCCAATTGTTTGTTTTGGTTTACTGGACCAGATGGGGAGTCTGTCTTTGAAAGAAGACAACCTGTCAACATGGACAACCTGACAATTTTTGGGATTAGCAACTAGCGCTATTTTAAAATTAACCTCATTTAGCTTCTCAATTATAGTAAAAGGACCATTATTTTGCTTGCTTAATTTTTTTGTATTACCAGGGGCGACTGTGGGTGTAAATAACCACACAAGATCTCCTATTTTAAAATATTTATCAACAGCTGTCCTTTCACGGTATTTTTCCTGCTGCTCAGAAACTTTAATTAAATTACTATGTACTTCAGTGTATACTTTTTGAAGAGCTGGGATTAAGAGTTCGCAAAAAGAGGGTGCATCATTATAATTAAAAGAAGGTGGTTGAGAAAAGAGATTATATGGTAGATTCATATTTCTGCCATACATAACTGCAGCTGGGCTAAGTTTAGTTGAAGAGTGGACAGCTGAACGCATAGCTAGTAGTGCAAATTTGAGTTTAGTGTCCCAGTCAGATTGATTTTGGTTGACTATGTGACAAAGCGCATTTTTAAGAGTACGATTCTGTCTCTCCACTTGCGAGTTGCCAGCCGGGTGATAAGATGAGGTCTTAATATGATTAATACCAAACATTTTATATACGTGCTCTATCGCATCTGAAATTAGATTCTTCGCGTTGTCCGTCGTAATAAAACAGGGCGCACCGTAGCGTGATATGAAATCAGCTAAAGTGTCCGCAATGACATCTGAAGTGGTTGAACTAACCGCATATGCTTCTGGCCACTTAGTAAATGAATCTATATATGCGACAATATACTTATTTCCCGAAAAAGTTTGCGGTAAGGGTCCAATGAGATCCAAATGAACCTTGTTCATGGGAAACTGGGGGGTCGGCATACGTTGCAGAGGGGCGAGCTGGTTCGCTCTATAAGCTCTCTTCTGCTGGCAACTAATACATGACTCCACTAGATGCTTGACATCTGACGACATTCCTGGCCAATAGAAGTGCTCACGAATGCGATCAATGGTCTTTTGAAAGGCTTGATGACAAGCCGCTAGGGACTCATGTGTTAGAGCAAAAACTTGAGTAATCAATTCTTTTGGCACGACTAACTTTACAGATTTATTCAAAATAGCTGACTCCCTTGTATCCTCACAAACTAAAATGTCATCTCTAAAAAAAAATTTCATGTATTTAGGAGCAATTTCTACACCTTGGTCTAGTTTTCTTGCAATCTCGCAGCATTTCTTGTCTGATTTTTGTAATTCACCAATTTTTTCAAGTAGATTAGAATGAGGCATAAAAGTAACTTCCTTTTCGACTTGTATACAAAAATTACAATTAACAGTATCATTGGAGTTATCATTGTTGACATACCTCGAAAGGAAATCTGCGACACTGTTACACTTACCTTTAACAAACTTGATTGTAAAATTAAAGTCTGAGAGAGTGCAGATCCATTTAGCCATGCGAGATGTAGGGTCGTGAATTTTTAACATAAATGTTAGAGGCGCATGGTCTGTATAGATGAAAAAATGGGTATTAGCAATGTAACATTTGAAGTGGGCAGTAGCCCAAACTAAAGCTAGTAATTCCCTTTCAGTGGTGGAGTAGCGGGTCTCAGCATCTTTCAATTTTCTGCTGGCAAAGGCAACAGGATGGAGCATGTTATTTTCATCTAATTGTGATAACACTGCCCCTAATGCTTCGCCACTGGCATCAGTATATAAATGGAATTCTTTCTCAAAATCAGGGAGTGCAAGACATGGTTTTGAAATAAGAGCCATTTTAAGGTCTTCAAATTCTTTCTGTGCATCTTCATTCCACGAAAATTTTCCTGTCTCTTTCGTTAAGTTGATTAGATTTTTAGCTCTCTTAGTAAAATCTGGTATAAATCTCCTATAGAAAGATAGAGTTCCAATAAATGACCTAACAGCCTTTCGGGTAGTTGGAGGTTTAAAATTTTCTATTACGGCAATATTTTTATTGATAGGTGATACTTGGCCACTACAAATCTCAAAACCTAGATATTGTATTTTATTCGAAAGGAAAGTGCATTTACTGGGCTTAAGTTTAAGTTTATGCAGTCTTAACCTTTCAAAGACCATGCTAAGCTTCTCAAAATGAGAATTAACATCACTGGAGGCAATTACAATGTCGTCGATATAAACAAGAATTCCAAGATTGCCTAAATCACCGAAAATAGCATTCATAAGTCTTTGGAAACTGTTACCTGAATTTGAGAGCCCAAAACAGTTACGGGTCCACTCAAAAAGTCCTTTGTGGGTGATTATAGCAGTTTTATGCCTATCCTCTGGGCGAATAACCTGTTGAAAAAACCCACTAGTTAAATCTAGCGTTGAAAAAAATTTAGCCCCACTTAAAGCATCAACAGAGTCGGTAATGTTAGGTATTGGGTAAGCATCTTTAACAAGATTTTTATTTAATCTTCTGTAGTCAACAGCAAGTCGATAGGAACCGTCTGATTTCCGAACCAGAATAACCGGAGAAGCAAATTCAGACATGGAAGGGGAAATTATGTCCGCCTGTAACAAAGTATTAAGTTGGTCTTCCATTTCTTGACGTAATTTGTAGGGGACTCTATAAGCTTTGCCTTTAACTGGTTTATTTGAAGTTAAGTTAATTTCATGCGGGATTGTATCACAGCCGGGTAAATCTAAGACCGATGCTGCAAATACATCTTTGTTTTTGTCTAGAAAATTTTGCATTTTAAGTTTTAATGGGGGTTCTAAATGATCTAAATTAATTTCAGAGCTCCAAGTGAGATCAGCGTGATCAAAGTCACCAATTGGAGGGGCCAAATTTATATTATAGGTTAATTTATTATCAGTTACGGGTATATTTGACTGGTCTACACATTTTTGAATTTTGGCAACAAAGGTTCCTTTATTTAAATGAATACTATTGTCTGAAAAATTTGCAAATGAGATATATAGGACATGTTCTTTAGTGCAAATGGCTCTGGAGGTAAGGAGACCTTGATTTAAATTTTTCGCCAAAGGTTCTAACATAACAATATCATTTTCCTTAATAAAATTTTCCTTATAACTTTTAACCTGGGCTAACATTTTTGACTGCGGGGGAATTGAAATTTTGCTACATAACACAGCGAAACTTATATTTTTATTTTTATTGGTTTTATCACTACTGCTATCTTCATTGCTCTCCTCCTCGACTTCAGGTACCTTATCCTCTATACTTACCAAATCTTCACTTTCATCAATATTACAAATTTCAGTAGTCTCTTCAGCTAAATTACCCTGAGTTACCTGACTCGCTGCTGAAAGAATGTTGTCGACACTTTGAATACTTGAAAAATTTTCAGTGTTATTACCCTCAGAGCTACCGCCTGATGTTGTTTGCATGCAAAAGTTCTGCGCAACACTTTCAACTTCCTTATCTGACTCAGTTTGAATGACTATCTCAACATCTTTTCCCATATTACTCAACTGCGGGTCCTGAACTACCATATTTTCACTACTATGATTCCCATTTTCAATATTAACTGAGTCATGAACTTTCTCACATGCACAATTTTCAGGAGGGCTATTGGCATTACTACTTTTTGAATTCTCCCCTACTTTGTTGACACATTTTATATTTACAGAATTATTTTTAACACAATCATTATTTATACAATTATTATTAGAATTTACACTATATACAGAGTTAGAAATATTTACAGAATTAGTAGCAAGACAAGTATTACACCCTGAAGTATTACTTGGGGTTTCTACGCTTTGTTTACATTGGCCTGAAACTGGCACTTTAAGAGCGACAGCATTTGTATCACAATTTATACTTGCCCGGTACTCTTTCAAAAATGGCATTCCCAAAATCATATTAAATTCCTCTGCTAATTTACCTTCCACTACATAGAATTCAGCTTGACATTGAACATTATCAAAAACAAATTTTAAAAATACTTTCTTATTTAGGTGAACTTTCTCACCGGTGACAGTCATAATGGGGATATTGCAATTCTCCATTTCAAAATTCTCTAAACAGTTACAATCAGTACCACTCTGGAGATTAATTGCAGAACCCGTGTCACATAATGCATTTAGGCAAACTTTATTTATGTAAATTCTTGCAGTTGGTAATGTATATGATTGGGGCTGAAACATACTATACACAGTTGGGGGGTCCAGGGGCCTGTTGGGGATCGACTTGACCACATCTGATCCGGCCACTAATAGTTTAAAGCCTCACTTTCATTGTTAGCTACTGGGGTGTTATTTACCGCCTGCTCTTCATTTCTGTTCGCAGCTGTGCTCCTATTGTTTTGGTAATAACCACCTCTTCTTCCCCTATATCCGCCTCGCTGATTGTGGTTCCCTCTAGGATTTTCACCTCTGTTTCTATAATTTTGCCCACGGCTCCTGAAATTTTGACCACCTCCCCTTCTAAAATTATAGTCGACAAAATTTAGTGGACAATCTCTGGCATAGTGGCCTTGTACGGAGCACCTATAGCAGGTTACGGGTCTTACCTCTTGGTTTTTCTCCTGTACATCCCTAGCCCTAAGATCAACTAAACTGTCTATCTTAGCTGCTAAAACATCAATTTGAGATTTTAGTTGGTCTATCTCCTTCTTTTGTGAGCTATCTTGCTGAAAAACTGCAGCACAGGGTAGGTTTTGGGTCAAATTAGGGTTGAGAATTTCCTCGCGGTGGTTGTAGAAAGGGTTAATGCTCCTATAAGCCTTTTCCTCAAGAAGCGCAATTTTGAGGACCTCTTCTGGGGATTGTGGATTTCTCGCAATTACCCCCTTTCGCACTTCTGGTGTAAGATTGCTCAACAGCATGGAGTGTAGTAGAGCCGTTCGGCTTTTATCGACTACTTCACCCTGGATACCTTCAATTACAAGGGCTCTTAATGACATATCATATGCCTTGTCATAAAACTCCTGAACACTCATATTGGGTGGCTGTTTAAAATTTAAAAAATGACTGAGGGCAACATCTGGTGTGGCCTGTGAAGTATAACTCTCTTTTAAGATTTTTAATAGCTCATCAGATGTTTTTGCTTTGTGAATTTTTATTCGCCTAGAAGCAGCTCCTGATAATCTAGCTAACAAAACGAATTTTTTCTCCTCCTCATTCCAGTCGAATAATTTGGCAAAACTCTCAAATTTCTCAGAAAAATCTGAGAAGCAGACTGAGCTGGCCTCTCCATTGAATGGGGGAATGTTTGACAAATTATCCACTAAAGCATTTTTTCGCTGAATAGTGGCAATTGCTTCCGAGTGCTTATCAGTCATAGTTAGAGTTAGAAAATGACAAACAAACCAAAAAGAAAATGAAAAAAAGGGGGGGGGACAACTTAAAAATGAGAAAAAGAGAGGGGAAAGGAAAACCTTATAAATACCTAAAACTTAAGTACAGGACTATGCTTTTTGTAAATAAGAAAAGGTTATGCTCACAAGGCATAATTTTGACTGGGAATTGTAGCTTACTAGCACAGAGAGAGAGCCTAGACCTCTTTTTACACTTGAACATATAAATAAAATTTTAATTGCAAAAACACCCAGTTGCTCTTTGATACATAAATACATACAAGTAAAAAAAAATCAATAACCCAGAGACCGAATTGTTACGGCTCCATTTGTTGTGGAGTTTTGGTGTTCTTTCTAAAACACAACTTACTTAAACTTAAAAAGCTCATTTATTACTCAATCTTCACTTGACAATTAAATATTTAAAAAAAAAATAAGTATACCCTGATTAGCTCCACTGAAATCTGTTGCCATGGAAAAGGTAGCAAATTATATTAAACTAATCAAAATATCAAAACTTAAGAGTCCGAATAGGTTAATACAACAATGATAATTTTGAACTCATCATTTTAATACAATATTAAATGTAGTAAGGGGCAACAGATTTCTAAATCAAGTAGCATACTGGATTGCATAAAGAACACCCAACTCCACTCCAACCCGATCAAGCTCAAATCTCCATACACATTAAATTAACAAAAGTGTAATCATCATATAATTTGGAAAAATGCAGACAACCTGAAATTCCTCCAATATGAGGACCAAAAGGGGAAAGAGTTAAATCCGTTAATAGAATAGGGATATGATGATGTACTAAAATTTTAGAACAACCATAGAGATTCTGAACAAGATCCGATCGGTTAACCAAGAATCGTATAGTGGTGTATAATGACTGGATATTTTTTTTTTTTTTTTTTTTTTTTTTTTTTTTTTTTTTTTTTTACTTTTTAAAATAAAACAATTTTGGTGTGTATTTTAGAAAAACAATGTTTCTGAAAGAGGAGAGTTAAAGCTTAATTTAACATTTTATGAAATTAAATTTAATATTACTGTTTCACTTATTAATCTATCCATCCTTAAATCAAGATCAAAAATACGATTGTATAACATTGAGTGAACTTCAATTTATGTTCATTAAAACAGTCAGTTATGAATTTAAACTTAAGAAATTTTAAACTCCTAATTTAATAAAGTTGAATTTCCTCTCCCTTTTTTTTTTTTTTTTTTAATTAATCACAGAAAGGTTAGGCCATTCTTATAGGTCTACTGTGAATATAAAAAATTAATTATTTAGAGATTTATACAAAGAAAAACGTACCATCTTTGATAATAAACAAAAAAAAAAACACAATTTATTTGAACATTTAAAATAATGAAGCAACTAAGTTACCAAAAATAATCTTAATAAAACAATATAACAGCTGATCTTTTAAGTTGAAACCACTCACTGGTTACTTTTAAATTACACATCATATTTTTAAAATTACCATCATATTACCATTTAATGGTCGTTCAAACATACAAACATTATATATTAACCTACAGACTATTTCTGTTCATAATGTTTATTCTTATTGAAATTATCCAAAGATATTCATTTCACTTTTAAACTCTGGTATAGCAAACATATATATATTTTTTTTTTTTTTTTTAAAGAGGTATAAATAAATAAAAAGAAAAACTATGCAAATAGTACTTACAACAGGTAGAGAGTTCTACAATTTTAGTCAATGGGCACTTAGGAGCATTTCCTCCTTTTTCAAAATCTGATGAAGCACCTAAGCTGGAGTATTCAGGCTGGGGAAAAATTCAGACGTGGTTTCAAGCTAACATTCATCAATCCTCTCATCTCACTGCATCACTTGCCATCAACTACTAGGTCCATCATCTAGTCCGGAGGGGAAAATCGTTCTACGGTCCAGAACTTCACCGTCGGAGTCAGTAATTTCACCTTCCTGAAGCATGTGTTTTATTCGAAGATAGCCATCACCGTAACTCAGAACACTACGACTTCTAACGACCGGTTTAGTTCAATATCTATGATCACTTCTGATGGTTAAGAAGTCATAATCTTGGAGCGCCACTACGCCAAAAAAAAATCGGCTACACATATCTTCTTATTAATTTCTCGTTAACAGTTATAGATCCGCAATTCGAAAATGCCCTTATAGCCTCTTTTCATCATAACATCATGATTTAGGATGGTTAATGTAGGGCCATCAATGCCCCACTCTCAAAAAAAAAATCTTCCAGAAACCTGTCCGCCTTCAACAACTTCGCGATCCAGCCCACAGGCCAATCTTCGAGCCCCGTAATAAGTCGAATTTTTTTTTTTACGAGTCAAACGACAGGTCTCTTGGCCAAGCAACAAGTGTCGTAAACATTCATTCTCCCGCGCTGCTTGAAAAACGGGACCGATCCACTCTGCCAGGGGTACGGGAATGGAAACAAAAGGAAAAATGGACTCATCGTGAAGACTACAGCTTGCCGCTCCACTCTGCCGGCCGCTTCATGGGGGAAGGAAACCATGCATCACCCCCATGGCGTGTGCTGAAGGGGGGTCCTGTTAGCCTCTGTTTACATGGGCGCCAGCTATCCGCCTGATAGCAGAGCCAATTGAGGCCTGAAATAAACTTACAAAGCCTAATTGCGTGTATAGTACACTCATAAGATAACGTAATTCTTATACAGGGCGGTCGGTCATTCTTATATCAAAGTCAGACTAGATGACTCCAAATTTTCCACCTGTGCAGTCTACTGACAAAACATCCCTCCCTTGCTGTCTGCTTTTCGTATTTGAAAAACAGGAAGCTACGTTAGACTATAAACGTTGAAATTACTTTGCAAAAAGAAAAAGAAAGAAGAAAAAATAAAAACTGATTTTATTATAATTATTACAATTACTTTTATTTATTTAAATTTTTATTAGAAACAAAAAAAAAAGAGTGCTTTTAAATAAATGTTGAGAAAGTGATTTAAATAATTAATGCAGATTAAAAAAAAAAATTTGTTGAAACCAACCGTAACAACTTAAACTTTCATTGTGATCGATCTATAGCTCATATGGGTAGTGTGGGAAAACTTCTGCATATCAGAGGACAAAGAAAAGCAGATATTAGTCAGAAATTCAGAATTTCACCATTTTCTGAAACCCTTTTCCACTTTAGATCTTTTTCAAACCATGCGAAAAATTTCATTTTAATAAGAGGATGTGACATGTAAGTTTGAAATATCGAAAATTTTTGCATAAGGAATCATGTTTTGACTTTAGAGCAAAAAAAGTTTTCGCCTTAAGCGGGATTTCTCTAAATTCTATTTCATCTTAAACGAACTAATTAACACTGATTTTCAGACTTATTTGACGGGACCTCAGTATTATTTCGTTTTAAGCGAAATTTCGCGTTAAGCAATTTCGAGTAAACGAGGTTCGACTGTATATATATTTTTAGGCTTGATTAAAGGAATGTTGTACAATGTACAGTGGTACACATATAAAGTGTGTAGTAGTATACAAATAAAGTGATGCAATTAATATTGCAGGTGCAATTAATATTGAAATTGCACGCATTACATCTCTTCAGTATAATCGCCAGCAAAATCTTATACTTTTCTGGAAATGTCTGAAAGTTATTGGATGGCCATAGCAAGATGGTGTTTGTTTATCACTACGATAGAACATTTACAAGGGACCAGATACAGTGAATAGGAAATCAGATGCTTTTAAGGAATGTTCTTTGATGGTCTGTCGAAAGGAGACTTCTCGTGAACTGTTGTGATCATTGACTAGAAATATAAATAGACAGCGGACCAGCAACCCTTTCTTGAAGAAAATATGTCCTTTCCTCCAGCAGGTGTGGAGGAAGAATATTATGCCAAACAGGTTTTTTTTCGCGCCAAACTGTCACGGAAATTCCACAGCTCCCGAGAAGAAAGAGAGATTTTTCACTTGCGGAAACAGAAAGTTGCCAAGAAAGGGATTACCGCCAGAAAGCGGCAACCTTTCGCCTTTTTTTGTCGATGAAAGGTGAAAGATATTTTCTTCAAGTCTGTCGGAAGAAAAGAAAGGAGTCCTCTGTCCATTTATATTACTAGTCAATGGTTGTGATCAGGAAATGATGTATGACCCATGTGAGGTAAATACGTTGTCTTATTCCGTATCACACGAGATATATTGATCGATCGTGTAATCGTTATATGGTAATGCATCGCTACATGTAATTTGTGATAACATTGCTGCCAGTTTTTACTAAGGGCTATCTCTAATTTAATCCACGGCTGCTGAACATTTTTTGTAAACATACTTATTATATTTAGGTAAATCTCGCAGGAAATTATCCTTCTAACTGGAATAACTATTTTATTTCGCCTACACAGACACACCGCCAATAACACCACTTTACAGATCGTATATCTCGTTTGCGCATGTGCGATCTTCTCCTACTTCCCCGACTGCATTGCCATTACTTTACAACAACTAGTAACATTTGTTTCTTTTTTTTTCTATTAAAAAAATCGCTGTATTAAGATCATAGTAATAACTATATTACCATTAAAGTAAAACAACGAATGCTATTTTTTTTTTTTTTAACTTTACTGTCACAACAAAAAAAAAATCATCCATCATTTCTGAAAACAAGTATTCACAGTGTTAACTGTTTAAATTTCATAATATTGCATTTCAGATATAACAGATAAAATCTTACATTCAGTTTTATGTTTACATTAGCAGAACCACCCGGCGTCGCACGAGTTAACCCTCTAGGCATTACGGGCAAAATAAATAAAAATGCAATATCCTAAACGTAAGGTGTCACAATAAAGGAACTTTATGCATTCGCGCTCATAATAGTCGAAACGACAATCAGAAAAAAAATGTCATTATTTTGACACAATCATGTAAAATCACCCAGTTTTATAAATGAGAATGCAGGTATTATTTGGTACGAGTAACAGAGATGTTTTAAAATTCCCAGAGTCTGCTTTTGGTGTTTTTACAATTATGTCGGTACGTATGTATGGGAGTGAATACGCTAGTGCCTAAACTATGCTTTTGATTGAGCTTCCATTTGATGAATGTTATAGGCTACTGTCGCAAAATCTGGATACATTTTTGAAGAAATGGGCCGACGGGTTTGGTATCTAAACTATATTTCAACCATTTTGGTACGAGTAACAGAGATGTTTTAAGATTCCCAGAGTCTGCTTTTGGTGTTTTTACAATTATGTCGGTACGTATGTATGGGAGTGAATACGCTAGTGCATAAACTATGCTTTTGATTGAGCTTCCGTTTGATGAATGTTATAGGCTACTGTCGCAAAATCTGGATACATTTTTGAAAAAATGGGCCGACGGGTTTGGCATCTAAACTATATTTCAACCATTTTGGTACGAGTAACAGAGATGTTTTAAGATTCCCAGAGTCTGCTTTTGGTGTTTTTACAATTATGTCGGTACGTATGTATGGGAGTGAATACGCTAGTGCCTAAACTATGCTTTTGATTGAGCTTCCATTTGATGAATGTTATAGGCTACTGTCGCAAAATCTGGATACATTTTTGAAGAAATGGGCCGACGGGTTTGGCATCTAAACTATATTTCAACCATTTTGGTACGAGTAACAGAGATGTTTTAAGATTCCCAGAGTCTGCTTTTGGTGTTTTTACAATTATGTCGGTACGTATGTATGGGAGTGAATACGCTAGTGCCTAAACTATGCTTTTGATTGAGCTTCCATTTGATGAATGTTATAGGCTACTGTCGCAAAATCTGGATACAATTTTGAAGAAATGGGCCGACGGGTTTGGCATCTAAACTATATTTCAACCATTTTGGTACGAGTAACAGAGATGTTTTAAGATTCCCAGAGTCTGCTTTTGGTGTTTTTACAATTATGTCGGTACGTATGTATGGGAGTGAATACGCTAGTGCCTAAACTATGCTTTTGATTGAGCTTCCATTTGATGAATGTTATAGGCTACTGTCGCAAAATCTGGATACATTTTTGAAGAAATGGGCCGACGGGTTTGGTATCTAAACTATATTTCAACCATTTTGGTACGAGTAACAGAGATGTTTTAAGATTCCCAGAGTCTGCTTTTGGTGTTTTTACAATTATGTCGGTACGTATGTATGGGAGTGAATACGCTAGTGCCTAAACTATGCTTTTGATTGAGCTTCCGTTTGATGAATGTTATAGGCTACTGTCGCAAAATCTGGATACATTTTTGAAAAAATGGGCCGACGGGTTTGGCATCTAAACTATATTTCAACCATTTTGGTACGAGTAACAGAGATGTTTTAAGATTCCCAGAGTCTGCTTTTGGTGTTTTTACAATTATGTCGGTACGTATGTATGGGAGTGAATACGCTAGTGCCTAAACTATGCTTTTGATTGAGCTTCCATTTGATGAATGTTATAGGCTACTGTCGCAAAATCTGGATACATTTTTGAAGAAATGGGCCGACGGGTTTGGCATCTAAACTATATTTCAACCATTTTGGTACGAGTAACAGAGATGTTTTAAGATTCCCAGAGTCTGCTTTTGGTGTTTTTACAATTATGTCGGTACGTATGTATGGGAGTGAATACGCTAGTGCCTAAACTATGCTTTTGATTGAGCTTCCATTTGATGAATGTTATAGGCTACTGTCGCAAAATCTGGATACATTTTTGAAGAAATGGGCCGACGGGTTTGGCATCTAAACTATATTTCAACCATTTTGGTACGAGTAACAGAGATGTTTTAAGATTCCCAGAGTCTGCTTTTGGTGTTTTTACAATTATGTCGGTACGTATGTATGGGAGTGAATACGCTAGTGCCTAAACTATGCTTTTGATTGAGCTTCCGTTTGATGAATGTTATAGGCTACTGTCGCAAAATCTGGATACATTTTTGAAAAAATGGGCCGACGGGTTTGGCATCTAAACTATATTTCAACCATTTTGGTACGAGTAACAGAGATGTTTTAAGATTCCCAGAGTCTGCTTTTGGTGTTTTTACAATTATGTCGGTACGTATGTATGGGAGTGAATACGCTAGTGCTTAAACTATGCTTTTGATTGAGCTTCCATTTGATGAATGTTATAGGCTACTGTCGCAAAATCTGGATACATTTTTGAAGAAATGGGCCGACGGGTTTGGCATCTAAACTATATTTCAACCATTTTGGTACGAGTAACAGAGATGTTTTAAGATTCCCAGAGTCTGCTTTTGGTGTTTTTACAATTATGTCGGTACGTATGTATGGGAGTGAATACGCTAGTGCCTAAACTATGCTTTTGATTGAGCTTCCATTTGATGAATGTTATAGGCTACTGTCGCAAAATCTGGATACATTTTTGAAGAAATGGGCCGACGGGTTTGGCATCTAAACTATATTTCAACCATTTTGGAACGAGTAACAGAGATGTTTTAAGATTCCCAGAGTCTGCTTTTGGTGTTTTTACAATTATGTCGGTACGTATGTATGGGAGTGAATACGCTAGTGCCTAAACTATGCTTTTGATTGAGCTTCCGTTTGATGAATGTTATAGGCTACTGTCGCAAAATCTGGATACATTTTTGAAAAAATGGGCCGACGGGTTTGGCATCTAAACTATATTTCAACCATTTTGGTACGAGTAACAGAGATGTTTTAAGATTCCCAGAGTCTGCTTTTGGTGTTTTTACAATTATGTCGGTACGTATGTATGGGAGTGAATACGCTAGTGCCTAAACTATGCTTTTGATTGAGCTTCCATTTGATGAATGTTATAGGCTACTGTCGCAAAATCTGGATACATTTTTGAAGAAATGGGCCGACGGGTTTGGCATCTAAACTATATTTCAACCATTTTGGTACGAGTAACAGAGATGTTTTAAGATTCCCAGAGTCTGCTTTTGGTGTTTTTACAATTATGTCGGTACGTATGTATGGGAGTGAATACGCTAGTGCCTAAACTATGCTTTTGATTGAGCTTCCATTTGATGAATGTTATAGGCTACTGTCGCAAAATCTGGATACATTTTTGAAGAAATGGGCCGACGGGTTTGGCATCTAAACTATATTTCAACCATTTTGGTACGAGTAACAGAGATGTTTTAAGATTCCCAGAGTCTGCTTTTGGTGTTTTTACAATTATGTCGGTACGTATGTATGGGAGTGAATACGCTAGTGCCTAAACTATGCTTTTGATTGAGCTTCCGTTTGATGAATGTTATAGGCTACTGTCGCAAAATCTGGATACATTTTTGAAAAAATGGGCCGACGGGTTTGGCATCTAAACTATATTTCAACCATTTTGGTACGAGTAACAGAGATGTTTTAAGATTCCCAGAGTCTGCTTTTGGTGTTTTTACAATTATGTCGGTACGTATGTATGGGAGTGAATACGCTAGTGCTTAAACTATGCTTTTGATTGAGCTTCCATTTGATGAATGTTATAGGCTACTGTCGCAAAATCTGGATACATTTTTGAAGAAATGGGCCGACGGGTTTGGCATCTAAACTATATTTCAACCATTTTGGTACGAGTAACAGAGATGTTTTAAGATTCCCAGAGTCTGCTTTTGGTGTTTTTACAATTATGTCGGTACGTATGTATGGGAGTGAATACGCTAGTGCCTAAACTATGCTTTTGATTGAGCTTCCATTTGATGAATGTTATAGGCTACTGTCGCAAAATCTGGATACATTTTTGAAGAAATGGGCCGACGGGTTTGGCATCTAAACTATATTTCAACCATTTTGGTACGAGTAACAGAGATGTTTTAAGATTCCCAGAGTCTGCTTTTGGTGTTTTTACAATTATGTCGGTACGTATGTATGGGAGTGAATACGCTAGTGCCTAAACTATGCTTTTGATTGAGCTTCCGTTTGATGAATGTTATAGGCTACTGTCACAAAATCTGGATACATTTTTGAAAAAATGGGCCGACGGGTTTGGCATGTAAACTATATTTCAACCATTTTGGTACGAGTAACAGAGATGTTTTAAGATTCCCAGAGTCTGCTTTTGGTGTTTTTACAATTATGTCGGTACGTATGTATGGGAGTGAATACGCTAGTGCCTAAACTATGCTTTTGATTGAGCTTCCATTTGATGAATGTTATACGCTACTGTCGCAAAATCTGGATACATTTTTGAAGAAATGGGCCGACGGGTTTGGTATCTAAACTATATTTCAACCATTTTGGTACGAGTAACAGAGATGTTTTAAGATTCCCAGAGTCTGCTTTTGGTGTTTTTACAATTATGTCGGTACGTATGTATGGGAGTGAATACGCTAGTGCCTAAACTATGCTTTTGATTGAGCTCCCATTTGATGAATATTATAGGCTGCTGTCGCAAAATCTGGCTACATTTTTGGAAGAAATAGGCCGACGGGTTTGGTATCTAAACTATATTTCAACCATATTTTAACTGTACTATGATGATAATTGACAAACATTTTCTGTTATACCTCAATCATTCGATTAAATTATTTTTATTCTTCACGTTTATCTTATGTCGATTCAACAATTATGTTTCACTTGAACATGACTTAATTTAATAAAACCTTTTTATCTAAAAAAAAAAAAAAAAAAAAAAAAAAAAAAAGAGTTTTATTTATCTGATGAAAGAGTGTAGAAATTATCATGATCATGCAAATTCAATTTCAATATTTATTATAATTCATTGGCCTTAATCTCAGCATGGGCGGAATTGAAATTCATTGAAAATTATGTTGTAATTACAGCTTTATGAATTAAAGTGTACGTTTTTATGAGGTCATTTTCACCATTGGAAACACTTTACATTTGTAAAATTAAAATTTAATTTTTCATTTATTATTATTTATTTGAAAGAACAGCGCTTTGTAAAGTGTTTGGAAAGTCGAATGGAGTCGCAACAGATTTGTTTTTAAACTAGTCGGATGTGCCTATCCCAAAACTTTCTTCTATCTCAATCATGTTAATACTTCTAATTTCGTCCTCATATCGCCAATAAAATCAATATTTTTCGTCATTCTGTTGTACGTCAGCTGCTTGCGAATCATCGGGTTACCGGGATGCAATCAACTGATGTACACTAAACTACGAAAAGTTCTTTTGGCCTGTACCGACCGGAACAGATAGCCTCCCTATTCCTTGGTTTTACGATTTTAGCTAATTTTACGGGAAAACACGAAGCTAAAATGCGTGGAACCCAATTAAAGAAGATTCATTCCCAGTTCTCGTCAACATTGAATTTGAATGAGAATATCGCCAAATTAGTCTTCTATAGCCAAGTTGGCTTCATTTGTGGCAACCTATGTTGGTCGCCAAATTTGGTGAAATTCCGCCAACTGTCGCCAAGTTTGGCGAGAATTCGACGTTGGCGAATATAAATATATAGTGATAAGCATTTAAGAAAAGGAACAATGGTTACAACAATGAAAGAAAATTTGCTGAAACCCTGTTAACTAAAACTCATAAATTAAACCCGTTTATGGAAGAATTCTGCTGTCTTGTTTGAAAATGTCAACCACCTTAAAATTTCAAACCGCTATATCTCCGCCATTTTTTAATATAGAGACAAAACAAAAACTGCTCCGGATTCTCCGGATCAAGGCCGAACATTTAACGGAAAAAACTTTTAGGATTTCTAATTTTTTATACATCTTTTTGAATTTGAAATCTTTAAATGGCTATCGCAGCGCCCCCTTCCGGCGGAATATCCCCACATTCTAGTAGGACCTGCTGGCTACAGCCAAAAACATATTAAAAATTTTTGGTTTAATTATCTGCATAACATCATACACTTTTCGATGATACAATAGGGAAAATGGAACAAAAATATCGATCACAGCGCCCCGTTTCGTCGAAATATCCCCAAATTCTGATAGAATCTGCTTGCCATGGCCAAAAACATAGGAAAAAAATTAGGTTCAATTTGAAGCATAACTTCATACACTTTTACATGGTACAATAGTGAAAATGCAACAAAAATATCGATCACAGCGCCCCCTTTCGTCGAAATATCCCCAAATTCTAATAGAACCTGCTTGCCATAGCCAAAAACATAGAAAAAAAATTAGGTTCAATTTGAAGCATAACTTCATACACTTTTCGATAATACAATGAAGACACACAGACGGACAGACGGACAGACAGACGGACGGACAGACGGACAGACAGACATTTTGTAAAAACGTGTTTTTCGGAATCTCTGACCCCTAAAACGTGTAAATCCGTCGAAAACCGGAAGTCGAAAAAAATTTCGATTACAATACTTTCTTCTATTATAGATAGAAGAAAGTAAAAAGGGAACTTACATTTTCAATAATTAAAATTAAATCTACAATGATTACATGGAAGTGATGTCATTTTTTTAGGCGCTTTTAATTGTGACGTTTTGTTTGAAAAAAGGACTAAGTGATTGTCTATCCTTATATATTATTTCTCCTGTCAACATCCCTTTTACTCAGAAAATATGAAACGTAGAACAACGAATGAGATATCATATGAAAGGTTTTAGAACCGGCTTCTGACATAGCCCACTTAACAATTCGTTAAAACATGTTTTTGATTAAAATTTGCTGAAATTCAAAAATTAAATCGGCATTGTTTTCATGAAAGAAATGAAAGGTTTTCCTGAAATTATTGTTGCCAAAAAAAAATAAAATACCACATTATATGATGCTCATAGCAATTATTATAAAAAACACCGCACGGGTTTATTTTATACTTATGATTAAAAAGCGAAATTGAAATTGAAATGTATAGATTTATATTTCTAAGTCCCATGGTTTTCCCGAAGTGGATGACGTCATCCTCTAATGCAGTCAAAATACGATTGTTTTTTTTTTTTTTTTTTTTTTTCTCGCGCGTGCTTTTAGCAATCTTGGATCAGTTTTTAGTCTAACTTTTATGGAATAAATAAGATGATATTCTGGCTTGACTAACAACTAAATGTTGTTTGCAGATATTTTTATCCTTGCTTTTTCTTTAGAAGTTTAAACCTGCATCTAATAACTATTACATATTGATAAAAAATGATATTTCTCTATTATCCCGTCGACCACTTTTCATAACAAAAAACTATCGCCAAATAAACGGGAGAACATTGCCATTGGAATATCAAAATAAATAAATAAATAAAATATAAGAATTTAAGGACACAATTGTTATTTTAATGAATGAAATAACTAATAAATCAGTAAAACATAATGAAAAATACACGCAAATGTCGAGTTAAAATAAAAAACACTTGATGACGTTACAAACATGCATAATGCTTCTGACATCAAGTAAATGGGACTGCATTTTTGGCGTTTATTCTTACAGTTTGGCGATAGTTTTTTGTTATGAAAAGTGGTCGACGGGATAATAGAGCAGTACCTAAAAAATATTAGATTTCAGTGCGAAATCTTCGCACGGGCCCTCTGGTTTAATATAAATCGTAGATATCACATTGAAAGTATTAGAACACTTAACCATAATGTATAGTTGTATCGTACAAACGAAATATGAAACAAAACATAGAAACAGGTTTTTTAGACAGTTTGGCGTCATAATGAACTCATTTGATAGAAAAGGAGTCATATTTAGGA
The DNA here is from genome assembly GCA_963931845.1 of Maratus michaelseni. Taxonomy (NCBI): domain Eukaryota; kingdom Metazoa; phylum Arthropoda; class Arachnida; order Araneae; family Salticidae; genus Maratus; species Maratus michaelseni. The sequence goes on from OZ007594.1 coordinate 252,543,151, forward strand.
AATAAATTTTTAGGGTTTCGTTCATCTCACGAAACCCTATTATTCCCGCTCCGTTGTCTGTCCGTCACAGCAACATTCTCATAAACTATATAACTTACAGAGATGAAACTTTGTGTATATAGCCGAATATCAGCTATAAAGAGCTCAAAATATTAAAATTTGAAAAATTCGTATTATTTTAATAAATACAGATAAAAAACCAAAATTCTAACAGCCTTTTCCTATTAAATTTAAACATTTTTCGTTATAGCAGATGCCAAAAATTAAAAATCCACGATGAAATTCTTTCTACAATAATTAATTTTCTATCAGACGATTTCCACGTGATAAATGAAAATGAAATAAAAAGTTAAAATCAAGAGAAATGCTTAAGTGATATCTATATATAAGAAAATCTGACGTCATATTGGAAGTTTAACGAATTTTTCAAATGTTTGAGAATAATACAAAGCTAGTATCAATATGAGTAATAGAGAATAGTAAATATATGAGTTTTAGAAAGATATTGAAACGTGATAAAAATCCGATTATGGAAATATTCGCATATTTTAACATTTTGAAGGTGTACAATTTGTTTAATTTTAAAATTATCTTTTTAAATATCGCAGTTAGTCCGCATGACGGATATTATTGACAGAATATAACAGCGGGCTGGTTTAGATATTCGAAAAAAACGAAAAAATAGAACCGCAAATTTTTAGTTTATAAAAAACCTGACCTTTTTTTTTGCTAAATGAAATTCATTTGAATTTATTAAAGAAAGGATAAAGTGTTTTGAAAGGAATGTTAAACGAAACCCTTTGAGCGATCTTGGATCACACTTACCCACTAGTTTATTTTTCTCCCCGAATATTTGTCTTGAAATTAAATGCCTGTATTGTATATGCTTTAACTCCAAATACATTTAAATGAAGGTACTAGGTCATTTAAATGCACTTCTAGTAACGTTTTTTAATTATATATACGAAAAATTTGTATTATCTTCTCAGAATGACGCCAGTTTCAGATTTGACAATATATAATGAGTGAATCTGAGTTTTTATTGACTTATAAAAAAAAAAGTGACCATACGCAGTTTCTTTTTGTGGCAACGGGAAAGAAATAATTGCATTAGAAAAATAAAAAAAAAATTCTCTAATGATAAACAATGGCAGATAATTGACAAAAGGGGTAAAGTTGGAAAATTTAGCAAATTTTTAAAGTTGACAGTAATTTTATTTTTGTTGTAAAACATATGTATATCAAGTTTTATGCAAATCGGTCAAAAACTGTAGATTGGTATAAGGAACATGCACACAAACAATGATTTATAAATATATATAAATAATAATAATAATAAATTATATATAAATAATATATATATATATATATATATATATATATGCTCAATAAAGATTAAAAATAAACTAAAATAAAAATAAAAATAAAAATAAAATCCATGCGACCATGCGATAAGCTTTGCTTTTTAATGTGCCCACTGCTGATGAGGCCACAGCTTTTTGGTTACGCTGTGCTTTTTAATGTGCCCATTGCTAATGAGGCCACAGCTTTTTGGTTGTTTTTCTTGTTCAGATTATATCTGTTTATTTTTTATGCTTGTTATTTATTCCTAGTTTAATTATGGTGCGGAATTCTGGGTCTGCCGAATACATTTAATACATAATGTGCTATATATATATATATATATATATATAGATTATAATATATAGATTTATATTACTCCATACTTACTCATCTATATACTTAAAACGCTAAGCGATTTCTTTCGACAATCCGTGAGAACAAACTACTGCATCAAATTACACCATTCTTTTTTTTAATGAAAGATATTTGGACACAGATTTGTTATCGTGCATTCGTTTGTTCGAAAATTTAATTAATTAGCCGTAATTTTCAATTAAACTTTTACATCTGCTTATGACGTCATAAAGTCGACAACTCCCAATTTTGCAAGGCATAGAGTTTAATTCTCTGAACTCTGTGGTTCGCCAATCTTTTGACATTAGCTAATATCAACTAGGTAATATTTTAACATTGAAATATAAAATCTTAAAATCTTACTTAAAATTAGCTAGAATATAATCATAATAAAATATCTAAACATAAACATATCAATATGAATAACAAATCTCACGTAAAATGTTGCAATTTAAATTATTCCAATTGAAACAAGATTTGGAGAGTTATCCCTGACGCCCAGCTAACATAAAAGTACCTATTTTATTTGATTTATTTACACACATATTCAATTTTATTATAAAACACCAGGTTGCCATACAAAGCAAAAATCGTCATTTAGGCGCCAAAAATTAACCCCGATGCGTCTGCGATATCTGTCCCGATTTAATCATAATTGTTTTGGTTGCATCACATATTGCAAAATTAATTAAATCCATGATTATTGTTTCTTTCTCAGATTAAAAACAAGTTGGAAATTGTACGTCAAACGTTACAAACGAGGTGCGTTCGTACGCACGTTTTAGAATTAAATTCATGATATCCCGTGCGTAGAACGGGTTAAACAGCTAGTTAAGTATATATTTTATGACACTGTTCATACAAATATCTTAACTAGTTATATAAATATTCAGATATATATGTATCAGCTAGTTATATAAATATTCAGATCTTGATGATTTTTAATTCTGTGAAATGAATTATATCGTCTGCAGATTAATTTCTGTAATAAAATAAGTATCTCGGTCGCTTGACGATTTAACATCCATCGGAAGCTCCTATAACAAAAAAGCACCGATTTAAAAAAAAAATCAAATTTCTTTATAAATATTTTTATTAATATCTCCTAAAGTTTTGATTCGATTTTAATAAAATTTGAAATGTCTCGACAAAATTCTGCAAAGATAATATATTTTAAATTGCAAACCATTTGGTTGGGTAGTTTTTGCGTTGTTATATGCGGACAGACAGACAGACGGACGGACAGACAGACGGACGGACGGACAGACAGACAGACAGACGGACGGACAGACGGACGGACCAAACGACGACTATAGGTGCTACGTACTTATATAATTACGAACGCACCTAATAAGAAAATTGATATTTCTCTATTATCCCGTCGACCACTTTTCATAACAAAAATCTATCGCCAAACTGTAACGCCAAATAAATCGGAGAACGTTGCCATTGGAATATCAAAATAAATAAATAAATAAAATATAAGAATTTAAGGACACGATTGTTATTTTAATTAATGAAATAATTAATAAATCAGTGAAAAATAATGAAAAATAGACGCAAATGTCGAATTAAAAACCACTTGATGACGTAACAGACACATATAATGCTTCTGACATCAAGTAAATCGGACTGCCTTTTTGGCGTTTAATTTTACAGTTTGGCGATAGTTTTTTGTTATGAAAAGTGGTCGACCGGATAATAGAGAAGTACCAGAAAATTTAATGCTTAACGAAATTCAATTATTTGATCGATCGCAAATTTTGGTTCTTTTCCGTTATACCGACACCATGGCATACATGTAAATGTATGCTTGGCGACAATGGTATCCGTATAACGGAAAAATAACCAAATTTTTTTTAGTTCGGGCTATACTAAAAACAAACATTTTACAGGTAAAAAAAAAATCGCCAAAAATGACTGCTTCATCCGCAGTTATGACAGCAAAGTTGGATAAAATCTAATAACCTGAATTTTACAACGTTTATGCGAAACACCACAAAGAACACACGTTATTTTTATATAAGTAGGGTATATTTAAAAGAATAAGAGAACTAACAACCTTCAATAATATAATGCAGGAAAAAGTAAACAAATAAGTGATTCAGCAAATCTTAAAAATATGTATTTCTTAATATAACTATAAAATGCAGAAAAATATTCTGGTACCCTCAAAAATATTCATTATCCCGTCGTCCCATTAAGAAAAAAAACTGTATCCAAATTAAGTACTTTTCGGTTAGCCGGCGCCAGTAAAATATATAAATAAATATATATATATATATATATATATATATATATATATATACTTATCTGGCGCCCGGCTAACCGAAAAGTACCCCAAATAATTCGCCAGACTGTAGCGCCCAATAAACAAACGGAAGAAAGTTGCCATTAAATCTCAAAAATAAAAATAATAATAAAAAAAATAATTAGGAAAAGCCCCATTTACTAAAGTATCATTTATCACTAACTTTAAACAATAAAATTTACAATATATTAATGAAAACATAATCAAAAATAATCTTGGATATTTATTTATTTACATTATTTCTCTTAATTATGGAAAATGAATAATTATCCTGATTATGTAAAGGAACTGAAGAAACCACACAAATAAATTACACTTGAAAACATTAAAAATCTCCCTTATCTGCAGATTGATTTATAATTGTAAAAAAAAATTCTCCATCTTTACATAAAAATTGATTAGCTTAAAACAATGAATGCGTTTCAGAAGATATGGATTTGAAACGAACAATGATTAAAGAAGACATTTTAAAAATTTTGATCAAAACATTTTAAACATTTTTTAACGTCGAATTTCGACGGTGCGTTTGCGGAGATGCAATGCACATGCACATAGGAGCTCATTCCGTTGCATTATCACAGGAGGGGGGGGGGACGTGTGCTTTATTTACTATGTTGTTTTATTGACTGAATATGAGATGAACGTAGGGATATACTATTTGTATGATACTGCATAGGTCCAGGAAATTTTCTTTCTTGCCGTGGGGAATATGGCGGTAATGTCAAAATCATTTGCATTTTGTTTACGGATTGTTTGTTTGGAGTTTGCATCGGAAATAGTACTATAATTCACTGGGGTAAAAAACTTTAAAAATAAAATATTTGAAAGACTGTTCTTATGTAATAAAGAAGCTTATTTTACTGATATTGTTAAAGTAATTTTTTTCCGTCAAGTTTTGACGGGTTCCATCTAGTTTATTAAATTAAGAAACTATCATTGTCGATAACAATTAGTGACTTTCTTGGTTCCATGGGCGTATAAATATAATCCCGAGACCTAGTTGCAGCAAATACCTAACAATTTAGTGAAATCCATAAGTGTGCTAATAGAGTAATGAGCCATATAGCAAAATTTGACAGAATACAACTCGAGTAATGCGTTAAATGTTTAATTTCAGATTTCTGTAATGATGTACTCTTAATGGTAAACATCTAGAAAAGGCAAATAACAAGGCGTGTTAATCAAGTCTAACCGCTACTGCAGCACTTAGAGGCTTTGAGAAATTTTAAGGCTGGTGTCGCATCTCAAACAATCAAAATCTACACACTTTGACTATTTGTACATTCGATGATTATGTTATTATATCGTACTTTATTTTATATTTATGTACGTCAAAGTGTCTAAAAAGTATAAAGTAGCTATTAAATGAAGTTAGCAATATTTGTGGGAGATTAGATGAAGTGCTAGTTAAAGACAGGAATATTTTGGTATTGTTGTCATGGGGGATCCTTCCAGAAAAGAATTAGAAAATATTTTATATCATTAATTGTTCTTATGAATGTTATTTTTTTCTAATATTAGCAATTACCTAAAAGTACGCTATTTTCTGGTCACTCTGCACTCTGTTTTCCATTTTATTCTATGTATTATACGTTTGTTAAAATTAACACATTCTACCGAATATGTAGCACGTCCCTCGAAAATATTGCAAATACACACTGCAAAAAAAAAAGTGTTGATTTTACAGTATAATACTGGCTTCCCAGCTGCCAGTATTATACCGTAAAATTAACAGTGATATACAGTAAGTTAAGCAGTTATACGCTTCCGTGCATGCGCGCCAGCGTATTACTGTTTATTTTACGGTATAATACTGGCAGCTGGGATGCCAGCATTTTACTGTAAAATCAGCACTTTTTTTTGCAGTACACTCCAGATAATCACAGAATCCTTTGCACTAGGGTCTTATACTTTAAGAGAGATTCTTGAAAAGAAGGTTAAAATAAAAGTTTAATATATAATGTGCACATGTTTGTCAACAAACTTTGATGCGTGTCTACTCAACTCCACGTACGTAAAACTTCGTGCTAAATTGCTCGTAATTTTCATGCAGTTATAATACATCATATTATGTGTTGTAAATAATATATTATGAATTATTAGCTCTACGAGAATTGTTAATTTCTGCCTATACCGAGTTGAGAAGTACGTCTTTACTTGGATGCAGCTGCTTCGTGACGTAGCATGCACATCATCTATAACAATTCTAGTGGAAAACAGGTTAGTTGAAAATCTTGTTTATGCCTTGAATAAGGTAACTACGAGAGTGTTAAAAGAGAGAATATTACAATTTTGGATGATTAATTAAAGAATTTATACATTCGGAAAATTACTGTAAGGTGTGTCATATGCACTTTTATTAAAGTAATTACGCTGGATGGTTGCAAAGACATGTAATATACACACAAAAAATATCAAAATAAATATATTGGAATGTCTGTAAGGTCATATAAAATAGAAATCGATTAACTTGTAATTATTAAATTGCGTTTTCAAGTATACGTATAAAATAGTTAAAAAATCCAGTAAACATAAGCCGAACTTTTGAAAATTATTAAGGATGCTGAAAAATTCTTCACCAATATTGTATGTGCATATCACATTCTTTAAATAGCTTTTAAATGTCGGATAGGTTCTTTCGAAATTAAACGACTTTCGAAATACTAAAAGTCATTTCCTTTCAGATGTTTCTGCAATAACTGCTTCAGAGCGAATAAACTAATTGCACTTTTAACTTTACGGCGGATGTTATGATTATTTGTGATATTTCTAAACGAAAGTACAAGCATTGTAGAAAGGGTAAAATTACCAATAGTGAGTGCTCATGTGTGATTTTTCAAAGATAACTTCCAGCTTTTATTTCTGCTCTCTGTTCATTAACAACCCTTAATTACAGTTTTCTAATTAGTTTACTATTCATTAAAATATTTCATAGTTACTAGGTCTCACTTTGAAATAGAAAATATGTAAAATAAGTTGAGTTTTACTCATGAGAAGGTACTCCAGTGAAATTGACATTTTATTATCTCATACTAGCAAACTGAGTACTTTATAAGTGTTCAGATTTATACACCAGCTCAAGATCACCAAGTTCACTAACATGGAATTACTATATTAAAGGCATTACTACATTACTCTAACTAAACTTGTGATACATTGGCCAAAATAATTCTATATCTAAACAATGATAATTCCAACTTCGTTACCTTTTCAGATTTTGTGGCGAAAAATTCCGACTCACAGAACTGCCGATAACGCTAAAAAACCAACTTTGCAACATCAATGTAGATCAACACATAACGAAAATATTTTACAGACTAAGAACTGGTCATCAGAATGGACAAAAAAAAACGACAGTGTTAATGGAAAAATCTTAGGAAACTGTAATAACTGCCCTGACATAGAACTGTCTTCGACACTCAACTTTAAACTGTCCGACCGTCATCGCGGCTCTGCATAAGACTAGCATTCGAAATATTTTAAATCTATATTATAAATTTAAAAAGTGTCCATGAGTAACGCTGACGTCATTTTGACTATGGCTATGTATTGATCAGTAAATTTCGCTTTTACTGCAATACTTTTTAACTTCTAGATTTTGCACAATTTCAATTTTTACACTGTCGAATAGGGGGGAAATGTGTTACCAAATGCAATTTGTTTGAAAACTGCATCTCAATTAAAATTTTGTTATGGATTTTAAAACAATTTTTAAGCATGATTAAAAAAATCTATATCGCGTTCAGCCCGGTTACATATGATTAACCAGCTTGCCCTTTAAACGATACAAATAATTCGGCATTTGTTTCCAGGTAATATTTCATAACGGAATAAAGATTTTATCAATAAATAAGTAAGTAAAATAATCTATATATATATATACATCCCTCAGTTGATTCATTATAAGTATAATTAGTAACTTCGTCATAATTATTTATCTTGATTACATGTTACTGATTACTTATATGAACTTAATTTTTCGATAATTTAGAAAGTTAAAGTTAATAAAAATAGTATTTCGGTAATTTTGGTTGAAAACAACATTTGTTTTAAGAGTTAGACTGGCCACTGCAAGGTTGATTTTTATTGTAATTATTTTTATATGTTTATTTTAAATTCAATCAATTCAGATAATACCTTTTTAAACATTTTTCACTTGAATTTCGAGGGGTTTCATCTAATTTTTCTGATGATCAAATTGTACAAATTACCAAGGCTGTCGTATCTTCAATATGGCACCATTTAGCCTACTTTGCTTATCAAGAATTATCATGAACAAATCATCATGATCATGATGATGATCATCATCATCATAATTACATTAAATATCTTCATATATATTGTTTCCGTTGTCAACATACCTTTTTCTAAGCAAATACAAAACGCAGAACGATGAATGAGATACAATATGAAAGGATTTTGAACAGGCTGCTGATATAGTGCATTTACGTTTTTTTAAATAAAATATTATTTTCATAAATGAAATGAAATCTTTTCTCAAATCAGTGTTGACACAAAAATAAAATACTGCATTATATCGTACTCAACAATGGTTATATATATATATATATAAAGTACAAAAAAGATAAATTGTGACATCTCCGCACGTGTTTATTTTATATCTATACTATTAAAAACCGTGCGCGTATCTATGTAACCTCAAAAACTCGAAAACCACAAGGCGCAGAGCTACGAAATTTTGCCCAAGGGTAGCTGGTAGGGGTCCCATGAACGATTGGGGAAAGAAAATCAAAAGTTTAAAATAGATTTTTGATAGATTAAATATTAATTAAAATCCATCCACAAAGAGATCTCATCAAAAATACGCTTTTTAATCTTCGGTTGGTTGGTTGTATAAAATCTCCGCAGAAGTCATTAAATAAATCAAGATAGGGATCATTGCAATTGGAAGTCCAGTGTTTAAAATCCATGGATCAGAGATTATATGACATGTAGACAATCAACTTAATTATTGAGTGTTGCCAAATGCTAAAAACTTTATTTTAAAGGATTTTACCGACTTAATGAATGATAATTAACTGGGTTTAAGGTTTTTTTACATGACATAATATTAGTATGAAAGAGATTATTAATACAGAAAACTTTATTTAACAAAAGAAAATAAAAAAAGTCCTTTCGGCCTGTACCGGGAGGAAAAGGTAGCTTTCCTATATCTTCGTTTTAAAATTTTAGCTAATGTTACACGAAAACAGCACGTTAAAATACAAAGAAAACGTTTACACAAGATTCGTTAATACTGAATTTGAATAAGAAATTCGCCAAATTATTGAGCAATAGCCAAATTGGTTTCATTTATAAAGACTTATTTTGGTCGCCAAATTTGGCGATATTTAGCCAAATGTCGCCAAGTTTGGCAAGAATTTGGTGCTAACGGATATGAATATATAGTTTTATGCGTATGATTGGGAAAATTATTACAACAATGAAAAATTTTGTAATGTGCTGTCTTGTTTCAAAATGTCAGCCACCCTAGAATTTCAAACTGCTCTATGTCAGCCATTTTTTAAGATAGAGGTAAACCGAAAAATGCTCTGGAATCCTCGTATCAAGTCCTAACACTTAATTAAAAAATAAATTTGAATTTTTAACTTTTTTGTATATTTATTTTAAATTTTTAAGTGGCCGCCATCTTGAAACAAAATGGCGGACCAAGCTGGCCAACGAACTCGGTCGAGACATTGGTGAGCTCAATACACACAATTAGTTTCATCAAAATTGATTTATAAATACGAGCGTTATCGTATAACATATATATATATGGATATGGATATATCTATATATATAAATCAACATTTGAACGGAGGGTGGTTTTGGGGTCTGGGGGTCATTATCGGTGAAAATATATCGACATTTTCCGGAACTGCTTTCCTCCGAACGGCTGCAATAGGTAGCTTTATACTTTTTTGTATTGAAAGCTAACTAAAAAATGCACAGTAAGTAATTTTTTTTTCTAAATCGTACAGTTATTGAACAACTCAACACTTTAACAGTTGAATTAAATTAATTTTATTCACATTTTAGAATTAAATTCATTAACTCCCGTGCTTAGAACGGGTTAAACAGCTAGTTTATGATTAAAAATAAAAAAATAAATTCAAATGTTTAGAAGAAAAATACACTATCGATCGATCGAATCAGTGGAATTTCACGTGTTGCCTAAATTATGTTATATTAAATTGCCTTTTTTATTTATTCAATTTTTTTTTGTTTCTTTGTAATATCATTAAAACACATTGCAAACGATTTTTTCACATAGATCATAATGTAACGGAATTCTTTTGAGTGTCCCTGTTAACCAATTACAAGTGCAACACACTTCATTTTCAATACCGAAAATGCCAAACAAAATTTATTTGCTACCAGGGTATACAACCACACTATGCTGGTGCATTTACCAGAAGAAAAAAAACTATTACAATTAAATCAATATCTTGGGTGCAGCCAGACTGGTGAACCAATCATTTCTACTAAAGGAATGTAAATCTCTTTAATAAATGACATTGCATTGTAATAAATGATGCTGGCAACGCTTTTAAAATTTTCAATAAATTTTGTGTTACTTTTAATAAATAATTCAATAATTTCCGTTAAAAGGTACGAAAAATTCTTTCTTGAAGCATATTGAAATTACTAAATTAAGTTGAGTGTGCTTTTAAACCTTTCAATGAAATTTTAATGAATTTTACATTCCTCTAGACTCTAGAAGAAATATCCAATAATTTCTGTTGAAGAAATGTAAAATTCTTCTTTGAAGAACACTGGATATACTAAATGATACTAATTGCAGTTTTGGAGGTTTAAAATTGAAATATTAAGTAATTCGGGAAAAAAAAGACCAAGAAATCGAAATTTTTTTTATTTAACCACATTGTAATTTAGTTATTTTTTGTAATACTAGGAGCCTCTTCCCCCTTAGAGCTACGCTCGCCAACCCCCGTTTGGACACTACAATATCTAAAAACACACTAATTTTATCTGTTTTAAAACGATTACAGAATATTAAATTATAATTAAATGACCAGTGGCGATCTCATGTAATCAGATTGCCATTCATTTCCCTTTGTCTGAGGGATTTTAAGGCCGAATCAAGTGCTGTAGAAACAGCTAACAACTGTTTTTGTGATTGATTAAATAAGATCAATTAAACATTTGAAAATCAACTTGTATAAAATTGCTAAGTAAACAATGTCGCTGCCTCAAGGATTTTTATAACGAAGCTATAGGAAAATTGTTTTAAGTAAGACGTTTTAAATGTATCGTTTCCAATAGGACGTCACCAAACTTTTCTTTCTATTATTAAACATAAAAATACAGTTTTTAATTGAAGAGAAATATTATTATTTGCGCTGTTTTTGCAACAGTAGGTAAAATATTTTTTCGAAATAAATGAATCTCTCGTGTAAATATATTTTTTAAATTGAAATTGCCTGGAAATATTATTTGAGCATTTTAAATATGGCGTAAGTTTTCCTATTTAATGTTTTGAACTAATAATTTATTTATTATTTTAAAGGTTTATTTCTCTTTTTAATATCCACGCGCAAGGACATTCTTATAACGTAATTTTCTCCATTTATTGCTTTTAGCACGTGATCTTTCAAATATTATTTTAAAGTTCTATTTCTGTTTTTAATAGTCACGTGTAAATACATTTTTTAATTGAAAGGGGATATTATTATGTGCAATTTTACAAATTGGCAACGATTTAAATAGATGACTTTTTTGAAATATGAAATAAACCTCAATTAAAATGATGAAATTTTTAATAAAATATATAAAAAAAAATCCTCAAATAATAAGTTAAATTAAAAAATTAATAATTGCACACTGCACACCACAAGCTTATCAACTGTATCCCTTCAAATTATGGCTAAATTTCTACACATAGTTTTGTTCGTATAAAACGTTTTTAACAGAACTATTTTGACCAACTTCAATATTAAATATCTCTTAAAATAATCTTCGATTTAAAAACTGTCTGCTTCAGCATGGTCATCAAACATTCCTCTATAAAACTACCAATTTTTATATTTTTATATGCAATAACTTTCTTAATATTAGCTCAAAAAGACCCGACAAAAAATTCTTTTACAGTGGTGACAGTGTTGGTTACTTTTTATTTTATTTTTTTCGAATAGAGAAGATATTTTAAACAAAGCGGTTATATTGCACCATGATTTCGCGATGATTTAAGGGGTCTTGTACCTTTTAAGTGCGACGAAAATCGAGACAAACAATCAAAGTTTGAATTAGTGTATTTTCAAAACTTTTATATGTATAAACATAAAGTTTTGATTATTAATTAAATAGATTGTGCCTTTTAATATAATGCTATTAGGAACTGACTAACATTTTAATGAATTTGTGCATTGTTGAAATTAAAAAACCTTTTGTACTCCGTAAGTCACTGCGCGCATGATATCTTGAGAACGTATTCATGGATTGTTTTGAAATTTGATTTGGATAATAAGCGCATATGTGTATTTAAAATGATCTACTTTTGAATATTTACACTGATAAGATTTTTAATTATGATTATTTTTATTCATTAAAAAATGTAAAATTTAGAAATTTTTACAAAAATATATTTTTTAAATGGTTAATGAAATAATTTTGACCTAAGAGTAGGTCATTTTTAAAATACATATGTGCTTATTATCTAAATGAAATTTCATAACAATCCAGTCATATGTTCTCAAGATATCATGCGCGCGGAATGAAATAAAGAGCAATTTTATTTTCAACAATGCTCAAATTCTGTAAAAGACTAGTCAGTTTCTAATGGTGTTATATCTAAAAACACAATCTGCTTAATCAACAGTCAAAATTGCATGCTTATACTGACGGAGAAACCTTTTTATGCCGTTAATAATCTCCACGTGTTTTGAACGATCGAAAGAACACTTAGAACATGTTAAAAACCAGACCCCAATTAACTGTAAGTACTTCAAGTGATAACCGCAGCTGCAAACCAAACCATAGTGAATAAAACCAGAGACTGTCAAAACTGATCAGCTGAGAAATTCTGCAGACCTCCCTACTTCAACCTACAGCTGATACCGTGCGCTAGAACTCAATAACAATTCTCCCTCAGAATCTAAAATGTCACCGAACAGTTAAGACGCCCTTGTATATATCTCAAATATAATGTAAAATTGGAGCACTTTTATGCAGTTTCCAAAACGCAATTTAAATGTGTATATAAAGCCAAGAATTACAATAATAATATTATATTCAAAGAAAAAAGGATCTACTTCTTACTTCACGCAATATTACTTTCTTCTAATAATGTTATTTATTACTCCCATACAGCGATACTTCAATGAATCAAAAGGATAAATATCGGTGCATTATTGTGGATATTACTTTGCGCAAAAAGCAGTTCTCAGGTAAGCTGAACAAACCTTTTTTACCATTATCGAAAGATGAAAATGTATATTAAAATATGAAGACTTATATAACAATTTATTAAGATAGAAAATTAATTATGCTACCGACGGTTCCCCTAACATATACAAAAAAAGTTCTGAAGATACACTAATTCAAAGTTTGAAAGTTTTTGTTGATTTTCGGCGAGTTTAAAAAGGTAACCCCTTAACACCAGAATTTTATGAAATTTTAACAACTTGTCTGGTAAATGAATAAATAACATATTTTGATCCTTTGGTTAAATATTCTTAAAATAAGTTTGCTTATGTTTTAAAATAAGTTTTACATTTATTTTATACTATTGAAATGTACTATGCTATTTATTTTACAACCTGTACAAATAACTTATAACATGTTTTTACTGAATTACGTTTTTTTTTTTAATTGCGAAGTTTGTGAGATAGAAATGACACCATTTTGACGATCTTAAGCAAACATTGACGAACTTATACAAAAGTATTTCAGATTTATGAATAAAAATAAATGCTTAATAAGTATTAAAGTAAAAATTGCCTTTTTTAAAAACACTCTTTTATACAAATTCAATGTTTATTTTAAAAATCACGCTTTGATTTACACTTGAGAGAATGCGCGAGCTCGTGAGTTTATTTAAATTATTTTGTTTTTCTCTGTTTGTTTTTTAAGAAATGGCTAACAGGAAAGAAGAGCAAACATTATTTAAACGATCTTTTTTAGGATTTCTAAGTTGATTCCTCAACGTATAAACATGATTTAATTAATATGAAACTATTAATTATTAAAAAAATATTTTTTGGTACTTCTCTATTATCCCGTCGACCACTTTTCATAACAAAAAGCTATCGCCAAACTGTAAGATTAAACGCCAAAAATGCAGTCCCATTTACTTGATGTCAGAAGCATTATACGTGTTTGTTATGTCATCAAGTGGTTCTTAATTCGACATTTGTATTTTTTATTATGTTTTACTGATTTATTAGTTGATTCATAAATTAAAATAACAATTGTGTCCTTAAATTATTATATTTTATTTATTTATTTATTTTGATATTTCAATGGCAACGTTCTCCCGTTTATTTGGCGTTACAGTTTGGCGATAGTTTTTTGTTATGAAAAGTGGACGACGGGATAATAGAGAAGTACCATTTTTTTATATTATTACACGCTAATTTTTATTTACAGTGTTTTTTTCTCCTTTTTAGCATTTAAAATTGAATTGTTACAGTTTCTCAGTCATTTGGCCTAGTTTGGCGAGCGTGTTTTGGCGCACAATTAAATCCATTGTTTTGTAACTCGTATATAGTTTTAACCCTCAAGAATATTTGGCAGTTTATCCTCCGTGGCGGGTAAAGAAAAAAAATTCTTAAAATTACTGCATAAATTTATAATTAAGTTCTAAAAATATTAAAACATTGTATTACCATCAGAAACACGCCTGTTTCTAGCACTTGAGAAAGTGAGTGAAATTTCGATTACAAAATTCCATCGTTAGATACAAAATGCAAGTTGAGTTAATGAAAAAGAGTAATAAAATAAGCTCATAGGGCTGAGTTATATTACATGCGGTACATGCATTTTCAATGTAACATGTATCTGTATCTGATTTAAAAGTAATAAAAATTAAATATATATATTCAATTTCTTAAAAATTCAAATTCAAAAGTGCAGGTTTGTTTAAATATTTCCATAAAATTTTGTAAAAGCGATTCCTAAAGATTTTTTTAAATACAAGCTTTAAAATGTTAGCTAAATTTTGACATCCAATTTTTATTTATTTATTTATTTTTAAATAACCTATTTTACATGAAATATACTTACAACATAAAAAGTAGGCACAGATGTCATATACACACCACGTTGACGCGATTTTTTCCACCGCCAATTTGGCGAAAACTTTGTTTTTGAATATTAGTTACAAATAGCCTGCGATAATAGCACGTGATATTTTATTTCAATATAAAAATAAAATAACGTAATAAATGAAATATCTTCTATTATGTTGAAAAGGAAATAAAAGTAAATAAATGATAGTTTGATATAAATAAATATTGATATACATAATAAAAATAATTTATATAATTAAAATAAAAAATAAAAGTAAATATACAACAATATAAACAAAATAACCGGGTTACAATGAGAGGCATGAAATTGTCATTTTGTTGCAATTAGCCATGACATCATATATGACATCTGTGCCATTATCATTTAAGAAATGAGCAAAAAGTATAATCCTATTCGATATAAAACATAGATTAACATAAAATAATAAAAGTTAGTTGCGAGGCTGATAAAAAAAACAAAAACAGTTTAGCGATTGAGAACCTGTTTATTTTTACATTATTTATGGAATTAAATTGGAAATTTTAAGAGAAATTTGGAACAATTTTTAATGTTCATTATTCCATCTACAAAAAAAGGAAAATAATTTGGACATTAAAAAGTTTGGATTACTTTTTAACTTGTGTTTTTTTTGCAACCATTTTCTTTTCTGTCTTCACTTTCCCTTCTTTTCGAGGCAAATTTTTTGAATCTTTCTCGAGATTTTCCGATTTCTTGATTTTGAATCTTCCTTCTGCACTACCTCTGTCAATTTTTTCAAGTACTCCGTTACTGACGCTTTTCTGCAAGAACTTGCCGACGTGATACTTTAATCATTTCATATCGACTACATACTTTTCTTCCATGTATTTTCTTATATCTTCAGATGACGCGCCGTTACGTTTTTTTAGAGCCTTAATGGAATCCATCACCATTTTAGAAGTTGGGGGATGAGTAGCTTCTCTCTTCAGACTTTTTCTTTCAGGCACAGATGCAACTGTCATTTTCTTGGTCTTATCATTTTGGATTTTTGACTTTGCATTTTCAGTTTTATTCTCCATGTATTTTGATTGTGTATCGGCCACAACATCCACGACATTTTGATTTGAACCCATAACTTCAGCAACTCCATCTGAGCTTGATCCAGGAGCAATTTCTCGATTTTCCATCACAAAATTAACTTCAGCTGCCTTATCCATTTTTCATGTAATACAATTCTTTCGAGAAAAAGAAAATCTTGATTCGGAACAAAATTTCGTTAACTTGAAATATGCGCAACAGAAATAATTCAAAAGATTACAACCAAAGTTTCAAAATATCAAGAGATAGTCGCTTTAGAAAATGAAATTCTAGAAATTTTACTCTCGTGTCTCGTTGATTAATGAATTCATACGCATAATTAATAAAATGATTTTTTTTTTTTTTTTTTTTTTTTTTTTGCGAAAGAGGTATTTTTAGCAAAAAACATTGAGTCCATGGTTCATAATTTAATTAAGCTACTGAGCTCCACATCTGCGGAGTTCAGTTTTTTAAAATTTTTGCCGGAGTAAACCACGTCATGTTTAAAGTATTACACGCGTTTTTGCTAATAGAATGGGCATTGCCCACGAAATCGACAGCTACATCTTTGGACGTTACATAAATTTCCAAAATGACTGCGCATTGGATGTTGATAAAGTATTGTTGCAAAATTTATCATACATATTGGTCTTTACTTTTATATATACCCGTAACTGACGTCATGGAAGTCCACTGAAATATGTTGTTGCAATTGCACTAATATGAGGCAATATTTAGTACCTTTTTATAACACCCTTACGGAAATTTCAGTATTTTTATTATAACTCTTTTATTTAAGTCGGCCATGGCTCTGCTCCTTACGAGCGATGTTCGTCAAATCCGTCCAGACCACGTGGTCTCAAAAAATACGTTAATTTGCTCTGTTTAAAATAAAAATAAAAAATAAAGGCTAAAATGTAGAAACACAATAATTATTTGAAGTTACATTTAAAAGTAGTGCTTTTATTTTAATAAAATATCATTGTCTGCTTTCACCCCTTCCCCTCCCCACGAAAAAATATTATATAAAAAGAAAAGTCTGGGAAAAAGCAACTATAAACGGACTGCAACTTACGCCATTTTGTCTAATCGTAATAAAATATCTAAATTCCTGAGAATATTTTAGTTTTCTGGACATTTTAAATATGATGACATTTTCAAAAGCGAAGCTTAAAAGTTCATGATTCATAAATGCAATTGTACGTGATCTGTGTAATCTTCCTTTCATATATAAAAGCAACCATAATTAATGTTTAAAAATGTATTGATGTCGAAATATATATTTACTTTTGCTCAGCTTCTTTTACAAATATGGCAATAGGAGAAAATATTAATTAATTATTTATTTCATTTAAAACAAAATAAATAAATGATCCAAATAATTTTTAAAATCAAAATCAGAAGTCAAAAAATAAATTTATCTTATTAACCATGATGAAATTTGCGACTTAAAACTTTTCTTTATGTATTGTTATCCGCACTCCATGTGTCATTAAAATATACTTCATTCAACACATGAAAATGCACCTAACGTCAAAACGCTAGAACAGACGCTATAATAGCGTTTTAAATCTGACATAATTGTTACCATCAAATGCTTTTCGCAAGTAATAATTATTTTACAGTTTTCATCCATTTTCCATATTCAAGTGTAAATATATATTCTAATTGAAAAGTACATTATTTCGAAATTTTATCATTCGTGCTTTTTAAAATCTGGCAACAGTAAATGAAAAACTGCTGAACAATTTAATTTCGGCATGGAATATTATCCAGAAAGAAATGTTGAACTATTTACTTACACTAGCCGCTACTGGCGACCAGTTTGGTCTCCCTTAAATGTATGTTAAACATTGCAACACGTTACATTTATTCATAATTTAATTTTCCCTTAATCCTTCGCCAAATCGGAAGATTCTAATAGACAAATCATGAACTTTTCCGATCATGGTAGCATTTCGCATATTTTTTGGGCATATGTGTTACATACGCACGTTGGCGCGATTTTAACCCCCGCCAATTTGGCGAAAATTTTGTTATGGAAATTGTTGTTTATTTGCTTTTATTTTTTTTATTCTATAAATTATTTTTGATATGTATATCAATATTTATTTACATCAAACTATCATTTATTTATTTTTATTTCCTTTTTTAAATTATTTAATTATAGTATTTTTGTTAGCCGGGAGCAGATGATAAATCGCAAATATCGTTCCCATCACCATCATTCATACTACAATTAATTTAATTTTAAATTATAAACGTGTCACTCATATCATTTAAAATACTTAACTTTAATCTAAAATGCTTATATTACATAAATTTAAAATGCTTCACACTTTTCATTTAAAATAGAAAATAAATAAATAAATAAGAAATAATCTCATAAATCAAAACATTTGATTTCAAAATCAAAGTACCGTTTCTCATTTGTACACGCGATAAATAAAAGCTGTATTAGCGATTTTAAAAATGCTAAAAATCTGATTCATTAAATATTATTACATGAGTTCAATTTACGTCAAGAAAAGAGTTGTATAGCACATAATTATGGTAAACTTTGATTGTCTCAGTGGTGCGAATTCTTTTTTTGACTCGAGGCAGCGGTCCAAAAATTCATTCGCAGAGAACTTGCTTTGCGAATGATTACCTCCATGATTTAATATTTTAAATGTTCACGACGAATCATTCTTTTTTTTTTTTTTTTTTTGTTTACTTTCATGAATAGAGAATTTGAACTGCTAATCTAATTTCGACTGAAGTTATTGCAGAATATATACAGAATTGAACGTAAGTCATCTCTCAAATATTAATTTATTTTGAACGATCTTTCTTAAAAGGTAACTTTTATGCAGTTTTATTCGAAAAAATAATGTTGAATAAAAATGGCCGCCTGGCATATGAAAAAGTGAAACGGCCATCCCGGAACTGTTGATGACAGTCACATGACTTACGCTTTTATTTTAGAAGATTGTTTTAAGTGCAAACGGGTTAATCTTTCGTAATCGGGCTGCACGCGATAGAGATAGATTAAAAAAATATGCTTGAAAACTATTTAAAAATCATAAAAAATCACTAAATTGAGATACAGTTGTCAAACAAATTGCATTTGAAATTTTTTCCCTGTTCGACGGTGTACATATTGGAATTGTGCGATGTTTAGAAGTTAAAACCATTGCTGTAAAAGGAAAATTTATCGGTCAAGTAATTGCCACCGTCAATATGGTGTCAGCGTTACTCACGGACAGGTGTTTGCTTTATAATACCGATATATACAATTGTGCCATAAATGAATGCGTGTCATTTTCAAATATAAGCATATCTACTTCTTAAAAACCATCTAAACGAATATAAATAGAGTTTCGTATCACTTCGTTTCATATGTTCTGTATTTGAAGAATTTTAGTTTAATGAATGTGATAATTTTCCCGAAATAAGCATAAAAAATACATAAGAAATACCCTTCACTTTAAAGAATATTTTTTTATCGTAGGCCTACACAATTGTATATATCGATATTATAAAGCAAAAGCATGTCCATGAGTAACGGTGACATCATATTGACGGTGGCAATACTTGACCGATAAATTTCGATTTTACAGCAATTTTTTTTAACTTTAAAACATTCTTCTATACCATTCTAATATATTAAGTCGAATTAGCATCAATGCTTATGAATGCGAAGCATATAGTGCCTTTTTCCGAAATTAACACGAAATTACAGTGATCAGTGAATTAAAAGATGAACAGAACAACAGCGGTGTTGCAATTTATAATTAGATCAACGTACACTGCAAAAAATAATTGTTGATTTTACAGTATAAAACTGGCACCCAGCTGCCAATATTATACTGTAAAATTAACAGTATTAAACAGTAAAATAAGCAGTAATACGCTGCCGTGCAAGCAGTAATACGCTACCGCGCATGCGCGGTAGCGTATTACTGCTTGCACGGCAGCGTATTCTGGCAATAATGTTGTAAAAAGCACATGAGAGTTATAAGACTTGAGTTAGTAATATTGCAAACCACGCTGTTTAGGCTTAATCGAATATGAAATTTGATGAAAATTCATGCATTAGTTCTTGAGATATATCCTATTACGGCAATCGTGAAAAATGCAACTTAACAACATAGACCTGTTGGGCGATATACATCCAAATCTAATCAGTATCGATTTATGTGAAGATCTAAGTGAATCTGAAGTTTTTTTAAATTCGTTTTTTAGATAGAGACTCCACACTATTTTTGTCACATACAGACTAAGTGACAGACAGACAGGTATTTTCCAAAATTATTCAGGACATCCCAAAGCATGAATAATTATAAAAAAAAAAGAAGTCAAAAACTGTCACAATTCTAATACTTTCTTGTTATGTATATAAAAAAAAGTAAAAATGGTACATTTTTGCTTTAAAAAAAATAATAAAAGCTTCTTAAAACACCATAAAAGTAAATAATGTATCACGTGTTTTGAAAGAACGATATTTTTTTTTTATCAAGTGTAAACAAGACATACTACCACTTTGAAACAGTGCCGACGATAAATACGGAAATGTCTTGTTCCTGCCTTCAAATTGGTACACTGCAAAAAATAACTGTTGATTTTACAGTATAAAACTGGCACCCAGCTGCCAGTATTATACCGTAAAATTAACAGTATTAAACAGTAAAATAAGCAGTGTAGCACATTTTGTTTATGCTTGATGAAGAATGACATCTTTCTTTCAAAACGTCTTATGCTTACTTATTTTTATGATGTTTTAAAGAGTTTTCTTTTAATCTGACATTGTGCATTACATCAGTTTTATAATATTTCATTGTACGTTTTGCTGTTTTTAAGTACATTTTTAACTCTGAAGAAAACTGCCTTAAGTGAACAAAATTCATGTATAGGAATTTATGCTGGTGTGTTTGAAAGATTCTGGTATTTTTTATCTCCCGTTTCTTTGTTTAGCTTCGATTTTATTTTCCCGTATTTGTCATGACACATATTTCTATCCGAATTCCAGCTTCTGTCATGGATGACTGATGTTCCAAACCAAGCGCAGAAAATCCTAGCTCCCGTCTTCTTCTCGGTTTCCTGTTATCAATCTTCAGCAGTTTTCTGTTGTTTTTTGGAAATGTATTCTACAAATGTTGAGTTTAGATTTTTGAAAAATGGACGGCATCATAAATATTTAAACATCGACGCAATAAGATGTCCTAAATACGTAAGCGAAAGTCGACTGAAGGAATAGAAAAAAAAATCATTTTAAAACTAGAAATATTTTTAACATTCATTTCTTATTAAAATGAATGTTGTAAAAAATCACAGTGGTTTTTTTTCTGTGTCTGCTTTTGATTATTTATCTGCACATGCTTTAAAAATGCAAAGAACCCAAGTATTAAGAGAATATTCGTTATATTGATTATATATTAATACTGCGACAAATTGTATTCTGCAGAAATACTTCCAACGGCAAATAATGCTATAAAGTACTGGATATCACCAGAACACCGGCGTTAGGCAGCATCGTACGCAGTCAGTATTTCAGAGGGGGACTCCTGGGAACGCTACGCTGTTGTTGGCACCGTGTTGATGTCACAGACTGTCATGTAAAACCAATACGGGGGGGGGGGGGGGTCCTCTCGCTGGGATGTCTATAGGTGGGAAAAAGATTCCCAGCCGGGAAATTTCCCTTTTTCGATAAGGAGCAAAATGTTGGATAAACCATCAGAGAAACTCATAATTACGCCCCTGTGGTGCCTTGTCAGTTTGAAGCTACCCACCCCCACCGCCTGACATAGCTTTGACTGGCTCCAGCTTCTCAGAAAGCATTAAACAACAACTTTGAATGGAATAGCAATAACACAGTCCTAGAATTTTTTACCTTTTAAAGTGAAGGATGTTTCTGATGTGTTTTTGATGCTGATTTCGAGAAAAAATATTCATAAAATTCTACCAGTACCCGAAATATTTTGTGTGTCCCTGTAAATGAACGATAATTGCTATGCATGCACATAACAATTATCTTGGAGTAAACATCAATAATGTATATCAATTTCATTATATTTGAAATGGCGTAACATAATTAAAATACGCTGCAAACAGTTTTTCCTCCGTAGACCATTATGTAAAAGAATACTTTTGTGTGTCACTGTAAATGTTTACACTGTGAATGTTTACACTCCAATATTCTACAGAAAGCATGTCTTAGTGCATCTCAGAAATTGATATCAATTTTATTACTAAGTTTGTAATAATGTAACATGATTAAAATTCGCCGCAAACGATTTTACACATTAAACCATAATGTAATGGAATTCTTTTACAGTTTCCCTGTTAACTAATTATAAGTGCTAGACGTACCATGTTCGATAGTAAGCATCTTGTAGTGTATTTCAGTGATGTACATCAATTTCAATATATTTCAAATAATGTCACATCATTAAAATACACTGCAAAGGATTTTCCACCGTAGACCATAATGTAACGGCATTCTTTTGAGTGCCCCTGTGAAAAAAAATATAAGTACTACACACTTCATTTTCAATACCGAACATGCTATAGTAAACCTCAATAACATATATTAATTGCATGACTATCTGGATATATTTACACGAGTTAGAGCACGGACAGACAGACAGAACGAATTCATAAACACTTTTAAACTATGTTGGAAAGTGTTTAAAAAATAATTTCATCGTGAAAGATTTATTTGATTTTCTGAAAATCCTATTTATATATTTTTCAGGTAAAATAATCAATAGAATTTTTATTTTTTATATAACATAAAAAAAAATTCTAAAGTTTAAAAAAAAAATCCTGAATGTATAAAGTTATCCGAATGGTTTCTGTTATTTATTTTGTTTACAAAAGGTATTCGTAATAAGGTTTGCCACTGTTTTCAGGTGACTATTTATTGCCCTAAAAAACAGAAATAGAACTCTTTTTTACATAGAGTCGTGACATTTGATCATAAAGCCAAAGTCATCGATGTCCCACGAACTTCTAGCAACAAATAATTTAACCAGCATCACGAATAAGAAATGTAACACTTTTTAATTTTGCGTAACAAAATAAGTGATGTTTTTCTAACATTTTTAACATTGTGTATTTTCAAACGACATGGCTACAAAAGGTAAAAATACTTATTTAGAGTCATCGTGAAAAATACAATGCACAATAAATAATACCCGTAGACCCTTGCAAAGATTTCGCACTGCAGTCTAATATTTTTTAGCAATAACTAATATTTTTTTAGATGCAGGTTAATTTTCTAAAGCAAAATTAAGGACTAAAAATATCCGAAAACAACATTAGTCAAGTGAGAATATCATCAAAATTATTCCGTCAAAGTTACACTAAAAACTGATCGAAGATAGGAAAAGCAAAAATAAATTATCAAGACATCATCTGTTTTGAAAACAACAACAACAACAACAACAACAACAAAACATTGTGAATTTCAACTGTTTAAGCACGCAGTTCGAGAACATGTGTGTTAAATTGGCATTTTATTTATATTACTAGCCGCCACAGGCGACCAGTTTGGTCCCCCATGTTAAGCATTGTAACACGTTACTTTTATATCAATTTTACATTTTAATTTCATGTTCTTATTCTAATCTTTATTTTGGCGCAGCATGTGCCTAAAGGGACTTTGTGCCATAAAACCCCATTCAACGAACGAACGAACGTTACCTTGATTCATAATTTTTTCCGTAATCCTTCACCAAATCGAAGATTCTAATAGACAAATCAAGAACATTTACGATCATGGTAGCATTTCATTATAACATACCGCCAATAAAACTACCATCGTAAATATCTAAGCTAAAAGCCATGAATGTGATTTTATGTGTTTGATAAATGCATACTAAATTATTTTTTGTGTTATTTTACTTTGACTCTATATTATTTACCATTTTTAATGATGGGTCCTGTCGGGTACAGCTGTCGCAGACGCACCGGGGAATAATTTTGGTGCCAAAATGGCGATTTTATGCCTGCGCAATCCGGCGGTTTCGGCCAGATTTTGCTTCGTATGGCAACCCGGTAGAACGGATTCCGTATGTTTTGTAATAAATTAAATATTATGTGTTTTATAATACAGTAATAATTGTGTGTGTGTGTTTTAATATAAAACAAACTATTTCATTATAAAATAAAAGTAACATGCTGTTTTAACAATCTCTAACAGGTATATGAAAATGTGGTTTTCTCGCCAAAATGGCACAAAGCCAAACTCACGTCAACCCCGGTGCGTCTGCGACAGCTGTTCCAATTTAAAATACATGCCGTTCACACTTTTCATTTAAAGTAGAAAAATAGAAAAATAAGAAATAATATCATAAATCAAAACATTTGATTTCAAAATCAATAAATTAAATATTATGTGTTTTATAATACAGTAATAATTGTGTGTGTTTTTTAATATAAAATAAACTATTTCGTTATAAAATAAAAGTAACATGCTGTTTTAGCAATCTCTAACAGGTACCTGAAAATGTGGTTTTCTCGCCAAAATCACGTCAACCCCGGTGCGTCTGCGACAGCTGTTCCAATTTAAAGTACATGCCGTTCACACTTTTCATTTAAAGTAGAAAAATAGAAAAATAAGAAATAATATCATAAATCAAAACATTTAATTTAAAAATCAAAGTATCGTTTCTAATTTGCACACGCGAAAAATAAAAACTGGTATTGGCGATTTTAAAAATGCTATTGGCGAGATTTGCGCCCAAAAAACATAAAAGTACTTAATGATGTTTATGTATTTTATAAATGTATATTAAATTACTGTTTTGAACGCGATTGGTTATTAACAATGGTAAATATGATTGGCGATTAACAATAATTTTCCGTGATCTCTCTTCCTAGCACATATAATACATAAATACCAAATTAACTGACTATTCGTTTCGAAATTTCATTCATAAAAATATTATTACATGAGTTGTATTTTTTTACATTCAACTTACGCCAAGAAAAGATCTGGAAGGACGTTGAGTTGTACAGCACTTCATCAAACAGAATTATTGTAAACTTTGTTTGTCTCACAGGTCCTGGTGTGAATTATTTTTTTGACACCAGACAGCGCTCCAAAAATTCATTCGCGGAGAACTTGCTTTGCGAATGATTACCTTCATGGTTTTATATTTCTATCGTTTTGTTTACTTTCATGGATAGAGAATTTGATTTGCGAACCTAATTTCAACTGAAGTTATTGCAGAATATATACATAATTAAACGTAAGTCATCTCTCAAGTATTAATTTATTTTGAATGATTTTTCTAAAAATGTAACTTTCATGCAGTTTTATTCGAAAAAGTAATTTTGAATAGAAATGGCCGCCTGGCATACGAAAAAGTGAAGCGGACATCCCGGAACGGTTGCTGACAGTCACATGACTTACGCTTTTATTATATAGATATTATAT
Organism: Maratus michaelseni; assembly: GCA_963931845.1. Lineage (NCBI taxonomy): Eukaryota > Metazoa > Arthropoda > Arachnida > Araneae > Salticidae > Maratus > Maratus michaelseni. The sequence continues at coordinate 252,568,893 of OZ007594.1, forward strand.
TATTATTCATTATATTTATATTTTGATGAAGTTTCAATTTCGTTCTGCAATATAATTGGGATTAGAATTATTAATGGAATTAGAATTATTAGAATGGGAAATATAATTATTAATGGGATAATGAAAAATAAATTTAGCATGTGAATTTGAATTTTGCTTTTTAATCATAAATATAAAATAAACCCGTGCAGCAACAATGTCCCACTTTATCTTTATTGTACTATTTATTTTTTAATAATCATTGTTGAGCAAAATATAATGCGGTATTCCATTTTTGTGACAACACTGATTTGACAAAAACCTTTCATTATATTTATGAAAATGATGCCGATTTAATTTTTAATTAACTGCAATTTTCAATCAGAAAACATGTTTTAACGAAAGGGAAGTGTACCATATTAGAAACTGTTCAAAATCCTTTCATATGGTATCTCATTTATCGTTCTGTGCTTTGTATTTACTTAGAAAAAGGGATTTTGACAACAGAAATAATATATATAGGATTAATTCACTATTTCTTTAAAATTACAAGTTCAGCAATAAATTATTAAACACGAAATTCCTGGTTTAAAATATTTATGGAAGCTATCAGTATAACAAGTTCATGCTTTTATATTGAAAAATTGAAATATGTATGAGATTTTTGAAATACAATGTCTCAGCCTATAAAATACATAAATACATAAAATTTAAGATGCTGAGTAGCGATGACCGGGGCTTTACAAATTTGATAAAACCTGGTAACCAGCAAAACATTCTAGTCGCCAGTGAAAAGTACCCACCGCCCCCTGCCCAGTCATTGATTTTCAAAAAGCACAAATGTTTTTTTTTATGAATCAATTGACTAATTGAGAAAAATTAATAACAAGCATAGTTTAGAATTATTAATTAGATAGATTAGAATAGTACATAATTTAGAAAGCTAATATAAACTAAGTGTGAAACTTATCAAAATTATATCTCTCTGAAATAAAGAAATAAATATATATAGAAATACTGTAAAAGCGGTATGTAAGTCCCACAAAATTATCCCACATGAAGTGTAAGTCCCACAAAAAACCGTTTAGCAGAACATGAGTTATAAGCGTCCGGAATGAAATACGAATTTGCATTTTATATACATAGTGGATTATAGAACTTACTCTCATAGCTCTATTGCTAAGCAACGTAAAACGACGTGTTATACACTAAAAACATCCCTGAAAACTAACTGACAATGTGAGTCACATAAAAATCTATTTGGCTAATCTATTATATATCATGAGAGACGGTAGTTTCTCGAGTGACGCAGCAAAAAACCGAAAACCGAATGCTTAAAACCGAAGATTTCCGTCACTCTATATATACAGCTAGTTTGAGTTCAAAGGAAAAGCGAAAAGCCGACATTTAATATCTCAGCAAATATGAGGCACATCGTTTTGATTTTTTGACAGCTGTCTTATATCTCCGGTCTAACTCTATCCTAAAATTTATAGATTTCTACATGCAGTAGATTTTAAGATCTTGAAAAAGTAAAATGGGAAGTTTTTCTCTCTGCATGTAATGGTGTCATGGTGTAAAACGCTATTCTCAAAATCCGCCCAGAGGATTTTTTAAAAATTAATATATGATACTAATTGGTTTTAGATGAAGCGAATTCCCCTATCCGCTTAAATAGGAAAACTCTAGTTTTTTATATAATCCGGTTTAAAAATGGGACTATTTTTTTAAGCCTATTGTTGTACAAATGCATAGGAGTGTTTACTCCCTTCTTCCGCGGCGCATTACAGTTAAAAATGGATGTACAGTTCGCCGTTAAAGCTTCTGATATCAATAAAGCTTCTGACCGGGGCTAATTATTTATTTTTTTAATGCAAAAAACAATGAATTATATACTCTAAACATGTAAAACGTATGTATTAAATTCAATTGTGGTTTATATGTTTTCTCTTTTTGTTACAAAGAAATAATTTCAGATTTTAAACATGCATTTGGTCGAAAAATTATTTCGATTTTTTTTTTAAAATGAGGAAATATTTTTTAATTACATGTATTCGATTTTACTGCTAAATATAATAAATCTTTCATTTTCTAATGATAAAATATTCTTTGTTTCTTTTGCAACGAAGACAACCAACCATCTATTATCGTATCAATGCGCGAAGAACAAATTAGCGAGTGTTTGAAGTACAACAGCTTTGTTTTTTACCAGTTAAACAATTCGGAAAAGATAAACACAGGAATAATTCAAAGATGTTGTACTTACTATTAGGTATTTTGTTTATTTATTCATTGTTTTTTTATTTTATTTTCCTTGTTGGTTCTTATAAAAATTTTCGTTTTGGAGTGATGCTTTGTTTTGATGCCCAGTTACATGTTTTTATGGCTTTAAAATATTACTTTTATGTTATTTTGTAAAAGAAAATGCAGAAAGTTAGTTCTGAATTAAGTGTTTTATGTTATACAATGGACAAATAAGCTCTTACTTACTTTAAATCCAGAGTTTAAAAAGTAAACAAATAGCATTTTTTCCCCCCTCTCATTGCATTACCAGTTTGTGTGACAGAAACTTCTATCTTCATGAATGTTTTCTTTTACTTTACATTAATTTTTCACATTCACTTTTGAATAAGCTTGTTAAATAATTTTCGAGCACTATATTGTTTTAATGTCAAATGTTACATTAAAAATTATTAAAAAATACAGTAAAAAATTTGCTATTTGCTTGCGAAGCTTAAGAATATAATAATTTTAACCCACGTAGGTTTTTCTAGCTCTAAAATATTACTTTTATGGTATTTTGTAAAAGGAAATGCAGAAAAATAGTTCTAAATAAGTGTTTTATGCTATACAATGGATAAATAAGTTCTTATTTACTTTAAATTCAGAGTTTGAAAAGTAAACAAATAGCTATTTTATTTCCAATTTTTCTATCATTTACCTGTGACTTTAAAAAATTATTTAAAATTATTAATTTAGAGGTATGAAATACCTTATATGTGCTTAAATCACAGAAAAAATACAACTTTAGTAAGTATATTACAGGGCTCTGTTTAAGAAGAATTAAGAAGACCTTTAAAAGATCCTTCACATTTTTTTAAAAATCTTAAAACAGTATCCTTCACAATTTTTTTCATTTTAAAACAGGTTATTTCACATTTCTTTTCATATTAAAACAGAACACTTTCACAAAAGTTTTTCCTACCAAAAATTAACTCTTCACAAATTTAATCATCTTAAACTTTTCCCAATTTTTGTATAAAATACTGTTTACTGCTGACTGTAATAAGAGTTTGTTCTTCAAAGTAAATTTTGAAAATTTATTAAATTTCAACTGTTGCTAATACATTTAATTTTTTGATTACAACTTACATAAATATCAATATTTTACATAGGGATTGTTTTTATACAATTTTGACACAATTGAAATTTTACTGCAGCCAAGCATGGTTTCTTGTACAGCGGTGTATTTTGAAAACATATAGAAGAAAGAAAAAATTTTTTTTAGAGAAAACCACTGTTAATTATTTCGCAATGTTTTTTAATAGTCAGATCTTATAAATTAAGTGTTGGTGAGTGCAAAGTTTGAAATTGTCTGAATATGTTGAAAACAACATAGGGCTCTAAAACTATTTACTTGCATAAGTTTATTAAAAATGAATTTGAAAAATTAATATACAGTAACAGCAAAACATGCATGAAGCTTCACAATATATATTATATATATTGTGTACACAATACACAATATATAGTAGTAGTATACACAATATACTATAGACCATCAAAGTATCAAATTAAATTCAAATTTTGAAATGGAGAACCATCAATTCAAAATAAATAAAAAACAACAAATAAATAAACAAAATACCTGGAGGAGGGAGTATTTTATCTATTTTAAATTGCAGCTTGTATTTTCAAACAATTTGGAAGGGCGGATAAAATTTTATCATTTAAAATATTAAAAAAAATACCTTCTAAACTAGAATTTTATTATCAATTTTATAGACGATTTTCTTTGGACGATTACTATCTATGAGAGAAAAGTTCTAATTTTCGCATTTGTTCGCCACAGTATATTTTGTTGTTTTTCAGCCAGTTTCTCATAACTTTTATTATAGAATTATTTGCAGGAGTGCGGTTTTCAACAGGCATGTGATGTGGAGCATTGTCTATATATAGGGCGCTATTCGGTTGCAAATTTGGAAGAAGTTTTTCCAACACCCATTTTTGGAAGTTTTCGTTGTTCATTTGCACGGGATTGTCACCCCTTTTTGTCGACGCTTTATACAGTAGTTGAGCATCCGTAAGGAGGCACGTTTCCTCATTTTTACGCTCCAGTTAAGACCTTGGCGTAGTACATGGCCGTTAAAGTTTTTTTCCCCGTAAATAGTTAATAACTTGCCCCTTTTAATTCGATGTTATTCGTTTTTGGGTAAAGGTGAAAATATGCACTCGGCAATAAAACTTGAAAACTGGCGATTAAAAATACGGAGAAAACCGGACAAATGCAGGATTTTCTTTTTTTCCCATGTCCGTTTGACAAAATTCACGATTTTTCCTCGCCAGAACGACGAAACTACTGATTTTTCTGAACCTGATCGATGAAATTAATAATTTTACTGCACTAGATGGGCGAAATTTATGATTTTTATGAGGCGATTAAAGAAATTCGTGATTTTTATGTGCCCGTTCAACAAAATTTCTGATTTTTACATGCCGATCAACAAATTTCTTGATTTTTATGTGCCCCGTTGACAAAATTTGTGATTTTTACATGCCTGATCGACTAAATTCATGATTTTTACATGCCCGATGGATGAAATTAATGATTTTTACATGCCGATCAACAAAATTCTTGATCTTTATGTGCTTGTTTGACAAAATTCATGAATTTTATGCACCGATAAACGAAATTCATGATTTTTACATCTGTGTTCAACAAAATTTATGACCTCCCCCTCCCTGATGTACAAAATTCATGTTTTTGCTGTGCCTGATTAATGAAACTCATCATTTTTACACACCTGATCGACAAAATTTATGATTTTTAACACCGGCATTTCTATGCGACTACTCTACGAATTGGTAATTTTTATGCGTCCGTTCTACAAAATTCATGATTTTTTCGTGCGTAATCGACGAAATTCATAATTTTTACGCACCGATTGATGAATTTTATGTGCCCGATTCACGAATTTCTTGATTTTTATGCATCCGTTTGACGAAGTTAATGATTTTTATGTGCCGATCGAAGTATTTCTGGGTTTTTATGTATCCATTTGATGAAATTCGTGATTTTATGCGATCGATAAACAAAATTCATGATTTTTACATGCCTGTTTGACAAAATATATGATCCCACCTCTCCCGATCGATAAAAGTCATGAAATTCACAGATTTTTACACACACGATCAACGAAATTCATGATTTTTTCATGCCCGATTAACGAAATTAATGATAATGTCCATCCCCCGCTTTGCCCCCCCCCTTTTAAGGGGGATACTTTCCTAAATTTTGCTGTTACCCCTCATGTGATATATTGTTGGAAAGTTCTGTGACCGTTTAATCCTATTACACATCTCCGGTGTCCATGCCCCCACTTTGACCCCCCCCCCCCAAGGGGGTACTTTCTAAATTTTGCTAATACTCCTCATGTGATATATTGTTGGAAAGGTCTGTGACCGCTTAGTCATATTATGCATATCTGGTGTCTATCCGCCCACTTTGCCCCCCCCCAAGGGGGTACTTTTTAATATTTTGCACACACCCTTCATGTGATATATTGTTGGAAAGATCTGTGACTGTTTAATCATATTATGCATCACCTGTGTCCACACCCCCACTTTGCCCCCCCCCCCCAAGGCGGGTACTTTTTGAAATTTTGCACAACCCCTCATGTGATATATCGTTGGAAAGGTTTGTGACCGCTTAGTCATAGTATGCATCTCTGGTGTCCATCCCCCCACTTTGCCCCCCCCCCCCCAAAGGGGGTACTTTTTAAAATTTTGCACACACCCTTCATGTGATATATTGTTGGAAAGGTCTGTGACTGCTTAGTCATATTATGCATCTCTGGTGTCCATCCCCCCACTTTGCCCCCCCCCCCCAAGGCGGGTACTTTTTAAAATTTTGCACACACCCTTCATGTGATATATTGTTGGAAAGGTCTGTGACTGTTTAATCATATTATGCATCTCCTGTGTCCATACCCCCACTTTGCCCCCCCCAAGGGGGTACTTTTTGAAATTTTGCACAATCCCTCATGTGATATATCGTTGGAAAGGTCTGTGACCACTTAATTAGATTATGCACCTCCGGTGTCCATCCCCCCACTTTGCCCCGCTCAAGGGGGGCACTTTTTAAATTTTGCTGATACTCCTCCTGTGATATATTGTAGGAAAGGTCTGTGACTGCTTAGTCATTATGCATCTCTGGTGTCCATCTCCCCACTTTGCCCCCCTCCTAGGCGGGTACTTTTTAAAATTTTGCACACACTCCTCATGTGATGTATCGTTAGAAAGGTCTGTGACCACTTAATCATATTATGCATCTCCGGTGTCCATCCCCCCACTTTGCCCCCCCAAGGGGGGTACTTTCTAAATTTTGCTGATACTCGTGTGATATATTGTTGGAAATGTCTGTGACTGTTTAATCATATTATGCATCTCTGGTGTCCATCCCCCCACTTTGGCCCCCCCAAGGGGGGTACTTTTTTAAATTTTGCACACACCCTTCATGTGATATATTGTTGGAAAGATCTGTGACTGTTTAATCATATTATGCATCACCTGTGTCCACACCCCCACTTTGCCCCCCCCAAGGCGGGTACTTTTTGAAATTTTGCACAACCCCTCATGTGATATATCGTTGGAAAGGTCTGTGACCGCTTAGTCATAGTATGCATCTCTGGTGTCCATCCCCCCACTTTGCCCCCCCAAGGGGGGTATTTTTTAAAATTTTGCACACACCCTTTATGTGATATATTGTTGGAAAGGTCTGTGACTGCTTAGTCATATTATGCATCTCTGGTGTCCATCCCCCCACTTTGCCCCCCCCCCAAGGCGGGTACTTTTTAAAATTTTGCACACACCCTTCATGTGATATATTGTTGGAAAGGTCAGTGACTGTTTAATCATATTATGCATCTCCTGTGTCCATACCCCCACTTTGCCCCCCCAAGCGGGTACTTTTTGAAATTTTTCACAACCCCTCATGTGATATATCGTTGGAAAGGTCTGTGACCACTTAATTAGATTATGCACCTCCGGTGTCCATCCCCCCACTTTGCCCCCTCCAGGGGGGCATTTTTTTAAATTTTGCTGACACTCCTCATGTGATATATTGTTGGAAAGGTCTGTGACCACTTAGTCATATTATGCATCTCCAGTATCCATCCTCTCACTTTACCTCTCCCACAAGGGGGGTGCTTTTTAAAATTCTGCACACACCCCTCATGTGATATTGTTTAAAAGGTCTGTGACCACTTAATCGTATTAATTGTATTATGCAGCACGGCAGCTATACGGTGCCGCAGGCAGCGGGGACCCGAGCCGGAGGTTCGTTCGGTTAGAGGTTTATACTATTCGATGTGCAAATTAAGGTATTATCCGGTGCATGCATAGCACGACCGGTATACGGTGCCGGAGGCAGCGGGGACCCGGGTTGGTGGTTCGTTCGGTTATAGGTTTATACTATTCCATGTGGAAATTAAGGGATTATCATACAAATGGAGAATTCAGTTAGATTCGAGGCCCTGATGTAAATTGAAGGCCCACTAGCGGGCGAAGCCACTAAGTTTTATTCTTATAAATTTATACCCTAATGTTTAATTTCGACTGAATGAAATTTTCATCAATAACCGCTTAAAAGTAATGATATCAGTACAAAGTATCCACTTGCATAATGGGAGCTGGTGCACGTTAAATCTGTTCGTGGCTCTAAAGTCCTCCAAGTTCTGTATAAGCGCTACCTCTGGGGGTGCCAATCCAGATGCAGGTCTCTCATCTGGAATTGGTTCAAAATTAGGAGACCTGGGGGGGGATAGTACAGTAGACCTCTGGTCGCTTTGCTTTGGCTTTCGAGCCTCCCCCTACAGTAATACAGTAATCCACTTGCATACATTTTCCTTTGTTTGGATACTATGACGCAAAATAATCATTTACATAAATTTTACTTATGATTTTGGATACCGTGGCACAAAACATGAATCAGTCTATTGAAATAAATACATTTCAATACATAATATAGGCTCAGTGAAAGTAATATATTTAACTGTGTATTGAAAAATTAAAAGTATTGTTTGTATGTGTAAATATACTTTAGAAGACAAACGAAAAATAATTGAAATTGAAATTTAAAACAATCCTATTAAATTCACGTTAAGGTGTCACTCAAATTTTGATATCATTTCTTTTAAAACCCATATTTTGAATTCCTGAGAGATCTGATTGAAAAAGCTTTAGCGAATAAATTTTATATGTATTTTCATGTTAAGATAAAAATTGCACCTGTGAATATAAATAAAACTAAAAAGAAAATGATGATTAAAAAAAAATTAACATAGCGTCACTCAAATTTGATATCATTACTTTTAAGACACATATTTGAAATTCTTAGAGCCAAAAGAAAGTGCTGCATCACAACTTTTAACCCGTTAAGGGTTTTTGTACTGATATATATATACAGGGTGTCCACGTATAACCTGACCGACCTTTATTTTCGCAACCGTTGGTTCTAGATGCATACTTCCAATTACAAAAATGGTTTAAATAAGGTAAAGAATTATTTTTAAAGCGATTTGGGTCAAGAAAAACATTTTTTAAAAAATTATGAAATTTAAATTTTTATACGGTCCCCCGGTCCTATGAGTGATATTTAGTAAAACTTTACTGTGACACTAACAAGTAAGATAAAAAAAGTCCCATTCATCTACGATTAAAACTGACCGAGTAATAGCTGTTTAAAGTTGGAGTATATTTTTTGTTGCGAAATAGGGGAAACTTTACATTACTACTACATTCACAAATGTAGTAGAAATATAAATAATCGTCAGATATATCAAAAGAATAGTTGAGAGCAAAATCAATGCAATATAATATAAATGTGAAATCTATAATCATTCTGACATATTAATGCAAAATATACAATTCGTACTGAACATATAAGAGGATAAAAATAACAGAATTTTTGTTAAATAAAAGGATGAAAAACAACAGGCTCAATTAAGATTTTAAAATGCTGTTAGATTACACTGTCTTTCAAATTTTGGGTTGTGCCATGTTTTTTAGCATTTGAAAATTGATTCTAAAGTATTTTTTATCGCTGAATTCGAAAATGACCTTCATTTTAAATCATCACGTCAAGATTTTTCTGAAATCGAAAATTTCAAAGTTAAAAAGCTCAAAGTTAAAATTGATCCCCCCTCCCCTCCCAACCTCTTCGGACCCCTGAGCTATTTAGTTGAAGAAAACCTAGTATAAGCCAAAACAATTAATAAATTATAGAATTAAATAAAATTACACTGAATAAATTATTGAATTAAATAAAATTAAACTGAATAAAAAAGTCTTACATCTATTTTATAGTATCAGATTTTTTGCTATTTTTTAAACCTTGAAATTTATGATTTGCGAAAAATCTTGACATGATGGTTAAAAGTGAAGGTAATTTTTTTATTCAGCGTTAAAAAATAATAAAACGTAATTATAAAAGGTAAAAAACACAACCATCGCAGGTTTATGTTATCTAATCTAAAACTTTTTCTTAAATTCGTTGACGGTAATCTATCCGAATTTTTTTGTGTTATCCTCTAATATGAGTATTATTAAGATGGTAAGCGTCGAAAATCATAATAATGTTACATTGTCATCGGATCCAAGTCAGTATGTAAAATATAACTTCGATCGGACATTTGAAAGTGAGTTAAAGTTCGAGTACAAATTTTAAACTGGAAAGACGATCGTTGCAAGTTAAATAAAACCTTATGAAAATAATATAACATTTGTTAAAGTAAATCATAGCCTCAAATCCTTACAAAATAAAACATGTTAAAATACAATTATATTAACTAATCTGAAACTTAACTAATAAAATTTATGTCAATCGTAATAGTTGTACGATTTCTTTCAAAGCGCAGATCCCTTGAAATAAGTTTAAGTACTTTATATCGACCCCTGAAACCACGGCCGAAATCATCTGTTTTGAGATGCAAAAAAGTGGTATAATTCATGCATTTCAAAGTTTCATAATTCGGTCAATTTTAATGTTAGATGAGTGGGACTTTTTTTTATCTTAATTGTTAGTAGTTTAGTAAATTTTTACTAAATATCACTTATAAGACCGGGGGACTGTATAAAAATTTAAATTTCGTAATTTTTTAATAAATGTTTTTCTTGACCCAAATCGCTTTAAAAATAATTCTTTACCTTATTTAAACCATTTTTGTAATTGGAAGTATGCATCTAGGACCAACGGTTGCGAAAATAAAGGTCGGTCAGGTTATACGTGGACACCCTGTATATATATATGTATATATACAGTAGATAGTAGACTTTTAAAAAGCCAATCTTTCATAATTGGGTTGACCTAATTATAGAACTTTCTCCCATAGTTATGTAACTTAGCCACGTGCAACGACGCACTAAAACCTTGCCCCTAAAATTACCTAACGGACAATGTATGTCCCTTAAAAATCCATTTTCTAGCACAACAATTATAAGCGTTCGGACTGAAATTCTCTTATAAAATCCGGTTGACCTAATTATAGAACTTTTCCCCATAGCTGTGTAACTAAGCAACGTATAACTGTGTGTTATAAGCTAAAAATTCCCAAAATTACCTATCTGACAAAGTTCCATAAAAATCCGTTTCGCAGAACTTGAGTTATAAGCATTCGGAATGAAATTTTCATTTTCATTTTCATTTTATGTGTATAGTATAGATAGAACTTTCTACCATAGCTCTGTAACTAAGCCATATAGAGTAATGTGTTATACACTAAAACCGTCTCCTAAAATTCACTCAACTGACAATGGATGTCCTAGAAAAATCCGTTTCGCAGAACGTGGGTTACAAGCGTTTGGATCGAAATTCTCTTTTATAATCGGGTTGACGAATTTTCTCACATAGTTCTGTAACTAAGCAAAGTAGAACGACGTGTTATATATTAAAACGTTCCCCTAAAATTACCTAACTGAGAATCTAAGTCCCATAAAAACCCATTCAGCAGAGCTCAAATTATAAGCAGCCGGAACAAAATTCCTATTTGCATTTTATATATATAATAGATAATAGATAGTAGATGTGTTATGTATTTTTGTCGTTTAATATAGCTGATAAATATTTTTGTCATTTAATATGCATAATAAATATTTTTGTCGTTTAATATGTGTGTTTATGCTATCATTTCATTGTCAACAGCACTAAGACTCTGAAAAAAAAAAGATGTTTACAACATAAAATTGCTCGAAAAGTATTTATATTTATAAAAAGCAAATTCCTTATTAACGAAATTAAAAAAGATGCAAATTAATTTTTTTTATTCTGCCTTTCATCTAATCTCTCCATTTATAACACTTTCCAATACAGGAGAAAAGTGTAGTTGAATTGAGTTTGTCTCTCCGTTTGTCGGTATATCTGTCTATCTGTCGCCATGCTCTAACTGACGTAAATATACTTTGATTGCCATGTAATTGATATATGTTATTGGGGTTTACTATGGCATATTCAGTATTGGAAATTAAGTGTGTAGCATTGGTATTTTGTTTACAGGGACGCTCAAAAGACTTTCGTTGTATTATGAGCTATGGGGAAAAATCGTTTACAGTGCATTTTAATGCAGTTACACAATTTTAAACATTTTCAAATTGATATGCATAAGTGAGGGCACTACAAGATGCTTATAGAATAGGGTGTACATAGGATTTGTCGATCATTTACAGGCACACACAAAATAATTCGATGCCGTCTATGAGCGATAACTACTGGAAGTGACTTTTCAGTGGTGGTATGTGTTTTAAAATGTAACTATTTTTTACATATTACTTGGTGTGTGTAAATTCTGTAGATCATTTACAGGACTGCATTAAATAATTCGTATATTTTTTTAACTGCAGATGGTAATTTCTGAAATTGGTCTTCAAATGTATTATGAGCTTTCCGAATTGTTTATTTGGATATTATTTTTCATTTTATTAAACGGCGAACTTTTGTTACAGTATTCTGAATGTGTTGGAAAGTGTTTAATAACACTGGTTGGAAAAAATATAGAAGATTTGCCTCCCTGAGGAACAAATATATAAACTATACACAAAAAAAAAAAAAAAATGCTGATTTTACGGTATAATACTAGCACCCTAGCTGTCAGTATTATACCGTAAAATTAACAGTAATAAAAAGTAAAATCAGCAGTAATACGCTGCCGCGCATGCGCGGCAGCTCAATAGTTTTTAAATACTTAAACAGTCCAAACCCTTTGAAATTTTTAATGGTTGAAAATATAACTGTTTTACAGGCCGTGTAAAAATTTCGTGAAAAAATATTGTTATCTAGTTGTAAAATAAATATGTTTCCTTCTCGCTTTTTTGTTTGTTTGTTTGTTTTCGGGTCAGCTCCTTTAACATAATAATAAAAAAATAGTTATCATCTTCCGAACTCTCTGAAATTTTAATCGGTTATAAATATAACTGTATCCAAGCTCCCTTTAAAATTTCGTGAAAATATACCCATATTTAGTAGTGAAAACATGAGTCGAGGCAGAGCTACGGCACGCCGAAACATCCCGTTAAACAAAAAAAAAAAAAAAAATTGAATCCCACCAAGATGCATGCAGAGAATATAATTACAAAAATATGTATACTATTACATGGTAAATGAAGTATAGACCTTTTGTGCTGAATTCAGGGGAACCCCAGTCCGGAGGGGGTGGGGTATTCCCCCGGAGCATCGAAATGCCTCCCCGGACGATTTGGGATTTTATGCTTATAATGAGCTAGAAATAGAATTCTCCCCACACTCCGGAACTTTACACTGACTCTAGAAAGCTACAGAAATCCCTCCCGGTTAAAAATATATCTGATTTCACCACTGTAAACATTAAGAAAAATAAAAAGCAAAATACACTATATATTCAAAATTGTATATTGTCTATTTTATGAAAACACGAAAAAAAATTAGCAGTTAATAAAAAAGAAATGGGTATTAAATTAAATAATAATAACATAAACTAATTTCGATTTGTCGATTATCAGGTTAGTTCAATCAATTATGCATGAATTTTAGTGATTAAATACTTTTTATAGCACTCAATTTTTAATTTTCTATACGCTAATACAATTTATTCACAGTATTTTTCTATCAGTTATAACATACAACTGAAAAACTATGATATATTCATAACGTGAATTTGCTTAAAGTATATTTATGTTTATATAAAACAAAAATTCTTAATAACGAAACTAGAAAGGACCAAAAGAATCTTTTTAGTCTGCCCTTTATCTAACATCCCGCTATTTTATATGCTCCATTAATTCGATTTTTCTTTTTCTTCTTTTTCCCATCTGCACACAATTTCCAGATGCTGTTGATAACTGGGTCATAACCAGGAAAGAGAACGAAAAAATATTTTTCCCATTTTGTTTTCTTTTGTTATTCATACTTCACCGTTCTTCTTAAACATTTTATAGGGCTATTTTTAGCAAAAGAGAAGAAAGTTTCTCATAAAGTAAATTTTAATAAAAGATTTGTTACTTCCTTGGTGATATTACGAATAAGTATTGCACATTTTGTATTATATTGGGTAGAGCAAAAAAAAAAAGTATACTTTTACAGAGATGTGCGTACTAATGATATACAAGTTGAATTCTAGAGTTCAAACTATTAACCGATTTTTTAAATGAGGTATAGCCAGGTCCCGGTTAAATCACTGAAAGTAGGAGACACATAGTATCATTTTGGGGCTTATTTTTATTCGGGGAAAGTTTTCAAATTCTACATACACGAAAAATCAATGCTAAAAATATTATTCACGGGGAAGCCTTTGCATATTCAACTTTAGTTAACCCTGCATCAGTCGCATGTGTGTCTCTCTGATACAAGCCTCCTTTTTTTCTCTTGTAAGTTTTGAATGCATTAATGGGTTCGAGAGAAACTGCCGAAGGTGAAAAATTCGATACCAGTGGTAGGTAGGTAGAGGAAGCCACAAGTTCCGAATCTGCTTTGTTCAATCTTACAAGAGGAAAATGGCGACTTATATCACAGATATACACATGTGACTAACGCACGGATAAACATCTTCCAGGGTTTGTAATTCAAGGAGAGTCCTCCTCCCAACTTTTATAAATGGAGGAGAGTTGCAATGTTTGGGACAGAGAGAGAAATATCCTTAAATCATGAATTTCGTCTATCTGTCATAGAAAAAAAATTGCAAAATTTGTCGATCGGTCGCAAGAAAAAAACCGCGAAGTTCACCAATCGATTGAATGCAAAATATCGGGAAATTCATCAATGGGTCGCGGGAAAAAGAATGGAAATTTTTTTCAGTCGGACGCGTGGAAAACATCGTAGATTTAGTCAGTCTGTCGAAAGATGAAACCATGAAATTTGACAATCGGTCGCAGAAAGGTCACGGGAGATATATCGCGAAATTAGTGTCGCTTAAAAAAATCGTCAGTTTCGTCCATTGGTCGCGGAAAAAAATCGTGAATTTCGACGGTCGGTTGCGGAAAAAAAATCGCAAATTTTTTCAGTCGAGCGCAGGAAAAAAAGTGAATTTCCTGAATCTGCAGCAAAAAGGAACCGTAGAAATACCCAATTGGTCGCCGAAAATATTGCGAAATTCGTCATTCAGTCGAGGAAAATAATTCCGTGAATTTCTTTGATCTGTCTCCGAAAAATTGGCAAATCTCGTTGATCAGTCGCGCGAAATTATCGCAAAATTCGTCAATCAATCTCTGGAAAATATCACGAAATTCGGCAATAGCTTACTTAAAAATATTGCGAAATTCGTCAGTCGATTGCGAGAAAAAATCGTTAAAATTTTTGGGTGGTAACTAATAGACCGGGAGGCGGCAGCACAGACAATCACCTCATCGAGTTCAGGGCTGAAATTCCAGAATTAGTTAAAACTCGATTAACATATTAAAACGCAATCGGTCTGCCAAGTCATATCTTGGTGGAAAACACCTTAAAACCCGATTTTAGCGGTTAACTCGTAGCGGTTAATCATTGTGTTTTTCTGCACCCAAAGGTATGAAAACATGGAGGACTGGGAGTAGGAACACACAATGGTAAACCTACGAGCCAACCGCTAAAATCGGGTTTTTGGGTGTTTTCCACCAAGATATGACTTGGCAGACCGATTACGTTTTAATATGCGAATCAAGTTTTAACGAATTCTGGAATTTCAGCCGTGAACTCGATTAGGTGATTGTCTGTGCTGCCACCTCCCGGTCTAAGGGAAAAAATCGTGAATTTCAACAATCTTTCGCAAGAAGAAACCCTGAAATTTGGCCAGTTGGTCGCGGAAAATATGACGAAATTTGTCAGTCTGCTGCGGTAAAAAATTGTAAAGTTCGTCGATTGGTCACGGGAATAAAACGCGAGTTTCGACGATCGGTCACTGAAAAATTTTGCGAAATTCGCCAGTCTGTAGCGGGAATTTTGTTTTAACTTCGTGAATAGACGTCAGATTTCGCGTTTAAAAAGCTGTTAAACACGGTCCACATCGGTCCATTTCATGGTTGCATACTGATCTCTGGTTTGATTTTTCCGTTTGATCGTTGTTTCAAAAAGGAAAACAAATTCTTCGGAAAATGATGAAATTTTTTGGGCGGGAGCATCCTACCCTCGATATTCATTTGGGCGGGATTGCGAAATTTTGAGCGCGAATACTACCATCTCGCACGGAAATTCAATCCCTGGCTTCTTTTCAATATTCCATATACAGTAAGTAATACTATAAAATACTTTTATAGTATTTGTATACTTTGTGTACTTGGAGGTTTCGAATCAGAAAGATTAGATAACTATTGGTTCTATTGATTACGTTTCCCGGTCAGATAACAGATATTTACCATACTAGTATGGATGTTCTCTTGCAATTAATTTTTTTTTTCAAAAAAGTTTTACAAATTCAATTTAGAAAATTGTAATTGAAAGACCTATGTTTTAGTCATTTGAGAGGTCCTCAAATTTTAGAGGGGTAGCTCGTGCTTATTGTGCCTTTTCAGTAATTAAGCATATGGAATTCGTCTGGCCAAAGAGTACACGACATCACTAAAAATCTAGTACGGATGACATCTGACATCAGAATGTCGAACAAAAAAAAAATACGCAATTTACATTTGAGTCAATGAAATATAGACAGGTGCAAAATACGATGTATTTTCACAATTGCATGTTGTTTAATATTTTGACAGCACCAGAAAATCAATGTAGCTATAAATAACAAAGAAATAGGTTTTGAATTAAAAAATAATCAAATTAAATAATATAAAAAAAATCGATTTGGCTATTAATCGGTTTGTTCAACTTTCTATGCATAAATTTGACTAAATACGTACTTTTCACTGCACTAAATTTTTATATTTTTTATAAAAATTTTTATAAGTGGTTTTTATTATATAACCATCAACTGTAATATACAACTAAAAACCAATGATATATTAATAACATAGCAAAAATCCTTAATAACGAAACTAGAAAAGGCCAAAAGAATCTTCATAGTCTGCACTTTATCTATCATAGCGCTTTTTATTATGCTCCGTTAATTCGATTTTTGTTTTTCTCTTTTTTCCCATCTGCACACAATTTCCAGATGCTGTTGATAACTAGGTCATAACCGGCAAAGAGAACGAAAAAAAAAATGTTTTTTTTTTCTTTTGTTTTCTGTAGTTATTCATTTCATCGTTCTTCTTGAACATTTTAAAGTACAATTTTTAGCAAAAAAGTTTATCGTTAGACGAATTTTCATAAATGGATTGTTACGTTGTTGACGATATTACTAATAAAAATCGCGTTTTTATTTATTTTTTATTATTAAGTTAAAGCGAAACCAAAAAGAACTACTATGTATCCGTTTACAATGATATATTTATTAATGGTACAGTCCTGGAGAAAAAAAAAAAGCAAACAAACAACAAAACGCACCACTCCATGCTATTCTATTTCTAAATGGTCGCAAACATATGCGAGCGGTATCATTCGATTGGGAATTATGCCTACTTTTTGAATATGATATTCGATTTTTTTAAATAGATGTTGTCTACATATTCAAAATTGTACTAACCTTGACCTTTCAAATGGTAACGCCCATTTTTTGCACCATATTGGAATTCCTTGGAATAGTGATGATGCGATTCAAGATATTTTAAGAATCGAAATCTTAGTATTTGAGAAATTTTCGAATGATTTATTCGAATATTTTGCACTGAGTGTGATTAGTACTGAGTGACCCATTTGAGTGACGACATTTCGTCTCTTTCACTCATTAAATGTTTATTCTACGTATTCATAAATACAAATTTAGATACTTTTATTCATTATAATCGTTTTTTTTAAATTAACTTAATATGCTCGATTTAACTAAAAGAAATATTATGTGTAGTTTAACTGAGTTCATAGCACACGTGAAAAAATAAAACTAATTAAAAAACTGATAAAAGTGCCGATCATCTTACTAGAGCCGCGAAGTTATACAGAAAAGTAGCTTAAACAGGGCCGAATAGTCCAACTAACTGAATACTAGCATTCGATTATCTTATGAGACAATAGAAAACTCGATCTAGGAGCTACAAACAGTCGAAAACAGTAATTTTCGATCACAACATGAATGCCAAATGGCTTGTATTCGAATGCTCATGTCTGAGATCAAAACCACTCGAGAACTTGGCTGAATCGATAAATTGGACATTTTGCAATTCCATCACTAACTTGGATCAAGGCAGCCCGGAAAAGTTTGTAGTCATGCATAGATGTTTTTTTTATATGCCTGAGAATAATTTGTGTCTTTTCAGCATAATTTTGTAGCATATATTTTTTAAATATTATTTAAAGTATACGTGCACAATACCGGGGTAAGTTCTCAAAAAATTGAAATTCTAAGTTACAAATTGTTAAATAACATGATTGTTATATTATACTATAAAAGTTTATAGAAATTGATATGAATAAAAATTAAATGAGATTAGAAATAACAACAACAACAACAAAAGGTTAAACAAGAAAAAGGCTTAAAAAATAAATAAAGAGAACGACATTAATACGAAATTGCGAAATAACATGTAAAACAACTGGCATTGATGTCAATTTTTCTCGGAAATTATTGAAGCCATTGTAACACTTTTGATAGTTTAGGCAGTAGCTAAACTATAAATTAATCGTTTGGCAAGGATCAAACGATCAAACAAACAAACAAACAAACAAAAATAATTACACAATTTCGCAAAAAAATTTCTAGGTTTTTTTCCCCAAATTAACATAACTATTGCATTTTTATTTTTATTTGCTATTTATTTAGTTTTGCTACAGCCAAAACTATTTAAAAAAAGCAGTGAAATCGCCTTAGTTCTTTTGAAAAAGGTACATCTACGTCATTTATTTTACATGCGATTTCGCTATTGTTGTGCTCCCGTAAGGAAAATATTAATGACACGTTTAATTGAACTTAACCTATTGCACGCAACCTAGGTTAGAGGCTAAAATTCGTCTGGTCTGCTGGTGGTATTTATTTTTGAATATTAGCATAACGCTCTATAGAGTATTAGTGTTATCAATATTTATTTATTAAAAATACCGCGAACAAATTCATTGTTGTAGCAGTAGATACTTAATATATTGCAATATAGATTGAAAATGCCGTCCTCTATCAGAGAACATTCGCTAAATTTGAAAAGTTTCGGTTTAACTTTATGGTAACCTGGGCCGGGGCTAAAATTCGTCTGTTAGCAGTATTTGCGGCTGCGCATACAAATCAAAATGCCGCAGGCTCTGGATGTTAATTGCATCGAATCCACAACTCTCTGAATACTAGGCTTACACGCTGAAAGAAAAATGGCGAGTGTCATAGGCAGAATTTTTTCACGTTTGTACGTTCCTTTGAATTTGAATACCAGTAATTTTTAAAAGTATTCCCCGCCTTATTTTTCTGAGATTAAATTAGGTAAGTAACACTTTTTGAAAACTGATATTTAAATTTAAGGGACCGTACAAAAGCTGAAAAAAAATCGCTTACGACAGCTTCCATTTTTGTGTTGTAAGCCTAGTATTCAGAGCTCTGTATAGAGTCCATTAGCATCAAATAAGAAAAAAACGTCACATATTTGAGAGGTTTAAAATTATTATTTCTCATAAGGCACTGACCGGACGTGAAGAAATCAGCGCATAACTGAGCAAGGCGTATACGCGAGATGTGCATAGGTGAGAGGTCACTATAATAATAATAATAAAAATCATACGGCGCGCCATTAAAAGTTTTTCTCAGAAATAAAAATGAATCTACATCAAAAATGCATATGTACAATTCTGAGATGGAGGTGAGTTGAAATATGTAGCAGAATTCATAAAAACACGACCAATATTTAAAACATCAAAATTGAATGTAAGAAAAGTTATTGTTTCATGCAACATATTTCACAAATTCAGCAGATATTATTTTAACGAATTGATCATTATACTTGTATTGATTAACCCATATTTTACCATTTGTCCTACATATAGGACACCTCATATTTATCGAAATTTCACAATTAATATTGCTTTAAAAAAAAATCTGCTCCGCTACTAAAATATATTGGCAAAAGTCACCTGACACTTTCGATCTTAGACATTTTATTAAATATCTGGAGGAATACTTGACAAGTTTTTTTGGAACTTCAGGATTGCAAAAACATGTTTAACTTTAGGTTTATGTTTATTTTTAGGTTTAGGTTTAATCACGAGAGCGATTAGAGGACCACCAACAAATTGAATAAAAGATAATACTTGCGATAACCCTGTATAATAAAATGATCGAAATGATCGCCTGATCCAGCAGATGACTATGTGGTTTCTGCCCAAGATTTGTGTTCATTTGCGTAAGAATGGCGCGTATGTTCATAGAGCTATAAAAGTTTCTTAAAAAAAAATGGTTTACGTTTTTAGCATTTTTATAGCATGCAGAATTTTCAACCAAATTTTAAAAAAAGTGACAATGTAGACTAGAAACAGTGTACTTCAAATTGAATATGAATCTATTAAATATTTGATGAAATATAAGGAATTTTATGACATAATTTTTAACTACGCATACGCGAGTGATAACAAAAACTATTTTCCATACTTTAATAGTAAACTATAAAGTGCAAGACATACAAAAACAACAGCCGAATATGCAAGTTTCAGAAAGATATCGGCGATATAGTGAGCTGAATTTCAGTTGCTTTTTAAAAGTAGCTGGATGATAAGGGATTTTGTCATTTTTTATAAACCGACTTCGAACAAAGTGGTTAGTATTTAAAGTATGTCGACGCGTAGCTTTGGAATGGATATGCTTCCGTTTTGACAATTTTTTTTCCGAATGGGATCGGTTTGATGGTTCTTCCAAGGTCCTTCTATAAATAAAAAATGACAATAGAAAAATATAAGAAAAGGAAAAATGGTAATTTGAGGGAAAATTCTTTATCATCTAACTTATATTAGAAAAAAGCTGAATTTCGGTTCGTTATATCACCGGTATCGTTCTGAATTTTCACTATATTCCACTTGTCGCTTATACGTGACCTATACATTTGGCTACTAAATTGACTAACAAATTTAACTATTAATTAAAAACAATTTTTAATCATAATCAATACTCATATTTCATAAAATATTAAGTACTAGCAAGCTACGTCCGCTGCGCTGGTCGGTTTCTACAAATGAACCTTGAATCAAACGAAATATATTGTTTAATTTGACCTTGTATTTGAAAGCAATCTGTATATTTATCTGGAATATCCTTCCACATTACTGAAAAATGACGTGATTGCGTTCTTATATTTTCTAATGTGCAGTCAAAATTTTAGCTGTTAAGAACCAATTCTTCTACTTGGTCATTTACAGTTAGGGTTTGCTAAAAAATGATAAAACTATATGCAATATACTAAACCCATCACTAAAAATTATCGAACTAACAATGCAAACAAATTAACTAACAAAATCCATCCAGTAGAAGTTTTTATAAAGGCTAATCTTTGGTAATCGCGTTCATCTGATTACAGAACTTTTCCACATAATTCTAAAACTAACAAAACGATATAAAATATACGAAAACCATCCATACAAATTATCTACTTTACAATGCAAGTCGCAAAAAATACGCCCAGTAAAAACTTTCAAAAAGGCTAATCTTTCGGAATCGGGTTCACCTGACTATATAACCTTCACACATAACTGTTTGACTAAACAACGTAGAACAATATGTAGTACATTAAAACCATTCCTGAAATAGCATCTAACAATACAGTTCTCATCAAAATCCGTCCAGTAGAACTTTCTCAGAAGGATAATCTTTCATAATCGGAATAAAATATTGAAAAGGCTAATAATAAAAGGCTAATGGTAAAAAATGATCACCCGATTTTCGAATTCCCCCCTATAATTCTAGAAATAAGAAACGTAGAATGATATGTTATATAATAAAACTTTCCCTAGAAAATTATCTAACAGTGTAGGTTCCATTGAAATCCATTCGGCAAAATCTTTTAAAAAGGCTAATCTTTCATAATCAGATTGATCTGATTATGAAATCTGACTTGACTTGACTATGATCTGACTTCCCACAATAATTCTATAACTAAGCCACGTAAGACGATATGTTATACAATAAAACCTTACCTGAAAAATTATCTTATAGTTCAAGTTCTACGAAAATCCATTCAGCAGAACTCGAGTTATAAGCAGCCGGAACGAAATTTGATATATGTAGAAGTAAATAGAAGCATATTGCCATTAATATAGTTTGCATTTGAATAAAAAAAAGGTATTTTTCGGTTAGCCGGTGTCAGTGATGTATGTATATACAGTGAAACTTCCATTTAACGAAGTCTCATCGTTACAGTTAAAAACTTCGTTATGAAGAAAATTCGTTAAATAGAAATCAACTTAAATTCATGAAATTTTTCCTTCAGATATGGCAAACAGGTATTGCATTCAGAAGCATTTGATTCAGTTTCAATTATGAAACCGTCTTTTACAAAACAGGTGTGTACGGTCGATGAAATCACGTCACATTTCCAAGATTTGGCTCCAGATTTCATCAGTTCTGATACACAGATTCTCAAACTAATGTATTCACTACATTGTCTTTTTTCTGTATTTTTCGATAATGTACTTCAAGATTTTTTATACCTTAGACTAATGGGTGAAATTTAGAAGTTGTATTAGCAGGAACAAAAATAACTTTGATGTTGTTCGATTTGAATTTTAAAGTACATTCTTGTGTATGTACAAAGCAATTGTCTATCAACAATGGAAGGTCAGAATGGTAACTGTCTTACTCTAATTCATATTTTTTACTTCAATGGTGTCGGTGTGAAAGAATAATTATAACAAGTGTTTTTCTTAGTGCGATAAAAATTGTTTTATTTAGCACCAAACAGAATGGTAATTATTTAAATGTGTTCATTTTGTACAATCCGCTGAAATAAATTCGCATATCCATCGCAACAGCAACCTCTTAGTTTGAATTGTGTACACGTACAAAAGTGAAATAAACTTCGTTATATAGAATACATTTTTTGTAATATGGAGATTAATTTACATGCTAATGGTGTCCAAAGTCAAAGTTCTACAGAAAATTTCGTTAAGTAGAAAACTTCGCTAAATAGGAACTTCGTTAAAGGGAAGTTCTACTGTATATATATATATATGTATGTATATACATGTATTTGTGTAGATATATGTGTATATATGTGTGTGTACATATATACATGTATATATATATCACTGGCGCGCGGCTAACCGAAAAGTACAAAAAAAAAAAAAAAATACTGCAAAAATGCAGTCGTACACTTGAAAAAAAAAACACCTTTTGGCTTAAAATCTCTCATCAAAACTGTTTTTCTTTTTTTTAAATAAAATTAGTAACAGTTTTTTCTTTTATTTTTCCAGATGTATAGCCATTTCAATTCTTTCTGCAACAAAAAAAGACACCTTTTGGCTTAAAATCAAATTGTTTGGGGTCAAAAGTAAAATCAAAATCGCCAAAAACAAAATATAAAACGCCAAATATTGATTCAATAGCAATCTTGCCCCTTGAATAATTTTTTAAGCATTACGAATATTTTCCCAATCATGTTTAAATTAAATATTTTCGTTTTATAATATTCTCTCATCAAAACTCTTTTTTTTTTTAAAAATAAAATTAGCAACAGTTTTTCTTTTATTTTTTGAGATGTATCTTTTCATTTCTTTTTGCAACAGTAATGATCGCCAAAAAATTAGCAATGGTAACCTTTTCGGCCAAAATAACAGAACTTTCTATCATAATTCTATAACTAATATACGTAGAACGTTGTGTTATATACTAAAACCTTCCCTGAAAAATTATCTATCCAACAGTGTAAGTTCCATCAAATTCCATTCACCAGAACTCGAGTTATAAAGGAACGGAACGAAATTTCCGCTTGTGTTTTATATATATACTAGCATGCTACGCCCACTGCGCTGGGTCATTTTTCTAAATGTACCTTAAATCAAACGAAATGGCTTTGTATTTTAAAGGAATGTGGATCTTCACCTACAAATGCTACCTTAGTAAATATTTTCAAACGAACCCTGAATCAAACGAATTATATCAATGGATTTGAGGATGTATTTTAAAGCAATAGGGACGTTCACCTGGATTTTCCTTCAATATTGCTGTAAACGATGTGAACGACATTGTGTTATATTATATCATACATTGGACAAAATTTGGGCTAAAAGAAGCAACTCATTTAGTTGATCATTATAGTAGAGTTTGGTAGGGAAATGAGACCATTATGAGATTATGACAACATGAACTAACATGCTCTCTAGTCAACGTACTACTAAAAAAGAAAGCATTACAAAGATTGCATAGATTGACCATTGAATTTAAATAATGTCCGGGTGATTCATTTTCGTCTGTAAGTTCTTGAACTCCGTCCCTCTTTCTTGTCTCCATGGAAGATTCTGGTAACGTAAGTACAATCTCGCTCTATGTTCGTTATATTTCGCAATATACGTTCTCTTGTGGCAAGTCTACTACGGTTTTTCATCTTTCGATTCCAGCAGAGTAAATACAGTGAAAATTGTAACAAATTGTTTGAAAACCCAATGATTAA
Organism: Maratus michaelseni; assembly: GCA_963931845.1. Taxonomy (NCBI): domain Eukaryota; kingdom Metazoa; phylum Arthropoda; class Arachnida; order Araneae; family Salticidae; genus Maratus; species Maratus michaelseni. Next base: position 252,593,193 of record OZ007594.1, read on the forward strand.
ATCTGGTCGAAGAATAAACCTCTAGTTTGTATCCAATAAAATCTTCCTAATCTTCCATAATCTTGCCGATATCCAAGTTTGGCGTCAAAGATTAGAAGTGCTTGAAACGATATGGTTACTAATGTACCAGAGTTAGTTACAAAACGAAGTTATTTACGTGCCAAGCTATGTTCCATTAAATAATGTCAAATTACTGTTAATTCAATTATAGATCTTTCATTAACAAAATTCCATACCTTAAATAAAACTGACCATGATAAAGTTAGTTATGCAAAATGTTTAATAATATTATTTTTGGTGAATACTTAAACCGAAGATTTTTTTGCATTTCTTTAAAGAGCATAATAACACGCAGAAATAAATTCATTTCGCACTATGTTTAGCTGCTAGGGCTGTGTGTAGGTCGAAAAGGCTTTATAATGATCTAAAAATTATCTAATCAGAATTTCAGGTACTCGTTTTTTCTTATCCAGCCTGAAATGATAAATCGACAAATATTATTTATTCAATTCGCCACCATTGACATTACAAAGTTTTTCCGTACATTGAAAGCGCCAAAACAGTGGCTGAGATGTTTTGCTCTCAAAGCTGGCATACGGGAAGTGCTGGGTTCAAACCCCTGTCACGCTCGTTGACCTAACCGTTCGGAGTTTTCCGTGGTTTTCTTCGAACCTTGCCGTAAATACGGGTTAGGATCCCTTAGAAAGACCCCCATGGAGGGCACTCCCCCCAGGGTCTATATCCCTCGTGTAGATAATCGGCCGTCATAAAATCAACCAACCGTACATTGGAAGCATTGTTTTTTTTGGTAAAACTTTGCTTCCTAATGAAAAAAATCCATAAATTTAGCAATCGCTAATTTCAAAAGTCGTCTAATCTTCTGTAATCTGAATCGTCGTCCAGAGTAACCTTCAAACATAAACGAAACATCCAACAATATAGTAAAAATGCCAACTGGCAAGTGACCGGAATACGGACAATTAGTCCAATGTATTTTAAAAACCTTCCAGAAAGAAGGGAAGATATGAGGAAAAAACTAAAAAGAAATGACGAATCAAAAAAAGCATCGAAAATTTATTTCAGCAAACAGTTTTTATTGCAAAATGTAGCCTTTTGTGATAGTAATAACGCATAAATGCACACATCTCCTTAAGAATATTCTTTGATTCCTAACTTTTGAAACAGTGAATATTTATATTAGTGAAATTGGCGATATATTAAAAAAATAATAAAATAAAAATAAAAGAATAGACAATATTCGCTGGTCTAAGTTCGAGGATATAAAAATAATATGTTTGGTGAAAGAAACCGGCATGTTTCCGTAGTAAATTTTTAAATGTCTAAAATTTAATTATTTATATGTTTGAGTGGCAGACATTCACTAAAATTTAAATATTTGATCCCATATTCTTAACAAGAACTGCTATTTATATAATTTGCATTTGAATATAAAAATTTACTCCAAAAAGAATCTTGTATACACGAAAAAACACTATTATTGTTAATACCGTTCAAGCTGATGTCACGCCTATGCATTTTTGGCTTAAAATCACATTGTTTGGCGACAAAAGTAAAATCAAAACCGTAAATAAACAAATAACATGTTAACTCATAAATGCAGTCATTTTTACAATTATATCTGCTAGTTCCTCCTGTTATATACATGATAGGGGAGTTATATAAAAAAAATTAACAGAAAGAAAAAAGGAAAAAAATGACTCATATTTTATTAAATCAAATTATCGGATGCATCTTTGTTAACCTGACGCAAACGATAATCGCCAGATATTGACTTAATCTGAATTGCAATCTCATGCATTGCAAATATTTTTAAGCATTACAAACATTCCTTTGGGGTTTAAATTAAATATTATGCCTCATTAAAACAGTTTTTTTCTTTCTTTTTCTTTTTTTTTGCGGGGAGGGGGGGATTTTAAATAAAATTAATAACAGAATTTTTATTTTATTTTTCTATGTGTTTGCATTATTTTCTGATATAGCGGTTTCAATTCTTTCGCCAACGATAATGGTCGCCAAAAATGACCTATGGTAACCTTATCGTCCAAAATAACAGAACTTTCCATCATAATTCTATAACTAATATAAGTAGAACTATGTGGTATATACTAAAACCTTCCCTGAAAAATTATCTAACAAACAATGCAAGTCCCATCAAATTCCATTCAGCAGAACTCGAGTTATAAGGGAACGGAACGAAATTTCCGTTTGTGTTTTATATATATATAGTATATATATATATATATATATATATATATATATATATATATATATATATATATAGTAGATATTCATATTAATTTCGCAGTAAAATTTTTCTACTGTACAATTTTAAGTTTTCTGAAAGTGGTTGAAAACCCTGCATGCTCTGAACAAAAAAACCTGAACTTAAAAAAAAAACCCTTTAGATCTTCATGAATATACGTGCTATTTCTTACACAAACGGACATAAATGTTTTACATAACTCACATAGTTATCTCCTTCTGTTACAGATATTTTCAGTACTGCATTCTACCTTCGAGATCGCAAAAATATATATTTTTAATTAAATTTGTTGTTTTTACCCTAATTGCTTTCGTGAGTAAACCTATTTTGAAAAATAATGATGTCTCAAACATGTTCTTTACATCCCGGAAGTTCCAGAAAAATTTAGCAAACATTTCTCTTGATTTTTGACAAAACTCTAAAATCGAATTTGACCGGTGACTTTTAGTTATATAGTTCATAATAGACTTTAAGAATGATAATTGTCACTTTGTAATCATATTAAGTTGGCTAATTTCTCTATTTTACACCATATGACATTTCTTTTATTAATTTAGTTAACTGTGTGAAAAATTGCGAAAATTCAAATTTTCGCAATAATATTTCAAATTTAATCATGGCAAGTTATTATTGCTTAAAACTAATACACAATTTATAGTACACTGAGAAAAATGGCACTTTCAAATCTGAGTAAATCGATGTTTGCATTTTGTTATGAAACTTTCTGTTTCAAATAGGACGACCGAATGCTTTCAATTCTGAAATACCAGAAATATTCAGAATATTGAAACATGGACATACTCAAAACTGAGCACATAGATGTCAGTTCATACTCATTTTTGAAACATAGACATACTCAAAAATGTTTAGAATCAGTTCAAACTCATTTTTGAAACATGGACATACTCTAAAATAAGCACAAAGAAGTCAGTTCATATTAATTTTTGAAACATGGACATACTCAAATATGAGCACATGATGTTTTATTCTTGAGTGTGTGCATGTGTTCAGAAATTATTATATACATGTTTCAAACTTGAGTAATTTTGATTCGGAGCCATTTTGACTATGCGACATACTCAGATTTGAGTATTTTTTGCTCAGCTTTGAAAATGTCGTTTTTAGACGAATGTATTCTACCATTATACTACAAATAGGACAGTTTGTAAGAAAGGAAAACAATAAAGTTATTCCACATTTATATTTGTCTTATTTGTCTGTAATAGCATTTTTTTGCAAAAATATTATTTTGTTTTATATATGGTAAAATATGATTTGACAACATATACAAATATAAGAAATAATAACACATTGTAATTATATACTTCGTTTTCATTGCTAAAAGGGATAAAATAAAAAGATTATAAACAGTGAAATAGGTTTTATTAGATTGTTGACGTATGTTTCAGTTCAATCTGAGCCATTATCGAAACAAATCAAAATATTCTATAAATGCACGGTCTATGAAGTTATTTAAACGCAAGCATTTAATTTTTCACGTACTTTAAAAAAAAAAATTAAGCACGTTATTTTTATTTTTTACTTAGATGTTTATTTCCATATTTTTAAGCATGGTATGGTAACTATGGTAACCATATGTAACGATGCAGCATCATTTAATTTACCAAAATTGTGGTTCGAGTTACTCTATGGTTACAAATATGGAAATAAACATCCAAGTAAGAATTAAAAATAACGTGCGTAATTTGTAAAAAAGTACGTGAAAAATAAATGATTGTGTTTCAAATAATTTCATAGACTGTGATGCATTTATAGAATATTTTTGTTTGTTTTGATAATGGCTCCGATTGAGCTGAAACATATGTCAACAGTCTAATAAAACCTATTTTACTGTTTATAATATTTTTATTTTACACCTTTTAGCAATTAAAAATAAAACATATACAAATATTTAAAACATCACACAGAGATTATGAAATATAACAATATACTTACTCCTTTTGTTTTATTTCCTGAAAAGAGGTTATGATAAGATTTCTAACAGAACTTACCTGCAAAAGAAAAAGGGTAAAATTAGCATGCAAACGTTAACGATAATACTTTATCAATTTACAAATATGTAACAAAATTATTAAGAGGATGGTCGATTTTAAAATGAGCCAAAATAGATAAACAATATGACTATATTTTGTATTATTAACTTGTTAAAATGTAAAAAGTAAAAGTAAACTAAAACAAATCCGAACACCCGGATATAATACACTTCATTAATTGCTAATAGGTGTTAAACAAAAACCACAAAAACAGTAAAATCTTTAATAAACTGTCTTCATGTTTCGACTTCACCGGAGCTTTTATCAAGACAAATAAGAATATTGTACAGTTGCACGATCTATAATGCAGTGATATCAAACGCCATCATTCACGGTTTTCACGTTCTCTCTCACATAAAGATTTTAACACGTAAAAAAACAACATGTAACGATACAGCATCATTTAATATGGGTTGTGTTACTCTATGGTTATGAGTATGCAAATAAATAAATAAATAAATAAATAAATAAAATGAATGAGTAATTTGAAAGAGAACGTAAAAATCGCTGATGATGACGTTCAGCTCATTTCGTTATAGATCGTGCAGCTATAGAATATTCTTATTTGTCTTGATAAAGGCTTCGACGAAGTCGAAACATGTCCAGTTTATTAAAACTTTTGCTGTTTTTATGATTTTATTTAACACTTTTTAGCATTTAATGAAGTACAAACATATACTGCTAAGTATATTGCAATAAACTTGGCAAAAAACGTGTTCCATACTTCTTAAAGGAAAATACTAAAAATAACATATCAGAATGTATTTCAAATGCATCTTTCTCTAAGCAAATATTTCTCAGTCTGTATATATCATTAAAATGCTCCAGGTTTCTTAGTTTTTATTTAAAATTCTCAATACATCCAAAGTACAATTTTCCTATCACAATACAGATGCGCATACATTTAGGAATGTTCGTTTATAAAGTTTTTAAATTAGTAATAAAATTTGTGTAAATTTTTAATGAAAATTCAATTTCGTGACAGATTTTTATATATATATACATTAAATAGCTGTCTGTCAGATAAAAAATGGATGCACAATTTTTTATAAAGTCCTTTTCTGTAATAAAATGGAAAAAAAATGGGAAAAACATTTTAAAATTGGAACGTCTCGGGCATTTTAGATTAAACAAAAAATAAATAAATAAAATAAAATAAAAAATAAAATAAAATCACGGGTCAAGCAAATATTACAAAACATTTTCCAACACATTCAAAATAGTGTAACAAAACTTCACCGTTAAGATGAAAGATGATACGTAAGTAAACAACACATCTGAAAACCAAATATTTCTGAAATTACCATCTATAGTCTCATTCTTTATTATAATGTATATTATAATCTTTATTCGCAGTATTCGAATTATTTTGTGAATCACTGAATATGATCTACAGATTTCTATAAAAACTTCATATTATGCTAAAATTTATATCAGTTAGGAAACACGTAGCACAGTTTAAAATTCTCCTTCAGCAATTTTCGTCAATAAACGGAAATGTACCCGAGATATTTTGTGCAGCCCTGTATAGGATGTATAGAATTTATACACACCAAGTAGTAAATATGCAAAAAATTTGCTAAGTTTAAAAACGCGTACCACAGCAGAAAACTCACTTCCAGTATTGTTCATGTACAGTACGGTAACCGAATTATTTTGTGTGTCCTTGTAAGTAAACGGCAAAAATCTTTATTTATATTATTCCAACAATATAAAATCTCCAAAGAAGAATTCTGTACCATAAGTTCAATAAATACTTGAATAATCATTCAATTTAACCAGGTGCGTGCATTCCTTGGAATTTCAAAGAAGTCTGACACCACTATTTAAAATAAGAAAGTTTCTATTTAATATATTAATCGCAGAAATTGCAATCGCCTGACTTAATCACAGAATTTGTGTTCAGCAATCTTCATGCAAACCATGCAAACCATATTCTATAGTAAGCATCTTGTAGTACACCTCAGTGCTGTATATCAGTTTCAATACGTTTGAAATAGTGTAACTTATTAAAATACATTGCACGCGATTTTTCCCCATAGACTATAATGTAATGGAATTATTTTGAGTGGCCCTGTAAAGAAACTATACATGCTACCTACTTCATTTTTATTACCGAACATGTCATAGTAAACCTCAATAACATATATTAATTACATGACAATCCGAGTATATTTACGCGAGTTAGCACACGGTCAGACAAACGGTCAGACAAATCTAAGTCATAAACACTCTCAACAATGTTGGAAAGTGTAAAAACTAATTAATAGTTTACAATCTTTTAAAATTTTTAGTAAATTCAGCTTGCGTACAGATCCACCATAATTTTCGCTTTATTTTATCGCAGAAAAGCATTACAAATTCTGTGATTAAGTCAGGCGATTGCAATTTCTGCGATTAATATATTAAATAGAAACTTTCTTATTTTAAATAGTGGTGTCAAACTTCTTTGAAATTCCAAGGAATGCACGCACCTGGTTAAATTGAATGATTATTCAAGTATTTATTGAACTTATGGTACAGAATTCTTCTTTGGAGATTTTATATTGTTGGAATAATATAAATAAAGATTTTTTTTAAAGTTCACCATGCCCTTAACAATTTAATACCGAAGAAAAGAGTTTCAGAGTAATTTTTTATTTATTAAATTTAAAATAAAAAGTACTTTATAAATCCAATGTATAGAGTGTTTCGGATTTATATACGTTGTTAAAAAATATATAATAACTAGATAATCGACTAGTAATAATTTATCTTAAGACTTGTATATATTTACAGGGAGGTGAAAACCGAAATTCTCTTAAAAATCAAAGAAACTATTTAGTAAATTTACCATAGACACTGTATATTTACATCTATAAAAGTATCCATGACCCTGTCTAATCTTACATGCGGAGAAATTCTGAAGGCTTTGGAATTTTACGAGGGTTATTTTTAAAGTAAGGTCCGTTTTGCAATTAAAAAAATAAGCATTTAGAAAATTCATTTTTTACAAGATTCTCCATAACCTTTTCTACTTATCTACATGGTTTAATGTCTGTTGAAACATTTGCTGTAACGCCCAATGAGTTTTTGTATCCTTTCCTCGTAGAATGTCTCTGCCTATGAGGAAAACTACATCTTAACCGAGGATTCCACTTCTTCGTCAGTGTCGAATCGCTGGCCAACGAGAAACCATTTCAGGTATCGCAAGTCACTCGATGCAAGGTCATGACTGTATGGATGGTACTCAAATTGCTCCCATGCAAAAGTTTCGATAAGATATTGTGTTTGAGCAGCAGTGTGCGGGTACTCATTGCATTGGAGCCATACACCTCACAGATCTGGCGATGAATGTGCACTGCTGTTCTGTTTTTTGCTACCAAAAATTGGATTACTGATCGTATTTCACAGTCGGTGGTAAGATCAATCCACTTGAACATGTTTATCGCTGACTTTAAAGCATCACACTGGCACATAGATGCACAAGTGGTGTCTGCTGTAGCGCAAGTGATGGCAGGAGACTACGTGCATGAACTTTGCTGCAAACGCGCGAGATTTAAACAGATACTTGGTAACGAACCTTACCCTCGGAAAAGGAAAGGGCAGCTGACGTCACTGTTGGTCAAATTATTGTTGGATATTATTAAAAAATAGGTGTTCACGTGTTAATGTCTGTACATATACTTATTTATACATTTTACCAATTTTTTTCAGACATTATTTTTAAAGAAGCATGGTTAAAAATTTCCATTAAAAACGTCCTTCATTTAAAAAAATTAAAAACAGTCTCTAATAAAAACTTCCACCACCTAACAAAAGCGCTTTCACCCCCCACCAGGGCATCATCAGTTGTGATCTCTAATCAACTTCCTCTCCATTATATACATGACTGGTGGCTGAAGAGCTCCCTCTATCGGATTTTAATATTTTCTGTCTCTCTCTCAAGGTGGGAGCTCTTCAGCCACCAGTCATGTATATAATGGAGAGGAAGTTGGTTAGACATCACAACTGATGATGCCCTGGAGGGGGGTGAAAACGCTTTTGTTAGGTGGTGGAAATTTTTATTAGAGACTGTTTTTAATTTTTTTAAATGAAGGACGTTTTTAATGGAAATTTTTAACCATGCTTCTTTAAAAATAATGTCTGAAAAAAATTGGTAAAATGTATAAATAAGTATTGTTGGATAGCAAGAAACACCTGTCCGTTTTTTATGGATCATACCGTATACATGAATACGGGCGATTTGATTGGTCTACGTTTAACACGTCTATTTTATGATTGACCTACGTCGCCATGTTGATTGCTGCAATCAGCGCTACGACAAAAATGCAGTGGTATATTGGTTGACGGAAGTGTTTGTTTGTAAATATGTCCTTTCCTTTTATGAAAAGTCGGTTAGGATGTTGATAGTCAAGTTGTGAGTAAATCATAACACATTTTAAGCACACATTTAATTCTTCGTACCTGCGCATTTAACCAATTTGCATCATTAATGGGGATTTCAGAAATTACTTTTCTATTCAGAAATTCCGTATTCATACTAGCAATTCTGAATAGTACTTTTTGCTTTATTTAATGGCAGACGTTTAGAGATTACATAGAGTAAAACTTCTTTCGGAATTTCGGGTATGAATTCGAAATTTCGGAATAATAATAATAATAATAAAAATAATAATAAAAATAATAATAAATCAGAAATAGACACATATATGCACTAATGATGCAAATGGTTAAGCATCAATGAACAATTGTTCGTTAAAAATTGTTAAAACTTCTGTGAAATGACGGATAATCTACTAGTAATCATTTATCTTAAGTCTTGTATAAATATACAGGGAGGGGAAAACAGAGATTCTCTTAAAAAACAAATATTACACTATTCTATAAACTTAATGTAGACCCTAGATATTTATATCTATAAAAGTATCCATGACCCTGTGTAATTTTACATGCAAAGAAATTCGGAAACCTTCCGGAATTTCCTGTATGGATACGGCATTTCTAAATAATAATAATAATAATAATAACAATAACAAAATCCTGAAATGGACACATATATACAGTAATGATGCAAATGGGTTAAGTAGTAGTGACAAGTTTTCGACAAATATGCCAGAAATTTATTGATAAAAAATTCGCATTAAATTGGAAACTGATATACTGCAGAAATAAGTAAATGAGGTTACACTTTTTGTTTTTATCTGTGTAAATTTTTCTCTGTGAGCTTTATTTTCTTCCACCAATCTGTAAAACGACGTGTGAACTAATGATCGAGAATATTGATCGAATGCTTTTAATAGAGCACTAGTGCAAATTTACCAAGAATCTCTGTTTTTACTGTGCTTTTAAAGAAATTTTTAACAATGCACGTAACCATTTTTTATCCATACTATTTGACAGGTTTTTACCTAGTTATACATTAAGCCATTGTTTATATATATATATATATATATATATATATATATATATATATATATATATATATATATATATATATATATGTTTAATTCTTATCTTTTCATAAATAAACTGATCACCTTCAATAAAATTTCATAGAGAAGTTGCATTGTGTAAAAATGAAATTTCGTATTAAGGGTTTAATCGAGGCTAACGAAAAAAAAGACAGGCTGTCGCACTGCGTTACACGTTCATCTCTGTTTGGACAGCTTTAGTCATGTGATACCCTTTTCTTGATGCAGGAAAAGCACGAATGCAGGTCCGCAGAGAGACGAACGCGAAACGTGGTGAGATAGCCTGTCTTTTTTGTCAGCATCTCTCTTTTTACACCATCAATTTTTGTAAAATCTCTAGCATAACACTGTAAAATCTGCAGAAAACTGCCGTAATAAAAACAGAATTTTTACAAAAGTTTAATGTAACCTCGTCGTTACCCATGATTCTGGAAATCTATCTATTATTTTAAAAGCATTTAGAGAAGGACTAATCATAAGCTTCAGAAAACAATAGGTTTCCGAGTCTTACAAATTATTTTCTAAAATAGAATTTTTATTTTACTGCCAGTAAATTTTGGAAACCTATTGGTTCTGAGATTTGTGTTTAGTTCTTCTTTTAAATGTTTCTGGAGGTAAGAGAAAATTTCCAGAAACGTAGGTACCTACGAAATTGAACTTTATTTTCGTTAACGTTACGAATTTATATGAATGCTTTACACTGTCGCAAAACAGATTCTTTGCACAACGATTTCAGATATAATGTGTAACGCAATTGAAATGTGAGATTCTGATTGATCTATTTAACTGTGAAATAGTGCATGTGTGTAATCGAAAATTTTTAGAAGAATTTCTAATATATTACGATGAAAAAGCATAATAAAAAATAGTATATGAAAATTGGGACACATGTTCTTATAATTCACATAAGTAAGTAATATGAAACTCAAAGTTGTAGATATATTAGCGGTAAACAACTACAAGGCCAGCTGCAAAATGTGATTTGTGGCAATGCCGGAAAATACCGCTTATAACTTCTCCTGTTGCAAATGCGTCATGCGTAGAGCTAGGTAGCGTATTAGGGAAAATAAATAGCACTCTTTCGCCAAACTGTTTTAAAATTTTTATATTAATAGAAAGAAAATTAAAATGGTAGTGCCATATCACTAACATCTTTTAAAATGTTCTCCACTCGAGGAATCCTCTGCTCCGGAAAAAGTGTTTGTGTAGACCAGACAAACCACCTCTAACATGAAAAATCCCTCAGAAACTTAATATATTATTGATTTTTCTATTCTGCAGAAGCATAAATCAATTACTTCAATAACAAAATCGCAGAAAAACACAGATAAACCTTATCACCCTTTCAGCCTAACCTATTCCAAACTCTTATAAAGTTCTTTCATTAAACATTTGACTAGATCCATCTGCAAACACTGAAAGCATTACTTGCGTCATTAAACCCGTTACAATCGCATGATTTTCCTGCTTTTTTCAGAAAGAACAATCACAGAACCGACAAAATTTCTCGCTCGATCTCTCAACAATACACAAACTATTGCATGAAAGAGTACATGTACGTCCTTTAGTTCGCAAAGTACCGACATTAATCAAAATGTTGTTTACGAATAAGTACGAATTTGCTTATTATTGATGATCGATTAGAAAGTTTTTCTAAGTGGGAAAATAATAACAGAAACTGATGCGAACCATTAGTGTTTCAGTTTTTAATGCTGAATTTATGAAGGTGATTTTTGCGAATAGATATATTTTAAAATAGATATATTTTTAGAATAGATATATTTATATACTAAAAATAGATATACTTTTAGCTATATTACTCTTAAAACTTTTGTTGAGACTGGTATAAATACATTTGTATGTCTTGCGATATACGGCAAAAGAAAAATAAAACATTTGTCAAAAAGACATTTTTGAGTAGGTTTTGTTTGTATCTCTTATAAGCTATACAACTTTGGGTTTTAAAAAGTTTCATATGTTCGAAAAAGACTAAGAAATTTGAGACAATACTCTAATATTCCAATAAAAAAACTTCCGCTTAAGGCATTTGTTCTTTGGTCAAGGTCTTATACGTCGAATTTTCATAATGCCTTATTTAAAGGTGAAAAAAACTCTAAATTGTTTATTGTGCTATTATCTTTACGTTCCTATAATTAATATGCAAGCGCAACTAAGTTCTTTAACATCAAATCACACAAATAAATCTCCTATTATTGCTAACCAAGCTAATTTCACATGAAACACTCACATCGGTATAAATTACACTTAATACCAATTGGAACAAATCCATTGGCAAATCATGAATGTAGTGAATTCGATACATCAATTGTTCATTACATCTCTATCAATTTAACAATACAATCACAGGCATTTACAAAACTTTTCTCTCAGTTTCTCGACTGTATACAAACTCTTCCATGAAAGAGAAATAAATGCACATGTACCTCATTTCGTTCTCTAAATATCGACTTAAACAAATGGTTGTTTTCAAGTAAACAGGACGACTTTGCTTAAAATTGACGATCGATTAGAAAGTTTTTATTCGATACATAATTATAATAGAAACTGAGGTAAAATATTAGTGTTTTACTTTCCAAATGCTGGTTTATTTAAAACGCAAATTATAGGAATAAGTTTCTTTTTAAAATTGGTGAATTTTAACATTATGCTGAAACTTTTGTTGATACTGGTCTGTTTGCATCTTGTGCATTACACGCCAAAAAATCATTTATCAAAGATATATTTTCGCGAAGAGGGCTTTATTTGTATCGATTATATTTTGTATAAGTTTTGTCTTTAACCTTTAACTGCTGTTAGCGATCTCACAGAGCTCTGCTTTTTTCAATTTTCACCGTTTAACTTGCAATTTTCAGTTTAATTATAGACACTAGTGAAATTTTGTTTCGTTTTGAACCTTAGTAATCGATAGAAACTTCTAAATAGATGAATTTTAATTATAATTTTAGAGTAAATAAGACAACTTTGCTTATCGATCGATTAGAATTTTTTACCGGAAAAGAAAAAATAACAAAAAACGAGACAAAAAATTTCAGTTTTAGTTTTTGAATGTCGATTTATTTTACAGGAAGACTTAATAAAAATATTTTAAACTTGATATTTTGGATGTAATTCTGCTGAAACTGCTGTTGAGAATAGTGCTAGTACGTTTGTATTTCGTGCATGAAGCATAAAATAATCATTTGGAAAAGAAAAAAAAAATGGGGTAGATGTTTTATTTGTATCTATAATAACTTGTGTAATTCATTGATTAAAATATTCATTTTTTCGAAAGAGGTAAAAGGACATCTTGCTATACCGGAATTGCCATAAAATATATCTGTATTTTCATCGTTATAAAATATTTCATGTGTAGATTTGACATAATCTTCCCCTAAACAATCTCTAAGACTCCCATCGTTAGCTAACAATACTTTTATACAACTAATTTGGACACATAGTTTGGTTATTTTAGTCTAAAATAAAATCAGAAAAAATAAAATTCTTATCTCTCCTTTCGACGCATTTATAAAATTACACTCATTACTGATTACACAAAACTCATCCACAAATATTGAATGCAATGCATCCTTTAAGTCATTAGCTCGTTATACTCGCACTGTTTTCTTGGTTTATTCAGAAAAAACAATCACAGCTCTGACAAAATTTATCTTACAATCCTTCTACTGTGCACAATCCTTTCCATGAAAGAGATGTGTAACTCTTTTCGTTCACAAAGTACCGACATTAATCAAATGGTTGTTTTCGAGTAAACAGGACGACTTTCCTTATTATTGGTGATCGATTAGAAACTTTTTCTTAGAGAGGAAAGAATAATTTTAGTTCTAGAAATCGGTTGACAGAAGCTCAAATGAAACGTTAGCGTAAGTTTTTGATGTTGATTTATTTTAAGGGGAAACTTTGAAAACAGAATTTCTTTTTAAATTGTTACCTTGGCCTAAGTAATTGTTGAAGCATTAGTTAAAACTTACTGTTCAGATGTCATTATTTGTTTTCCTTTCCAATGGATGCAGGACTATTTCTATGGCATACAACAGAAGAATAAAATCCTTTGGCATACAAAGATGATGCGGAGAAGATTTGCTTTGTATGTAATATAATGTTTGGTTTGAAAAAATTCAAATGCGTGATAAAAATGGGACCTTTTTTTTTCAAACATAATTTTTTTTAAAATATTCTATAGCGAAGTAAAATGCATTGTAATGACGTGTAATTTCAGATTCCATCATTTTATAAGCTTTTATTTAGCTTTGTTTATTGTCCGAGTAAAATCTTGCAATAGAATTTTGACCCAATTCATCGAACCGATTTTCATCAAATGTTGTACACGATTTCATCGTCGATTAATTGCAATATTCAATTATTTTCCGAGCCGTATCTCATCAGGGGGAGTTTACAGGTGCAAAACCCACTCTTCGCACAGGCGGGAAATATCACAGAAACTAGGGAAAATGAGTGATACTGGGGACATTAGAATTGCAATAATACAGGATTTTCCGAAAGGTTGTGTACAAACACGTTAAGAGGTAATAGAGTACACTTAAAAAAACTTTTTTTGTATAGGAAATCAGGGTCAAAATCAGCTTATTAAGTCATAAATACAGAGTGTCCCATTACAAGCTGAATTTGGATTTTTGTTCATAATTTTAACAGTAATAAAGGTACTGTAACGATATTTTTAATAAAATTACATTGTTTTTCTATGAAATGTCACAATTTCTCGATAATTACTGTAACTAGCCGCAATCTGCACACAAACAATACTAATTAAAAGCCTCCGTAATTAGGAATTTTGTTCACGGTGCATAGAGTGTCACTAACCTAATTGCAGGGCATTTTCTGTGATATCATCATATTGAAATTGTGATATCATCACAGTGAAATTAATTTTATACCAAACCACGTAACAATATAATTTTAATGATATGAGAATATGAGATATAATTAATATGAGAGTGACAAAAAAGACCAGGGCAAGGAAACTGAACAATAAAAGCATGTTACTTAAATTCTGTAAGTTATATTTCTTGTTTTTCTTTCTATGAATACGGAAATGTTTTTATGTCAAGCAATAGACGCAACAAAGTTTTTCAACAAAGACTGAGCAAAGAAAGTTTGCTTTGTATCCTCATAATTTTTGGTTTGGAAAAAATTAACATGCACCATAAATATAGAACATTTTGTTTAAGGATCAAACGACCTCTTAGTTCTACAGTGAAAAAATAAATGAGCTGTAAAGGCGTACAATTTCAGAAGTCAAAATTTTCTCCCTTTTCAGTAAATGCAGTAAGAATTTTATGTCATAACATAGAAGCAACAAATTATTCGACATAGATTGAGTGAAGAAAGTTTGCTTTGTATCCTGTATAATTTTTGGTTTTAAAAAATTCACGTGAGTGATAAAGTTTAAAAGCTTTGTTAAAACATCTAAGTATTTCCAATTATAATAAAAATGCGTTCTAAATACGCATAATTACAGATATTATCTTTTTGCTTTGCAATGAATGCGAGAATGCTTTTATATCATCTAATAGAAGCAACACAATTATTCGACAAAGATTGAGCGAAGAATATTTACTTTGTAAAGTTTTCTTTGTATCCTCTATAATTTTTGGTTTGAAAAAAAATTAACATAGGTAATAAAAATGGACCATTTTGTTCAAAGAACAAAGTATTTTTTAATTATTGTAAAATTGTTTAATTTTATTAATTATTTATATTAATATTATTATATTAATTATTATATTAATAATTTTATTAAATATTGTAAAAATGTTTAATGAGATTAATAAAAAATTCGTTACAAATTTTACAATACCTAGTTTGCATTGAAGATAATTTTAAAGAAATATATGGTAATGTGCTTGAAAAAGCATTACATTTTTAATCGGTTTTCCACAACATTTCAAATATCTGATGGTGAAGTCTTTGTTTATTGAGTTCTATGTATCAATACTAATATTTATTCAATAGAAACCAAATTACAGATGTTTATAGTTACTATATAGCGGTAAATTCAGAGGGGTGATAGCACGGGTAATTTGTTTTGATGTTATCGCATTTCGCATAAAATAAGGTAAGTCTCTTCAAATTTTCTTTACAGCACCTTCATTTTGTAAAAATTATGTACAAAATTGGCATTTCGAATTGCAAAACATACATTCTACGTGGGTGGAGCAAAAGTAAGTACTTAATGTCATAAATCACTGTACAGTTTAATACAGAAATATTTTACAATTCATACATCAAAAGTACAATAAAAATTTCTTATTTTTCTTCTGTTCAAAAATACTTTCCAATAAAGTATTATTATTTCACTTATTGGTCTCTATTCATAAACACACACTAGTTTAACATTACTGCATTGATTTGTTTCAATAATTTTTCTTGTCTAGCAGTACCCATTTGCGAATACATGCTATAAATAATAATAATAAAAAAGTATATTAATCTATATACATCCGGGTTCGCCGAAAAATTGTTACTTCTTCCACTTCAATGTGCTTCTATATCGATTATTTAGTGTTCTAAATTAATACCCATAATGCTGTCTTTGTTGCCCTAAGTACTTTCCATTAAATGGAAAACTTTTTTCAAATAATAAATATTCAAAATACGACTCGGTTTTATTATCTACGTCTGTTACCGCTTTCCACAAAAATTATTATTTGACAAAGAAAAAATATTTAACAACAGGAACGGTTGTTGTAAAACAATTTCCTGCTAACGGCTAATAGCAATTTAAGTAAAAAGAAGTATATAGGTAACTTTCTGTATTTGTTTGTGTCCAATATGTGTAGTGCAATTTTAAACTATTTAAATATTTTCTGATTAGATATGTAAGTATTATAGGTGAGAGCTATCAGGTCGGGCTCGATTTTTATACCAGCTTCGGGCTTTGGCTCAAAGTGAAAAATTTATTTATTCACATATTGAAAAAAAAAACGTACTATTTGAAAACCATAAATATAATCTAGGTTCTTAAAAATGTTTTACAATCCTTTGAAAATCAGTTTAAAAGGGAATTGAATTGTTATTGATAGGTTATAAGGAGAAACACCTTTTTAGTTTAAAAAGGAATTGAATTGTTATTGATAGGTTATAAAGAGAAATATTCTAGTTTAAAAAGAAAATGAATCGTTATTGATAGGTTATAAGGCTAAATATTATTGTTTAAGAAGGAATTGAAATGTTATTGATAGGTTATAAGGTAAAATATTCTATCTGAATTCTGAAGTTTTTGCACGCTCAGTGTTAGTAACATAAAGAAGTTGTGGGGTATCTATTGTCTATTCTCGCTTTCTGTTAGAAGTCGTTTTATAGAATTATCGGAAAACATTGCTGATGTTTTTCTGCCATAATTATACAATAATGTTTTTAAGTAATGAATTGGGACTTTAGCAGATTTCTAAAAGTAGTTTAAATATCATATTTGTTATTTCAAACAGATTTTCAGGGGCATGAAAATCACGAAAAGTTGTTAGGTGGCATATTTAGGAATAATGCTTATTTCTATGTAAGAGGAGATTTTTAAATTGAAAGTTAACCTAGAAACAATTTTTAAGTGTTTAAAACATTTTTATTGCGTACTTACAGTATCAGACTCGGTCTCGGTTGTCACAAAATATTCCGGACTCGGATTCCAAATAGTCGGGTTCGGGCGGGATCTTCTTCCGAAAAGAGAACCCCAACTCTTCTCTAACAAGTATAGTAAAACTTATATTGTTTTTTACTCAAATTGCTTGTTTTTTTAATTTCAAAAAAATATTTTCCATTAAAAAAAATTGAAACACATCATATGCAAATATGTCTTGGATGTAAAATATTGTAACTGGCCTTTTTGAATTTTTCTGATATTCTTGTAAAATTGTTTAACTGCATCCTGACAACGTTTTAAAAATACAATATTTATTTTTTACTCAATATGTACAATAATAATCAAAGATAAATTTTAGATGTGAATTTTAAAAACAAAGGCGGTGAATTTTAATAACAAAGTACATAATTCCAATAAAATAAAAATCTATGAGGCACAAAATGTAGCACATAAGTTAACTGAATTTCCAGTCTTAACAAATTAGCTGTTATAGAGGAAGCAATCAGAATAATTTTGTTTGTATTTTTCTATTCAAATTTTCAATCTTAAATATCTCGAAGCTTACATTTTGTTAGATAGCTTGTTTTAAACCAGGGCCTATCATATAATAAAATAAAATGTATAACTGGAGTAAAATATAAATTATGCTTTAGCTGAAATTTTTTAGAATAAACTAGAAATAATTTCAAAATTCATCAAATTTATGAATTATTCATAATACTTCTAATTCAATCCATCACTCTACGATTAGAGGCAGAAATATTTTACTATTTATACACCAAAAGTAAAATAACAATATTTTTTTTCCTATTTAAAAATATTTTTCATAAAATCATTATTTTTTTTTATTAATGTTGCTTATTTACAAACATACACTAATGTAACATTATTTCATCAATTTTGTAATAATATTTTTTGTCTAGAAATATCAATTCGCGATTGGTTGCTTAAAAAATATAGTCTATATAGTGTAAATGCATCAATAATGTCATGTATCAGTACGGTAACTTATACAATGCCGACACTTTAAGGAATGTTTTTACATATTCCAGGCTGTATTAGTTATTTTCCAACAAAATGAGGTCCTAATGAGCTTAAAATGTCTACCAAGGTCTCCTGTACAAAGAGCACTAGTAAAATTTAAAAAACTGATAGGGTTTCAAATTTTAATACTTAAAATCAAAAAGTGTGTTTTTGCTCCTAAGTCCGACACCTTCAGAGGGAGATGTTTCTAATGCCGACACCTAACATATATAATGTCGACATGCGAAGGAAAAATTGGAAAATCCATCGAAAACTCTTTATTAACCTTCAGAGGAATATTTGACACATTGTATGTGTAATAAAGCCATATATAAGAATATACTGATAATACAATGACCACATTTCAATGTATTGACAATGAGCTTACTTCAATGTATTGACAACCAGTACTAAGAGGTACCAGTACCTCCGAAAAGAAAGAGAAGAGGTGAGTTTACACATTAGTTGGTCAGTCGATGTTGTGACTAGAGTTTTTCTTCCATTCGAAAATACAATTTTAAGCCTGTTGCAGGCATGTAGGAGCAGCACTTCTGCTGTATTGTCAGATAATATTTTTAAAATTTGACATGCGTGCTTTCTGCTTGTATTATCTAATTTCTTCCTACTATTACTAATCACAACAATCACAACTTTGATCAAATCAACTGGTTGGTTCTCAACAACAGGAACATTTTGCACAACAGAGGTTTCTTAGAAAACAGAGACATCCTACAATCAAAGGCATCTTCCAAAACAGAAGAATCTTTCAAAACAGGGGAACCTTACAAAACAGAGGAATTAGAGGAAAGAGATGAGAGAGAAACAGAGGAAAGAGATGTCGGCATTACGAACCAACTTGATATCAGGATTTCTAATGCTGACAGGGGCCTAACATCCAAATCTTATATGAAAAGAGCGATTTCAATACTGAATTATGAATCTACGACATTCATTTTGTTCAAATAGCAAAATGGTACTCGTTATGCTGTTAGTTACTAAACAAAAAACTAGTCAACTTACTTACTTCCTTAGCCAAACTGGTAAGAAAAAACACGTGATCCATCGAAATTTCCACAGACATAGGAAAATTTTCAGTCAGCTGTTTCTTGTATCCCGCCGAACCCGAACAGGTCTGCCAACCTCGAAACTGAACAATGTTTTGATATTTTGGCACAAATTTCGAATTTATAAGATCATTTAAAGCCCTATTTTTTCAAAATGGCGTTAGGGTGTCGGCCATCTGACACTTTACCTTTTCGAGCTACTAATGTTTAATGTTTAAAAAGAAGCCCTCAACACATTTCTGAAAAATGACTGAAATAAATTTGATTAATTATGCTGCCACAAGCTAAAGTTCAAAATCTTCCTGCAGTAATAGTCTCAAAAGTACAAAAAAAGGAGAAAAATATTAATAAAATACACGAAACTAAAACTTTATTACAAATTTACAAAGCTGTAAAATTTAGAAAATTTATTGATATTTTTTAGATGAAAATTCTTATTAAAATTCAAATTGATAAAATTGATAAATCTATTTACATTTAAGGCATCATTAAACTTCTCTGTTTATAAAAGTCTATATAGATATCTTTAGAATAATATAAGTATATGTACAATTAAAGGTTATTAGCTCAAAAACCAATTTTATTAATAAGGCTAAGAATCAATAATGAATGTTTAACAGGTGAGAAAAGAAAAATACAGTTGGAAAAAAATTCTCGTATCCAAGAAAATTAACTCTGTCAACATTCCTAGTTAAACACGGAAATTAATCTGTCTAGAGTACATAATTAACCTAAACTCATTTTCCCATAAAACCAATTTATTTTCTTACTAAACGTTAAATGTTCACTCGAAATTTAAAGAAAAATTTATATCCCCAAAGTCACAATGTAATGTAATAACAACATTAAAAAAATTTAGACATACATATTAATAATATGCGTGGCTTTATTGGCGTAGCATACAATGCCTTGGGTTTTAACCCTTTCCAGGGCAAGTAGTTGTGTTTCTGTAATATTAAATTCATACCAGAATGTTCGAAAACTTTTATTTGATAATAAAGATATGCAATTTTACAGTTTTATGTCACCAAAGTTATAAAAGTATAATTTTCTTCAAAAATTCTGGTACAAATCTTGATTAAAATTAAGTGGTATCAAATTATTAACACCACACTTTAACATTTTCAGGGGCAAGGTACTTCTATTCGTAAAATGTTGAAATGATTGATTGACACCAGAATTTAGAAACAAATTTATTCGAAAATAAGTAAAATCCTTTCTTCGTGTACTTGATAAAAGGGAATTTTTCATTCCGAAATTCTGGTGCAATGTATGATTTAGGGATTAAATTTAAGTGGTCAAAAAATGAACCACCGTCCTTGAAAGGGTTAAAGGGTAAACGTACGCAAAAATTACTATTTATATAAATATCATCTTGGATAGACACAAGTTATTTGCGAACGAGTAGCTATCATTTTCAATTGTTTAAATAGGTTTTGACGAAAATAATACATCGTTTGTGAAATTCAGTTGATTCAACCAATCTTTAATTTAAAAGTATATTCATTAAGAGCCTATCAGTCATGCAAAAAAATGCTCAAGCTAATGTTAAGTCTATGGGAAGGTTCTAGCGCGATTTCTAGCTCGCATTTTAATATTTTTAAATGCTTTTTTTTGCATAGGATAGCTGAGGTCAATCTCCAACGTTGTTAGTTTTTACTTTTTCGATTTTGGTTCCAGTTATTTTATATAAGGGTACTTTCACTTTCAGAACCGGTTCCAACCGATTCCAAAATTGAAAATGCCCGCTTATAAAAAAAGAAAAGAAAAACTGCAACAAATATCGAAAAAGTAAAAACTAACAACGTTGGAGATTCACCTCAGGTATCCTATGCAAAAAGAAAGCATTCAAAATATTAAAATGCGAGCGAGAAATCGCGATAGAGCCTTCCCATAGACTTAATATTAGCTTGAGCGGGATTATGCAAGATTTGATTTTTGGAAGATTCCTTACTAGTGAAAGAAGGGTCGCTATTACGTTCATTTGTTGAAAAGACGCTGTTATACACTCCCTCAAAAAATTAGACGAACATTGCTACCCTCATCGAAAACGTCCTAAATTGTGAATTATCATTTATTTTTTTTAATCACATATACTGTAGAACTCCATTCAACTGCATGTCGCCGATGCCTGTAAATGTTGTTTTACCTTTCGTTGGGTTTTTTTGCAGTCAAATGGTCAGATACGGAACAGCTATGAATTTCAAAAGCCTACTTAGCGTTTCCGTATCTGCTCATTTGACGGCAAACTTTCTCTACAGAAGGTAAAACAACATTTACAGGTTTCAAAGGCACAGTTGAATCTTGAGTGACGTTTTACAGTAGTGTTGTCCAAACTAACGATTCCTTGACGTTCTTTTGTGATGTTTCCTGTTACTAGACTTTTAACACTTTCCAACATGGGTGGAAAGTGTTTATGAATTTGTCTTGTTTATGAATGAATGTTTAGGAATTCGTCGTGTTTGTCTATCTGTCCGTCTATCTATCTGTCTGTCTGTCTGCTGTCTGTCCGTGCTCTAACTAACGTAAATATACTAGGATCGTAAGCAATTGATATATGTTATTGAGGTTTACGATGGCATGAACGGTATTGAAATTGAAGTCTGAAGCATTTATAGTTCGCTTACATGGTCACTCAAAAGAATTTCGTTAGATTATGGTCTATGGGGAAAAGTCGTTTGCTATGTATTTTAAAGATGTTACACTATTTCAAACATGAATTTGAAACTGATATACATCACTGAGGTGTACTACAAGATACTTACTACAGAGAATATGGTGTGCATAGCCAGTGGTGACCATCCCCCCCAAACCCAATGACGCAAATTCCCCCCCTCCAAAAATCTTCATACATTAACATTGACCCCCCCCCCCCTAAGCAGAATATCAATTATAAAATATATTCTACTGATAATTTAATAACAGTATTCTTATGTACTATGACACAAACATGCAATAAAAGTTTTAACAGCGTAGTAAATAATGAAGATATATATTTTATTTTTAGCAATCTGATTGTTCCACATTTATAAGTCCTAACTGACAAGCCCGTGTTAATACGTTCACTAAGCTCCAGTTTTCACTGCAATACAAGCATTATTTCAATTAATATAATTCTAAAGCTATAATGCAATATTAATGACTGAAGTAATGATTAATGCTCTTAATGATTACATTCATATACGTAATAAAAAAAATTTTTAATGTTAGAGAAATCAATTCTTTTTAGCATTTAAGATAAAATACAGGGAAAACAACATTACAATTTTGCCCATTTGCTCGTTAGCCGGAGGATATGAAAATTTAAATTCGTCTCTCAACATCAGTGCTTGTGACTTGCTTTCCGCAGGACATGAGGATCACTCTTGCAAGGCAGTACTTGTTTCTCGAAATCAGTATCATAGCTCGATATATTACACTTAATGTTTCATTTTTGAATAATTTAATAACAAATAAATACAATATAAACTTAAAGAATTTTTTTTAACAAAAATTTTAACCTACACATATTACAAAAAATATAAAATATGTCCTAAGCATTAACTAATAGATGATTTCTGAACCGTTAGTCTTTGATAAACAGTTTCAATTTCAAAAATATTTAAAATTAGCTGAATTATTATACGCCGTTTGGGTCGAAAAATGCATTTTTGAAGACGTTACAAAACTTAACTTTTTATACGTCCCTTGGGTCCTATAAGTTATATTTAGTGAAACGGTATATGCTCTGACATGCGGGGGGGGGGATCATTTTAGTACGACCAAAAGCTACCGAGTTAAAATTTTGGAACTTAACATAGTGCCTGAAATAATGTACGATTTCGATCTAACCGCACATCACTTCGGGTACCATGTTAAAAGCGAAAAATTTCCAAATTATAAAATCGCATAACAGTATTTGACTCGCATAACAGTATTTAACTCGCTTTTAGTTTTGGTCGTACACTTTTTTTTTCATTTTATATATCAGAGATTCCGGATTGTTTTACCAAATATAACTTATAGGACCCGTAGACTGTATAAAAAGTTAATTTCTGTATGTTAACAAATATAGAAAATATATTCTGGAAAAAATAGAAAGAAGAACAATTCTATAAAACAAATTTGATAAACGTTTGAAAACAAGTAGAAGTAAATTAAAATAATAATAAACTTCATTTTTTTTTCTTTCCGCAGACTATGCGGTTTAACAGATGAAAATCATATTTTTTCATTATATTGCGTATAAGAATAATTAATCTGAAATACCTTATTATGTTGGAAAAAGTATTTTCAGAAATGCGAGCTACAAGTTTAAAAAATGCAATTTTTAAGCCACTGAAGTTGTCATATATTCAGAAAAATTATTAAACTCTCGATTAAACTTTTTCCCTCTCTTTGAGAGAGAAGACTAGATGTCTTTAGAATTATCTGACAAAATTTAAAGCATTTTTTTTCACATATTTGGTTGCATGAATGCAAAACTAAGTTATAATATTTTGCCTAAATATGAATTATAATTTTTAAATTTTTAAATATGGAAATAATTGTTTTAGAGATTTTAAGAAAACTTTTTTAAAGAAAAGACGTTGTCTCAACCATCGTCTGAAAAAAAAATCACATAAAACAAGAAATTTTTTTTTAATCTAAATTTAAATTAGAAATAAATTATAATAAATTGTAGAATTAAGAAAAAAAAATCTGATTGATATTTGTTTCATCTCGATCAAATATAAAAAAGCTAAAAGATGTAAAAACGTCAAAAAAATATTGTTAATATGACCAGAAATAAAAGAAGAATGATACATTAGAATTCAAATTATCAACAAACAGAACTTAAACATCTGGGATAATAAGTTTTGGAAACTGTTATGAGTTGAAGTAAAAAATCAAGATGTTAAATTTTCATTTAGACTAAGTTTTTAAATTTTTGCCAGTTGTTCTTTTCTGACTGTTGTAGTTGTCGCAAAAGAATTTATTATTTCCTCATTACTAATTTTGGAAAAAACATCACTTTCAGTAGAAAGAAGCATCAAGTTAGAAAGCCAAACATTCCCCATGCAAGATCGTAGCCTATTTTTTACAATTTTTACACGACTCATAGCTCATTCTGCAGAACAGTTGTAACTGAGAGGAATAGCAGGATTCTGTAAAAAACATTCAAATTATTAAATCTGGAAACGTGCTTAGTTTACTTATTTTACTTCTTATAAGTTGTAGGAGTAAGTAATTGCAAGAAATTATACTTAAAAGCAGAAATTTTTTATTTGTTGCTATCCGGTAGTAAACACCAATACCTTTTATATATTTTAAGTTATCTACTAAAAGTCAAATATTTTAATAAATAAAGCTACTTTTTTATGAAAATAAATATTTATTTACAAGTATTCAAAAGAAAAATCTCTTAAATTATTACAAAATAAATCTTAAATACAAAGATTACATATCGTTTTAAGAAGACTAAAATATTAGAGTCGTTTATATCAAAGGTGTATGTACATGTAAATGTACGCCCTTGTATAAGATTAAATCTTAATGCTTAAGATTTCCCAATCTTATTTTTTATACTACCTAGTCATACAGTTTAATCTCCCCCTAAAATAAACTGTGGATTGAAGCGTTTATTTCAGTACAAGTTGTTGCCTTATACTGCTTTAACAACATACAATATACTCTTACAAGTACCGATTCTTATAAAATGGCTCACACTGTACCATTAAAACATAGTTCCTAAATCTATTGTAAGCCCCTGTATTCTGTATATGTCTTTCTTTCACACTATAATTTTTCATTCTTATTACCTAGTAATTAATCCTCCTCCCCCTCCGAAAAAAAATCTAATTTTTCTTTAAATTCCTCCCTTCCCCCTAAAATAATTAGTGGCTGGAAGTCTTTTTCTCTGTACAGGTTGTTTACCTTATACTGTTTTAATGACATACAATACTACTCTTCTAACATAAATAAAATATACTGTACTTAAATTCTAGTTTTCTGAAAGTGATCAAGTAATTCATTTTAGCGTTGTTTCTTCCTCTGAAATGCTTATTTTGTTGTTCTTTCTTATCCCACCCATCAAGAATGTATTTTTGCACTCGGACCGTACGATACGACCCTGTCAAACACGATAATAAACTAGTCGTTGGGGCCCGCCGTAATACTTACCTATCATGGATATGCATAATGTAAAATATTAAAATTAAAAAAATGTGTAAAGTACTTATAAAATGCATTGCAATTGAAATAAAATCGAGGCTTGATGACGTCACAAACTTTAAAGGCTCGTTAACTGAATTGCTTGAAAGAAACATCCTTATAACTCCAAAAATAATAATCCTATTAACTAGCGGTTTATTGCATCGGATTAAGCGTCAAATTTCCAATTAAAATAGATCTTTGAAGTGAAATTTGGATGAAATACTGGGTCATGAAAAATCGAAGAGTGTGGAAATAGGATTCCAAATATCTCGGTAACTCATTATCCGATCGACTTCATGCTTTATGCAAAATTTATGTTTTTTTATTGTCTTTTATATTCATTTCTTAAAATAACCAATTTCGAAAAATTTTATATACCTTTTATCAGAACGAATATTTCGAGAGTCCGAAAAAAATTGTTCCGGTTAATCGAGGTTATTGAAATGAAATAGGCTTCTTCCCATTATTACATACTAAGTACATACCAAATTGCAAGTCTCTATCTCAAATTTTTCGGGAAATAGAGCGTTTACAGACAGACACACAGACGGACGGCAATTTTTTTTTTTTTAAATATGTTTTTCGGAATCTCCAGTGTCTGAAACGTGTAAATCCGTCAAAAAAAAAAAAAAAAAAAAAAAAAAAAATTCGATTTTCAAAACGATTACAAGACTTACCCTATACTACGTATGATGGGTAAGTAATTACTTAAAACGCTTCTGGCTAGCTATTCCTTTTATCACATCTTGTAGTCCTAATTGCCTTTCAGCATGTGTTAAACATTTTCCCAGCTGTATTCCAAGTATTTTTTTTTATTACCGTACCTTTAAAGATAGCAAGATGCAGAATGGGTTCTTATTGCCCTTATCTAGAATTTAACGAATAAAAAAAACAGGAACATTTCTGGAAATTGAATGTAGAAAAAAAGTTAAAAGTTATATTGAAAAAATCAAAATTTTTTTAAATAGTAAAAAAAAATTAAGAATTTAAAAATCCCCCCCAAAATGTACTTTTTCTCTAAATTCCCCCCCAAAAATAAATTGTATGACGCACTTTGCGTCACCAAACCCCTCTCTGGGCACCCCTGTGCATAGCATTTATCGTTCATTTACAGTTACACATAAAAGTATTGGGCAACAATACTGTGTAAGAGCAATAATTGATGGAATTGAGTTTTCGATTGTGGTTTTCGATTGTGCTTTTGTCTGTGCCATTTTTAATTTCGATTTTAAAGAATCGTATGTCAGATTAAAAAAATAGATACAATTATTTTCATTACATCAAACGTTTTTCGATGAAATATTTTTCTACAGTTTTTTTTTTTTTTTTACATACTTCTTATCTTACAAAAGTTTTTGACATAAGCCCTTCTCAGTGGGGAAATTCAAGGTATGTATACTTCTTTGAATTTCCAAGAAGTCTGTCACCGCTATTTAATATAAAAAAATTCTATTAATTATTTAATTTGTAGAATTTGTATTCACCTCGTTCATTTACAGAATAAGTAATATTTTCTGTTTCTTTCTTTCTTTCTTTCTTTCTTTTTTTTCAGTTAAATGAGGCAAAAAATTCTATTAAAAATTGTGGTAAAACAGTACTCACCCTGGAAATGTAATTCTAAATTTATTATGATTTTTATTTTCTCTAGGTGTTTATTTTTTACATTGGCATACTAGGACTGTGAGATATATGTGTATCATTAAAGACGTGGGTGTGCCGCTAACCCCATCGAAGTGAGATGATATTGTAGGTTTTCAGTCATGGGGATAATGGCACCTTCATTCTTCGCCAGCAACTGAAGTGCGCCCCTTTTTATTGAAAAGTTGGATACGCCTGTTTTTCAGTATAGATAGATGATTTAGAAATTTGTGATAATTGAGATTTCATGATGTTTTTGATGATATGTTCGTTTAACGTTTCGAGGGAATCTATATATTTCATTTATTGTGAGTAGGGTGTATGTATAACAAATTGTTGTTTTTATTTATTGTATGATTTATTTTTTATAAGTATGGAATAATTAAGTTATGTACGGGATATTAGGTATGCAAAAATTGTTAAAATGTGGAGTTAATAAAAAAAAATATTTTCAATTCATAACTTCTTTGGTATGTAAATAAAATTTGCCAATAACTGAGTTTCTGTACTTTCATATAATTATTTATTGTTTGCTCGTTTTAGATTACTGCTAATTTTCGAGTTAAATCCGTCATAGACTTTGACCGAAGCTGCAGAATGCAGAGTCATGTATTTCTCTAATGTGAAATATTTTTAAAAGACTATAATTGAAAGAGAATTTGGTTATTAGGCTACTTGTAGAATCAGTTGTTATATATATATTGTTCAGTGTAACTTTGAATGCATATAAATTAATTGTTCAGTTAATAGTTATTAGTCAGAATGTTAGATAACAGATGGCTACTGTGCATCTTTAGAATGTGTTTTTAATTCTGACGTGACTGAGTCGGTTTTAGCTTGGTTTTTGAGAATTTGCAGTGTATAAAGAGTTGATTTTGTTTTACATTGTTTTTCTTTATTATCTTTATCCCAGTTAGCTGGGGATATTATTTTATTATTTAATTCATTTAATATGAAATTATTTGCTTACATTTGATTACATTTAAATGCACCGACATTATAAATGACTAATTCTAAAACATAACTTTGATAAACTTTATTTATTTATTTTTTAATCGTCAAGTTTATGGTTTTTAATTGTCATTTATTTTGTAAGTGTAAAAATAAACAACAACAAAAAAAAATCAAGTTACGGATTTTTATTTTAAAAATTCACTACATGTATTTTATATTGATTTATTGATTTGTGTAAGATTTTATCACTAAAAATGGAGATCTTTAAATAAATATATAAAGGTAATCTGCATCATTCTATTTAAATCGGGCTGACTTAAAAAATATGTACTTTCAAGATCCTTAGAGTTAGATTTGTTATTTTCATTCGTGACAACTGGCGAAAGACGAATATAACATATCAATCGTAGGCAAGTAATGAAAGGTTAAAAATAAAAATGACAATGAAACTGCAATAATATAAGATTTACTTTTGTTTTTCTTTAAAAAGTAAAAAAAAAATAATGACTCTAGAATCTTTAATATTATCGAGTCATATTTCTAAATTATTTTCATCATGCATTTTAGATGAGACAGTTACAATCATGTTGTATTTACATAAATCTCATTTATACGTACCTATGATCGTGTAGTTTTGGATTTGTTTGGGGATATTATTGGAAAAAGGATCATTTCCATTTGTAAAATAGCTTTATTTCTCATTTATATTAATGTTGTGGTGGATATTTTCGACAACGGTGGACGAAATCTCTAGCATTACTTCTATTATATTTATTGACAAAGTATGATTTTTTTTCATGAATTATTCATGATAAAAATAAAACTGAATGAGTTTTTTTTTAAAAATATTTATGTCTTTTTAAAAAATAATTGATTTGTTGGCGCATAATTTATTTAAATATATGTAGCGGGAACATACGGTTTAGCTCTTGAAGAGTCACTTGCTTTCATAAAAAATTACTACTTTTGAAATTACTACCATTAACTTTGTGTTGAAATTTAACAAACACACACACTAGAAAATTGTGATAAAATTTGTATAAATATATGCCTGGATATTGTTAGGGAGTATCATGAATAAAATGGCTCTTTTAAACATATATTATATACTGAGTGGACAAAATATTATAACTACTCCTCACTGAAACTTATATTTTTAAGATCGGTTTTAAGATTCATCTAGTAGATCATACAAATATTCTTTGCGATGATTCTGAGTTATATTGCGCTAAACCTGTAGCTCTTCTGTTGCTACAAACAATGTGTGTCAGTCACCTGGCACCTCTATTGTTCACAAGCAATTTTGGCCCACAATTCGCTAGAAAGTTTTCCGCTTAGATGCGATTCTATGAAGACGCGAGGTATTTTTGTACGAGAAAAGCCAAGAAAATTAGCGATTTCTGATATACTGGAATCAGCTCTTCTGACGCCCACAATCATGTATCACTCAAATTTACTCAAATCACTTTTCTCCAAATGCAAAGTTCACTGGTGCTTTTGACCAAGAGCAAACTTTTTATACAAGACAAAATTTCTTTAAAATAAATAAGAAAAACCTATGAATTACTCTTTTTGGATGAATAAAGAGAGGGAGGGGGAGAGAAAGGAGCAACAGACAGAGAGAGAGAGAGAGGGGGAGGGAGGGAGAAGAGAGAGTATGTTAAAAATGTAAAGTTAAATAATGTTAATCTATTAATAGATAACTATGTTTTGCAATTATTAAAATATTATTTTGCCATGGGTAAATAACTGCAACGGATGTAGTTCACCATATTAAAATACGCACATTTATTATATTATCGCCATTTAGTTGCTTTATCCATTTTCCATTATTGAATTGACCTTGATCGATGAATCTAAACATTTAAACTACATGACATTAAATTAATCGATTAATTGATAATTAAGTTCTGAAAATAGTACAATATTTTATTGCAACCGAAAACACAAAACTGTACATAATAAGAACTGTAGCATACCAAGAAGAGTGTAAAGTTATGAACCAAGTTCAGTTGAATAAAAATGTCAGATGAATTAAATTCAGATGAATAAAAGATTGTTAAATACAAAAATACCCTTAAAATGATTCGGGAAAGAAAAAGGAAAAGTCTAAGGAATGTGTGGAAATAGTAAGACACTACAGATTAAAAAACTTTTAAGATAATTTATTATTTGAAGTAATTGCATTAACCCATGAATCAGGGAGCAAGGAAATATACATCAAATCAGATACAATTTTAACAAAAAGGATTTCTTTAATAAAATCTTTACGGGATACATTATCTATCCGAGTGTGTCATTAAATTGCAGAAAATATACAAGAAAAATTACAGAAAAATCATAGAATATTTCATAATTAGAATGTGAATATTGTATTTTCTTTATAGAATTTTTCTTGGGTTAAATGAAGACAAAGAGTGGCTTGAAAAAGTTACATTTTGAAAACGCTTGTTGATCAAAAGATTAATTTTCATAAGAAAAATGACTTAACAAAATACTGCATTTTCGAACCATTAGCAGAGAATGGATTAAAGCATAAATCTTCTTAAAAATCAATATAAAAGCTTAACTCTACACTGCACAAATTTTCTTTTAAGAGTATGTTTTTTTTAATACTCATATTTAAGGTTGGATACCACAAAATTTAAAGGGTAATTCTTCGCCTTATTGAAAAAAAGACTTCTGTGATTACATAAGGCGAATATTTTTCGTTAAATATAGCGGTACCCTGGAAATGAATTTATTTATTAAAGGTTGAATTCTATTTTATTCATACTGCATTACTGCACAGTATACGGTTAAATAGTGTACATGTTTTAAACCAGCGTCCCCTACCTGCAAGCAAAACTACATAGCGAGTCACGATTTCTAGAGTAAAAGCAAGATGTCTTTCTTAGTAAAAGGTTTTTATTTTTATTATTGTTAGGTCGTGTCAGAATTCACTACTATTAAATTTTAATGCTAATATTTCCTTTTCTGTTATTGTTATTATTTGAGATTAATTTATTGTATTAAAAAAGGCATATATATTATAATACAAGCAAATATATATATATATATATATATATATATATATATATACTAGCTAAATGCACGGTTTGAGAAAAAAAACTTGTCGGATTGCCCGCAAGGGGGCGCTTGGTTAAGTGCTAAACAACAACTTTCATTGTTGGTATGCATAAAGTA
The DNA here is from genome assembly GCA_963931845.1 of Maratus michaelseni. Lineage (NCBI taxonomy): Eukaryota > Metazoa > Arthropoda > Arachnida > Araneae > Salticidae > Maratus > Maratus michaelseni. The sequence continues at coordinate 252,624,638 of OZ007594.1, forward strand.
AATACGGGTCGTGTACTTTTATTAAATTTAATTTTTACGAATATCGTCATTTGAAAATTTATAAAACGCTATGGGAGAAACTAAAAATGTTAAATTTCTTCAATGGAATTTTTTTTGTGAAATCAGGGCAAGGCGTTAATCCCTCCCTCCCCATACCCGCAAATATAACGAATAATTTATTCAACAAAACCACCATCCCCTACATTAACGCGATCATTAAAAAATAATTATATTTTTCTGATAATTAGAACATAACGAAGACGGTACCCTAAAATAGCCGCCAGATGGCTCCCCTCCCATCCTCAAATTCAAATCTATATCTTAATTAGTTATCTTAATTTTTGTTTAGTAAAAATTGACACCTATTTTATTTCATTTTTGCAAACTAAATTAAAGGATCGGCCAGAGAAATAGATCTTTTTGTAGTTCAGTTTTTAATGAAAGCCGATCTCTGTTTGAAGCTTTCTCGGATTTCTTTGACTGGCGCCGTCAGATTTTTGACAGTTTTTTGTAAAAATTAAGAAAAAATACTGGCCGATTTTTTTAAAAATTGCATTGTAGGATGCAGAAAATGTTTCTACATATGCTCACAAATTTCCAAATCGATATCTTAATTAGTTTTCTTAAAATTAGCTAATTAGTAAATAAATTTCGAATTCGTTCATTTCTGCTTGCAAATTGAGAGCAGGCGTTCTTTTCTTTAGCCATTTTGATAAAAAAGATGGCATTTCCGATGCCATGTTTAATAAGATTGTAATTAATCTCTTGGGTAATTAACAAAATATTAAAATTATGAGTCCCAGGTGCATCAGATCAGGCTTTGGACTACATAAATCTAAATTTTCAGACTTCTAGGTTTGCTAGATTTTGCTGGCCATCGCAGACTGACAGACAGACAGACACACACATACACACACACATGCACACATGCACACATAGAACAAAATTTACTTTTATTAGTATGGATATGCAAATTTAACTAAAAAATAGCTCTAAGGATTTTGATTAATTTTGTATCCTACCGTTTTGCGATACGAGAAGACCATTGGGCCAGGTCATATGTTCGAAAAAATTCGATTAGTGGGTCATTTTCGGATCACTAAGGGTCAATGCATTAAAATGTGAATGAAGATTGAAACAATTATTAAGTTGTTGAACAGCTGGCAGTAAACGAATTCTCAAAGTTGACACAATTTCGCCAAATATCGCCAAATTTGACGAAATGCTAGCGACATTGACGAGATTTGGCGGGAAAATGGACTTTCAAGATTACTTATGTCAAAACACGTGCTTGACGCCAAATGAAAGAACGTTGCCAAGTTTGCGACTTTCCGTCAAATTTTGGTGGCATTTCGCGAAAAAATTGGCTTTTAGAATCTGAAGGAATTTTCTAGAAATTCTCAATATGAGCCGAGATACATGATTCAGCGAATCGGGGTTCATAGAATATTCTCGAAAACAGAATTCAACCAATCAGGATACATAAAAATGATTATTATATGTTTTGCAGCGAATTTATTGTTATATCGAGTTGAACACAATGCTAATTCTCACCGAGCGTAGCTCGGTCTTTCTCGCTAGTTTAATCTTAAGACACACATATAAATAAGTATATATCACTCTTAATGTGCAACATACAAAATCAGATTTAATAAAAAAAAATTGAATAAAATGCAAAATTGGCTGGAAAACTGATAAGCAAAGTCTAAAAGAATGTGCTGAAATAATAAAATACTCCAGAGAAGAGCGTCGCGAATGCTCTTAAGTGATTTATTATTTAAAGTAATCGCACTAGCTCATAAATCTATATTACAGGTAGGCGGAAGAATATACATCAAAACAAAAACAATCTTCACAGAAAGTAACATTAAAATATGAAAACGCCGTCAAGGGAGCCATTTACTGTTCCAGTTTGTCATTAAAAGTCCTAAAAACATCCCAGAAGACTTCGTAATTAGAATGTGAATTGTCTTCTGTGTTTTCAAGAATTTTTCTCGAGACAAAAATTTTTGCTGAAGTTGCATTTAATATGAAAGTTGTTTGGGCTGGCATATCATATAATGCAAAATATAACAGATGTGAAAGGGAAATTCTTTTCCATTTTAAATTAATCTTCATATGCCAAAATTTTACAACAATTATGTCAAAGAAACAAATTTAAAAATTAATTTTAAATGATTACATGATCACTTGTTAGTGTATAGTTAAAAAAATCATTTATTAGCAATTCTTTACATTTTAAAAAGGTTATTACATATTAATTATGTGAAATATAAAATTTAAAAATGAATAAATTTATAAATAAAATTTGGTGGGAAGGAGGGGGGGGGGGGGGGTGTTGGTTACCGATCGCATGCACCGCTGTTTTCGTCATTGATTAAGTAAGATCAATCAGATATTTGAAAATCTGCTTGTATAAAATGGTTGAATAAAAAATTTCGCCGTCTTACGGACATTTTTAACGACGCTATAATAAAATCATTTTAAATATGATGTGATTTTCAGTATTACTAAATGCTTTTCGCACGTAATAATTTAATTATTTCAAAGTTTTCTTTCTTTTTTAATATTCAGGTGTAAATATATTTTTCAATTGAAAAGTGTAAATATTTTATTTGGGCGTTATAAAATCTAGAGATAGTAGCTAAAAAACGGCTATTTCGAACTATGAATTAAATCTCTATTGAGAGAATGAAAGTTTGAGTAAAAAAACAAAAACCTTAAAAAATCGGATAAATTAAATAAAAAATGATTGGATGCCGCACACCACAATCTAGTCAAGTATGGGCCTACAAAATATGGTTAAATTGCTATGCATAGTTTTTGAACCTATAAACTCATTTATCTGAACTATTATTTAAAAATTGTCTGTTTCAACGTCTTTACCATACATTTTACCATACATTATAAAATTAGAGGTTTTCATGTTTTTTTATGCAATTGTTTTGTAGTATAAGACGAGAAAGTGAAAACTCGCAATAATTTCAGTTACGGCAGCAGCAGCAGCAGTAGTTATTTTTCTTTTGGAATAGAGAAATACTCGTTGGTAAAATAAATGAAAGATCATTGCCAAAAATACTCGTAATTCTAAAATATCTACTTCAAATCTGCAAGTGACAAAACTTTCAGTTTAAATTGCTACATATTCATTTGTTAATGCATAAAAATTTGTAAAAATCACCATAAAAACTTAAATAGTATACATGTTTCAAGAGAATTGATATTTCGCCTAAGAGTAAAATTACAAACCGAGCCATAATTGCTAGTGTAAAAACGATGTCCTTCTTAGTAAAAAGTTATTATCGTTATTCTTTTTTTATTGTTTCGGAATTCGTTACTGTCAAATTTCTAATATTATTTTTAACAAGGCGATTTAACCCCGGCTTCCCAAATTACAGAACATAGTTCTCGGTGTACACAGCATAGTTGAAAAATTTTTAATTAAAAATTCTAAGATTTTTTACATGTAACATATTTTTTTAGATTGTCTACTAACAACACCAAAAAGTACTTTTATATGAAAAATATCAATTTTGTATTCTAATAAAGTTTTGAAATTCGTTAAAAACGATATCTTTTTATTAGCTGCATTCCAGTGGCTAATAGCCAAAGATTTCACTATTTAAAGAAACATTTTTGATTTTAATTATTTCCGTGTTTAAGCGCGCAGTTTGATTATATATCTGTTAAATGTGTGTTTTATTTATGTTATTTTTTTATTTATTTATTAATGAAGTTTTAATTTCGTCACAGAAGTAAATATTGAACAATTTTGTTTTAAGTGTAAACGCGTCAATCTTCCGTAAGCAGCTGCGCGTGATAAAGATATCCTTCTATATTAAAAAAAAGTAATCTGGAACTGAGCCAAAAACGATTTAGAAATGGACCAATCAAATTCTGCGTAGATATTCCGGGTTATTCTCATCGCTTTTTTACTAGGGACTTTTTTGAGGAGCTATTACTTTTTTTTCTAGCACCCTACGGATTCGAAAATCATACCACCAGACGCGAAATATAACAAGATTTCAGAAATTAAAAAAATTATCACGGTCGGACAATAAAAACTCAAAAAATTCTTAAAAAACGAGTAAAAAATCTTTTATTGAAAAAGTCATTTTTTTATATTGTTGCCAATTTCTAAATAAGCGCAAAGGATTATGTTTTATCTCAAATAAAAAATGTATTTGCGCGAGACTATTAAAAACAATAATGAAAGTTTAAAATAATAATTAAATGATCACGTGTTGAAAGCAGGAAATAAAGAAAATTACGTCATAAAAATTGTGTTTACACATGAATATTAAAAATAAAAAAGATGAATTAAATGAAAAAGCATTATAACCAGTTAAATGAAAAAGCATTATAACCTGATTACAGAAGATAGCCGCCGTTCGTGATATCATCATCATCATCTTTTTAAAACAGGATACATTACCGGGTTTTAAGAGGCTGTGAAATCAGAACGGGGATTGGTGAGCGTAGCGAGCAGGGGGCAGAGCCCCCTAGTATTTAAAAAAAAAATCATACTTGGAAATTATTTTATAACCAATAACATATCATTAAATTATGATACAGTTTTCAAACAAATTGCATTGAAAAGTACACCTCCATCCCCTATTTGACGGTGTAAAAATTGAAAAATTGAAATTGTGCAATTTTTAGAAGATAAAAAAATTGCAAAAAAGCGAAATTTATTATTCAGGTTGTTGACATGGTCAATATGACATCAGCGGTACTCACGGACATGTTTTTTCTTTATAATATAAGATATACTAACATTTTCTTTTGTGTAATTGTTATTTTTACTTTCTTCTAAATCTGTAAGAGAAGAAAGTATTGTAATAGAAATTTTTTCGACTTCCGGTTTTCGGTGGATTTACACTTTTTATGGGTCAGAGAATCCGAGAAGCATATTTTTGCAAAATGTCTGTGTGTCCTCTTTGTATCATCGAAAGGTGTATGAAGTTTTTCTAACAAAGACTGAATCAGAGACCAAGTCGTACTTGCGCCATTCACCTGCCAAGCATAAACGTGCTTATAAATCTGAAAGCCTTCAATCAAAACTAGTACTGCATTCTTTGGATACTGACCATAGTTCGAATTTCGCAAGTATCACAGTAATCAGATCCAGCTATAATTACGTTAAGAGTAGAGTTTCTTGAAACTTGGTTCACTCGTATGCAGATTTCGCCGATTAAGGAATATTCTATAGTTCCACCTGAATAGACGGTCTTGCTTTAATGTAAATTTTCTTGATTTTAACTGTTAAAACAATTGACCTTAAACATATTTTGTAACTGTCTGGTCAACGTATGTTACTGCACTTTTGGTCTAAAATTTAGCTTGAAACGTCTGCTTTATTTTTTAATTGTATATTTATGTGTTTTTAACTGATGTTGTATGATTAAATATGATATTTTTATTGTTTAAATTTTATATATATCAGCCGTTAAAAATGTTTAGTTATTTTACTATATATTCATATTCGCCAGCGTCAAATTCTCGCCAAGCTTGGCGACAGTTGGCGAAGGATCGCCAAATTCGACGGCAAAAGTAGGTTGTCATAAATGAAAGCCGACTAATTTGGTGACATTTTCATTTAAATTCAATATTAACGAGAATTCGGAATGAATCTTCTATAAGCGGGTTACATGCATTTTAGCTCCGTGTTTTCCAGTAAAAATAGCTTTAAAAAAATATATATATATCAAGGAATAGGGAAGCCATTTTTTCCCACCGGTACAGGCCAGAAGGATTCTTCGTAGTTGGGTTGTATATCGGCGGCTCATGCAACGAAGGGTACTTCGCATCCAGGTAACCCGATGATTCGCAAGCACCTGACGTACAACAGAATGACGAAAAATAATGATTTTATTGGTGATGTGATAACGAATTTTGAAGTATTAACATGTATGAGGTAGAAGAAAGATTAGGGATTAGCACATCCGACTAGTTTAAATTTGAGATTAATTTATTGTATTTAAAATGGCACAGATTTTTAAGACACATACATAAACATGTATATATCATTCTTTAAAATGTACAACATAAAAAAAAATATTTTACCAAAAAATAACAAATAAATAAATTTTGAATAATAGACAAAAATGGAAATTGACTGAAAAACCGATAAGCAAAGTCTGAAAAAATGTGCTGAAATAATAAAATACGCCAGAAAAAAAAGTCAGCAATCCCACTATCTTATAAATCTATATTTCAGGTAGTTGTAGGAATATACATCAAAATAAAAACAATCGTGAGAAAAAGTAACGTTAAAATATGGAAACACCGACATGGAAGCCAATTTACTATTCGAGTGTGCCGTTAAAAGTCCTGAAAACATCCAGAAGACGTGGTAATTAGCATGCGAATTGTCTTCTGTGTTTTAACGACTTTTTCTCAAGCTCAGATGAAAATTCTTGTGAAAGTTATATTTTTATGAAAGTTGTTGAGCTTTTATGCAATGCAAAATACAGGGTATTTCGAAGAGTTTGAAATGCGTTTATTATGAAAAATATTGAACACAGACACTTAAAATTAATTTTATATTACATGGATAATCATAGTTTTTTTTACAAACCAAATTAAAGGTGATCAACATGTTTACCTTTAGATGCACGACATATGTCTATACAGCAGTGAAATTCGTTCGAAACTTTTGTGAGGATGTCTGCATTCACTGCATCAACGGCTGGTGTTATGCGTATCTTCGGTTCGGCTAATTTAGCTGCAAGGGGAGGAACATAAACATAGTCTTTTATAAAATCCCACAAGAAGAAATCGCACACTGAGAGATCCGTCGATCTTGGAGGGCTGTGATGTTTAACTGAATCGTCAGTTCCCGTACGGCCGATCCAACTGCATGAAACTAGAGATTTCCCAATTTTTACCTGTGCATTATTCGATCAAAACGGATTAAAAGCTGAATAGTTATGCTTTTTTTTTCTTTTCTTTTTTTTATAGGATGATACTTTCTGAAACACCCTGTATATAAAAATATGAAAGATAATTTAGTTTCCCTTTTAAAATGCGGTTTCTTTAATGTAAAAAAAAAAAAACATTCGCAAAGAAATATTTGCTAGGTTATAGGATATCAGTTATATAAATAAAAAAATTTCTGTTTACATTATTGGACTGATAGGTACAAAATCAGTAATATTCAATAGCAGTTGCGGGAATCGTACTTCAAAACTGTACTTTAACGTTACGCATTTTCAAAATGGTACACGTGTTTTTTATTGCTGCAATACGATAGTAACAACAACAACAAAAATAATTTTGAATCGTGGTTAGCAACCTGTTAACCACTATTCAAGATACCTTTCTCGTATCTTCAGAAAAAGGACCAAATAGAAGACTAAGAAAATAATAGATTTTAGAAGTTTACGGAAGTGCGTTCGAAAGAAAAGGGCATCTGTATTTCGCTCTGAAGTTCGCCAAATACATCTTTGTTTATGCTAGATACTATCTGGTTTTTCAACCAATACATTTTTCTTAAGATAAAGAGTTAGAGTCAGACCAAGTGAAGCTTCTAACCTATAAAGTTTATGACTTCAGTGTTCTACCGGTATTTATCATCTGTGCTTATCTTTTTCTTAAGTTTCCGTGCTGCACCGGTATTTATCTTCTTTGCTTACCCTTTTTGTTTTTAGCTTCCGTGCTCCACCGGTATTTGTCTCCCTTACTTATCCTTTTTTACACACTTTTATTTAACTCAACTTTGTTTTTGTATGTAAAGGTGGAATTTTGCAATCGATGTTTCACTCATGTTCAGATTTATGAAAATTATGTACACATGTATGTTTCCGATTACAATACAACTTTTAAATATTTTTAGAACTTGATTATCAATTAATAAATTATTTAAAACATTTTTTCTGTTAGATGGACGCAGGTAATTATATCACCAAATGATCTTTGTGGGTACAACTGTTTTTGAGTCACAAAAATAATGGAGTTAATTATGCGCTAAACCACGCTCGTCAAAATATGCGAACTGACGAAATATTTTAAACACTAAGAAGTAGAAAATACAAATAATAAATAAATATATATTTAAAAAATATATATTATTTTACCATTTACTAGTTTACTTTTAATAAAATTATGATTATACATTGAGAAAGCAATTTAGAAATCCCGAAAAAATCCCTTTAAATTATACCCTTTCCCCTCTTTTACTATATCTTAAAAGAGAAACATAGCAAAAATTATATTTAAAAAAAAAATAAAGTCATAGTTCGGGCTTTCTACCGAGCATAAATGAAAACTACGAAATTTAAGCAGGGCTTATGCCAAATGAACGTACTGGAATTTTTTCGGCAGTACTACATGAATTGCAATCATGAAATTATGCGTGATTTTAAATATAAACATTGAATGATTAAGTTAAAAAAAAAAGAACTATTTGCACTTTTATCTTGTTAGCTTCCGTGCTTCAACGGCAATTTCTGAAGATAATGGAAATATTTCTAGTATTGTGGATAAAAGTCAGCGACACAACAAATCTATTTGGTGCTTGATATGAAAATGTTTATTTCCTTTTCTGACGATCGTCGTGCATCAATACGTAATTGATGACTGAAGGTGTCAATTAAGGGCCTGTTTGGCTTGGTGGCTGATGCTCATGCAACATCCGTTGTACCCTTGTTGCGACTATGGGAACAACGAGCTTATACTGAATTTGTACAGATTTCTTTTACCGAAAGTGCTTATATACACTGCAAAAAAGTATTGATTTTACAGTATAATACTGGCATCCCAGCTGCCAGTATTATACCGTACAATTAACAGTAATAAACAGTAAAATAATGCGCGGTAGCGTATTACTGCTTATTAGGTAGCTTTCAATACAAAAAAGTATAAATCTACCTATTGCAGCCGTTCGGAAGAAAGCAATTCCTGAAAATTTTGGTATATTTTCACCGATCATGACTCCCAGACCCCAAAAACACCCTCCGTTCAAATGTTGATTTATATACAGGGTGTCCATAATTAAACGACCCTACTTTAAAGTTGTTTAAATACGAAACTATTGGTCAGAAAGTTGTGAAATTTTGTGAAGGACTTAATGAAGCAATGGGAATTTGTTTAAGCGAAAAAAAAATTAGTTCAAAATTTTGCCACCAGATGGCGTTTTTAATGAATCGATCGCATTTGGAACATTTGGTGAGTCATAATAAACCAAGAACGTTTTATGAATTATACATTTAGCATACATTTTCAATAGTTTACATATTTTATTGCAACAAAACGTGTTCACACATGACGGCCATCATTTTCAGCTACCATCTGGAATCGTAGGATAGCATGTTCCACAGTTGACAACAGTGTGCTCTGGGAAATGCTCAAAACATGTCGTGAACATGTCTTTAAGATCAGGTAAAGTTCTTGGTTTATCATGACTTACCAAATGTTTCAAATGAGATTGACTTATTAAAAACGCCATCTGGTGGCAAAATTGTGAACTAATTTTTTTCCACTTAAACAAATTCCCATTCCTTCATTATGTCCTTCACAAAATTTCACAACTTTCTGACCAATAGTTCCGTCTGTAGACAACTTTAAAGTAGGGTCGTTCAATTATGGACACCCTGTGTATATATATATATATATATATATATATCTGATCTATGTCATACGATAACGCTTGTATTTATAAATTAATTTGGATGAAACTAATTGTGTGTATTAAGCTCACCAGTGCCTCAACCGAGTTCGTTGGCCAGCTTGGTCCGTCATCTTGAAACAAGATGGCGGTCACTTAAAATTTTAAAACTAAAATAAATAAACAAAAAAGTTAAAAATTCAAATTTCTTTTTTAATTAAGTGTTAGGCCTTGATACAAGGATTCCATAGCATTTTTTGATTTACCTCTATCTTAAAAAATGGCTGAGATAGAGCAGTTTGAAATTCTAGGGTGGCTGACATTTTGAAACAAGACATTTCAAGAAACCAACGATTAATTTATGAGTTTTAGTGAACGCGATTTCTCGCAAATTATTTTCTTTCATTGTTGTCATCATTTTCCCAATCATACGCATAAAACTATATATTCATATCCGTTAGCGCCAAATTCTCGCCAAACTTGGCGACATTTGGCGAAATATCTCCAAATTTGGCGACCAAAATAAGTCTTCATAAATGAAGCCAAATTGGCTATAGCTCAATAATTTTGCGAATTTCTTATTCAAATTCGGTACTAACGAATCTTTTGTAAACGGTTTCTTTGCTTTTTAGCTTGCTGTTTTCGAGTAACATTAGCTAAAATTTTAAAACGAAGATATAGGAAAGCTACCTTTTCCTCCCGGTACAGGCCGGAAGGACTTTTTTACTGTTTATTACTGTTAATTTTACGGTATAATACTGGCAGCTGGGATGCCAGTATTATACTGCAAAATCAATACTTTTTTTTGCAGTGTGATTTTTTACACTCTACATGTCCCTTTGTTACAATGTAGAATTCCTTAGCTCTCTCATGCAGAAGATATTTTTAAGTGGGTGAAAAACATATTTTGCACTTAAAATAGTTTAAGATGGATTACTAAGAACAAATAATGTTTATCTTTTAGGAATCTTATATTTATTACAATATCACAAAAGATCCTGAAATAACGTTTACTGGCACCGAAAAAATATTATCAAGAGTTATTAAATAAATTTTTGTGATAATATAAATTTTGAAGTTTTTACGACAAAGTAGAAAGTAAAGAAAAAAGAAAACAAAGTCATACTCCTGGTTAGATGCAAAAGTAGAAATTCTTTGAGAAAATCTTCTCTCATGCAGAACAGAAAACAAATTATCAAAGGCGTGTTTTCCAACTGAATATTCGAAAATATTGCTGCATTTCACAAGCGTTAATTAACTTCATATATAAGGTTTATATGTGACAAAGAAGTAAAATAAAAACTATGCGCATTTCGCTAAAGATTGTTTTAATACAACCTTATATGTGATTGCCCCACAAGACAGGTAAAGTGTTAGAGAAGAGATAATAAACCTGGATTTTTGAAGATAATGAATCTTTCCCTTTTAAAGTAAAGCAAAAACCAAGACACCATTAAGAAAGTTGAATCTAGATGTCTTGTGTATTATATCATTATTATTATTTTGTCTTCAGATTTTTTTTCCTGATATCTTTTTATTTTATTTTATTCCGATTCTTTTTCCAACTTGAGTTGTCTCGAATTCATTAAATTTTTTATGTTGGCATTTCTTCAATGTTTCTAAAATTTAAGATAATTAAAATGATCTACGTTTTTTTATGTATATATGCATACATGTAAAGTTAACAAAATACAAATGAAATACTGATTTATAATAAGTATACCAATAAATAATACAACATAACCTATACAAAACAGAAATAAAAAATAAACTGAAGTAATTAGACACTTATATTGTATTATTTTCAATTTTCACTCACATGACAGAAGTGGACAAAAACTGATTTTGGGTCAAATGAACCCACCTTGTTAATCAGAAGATTAAATATTGTGTCTACTGCGTAGTAAGTACTACGAGAAGCAAAATGTATAATTCCAACGCGGCTAAATCTGCAGTTCTACACTGTTAAAAATTTGCAGCAAACTGTCCAGTTATTTGACCCTTTTTATAGAAAACGGTTACATAGCCGTAATTCAATTCCATTCTGACCATATTATTGTCTATATTATGTCCAGCATAGAGTTAAATTTCGGTTATGTAACCATTTTCTATAAAAACGGTCAAATGACTGGAGAGTTTGCTGCAAATTTTTAACAGTGTATAATAGATATTACCAGCCAAACGTTTTACCCAAAACAATTGGAATGTATTTCTATCTTTGAGAGATTGTTGCTTGAAATGTTTTTCAATGATATGTTTTTAAATTGGTCAAAATTTTATTATTTTGAAAATCAGCAGAAATGGTTTCTCCATTTACTTGGCGTTGTTGCTGTAAAAGTAGTTTTATAGAAATTTGTAAAATGCAACATGTATCGGCCGCTGTGATGTCGCCGACCTTGGCGACAAACTTTGTGGCAAGCACTTATTTGTAGAATTTCAGAAATGAAACCTCTATGATCCATAAGAGTCGAGTTATCGAGCGTTTCCCAGATTGTATCTGATGACTACATGAAGTGCATAAAAAACGCATAACACATTTGAAAAACCAATTTCAGGAATTACCCTCTACAGTCGGAAAAAACCTGAATTCTTTTGTGCAGTCCTGTATATGATCTATAGATTTGTATATATGCTACATAGTATGCCAAAATTTAGTTTACTTAGGAAACGTATTACACAATTGAAAATTCCTTTTCAGCAATTTCTGTACTCAAAGTACTCGATTTTTTTTGCGCATCCCTGTTTATGTTCTATAGAATTTATGCACAACACGCAGTATACAACATTTAGACAAATATAAATACGCATACCACATCTGAAAACTCACTTCCAGCTGTTATTGCTCAAAGTCAGTACGGTAACAGAAGTCTTTTGCGTGTTCTTGTAAATGAACGATAAATGCTATGCACACCATATGCTATAGTAAACATCTTGTAGTGCACCTCAGTGATGTATATCAATTTCAATACGTTTGAAATAACGTAGCATCATTAAAATACATCGCAAACAAATTTTCCCTTGCAGACTATACTATAACAAATGTTTTTAAGTGCTAATTTAAGCGAACTATAAATGCTGTACACTTCATTTTCAATACCGAACATGCCGTGGTATTAAAAATTATATAAATATATAATATATATATATATATATATATGTAAGATTAATTATATAAGGATGTAATTATATAATAATATATATATATCTATATCAATTACATGGCAGGGTATATTTATGCGAGTTTGAGCGCGGCCAGACAAACCGAATTCATAAATACTTTTCAACTATGTTGGAAATTGTTAAAAATCTTCTTTCATTGTACTCTATATTTTCAAAGTGTTCGAAAATGTTTCATAACGTATGCATGACGTATGATTTTTTTTTTTTTTTTTTTTTTTTTGTTATGAAATTTAAAACTTTCACCAATAAAAAAATCGAAGCTATTAGATATCTTTAAAAATATTTAAAGTGTGGTCAACTCTAAAAGAAATTATATTAGAATTTTATCAGTTTATTTTAGATTTCTAGATTACGACATAATTCAAGACTATAGAGCAGGAAAAGTATGTGATCATAAAATGCAGCTTCAAAGTTTTCTCGAATTAAAATACATTCACGAGTAAACAAATTGGAACTATAAGTTTTTAAAAAAGATATTGAAAGTGTGATGAATGATAATAAAAAATTATATATAAGACTTTCACGAGTTTTTTGTTTACATTTCTAGATTACAACATAATTCAAGCTAATTGAGAGGGAAAAGTATTTGTTTTTAAAATACGTTATGGTTTTCTTGAATTAAAAAACGTTCACGAATAAACAAATTGGAACTATAAATTTAAAAAAACATATTGAAAGTGTGAAAAACGATAATAAAAAAATTATATATAGCTCTTTCATGAGCTTCTGTTTACATTTCTAGATTACAGCTTAATTCAAGCTAATGGTGCAGGAAAGTGTTTGTTCATAAAATACAAAGTTACAGTTTTCTTGAATTAAAAACGTTCACGAATAAACAAATTGGAACTATAAGTTTTAAAAAAGATATTAAAATTGTGATGAATGATAATCAAAACTATATATAAGACTTTCACGAGTTTTCTGTTTACATTTCTAGATTACGTTATAATTCAAGCTAATTGAGCAGGAAGAGTATTTGTTCATAAAACATAACATTCCAGTTTTCTTGAATTAGAAAAACGTCCATGAATAACCAAATCGGAACGATAAGTTAAAAAAAATATTGAAAATGTGATAAGAAATTGTACATAAGACTCTCAAGAGTTTCTGTTTATACTTCTAGATTACGGCATAACTCAAGATAATAGAGTAGAAAAAGTATGTGATCATAAAATACGACTTACAGTTTTCTTGAATTTAAAACAAACTGAAGCTATTAGCTGTTTTAAAAATATTGAAAGCGTGATTAATGATAATAAAAAATTATACATTAGAATTTCATTAGTTTCATCAGTTTATGTTTACATTTCTAGATTACGACATAGTTCGAATTAATTGAGCAGAAAAGTATTTGTTCATAAAATATAACCTCACAGTTTCTCTGAAAAGTTTATTTTAGCAGAAAATAATTTTCTTAGTCACGCGATCATACAGAAGTACATATTTACACGTAAAAAAACTATATATGTACTGCTAGACAAAGACAAAAGAGAAGAAAAATATGTTTTGTGAATTGTATCATTAGAATTGTTTCACGTCAACCAAGACGTTTTGCATAAGATATATTTATTATGATTAAGAATTGAAGAATAGTTTTTCGGAAATAAATGATATCTCGGTACAAATAGTAATGTACAAGTTATGAAGAAATTAATTATTCTTACAGTTATTAATTATTTTATTATTAATTAATTATTATATATTAATTAATAATAATTAATTATTATTATAATTATTAATTATTATATAATTATATATATATATATAATTAATTATTTTATTATTAATTTATTAATTATTCTTATATTAAAATTTAGTATAAGAATATAATTTTTGTCTAAAAGTTCATTGAAAATATTTATCCCTATCTAATCTCTGTAAATTTGTGATAGAAACAATAAGGGGGCATGCGAATGTTTCGGTTTAAAAAGTATGTATGCTTTATGAAGTTAATTTTTTATGCGTAGGAATGCGGTAGGAATATATAGGTTTTTGCATTAACAAACATACATTTTGAACTTTAAAAAATTTAATTTCTATTATTTTTTATTAAAAAATGCGCCTTTCGGACTCGATTTTTCAAGCCGTGTTGCGTTCTGCAGTACCACAGCTTTTTCCCAGTGGTTTAAAAAATATACATATAATTGACTAGTCCTTCGCGACGATTTTTTTTTTAAATTTCATATTCGTAAAAAAAAAAAAAACAGTTATCAATTCTAATCTAATAGTTTCCAAAAAATAATCTGATTTTTTTTGTTTATGAAAAACGAACGAAATTAAAAAAATATATATACTGAAAAATATAAGCTTTTATATAAAAAAAAAGAAACAGAAACAGAAAACAGCAAAGAAATCGGCTTATTTGTTCCCGAGATATTTCTTGCACCGATTTAAAAAACAGTGTTTCGAGAAAGTAGCCTTTGAAGTATCCTTTTAATCATTATTTACACAGAGAACACCTAGGATTTTTACATAGGAATTTTTTTTTTGCGCGGATTGTTTTTAAAACCCCAGAACGTATTACTCTTTAATTTTCTTTCGAAAAAGGCAATTTTTTTTAAGGTTAAACTTCACATGGCAAATAAGAGAAGTTTCCGAAGATTTTGCATTAAAATAAATTTTTAATCTATGCATATATAAAAAATCCATATATCATTATTTTACTCAATTAGTAAAAAAAAAAAAAAAAAAAAAAAAAAAAATCCCCATTTTGCAGGAAGTAGGCATTAAACTAGCAGGATGCATTTGGGTATTACTGAACATATATTAGCATATTTGGATCCGACACATATATATTCGTAGGTTAGTCAAAACATTAATTGCACTTAGACATAATTTGATGTTAATTAGAAGGTATTCTGATGAAACCTTGTGAAAAAGTTTGAAAAACTTCTATTTGAAACAAATTAATGAGAGATGTTTGATTCCAATACAAATTTTGTATACTGTGATTTTCCTATACTTAAATATTATATATATATTTTTTGTTATACTAAACTCGGTCAACGTTATCCGTCATTATTGCAGTTAACTGCCGTTCGTTAAGATAATTTCTTAAATGGAATTGTGATAATTATAAAGAAAACATGCTCCATTCTGGAAATACTTGGGCAAAAATGCTTCTTTACAGCACGTTGTCCTCAAACAGCATTGAATTTTATTGGGATTACAACTTTTTGCCGTATAAATAATTTCGAGCACTATATTTTACTGAGACTACATCATGCACGACTTAAAGAAGATAAATCGCTGCAAACACAAGCACAAATTTGCTACAACATGTAAATAGAAGATATAGCAATGTTGTCGCCAAATTTCATCGCAATAAGTTTTCTTAGTTCCAGTTCTTATTGTGACTGATTTTTTGATTCGACCTCGTATTTACAAAAACTTAGATTTTAATCATTTGAAAGTAGAAGCATTATACAATTATTTTCCTCCAATAAAAGCAAATTTTAATTAAGCTTTAATTATTATTTATTTTTGAGTACTTAAAATTACATATTATTAAGTACAAAAATGATCATCATTTATTAATTTTTAAAACTAAATAACTGTTTCAACACAAAATTTGGTAATTTTTGTAATAAAGAAAGATCGCGATACTGTCTTTAAATATAACTATTTACCGGTACATGAATTATTTAAAAAAATTGTTAACTGAAGGATAATTTTCTGTTAACTGAAGGAGAACGCATATGAGACAGACTATAATAAAGTCTGCACACAGAACAGTCCATTGAATGAAAATAAGTAGTAATAGAGCGCTATAAACCTACAGAACAGATTGAAGCAATAACTCAGAAAATAGCAAAATAAATAAGTCGATTATTTTCAGAAATGCAGAAATACCAAGCTTAGATACAAATTCATTTTATAAACAGACGTTATCTCCTAGACTCAAAGGAAAATACTATTTAGAGTTGTTCTGTTGACTTGCGATTCAATACAGAGATCTTAAAATATTTTCATACAAGTCAATTACTCCTTGGATACAATTAACTAAATAGGAATCATGTACAGTCGAAAAAAAAAATAAAATCCATACGTTTAAAATTCCGAATTGTCACAGAGAAAAACGGAAATAGCCATTCGACTGGAAATTATGTTTTCTTTCATTTTATATAAAAAAACAGCTTAGGGATCGTTTTCATACTGAAACTGCACCAAACACTGAATTTTTCAATACGAACACCTAGTTTCGACATCATATTGGGCTATTTTGAAATATTTTACCTTAGGATAACAAACGGACAATTATTCGATTAAGTATGTTAGGAAATATAAAGGCTTAGAGCAGGGGTCGGAAAAACTACTTTTTTATTGCAGCAAACTACAACTACTTTATAGAAAATGTAGTTAACTACAACTACAACTACTTGTTTTAAAAAGTAGCGACTACAAACTATTTTTCAAAAGTAGTCACTACTTTGCTATTTTCAGATTTTGTCAAATATTTCAATTTACACTAGGAATGCAAGGGACGTATTAAATAATAAAGTGACCGCTCGTTATATCGCGTCCGCTGTGATGCAATTAAATATTTATGGCATAACGAAGGGCATTAAAAAATTAAGAAAGATAACATACAGTAAAATGATTTGTGTTTGTCTCCAAATTGTTAGTTTATACACACATTTCAAATTTCGTAGCAAAATTAAGAGAGATATTATAATCTAGAAAATTACAGAAGAAAAAACTCTAAATGCAAACAATTAAATAAATCTGTAAATAAAGTAGTACAGAATAATAATTAAAAAAAACAGCGTTAAAATATCATGACATAATAAAGAGTAAATTAGACCAAGTATTAACAGCAAGAAAATTAATTCCTTTGGTATGGGTTAGTAGTTGATTTTAGCAGCAAATGTCAACGAATGTATGATTCATTGGCTATGACTTCATGCGTTGCTATACACTGCAGCTAAGATTTGCCGCTGAGATTTTCAAATTGTTGAGTAGAACAAATTTTGCACAAAAGAAGAACGTGATTTGCAGAATGGCACATTTTTTCCCCAGAAGTAGCGTTAAAAGTAGCGCGGTTCTTGCTACAAACTACTGTTTTTTACATCGCGCTACTCGCTTCACTACATTGTTCAAAATGTACACGCTACACTACAAACTACTGTGAAAAGTAGCAACTGTAGTTTCGCTAATTGTAGCTCTCTACTTCCGACCCGTGGTTTAAAGTTTGGAACGTCTAGTGTTAGATTCATTTGTAATCGTTGCAAAACAGATTGCAGTGAGGATAGTTATTTTAAGCACAACTCAAAAATTATTTAACGGAATGAGCTCTTAATTTGGATTCGGATTTTGTTCGTAGAAGAATGGAACGTTTACTGTTGTACTCGTCAGAACATGGATATTTTTTTTTGAAATACAACTGATAATACCCACAAACTTTATAAAAATTTCAAAAGTATCAAATTTTGAAAATTAATGGTAAGTTTATTTCATCCACGTAATCTTAATTCGTAACTTATTGTGAACACTGTTGTAATTTACACTGCTTTTGTATCTCCAACAATTTAAATAATTTAAGCGCGTTTCAATCTTTTTGGGACAGTCTGTACAAGTAACTCTATATTTAATCTATTACATACATAAAAAAGTTATATTCCGCATCATTTCATTTAAGGGAAAATAATTCCCATTTTACAGGAAGGGACATTTGGACATTACTCAGCCCAACATCTCGGGCTATTTCTGTTCAACACATGAATATGCATGAGAAAGGCATAAGTTTATTCAATGCAAAGTCTCTGAATAACCACTGCTAATTAAAGAATGTTTTGAACAATGCTTAAAAAGTAAATTATTCTTCAAAGTTGTTTTGTTTTTGTGGAAACTGTAGATTTGAGGTTTTCTTTTTGAATATGTAATTCTTCTAAACATATATATATATTTGTATTAAATTAAACAAAAATGATTTATATTTCAATAAAAATCCTTCGAAAATATAAAATTTGGCCAAAATATAAATAAAAGTGAAAATAGTTTTTTTTAAAAACGCGTTTTTCATAGTGTACTTAAAAGAAGAAAATTTTTTTTATACAAAAAAAAGAAAATGGAGGTCACATCAAAAACAGTAAAACACGACGTGTTAATAGAAACAATCTAACAACAACAAAAAAAAGGGTACTCATCCGGTTTGAATGAAAACGTAAAAAGTGTGATTGCTTTTATTTCGCAAATGCTTCTGTTAGAAGAAATACAAGGTCAAAATTACAAGAAAGCCCATAGAAACCAATACTATTTTAGACTGTGTAATGAAGTGTTTTGGAACAAAAGTTTTGTAACACACTATGTAACGACAGAGGAATACTCCTATAAAAGTTTTTATTAGCCCGAATAATCTTTTCAAGACGAAAAAGGAATCGAGGATCCAACCCTTCCTACATGTATACCGAAGAATTTACAGATGCCAGCTACGGGATAGCCCAAATAGAACTTTATTTTTTTTCCTCGTTGCACCTTTTTCTACCAGAGTAGCTGCAGTTTTAAGCACGTAATGAAGCTACTGTTTTTCGCTCCAGTACTTTTAAATACTCTAATCTAGAAATATACCTTAAATGTAACTTTCATTTGTAATTTTCTGATGTAATATAATCTTTCGTTTATTACTCCCAAGTCTCAAATGATTTAGCATAGACGTTTAATTAATAACTTTTCTCGATGCTACAGGGGGAAAAAATGTTTAAGAAACCGCAATGCGTGTTCACCTTATAGAAGCTTGATTATGTGCATTTCTGGAAAATCTAACGATAACTTGTGATGTAAAGAACTTTTGTAAAGAACTTAGGTAAGTGAAAAATTTCACTTACCTAAAAAAGTGAAAAATTTCACTTAGGTAAGTGAAAAATTTCACTTACCTAAGTGAAATTTTTCTTTATCTCTCTATTTCTATGAAGTAATAAACATTAAAGAAGAAGAATACTTTCATAAAACAAATCTTTTAGTAAGATTTTTTACAGTTTTATCCTTACACACTATTATTTACTATTATTACAATTACTATTATTATTATTAATATTTATTATTATTTATCACATATTATTGTTATTACCTCACACTTTAGTATTTATCACCAAATACGAAGTTTGAGTTGAAATAACACTGTTAAAAGAAATTCAAGCTTCATAATAAGCTTCAAAAAACAAGCAATTAAGCTATGAGCGTGTCGAAAACAACTAAAGAAACGAGTGTATTTCCGCATCCGCCTAGATAGCCTTGATAACTTTTACGCACATTGACTATTATTGGACAAAAACTACGTTTGCAATCGAAACTTCGTCTACTCTTATAAGTCAAAGTAGTCGACACATCATAAATTAAGTTAATCGATTGATAGGTAATTAAGGTTGCATATCAATGGCATTATGTTTAAAGAATTGTAACATCAGTAAAATGCATCGGAAATGATTTTTCTCTATAGACCATAATGTAACGGAATTTCCTTTTGTGTGTCCCTGTAAACGAACTATAAATACTAGAGGGCATAATTCATCCAGTTAACCTTATTGATCAAAGCATCTGGTCTGATATTTTAATCAGCTCAACAGAAAAGATCGCAGGTAATGGAACTCCAGTAAACGCTGGATACGTGAATACACTGGAATATTTTTAACACAATTTTTCAAATTGGTGAAGTAATCATACGAGTAGTAAATTTCCAACTGGACGAAAAATGTCCGGGCCAGGATTCGAACCTGGGATCGCTTGGCTGAAGCCGCCACGCTCTACCACTGAGCTATCCCGGTCGAATCTGGCCCGGACATTTTTCGTCCAGTTGGAAATTTACTACTCGTATGATTACTTCACCAATTTGAAAAATTGTGTTAAAAATATTCCAGTATAAATACTACACACTTCCTATTCAATACTGAACATTCTCAGTCATAGTAAACGTAACTAACATATAAAAGTTACACGCAAATCCGAGCAGTATTTACGAGAGTTAATCTCATAAAGATATTTGGATCACGAACAGATGGACAGACAGACAGACAAACCGAATTTATAAACATTTAAAAATTATGTTTGAATGTGTTAAAAGCGTGTAAAAAGAAACTATAAAAGCTAAAAACATACCGCTAAATAGCAGAAAAGAGAGAGGGAGAGAGCAACTGTCATTAACACCCATGCTTTGATCATGACAATGCAAGTGCATAAAAACATTTGTAACTATAAATTGCTTCTGCAACGTGAAAAATTCGGTTTCAAGAGCACTCATTCACCTAATTTAGCACACAATGATTTTTCCTTGTGACAAACAGCTAAAAATAAAATGCGTTGTCACCGATTTAAAAACGCAGAGGAAGCATCAACAGCTAATTGGTCACGTACTTCTGCGACAAGAGATTCCGAATTGTATAAAAATTAAAAAAATAAGCTAATTCAGACGGAAAAATAATTATTGACACTGCAGGCAATTATTTCGAACAGCAATCAAATGTTTTATTTCTATATAGAAATATGTGTTACGTATGTTCTAAAAACTTCTACTTCACTCATTGTACCTCTAACATTTTATCAAAGTAAATTATATATTAATGTTTGAACATAAATTAGTTAAGTTTTAAATTAGAAATTATATATATTTGCATTAAATTTTAAGCATTATTAAGAATTTAAGAAAAGCGGTAATCACATGTCCAAGACATGTGTTTTAAAAATTAATTTTTTCAAATCAAAAGTACTAGTTTTAATTTATAGAAAAGTATTGACTTTAAAGGCGATTACTTTGAACACCATTTAAACGTTTCATTTTTTCACAAAAGTGCTTCTTGTATTAGTTTCTAAAATGGATTAACTGATGTCAAAAGAAAGTTTCAAAATTATAAGTGTAGATTGTCAAAATCTATCGGTGAAAATAAAGTACAGTTGACGTCCTCGTTGTCTATTGAAATTGAGCCGGAAAAGGGATAAATTTAAAACATAATGATTTCATTATTACATTCCTGCGATTTATAATAATATATTTTAATTTAATATACACTAAATTGCCACTAACAACAGGATAAATTTAAGAACTTTCGTTAATTTGGGGTCAGTATAACACAGGCCATAATTCCAAAAAAAATCGTTTAGGCAACATCAGTACTACTTCTGGGAAGACCTTGTTACGTTGCCATAGACTCTGTCAGATTTTGTTCAAATATTGCGAAAAGTTTTGTGGTACGTTGCGGTACGGTTACTTCATCCCGCAGATGGATTTGGGATTATGGTATGGGTCTGCAGTCGATATTTGCTATCTGAATCTCTTCAAATAACTTTTGATTGTTCTCCATTTATTACTTTAAAAAACTGAGCTATTTATAAGGTTAGCTTAGAGCAGAATTGTCTAGGACTGCATGGTGCGCTTCGGCATTCAGGGTTCCAATCGCTAACATAGGAGACCAGTCCAATCTATGAGAAAAAAGCGTTCAACATGACGCCAAATTTCACAGTGGGAACAATGCATGCTGATCAGAAACGCTCACCTGGCAGTCGCCAGCTTTATATACAACCGTTGCACATTGGCCCGGATTGCATTCATAGCGCGAAAAAATATTTCAAGTGCTTTGTTTGCACGCAAAGCATTCTTCAGATAGTTTTATTTTTTAATTGGATCTGATGACCGTATAAGATAAGGTAATGCCAGGACCTTTGTTGGTCGAAATAATTCAGTAATATCTAGTTAACTGATTTTTTGAAAAACATAGACGAAGTTTATTTTGTATCTGCTTCATATTAATTCATTTGTTCTTTAGGTTTCAATACGAGATGCATTTTAAAACTTGAAATTGATCTCTTTATAATCTAAAGCAGGGATCTCCAACGGGGTGCCGGCGTTAGAGGATGCTTTCTTTAAAATCATTTATATTTGCATCAGAGATATTTTTTAAACATGTGAACGTGTATTTCATGCAATAAAAACCAAAAACATACTTTTAAAATTTAATAATACGTTTTTTCCTGATATTTTTTATGACATTTTCTTTGTAAAGTATTGTATAGTGTTATTACGATGATTGAAATTTGTGATATATTTTTTAAATATGTTAAAAAGTAAAATTTAGAAAAATAAGCGTTTTTCACCACTACCCTCCTCCGTGTATGAAAGGTAAGTTTTTATTTCTTTCTTACACTGAGCCATTAGTTGTTTTATAGAAGGGGTAAAAGAAGGTAATTTTCCCTTTCAGACCTTTGGAATTTTAGGTATTTTTTCTCAGTTTGCTTAAAAAAATCGATAACATTGTGCGAATTGATTTCCACCAATGAAAGCTCTTCCCGGCTATTTTTCTGAAACCATATATTGGATTGGTCACTATGATGTCTGTCTTTGTTCTCGTACTTTTTATAAAGATAAATTCATGCCTATAAAATAAGTCAAGGAATATTTTCACGTCCTAAAAACCTAGCACTATCTTTGATTTGCATGTTTTAGGTAGCTTTCATTACAAAAAGTAAAAAGCTACCTATTGCAGCCATTAAGAGGAAAGCAATTCCGGAAAATTTCGGTATATTTTCACCGATAATGACCCCCCCCCCAGACCCCAAAACCACCCTCCGTTCAAATGATGATTTATATATATATCTGATCTATGTCATACGATAGCAATCGTATTTATAAACCGTTTTGGATTAAACTAAGCGTGTGTATTAAGCTCACCAATATTTCGACAGAGGCCAGCTTGGTCCGTCATCTTGTTTCAAAATGAACTAACAGATTCAAAACTAAAAAAAAAATTACAAAAAAAATTGAAATTCAATTCTATTTTTTTTCTTAAGTATTAGGCCATGATACAAGGACTCTGCAGCATTTTATGTTTTGCTTCTATCTTAAAAAATGGCTGAGATATTGCAGTTTGAAATTCTAGTGTGGCTGACCTTTTGAAACAAGACAGCAGATTAAAACAAATCATGGATTAATTTATGAGTTTTAATCAACAGGATATTTCGCAAATTATTATCTTCCATTGTTGTAATCATTTTCCCAATCATACGCATAAAACTATATTAATATGTGTTAACGTCAAATTCTTGCGAAGCTTGGCGACACTTAGCGAAATACGCCAAATTTGGCAACCAAAAATAATTCTCCATGCCTGTAGTTGACTAATTTGCGAATTTCTTTTTAAATTTAGTATTAACGAATCTTCTGTAATTGAGTTCTTTTATTGCATTTTAGCTTGGTGTTTTCGAGTAACATTAACTAAAGTTTTAAAACGAAGATATAGGAAAGCTACCTTTTCCTTCCGGTACCGGCCGGAAGGACTTTTTTAATTACAGAATAGATTAAAGTTTCTGGCACCTCCCATCCAAATATTTTTTATATAGGCTCCTCGCAGAAAAAAATGTATAATTTGATACAACGATTTATGTATTTTTAATTGTTTTTACATGGTTATCCTAAATGATAGGAGCCTTATGTCTAACACTGTGAGATGTATTTGCATTGCATAAGACGTGTGTGAATGGTTACTAATACTGTCAGATAATAGTGTTGTATAGTTTGAGTTTTATTAATAATGGCGCCCTCCATTATTTTCAAAAAGTTGGGGGGTGTGCCCCTGCTTGACTGGAAGGTTGGAAAGGCCTGTTCTAAAGAATACTATAAATCCAGATCAAGATCTGACAGTATGTGTAAGGTTTTGTACATTAATTTAAACGTACAAATTATTAATACGCATATCAATATCTGAAAATATGTGTCAGGTTTTGTACATTAACATAAACGTACAAATTATTAATACGCATAACATTATTCGATAATAATTCAAAAAACATTATACAAATAACAAAACACAGATCATAAACATTAATACAACGTTCCAAAATTTAATATTTTTCGCTCTAAATATTCAAACTGAACCACTGTGCATTGGATTGCCGCTACATGTAGTGTGATTCTTGATTTTACATGATGCTCTTTCATTATATATACTATTCACTGGCGAAGTATTTGAGCCACTGTATTAAGCTGTTCACATGTGCTCACCTATGGAATCCGAGTGCAAGTACACCTCGATGAGTATGTATAATGGTATTAATCATAGATATCTATCAAAATCTGTGGTTATGATATTCAGTGACGTTTGTTGGTTTGATTTCATTGCAATCATAGACATCACCTGTCTCTACCACATAATTTTCACGATTATAGTATCCAGTGGTTTTTGCTACCTTGTTTTAACAATAATACACATGATTTATATATTATTCAAACAACACAGGTACTTGCAACCGCGAAAAACAGGAAACAATATAATTCACTAAGCAGGCTCGTTATTAGGACTTCGCCCTCCAGTTGAAACTAAATAGATTAAGAGAGCGTCTTTACACAATTACGCAAAATAATTTTTAAACATCATTGAGAAAACAATCAATATTTTTGCTTGTTTTGAATTACAAAGCAAGTATCTTCGCAAAAAGAAATTGCAAACATAAAAGGAATATTTAGATCTTTTTATCTAAAATAAGAATCAGTATTATCTATATAAATCACTGGGAAATTGCTTTCTAAACATAGAAAAATTCGTATCAGTATTTATTAGCAGTATCATCAGAAGAGTGAGAAGTTATCCAAAGACATTCCTAGTAATACTGTACATTTCAGCATTCAAGCTATTAAAGAAATTATTTGCTTTTTTCTTCGTATTTTTCTCTCTACGTACCTCCTAAATGATTATATCTTTTTCGTTGGATATTGGGTCATAAAACGAAATGTCTGTCTTCGAGCAATTTGCTCTTCGCAGCAAATAAAAAGAGAGAAAAATGCGAGTATTTTTGAAAGATAATCTTTCATTCTTAAGTAACTTACTTTAAATTTTACACTTAAGTATTCTGATACAGGTAAAAAATATTCGATATTGCTTATGTCATTTATTTTTTTAGTTTAATTATGCCCTGTCGTAGTATTTTGAAATATTAGTATACAATTTATTTATTAGAATCTCTCAAAAAAAGTAACCATCGCTGTCTTTGCCGTAAATGATTTTTTGTGGCCGGAGGTCTTTCTCGTCTAATATTAAAAAAAAAAAAAAAAACTATTCCATATAAAAGTATCAAAATCGGTAGTTTTATAAAGAAATGTTCGATGAATGATTTGAAGAAGACAGTTTTTTAATCGAAGAATTTTTTAAAGATTTATTTAATGTTTAAGTCGGTTAAAAAAGTTTTATAAGCACAAAAACTATGCATAACAATTTAACCATCTTTTACAAGGACATACTTGACAAACATTAACTAATTTTTTGAGTTTTTTTCTTTTTTTTTTTAAATTTCATTATCTGAAGAGAGATTTATTTTATATTTTGAAAAAGTCATTTTTTTACCCATTGCCAAATTTTAAAACTGCGCAAATAATAATATTTCCTTTCAATAAAAAAATTTATTTACACGTGAATAATAAAAACAGAAATAAAACTTTAAAATAATAATTAAATGATCACGTGTTAAAAGCAGTAAATGGAGAAAATTACATCACATTTAAAATGCCCAAAATAATAATATTGCCAGACAGTTTCAATTTAAAAATATATTTACACGAGATATTTATTTCATATTTCGAAAAAGTCTTTTTGCCTATAGTTGCCAAATTTAAACAGCACAAATAATAATATTTCCTTTCAATTAAAAAATGTATTTTCACGCGAATATTAAAAAGAGAAAGAAAACTTTAAAATAATAATTAAATTATTACGCGTTAAAAGCAGTAAATGGAGGATAATTACATCATACTTAAAATGCCCAAAATAATAATATCACCAAACAGTTTCAATTTAAAAATATATTTACACGAGATAATTATTTCATATTTCTAAAAAGTCTTTTTATCTATATAGTTATCAAATTTAAACAACACAAATAATAATATTTCCTTTCAATTAAAAACGTATTTTTATGTGAATATTAAAAAGATAAAGAAAACTTTAGTGAAAATTACGTCATATTTAAAGCGATGCATTTAAAACATCTTATTTAAAACAATTTTCTTATAGCGTCGTTATAAAATTCACTGTTTACTGAGCCATTTTATAAAAACTGATTTTCAAATGTTTAATTGATCTTATTTAATCAATCACGAAAACAGTCGTTAGCTGTGACGATAACAATTGATTCAGCTTTAAAAAGCGAAAAATCTTCCAATCAAAGGTAAATGAATCGTAACTCGATTATAGAAGATCGCTACTGGTCTGGTCGTTTAATTATAATTCAGTCTTCCATAATCTTTTTAAAACCTGAGCAAATTAGCGTGTTTTTAGAGCCTGCGGTGTCTGAAAGATGTTTCGCCAGCTTAGCTCGTAGGGGGCCGAGTACAAATATATAAATATATATATAATGGGGAATCTGAAAAAGCTTCACATTTATTCTTTAGGTTAACCTTTAACTTTTGTGGGCGGTCAGCCACCATATATCCACCATAAAGCTATGGTTAATTAAGTTTAAAGTGTACAACTTTTATTCGTCAAATTATTCTGAAAAAATATTTCCGAATTGTACATGCATGAAAGAAATAAACAACAAATTACCTTGAAATCTGTAATATGTAAAATGCTGCAATATAGTATTATATTTATTGGCAAAGGTTTAAATACGTATAATCACTAATAAGTATGTTTGTCATACACGTGTTTAAAATGTAACTGTTCTTCAAAGAAAACTAGATGGAACCCGTCAAAATTTGACGACAAAAAACTTGATAGTACCATAAAAATAAAATTCATAGCTGCTTTAAAATGTTTGAAACTTTTGCAGAATAATTCAAATAAATAAAAAACCCACTTTGAATTAAAGCTAGGTTGAAGAACAGCAATTGGCCAAGTTTCACTGGCACATGTACTCGCGGAATTTCTTTCATCTGACACATTTAGCGCTGTTGTGCAAGTAAATGGTAAGTGCCCCCTTGGGGAGGGGGAAATGGCGGGATGGACCAAGGAGATGCATAACATGAATAAGCAGTCAAAGACCTTTCAAACGATATGTAACATGAGGGGTGTGTGCAAAATTTTAAAAAGTACCCCCTTGGGGGGGGGGTAAAGTAGGGGATGGACACGGAACATGCATAATATGATTAAGTGGTCACAGACTTTTCCAACGATATATAACATGAGGGTTGTGTGCAAAATTTAGAAAAGTACCTCTTTGGGGAGGGGGGCAAAGCGGGGAGATGGACATCAGAGATATGCATATGATTAAGCAGTCACAGACCTTTCCAACGATATATGACATGAGGGTTGTCTGCAAAATTTAGAAAAGTACCCCCTTGGGGGAGGGGGGGGCAAAGTGGGGAAATGGACATTGGAGATATGCATATGATTAAGCAGTCACAGACCTTTCCAACGATATATGACATGAGGGTTGTCTGCAAAATTTAGAAAAGTACCCCCTTGGGGGAGGGGGGGGGGCAAAGTGGGGAGATGGACATTGGAGATGCATAATATCATTAAGCAGTCGCAGACCTTTCCAACAATATATGACATGAGGGGTGTCAACAAAATTTAGAAAATTGCCCCTCTTAAGGGGGGGGGGAAGTGGCGGGATGGACCACGGAGATGCATAACATGAATAAGCAAAGACCTTTCCAACAATACGTAACATGAAGGGACTGTGCAAAATTTACAAAAGTACCCCTTTGGGGGGGGCAAAGTGGGGGGGATGGACACCGGAGATGCATAATATGATTAAGCGGTCACAGACCTTTTTAACGATATATAACATGAGTGGTATGTGCAAAATTTAGAAAAGTGCCCCAATTGGCGGGGGGGGGGGGGATGGACCACACAGATGCATAACATGAAAAGGCAGTCACAGGCCTTTCGAACGATATATCATATGAGTGGTGTCAACAAAGAAAAGTCTCTGCCCCGTGTAGGCAAAACATACTCCCCCCCGCCGCCATAATTATTGATGCGGACTCATTTTTTAAATTCGTTCGCACCCCTCTTCTCCCGCAAAATGTTGTGAATTTTAAAAACTCCACTTACGAATTTTTTTATACCAAAAGCACTTATGTCCGTCGTCTGCATGCAGAGTTTTGTGCTTACAGACGCCAGACACAACATCACACACACAGACAGACGTTTACCGACATTAATAGTATAGATGATACTCAGTGCCTACACATTTCACCCTTTATAATTCAGCCAATGAGTTGACGGTTGTTCATTTTCAGAAACGAAACAATAATTCTTTAGGATGAATTTTGTTTGTTTGATACACCGTGGCAGAATGCGTGCAATGCAGCGACAGGCGTCACAAACTTTTTAGGGCACCTGCAGACTAAAAACATATAATCAATCTTCGCGGGAAAAAATTCCTAGATTTCGTCAAATGATCACGGGAAAAACACTAATTTCATCAAAGGATCATGTAAAACGTGAATTTTGTTAAAAGGCCACAGAAAAACGCGATTTACACAAAAGATGAGCAAATTTTGTCAAAGAATCGCAAAACAGGAAATTTCACCCAAAGATAGCGCTTTCTTGCCAAACTTCGTCTAAAAATTGCGGAATAAAATGTATTTTATCAAAAAATCGCTGGAAAACGCATATTTCGTTAAAGTATCGCGAGAAAAATGCGAATTTCTTCAAAGATTGCTGAAAAAACGCGAATTTCATCGAAGGATTGCTGAAAATTCATGAATCTTATCAAAAGGCAGCAGAGAAAATGTGATTATTATCAAAGCATTGCGAAAAAAGAAAATTTCGTCTAAGGATCACAGAAAAACGCAAATTTCATAAAAGAATCGTGGAAAATAACGCAAATTTCGTGAAAAAAAAATCGCAGAAAAAACACAAATTTCGTCAAATTATCGCTGAAAAAAAAACACTAATTACGTCATAGGATAGCTGAAAAAATTATGAATCTTGACAAAAAAAAGATACAGAAAAAAATGCGAATTTCATTAAAGAATCACGAAAAAAAATGCGAATTTTGTTAAAGGATTGCGCAAAGAATGTGAGTTTTTTTAAATGTTCGTGTGAAAAATGAAACTGTCTGTTCTGTATTAAAAACAGCACACACACAAACATCTATACAAACCTCAATACACACAAACATATTATAGGCAGGGCTTGAAATTCAATTTTTCCAAAGACGGGAGTCTCCCTACCAACATTTTTAAATGGAGGGGAGTTGTAATGTTTGGGAGGGAGAAAAAAAATCTTTAAACCCCACTATTCTTTTACATGGTATTTAAAGAATTACATTAATGCAGACATGACAAAATACCATTGAAAAAATTAAGTCAACTGAGAATGATTATGTAAAATGTTTATTTTTATTATAAAAAAGGGAAGAAAGTTAAGTTTTATATATGCAGTGTATTTTTCAAGTTCCATTAAATGTGTTAGGCACCCTTAACAATTAGGTTGTTAAATAAATTTCTGACTTTAGATTTTACTTGATTGAGATTCACCGATCGATCGTGGAAAAGACGCAAAGTTCATCAATCTGTCGCAGAAAAAACGCTAAGTTCGTCGATCTGTCACCAAAAAATGCAAAGTTCGTTGATCAGTCGTGGGAAAAAAGCAAATTT
Source organism: Maratus michaelseni (assembly GCA_963931845.1). Taxonomy (NCBI): domain Eukaryota; kingdom Metazoa; phylum Arthropoda; class Arachnida; order Araneae; family Salticidae; genus Maratus; species Maratus michaelseni. The sequence goes on from OZ007594.1 coordinate 252,654,949, forward strand.
CGTCGATCGATTGCAGAATAAACACAAAGTTCGTCGATCTGTCCCCAAAAAACACAAGGATCGTCAATCAGTCGCTTAAAAAACGCAATGTTCGTCTATCTGTCGCAGAAAAAACGCAAAGTTCGTTGATCAGTCGCAGAAAAAAATGCAACGTTCGTCGATCAGTTGCGGAAAAAAGCAAATTTCGTCGATCGATTGCGGAATAAATGCAAAGTTCGTCGATCAGTCAGGGAAGAAAGAAAAATTTCGTCGATCGATTGCGGAATAAACGCAAAGTTCGTCGATATGTCCCCAAAAAACGCAAGGTTCGTCGATCAGTCGCTTAAAAAACGCAATGTTCGTCGATCTGTCGCAGAAAAAACTCAAAGTTCGTTGATCTGTCATGGAAAAAACCACAAAGTTCGTCGATCAGTCGCGGAAAAAACACAAAGTCCGTCAATCGGTTGCGGGGGAAAAAAATCACGAAATTTATCGTTCGGTTGCAGGTAAATTAAATAATGTAAATTTCTCCAAAAATGCTGAAATTTTTTGGGCGGGAGGCTCCCGCTCATGATCTTTTTTGGGCGGGATTTCAAAATTTTCCGCGTGAATCCCGCCCTGAAATTCAAGCCCTGATAGGTATAGTTTTAATCTGAAATAATATACTGAACTTGAACTAACTTTTGAAAAATCGGGTTAACCCAAATCCAACTTGCAGAAACCTACACTCAGTCTGAAATCGACTCGAACCATAAAGACAGTTAACCCAACTTGCAACAAAAATAATTATTTTCTGTGAATTTTCTGATTTTTTCTTTTCTCAGAAATGCTGTAGTCATTTTGTCCCCCAATTTTGCCCTTTACAATTCAGCCAATGAGTGGAGGGGACCAAAGGAGCGTTCCTTATCATAAACGAAAGATGAGATACGTTCGTTTGATGTCGTCGTTGAAAATTTATGGATTTCTATTATTAAAGTAATTTTTTCATTTTACCGTATTTATTTTCTTTTCGTGTTGTATGTATTTTGCTACTTTGAATTTTTTTAAACTAACCCTTTTTTTTTTTTGGAGAGTGAGAGAGAGAGATTTAGTAATTTGGTGACACGAAGTTCAGCAAATTCTTAAAATCCACAAATCGTTTCCAATGTAAACAATGAAATTTACAATTAGGTTGAAAGTGCAAAATTTCAGTTTTTTAAAATTTTCATGTCATTCTGTACACATTTTAATATGTCATTCTGATCATTATACATATTTAGTTATGCATTATTAATTATTTACTTGACCTTTACTTTTAATATTTTAAATATTTCAAACTTACAGCTGAATGTAATTATTGAAACAACATTTGAAATACTGCATTCGAAAAATGAAATTTCAGCTTAGAAACTCGACAATTAAAAAATTTAAAGTAGGAAAGTACTTATGATATAAAAAGAAGAAAAAAAAATACACCAGAATTTATCTGTATTACGAAAGCGGGAGAAATGATTTTCTGTGCTATACGAAAAGATATCCAAATAACTCAATCATGAACATAGAAATAGGTATCGGTTTTTATGTTCAGGTGCACTCAATCCAAACTTGAAACTTTTAAAACGGTCATTGAATGAATGAAATTCATCTCCGCCTTTCACATCCAGAAAACTTGCTGTGTCGCCAATTATGTTTATATTTTATATATATATATATAAATAATAATTCAGGCACTTTTCCGTTATACGGACACCATTGTCGCCAAACATACATACATACATACATTTTGGCATAGTATCCGTATAACAGAAAAGTACTAAAGTTCATGGTTTAAAATCACAATAAAATATCATGAAATTTATTGATTAGTTGTGGGAAAATATCGGGGAAATAATGTGTTTTTCGTGAATTTTTTGTTTTGTTAACAATGTGGTTAGAGAGACAGGGAGAAATCCAGAAAACTTGCTGTGTCGCCAATTATGTTTATATTTTATATATATATATATATATAAATAATAATTCAGGCACTTTTCCGTTATACGTACACCATTGTCGCCAAACATACATACATACATTTACATACATACATACATTTTGGCATAGTGTCCGTATAACAGAAAAGTACTAAAGTTCATGGTTTAAAATCACAATAAAATATCATGAAATTTATTGATTAGTTGTGGGAAAATATCGGGGAAATAATGTGTTTTTGTGAAATTTTTTGTTTTGTGTTGTTGTGTTTAATTGTAAGCATTCATTATAATTTTCAGTGCATTATTAAATTGAAATTTTTGTTTAAAATATGTAAACAAAACAGTGACCAGAAACCTGCACAATTTCTAATATAGATAGATAGATGCATGCATGTAGTACTTTTAATTATTTGGTAAAAATACTGTGATCGTCACTGAGAAAACCTGAATTTAACCTAAAAGTAATTGTCGAGTGTTTAAGCTGAAATTTCATTTTACGAATACAGTATTTCAAATGTTTTAATAATTACATTTAGCTGTAAGTTTGAAATATTAAAAGTAAAGGCCAAGTAAATAATTAATAATGCATAACTAAAAGTAATTGTCGAGTGTTTAAACTAATTTCATTTTACGAATACAGTATTTCAAATGTTTTAATTGTTACATTCAGCTGTAAGTTTGAAATATTAAAAGTAAAGGCCAAGTAAATAATTAATAATGCATAAGTAAAAGTAATTGTCGAGTGTTTAAGCTGAAATTTCATTTTACGAATACAGTATTTCAAATGTTTTAATAGTTACATTCAACTGTAAGTTTGAAATATTAAAAGTAAAGGCCAAGTAAATAATTAATAATGCATAACTAAAAGTAATTGTCGAGTGTTTGTTTACATCGGAAACGATTCGCGGAATTTCGTGCCACGAAATCTCTCTCTCTCTCAAAAAAAGGTTAGTTATAAAAAATTCAAAGTGGTAAAATACATACGACTTAAAAAGAAAATAAATACGGTAAAATGAAAAAATACCTTAATAAAAGAAATCTATAAAGTTTCAACAACCGAACAACCAAATGGAACACATATGCTTCTAGAGAGAGGAAAAAGCCTTCACCTCATTGGCTGGAACATCGCGTCTGAAGATAGTAAAAGCCTCTAGCTGATTAGCTGAATGCTCGCGCATGCGTATAAATAGCATATTTGCACGAAAAACTAAAAAGCAGGTTAGCTTTAAGTATATGGATTAGTGCATTTAGGGTTTTCATTTCTGGCCAGATTTTTTTTTTAACACTGTTAACTCTTTGTATCACCATGTTGCATATCTGCAACATACCCGAAAACCAATGTTATTTTCAAAGTGAGCTTTAAAAGACGATTTTATTGATTGCTGTTGTCTTTAAACACTGAAGTTAACATAAATTGTTTGTAGAATCTCAAGTAAATGGTGATAATGTGTTAATTTTTTATCCCAAAGTTTAATTTATCACTTGAGCTGTTCCACGTGGTTATTGCTAAAATAAACTTTATGAATTAAGTGAAATTAAAAAAACTGGAAGCGTCCAAAAATAGATTTTTCATAAAGGTAAGTTTAAATACTTTATAACTTTGAATTAGAAAATTTATAATACTTATGAAAAATACATAATGATCTTCTTGTTGTAGATATGAAACAAGCGCCTTTTTGTCAATACATTTTTATTTTTATGTTAATTTTTTTTTGTTATTTTTTACATGCTTGAAATAATGTATTCTAACATCTGAGTAAATATTTAAAAAATTGGAGTTGTTGCGCTACAAAGGGTTAAAAAGTCATTTCTGATATCTTAGACGGAATTAAAGAGAAACAAGCGTATGCATTCTAACAAATCATTCTAACAAAACGTTCTAACAGTAAACATGCATTCTAACAGAACATGCTGACAACAAACATACGTATTCTAACACGACATTCCAACAACAAACATATGCATTCTAACGGGTTATTCTATCAACAAACATATGCATTGTAAAAGGAAATTCTAACAACCAACATATGCATTATATTATAGTATTTTTAAGTTGATACGTATTTACATAGAATCTATTATATTGCAAAGCAATGTTTCATTTTAGAATATCATTATTTTTAGAGCGAAGCAACTAAGATGGCGAATACAACCAATTTTAATTTTTGGCTGATATTGAAAAAAAAATACACTTCCATTTTCGTGAAAAGGAAGATAAAAAAAAATTGAATGTGCAATAATCGAAACCTTTCATAGACAAACTCAATACCTTTCATTGAGACCCTGAAAGTACTCGAAACTTAAACTCGGAAACAGAGTAATCCAATAATCAAAAGTGCACTCTTTAAACGTAGATTTCACAAAAGCTGATAGTCTGAGGATCATTTTTGGAAAAGCACTTTGATTTTATTGCTCTATTTCTCTTATAAAAGAAATTGCTTAAGGGAGAAAAGGAAGAAAATGAAAGAAGCCAAAACCCATTCTTTTATAAGATGCGGTACTTGAAATGTCTAACTGTTTCTAGCTGAAATTTAGTTTGTTTTCCAGGATTGTGATAAAGAGAGTAAAATTTGAATCGTTTTTTACGTGCTTTCGGTAGGCTTCATTACATGAGATGCATAATCAAATTTCATGCATAAATACATTGGTTTAGGATCATAATTATCTTATGAAATTTAAATACTAATACACTGGTGATTTCTGTATGTGAAATAGCGGTAGATCTACTGGCAATCATTTACTCAAGTCTTGTATACACTTACAAAAGCAAGGAAAACCGAGATTCTATTAAAAAATCGAGAACCTATTCTGTAAATTTACCATAGACTTTCTATATTTAAAATACGTAATACCTTGTATATTCACTTGTATAAAAATACTGAAGAACTTATAATTTTACTTTAAACAAATGAAAATAGTTGTGGTTTTGCTGTTAATACTGTGAGTGAATTATAACGCATTGTACGCAGGTATTTTGTATTAGTATTCCCCCGAATATTGATCTTTGCCAAATACCGAATACCGAATGTTCGATAAAAGTTTTAACAGAATATTCGGTATTCAGCGGAATATTGAAATTTCAATGTAAATATTTTTTTCATATTGAAAAAAAGAGACAGATATTTCTTAATCTAGGAAAATATAAATATATCACGAACGAAAATAGAAAATAATCTCTTCCGAGTTACTAATGATTCCGAAAAGCGTTCTTATCTTTAGAAACCTCAGAAATCAATATATTTTCGAGATTTAAAGAATCGTTTATAAAAACAAAATTTCTTTTACTGCTGCTGATTTTCGGAAACGTTTCTGGGTAGTTCTTATAGAGTATTAATTATAGTTTTGTCCCGGAATATAAATTTTTCGGATGCTATGAATTCTTAAGTAAAAATTATCATGGTCAAAAAACATATTTTACAGACAAACATGGTAAATTAACAGCATTAACATTAACATTAAAATTAATAATATTTTGTTACTCTTGCACGTATAAATTCGATTACACAGCTGAAAATGTTTACTTGAGAACTGATATCCTAAAAAACGATATTGAGAAAACCTATTAATGCACTATAAAAACTACTCGTAAACGTTTCCGAAAACCAGTGGCATCAAAATAAACTTTGTTTTTATAATGATTCTTTAAATCTCGAAAATATATCGGTTTTTGAGGTTTCTAAAGATGAAATTACAAAATTCCATCTTTACATATATAAATACAGTTAAGTTAAATAAAAAAATGTATAAAGTACTACCGTGATGGATTTTACTCAATCTATAGAGGTTAATAATTTATATGGAAGTAATTATACATAGAAATATCTACCTGAGAGAATCACTGACACCAGGGCTACACTAGATACCGTGCTTGCTCATTTCATTATTATGACGTCACAAATAGTGGCTCGCCGCAACAGCGATTGGCACAAAGGATACAGCGATTGGCACAAAACGATGGGCGCGTCGCTTTGTACCAATCGCTGGTCGCGCGGCGAGCCACTATTTGTGACGTCATGAGAATAAATGAACAGGCCCGGTATCTAGTGTTGCCTTACTGACATGTCACTTTAATGTTCCTCAAAAATTTTAAATTTTATTTTTAGATGAGTTCGTACTTATATAAATACGTAGCATCTATAGTCGTCATCTGGTCCGTCAGTCAGTCCGTCTGCCCGCATATAACAGCGCAAAAACTACCCTACCGAATGGTTTGAAATTTAATATATATAATCCTTGCAGAATTGTGTAAAGTCATTTCATTTTTTATGAAAATCGAATCAAAACTTAAGATATTAATGAAAGTTTTCTTAATTCTATTAAATCCTATCATACATAATCTATATAATAAAAGCGCGAGTCACGTGACTGAGGAGAACAAATACCACTTTTTTTTTCATATGCCAGGTGGACATTTTTATTCAAAATTATTTTTTCAAATAAAATTGCATAAAAGTTACATTTTTAGAAAGATCGTTCAAAAAAGAAAATTGTTCGCTTGAGAGATGAGTTACATAAAAAAATGTATAGATTCTGAGACAACGTCAGTTAAAATTAGGTTAGCAGACTAATATTTATCTCAATATCCATTAAAGTAAATAAACACAAGAGATTCGTTCATCGTAAATCATAGAAATATTAAACCCTGGAGGTAATCATTCGCAAAGCAAGATCAACATTGTGAATTTTAAACGCTGTCTGGTGAAAAAAAAAATTGCATCTGTAAACATGGCATACGTAAGAAAAAATAAAAGCATGTTCAATTCTCTCATAACAGACGATATAATTCATTTCACTGAAATAATAATGATGAGTTTTTTACATTGTAAAAGTAGTTATAGTAAGTACGCACCTTATTTGTCCCGTTTAACGTACAATTTCCAACTTTTTTTTTTTTTTAAATATTTCAATGGTCTCATTTACCTTGAAAAACACAAACAACACGCATTATTGTCACAAAGGTTTCATCTGGAATGCAGAATAGATGGCTGAGTAATGCATAACTAGGACAAAAATAGAATAAACAATTTACTTATTAACTTAAAATATAAGCCATTAATTATTAACGTGAATGAAACAAACATATTTTCTATCTGTTACATTAAATATTGTGTTATAGTCTGTGTTTAGTGAATTCCATTATATTAATTTGAAATGTTATGAAACTAATGACTTCTTTATTACGTTTTCTAGACGGAAGCTTTTAACTATTGATATGGGAAGCTCGTTTTTAAAAAATTAATGCAATTTCTAGACAGCAACATTTAACTATTGATATGCGACACTATTTACATTATACATAACCAAGGTCTGTTATTGTAAAATTGCATTTTTAGTTTTATCATATTTTCCAAGGACGTACCCTAAACAACATAATCAGTGTTGTCAACTCATCAAAGTAGAAAAGGGCTAAAAGTGATGCGAAAAGGATTAAGAAGAGGCTAAATTATTATGACAGCAAAAGCGCGACAGAAGATCAAAATTTCTGTTAAAAACAATGTTTTGCAAAAAGAAATTATTCTGCAAACGAAATATTGAATTAATGTAGGTTACACACATATTATCACTAATTTTCAATAATTAAAATTATTGAAAAATGAAATTGTTTAAAAGCGACCAATCCAGCAATAAAAGAGTCACATAAAAGAAAACAATTGTTCCCTTTTTTAAATTTCAGCACATTAAAATTCAAAATTGTATTGCATATTAATAGGAGTTTATCTGAGAATTGCATAGTTTATAAAACAAGTTATCGATTCAGTTTCACATACACCATATCTTGGGTCATCCGGGAAGTTCTGCGGTTTTGCGGTTTCGTCTAGTATTTTGTCATTTCTGAAAAGGAATGACCTAGATGCGTTAGGTCTCTTCTGCTTACGCTGCATAATTTTTTGTTGTACTGTAACATACTTTTTTTTCAGTGCAGTGAGGACCAAAAATCTCATTTTCGTCACATTATGCTCTTTTATTTTAAGAAAAGTGAAATGCAAGTCAGACTTCTCGCAAAATTTGTGCTGTGTATGAAAGTGTTGTTTCAGATGACGCAGTTCGAACGTGGTTTGAGAAGTTTAAGTGAGGAAATTTTAGCTTCGAAGATGATGCCCGCTCTAGAGGATCATCATCTATAAAGGAGGACCTCTTAAAAGAAGCCATCGCTGAAAATTGACGTTACACAGTTCAGAAAGCTATCACACAGAGTAAATATTCCAAAACGTACAGTGCATGATTTGACAGTTGCTTTGAAGAGGTACTCCTTTACTCTCCTTTATGGTCGTCCAGAACCGATATCATCTTCGAGGATGAAATTTCCGCACTTAACCCATTCGGGACCATGGTATCATATATGCAACCTCAAAAAGAGCATACAGAATTTGTTTTAGGCACCAGTAAAAAATAAAAGTAATATCTGTTTTCTCATATTAGAGCATTTTTGTGATAGTTTAAGTAAAGGTAGCTTTTTTTAAAAAAAGTGGTGCCAAACGTATAAAATTTGTGTAAAAACCGCCTGTCCCGAAGGGGTTAAACTTCTCAAACCTCCTTCGAACTGTGTCAACTGAAACAGCACAAAATACGAGCATATACCATATACATTGCCCATACCATTGTCCATGCCAAGTATTGTCCATATACAGAACAAATTTTATGAGCAGACTGACTAGTATTTTACCTTTCTTGAAAAAAAAAAGGCACAATATGACGAAAATGAACTTTTTGGTTCTCCATTCTTACTGTATGGAAGCAAAAAATGTACCACAAGACAAGTGACGATTATACAATGTAAGCAGAAAAGACCAACGCAAGTAGAATGTACATATCTGGATCATTCAAGGTTATTCCTTATCAGCAGTAGCAAAACAACTGGACAAAGCCGTACTTCCCTGTTAGAAAAACCGCAGAACTTTCCGGATGACCCAATAGCAAGGAGCTTACTCGAACATTTAAAAAAAAAAAATGAAACTGTGTTCAATAAAACTAATCTAGTTTTTATCTGGCCTATATCATCAGTAAATGTAATAAATTACTCTAAACTTTGTCAATTTAACAAATTGTTCATCAAAAATACTTCTAACTTCACACTTTCACTCCAAAAAAAAGACAAATGTTTCTGAATCTACGGAAACTTAATCATAACCACGTACAAAAATGAAAAATAACCTCTTCCGAGTTACCCATGAAAAGTTGTTTTTATTTTTAGAATTATCAGAAGCCAATGTATTTTTGAAGTTTAAAAAAGCATTTATAAAAACAAAGTTTCTTTTGCTACCATCCATTTTCGGAAGCGTTTCCGAGTAGTTTTTATAGTGCATTAATCAGTTTTCTCAAATCAGAATATCATTTTTTAAAGGTTGCTATCAATTCTCAATTAAACATTTTAAGCTGCGTAACGGCATTTATAAATCTAAGGATAACAAAATAATTTTAATCTTAATGCTGATAATTTATCATGTTTTTCTGTAAAATATGTTGTGTTGAACATGAGAATGTTTACTTGAGAATTGAGAGCATCCGAAAAAAAAAAACTATTAACATTAAAAATAGGTGTTCACGTGTTAATGTCTGTACATGTACTTATTTATACATTTTACCAATTTTTTTCAGACATTATTTATAAAGAAGCATGGTTAAAAATTTCCATTAAAAATGTCCTTCATTTAAAAAAATTAAAAGCAGTCGCTAATAAAAACTTCCACCACCTAACAAAAGCGCTTTCACCCCCCGTCACATACACCCCCGGGGGGTGAAAGCGCTTTTATTAGGTGGTGGAAGTTTTTATTAGAGACTGTTTTTAATTTTTTTAAATGAAGGACATTTTTAATGGAAATTTTTAACCATGCTTCTTTATAAATAATGTCTGAAAAAAATTGGTAAAATGTATAAATAAGTAAAAAAAAACTATATTCCAGATTGAGAAAACTCATTAATACATCTATGAAATCTACGAAACCAATCAATGAAATTTTATAATCGAAATTCACACACTGTTAAAAACAAATTAAAACTGTCGAATTCCTTCATAAGAAACCATTAAACCATTTGCGGCCTAGATGGTTAACCACAAAATAGGTTCTTCCCAGGGTTGGTGGCTCACGGAAAATATACCATCTTGTGCTGCGTTTGTAGCCTTGCCAACATGTTATAGTGAGAAAGTTCCAGGCTGAGTATCGTTCCCAAGTTGTTCAGTTGGTAGAACGTCAATGCGCTACACTGATGACCCGGGTTCGAGTCCCGGCTTGGGTACTTTTTCACTATGTTGGCTTTACGTCTATTAAGCAATTAAAATTTGATTATTAGGTTCTTCCGATTCAGTTTCTCCCTCCACTCTCGCACAGTTTTCGCAACGTCGTCCCGACGTCGCAAAAAGTGGCATACTTTATTCCAAACTACAAGAAATCATGATAACGTGGCTGAACGATTGCATTCTAAAGTTGAATTCACCACGCTCATAAACTTATGGCTTGAAATATCTGTAGTTAGAGGCGTTAACACTAGGGGAACACTAGTGTAAACCACCCTACGATCAGCGCGACCTTCAAAGTCTATTTTGTTAAATTCAGATATATAAGTGTCTGTTACTGGTATATTGTTACCTTACATCGTTTTTATATAACTTGGGGTTTTCATTTCTGTTCCTGAAAACTCCTTACGCTATAGTAAAAATTTTTCAGGAGGACAGATTCCATAAGGATTCCATTTTTAAGGACTTTACAGAAATGTAAATAAAGCGATATACAGATTCCATACATTCATCCTAGAATATAGTAGTTTGTTAAGAGCTCAACTGTTTATTCTTTAAACTATACGGGTAAAATATTTTCGAATTGTAAATTAATGTTTAATTTTTAAATAAGTTTACTTGAAATTTATTATACGTAAATTAGGGTAATAAGAGATTACTTTTTATATATTTATATTTATGGACAAATTACATATGGGTATTTGCATGTGATTACGTCATTCACGCGTTTTAAAACATTTGTGCTTAAAAAAAAGAAAGAAAACGCAAGAGTAGGTTTATGAACTTATTTTTGGATAGACTTTCTTTATTTTATACCCATAGTAACTGTAATATATTTGTTAAATTAAATTTCACTCTATTACAATAACTTCATACAAAATTAAAATCAATCAAAAGAAATTTTTTTCCGAAATATGAATTATCCATTATTAAGGTACTTAAAAATTATTTCTGAGAAAATATCCAACGTAATTTATAGTGCACCCATACAAGAGTAAAATAATAAAACAGAATAAGTCTTTTATTATAGTGAATAGAACAAAGTTCTTATAGACGGCGATGTATTTTTTTTTCTTTCTCTCTTTGTTAAAAATTTATTAATTTGAATGCATATTTTGTTAAGCCACGCATGAAAATGAATTTATTAATAAAGCCACGCTTAAATTGAGTTTCATGTTTCTGTCTCTATTGTATTTAGGATTTCAAAGATAAAATACGATTATGCGATTTTTCAATGATATTTTCAGGAGTTATATAAATATTTTGAAAATTATAACTAAACTTACTGGATTATTAAAAGTATTACAATATTAAAAAAAAACAATACAGTGTAGAGGATTAAATAATAATAAAACAGAATTTTGTGAGTTTCAGTACTTTAAAAATTGATAGATTAATTTAAATACTGCGTAAACTAGGGTATCCAACCTGACCTTCCCGGGTTAAAGAACATGGGTGAAAACCTTTTTTTTTTTATTAAAAACTGTAGCAGATTTTTTAAATTTAATATTTTTTAGATTGCCTACCTATATAACAATAAAAAGCATTTATATATAAAAAAAATCAATGGTGCATTCAAATAAAGTTTTGAAATTTATTAAAAGCGATACTTTCGTATTAGCCGCATGTCAGAAGTTAATAACCGACGAAATCGCCAAAAATTACGCTACTTACATCAGCCTATTCGATTCTGATTATTTCAGTGGTTTAAGCTCGTAGTTCGATTACATGTCTGTTAAATTTGTGTTTTATTTACATAATTTTATCATTTTATCTATTTATTGATGAAGTTTTAATTTCGTTATGAAATATTAGCCGGAAACAAATGCTGAACTATTTATATTGTTTTAAATGCAAACGGATTATTTTTCTGTAATCAGGCTGCATGCGGAATAGATAGATTTTTAAAATATTTATGCTTGAAAATAGTTTAAAAACCATAAAAAATTCGTAAATTGAGATGCAGTTTTCAAACAAATTGAATTTGAAAGATTTTTTTCCCCTATTCGATGGTGCAAAAATTGAAATTATGCGATTGTTTAAAAAACAAATTTCAGTAAAAGCAAAATTTATTTGTCAGGTGTTTCTACCGTCAATATGACTCCACCGTTACTTATGGACATGTTTTTGCTTTATAATACAGATACGAAGAGGAAAATACAGAGTTTTATAAATGTAGGATAATGTATAAAATAACTTAGGATACTATATTTAGGATAATACTTAAAATACAATAGAATTAATGTAGATTAGAATACTGCAGATAGCAAAAAACTCATGTAAACCTAAAAGGGCAAACATATAGATTTGAACATTACATTCGATTAAAGATTACATAACAGATTACAGAACATATAGATTAGACACCAGTTGAATGTGATTAAAAAAAAAAACCGCATTTATTTCTAAGTTAAGAATAATACTGAAGATTAAGAGGTAATGAGGGTTTTTAGGATTGAAAAATAAGCATATTTTTGAAGTTTTTTTTTTTTTTATCTATGAGCGAGGTAGAAATATGTAGCTTTATACATAAGACACATATTTTAAACTTTTAAAAACAAAGTTTATGCTAATTTTTATTGAAAAATGCGTCATTTGGACTCGCTTTTTCCCAATGTTATCTAGCGTGTAACATTTCGTGGTGTACAAGAAATTCCACTCAGTGGTTTCATCTGAATCCAATCAAACAAAAAAGACGAGAAAGACATAATTTCCTGTTTGCAATCGATAAAATCGTCTTTTAAAGCTCACTTTGTAAATAACATTGATTTTTGCATATATTGTGCAACACGATGACATAAAGGGAGAAGAAAATTAAGTATTGAATCAAACATGACTAAAATTAACAGATATTGAACCGGACTTTCAACGCTTTGTTTCCTCAATTATGCTCATTTTTCGGATCAGTGATAGTCAAGTTACTGTATGGGAGTACATATAAGTCATTCAAAAAGCGTATGCCAATGAGTCATTTTTTATAGCGATGGTATATTTAAGTCAGCCAATAGTACATATAAGACACGGAGATGGAATTTTAATCATAGCAAGCGTATTTCAAATAAGATTTTGTAGATCCCTTCCCTCACAATCTAAATTATTTTATGACTTTTTGCATACTATTAATCGATATTCACGATTACTACACGATGTATGAATGTCGATAAAAAAGAAAAATGTACTATTTTAGAGGCATAATAATGCACTGTTAAATATTAACATTCAGCAATCAATTTATTAACTTGTGAGGGCTGGGCACGCATGATTTATTTTTTTGGAGGGGGTGAGGGGTGGTCCCCTATAAAAATTGTATAGAGGTTAGTTATTTTATTATGTTTATTTTAGAATCTTGGAATCCTTTTGAGAGCGGTGTTGCACCAAATATCCGGTTGTAAATCAGTGCCTATTAGCATTAATTCTTTCGAATTCAATTCTTTATGAGGAAAAATTACTTTTTAATTAAAAAAAAATAAAAAACTCTCTAAATAACACAAAATAAAGTTTACTAAAATCCAAGAAATATGTGAATAGTTCATTTATTTAACATTAATATGACAATAGGCTACGGAATAATTTTTAAGACGCTTGAAAAATATATTATACTGAAACAGGATTAAATAGATATAATAGCTTTCCAGTATTTTTCTTTTTATTATAAAGAAATAGCTTGACACGTAGCACTTATTTTTAAATTTAAAAAACGGAGAATTTTTTTGAGATAAGTGTCATAATCTATGTAAGTGGACTTTTAAAAACTTTTATTTCTAAATACTGTAACACAAATTAATGGGAGGTTTTACTTTATTGGCCTAAAATTCGCGTGATTTGTACGATTATTTTTTGGTTACAAAGAAGAGAGATACCACCTTCAGACTTTTTGCATTATATTTATTGATATTTCACTTACATATTTCAATCTTTGTGTGTAAAAAAGAAAAAAAGAAAAACAAGGATTGAGCGGCGGGAGTACCTGCAGGTGAGCGCCGCAAATTTCCAATCGGGAGACCTTTTTTCTCCAGTCACAAATAAATTTAGTTGCCAAATTATGAAAGGGCATTACATTTTGTGGAGCTTATTTCAACTTTAGTTTAAAGAAGTGATTTTCGTCACAATGGTAGTCGTTTGAACAAAAATAAGGTTTTTTTTCCCCTTATTTTTTACTTTTTTGCGATCTCGAAAAAATAATAATCAATAGAAATTATACTTTATGGCGGTAAGTTTCAGAAAAAATGATTATCGGCCTTTTAAATAAAAAAATGAAGAAAATCGGTCAAATAGTTCTCGAGAAAAGTTGTCGTCCGGTTTGAAAATTAAGGTTTCGAGAAAAACTAGTTTAAAGTTTTACAATAGTGTTACGTTCAACAAGCGGCAATACGTTTAACGAGCATAGACATCCGCAATTTGATTTTATATATAACTGTTCCAATATCATTATTAAATAAAATTTCACTATTATATTACCTAACGAAAATTCTTACGAAATAATAATTATGCATTATTATGATTTCAAAGATGAAGTACGATTATACAATTTTCCTATAATACTTTTCTTGAGTATTATAAATATTTTGAAAAATATAACTTGACTTATTAACTTACCAAAAATATGGAATTATTTTTTTTTCATCAAAAACTAAGCAGTGTGTAATTAAGTTTAAAAATGAGTCCTGGGAAGATATGGGTTTAGTAAGAGCTTTGACTTTTTTTTTCAAACTAATTAAATTAATCAATCAATTTGTAAAGCATAAAACAGACCCATTTTTTCAATTTTAATTAATTTAAAAATTAAAATACTCTAAACTTTTCATAATTGCATAATAAGTTTTCATGCACTTTAAATTATTATCTCTGAAAAGAGATGATTTCAAAAAAATCATCCTTAAAAAAATCACCTTCGCCAACGAAATTGGCCTTTATTACTTTAGAAAGTGATTGATTTGTTTAATTATTTTCAAATACCAATATCTGATAAGTTCAAGCTTTGAAGTAGTTTAAATTATCGTTTTTCAAAACGAACGATTTTTTTAAACTAAAGAAGTGGTTGTTTATTATTTTATAAACCGCTTTAACTATTTTGTTAACTTCAAGAAAAAAGCGAAAAGTTTTCAGTTAGTAATAGGGTATGATAATGTATAAAACAAATTTAAAGTACAGTGGGATCTCAAAGTCTCAAAATAAATACAAATTCAGTAATTCTAAAAGTACAAATAGTAGCAGTATACAGTTTGTTCAGATAAATAGACGAAAGCATGGGATTTTGTTTCCTGCCACACTCGTTGCATATGCTTCTTACAGCTTACTTTTCTATCATTATTTTACATTTCAAAAGTAAAAATAGTCTTTATGTAATGCTTTTTTGAAATAAGAATAACGACATAACATTTTATGACACCACCTTACTGGACCCAAAATATAAAAAATACATTTTTCATGTATGGATTTTTAAAAAAACTCCTTACATTTATCAAAGCCCTCTTATTAATTTGAAAAACTGAACATTATAAGTGTTGAAATAACAAAGACAAAACTGTTCCCAAAGTTTACGAAGCTGGAGGGGTGAATTGCAAAAACAACTCTTTTCTACTTTATACGTAATAAGATATTATTTTACAAGACTTATTTTTCCCCCTCTCCAGTTGTTTTTCTCGTTTCAAACAAGAAGAGATTTCCTCTAAATTTCCTCCATGCTTCGACTATGCACAAATGTTTATTACTTCGCTCAACAAATACATTTCGAATACCAACATAAAACATTTTCATTTGTTCACTTCAGTTTATTCAAAAAGATTTAAAATTAACTTTCTTGAAAAGAAGAAAGAAAAAGAAGGTGAACATGAAAACTAAGAAAAGAAATATATTACTGTGGTTCTTTTATCAATAATCTTTTTAAAATAAAAAGAAAACAACTTAAGTATAGCAGAATTAAAAAAAAAATTCCCGTTTACGTTAAAGACAAATATTATTTGAACATTGCCTCAGAATGGAAGTTCTTTTCAAAACTTTAAACGCAGAAATAATTTAGATGAAAATACAGATGTAATTTTGTTTTCATAATGTTACAAAAACTGAGTACAGAAATTTGGAATTTATGTTTTAAATAATCTGTAATATTTGACAACAGTTTAAATATTAATTATGTTATTGTAAGCATTATAACTGTAAGCGTTCAGTGATTTGTAGATTAAAAAAAAAGATTCTTGTAAAGAACTGTTTACTTAATAATTTTCTTAAAATTATCGAAGACTTTTGAGATATTATTTAAAAAAATTATTGGGAATAATTTAATTAATTGATTTTATAGGCTCTAATTTTTGTATAAATGTTTGGATAAATTGGAAATTGGATAACAGCATCCGAGGTAATGAAAATGTTATTGTATAACTATTCTAAAGTTGAAATTGCTTCGTGTGTTTTACAGTAAAAAGCTAGTCACTCTGCATACTAAAATATTTAAAACAGAATTTTGATTTTTTTTTCTGAGATTTAAACCTTTATCTTTAGTATAATGGGTTCGAGGCTATTTGTTTGTCCGATATGTACTTTTTTTCATAAAGCATATTTTACTTTCTTTATTTTACATTTTAAAAAATGTTTAAAACAAATAATAAAACAAAATACACTCTTTTATAAACATTCAATGTTTATCTTAAAAATCACATCTAATTTAATGACTGCAATTTATGATTTTTCTAAAACATTTCCGTTACAATACATTAATTTGGCGTGAGTAAGGAACTCGATTACGGAAAACTCATCATCTTTCTTTACGCTTGGTAGAAAGCGCGAGCTAGTGAATTAAAAAAAAATATATTATAGTATTTAAGGTATGACAACAGGAAAGAAAGAAAAAAGCATTGTTTAAACTATCTATTCAGAATTTCTAAATTGATTTCTCAACGTATGATCATAATTTAATTCATATAAAATTATTAATTGATAAAAGAGTATTTTTTGTTAAATTATTACTGTTTATTTTTTTATTTATATTTTATTTTATACTTTTAAATGTTTGAAATAGACAATTGTTGCAGCATTGTGGCTTTTCTTAGTGGGCGTGGTTTGGCTCACAATTAAATGTATTGTTGTTGTAATTCGTGTACAATTTTAACCCTAAAGAATATTTGGCGATTTATCACCTGAGGTGGGCTAAAGGGAAAATACCTTAAAAATAAATTCTAAAAATATTAAAATATTTTATTATCATCGGAAACGTACCTTTGTACAAAATGCTTTTAATTCTACAATATTAGGAATTGAGTTAAAAATCGATTACAAAAAAATTCATATTTCCATATAAAAACCAAGTTCAGTTAAAAGTGTGTAAATAGTCTTTATGTAATGCCTTTTTTTTGTATTAAGGATAACGACATAACATTTTTTGACACCAGTGTACTGCTTATTTTAAGACCCAAAATGTTAAAAAAAGTACATTTTACATGCATAGAATTTTTTTAACTCTCCTGACACGAACGTCTACTGCTTATATATATAAAAGAAAAAAGATATTTTACTGAAACACAGACACTTTTTAAAAATATTTCTAATACTGTATCTGCTTTTTTTAAATAAACTTTCATACGTCATGAGCAAAAATATATTTTTTTAAAACTACTTCAGCTGCTCGTTATTAGAATAGCAATATCTTAAAAAGAGAAATAAAACATATTTCCTCTATCCGAATTTAATGGCTTTCTTTTTATCCATTTTATGTTGATTTTTATTTTGACTGGTATCTGTGCATTTAAAAGTGCTACTTTGAATATTTTTTTTATTAGGCACATTATTTTTTTATAGTCTACGACTACTATAGTTTCGACTACGAGATAACTTTTATTAAACGATTTATATCTTTCTTCTTTTTTGCTGGAGGTTACGTTTAATTTTATGAGCAAATATTTTAGTGCAGTCTCAAAAAGCTTATAATGTGTATCTAATTTATTTTTATTTGAAAAACATTAAGATTAGTGTATTGATTAAAATGCATTCAATTTAGTTTCTTGCATACTTTGTAAGACAATTTTATATGATGATTTATATAAAAAAGTAATTTTTAACAAAAAATTAATAATAATAAAAAAGGACTTAGGATTGTTTTTTATCTTCGTGTTTTTGTAGCAACCTTATATGTTTATCCGCACTACAGTCCTGCATGAATCTGAAAATTTTATTTTCAACCAACCCGAGACTCTTCCCGAACTGCAATCCGAAACCCGGAATCAAAGAAAATTAATTCATATTTTAAAGCAACTATGAAAAAATACTGTTTAAGTAAATCTCTAATATTAATTTTATCTTTTATGTAAAAAAAAGACATATAAATATATTTTTTTATTTATATTAAAATATTTGGTTCCTTTTTCCATTAAATATTATTGTGATTTTCTTTTGAAAAAAAAAAAAGTTTCCAAACCTGAACCGTAAGAATCAAAACCCATTTCGAATCTGACCCTCAGCGAAAAGGTATATTGCCAACCTGATGAGAGTCGTTTGGGTTCGGGTGAACTCGGGTTATCCGGCCTGATGCAGGACTCCACAAAGTTAAGAATTTGCAGCAAACTGTCCTGTCATTTGACCGTTTTTGCAGAAAATGGTTACATAACCGTAATTTAACTATATTCTGACGTATTATTGCTCATTTTATGGTCAGAACAGAATTAACAAAAACGGTCAAATGACTGGACAGTTTGCTGCAAATTTTAACAGCGCAGGACTCAAAGCTCCATTTTTAAAAAATCTCTTTCTTGGCAATATCACTTACAGTCACCTCTCACTTATGCGCGTCTCAATTATACGCGTTTCTCAGTTATACGCGAATTTCGTAAGGTCCCACCACGAGGAATAGAAAATTAATGCTATAGATCTCTCACTTATAAGCGCCACTTTGATTTGTCCCTCTCAGTTATACGCGGAAATAACAGCGAAAATCAAAAACTCCTAGTTAAGTGCGATTTTTTTTTTTAATCTATAAAGAATTTTCGGCACGTGTCGAGGTCAAAAGACCTTTCCGCAAAGCGCCTGAGAGGATGTAGAGGGTGTTTCAATTATTCTAATGATTCCTTCTTTTCTTTCTCTTTCATTTTTATCAAGCCCCGTGCGTGTTCCCTCCCCTCCTTGTCTTTACGGTAGCATCTGGATTATTATTATTATTATTATTATTATTATTATTATTATTATTATTATAATTATTATTTTGGAATAAAAATGAGAAAAAGAAAGTTGACAATTTCGTTCAAAATGGAAGTTATAGAAGCAGCAGAAAATGATCCTAAACTGTCAAAAATAAGTTTAGCTCGAAAATTTGATTTGCCAGAATCAACGCTCAGGGGGATTTTAAAGAACAAGGACTCGATCAAAAAATTGAACAGTGAATATTCTACACAAGCTAAGAAACAATGAAGAATTCAGAATTAAAAATTTGAGATTTTATAAACAACTTTAATTCAATGGTTCAGAGAAATGAGAGTTCCTAATTTACCCATTAATGGTGAGTTATTCAAAGAAAAGACACTCATTTTGTCATCAAAAATGGGAATCTTAGAAAAACTTAAGAAAAAACACGGTTTGACAAATCATTGTCTGAGTGGTGAAAGCGCAACCGTTTCAGATTCAGCTGCCAATGAATGGATCGAAGACCTTCCAATTTTAATTCAAAAGTTTGATTCAAGAAAATTTGCAATTCAAGAAAATTTGGATTCTGGATGCTATGCATATGTTGGTTTCCTATTGGAATAACGTAACAGCCACAACAATTTCTAACTGCTTTAGAAAAGCGGGTTTTGTTCATTCAAAGGATGCTGAAGTTATTCCATTACAGGAAAATTAAAACAACAGCAATGATTTTAACATAGACGAAGAAGAATGGAATAGTATAAACCAAGACTCTCTATCTTTTCAAGATTTCTAGAATGTTGATGAAAACTTAATATCAACTTCAATAAGAGATATTGAAACTGTTTTTGATGACGTGACAGCTGGAAAAAAAGGAAAAGATGATAATAATGATGAAACTGATACTTTAATTGTCCCATCTTATGCTACTGCTTTAGGATCCCTGAACACTTTGAGATGTTACCTTCAATATGTTGATGTAGCATCAAATACAATGATGCACTTTAATGCATTAGAAAAAGTCGTTGTGCAAACGCGGTCTAAGCAAAAGCAAACTAGCATTGATGACTTCTTAACCTAAAAGTGCATGAAGTTTTCTTTTAGAATTGTGTTTTGTTATACTTATATTAAGAATTCGACACCAGAAATTTTAAGATAGATTTTTAACTTTATGTAGTAGCATAATTATGTTATTTTTAGAGGATTAATATTTCTATATGAATATAGTGGTTGCAAAGAACTTGATTTATTTATTAAAAGTTAAATAAAAAGTGTTGCCAATTGGCTACACTATGCACTGTAGGGTTAAAAGAGGACTAATTGGCTTTTTTTTATGTAAGTATATCTTCTTCTATGTAAAATGAAATTTTACGTTTATTGTACTTTTTTAAAACAAAATTTTATAGTGAAAGTATAAGGAATATTTTTAAAGTACACTATACTAATATTACACCACATTTATTTAATAAAATGTTATGAATCATATTTCTTATATTTCAAAATGTTTTTCTTTCACATAATGTGTATAATGTGTATAAAGAATTACCACATACAACATCCTCTCAGTTATGCGCGGTTCTCAGTTATGCGCGATTTTAAATCAATCCCTTCAAACGCGTATAAGTGAGAGGTGACTGTATTTTGACGCACAATAGACGATATTTTAAAACTTTTGAGGTGTGCATGTAAATATATATGTATACACTATATGACTATTCTAAAAACAAAGTAATGTTGTGTGTTTTAACACGGTATAAAAATTTCGTGAAGATTAATAAAATTTTACTAAAGTCTAAGTAAAAAAAGATACGAAACACGACAGACAGACAAACATATTCATAGATCATATAACGGGACTATCTGCAGAAACAGACCTTTCCAAGAAAAAAAAGTATGAAATGTGGAACATCTGTTAAAAAATTATGCGTGGACATACATAGAAATAGAAAAAAGGAAAAATATACAAAAAAACTGTATAACATACTTCGTTGGAGGTCGGTTAAAAAGAGGTCATTGTTTTGAATGCCTGTTTCTATATTAGTGTTTTTTAAACTAACAAAAATTTAATTTAAGTTTATAAACAGTATGAGTAACTCTAATTTCAATTATATTGATAAAAATTCTTTTTATAAATAAATAAAAGATATTACATGCCAATGCATGCGTGAGATGTTTTCGTACTGCAGTCTTTGAGATCATTACCTGATATGTCTATTCATTAACTTTTAATTAATTCCAATTTTTTTTTATGAAACGACATGTTTTAATGAAATCGGAGTGTACTATGATTAAAGCTTGTTCGTAGTCGTTTCGTATAATACACTAGTGTGTAAAACTTAAGCAACACAAAATGCTAATTTCTGAACACGTGAGTACTCAAAAGGAAATTCTATAAAGAGCAAATGTAGAAAAGAGGTACTACCCTAACAGCACGGCCAGTCGATGTGAAGTCCCCTTGACGTCACACATGGTTACAAGTGTCACAATTGCTACGGTGAATCAAAATATGGGATCTTTCACTCGTCTTATTATTACTCTTAAATGATTGTTAACACTGAAAAGTCACTGTGACTGTAGCTTTGTGGTGGGTCACCAGGTGACATTACAATGAAGTCACCTTGTGATTCTCAAGTCACTGTCATTTGAAGTCATTGCGAGCATTGCATTGTGATGAGTCGTCAAATAATGTCGCAATGACCAAATAATGGCGCAATTCAGGTGACTGACACTCTATTGTGAAGTCATCATTGCACTCCTTTGTGAAAAGTCATCAGATGATTTCATTTTCTATCACTTGGGAACTCGTCACAGAACAGCTATCATGATGACTTTACAATGGAGTGTCAAAATGACAGTCACATGAGGGTCACAACACAAAGTGACTTCATTGTAAAGTCACTTGGTGACTCGTCAAAAAGCAGCAATCATGGTGACTGTTGAGTGGAGTGACCAAATGAGAGTAAAAATGAGACGAATGAAAGATATCACATTTCTGTTCATTGTAGTGACTTTGACAATTGTGACCATTTGTGATGTCAAGAAGACTTCACATCGACTGGATGAGCTGTTAGTGTAGTACATCTTTTCTACACTTGCTGTTTATAGAATTTCTTTTTGAGTACTCACGTGTTCAGTGTACTTCAGTGTTCAGAATACTCACGTGTTCAAAAAAGTGTAAAAATTGGATGCTCGTGTCAAAATTTCAGAGTTTGATACAATTTCATTATGAAGATGACCCTTAAGCTTATTTTTTTTGTTAAACATAAATTGAAAGAAGACATAATTTTCAGTCGAATCACTATTTTCGTTTTTTTTCCTTAGACAATTTGTTGATTAAAATGTATGGGGTGTTTTTTGTTTATTTTGACTGACTGTAAAGTAATAGTGTAACGTTTTAGGAAATTACCAAAGTACTTTTAGTAATTAGAAAAAAAAGAACATTATTCTTGTTGGAATAAATAAGACAAAAACGTTTACCAAGTCTACCAAGCTGAAAGGGTAAAACATTTCAAAACTAAAATAGTAAAATTTCAAAATTATTTTACACTTCAAAAGTAAAAAAAAGTCTTTATGTAACGCTTTTTTGGATTATGAACAACGACATAACATTTTTTGACACCAGCATACTGTTTAATTTAAAACCCAAAACATAAAAAAAAAAAAAAATACATTTTATATGCATAGAATTTTTTTTAGCACCAATGCATTATCAAAGCACTTTTATTAATTTGAAATAATTGAACACTACACTTGTTGGAATAAATAAGACAAAAATGTTTACGAAGTCTACCAAGCTGAATGGGTAAACTGCAAAACAACTCTTTTCTACTTTATACATAATAAGATATTATTTAACAAGACTTATTTTTTTCCACTTTCCAGTTGCTTTTCTCGTTTCAAACAAGAAGAGATTTCCTCTAAATTTCCTCCAGGCTTCGACCATACACAAATGTTTATTACTTCGCTCAACAAATACATTTCGAACAAGGAAAATAAAACATTTTCATTTGTTCGTTTCAGTTTATTCAAAAGGTTTAAAATTCACTTTCTTGAAAAAGAAGAAAGAAAAAGGAAGATGAACATGAAGACTAGAAAAGAAATAAATACTGTGGTTCTTTTATCAATAATGTTTTTGAAATGAAAATGAAACAACTTTAAGTATTGCAGATTTTTTAAGTTTTCATGTTCAAGGCGACATGTTATTTGAGCATTGCCTTAGAATGAAAGCTCTTTTTAAATTTTTAAACGCAGAAATATTTCAGATGAAAATAAACATTTAATTATTTTGATAATTTTACAAGAATTAAGTACAAAAGATTGGAATTTATGTTTTAAATGATCTGCAACATTCGACAACAGTTTAAAAAATTATTATTTTGTTTTAAGCATATCAATTCTAAGCACTCAGTGATTTATAGACTTTAAAAACCTTCCCGTAAAAACCTTCCCGTTTTATCCTTCCCGTATTATAATGTTTACTTAATGATTTTCTTAAAATTACAGATGACTTTTAAGGCTTTATTTTAGAAATTTATTGCGCATAATTTAATGAATTGCATTTATAGTCTTTAACTGTCGTATAAATTTGCCGATCATCACGAATTTTGGATATGTTGCACACAGTAATATTTTATTTCTTAACTAGTTGTTACATGAAGCTAAAATATATGGAACCCGATTATAGAAGATTCCCAGTTTTCGTCAATATTGAATTTGGATGGTAATGTAAAAAAAATTGTCAGTTATCGCCAAGTTAGCTTCATTTATGACGATTTTTTTTGCCACAAAATTTGGCAATATTTTGACAATATCATCAAGCTTTGAGAGAATTTGACGCTAGTGGATATGACTGAATAGTTTTAAACGTATGAGAGTTGGAACATGGTCAAAACAATGAAAGAAAATTTGCGAGAAACCATGTTCAGTAATACTGAGAAATTAAACCCGTTTATGGGAGAATACCTTATTTTTAATCTGTTGACTTGTTTCACAATGCCAGCCACTCTAGAATTTCAAATTGCTACATCTCAGCTATTTTGTAAGGTAGAGGTGAAACAAAAATGCTCCAAAAGCCTTGTATTAAGACCAAACACTGAAGAAAAATAATTTTTTAGATTTCTGATTTTTTTTATACATTATTTTAAAATTGAAATTTTTAAGCGGCCGCCATTTTGAAACAAGATAGCGGATGAAGTTGGCCAGTGAACATAGTCAAGACCTTGGTAAGACCAATGCGCATACTCCGACACATCCAAATAGGTTCGTAAATACAAGTGATATCGCATGACAAAAATGATATATATATATAAATCAATATTTGAACAGAATATGGTTTGGGTGTCTGGGAGAGGGGCATAAACGGTGAAAATGCACTTAAATTTTCCGGAATTGCTTTCCTCCGGACGATTGCAATAAGCAGCTTTTTACTTTTTGTAATAGAAGCTACCTAAACGTTTCTGGAATATCACTGAGAATAGGTTATTAATATAGAAGAGTGAGTACCGCTATGAAAATTGTAACAAAGTACATTAGTAGAGTTTTGAAATGCGTGTGTAGACTCGGACTGGCTCGTGGATCGATTCGCCGTCTATCAGGGAATATTTTGCGGTACTAAGTAGATCCATTTTTTTTCTGATTGTACACATATACTTCAGTTTATATACTAAATTTCGTGGTAGATTTGTTTTTATAGCGCTGCCAATTTACAGACGGATAGTACAAGAGAAGAAAAGTTAGTTTCGCAAAGAAATTGAAGACATTTGCAGGAAAGCAAGTCAAAATCATCTACGTTTACGAACGAGTGAGAAAGAAAACATACACTTAATAATTTAAACCGTACATTTGAGGAACAACTTTAGAAAAACAAAGAAATAATGGAATGCAAAATTTTTATGAATTTTATTCAGATCGGAAAACAGAATCTTGCTTTTCGAGGAAATGAAAATGTTTCTAAAACCTTGATAACCTTTCTTGCAGTTGAGGAAATATAAAAAAATTCTATTGTTTTCAAATTGTGATAATTTTTTCAGAATCATGGGACTGGTGTCATTGAGAAGAGTAAATTTACTCAATTATTTTAATAATTTTAGACTACTAAAACGACTACTGTTGTTGAGATTTTTCTGTAGAAATCTTGTATAGTACATAAATATTTAGCATTTAAGAATGTAAAAATAAAATCATGTTTCTTATGGATATAAAATACTTCCTCTCCTTATCCTAAAAGTTTCAAGTGCTTTTAAATGAACTTTCAATCAACTTTATAACATGTAGTACTTTAAGCGGGAAAAAAAAGCATGAATTCTATTTTAAAGTAAACTTTAGTAAAACTTTTTATGTAAATGTTTTGGGAATCTGGCATATCGAATTTTGTGTGTATGTGATTAAGAAGACATCTACAGAAACCATATTTAAAGATGCTATTTTTAATTATCCAGGAGTACAAATCCTATTTATTAACATCGACTGATCAAAGAATTATCATATTGGCATGACTAGCAATAAATTTATTTGTAGAAAAAAGATACATATAGCTTATAAAAAGTATAATAGAAAAATCACAACACTCGCAAGATTATATCAAGAAGAAGCCATCCAAATAAATTTCAATGAAAGCAAAATAATCTTTCCCTCCAATCTAACAAACAAGAGAAACCATTTAACCTTCGTACCCTGTTGAAATTTTACTCAACGTTGATAAAAACATTTCACACCAGAATTTGTTTTAGAAAATTATTTAAGATATTTATCAAACGTAGTTCTCTGTAGCATTTATTTAACATACTTTATGAAAAAAAATCTAGTTCCAATCGAATTAAATAAATTATAGAAGTGGGTCGATTCGACCCATTCAGGGTAGGAAGGTTAATTATAACGCGTGAAAATTCAATATGTAACGGCACGCCATCATTTAACCTACCAAAATTAGGAGAAGAGTTACTCCATGGATACGAGTATGTAAATAAATATCAAAGTAAAAATAAAATAAAATAAAGTGCGAGAATTTATTCAATTGTTTTAGTAGTTTTAGACTATTATAGGCACTACTTTCTGTAGAAGCAATAACAATTTAGTATCTTAAGAATGTATAAAATCATATTCCTTATGGAGACAAAATCCTTTTCCCAAATGTTTCAAGTGTTTTTTCATGAACTTTCAACTACTTTTATAAGATATAATACATTTGAAAAACAATAGCAACAACATAAATCCCAAGCATGAATTTTATTTTAAAGTAAAATAAAGCTTATTTGCTATTTTTACCTTGTTTGGCTTCCACATTGAAATAGAAACATATCGTATCAGAAAGCCAAGTGGAGCTGTTATTGTCAAAAATATAGTCACAGACAGCTCAGACGATTCTACTATCAGTCTTGTATGTTTAAAATTTACTGGGCCATAAAAATTATGCATACAAAATGCGTCTAAAATGTGACCTTAAGTGTGCCTATTGTTATGGTAACCACATGTTTAGTAAATGTCCTAAAAACAAAAAGGAATGTTAAGAAAAGTTGAAAAAATATCCAAAAAATCCTTTTACCAAAGCAATGTTTTCTGCACCAAAATTTAATTGTGATTCTTCTACTTATGCTAAGACGATAAATAATGAAGCTGAAAATTTTACACTAAGTTTTGTAGACGTACAAATAGTAATAATTATATCAGTACCCTTGATATGGTGGTTGAAAAATTAAAAGTTATTGCTGATTTGTTGGAAAAAATTGATTCTACTATTGTAAATCATTACCCGCATTGTACATGATTTATTAATTTCAAAGGGACTATCAATTCCTGCATATAATGATAGCTTGGCTGTATCGGTCGATGGTTTATCCAACGATCCAGTGCAGGATGATTTGTAGTATATTTTTTCCACTGTAATTTTAAATATTTCAACTTTTCATGTTTTTGTTTATTTTCTCACCTTGTAGCATTTTTATATTCTTTTATAATATTTTATAGTATTTGTTACGATATTTTATATCTTTTTCGGCTAGTAAATAAATCTTTGTTATTAACTATTATTAATTATTATTAATTATTATTATTATTTATTATTATTATTAATATTTTTGAGCCTCCAATTTTACTTTTCTGATAGGTTCCTTTAAAACCAAATGCTCGATATGTTTTCAATTTTGTGATTCCTTCATTTTCCCATCAGAAGTAAGGAATTATGGACTCTAGGTGCTCTAAAACGTGTATCTTACAGAGTTTTAAGTTCGAATGTACCAAATTAGTAAATACACTCAAATGAAGGTACCTAATGGTATCTCTGAGGTCGTTAGAGTTGCTGTAAAAATAAAGCAAATACTCAGTTTCTGTGGTGTTCTGCTGCTTCCAGGATTTAGTTAATGTTGATGCTGCTCCTACATTAGCTTTTCTATAGTTATAACTCTTATGTGTGATTTCTTAACATTGATGTGGGATGTGGTAAGTGATTGTCAGTTCTATTTGTAAAACCAATTAAGTTAAATAAAGTATTGCAATTAGATACTTTTAAAAAGTTTTCTTTTTCGTAATATGTCTCTATATCTCTAATCATTCAGACATGCATTGATAATAGGTATGACCACGCACGTAATAGCACTTTAAGACCAGGTATGCAGCCAAAATTAATTTTACTTCTGTTCTTTTTTTGTATTGATCACTCAGAGACGTGTTCAATGGCAGAAGAGGGCGCCGAACAATGTAAGTGGCGCGAGCGAGACTAACGGTAATACACTAATCACGCACTTTCTTTGTCAGTGGCGGTATGAACCGGCACAAAGACGGATGCCTGAATAATGATAAACATGCTCTGGGATGCTGCCTAATAACATAACAGGATATGAAACATCATTATTATAATATTAGTTACAAAATATCAAGTTCTATCTAGAACACCAATTATTAGAAAAAACATTTGTTGAATCCATAAATTGGCCTAACGGATAAAATTTTAGTCAAACGACATGTATGAGAATGTTGTAAACATAGCAATTGCATTGCATAGATTTTATCAGAATATTATAAGTTTAATTTTGCTTTCTTTGTTTCTATATGTTTTTTTTGTTTTTTAAAGCGTTATATGCAAAGGAGTGTGCCTCATTCCACATAGCTCGTGTTTATCACTAATCCTTGTAGCTGTTGCTAATTACGAAATATTAGAATGTAATGAAATATTTTTTTTCAGGAATTTTGAATCAATATATGAATTTTAAATAAATTATGAATTTTTAGCTCTAGTTTTCTAATATATGCATGATACTTTCCAAGACATTTTAGTATATACAATGGCGAAAATTTCAATTTAACTTCCTTTATTTTTCTCCTGCCATACTTGATGAGGCTTCACCGAGTATGTAAATAAAATTTTAGTGTCCTTTTTACCTTATCGCTGTGATCGCAAAATACTTTTCAAAATAAATGGATGTTTGTGATGAACAGAAGAAAAAAAGAGAACATAGCTATACTTCTACCTCTAAATTCCACTAGTTTCCACAAGAAAGAATAGCTCTCATATGGGAAAGTGTTAAAAATAAATTTTTCCATCGGCAGACTCTAAATTTTGAATCAGCTTTAATAAAAGCAACCATAAATTTATAACCCCTTTAATCAATATGCTGCTCTTTTTTTCTCTTTATCGGTGATGGTTCAAAAATATCCTTGGGATGTTAATGGTTCTCTTTGGTATTTTTGTCAATTATCTAATCACGTTTGCCGTTAAAAGCGATAAGTGCAGTTAATCCAATGTGCTGGTAATTTACAGTGGCGTTCTTTTTCTTCGTCAGAGTGACTTTTTCCTTTTTTCCCGGATGGAACTGATAGGTGGATTTACAGCTGCAGCCCTTCGTGACTTGTAATTTGTCACGGCAAATTTCCGTTTTCTGCAGTAAGGTATCGAGGATAGCTGAATAATTTGATAAAAAATAATTTTCAAAGAAGTTCGTAGCTGCTGTTTCAGTTCATAAAATTGATTTTCTTTATGAATTATTTATTTTGAGAACAATTGCATAATTTTGAAATAAAAGAAACATTTATTGAGAATAATTAGTATGTTAAATCCACGCCACAATAACTTACTTTGTAATGCTATTGTAAATGTGTTATTATGATATATATTTTTTTAAATCGTGAAGTCCATTAGTAATGTCGTCAGGAGACAAAAAACTGTAAGTCGCTCTATAATTAACATTGCATATGTATAGCTACAATAATTACTTAGCAGTATAACTGACATTACGTATTTACGAAAACTTGGTTTGATTAAACATCCTGAATTTGAAAGTTAATCATAAGAAATCCTTTATTTTTTATAAACTGCTATAAACCTTATTTTTAGATTTTTGAGAATTTACAAGTTTATAAATGCGATAAAAATGCCAAATTGCTTTTCTTTATGAATTATTTATTTTGAGTATAATTGCATAATTTTAAACTTGGAAAAAAATTATCCGAGAAAAATTAGCATGTACAGTCACGTCATAATAACTTCTTTTGTAATTCTAAATGTGCTATTATGACAACCGTTTTAAGAAATTGTGTAGTGAATTAACAACGTCAGCTTGAAGGAAAATCACTGACAAAATTACTAGCCACTTTATAATTAATTTCACACATGAGTAATATAATATTTACTTTCCGTATAGCTGACATTTGACATTGTATATTTATGCAAACTTGCTCTAAATGCATAATTAATTCTGGTTTTGAAAGTGAAACAAAATAAATTCTTTCATCTTTATAAATTGCGATAGAAACATCGCTTGGGTTTAATTGTTGGAAAAATTTCAATTCCTTAAAAATAAAATGCAAGAAAAATTGCAATATTAATTAAAATTTTTATATAGAACATTGATATAGATACATATGTAATGAGATGCAACTAAATGAACAAACCTTGAGTAAATTATGTAACTTTAAAGAAAAAGTGAGATTAATGTTACCAATCAATCATCTCTGTAAGTAAGGGAATTTTATTCAAGAAGAATGTGGAAACGTTTCTTCATCCACTGCGCTGTCCAGACCTGATTCTAGCCAATTTCTTGAGGTTTTAAAGACTTAACGTTGATTTAAAGTATCATTATTTTAAGATATTGTAAAAGGTAAAAGCAGTTTTGTAGGTCAAGTCAAGTGTCCTAGTAAAGCTACAAAGTGTTTCAACAGTATAGGAACCGTTCTATTCACGTTCAGAGATTTTATTTTAAATAATATTGTTTTGTGGATTTATTGTTTAAAAATTACTTTTCCAGAGTTAATCGCTGTTTTTTTCCCCAACATATTCTGTATGTTAAAAGTTTACACTTTTAAATATAAAATTACATATTTTTTGTTGCACATGACGTCATGTTGTCATTTTCCTTCAAAGGAGAGTTTTATATCTTCGAATTATGTTTTTATACAGATTTTGATTACATAGAGCAAAAAAGCTGAAAAAATTTTCACAATTCTCGTGTAATCATAATTTAATTTTTTTTTAATGAAATATCACATTTTTTCTTGTCTAAACTATGATTTTTGCAGACAAAAGCATTTCCCAAAATTTCATTGACTTTTACATTGCTTATCAGGACACATGTGGAAGAAAATGTAATAGAAATGTATAGATTTAATGAAGCATTTTCTGATTTTAGGAAGAAATTATCCGTTTTGTTTTTTGAGAGAACTTTATTTTTCACATGTGAAAACAGTTTGCAGTTTAAGACTATCCACATAACATCGCAAATAATTCTTTCTCTGTTAACTTTATTACTTTTTGCTTATTATTGTGATTATATTTTGATTAGTTTAGTTAACTGAAACAACTTCAATTCTGTTACCAGAATATTTTTACAGTGAAGTAATTTCTAAATTATACGCAAATTATTCAGCCTTTATTCATGAATGAAAAATAATACTGAGAATTCTAACCAGTGTGAACTGCTTCTCTTAGTTATATGTGAAACTGGAATACTGTAAAAATTAATGTTTTATTTTTCAATTAAAAAATACCAAAACAATTTTCCGAATATTATAACTTAAAATAATTTTAAAAGATATATTGATGATAATGGATCTAATATTATACCTGTTTAATACCTCATGCAACAGCCCTTGAAGTTTTAGATGTTTTATTCTGAAACTGCTGATATACCATCAAATGTTTTAAATGAACGAAAGAAACAGAAGGTTTTACAAATTCGGCCTATGAAAAGTAAATAACTCGTAATGTTTTCCAAATGACTCACTGATGTATTGTTATGGGAATCCCATTGAATAGCTTTTTTTAAAAAACCTTCTAACTGCAGAATTTAAACAAGAAAAAAATCTTCTATTGTAATAAAATTTCATTTAGTGTTACGAGTGCTATTCACACAAAATTTATCCAATATCCTTAGCAATAAATTTGTTTTAATAAACCAGTTATAAGCTAACATCAGTGTGCTTCTGGAAACTCTTTAACATGATCATAGAAGGATGAAAAAAGGACTTTATATTTATAATCGTGCACTTCTCCCTATTTATATCTATTCATTTGTTAAGCAAAGAAATGAATGAACCATCCTTATGTTTATAAATAACATGCACCAGTGTTCGTGAATCAAAGTTAGAAATTAGAAATGAGGGTGTTGACAATTACTGTAAAAAATGGATTTTTTTTTCGTTTTTCCTTTAAAACAGCCAATTTAAGTATCAAGTACTACATTGGACAAACAGCCCTAAAATTTGACCCATTTTGCTTTAGTAAAAAAAAAGACCAATATTCTTGTTTGTAATTTACATTTTAGTTAATTTTAAATTTAAAGTTTCAAAGTTCTACTTACTTATTTTTTCTTAAAGTTATATACAGATTGAACGATTTAAAATCTTTCATGTTTTAAAGATAATTCTAAAACGAGTGACAGGGTAATCCCATATCTTAATATCCTACTTATGAAAACAGTTTTTCTACGCAAACTGGATAATCCAGCGGTTTAGGTTCTATCGTATAGTAAAGTTTTATTTATTAATTTACTCCAATCGGTTTGAGAATATACATATTATCCACTCTGGTGTTTCAGCGTAAAGTTTGGGAATAGGAGGAAACTTAGTCCTAAAATGGAAGGGATATCTTGCATCCAACCAAACCACAATCCTAAAATCCAGTTGTATTATGATATATATATATATATATATATATATATTTTTTTTTTTTCAAAATTTTTGATTTTAATTGATTAAAATGAATCGAGGTTGGCAGCTATGCTTTTGCACATGTCCGAATGATTCATTCAAATAGCGAAAACATTCATTATGCTCATCACTAAATCTATTCTCCAAAGTTTGCTGCAGAGTGATCCTAAAGTCACTAAAGAAATTAGAAATTAATAATGCGATAAGTATAGACAGTTGCGGGATGCGGGTTTTAATAAATACACATGGGATTTTTTTGAAAAAACTCCCAGAATAGGTGCATTTGATTCTAGCATCCTAGCGGTAACTGTAGTGATTTCAAAGCTGCTGCATGTCGCTATTTAATTCCTTATGTGACATAAATTACAGCAGCAATGCTTTTCAACTTGTTGATGACATATGTAATTAATCTAGCAATAAAATTTTTGTTATTAAAACAGTTCCATTTCTTCCTGTATATATTTGTGAAAACTTCATTTTGCTATTCTCTATACTGTCGAATTATTGATTTTTTATTTCTTTTGGATCACTCGGTACAAAGTTACAATACGTAATTTAATAATTCGAATACTTTATATATATGTACGGTCAATATGATTAATCCGGTCGTTATTAAAAATAACCGGTTATTATTAATAATGACCGGACATAGTGGCCGGTTATTATTAATAATAATCGGGTGTAATATTTTCTGTGAACTTCATTTTTCTACTGTCTGTACTTTGGAATTATTTTTACTTCTTTTGTGACTTTCAAATCAATTAGTTACAATACGCTATAATGCATAGTTTAATAATACGAATACTATACATGTAATTTTAATATACTATAAATATATAATACTATACTATTTATGTATACTTTAATTAAACTATAATTGTTTTGTAAATACGAATTTACAGTATCCCAAAAAATTGCATTTTGCTCATTAACAATATAGTTTTCCTAATTTGTACATGAAGTATTTCATAATGGCGTTGTTTCCATATTTAATTACATCCATACAATCCATATAATATTATTAATAATAACCGCGGTCATTATTAATAATAACCGGCCATTATTAATAATAACCGGTCATTATTAATAATAACCGATCATTATTAATAATGACCGGATAAATCATATTAACCGTAACATATATACTACTAATATTATAAAGAAGTGATGTTTGTTTGTGTGTTTGTAGGATGTAATCTCTGGAACTGTCCAGCCGATTTAAAAAATAATTATGACCAAATATTGGTGCCACCATCTCTGCTCTAACAGTGGTATATTTTATGTCAGTACAACAACCCCTAAAGGGGCGCAGAAGTAAAAAACGCTCAAAAATTGAGATTTATGTTATGTTGTTGAAGTTATTTTTAAGATATAAATACCTTTTATGAACGGTTTGTAACAAGTTCGAAATTTAAATGTGTGAAATGAGCGGAAAACGTTCTAAAATACGATTTACTTTTCGATGCTTTGCAGAGTACCCAGCTATTTTTTACTAATGAAATTCATCAAATGGGACATTTAAAATCCCAGTTGTTTTGCTGACTCTTCTGAAACGCTGTACAAATGACTGGCACATCCGAAACGTCACTTGTTGGTGGCAAATAAAATTATTATAGTAATAAAATTTTCCTTATAAAAAAAAACCCATATCTCTCTGTACTTTTCTGTGAACTTCATTTTTCTACTGTCTGTACTTTGGAATTATTTTTACTTCTTTTGTGACTTTCAGATCAATTAGTTATAATACGTTATAATGCGTAATTTAATAATACGAATACTATACATATAATTTTAATATACTATAAATATATAATACTATATACAGGGTGTTTCACAAATGACCCCTAACTTTAAAAATCAATAACCCAGAAACGGTGATAGATAGAAACATGAAACCAGTGGTATGTTTATTAAAAATAATCGTAAGAATCTTATACGCAAATCTCAAGATTTAATTAAAAATAGCACCGATAGATGGCGCTGAGAGCGTTAAGAGTCCTTCTAAAGAGAGTTTAGAAGCATAGAAAGACTAGCCGTCGAAGATTTGGCCATTGAAATCTGACAGTATCACAAAAAATTACATTTTGCTCATTAAATAATATAGTTTTCCTAATTTGTACATGAAGTATTTCATGATGGCGTTGTTTCCATGTTTAATTAAATGAACATAATAAGTGTAAAACACCGATTTTATATTCAAATTTGACAATGTTATAATATTTTTTTTATTTTTTTAATGAAATAAGGGCAAATTAAAGGAAACGATAAATAAGGATAAAATTATGAATGATGACAAGATTTATGAATATTATGCAGTTGATAGTTACCCTTCGTAATCTCAAAATATTGAAATATTTTTAATCATGATGTAATAAGTCTTAATAAGTTAAAAAAATAAAATCATCCACTTACCATTTGTAACACAATTATGATATATGTTGTTCTTAATTAAATTTTAAGGCACATTTTGTTTGATTTGGTTTTTAAATTATAAGTATAAAAATAATTTTCATAAATTATAGGATATTTTGCAATAGTTGAAAATAACAAAATAAAAACATTTTAACACTTATATTTCTTAAAATACTGTTCATAATGTTATATAAGTTTCCCTTCTTGTTTATGGGGATGGGGGGGGGGGGAGTGTACAGTTTCTAAAACAGTATATTGTCAATTATCTGCGTTGAAACCCGATGTTTTACATTTGCATTGCATAAAATGTTTTGATTTGTGGTGAAATAAAAGCGTCTAATTAAAAAAGGAGCCTTTGGCAAAAAGTTTTAATATATATTTTATTAAACTTCTTAAAATGAATAAGAAATTATGTTGACAATGTATACTAAATGAAAATTACGAAAATTACATGTTATCAATTAATTGATTTAAATGCAGTTTTAGTAAAACATTACAATTTTCTTATTGAAAACGCACAATGTCAATGACATGTCATGTCATTTTCAAAAGTCATTTATGAAAAATATTTTATCTTTTGAATATCTAGCTTCTTATTTCGGAGTTAGTAGAGAAACGACATTGTTTCGGCGCACTTATTTTAAAATATTTCAATTTTATGACTTAAAATGCTTGCTTTCCTTTTAAAAAGATATTTCATCTGCTAAAACATTCCGCTTTTAGAGCCTTTGAGAACAGTAGTCATATCCAGAAATCATTACATCGTAGTTTTTTTTCTAATAAGTAATCTAACAGATTGGATTAAACAAAAATAAATTTCTTCTCCTTGCATTTAACAACAGAATTATTTCCCTATATTTAGGAAATTTAAAGAAGAAACTCTGATTTTCAACTAATTATTTCGAAAAGATGGCACTTAAAACTTTCCACAAGGCCACTAAATGCGAAATGATTGAGCGAGATAAAATGACATTTTTGGAAGCATTTATTATATTCATAAATCTGAAATATTTTTTAATAAGTTGACCCAAATGACGTCATTTGTCATTTGTGTACAATTTTGTAAAAATTACTACACCAGCTCAGAAATTAGAAGTCAGATCTTAAAAGAAAGCAATGCTTTTAACAACTGAAGCAATGACAGTGTGCATTTTTGTCGAATAAACTCTTAAACTACGTTTCAAATATGGTTTATTACTTGAAATTCATAATTTAATAAAATTAATATTATAGTCTTTTCTAAATGTATAGGAAAATTAAATTTTATTAACCCCCAAAGAATCAAAAGATCTCATGCTATTTAAATGCAACACAACACATCGGGTTGCTATGCCAGCTAGTTTCTATGAAAAAAAAAATTACTTTTTGATTTTAATGAGAAAATGGCATCAATAAACATACAATAATTCTCATTGTTTAACTTTTTATACCTTTTTTCACAAAATTGGGATAACCTAATTTCCACCATTACAGAAATTACATTAAAAATTAAAAGGAAGTTAATGTTTTGGAAATTATTTTTAATTTAGAAATTTAGAGCTATTATAACATTGTGCTATCCTTAGGGAAAATGGATATTAATTTCAACTGACAATTTGTAATGTTCTGGAAAAAATAGATTTGAAATATATACATACAAACTTACAAACATATTTTAATATATAAGATATAATAATATAGTATTATTACGGTAACACATTAATAATTAAATGGCAAAACTGAATGAACATTTTTGTGATTACGTCTTTAATCGAATAATTCGGTTTAAAATAAAGACCAAGTAGCCGAATTTTCAGCCATCTAATGCATAGTTAATTACTGTCTCAGTAAATAAACACATACCCAGTTAAACACGGGAATATCAACCATTTTTGAAAAAAAACTTTCAATCGATTTTAAATTTTAAGTAAACGTTGTAACCTAGAACGTGACTTCAGAATGCCAAATCAAGATTTCTGCAATATCTTCAGAAAACTTGGCAGTAATCCAAAAAGGATGCACATTATTCAGTTTTTGAGAAGAAAAAAATATTATCAATACACATTTTTCTCTTAATTAATTCATAATCTTTTTTACAGACGTTTATTCAGAATCTCAAAAACTGTATACATGCGAAAGATTGAAGAAATCAAAAGACAGAAGTCAAGGTCAAAATATTGAAAACTGAAGATAATGAACGTGTTTTCTATGAACATTTTGTATATCAAAGTTCATTGATAGAGATTCCCAGGGTTGTACACATTTATTAGTTTTATTTACTTATACCTAAGGAATACTATCCTGAGCAAAATTTTTAATCTCGGATTTCGGAAATGTCTAAATCAGGGATTCTAAAAAATCGAAATTCAGAATTTCGTCATACTGTTAATGAAAGATAATGTTAACAATAAGAATTGTTGTTATTGTATTACTAAACTTATATTACAATTATCTTCTTTTGTCGAAATTTAAATAAGAACAATGATTATATGTTAATACAAGATTCTTATACATTCTATATACAATATTTAATACATGGTTATATTTTAATACAAGATATCTTATACACTGAAAGAAAACTTAAACCGCCTTCATCTAGAACGAATGAATAGTCATTTTCTAAATCCCTAAACTAGAAATATAGATTTCCGAGTTATGCGAATAAGGTAAACAAATAAACTGAATAGACGAAATGATCGAGAATTTCTAGTCTATAGTTTTCTAGGTGATGACACTTTATATTATGAATCGTTTGAATTGCGAGAAATTATCACTTGATTTCTGGAATAAATTCATAAACTAGAATTATAATTACTAAAACTAACTGCTTGTGTTCACATTTATTTGCAGGGATTTTTAAATAAGTTTGACCACGATAATATAGGAAAACGCTCTTGAATTTGAATAGGGGAGACTAGAATTCTCTAGCAATGGGAGCTAGAAAAGGATGACATGGAACTATGTTTTTAAGAGACACAATTTATTTTCTAGATGCCAGCGGAATAATTTTTTTTCAGTGCACATTCTATACAAGATTTAATACATGCTTATATTTAATTACAAGATTCATTCAATATAAAGTGATAAAAAAATGCACAATTTCTTTTTTTAAAATACGCCGAAGCCCGAAAAAGTTATGTGAAGTATTTTATGATAATTTATTAATTATAAATTTGAGGATAGATCCATAAATATATATATGTGACTTATTGACTGACATACTAGCGGGAGGGTCGATCTAAAACAGAGCAATTTTTAATTCTATTATAATTTTCCATTCAACCTTCCCATACCAATATCTGAAGGATCGCGTACCAGAACTGGTATGTTTACCATAGTTTGGGAACTCCTGGTCCAAATGAAATCGCGACATCGGACTGATGACGGAATTTTAGATTTTCTTTTTCTGCATATTATGCATTTTTCCTTCAACAACAACAAAAAAAGTGTTGTTATCTCATTGGAAAGTTACCTTATATAAAGATATATTTTACATTTCAAAATAAAATAATTAATATATTTTTAAATAATTTAATTCTACAGTAAAATAATACCCTTTATTTTGCGAAAAATGAGGAAAATATCAATTTTCTAACTTTTCGCTTAAAATAAATTAAGACATCCGTAGTGTAATCTACATCGTAAAATAAGACAAATGTTTCTTAATCTACGAAAATATAATATAGCTAGGAAAGAAAATATATAATAATAACTTCCGACTTACCCATGATTCCGCAAAAGCGTTCGTTATTATTAAAAACCCAGGAACCAATATATTTTAGAGATTAAACAATCATTTATAAAAACAAAGTTCCTTTTGCTGCCACGGACATTCAGAAACGTTTCCGAGTAGTTTTTATATGTATTAATAAGTTTTATGAAAACCAAAACTTTTTTTTATTATGCTATTAATTCTCAATTACATATTTTCGGCTGCGTAATTGAACTTATACTTGCAAGAGTAACAAAATAAAACTATTTTTAATATTAATGTTAACACTGTTAATTTATCACGAAATATGTTTGTTGAACATGAAAATGTTTAGTTATGAATTATTAGCATACGAAAAACGTATATTTCGGAGTGAAAAAACTGGTTAATACGATATAAAATCTACTCCGAAAATCAGTGGAAGCAAAAGAAACGCTTTTTTTATAGCAACATTACCAGAATTAGAGGCAATTAAAGTGCCAAGGTGTTTTTTCAAAGTGAACGTTAAATCTGTGGTGCTGAACGGTTACGCAGATGCTTCTTCTAAGGCGTACGGTGCAGTCATATATATTCAAACTATCTCTAACACTAATGAACTATCTAGTCAACTTTTTTGCAGCAAGTCCCGTGTTGCTCCGACGAAAGTAATGACAATTCCTAGATTGGAATTAGCTGCATGTCTTCTTCTGACAAAATTGACTAACAAGGTCTTAGAGGCCTTAAAACAACCTCTCGACTCCGTCCAGTTGTTCTCTGATTCAACTATAGCACTAGCTTGGATTGAAACTTCTCCAAATTTGTTAAAGACATTTGTGTGCAACAGAGTGTCGCAAATTCAGCAGTTATCAAAAAACTGTAAGTGGTCTTACATTCCATCCGAGAGCAATCCAGCTGACATGGTTTCTAGGGGACTTGACGTAAAAGCTCTTGCTGCTAGTGAACTGTGGTGGCAAGGTTCACAACTTTCAACTGTTAGTGAACAATCTTTAGAGACTATTCGTAATCTAGATATTCTGTGTGACAATTTATATGTGAATGAACTGAAATCTCCTGCTAAAATGACTCTTTTGAACATTAATGACTCTAATTTTATGAATGATTTATTTAATTTAACTAATAATTTTTTGAAATTAATTAGAATTCTAGCCTTTATTTATAGATTTATTAGAAATTGTAAGGAGCGCGATAAATTAAAGGGTCCTCTTTCTGCCAACGAGATCCAGAAATCATAAATTTACTTATTGAAATACATTCAGGTAAAGTATTTTACACATGAAATTGATGCCTTGAAAAAAGGTTCTTCAGTCCCTCCTGCAAGTGGGAGACTCTCACATGCGAACATACATTATAAAAGCAAATATCCCATAGTTTTGCCAGCAAAGGATAGGTTAACTAAACTTATTTTTCAATACTATCATCTTCTTGATTTTCATGTAGGACCCCAGGCTCTTTTGAATACTGTACGTCTAAAATATTGGCCACTTAGCGGCAGAAACATTGCACGTAAGGTTGTGCATGAATGTGTACAATGCTTCAAAGATAAGCCCATAATGGATAACCAGCTGATGGGGGATCTCCCTCCTGAGAGAGTAATACCTAGCTCTCCCTTTTCTAATGTCGGATTAGATCTATGTGGACCCTTTGAAATAAAATACAAGGGCCAGAGAAAGGGTACCCTCCAAAAAATCTATGTAACTATATTTGTATGTATGGTCACTAAGGCTGTACACTTGGATTTCGTTTCAGACTTAACATCTGAAGCAATAATTGCTACTTTAAAGCGATTTTTCTCTCGTCGTGGGAAAAGTTCAACAATTTTTAGCGACAACGCTACAAATTTTGTTGGGGTTTCAGCAGAACTTAAGCGTCTACGAAAACTTATGAATAGCGAAGAAATCTCTAACCTTTTGGCATCAGAGGGCATCTGCTGGAAATTTTCTCCTCCTAGAGCACCCAACTTCGGTGGCCTTTGGGAAGCGGGAGTTAAAGCATTTAAATATCATTTTAAGAGAGTAGTGGGTTCAGCTCATTTTACGTTAGAGGAATTTCTAACGGTAATTGCACAAATCGAGGGCATATTAAATTCGCGGCCACTTTCTCCTTTGTCGACAGATGCCGACAGTTTTGAAGTATTGACTCCTGGTCACTTCCTCATAGGAAGACCGCTTAATGTGCTTCCAGAGCCAAATTTAATTGAGGTAAAGGATAACTTATTAAACAAATGGCAAAGAACACAAAAAATGGTGCAAATTATATGGAAGCGTTGGCAGAATAATTATCTTAGTTACTTACAACAACGAAACAAATGGCTATTCAAAAAGCCAAATATTTTGCCAGGTATGTTGGTATTAGTAAAGGAATCACAACTTCCTATTTGCACTTGGTCTCTAGGCCGTATTACTAAGGTAATCCCAGGTGCTGACGGACATGTCAGAGTAGTAGAGGTACGAACCGCGAAGGGCATTTTTAAAAGATCTGTATCTAAAATTAGTATTTTGCCCATGATAGATAATGAAATTAATGCTCAGTAACTATTTAATATTTTTTTTTATTATTATTATTCTTAATTGTATATTTATTGTGATGGTTTTAATTGCTTATAGTTGTAATTGTATCATGTTGTTTTCTTTATTATCTGTGTTACATTTGTTATATATTGAAATACTTGTATTATTTCAACGCCGGGCGGGATGTTCCGTATCTATTGGCGATGGAACATTCCCCCCCCCCCTCTTTTTTGTTTCTGGAAACCCGTTAATGTAAAATTGTGTGTGAAGCAGGTGTGCTCGGAACTCGCTGGCGACAAGCCGCCGTTGCTGTCTTCTCTTCATCGTATTTATTAACTAAATAAATACTATAGCATTTGATACAGTCCACTTTGTTCTAAGTATTCGCACAACTAGTACAAACCTCCGCACAGATGATGTCGAAAATATAATATAAAATACTCAAATAATAATAAAAATAGTTCAAAAAGTTTCGAGTCCACTTAATTTTAAAATATGACATCGTAACAGTAGTCAACAGTCATTTTGTATCTGATTTGTAATAAACTTTTTTTTATGTATTTTTACATGTAGAATCCGAATCTGTAACAAAGTTTCTATCACGTAATGGTTCTATAAAATTTTAGAATGCAATTTTTACATAAATGGTAAAATACGTGGTGAAATGTAAATTATAATTTACACTTTTGTGGTCAAATAATGAGGAAATGACTATGTAGGTTAAAAACTTTATTTAGAAGCAGTCTAACATCAATAAGGACATCACCCCATTTTGAAAAACAAAATTGTTAATATTAACAGATATATAAATATTTGGAACTCAGTGATTTCAGCTGGTCATTTTTTGTTAAATAGTGCACTGTTGACTTTACGTAATTGGTGTGGTATCTAATAAATGTGACGCGATGGAGATCATCTAGTTATTCTACCAAATTCAGCACCCTAAAATTAGTTAATTTCACCATTTACAAACCAGTTACAGACAAAATGTTAAAATTTGTTGACTAATTTATCCTTCTTTTTTTTCAGAAGTCAATTAAACATATCAATCATTATGTTTGTGAAATTAATGTATTTGCGTCAAATCTACTGACATTAAGAATATTTTATACGCCCGAAATAAAACAATTTATACATCTGCTAATAGCTTTTGTTGTTAAAAAGGTTAAGATAATTGAAACCATTGAAGGTTTTTAAAAATCATGTTTTTTGTTCTAATCTGTTTGCTTTCATAATGGATGATTTCTTCAAATCGAGGAACATTAACTGCTATAATTGGAATATTCGTCGATCGAACATCATTATGTGGATTCCAGAACAAGACCCACTTTTTCCCACCCTGGTCACTGTTCTATTTAAAACAAAATTATCAATGTGGTAAGAAAAAATAAATAGATATATTGGGAATAGATACAA
Source organism: Maratus michaelseni (assembly GCA_963931845.1). Classification (NCBI taxonomy): domain Eukaryota; kingdom Metazoa; phylum Arthropoda; class Arachnida; order Araneae; family Salticidae; genus Maratus; species Maratus michaelseni. Next base: position 252,697,375 of record OZ007594.1, read on the forward strand.
ATGAGGTAATGAATAATGGCCGTCTACAGTCGTAATGTCCTTTGAATTGTGTGGTTGTTTTTTAACGAAAGCTTTGGGTTATACATAAAAGATCAAGCATGAGGCCGAGATTATTGAAGAATCAAAGGAGACTCAAATTATTAAAATGTTTCATTAAACACGTACAAAAAAAGATATGATCGATGACATGTCTCTCTTTTAATAATTCAGTTTTGTATAATAGAGAAAGCATTAGAAAAAGAAAAATTATTCAAAAGGACTTGAATGGAAGGAAATTGATTCTTATTGATTCAATGATTATCAATTTATTTTAGCACATTCTTGCACAATTTGCATCAGTTTTCCTGATGAAAGACTTTTATTGCTTAAAAAGAAGGTTTAGAACATAAACTGTAAAGAAAGGCAGAAGATTTCTTTGATATAGAAGAAACGAAGAAAGTGCAGTCAACACCGCAGCAAGTCTATTTGGCGCCTGATGTGAAACAAAACAAAGTTTGTTTCTGCTTCTAGATATCGTCGGCACATCGGCAGTAATGACGGACGGTGCCAATTAGGCGTCTTGATGCTTGGTGCCGGCCGCACCACTCACATCACCCTTGATGCTGCTCTTTAATCAGTGCAATGTCGAAGTTACTCATGATGAACATGAAGTACTAGGACCTCAAACATAATAATGTTAAGATCGCGTCGCGACTTTGAATAAATAACCGGCGTAGAACCATACTAATGAAGCATCATATACAAACAATAAACCGAAAACATCACCAACAAAGTGTCTTACTACTATGCTTATACTAATATTATAAAAAAGTAACGTTTGTTTTGTTTTTGTTTGTTTGTTTGTAGGAGTTATCTCTAGAACTACCGAACCGATTTCAAAAGTGATGGTGGCAAATTGATGGTGACAATCCCTGCAGTAACATAGGCTATATTTTATGTTGGTTCCACTCGCCCCAAGGGGGGTGCAAGAGCGAAACCTTTCTAAAATTGCGATTTTTGTAATACTAAAGGAGTGAGAACATTGAAATTTGGCATGGTAATTACTTATAAGATGTAAATGCTCTCTAAGAACATATTATTAAAAAATTTGAATTTGAAAAGGGTGAAATGGAGGAAAAGCGTTCTAAATTACGATTTCTATGGAATTGTTAAGGATAGAAATTTGAAATTTGACATGACTGCTACTTTTAACACGCAAATGCACGCACAACACTGTTTTGTTTAAAAAAATCGAAATTTAAAAGGGTGCAGGAGAAAAAAAAAGTTCCAAATTACGGTTTTTATAATTCTGAAAGGATTAGAAAATTGAAATTTGGCATGACGGTTACTTTTAAGATAAAAGTGCTCCTGAAGAACAGTTTCTAAAAAAATATGAAGTTTAAAAGATTCAAATGAGAGAAAAGCGTTCTAAATTATGATTTACATAGAATTGTTAAGGATAGAAACTTGAAATTTGGCATGACTGCTATTTTTAAGACGCACTCAAAACACTGTTTTCTTTTAATTGAAATTTAAAAGGGTTTCGAAGTAAATAAGTTTCTTAAATACGATTTTGTGATACTTGAAAGGACTAGAAACTTGAAATATAGCATGGCTTTTACATTAAAGATAAAAACGCACTCTAAGAATAGTTTCTAAAAAAATTAGAAATTTAAAAGTGTGAAATGAGCGGAAAGCGTTCTAAAAGCGTTCTAAATTATGATTGTAGTTGTTTAGCCGTGATCAAATATGTAAGTTATATGTAGCCAAAAATCAGTTTTGTAAAAAATGACTCCCAGTATTTTGAATTAAAGTAGACATCTTACTAATACAAATACGGTTTATTATGATGAAGTTGAGACCAGGTTCTGTTACACACAAGTCGCCGGCCTGCAAATATTGCAATATGAGGAGAAGGCTTAAGTTTTCACGCAGAGTCATCAAAGGCAGGTGGCGAGAGAGTGAATACCATTACACAATTTCTTTTGTGATTACAGTGAAGGCATGGCGATAATTACATAACACCAGTTAGCCAAATAACGTACTGTTTTTGCGAGAACAATGTGACACGAGACAGGTGGTGATTGTCCGTTAATGATAAGCCTATGGGAGAGAGATGATAAGGAAAATTATGAATTTAAGCGCCACAGAGGAGATATGGAATTTTGGTAAACCAGCGAAACCGCATATTACATTTCTCATAAGGTTGCCTTATAGAATTGAGAGCCGGCGTTAGAAATAGTAGTGGGACGTTACAGATATTATATGAAAGACATCTGGACAACTGAGAAAAATGTAATATGTAAAAGAAGTGAAACCTTAACGAACAAAAGTGTAGCAAAAGAATCTGACTAAAGTTTGACTGCCTACCGAAAAGAGTGAGTTACAATGAGAATAAATTATTTTTCTTTCTTTTTTTTTTTTGTTTAATGGAGCGATTTATGCGGTGAGGAAAAGATTCCGAAAGAATTAAAGAAAGCTTAATAAAAGAGAAATACAGGGAGTAGCTAGATTTTATAACACGAAAAATAAAATATATGTGAAGAGGATTTAACTTCACATATGGAATTGTTAAGGAGAGAAACTGACATGGCTGCAACTTTTAAGACACAAATGCTGGCTTAGAGCATTTTTCTAAAAATTCGAAATTTAAAAGGTTTCAGGAGCAAAAAATGCTCTAAAATTTTGATTTACGTATTTCAGTTAGTATAGAAGCCTGGAGTTCGGCATGGTGGTTACATTTAAGATGTAGATGCTCACTAAGAACTTTTTATAAACATTCGGAATTTAAAAGGGTAAAATGAGCGAAAAAATGTTTTAAAAATACTCTAAATTATCATTTATTTGGAACTGATAAGCCTAGAATGTTGAAATTTGGCGTGACTGTTACTCTAGAGATGTAAATGCTGGCTCAGAACACTTTTTTAAAAATTCAAAATTTAAAAGGGTACAGGAGTAAAACACGTTCTAAAATTGCGATTTATGCTATACAGTTGGCACAGAAGCTTGAAAATTGATATGGTGGTTACATTTAAAATGTAAATGCTCGCTGAAAAATTCGAAATTTTAAGGATGAAATGAGCGGTAAACGTTCTAAATTACGATTTAGTTGGATTTATTCGGGTTAGAAACTTGAAAATTTGTATAGTGATTACTTTTAAGATTCAGATGGACAGTAAATACAGTTAATTAAAAATTAAAAATTTAAAGGTGTGAAATGAACTGAAAACGTTCTTAATTACGGTTTATTCAGAATTGTTACGGATAAAAACTTTTCGGCATGTCTGTTATGGTTAAGACGTAAATGTTAGCACGGAACAGTTTTACAAAATTCGAAATTTAAAAGTGTGCAGAAGCAATGCTAAACTAAAAAATTGAAATTTAGCATGGTGGATATTTTAAAGGTGTGAGTGCAGGCTAAAAACGTTTTCTAAAAAATAAGAAATTGAAAAGGGTGAAATGAGCAGAAAGCATTCTAAAAACCTTCTAAAATATGATTTATCTGAAATTGTTAGGGATAGGTACTTGAAATTTTACATGGCTGTTACTTCAGATATATAAATTCATCCGCAGAACAGTTTTTAAAGATTTAGAATTTTAAAAGTAGGCAGGAACAAAATATGTTCTAAAATTACGATTTCTGTGATGTAGTTGTTATAGAAGCATGAAATTTGGCATGGCGATTACATTTAAGATGCAAATTCTCGCTAAGGACGCTTTCTAAAAATTACTAAATATTAAAAATGAAATGAGAGGAAAAACTTCAAAATACATTCTAAATTACCATTTATTTGAAATTAATTTTAGCCCTTCTCATTCATTAAAGTCTCATGCAGCATAAGAATGAAGTTTACTCAAAATGTGGCTTGATTAGTAAGTTTTGAACTATCTGTGGCAGTAAAATTTCCTGTAATGAAAATAGGCACACAAATACCACTTGGCATATTTCAACAATTACGCGAGCAAAGCTACGGGTTTTGCTAGTTGTAATATAAATGAAGAAGCAGACGAATTAATAGAACCGTACCATAGAGGTGCCACCTAGGTCATAGAAGTGCCTAAGACTATTTACGTCTTCCAAAGCCTATTTCGGAAGAGCCTATTACTATATGTTTATGTTAGGCATATTTAGGAAACATTTTTTACACCACGAGAAAGAATGATGAAAAGGACCAGTCACAATCCTCAAATACATTTCCAAGGATTATGGTAATTTTTCTGAAATCAAAAAGATCTTTTGTGAAGCCTAGTTGTTTCTGATTGTCCTTTTTAATTGTTTGTTCCCTTTGTAATTTTTGAAAATAAGGGTTTTCCAGAATTGCAGATGACTACGAGATTACACTAAATTTTCGTAAAAGATTATTCTATCGCAGAAAATGTTTCCGCCATTTTTTTACCTTATTATCCGTTCTTATTTAAAAGTTCATTAACTATATAATTTCCTGTATTTACAAAAGTAACAGTCGACAGAAGATAATGTTTCAGCCTTCTTTTTTTATCTTATTATTATTTCCTATTTACAAGTTTATTAACTATATAATTGCTATATTTACAAAAGTAACAGACGACAGCAGATTAAATAACCGCATCTGAACTATTCATGTAAAATATACTTAATTCCCGACAAAAATAATTTTTACAACTGCTGATGCATTCTGTTGTTGAAATGGGTGAAACACCAAAGAACATATTATTATTATCATTATTTTTTTTATTCTAATTTGTTTGTTCTAATAATGGATGATTTATTTAAATCGATGAGCATCAGCCGCTATAGTTGGAATATTTGTCGATTACAGAACATGACCTGTTATTACACACGCTGGTCACTGTTCTATTTCATCCAAATGTATCAATGTGGTGAGAAAAAAAGAAATATATGTATTAGGAATAGATACAAATGAGGTAATGAATAATGGTCATCTACAGTCGTAATGTCCTTTGAATTGTGTGGTTTTTTTAACAAAAGCTTTAGATTATATATAAAAGAAGATCAAGCGTGAGGCCGAGATTATTGAAGGTTCCAAGAAGACTCAATTGCCAGGAAGTTTCGTTAAACACGTAAAAAAACAGATATGATTAATGACATGCCTTTCTCTTTCAGCTTTGTATGAGTGAGAAAGCATCAGGAAATGCAAAAATAACAAAAAGCAATTAAATGGGAGGCAATTGGTTCTTATTGATTTAATGATTATCAATTTATTTTAGCACATTCTTACTCCATTTTCATCAATTTGTCTGATTCATCACTTTTTCTGCTTTAAAAAACGAAAACAAAAAACGTTTAGAAGATACACTGTAAAAAAAAAAAAAAACGAAGAATATTTATTTGATATAGAAGAAAGGTTTCAGAAAATTCAGTGTTATGTCGAAGTCATTCATATTCAGCAAACATTTTCTATACCACACGAAACAATTTCGAGAGGGGCCAGTCAAAACCTTCGAAATACATTTCCGAAGTTTACAGTAATCTTTCTGAATTCAGAAGGACCTTTTGGGAAACCTAATTGCATCTGATTGTCGTTTCTAATTGTTTGTTTCCTTTGCTAGTTTTGAAGATAAGGGTTTTCCAGAATGGTAAATAACTGTGACATTGTACTAAATTTTCGCAAATGTTTCTTCAATATAGAAAATGTTTCAGCCATTTTTTACATTATAGCCTTGTTTTATTTGCAAATTCATTAAATGCACAATTTCACATACATACGAAAGCAATAGAAAGTAAGTCAACAGCACAATAAATAACTGCATCGATCTAATAACGTCAAATATACTTAATTCTTGAAAAAATATAAATTTTACAGTGCTAATGCGTTCTGTTTTTAAAAAAAAGATGAAACATCAATGAGCACATTATTATTATTTTTTTGTTCTAACCTGTTTGTTCTAATAATGGATGGTTTATCCAGTGAGAAGAATATCAACCGTTATAAATTGGAATATTTTTCGATCGAACATCATTATGTCGATTGCAGAACGTGGCCCATTATTTTTCACTCTGGTCACTATTCTATTTCAACCAAACACATCACTGTGGTGAGAAGAAAAGAGAAGTAATTGTATTGGAAATAGATATAAATGAAGTAATGAATAATGGTCGTTTGTAATCGTAATGTCCTTTGAATTGTGTGGTTGTTTTTTTGCAAAAACCACGGGTTATAGTACATAAAGGAATCAAGTGCGAATGTTAAGACTATTGAAGTTTCTAAGAACACTTAATTACCAAGAAGTTTCATTAAACTACTTGCACAAAAGATATGACCAGTTTTATAACAGAGAGAGAAAGCATAAGAAAATAAAAAATAACGTATAGAACTTATAAAGACGGCTATTGATTCTTACTATGTTAATGATTTTTAATATATTATATAAAGTTTTCAATTAATGAAATATTTTCAAGATTATTTGAAACATGCTCACAACAAGAGATGGTAAAGTGGTACACTCCAGATCGCCACTTGCGACCAAATTTTTTATCTGGAAATTAATTTATTACTCTATGTTCATATTAGTCATATTCTGAAAAAAAATTCTTACACCACGAGAAAGAATATTGAGAAGGACCAGTCACAATACTCAAATAAGTTTCCGAACTTTATGGTAATTTCTCTGAAATCAAAAGGATCATTTGTGAAGCCTAGTTGCTTCTAATTATTTGTTCCCTTTGCAATTTCTAAAAATAAGGGTTTTTCAGAATTGCATACCGCATATGGACTTTTAATGCATTATGTGTTTTTTAAACTGCTTATTTAGAAATCTCATTTCATTGTATGAAAAAAAATTAAATTTCTTTCAAATATTCTGTTATCGTTATAAAGGGTTGCATAATATATTCTGCTGCATGATTTTTCGTCCTCATTTCATATTACCCAAAGACTTAAAGTTTCCATGCATTTTAGAGAATGATTCTCTTGAGCATAATGTTTTCCATTGACGTAATTTTCTTTACTGTGAAACGTACTGCATTCACTTTCCTTAAGTTTACCCGGCATGTTTGAATTTGAAAGGCATTTAAAAGCTTTCTTTGAACATTTGAATTCATTTCAAATTGTTGTAACTGATCAAAGTAAAGTTCAGGTGTACCGAAAAACTCAGTGTTGCAAGTTTTTACCATTAATTAATTCTATTAATAGCATAAAAATAATAAAATAAACGAAAATACAGAGGCGATTTCTATTTTATTGCAGAAAACCCATAACTACTCAGGGTAAAATTTATTTCTTATTTACACCTCCTCTGAACCTTCATAAATTGACTAATATAGAATCTGATATAGAGATTTGTCGTTCACAGTAAAAAAAATTTTCAGTCAGTAAAATTTCCGTATTTTTAGGGATTTTTATTTTAAAGTTTCGTTATTTTGTAATTTTTGCTAAGGATTTTTTTTTTTTTTTTTTTTTATCCCTTAAAAGAATTTCCTTATTTTGCCCGTACAATTTCGGCATTTTTACGGCATTTTTTTTTCTATGATGAAATGATTTCGTAGATGTGTCAAAAACTAACCAATATAGATTTAAGACCCTGACAAATAATAGTGCTAAAAATTTCGTTAATTTGTAATTTTTTCTAATATATATATTTTTTAATTTTCTAAAATGCTTTTGCTTTTTTTGCTCGTACAAATTCGGTATTTTTACGGAATTTTTTTTTTTTTATTATTTACGATGAAATGATTTCGTGGCTGTGTAAAAAAGTAGCCAATATCGATTTAAGACCATGACAAATAACAGTACTAAAATTTTTGCTAATTTGTAATTATTTTTTAACACTTTAAAAAATGTTTATATTTTGGCAGTACAATTTCCGGATTTTGATCCTTTGGTAGTACAATTTCTAGATTTATATCCATGGCAGTGTAATAATAAAAAATAAATCCTACAAATGTAGAGAAAATGGATATTTAACATAATCTATCAATTGTACTTTCAAACCATATACCCAATACTTTTTGACTCATTCACGAAATCAGTTTCATCGGGAAAAAAAATTCCATAAAAAACAGGAAACTGTGCTGGCAATCAATGATATTTTTGTTAATTATGTTTACATTCTGGAATTTTGTTGAAAAAAATATCTATTTTTATCTTGGTTACACAGTTTTTCTTATATAAAATTTAATTTAATTTAATTTATTGCTAACTTTGATTTAATAATTATAACTTTATAAGATTCATACCAAACTCAACTCATTAAACACGTAACCAAATTTTTCCTCTAGTATCAATTTAATCAATATGAACTTATTAAGCTCTTGAAACACAGTTTAAAGCTTACGGCTCCGCAAATCACAGCGGATAGATCCTTTCAACCTGCCTTGTTAATCCTATATATATGTACTTTGGTCAGCCACATTGTACTATTATTTGAATAATTCCTCTGAAAATAAATTGATAACTTTTGAACTATTCTTTTTTATCTGAGTACTTTATAATACCTTTTTGACATATTATTAAATGATTTTACTATAAAAAATGTAAAAAAAAAAAAATGCAATTCCTGTGGTGAAATTAAAAAAAAATAAGAAAGTTTTAAAACCTTAGTTCTCCTACAATTTTGAAATTTTTGAAACACCCTCCATGCTTTTCTGACAAATGTGTTCTATAACGTTAGGGATCAAATTTCCAAAAAGTTAATTAGTTTAAAATATATAAATAAAACGCCATGACATAAACAACAACAAAACAATATACAGTAAAAATGACTATTTACTTAATATTTTGATTAAAAAAATAAACGATATTACTGAAATCCTATCTCTAATTTTATGAAATGCACTTTTAAGGATCGTAAAAAAATGTAATCAGTCAATTGAAAATTATATGTTGAAGTTTTATCATTTTGATTTTACTGATATATTGAAGTAACACAAATTGAGAAAAGGCATGTAAAGATTTGTAAAGAAAACTCTGAATGATTGAAATGGGGGAAGCAGTAGAAAGTCCTTTTCACATATTTATAACCAAGGGTTTACAAATTTGATAAACTCTGGTAGCCGGAAAAAAATTCTAGCAGCCAGTAAAAAATATTTACCACCCCCTCCTTCTTCGTCATTCATTTTCAAAAAGCACAAAAGTTTTTATGAATTAATTGAGGAAAAATAATAACAGGCATTGTTTAGAATTATTAGTTACATAGTTTAGAAAGATAATATAAACTAAGTTTTCTAATGAAACTTATCAAAATCATATATCTTAAAAAAAAAAAAAATACTGCAAAGAGTGAATTATCCGGCATGTTTGGAAAATGCTGATTGCTTCAAATATCTGCGTAGTTGAATGCTACAAAATCTATATCTGCTGAGGAGCGCATCGACGAAATAGTGAAGCAGGAAACAAGTTTTCGCTTATTTTTCTGCCGAAGTCTCAAATAATTCTGATTTGATTATTTTAAAAATTACATTTGATGAACTTACTTTTGCCAAATTAAAAACAAAAGTTAAAAATATTTTTTGTGTGAATATAGTTTCAAAGATTACTTTTTAATATTGGGAAAGGGGGAGGGGGTGGCATTTGTGCCTACTTCGAGAAAGCTTAGGTCAATTTTTGTACAAAAAAGAAACAACAATAAAAAACCCATTAGATTAAATAACTTGGTCACCAGATAAAAATATTTGGTCGCCATTGGCGACTTGGCGACCGTATTTGTCAAGCACTGTTTATAACTATTGGGAGGAAACATATTTATAATTAGTGATAGAATATACTAGGGATATTTAAATACATTTTAAGCAAAAAAGGTCTGAATGCTTTTAAAAGCAGATTCTGAAATGGTAGGGAATGGGAAGCAATATCAATTAATAAATTTCCCGTTTTTTAAACGCTTTTACTATTATATAAGCAATACATGGAAATTAATATATTGGATAAGTAATTATCCTAACGAAAAATTAAAAAATATTTTTAATGACTTGAAAGCGTAGATTTTTTTAATCCTAAGTCTCTTTTTCTGTATATGGTTGGACATGTTTAAAAAAATTAAATTGAAGTCAATAGTAGAAAATATTCGTAAACATAAACATTTAGGGAATTTTTTGTATCATCTAGTCACAATCAAATAACTACCGATTCCATAAAATTCTTGTACGTTTTCTCCAACAATAACAATCTAAAACAAATTGATTTCATCTTTTAAAAAATATTGACAGTCTACAACTTACAATCGATATTAATGAACATTTGGCCATTCTTTGAGTAAAACAGTGCCAGTGTTGTTCTCTATAAATCTCAACTTTCGATCTTGTAACTGAATTGAACGTAAAATGCTGTATAAGGAAATTGGATTTTTTCCTTCGTCCCATTTAGAAAATGACAACACAGGAGAAGTAGCGATAAACATGATTATCAAGCAAAATAAATATCTCTCTCTATTTTTCATTATTTTTTTTAAGAAGGAAAAATACAGTTGCAAAGAGAAATACGAATACTCTTTAGAGTGAGAAATAAACGACTAAAAGTGAAAAAAGTCATCTTTTTACATTAGATCTACTTTTAAAATTTCTATTCCGTAAACAGTTTGATAAACTGTTTTAAGTACTTAAAGCAGAAATTTATTTTTAAACAGGATATATAAATAAAAAAAAAATTAAGCAACACGCTTGAATACCAAAATGTATGCATAGTCGTCGACATTTGACTTTGTAGGCGAAATTGGAACAAAATCGGTTTCTATCAATTTTAGAGTTGCTAATTTTGATATATATATAATAAATTAGATTGTACACTAAAAAATAAAAAAAAATGTTGTTTTTACAGTATAATACTGGCACCCCAGCTGCCAGTATTAAACCGTAAAATGAACATAGTAAAATAAGCAGTAATACGCTATCGCGTATGCACGGCAGCGTATTACTGTTTATTACTGTTAATTGTACGGTATAATACTGGCAACTGGGGTGTCAGTATTATACTGTAAAAACAACATTTTTTTTTTGCAGTGTACAGACTGCAACAAAACTGTCAGTCAGCTGACGCACCAGCGGGGATTGGGTTTCCATAGCAACGTCGCAAATCCCTCTGCCAAGTGAAATAAGTGGAATCCCGATTACGAATATTACCCTGACTCAGGAGCAGTCATCACTAATAGAAATGCCAGCTATTTAATTTGGCATGGTTATATTACATAGTTACGAGTATGGTAGTAAACAATAAAGTAAATATGAAAGAAAATAACGTGAGTAATCCAAGAGAGAACGTGTAAAACGTGAATGATGGCTTTTCCAGTCATTGCATTGTGGATTGTGCAACTGTATATTTCTCATTTGTCTTGAAAAAGGCTTCGGTGAAGCCGAAATATGTAGACAGTTTAGACATAAAAACTTCTTTACTGTTTTTATGGTTTTTATTTAGCGCCTTTTAGCAATTAATGAAATGTATATCATCTCCGGATGTTCGGATTTGTTATACATTTAAAATAGGTTCGTTAGATATGTAATTTCAATCAAAGACGTATAAGATAATTTCACCCCTGGACCCCGCCTGTGATAAGGTACGGCTCTGAAAGTATTTAAGTATGCGTTGTCATTGACAATAAACGTCTGGACAAAAATTCAGCACAATCGGTTTACTACAGATTTGGTTTCAATCTAAAAAGTAAATGGATGTTTTTTTCCTGGGACGTTCTCCTTGCTGAGGTACGGTTCTAACAATACATGAATATTGCATTGTCAACGAAGAAGAACTTGAGTACAACAAACCTTGTTGAGGTACGGCTCTAATAATACATGAATCTTGCATTGTCAACGACAAAGAACATGAGTACAACATTTGAACAAAATCGGATCGTTAGATATATGATTTAAAATAAAACGTAAAACAATGTTTTTAGCTCTGGACCCTTCCCCCCCCCCTCCACTCTTGAGGTAGCCTTGATAATGGATGAATATTGCATTCTCACTGACAATGAACTTGGGTTCAAAATTTACGAAAAATTGGTTAGGCAACAGTGGGTATAAAATCGTCTGAAAGATTTGACCCCGACTCACAACAAACGAAGTTAAATAAAGATATTTCAAAATGCTGCTTTTGCAAATTTTTAAATTGAATTTTGTATATTCAATCTCTTCTCTCAGGTCTTCAATTTTATTCCATTGAATTAACTATCAGAAATACATATTTAAAACACATATAATAATTTTCTAATTGTAAAATAATTCTAACATATATTAAATAAAACATAGTAGCTATAACTCAATCAGTGCTGTTGAATGCACATAAATTAAGGAATATATATAAAAATAATAGCCCCCGTTATATATCTCTTCGTTATATCGCCTCTTGTGATATATCGCTCTTTTTACCACCTAAAAAGAAAATAAAACTTTGAAAAGGTGATGAAAAATTACAGGAAGCGATACTAAAGAACTATATAAAACATGATTCGATGAATTTTTTAGTATAGGTACAGCACTTAGAATACATAGTGTGGAAGACGGCTACAAAATAGTACTAAATAATTTAAACCGATAAATGTAGAACGATGCTGAAAAGATAACGGGTCGATCGCAGCGACATCTTCTAGCAGTGACGTAGACAGGGTGGAGGTCAAGATGGTTTGGATATCACTAATTTTATAAAAATATGTTTACCTTATCTAATCGGAGAATTTTCTGCGATATTGAACACGAAGAAAACTTTATAATATTAGTGGTTTCCAGAGCATTTGGACCCCCTCTCTGGCTACTCCACTGTCTGCTAGCTCTTTTCAGTGCAAACATTGTATAAGAATCGAACTGAGAAAACGTTTCAGCTGGTGGTAAATATTTTAAATAATTAAATTATACCCTATTTCCTTTGACTTGGATAGTGATTGTCATAAGCTTTGAAAATATGAATGATATTGATCATGGCCAAACAACGTGATACGCATTGTTTTGTGCCTGGTTGCTGTACTCGATACAAGACAGCAAACTAGAAACTATCCCTATTTCGCATACCAAAGGATGAATCACTGCTAGAAGAGTGGAAAAGATTAATTCCCTGATATGATAAGAAAACTAACTTCAAAATCAGTTACATCTGAAATATACAGTTACAAGAAGATTTTATTAACAGAAATTATGTTCATGTTGTCAATAGTGAAACGGTCACTTTTGCTAGAGGTAAATCCATTTTTAGATGTCGCTGCGATCGCCCTATTATTGTACCGCATCGTTGCACATTTATCAGCTACAATTTTTTAGCACTTTTTTAAGCATTACCAGTTTGGCTTTTTATACATTCCGAAATGTCGCATTCATACCAGAAATTCCCTATAATGTTCTTTTAGTTACTTAATGGCAGATATTTCGTGACTTCTTAAAGTAAAAACACTTGTTTCAGAATTTCCGGTTTGAATTCGAAAATTTTGAATTAAAAAACCGTTTTCCACACTATGTATTCTAGGCGCTGTAGTATAGGACAAGCTAAATTTCTTGGTTTGAAATTACTGGAAAGAGACTATTCAGCAAATACTGGAAAGAGACCAGCGTTCCAAAGGTTGAAAAAAAAACCGGGTTTATTCCCGGTAGTAAATTGGGTTTCTTGGGAGGGAAGTTTTGAAAATTCCTGGGAGTTTTCAAAAAGTTTTTACATTCTTTTAAGGATTTCAATTTTAATCTTCTATGGATACTTAATGATGTTTTACACATTTATTTAGGCAATTTATTTAAAAAACACATTCAAAATTATTGTAATTAAAACGAAGTGCATCAGTTGAACATAATAATAATTAGAAATTTTAAGTTTAATAATTATTATTATGAGAATTTTTTAATGCATTGATGCTATTTAAAAAACTTGTAATTCTGAGTATAAAGCAGAAAGGAGAATTTACATGCATACTTAAAAAAAAATGTTTATAATAAATTGTTTGCTAGAAAACATAAAAAAAATAAATCAAATATAAATGCCCCAAGCTATCCCCTTTCGAAAATATATTGAAGAGTATGAGTGATGAAAACGAACAGGAACAACTAAGCTTTCATTAAAAATGCTTTATGCAGAATTGATTGATACTATATTTGTTATATTCCATGTATTAGGCCTAACTTCAATTTTAAAAATGACTGCGGTCTGGTTTACTCTCAAAATTCTCAATAATCCCCAAAGTTTCGAGTTTATTTATGCCCCTGAAAATCTGTGGGTTTTTCGTGACTGTAACTACAATTATGTGTTCATATTTACAGTAGTGATCCAAACTTTGAAGCACTTGCTGATGGTAAATTTAATGCAGAAGTGAGAAGATATGATAATAGTAATGACGTATGCAGTAATGATCAAAATGACGAGTCGACAATGAATAGGGGTGCAGTGGAACCGGAACGCCTTTCTGGTATTCTTTTGAAATAATAATAATAATAAAATGTATTTTAAGATAATTTTTTTAACTCTTATCTGTCTTGATTTTACTTTAACACTAAATATTCTTTGTTACTGTATTTCTTAATAAAATGTATTACAGCTTCCTTTAGTGGCGAATCCTGCTACCAAGTCTGGACATGCTTTAATAACTTTTGTACCCTGGAGTTCTCCCGCACAGCTTCCATCGCTTTATTTAATCGTGAAAACTTCATAGAAAACTTCATAGAAAACTTTCTAAAAATGAGCATACCTTTTTTGAATAGGAGGATATGTCCCTGACTTTCCTAAATGTTTTGTTGCAATTTCATAATAGATGTTACATTTTTAAGCTAAATATTTTAACGATAAAAAGTTGCAGTGGACTTTAAAATTGTTTGATTTGATTCTAACCATCACTTCTCTTTATTAGTAATCTGTTTTTAACCTAGTATGAATTGATAAAAAATTACCTAAATTTAAAAAAATCTAACCGTACGAAAATGGACCTTTGTTTTGGACATCAATAAGCAAATTACGACAGTATGGGTTGCTAAAAAATTACTAATAATCTAATTAGTGGAAAAAAAAGTTAGACACTTGACATGGAAAAGGTAAATTTGCTTCATAGCAATGTAAACATCTTAATGTATGTGCATTTTAATAACATTGTCATGTAGCCAACACACTGTTAAAAATATGCAGCAAACTCTCCAGTCATTGAACCTTTTTTTTTTATAGAAAATTGTTACATAAGCGTAATTTAACTCTATTTTGACCGTAATATGGGCAATAATATGTCCAGAATAGCCTTAAATTACGGTTATGTAACCGTTTTCTATAAAAATGGTCGAATGACTGGCCAGTTTACTGCTAATTTTTAACAGTACATGCTTGTGGACTGACTGCGGTCTCCTTGAGGTCTTCTATAAAACAAAATCAATCGTTCTGGTACTGAAAATTTTAGGAGTGTACCTCTAATAATGAACTGTCATAAACATGAAGTACACGGTAAAAATTTTGGAAAAAATCTGCATTACATATGAATTATCTAATTTCGAGCGATTACAATCTGTCTTTCGCATATATATAAATTTTTTGTAATCTCCCGACATGCGCGATATAACATAGGACTATTGCATTTCAAACACTATTAAATAGAATTGTGTACATAGTGTTAATTCATTCCTTAAGAGAGTCCAAATATATTTTCTGAAAGACGTAAAAAACTTTTTTTTCTCTAAATTTCAATATCGGTGTCTTTTTTTTAAAGAAAACCTTACGTGGATTTTTGTTATTAATTTTAACTAAATTTAAAAGTTTTGTAAAATCTAGATTCACAGTAACTGTTGTAATGTAACAATGAATAATAGCATTCGGTAATTTCCATCCATTATATCAATTATCCAGAGATTTCATAAAATTTCTTGATGTTTTTCACCGATGTAACTCTAAAACAATCAATTGCTTCTTTTAAAAATCTTGACATGTCTACCAATTATAATCGATATGAATGGACATATGGTCTTACAGTAAAAGAATAGTTGTGTTGAATTCTTAAAATATCAACATTCATTCTTGTGATTCAAATGAATATAAAGAACTGTAGAGGAGAAGAAACATGGATTTTTCTTTCTTTTCAATTTAGAAAACGAAATCACAGCAGGAAATGTTAAACATTATTACTGAGTAGAATCTTTTCAAACAGTTTATTTTTTAAGGAAGAAAAATGTGGTTGCAACCAGACTCTTTAAAGTAGAAAAAAAAATAAATAGAAGTAACGGTGTGAGGAACTTTTTATTGGATTATCCATTTCAAAAACTGCTCTTTTTTTTCAGAAGTTTTGTGAACTTTTTTATTATCAAATTAAATATTATGTTAAATATTTAACAAAATATAAAAATTTGTATGAAATAATTTTTAACTACACATGCGCTAAAGATAATAAAACTAAAAAAAAAAAAAAAACCCTTCGAAACTATGCTATATTTATTTTTTTTTTATTTTTTTTAAAGTATTACAGGAATAACGCTCAAATACTTGATAAAAAATTGCCTTTTAATCCTTAGGTAAATCTGGTGCATCAAAACTTGAACGTACATAATCAATATATGTATGTGATATTTTTGCAACATACAAACAATTCTAATTTTCAGTAGATATGTAGTATTTATAATTTAGTTCTTGCTTATGTTTATTGAATACATGATGTTAATCACAGAATTCATCTAAATACTACTATCATCTCAACGATAATTACGTTCACTTATTCGTAATTATACTTAAGGGAATTGTAAATATCTTTAAAAGAAAATGATATAATTGGATTTCTTAAAATCCAAATAAGAAAGCTTTTAAAATAAATTTATCTTGAAATTCCTTTTAATTTAATTTTACTATGTATAATAACGACAATAAGATATAAATTAAGGGCAAAGTAAAAATGAACTGTAACATTTGGCAATTTTTTTGTATCCAGTTACAGCCTCAGATTTTTATGAAGGTGTCTTCATCCTTTACCTCAACATAATTCTAAAACAAATCGACTGTTTATTTTAAAATTATTATATATTACATTAATAAACCAAT
The DNA here is from genome assembly GCA_963931845.1 of Maratus michaelseni. Classification (NCBI taxonomy): domain Eukaryota; kingdom Metazoa; phylum Arthropoda; class Arachnida; order Araneae; family Salticidae; genus Maratus; species Maratus michaelseni. The sequence continues at coordinate 252,714,255 of OZ007594.1, forward strand.
TCCATCAGGCATTAGCATATATTGTGTGCAGAGCAACACTGGTACAGCAGTATCTTTTCATATTATTTTTACTTTAAAATTTTATTTACTTTACGTACCATTTTTTTCTTTTTTTTTTTAACTTAACAAGTATGTTTTTAACTTAATTAAAAAACATACATAATCAGCATTCAATTAAAAATATATTTTAGTTACTTTAAAAAAAATCTAGACACAGTATGACATCTCATATGATATATATTACATATAAAGCCCCCCAAAAGTCTGTAAAAATTCTACACTTACCCCTCCCCTAATTTGCATTCTTTAAAGTCCTATGCTTCTATTCTTCTGAAAATTTCCCAAATATTCCTTGTAGGTATACAGATACCCCCCTATCATGTTGGAATTGGTATACTAATGTAATATGTAGTATAATTATAATACAGGCCTTAAGAAAACAAGATATTTTATTTATCGATTATCTGGTATTTTAAAATCTTTGACATGAACGCAACACACAGTTGACATTAATGGATATGTGGCCAAGAGAAGAAAACAATGGCTAAAAATTGAAATGATACGTGGTGCTGTACAATACAAATAAATTAAATAACGTTTTAAGCTGCAAAATGTTTTACCAACTTACATGGATATAGCATTGAGCGTACCGTCATTAGGGCAAAGAATGATGAATAAAATACTACAATTTGAATATAAATATATTAAATATTTAATGAAATGTGAATATTTGTATGAAATAATTTTTAAGTATGCATGTTCTAAAGATAACAAAACTTTTTTTGCATAATTTAGCAATCAATTATATAGAACAAATCATATAAAAAAAAACCCAGCCGAATATTGTAAAATTTCAGAAAGATATCGGCGATACAGTGAGCTGAAATTTAGCTGATTTCTATTAGCGTACAAAAAAATAAGTTTAGATTTTTTTTTAAAGTTTTACACCGTCATTCCTTAAATAAACATTAAACACATAATTTACCTAAAAATTTCAAAATATCGTACCAATAATTACGTATAAAGTCTCAAAATTATAACAGTTTACCCTTCTAATCCGCAAAGCTTGGGACCAAATGCTGTGTGGATTATAGAATTTTGTAGATTATAGGTCATTCTTTGTTTACAATTTCTTTCGTAAATATAAAGTGAATCATCATTATTAATGTATGAATGAACGTTCAAATTGAACGATCATGATTTCTAATTCGTTTTGCAATATATATATGTATATCTTCAACATTAAAAAAAGTTACTAATTTCATAAAAATAAATAATGTAAGAATTATCAAGTAATACATAGCAAAAAAATAATCATCTATATTTAAATATTTATAAAATCCAAATTCGATTATTTTTAATTTTCGGAAACATTCTTTTGTTTCAATACTTTAGATTTATGTTTGAAAATTTTATCTTGCATGTTATACAAAAATGCACTTTCCTGTTCTGATATGAAAGGCTGCTTTGAAAATAGTTAATATATATATATATATATATATATATATATATATATATATATATATATATATATATATATATATATATATATATATATATATATATATATATATATATATAATTTTATTATATTGAAAATTTTATTATATTTTAAAAGGACATTTCCGTTAGAGATGGACAAAAAAGTTGCCGCTACCGAATTTAATAACTATAAATTTCATTGTTTATATCCGAATATGTATTGCAAGATTAACAGAAGTTGGCTGTATTTCAAACATTTAGGGGAGATAGAGTGCACTTTCACAAGCACAAATCAACATGCAGTGCATCCCTTTTAGTGGAAATTTTATTTTATTTTCTAATAATTATTTATCGATATCTTTTTCTAAAAATATGCACAAATACCAATTAATGTATGATAATAAGTAACCGAAAAAAAAAATTCCCGTTTTCTTTTCTACAATCTAATTTATCAAGAGTAAAAGTTAGAAAATGAGATTGCACTAGTAATTGACCGCTTTTTATCAGTGTAAAAATTAAAACATAAATGTTCGTATTAAAAAATACTGTTAAAAGACATATATACTTAGTGCTCTAAAAGTCAAAAAACTTCTTAAAAAACAATAATTCACAAACTAATGAAGATTAAACAGGGCCAATTTCAACGTATAAATGCAAATACAGGGAGTCCAGTAAAGTCTTTTTCACCCCCTTAGCTTTTATACACCTGCAGTTACAGTCATAAATATGTCTATGTACAGTAAAGTGGGCATGCCCTATTCAATGGGACTGCTTATAATGCATCCTAACGATAAAATAAGGAGTTAGCGTACTGATTTCGAAAACTATACGCGGAGCGAGAATTACAAAACAAATTTTCCAAAAAGCAGGTCCTTTTTAAATATTTTCTTTCGTCGAAATTTCACCTCATCAAAAATACAAATACAAAAATATTACTATAAAGATAAGAAAAGAAGTGTATAAAACATTATAGAGTAACTATTTTAAATTCATTTATATTTTTGTATTACAGGGTAATGTCAAATAATATATGGTTTAAAATCAATCATCATCTTGCTCCCTAAAAGAAAATACACATTAATAAGGAACACGGCAAGTCACTCAGCCATTTGTAAATTGATGTTTCATTAACAGGTCCGGAGTAACCATCCGGGAAAACGGGACGATTGCCCAGGGCGCCGAGCTAACTGGGGTCTTGTAATGGGCCCTAAATATCTCTCTACAATACGAAGTAACGTTTCCTCTGTATAAAATAATAATATTTTTGCTCTAGATTTGTTTTTAAATGGTTATTCGTGAGAAAAAAGGAAGTATTAACTTTATTTCTTACAACTAAGTTGCGATAATTGACTGGAAATGTATATATTTGATGATCCTGAAAGTAACAGTGAAGGCAAAAAATAAAGATTTAAAATATTGTAAAAGATAGAAAATTTTGCGAAATTAAAAGTAATTATGCACGTTGAAAGTGAAAGTGAAAGTGAAAGTAAAGGTATTTTTCATACATTTTATTATCTACAGTATATATTATTCTATGATATATACAATTTAAAAATAAATATTATCAGTCCAGTATTACAGTATACGTTGTGGCCCACTGTCTGCTTTGCCAGGGCCCTGCGGGACGTTGCGACGCCCCTGCTCATTAACCTGTGGTTAACTTTCCCTAAGTTAGTATTTTCTGCATCTATTTTTCATCCACAAATTATTGTGGATGAAATTGTAATAAAACATTGAACCATGTAACATTGTATCATTGAGCAATTAGAACATTGCATCACCATCAAATGAGTTGGGATAACAATTAGCATATTATTTCTTGAGGTGTTTAAAAAAAAGAAGCCGTTCTTTAAAAAGGAGCGTCAGATATTATGAAAATCACCTTTACTCAATAGATGGCGCTGACTTTCGCATGGGCGAATAACTTCTGTTCTTGGCAGCCCTATTTTCTAGGAAACGTCACTTCCCGTTTGAAGCCGATTCTGAGTAAACACAGAGGCTCTGTGCCAAGTAAATGTAAGTTAGAAGATTAGAGATTAGCTTTTGGTTATAGATCTGTATAGAGGATGGGTTTTGGTTTTGGACTTTACTTTCTGGGGACTCCGGAACAAGATGGCTTAATTCGGACCGGGCACAGTTGTGAATATTTCAGCCCATGCAAATCTCAGCGCGGTTTAAGCCAGTTTTTTAATTTAATAGATATCGACTGGTCAATTGTAATCTCATGTTATTGAGAGAAACACAGGGTTTAGCTATAATTAAAAAGGGATTTTGTAATGTAACAGGAGGAAAATAGCTGCGCTAAATAACAATAACGCTTTTAAGTTAAAGGATCTAGATTCAGAATTTCCGAAATATTGATATGTTTTAATTATATTTCCTCAAATTTGGAGTTAAATTGCTAATGTATTTAGCTATCCAAATTAATGGTTCAATGTTTTTTTTTTTTTTTTTTTTTTTTTTTTTGGGGGGGGGGGGGGGGGCATTGTACATCAATATTTCTGCTTACCCATATCAATAGAAACCCAGTAATCCGAACCGAAATTGAAAAAAAAAGTAATCAAGATTAAGCGAAGCTTTGTAAATATAAATTTAATTAAACACAAAAAATATTTAGAATTTTAAATATATGATAATTATCAGTAAATATATTTTATTAAATATTATTACATAATGCATTTGTTTTATTTTCTGACTTAATTTTTTTGCATATACGTTTTATTTACTTAAGGCTGTTCTGAAGTCCAAACTGTGCACTTTCTGACACATTTTTTAATTGATTTTTTTTAAATTCCTACTATTAGCTCACACTCTCTCTATATATATCTTGTTCAAATTTTCAATCGTTAATAAAATATTTTCTATTCATCCACTCAAGTTCAAATAATTTTTTTTTTAACTTGTAGTGGATGACACTTTATGTTAATACAGTTTTTTCAAATATTAATTCATTCATTAAATTTAATTAATTAATTTTAGTTTTAAATGGGAGAAAAAAATTCCTCCCATTGTTTTCATAAATGAAATGAAAGATTTATCTCAAATGAGTGATGCCACAGAAATAAAATACCGCAACGATGATTATAAAATAATGTTCAATAAAGATAACATGGGACATTAATGCTGCACGGGTTTATTTTATATATTTATGATTAAAAAGTAGGAATTGACTTTTTTTTTTTTTTAAATTATATTACTTGTTATTCACAAACTTATTAAGAAACTATGTAATATATATTTTTTTCATTTTCCTGTAAAGGCAAAAGATTTTCAAATAATGCTGTCAAAGTTGTCATTTTAAACTGAATTTTAGGACGTGACAGCGCAGGAAAGGAACAAATTGCCGTCCTTAGACAATAATAGCCTATAGCTCAAGATGTAATTCCTTTATTTGAAAATAAAGAACTGTTCAATCATTTCAATAATCATGCTTGCAAGTAGTATTATGCTTTTATGCTTAAAAATGAATCAGAAAATCGCTAGCAACAATACATTTACTAACAGTACCATTTGATACACGTGAAAGCTATTCTACGATGTTTGCATAGCTGACAACTTTTACGCTGTTTTCCTTCTACTATTTTTTAACATCAAAATCACCTTAAAGTAATAAAAAATTTAAAACACAGTTTGATTTATTACAGGAATTATCTAAACTAAAAATAAATTACAAAATAACTGTGATAAGAGACAGATTTATTTTTTAGGTAGATTTCGTAAGAAATACTACCTATTACATTCTCACCTAAGTTGGAATTTTTGAAAAATTTTTGCAGATCTACGCCGATCATGACTCCCAGAACCCAAAACCACCCGCAGTTCAAAACTTTATCTATCTATCTATCTATCTATGTCACTTTTTTATGGACACGATAACTGCAATAATTCTACACAAATCTCTTCCAAATTGATACATAAAATCAAGGGGCATAAAATCTCGGTCAAGTTCGTTAATGGGCAAAATCGAACCAAGGGGGAGGGGGGGGGAGGGCTTTTTGTGAAAACAGAAAAAAACCCATAATGTCTTAATTATGATACGTATCGAATCCGTTTAGAGTTATTATTACTTCTAGGAGAAGGGCCGAAAATGTATGTATGACAGATTTTTGATATAATTAAAAATGGCCCCGAGGGCGGGAAAAAAGGGGGGTTTTAGAAGAAAAAAAATCATAACTGCGTCAATTCACAAGATATCAAATCCGCTTAAATGTATTAGTAATCCTCTTAATATTATCTAAAACTTTTATATTGACAAGTTTTTTATAGGACCAACCCTTATAGCAAAAAAAAAAAATAAAAACAAAAAAAATCCCTGCCGGCTCCGCCTGCAAACACGTTATTTTTCGAAGTAGACGGTTCCAACTCCCGCATGTTTTCGAAACTGATACATAAAATCAAGGGGCATAAAATCTCGGTCAAGTTCGTTAATGGGCAAAATCGAACTAGGGGGTGGGGAGGGGGGGGGCTTTTTTTTAAAACTGAAAAAAACCCATTATATCTTAATTATGATACGTATCGAATCCGTTTGAAGTTATTATTACTTTTAGGAGAAGGGCCGAAAATGTATGTATGACAGATTTTTGATATAATTAAAAATGGCCCCGAGGGCGGGAAAAAAGGGGTGTTGTAGAAGAAAAAAAATCATAACTTCGTCAATTCCCAAGATTTCAAATCCGCTTAAATTTATTATAAATCCTCTTAATATTATCTAAAACTTTTATATTGACAAGTTTTTTATAGGACCAACTCTTATAGCAGAAAAAAAATCCCTGTTGGCTCCGCCTGCAAACAAGTTAGGTTTTGAAGTAGGCGGTTCCAACTGCCGCATCATGGCAAAAAGGTCATTTCTTCTGCAATTCCCAACATACAGGCGCCCCACGATCTGCGTCTTCGAAATCTACCAGTGCCTGTAGGCCGAGCAGTCAGGGATTTTTCATATATAAATTACTTGAGTTGCAATTATACCTAATTGTATGTATTTTAATATTTTATATAGGCTTTCATTTTAAGAATAAAAATTTATGTAATTTTTCATATTAGAAGTTTTAGATTTATCATACAATGAGTTATCATTTCTGACTTCCTTGTACTTACATATGCTTTAAAATTTTACATGAGTTAATCATATGTATTATTTCTGTTGCTAACATCTCTTTTTCTATGCATTTACAAAATGCACAAAAATGAATGACCTATCATTCGAAAGGTTTTTGAACAGGCTTCTGAGATAGTATACTCACATTTCTTTAAAACGCGTTTTTGGATTAAAAATTACAGTTAATTAAAAATTATATCAGCATTTTTTTTTTCAATGAAATGATTTTTTTTTCTCAAATTATTGTTGCCATAAAAATATATATATATACTACATTATATTGTGCTTAACAATAATTAAAGATAAATAAATAAATAGCACAATAAAAGATAAAGCGGGACGCACGGGTTTATTTTATATTTATGATTAAAAAGCAAAATTCAAATTCAAATGTTTGGAGAAAAAGACACCATCGATCGATCGAAGCAGTGGTATTTTACGTGTAGTCTAAAATGTATGTTATGTTATATTATATTAAATTCTATTTTATATGTGCTCAATTTATTTTTTTTGTCCCGTGTTTTTCCCGAAGTGGATGACGTCATCTTCCAATGAAGTTAAATTACGATTGTTATTTTTTTTTCTCGTGCGTGCCTCTTGATATCTTTGATTAGTTTTTACTTCAATTTTGATGGGATGAATGACATGATATTCTGGCTTGACTAATGTTGTTTGCAGATATTTTCATCCTTAATTTTTCTTTAGAAATTTAAACTTGCATCTAAAAAATATTAGACTGCAGTGCGAAATCATCGCACAGGTGTACTGGTAAATTTATAATTACCTTATCTGTAGAATTTATATTTTCTTTGGTACACGTACATTTTAGGATTGTGTGGCATCAATTCATGTGTATATTATATCATATTTAAATCTGCCAAATTAATTTTTTTTATAAAGAAATCTTAATGTTACTAAGAACATAACTGATGTGGCCAGTGATTCTTAGTTTTTCATTTACATTTTTACTTTTCGATCATATCTAGTGCTGGGAAAATGGTTGTAATCATTATAAAAACCTTACTATGGAAATATTTATATATCTTTACATTTTGAGGATGTCTTTAAATGTTGAAGGTTTGATATTTTTTACAATTATTCCGTAATGTATACGTGAATGTTGGTATTTTTTCGTTTTCAGACCATGTGTGTCTTTTTATGGTACTTTTATGATGATGCCTATATATGTATTTGTATATATGTGAGTGAACACAATAGCGTCTAAACCTTGCTTTTGATTGAGCTCCCATTTGGCGCATATGATATATCAACTGTCGTAAGAACTGTACTCATTTTTATCGGACAACGTGTTTAGTGTTTGATCATTTTTTTTAAGATTTCGTAAGAAATACTACCTATTACATTCTCCACTCTGCTGGAATTTCTGGAAAATTTTTGCAGATCTACACCGATCATGACTCCCAGAACCCAAAACCACCCCCAGTTCAAAACTTTATCTATCTACCTATCTATCTATCAATCTATCTATGCAACTTTTTTATGGACAAGATAACTTGAAAAATTCTACATAAATGTCTTCCAAACTGATACATAGAATCAAGGGGCATAAAATCTCTGTCAAGTTTGTTAATGGGCAAAATCGAACCAGGGGGGGGGGGGAGGCCTTTTTGTGAAAACAGAAAATCCCCATAAATCTTAATTATGATACGTATCGAATCCGTTTAAAGTTATTATTACTTCTAGGAAAACGGCCAAAAATTTATGTATGACAGATTTTTGATATCATTAAAAATGGCCCCGAGGAGGGGAAAAAGAGGGGTTTCAGAAGAAAAAAATTCATAACTTTGTCAATTCACAAGATATCAAATCCGCTTAAATGTATTATTAATCCTCTTAATATTATCTACAACTTTTATACTGGCAAGTTTTTTATAGGATCAACCCTTACAGCAAAATAATAATAATAATAATAATAGAGCTGCTTATAAATAAATAAGACATAATACATTTTACACATTTCACGCAATTGAATAATCTATACTATACAAAGAATTCTTAATGTAGGTTATACTTTACAGTTTCCTTCGAAATACATATCCGTTTCCTTCAGAAATTAAAAGAAAAAGTGTTCGAGGATTCAAGAGTGCACCCGATTATAAATAAATAAGACGTGATACAGTTTACACATTTTACGCAATTGAAAAATCTACAAAGAATTTATAATATAGGTTTTACTTTACAGTTTCATTCAGACAGTTTTTGTATAGGAAACCAGGTTCTAATCCATTTATTCAAATACAGAGTATTTCACTTCAAGCCGAACTTGAATTTTTTCCCAACTTTAATTATAGTAACGATATTGTTACGATATTTTTTATCAGACTTACACTGCTTTATCTGAAATATGATATTACGAAAAGTGGTAGAAACGAAATTTGTATTAATTTATTTTAATTCACATAGAAAGCCAAAGTTAAGAGCGTTATTTACAAGTATTAAAATTATAATCTTATTTAATAATTCGAAACAGATTTTTTTCCCTTCTCTTTTTAGTGTGAAGTTTACTTGTGAGAAAGTAATGTTCATAAAAATAGGAATAAAGTTAAAAGTTAGAGAAAAAATTAAAATTGAGGCAGCATTTGTATTAAATATGAGATAAAGCGATTTTAATATTTAACCTTTTAATATTTTAACCCTGGAACATTGGAGTATTCAGCCGACCGAATATTCGGTATTCGGCTTACTTGTGTGTGTCGAATTTACATTGGGCGCAATTTACATTGTTTAGACGTTAAATTCTCTTTCACACAAAAATGTACATTAATTTCTTTCAATTAAAAATTGTGTACATCTAATGCAATGTCAACTAAAGGTAACAAGGAATGAAAACTATTTTTTTAAAGGGAAAAGTTATACAACGAATGTATTTGAAGGGAAAAATCAAAGAAACAAAAATCGCCTGCTTCACTTTATTTTTAGAAAGTAAAACTTTCGCTAACAGAAAGTTACCCATTTTGAAGATATCCCTTCGCAAACCTAGTGATACTGAAAATTTGAAACCTTCGGAACATAGAGAGTGGGTCAGGAGGTCAGGGATCAACCAACAGTTCCCTTTCCCAGATTCAATAAATGCTTTCTACAAAGCAGACAAATTTCCTTTTACAGAGAGAAAAGCAAATGACCACAAATGTAACCCCCCCCCCCCCCCTCATCCCGTTCTCTTCCCTTTCAAAGGCAAGCGTAGAGAAAAAGGTGATATCGGAAATCTCAACGGAAGTGTTTTAGGGTTGCTGAAAATTTGGAAAAATTTGTCTTTCTGACATGGCAGCTGGGAATGAAATTACTGCAGCAAAGGCAAAAATGCTTGTTGAACGATATTTTTTATATAATATCGTGTAAAAAATACCCCTTATTAAATTTATAACAAGATAATGACAACAATTAACAAGAAAATATATAAAAACTGTCTGAACAATCGTTTTGTAACCTATGCCGAAAATCTGCAGTACCCGTAGTGCCCTCTGGTGAAATCTATTGGAAACAAATTAAAAATTTTTAAATTTAAATTAAAAAAGGGTAATTACATCTCACATATGAAATTTGCGTCGTTTCAAAGAAATAAGTCATATTTATCACCAAAAATTTTTTTAAATAAATCGGTTCAATAGTAAATGCGCAATTCTGATGTTAAAAATATAGCATTAGCAGTATAAGGAAAATATAAGTGATGATCACCCTTAAAGTATTTGAATTTGATTAAATGTACAGAATGTGTTCTTGCTGCAGGTCTAAGGATTGCTGAAGGTCCAAGTTCTTGTAACTCAGAATTTTTTAAACTCAGTATTTTATGGTGATTTGTAGTTGTCTTGATGTATTCTGTCTTACTTAATCGTTTGTAATTTTGAGACATTAACACATAATTATCCATAGCAGAGTTTTAAGCATCTTTTAATACTTCTGACACATTCTGCATGTCGGCGCATAATTATTCTTACTAGATTTTTAAATATCCTTTGAAAGGACATGGAAAATCTATATATTTTCTATATAAAAAAGTCTAAATAATTGTGACTACACTTGAAAATAAAAAAAGAGTTTATGGTATAATACTGGCACCCCAGCTGCTAGTATTATACCGTAAAATTAACAGTATTAAACAGTAAAATAAGCAGTAATACACTGCCGTGCATACGCGGTAGCGTATTACTGCTTACATAAACTCAACAATTTTTTGTAAACTCAACAATTTTTTTTGCAAAGTATTTTTTGAAATTGCTTTGAAATTCAGTTCATTCGACAATATTGAAAAGTAGTAGTGAAATGGAAAAATAGAATATTTTCTAAACATTAGCACTGAACAACGCATACTTGCCAAATTTCCAATATTCTTTCGTAAAAATGTGTGAGTTTGACTGAAGTAAAATTATTTGATCAAAAAATTGTACTTCATAAATGAAATCAAATTTATTCGACATGGACACAAGAAACCTTTTGTTAAATATGTATTTTTTCGTTTGAAACGTGTTTATTTGACTTGGGTCAGTTTGTCAGAATTTTACGGAAGAACACTGGACAAGTATGACAATAACGTGCAGTAATTACTTTTTATATTTCGTCACACACCCAAACATTTCAAGAAATTACATCTTTTTTTACAGCAGAATAATTCCAAAACAAACACACTATTTCTTTAAAATGCTTAATATACCTTGCAATCAGTTTTAATGGATATATGCCCATGCTTTAAATAAAACCATAGCTGTGTTATTTTCTTAAAACTTTGATAAACTCAGATAAACATAAAATTCTGTACAAAAGAATTTTATTTTATCTTTCGTCTTATTTGAAAAACGATATAACAGAAGATACAGTTTTAAACGTCGTAATCAAATGTAATAGATATCAACTCATGTATTATTTTTGAAAACCGGGGGAGGTGGGAGGTTGCAGTTTCGCTTTTTTAAGAAAAAATTTCTACTAATAAAGACTTTTGATTTCACGTAAGATGCATTAAAAAAAATTCTGCTTTTATTTCGAATGTCTGAAATCGATAATTCATCTACTAATTAAATTAGAAACAAAATACACTGCTCAAAACAATTAAAGGATATTGCAGTTTTAGGTGGATTTTGTATCTGGGAAACTTTTTAGCTGATTGATACATGGTCGACAGACATAGTAGGTTATATGAGAATAAATTACACATGTTTGGCAGAAAAAAAATGCATTTTATTGCGCATTTGTGTACAAAAGGAAAAAAACACAATTTGTGCATATGAGAAAAAAAGAATAAGAAAAGGTGTTTTCTTCAAAGAAAATCATTTTCAGTAGGGGGTATGGTTTCCACGGGCGGACAGCAACGTTGAACACCTTTGAGGCATGGACTCAATGAGGCTATTAATGACGAGTTGGGGTATTCTGCCCCACTCTTCCAGAAGAGCTCTTTCCAGCTCTTGGAGAGTTTGTGGGGGTTGTTGGCGCCAGAAACTCGTCTTTCTAGAGCGTCCCAAACGTGCTCGATTGGATTCATGTCTGGGGAACACGCTGGCCATTCCATTCGAACGATTCCTTCCTCGAAAAGGAAATCCTCCACCAGGTTTGCACGATGTGGCCTGCAGTTATCGTCCATTAAAATGAAGTTATCTCCGATTGCTGCAGCGTAAGGGACTACAATAGGTCTGAGGATCTCATCCCTATATCGGCGACCAGTCAGAGCTCCATCTCGAATGATGTAGAGGTCAGTGCGCCCGTCAATGGAGATGCCACCATACACCAACACTCCTCCACCGCCAAATCTGACACTTTCGTGCACGAACGCAGGATTATTCCTACTGCCACGGTCCCTCCAGATGAAAATATGCCTATTATCCGGATGCACAGAAAAACGGGACTCGTCAGAAAACAGAATATTGCTCCATTCATTTATCCTGCAGTTGACATGCTCGGTTGCCCACTCCCTGCGGTCGCGACGATGCCTTGATGTTAATCTAACACATACCATCGGTCGGCGAGCATACAGACCTACAGCATGGAGCCGGTTTCGGACAGTCTGAGTTGAAATCGTGGTGCCTGTAGCCGAGCGAAGGTGTTGTTGGAGAAGAGTAGCGTTCAGAGTTTCGGTGTCTCCGAGCTGTTAACGCTAAATACCGATCTTCATTGGGCGTTGTTGCCCGTCTACGACCTTGCCCTGGTCTTCGGCCTGCACATCCACTCTCCAAAAAACGGTTCCAGATCCTGTAAATGACACTTTGTGACACTCCAATGGCTTGCGCTACTTCGGCTTGAGTTTGGCCCCCTTCTAACCTACCAATAATTTTCCAAGCTTCTGAATCTGTCAAATGACTTCGCTGAGACATCGTACTCATCGAAACAAAGCAATCACTGAATGCCGATCATCCTTGTCTTCATTCTCTTTTATCCAGTTGAAAGTCAAATTTCATTCGCTGCCGCTGAAGCGACGTTTTTGACGTCGAACTCAAAATTTGCATACTCCACAGTTTGAAAACCAGAAAAATTTGCATTTGTGATTCTCTTCTTCTATTTTCGGCAAAAAAAATTCGTTTATATCTTTATTTTATATAAAACTTCAAATATCCTTTAATTGTTTTGAGCAGTGTACTATAAAAATTCAAATTAAACTCTTAATTTTTTACACAATTCAAACTGTTTGCTGTATACTATAAATAATAAACGTATTCTTAAAGACTATTAATTTGAATTGCATATCGATTGCATCATATCGTCATATCTCGATATGACTGTTGATTTAAGCGAGAAAGTTGCTTACTACTTTCAATCACCGGACAAATGGCGTGTCACTTATGGTAAAAACACCTCGACCTTAAAAAAAAAAAAAGTACATATTGTTGTTTTTAAGCAATTATTATTTGTGGATTAGGAGTATGAAAAATTCCTCATTAGTAATTATTACTTTCATTGATAAAATAATTGATATTTGTATTTATTGTAAAATAGTCGTAAAAAAGGAACAGTAACTTATAGTTTAATTTTTACTGAACGAATTGTAAAAGCATTTTCATTGTTAGATAGATAATTTTACGAGAAATATTATAGAATTTCGGATATACTTTCATGGAGTCTGATTGGAGAGTGATGGCTATATTTGTGGGGCAAGTCATAGAGTAAATCATACAACCGACATATCGTTAACTGATATATTAATCCCGCCTCAACCATTGCGGTTCCAAAATCATGAAATTTGAAAGATAGATAACTTTTGTAACATAGATACCCAACAAGGATTTCAACGATAATTTAAAATCAAAAGCTTTTTATTAATCATAACTACGCTGGTGGGTAAATAATATCTGCCAATAAGATAATTTGTTTTCTAATCTTGTTTTTTCACATTTTTTTCAACTGAATTATACGTCAGGACCTTAATTCAGTCACAAAAAACACCGCTCAGGAAAAACGTTGAAGAATACATTTTGTTTGAGGTATTATATTTACTAAATAGTACTTGTCAAAACTTGACGGTAATGAACATAAAGGTTCCACAGAAATAAAGTTTAAAACACCTATAAAATGTGAAATGTATCATCAAAAAATTGCTACAGAATATTTGTTAGCAATAGTTAAAAGAACTAAAATCCTCTCTTTTTATAAATGGGCTGGAGACCGGCTGTATATTAACTCTCTTTACATGTAGGAATACAGGTAACATTTTCCGGAGAATTCTGTTTTCAGATCCAAAAAAGAGAAACTACAAGTTTTTCTCTTTAAAATTTTAGAAATAAAGAATTTTATTAGTTTTCTCAAGTATAAATATTCAAGTGCATTATAATACCAATCGATAGCACCACAATCGATAATGACAAATGAAAACTTTTAATTTATAATTTTAAATACAAAATCGTCAATACAAAAAGTATTGGGCATGGTACATTTTCCTTAATAGTACTGAATAAAAAAATAAATTCCATAACTTTTCCTTCTGAAATAAAATATAATTTACATTATTGAATTGAGTTATCAGAACATTAACAATAGTTGAGAAACATCTTATCTCAGGAGCGGGGTTCAACAAGATGCTTCCTTTAGAAAACCAGAATTTATCTTTCTGGCGGCTTAGACCACTCGGGCATTTCAATTCGCTCAGTATTCCTCTAAAATAAAACCCACTACGTATAGTGACAGAAAAAACCCCCTAAAGTGCACATTGCGTATGCACAGAATAGATGAAATTGGTCTTAACAGATCTGCTTTGCGTTTTAAATATATAGATTATTATTTAACTTATGTATTGTACAGATACTTAATAATATTTAAATGTCAGAATTCGTGTGTATTCAGGACCATTCGCATTCCGTTTGAAACTTTTGAAAGTCTATTTTGTTTTCTTATCAAGACACCTAGGTTAAATTAGTTTGATTGACATAAAGCGTTTTCAACAATTCACTTGTAAGTGGAAAAATGTATAATTCTATAAATTCAATAAAGAATTTTCCGAACATGAAAAATTGGCCAATTTATCTTCAAACAACAAATAAAAATAAAACAGTGTGAACTGAGAATGTTTTCTATTTTTAAATAAATAATCGAAAAAACACCCTATTCTTTGCAATGGGATTTTTTTCCCTCCAATATCTTATTAATGAAATTTTTACGTCGGCTAATTGCACCACTTTTCTTGCTATCTGCTGTCTTTAGAATCATTATCTGTCATAATATTTGTCGCCATAAATGATAGAATCGTTTATTTTATTTATTTATTTAATTTTTTAAGCCCATATGGACTCATTTACTTTAGATATTTTAAATCTCGTTGTCAATGATTTAATGCATTCAAAAAATGGTATTAAATGTCTTAATTATAATTGAGAAATATAAATTATATGATCCTTTGATCTATTACAGAGGATCACGTAGTTCGCTTTAAAAAACTCTTTTTTAGTTCGCTTGTATTTTAAAAAATCAATAAAACATAAGAAGAAGAATTAAAAAAAATCATATTGACTAATTCACTATAGCTATATTTAATGGATATTTTTTAATCTTGCTGTTAAAGATTTAATGTTTTTAAAAAATGTCATTAAACGCCTTAATCATAAATGAGAAACATAAGTTATATAATCCGTTGATCTATTACAGAGGATTATATACTCACTGATCACTTTAAAATGCTTTTTTTTTGTTTATTTAGTTTGCTTATATTTTAAGAAATACAGAATTCTATAGATTAAATAAAATATTTTCCAAAAGCGTAAAATTTAGAACTCTTAATATATTTTCTCTTTAAACAGAAAATAAAGATAAAATAGGTATTTTTTTTTTAATGGAACAATCGAAAAATCACCCTATGCCTTGTAATGCGATTTGCCTTTTGCACTATTTTCATGTTAATGAAATCTTTACGTCGGCTAATTACACCACTCATCTTCTTGTCTTTTTTCCTTACAGCCATTATAAGTCGGATTAATTTACGTTAAAAACAGATTTGTCTATTTTTTTTTTTTTAACTCATTTCAACGGATTCAATTTAGATGGTTTTAAATCTATATTTTGACTTTTGTTGCCTAAGGTTTACGGCTTTCAAATTTTGTCTTTAAACATTTTTATTATGAAGAAAAATAAAAAATATCAGATATTTTACAGCGGATATCGATGACTTTTAATCAGTACTGCTTTAAAAATATTATTTCTTGATTAAAATTTTTGGCTCACTTAGAATCATTATCGGAATCTATCATCATTAAAATATCCAATAAACAGCAACAAAAAAAAATTATGAATATGACTGATCTTTTGATCTTTATAGACGATATTTTAAAATGCTACCAGCAAAATCCTTTATTTAGAGGCTGTGCTAAAGCATTCATTTGGGTAGAGCGTTGGAAACTTAAGACACATGTCCTGTGTTCCACTCCATGTCTGTACAGTTTTCTCTCAGTCTGAAAATTTTCTACCCGTATGATTTTTTTACGGTTAGGTGTGATTGGGATTTGAAACAGTAAACTGTAAGCGAATAAGATCAAAAGTGCTTTTTTGAGATTTCTGTATTTTCATCATTTCATTTTATAATTAAATCTGATTTAAAATGTAACACAGAAAAAGTTGAAGAATTTATATAAAAAAAAATATATCATTATATATATTTTATCTTTTATTTATCCATTTGCCACACACACATATATATAAAGAAACAGAAACGCGAAAAATAAACACAAAATGCTAACTCCCTTTCTAACCCCCCCCCCTTTCGTCTTTCTCTATCTCTGTATATATATAAACGTTGGAACCCAAATTTTGCAATTAAAGAAACTTATAGCAATTATAACAAAAAAAAACCTTTCTTTTATTCTTTATATATATATATATGTATATATATATATATATATATATATATACAACTGTAACGTAGCGTTTTATTTGTTCGATGTATTTTCAAAAATTTACTACAAAAACATTTTAATAGTAAAAGTTTACAAGACAGCTCGTATTAATATAGTAAATTTTTACAGTTAAATAAGTTTTTTTTTTTTTTTTTTTTTTTTTTTTTTAGAAAACTACTTCAACAAATAAAATCATTCTTTATGTCTACACACATATATATATATTATAAAGTTAAAATTATTTAATAATTGTACAATACAAGCAAAATTCGGTAACTTATTCGTGTTTCTTCCAAATTTTAAATTTGTACCAATATAATTCTAGACCTATCTATTCAATATACAACGTGTCATTCAAAATTTCAAAGATTTCATGAACAAGGTTTTCTGTATTATCTTTAGCTAGGTGACCAAATTTTATAATGGGTTTAAAACTGGACTTTTTTTAAACTTCACTGTTTAATAACTGTGTTTTTTTAAAGGCTGCATGAATTACCGTCCTCAAATTTGACGACGTCCTCGAATTCCGAGGACATTTGATCACATAAGTTTAGCGTAATTGCCAATAATGAAAAAAAAAAGTTTTGCTAATTTTCTATTTTCAAAGATCTAAATCTTCCATTCCATTTATGATAAAAACTATTTTTAATAGATTTTGAAAAGTAAACAGTTAGGATTTAATAATATACAAAAATTAAAAATTCATCATATCGACTAAAAAAAAAAAAAAAAAAAAAAAAAAAAAGTCTTCAATTTTATCTTTAAAATGTATTCAGTTATTTTTTATTTTAGGAATTTCTCTTAATATAATAAATTAAATAAATGTTTTAAAAATATGAATATTTCCTTGCATAACAGAACGAACACACCCTTTCTGTTCCCTTACGAAAAGGCTTGCTTAAATGCTAAATCGAGAATAAACAGTAATAATCTCCAATACGTTTACCCACTTTCTTTTTGAATAGCTAAAATAGAGTACTATATCTTACTATAGAGCATTTTCCAACATCTTTCACCTATTAATAAAGATGATTGATGCCTTCATTTCTTCCTGTTTTTCTTATTTTGTACCCACAGACATTATCTTTCGGGCTGTTCTTTCACAAAAAATATTATGCCAGTTTATAATTTTGTAAATTCCAATTATACAGGGTGATTAGAAAATGAGTATACATTTGAAAAATGAATAATTCACGGAATAATGTAGGTACAGAGGAAAAAATTGACACACATGCTTGGAATGACATGGGGTTTTATTGTAACCACACAAAAAAGGGTAAAAAAAAAAGGCCGACAGATGGCACTGAACAGCAAAACGTCAATGACTCTGCCTGAGAATCGTGTATAAAAGGAGTTGTAATGAGAGAGAAAATCAGATGCACTAGCAATCGCAGCCTGTTGACGTTACCAGAAAAAGCAATGTTAGTGAAGCTCTACTATCAAAATGAGGAATCTGCCGCGATCGACTGACATCAATACGCATGCTAAAAGACAACATCCAACGCCAATTTCTCACCATAACTACAGATATGCTGCACAGTGCTGTGCACAACATTGTCCCTCGGCTACAGCTATTGTTGCGGGATGACGGTGGACATGTTGAGCATTCGTTCTGAAGAACATCGTCTTTGCTTTGTCATAATTTGTTATGCTAATTATTGCTTTTCTTATCACACGAAGCGCCATCTGTCGGCCATTTTATGAACTTTTTTGTGGATACAATACAACCCCATGTCATTCCAAGCACGTGTGTCAATTTTTACCTCTCTACCTACATTATTCCGTGAATTATTAATTTTTCAAATGTATACTCATTTTCTGATCACCCTGTTTATCTAAAAAATAGCTGATCTAGAACAGCGGTTTTGAACATTTTTCGTTTCACGTACCTCTTGTTTATGCTTTTATTTATAAGAATCCCTCCTCTTTATTAAACCACCACCTCTCCATCGATACCTCCATGCAAAAACAGTTTTATTCGTTAATAATTATTGTTCTAATGCTTGATACTATTATTAGTTGCAAATCTCTAAGAATTCCGGTTTTCAACCATTTTTTTTATTTGATACTATATCACGAGAATTCACTCAAAACAATAAACAATAGCTAAATACTTAAAATAGGGCGAAGCCTACACCTATTTATACACACACTACGTTACTGACGTTCAGTCGAATAATACTAAAATGAAGATCCTTTCAAACTCGTTTAATATGAAAACATGAAAATTAAAAGTTATCAGACGATTCGGGTTTTTTTTTTCAAGACAGTTCTAGAATAACTAGAAACGAAAAGAACACGGAAAAGGTGGAGAGAGGGCCTTTTTCCGCGTGATCTCGGAATTCCAGAAAAAAAAATCACAACCGGCATTAACAGCAAGTGGGAGGCGAAATTCGGCAATTATCCTACGCCTACTGGATTTACACATCAATTTCACTTTGTAAACGATATATCTATAAATATGTTTTAATTTTAATCTTTTATTTTTACCATTGCCATTATTATTTTTGCGTACCCTCAAACGGTGCACACGTACCCCTAGAGGTACGCATACCCCAGGTTGGAAACGGCTGATCTTGAATGATAAATATAGCGTTTTCCTTCCATAAACATTTAAAATTTGAATATATCATACATTCAGTTTTCTGTTTGTTTTCCATAAGTGCAAATAGTTGAAAGTTGTTTTGGGGAAATGCCAAAATAATCTATAAAATATTATGGTGATGATGCAATTCACTTGTCTTTAAGAATTTTATCTCCGAATTCATCTAAAGTACAAACTAATCATAAATAAAGATATAATGGTATATTTTAATATTCGATCAAAATTAGATAATAGGTATTTCTACCATATATCATGTTTTAAAAGTGTATGGATAAGTTAGAATGCATTCAGTTAGATTTTAACACGCATTTAATAATTCGAAAAATATAAACAGGACGAGAAAAAACATGAGATTTTTTAATAAGGAAAAACAATATTAGGGTCATACAATTGCTCGATGAAAAAAATGACTTCATCTCTTTTCAATGACTTTTATTTTTCAATAAACCAAGCAGCAAACTGTCGAAAAAGTGCATTGAATAACACTGGTGTAAAGCTTCACTATGCAAATGAAATATGCCTGTCATTTTATCCGATGTATCTGAACTTAGTCCTAAAATACGTTTAATACCATTTAAAAGTATATATTAAAATTTGAAATATGATTAATCGATTGAAATAGGATATGATTGAAATAGGTTAATTTATGTGCTTTAATATAAAATGTAATATCTTTACAGTTTCAAAATTGAAGTTATTTCTTTTATTATAAACTTTAAACTTTACTAACTTGCTTAATGTTTGTAATTTCCACATTAACGTTCAAATAGTCAACATTAGTTACATTAACTTTACGTTTAATGTGTCTAGATAGTGACTGAAATTAATATATATATTGTGTGTGTGTGTGTTTGTGTATACTTACATAGACACATATATTTTGTGAGTTACTCTTTATACAACAGTTTGAATTATTGAATAAAATTTCCCTACATAGCAGAACTAATAAACCTATGCAATTCCCTTACGAAAATGTTTATTCAAATGCTAAATCGAGAGTAAACAGTGATGAGTTCCAACACGTTTATCCACTTTCTCTGTGAATAGCTATCATCTGTGAATATATATCTTACTATAAAACATTTTCCAACACCTTTTGCATATTAATGAATGCCCTAGATGCCTTCTTTTCTCCTTCTCTTCTTGCTTCCTAACAGACATTATCCTTCGGGTCTTTCTTCCAGAAAGGAAAATACAGGTTATTATTCTTGATTCAGAATAAGCAACTTAGGTTAGACTTTCCAGAAATCGATATTTTTCTTCCGGTATTTGAAGCGTTTAAGAAGTTTGTTTTGATGGTTGAAATAATGAACGAGAATAAAGAATGACTATTTTAATCCCTGTGAATAACGCTGTTGATCTCCAGAGGTTTTTAAACAGGCATATGCCAATGTACGTTTTTCATATAAAAATTATCAATAACGAATTATTTGTTAAATAAATGTTTCAAAAAATAAAAATATTATCTGCATAACAGAACTAATACAACTCTTCAATTCCCTTATAAACAAGAAAGATAAATCGTGCGTCAAGCATATAATATTAAACACTTTCCAACTATTCTAGAATAAACTTCGTCGTTGAATAAAGAAAAAGAAGATTTAACTAATTTAGGAAACACATAACACAGTTGAAAAGCCAATTTCAGCAATTACCGTCCATAGTCGGAAAGGTACTCATATTGTCTATTGTAGTCCTGTATATGATCCTTAGATATATATATATACTACATAGTATGCTAAAATGTAGTTCATTTAAAAAACGTACAACATTATTGAAAATTAACCTTCAGAAATTTCTACCAATAGACGAAAATGTACTAGATTTTTTTTTTGTACAACCCTGTATGTTATCTACAGATTTTTATACACCTCATATATTAAGCTAAAATTTAATTCAGGTAGAAAAGGCATAACACAACTAAAAACGCACTTCCAGTAATTAGAATCCATAGGCGACATTGTATCCAGTTCTTTGCTTAGCCCTGTATTTGAATTTATTCATAGTCTACAAACATGTTTTAGCGTACTAAATATAATTCAACTGGAAAATGCATTGCAAAATTAAAAACAACCCTTGAGCAATTCACGCCCATAGACAGTAATGCTTTTGAGTTATTTTAATAGTCCTGTACATAATCTATAGAATTTATACGCACCACATAATATGCATAAATTTCGTTAAATTTAAAAATGGAAACCAAACTTAAAAACCAGAAATTATCGCTCATGGATAGTACTATAACCGAATACTTTTATGTGCTCCTCTAAATGAACGATAAATCTACGCACTCTATATTCTGCAGTAAGCATATTATACTGCACCACAGTAACGTATACGCATTTCATTATGTTCGAAATAGTGAAATATCATTATAAAAGGCTCCAAATGATTTTTACACCGTAGACCATTATGTAATTCAATTCCTTTGTCTGACCTTGTAAATGAATGATAAATACTTCCCAAACCATATTATTCAGAAAGATTGTTTTCAGAACCCCATAAAAGCATATCAATTTCATTATGTTTGAAATAGTGTAATATCATTAAAATTCGCTGCAATCTATTTTTCTCCTTAGATCCTAATGAAACGAAATTGTTTTGAGTGTCTATTTAACCGAATTATAAATGCTACATACTTCGTCGTCAATCGGAAAAATGCCATTGTTAATTTCAATAACGTATATCAATTACGTAGAAATGGATGTATATTTACGAGAGTTAGAGCGCGGATAGACAGACAAACCATCAAAGTCATAAACTGTTTTAGACTATGTTGGAAAGTGTTAAAAAACTTATTGAAATGGTAAATTGAGAGTAAATCAGGATTAAGTCCCACACATTTATCCATTTTCTCTTTGAATAGTTCAAATGGAATAATATATTTTACTATATAACATTTTCCAACACATTTTGCATATTAATGAAGGCCTTATACACTGCAAAAAAAGTGTTGATTTTACAGTATAATACTGACACCCCAGCTGCTAGTATTATACCGTAAAATTAACAGTAATAAACAATACAATAAACAGTAATACGCTACTGCGCATGTGCGGCAGCGTATTACTGCTTATTTTACTGTTTATTACTGTTAATTTTACGGTATAATACTGGCAGTTGGGATGCCAGTATTGTACTGTAAATCGACACTTTTTTTTTTGTTGCAGTGTATGCCTGTATTTCTTTCTCGATTTATATTATCCTTCGGCCGGTTTTATTGAAAACTGTTACATTCTGACCATAATATAGGCAATAATATGGTCAGAATAGAGTTAAATTATGGTTACATAAACATTTTCCATGAAAACGGTCAAATGACTAGACAGTTTGCTGCAAATTTTTAGCAGTGTAAGAAACATAAGCTACAGGGGTATAGCAATGACATGAGCTAATTATTGAAAATGTACTATGCTAATTCTTCTTAATAGAGGCTTGACTTTTAAACTCTTTTATTTAACTTAACTGGATATTTGTATGTGAAGATGGAATTTTTTTAAATTGATTTTTAACTCATTTCCTGATAGGCTACACTGCAAAAAAAATTTTTTTTTGATTTTACAGTATAATACTGGCATTCCAGCTGCCAGTATTATACCGTGAATTTAACAGTAATAAACAGTAACTGTTTATTACTGTTAATTTTAAGGTATAATACTGGCAGCTGGGATGCTAGTAGTATTATACTGTAAAATCAACAATATGTTTTTGCAGTGTAGAATTATAAAAATTATGTAAAAAGGTGTGCTTCCGATAACAATGCAACATTTTAATATTTTTAGAATTTAATTATAAGTTAATAAATTAGTTTTAAGCATTTTTACGTTAGCCTGTCATAAGTGATAAATCGCCAAATATTCTTTATGATCACAATTGTATACTTGTTACAACAACAATAAATTTAATAATGCTCCAAACCACGCTCGCCAAAAAAGATCAACTGGTTGTGAAGCTGTAACAACGAAATATTTTAAACACTAAAAGTAGAAAATATAAATAAAAAATAAAAAGTGTAACATATTTTTAAAAATATATGCTTTAATTATTTAATAGTTTCATATTAATTAAATTATGATTACACGTGGAAAAATCAATTTAGAAATCCTAAAAAGGTAGTTTAAAAATAATGTTATTTTTTTCCCTTTCATGTTGCCATATCTTAAAAAAGAAACAGAACAAAAATTATAAATATTTTTATAAATTCAATAGCTCGCGCTTTCTACCAAGCGTACCACGTCCAAAGCGTATCCACGTCAAGTTAACGTATTGTAAAGGAAATGTTTTGGAAAAATCATGATTTACAGTCAGGAAGTTAGGCATGATTTTCAAGATAAATATTGAATGGTTATAAAAGTGTGAATGTAAGAAAAAACTATTTTTACTTTTTTGCTTATATTTAATAATAGTTTCCTGAACAGTAAGACAAAATATATACAACTCTTCTATTTCCATCCAAAAATGTCTATTCAAATGCTAATGAATAGTGATGAGTCTCCGTATGTTTATCCCCTTTCTTTATGCATAGCTAGAGTTGCAAAAAACCCACAGTTTTTGAGAGACGGGAATAAACCCGGGAATTTTGGGGAATAAACCCGGAATTTTGGGGAATATTGGAAATTTTGAAGAAGTTTTGAAAGTAAACAAAACTAGTCATTTTTCAATTTCAATTTTTTATTTTTCGAAATTTCAGGCACTGTTCTGAAAATTTTATAATAGGTTTTTCAGTATGAATTCACAAAACTTAGGATTTTGCGCTCTAAGTTTTTTATAATTTGTTATAACATATCATTTGCTTTAACAATGGTGGCTGTGAATTGGTAAGTATTTGAATGTTTCTTTAATAATTGAAACAGTTTAATTTCTGTTAGCTGGCATATTTACTATCCAAGCATACTCTATATTAATTTTCTTGTGAGTTGCAGTGCAGTGCATTGATTTCTTTTATTTTTATTTTTTGTTTGTCTGAATCGGAGAACAGGGGTGATGTTTATATTCATGCCGGGTAAGATGAATCTGTCATCTACCTCTCGCACTGTTTACCTATACACGATTAAAATATCAATTTACTTATGTTATTTTAATATCTCTTACTTAATATTTTTGCAGCTTAAGCCTGTATTTCATTAGTTTTCATGTAAACTGTGCCATTTTTCTGTATTTGTGTTATTGGTTTTGTTTACATTTAAAAAAAAAAACATTTTGTTTACAAATTTTAAAATTCCACATCTAAAACTTTCTGAATATTCCCGGGAATATTTAATATTTCCTTCCCAAAAAATCCGGTTTATTCCCGGGAATAAACCCGGTTTTTTCCACCCTTTGCATCTCTATGCATAGCTATGAATGGCAAAATATATCTCACTATGTGATTTCTTCCAGACGCTTTTGCATATTAATGTTAGCTTTTAGATGTCTTCATTTTCCTGTGTCTTCTCTCTTTTATCCCATACACAGTATTCTTCGAATTGTACTTTCGCGAAGAAAAATAACGGTTTTTGTTCTTGACATAGGATAAGGTCTTGCACTAGTCGATATTTTTCTACTGGTATTTGCACTGTTTGAAGCTTTTTTTTTTTTTAAAGAGGAAATCATAAAAGAGAAATGGCTTAGTTTAATTCCTACGAGCAAATCTTATGCCCTTCACAGTTTTTTATCAGAAATATATCAATACAAGTTTATTGACAGAATCATATAAAAAAATAAATATAGAACGATACAAGATCAACAAAAAATTGCGACTTTCAGTTGATTACTAAAAAATATATATTAATTAAAAAAAGAGAGGAACAGAAAATATTCACGCGTACAATTTTTTATTTAATTCGATAGCAAACAACGAATCGAAACATGCTTATGTTCTTTCTCTATGCATAATACTTAAAATGACATATGTATTTTGAATTATTTATTAATACTTCACTATTTAACAAAACTAATAAAATTCTTTCATTTTCTTGCGAAAATGTTCATTAAAATGCTGTATCGAGAGTAAACAGTGATAAATTCCAATATCTTTATCAACCTTCTGTCTGAATAACCATTAATGGCATTTCTATAGAACTTTTTCCATCAACTTCTGCCTATTAATGAAGGTCGTATATTCCTTCATTTCTCTCTTCCTTCTTTTTTCATAGACATAACATATAGACAAGATCCTCAGGATCGTGCTTACATAGGGGAGAATATCGGTTATTGTTCTTGACTCAGTGAAAAAGGTCTTAGAAGAGTTTGCACAAGTCGATATTTATCTTCTGGTATTTAAATTGTTTCAGAAGTTTGCGTTGATTTGAAGCGAAAATAGGGCGATTGTTTGGTTTATTATGAACAAAGATTTTGATCTTCAGAGCTTTTAAACAGAAAATAAGTTTGTCAATATTGCAAAACCAATGAAAACGAAACCTGTCTATAACGGAATTCTGCTTTATACGGTAAAAATTCATAGTCCCGTCAGAAGGAATATCACACCTAATAATACCAAATCCTATCTGAAACAGATTTTTTTTTTTATCCCTAGAGATTCCGTTGTAACAGGTTTTGTAAGTTTATTCACACAATCATAGTCAATAAAGAAAACATGTTAAATAATTTTTAACGTTATCCTCTATTATTAAAAAAATACATAAATACAATTTTTCCGTTTAATTGTTAGAGTAGAATTAATCTTGAGTCATATAATTCTGTAACAAAAATTCGATTTTTACGGTTGATAAATTATAACAACATGCCAATTTATTAACAGGTAACGTTACATGTACTTTAAATTCTGAGAATTCAAAGAAAAAAAAATTCAAAATCATTTTAAATAAATTTATGCAATAAGAAATCGAAAAATAAGTTTCCCTTCCTTTACTTTCTTTTCTTTGAGAAATCTTATAACAAGTCTAAATGAGAATTATCTAAAACTAAACTAGTAGCCTGTTTTATGCAAGAGTCATCTCCTGTTATTTGGTAATGCACGACCTACATCCTACGGAGGCGCTAGCTTATTGCCAGCAGAAACAAGGCATTATGTTCTCGGCCGGTATGGAAAACACGTGTTTTTCAATCGTGAACAAAGGACAAATTGAGAGCTGTTGTGCGATATATATGAATGGTCTCCTGGTACGTCAGATACTAAAATCCATAACTACCTCATGGAAGTATATCAATCATGTCAAAGTAAATGGCATGGCTACACCAAGAAAAAAGTTTTGTTGAATCAACAAAATTTGGTTGCCCCAGCAAAACTTTTCGTTTAAATATGGGTCAATGGAAATTTTGTTTGAATCAATAAAAAAAGTATTGTTGATTTTTTTTGCAATTCCAAAAAAAAAAAAAAAAAAAAAAAAAAAAAAATTGTATCGTCAGCAAAAAAATGTTTTGTTAATTCAAGTAAAATATTTCAATTTTACTTGAATTAACAAAATTCTTTTTGTTACATAGATATATGCTATGTGTTATTTTAACAATCTATTTCCTTTTTTCAACAAAATATATTTTGTTTGTTTAAATGATAAAACATGTTATATTACGAACTTGTTTTGTTTATACTACAAAAACTTTTGTTAAATGAACCAATCTTAATATGCAATTTTAACTATTTTTTAATTCATTTTCAACAGTGAATTACGCCTGTAAACCTTGAATAATAACAAGCTAATTTTTATCCTGCTTTTTGTCAAGCGCAAACCGAGAGAGTGAAAATTGCCCCAGCCGTGAGTCAATCCCGGGTCCTCAGAACAGCGTTCTGAGGCTCTACCACTGAGCTACAAGGAACGATATCTGCGCTCGGCATTTCTTACTTTTATATATGTCGGAACGGCTGGAAACGCATCACAAGATGGAAATGTCACCAGGAGCACGCAAATTTATGCGACAAACATGAGACAAAAATACAAAGCCTAGCATACGGCAACACATAGTTAATTTTTATTAATTTTCAGTAGTGAATTACGCCTGTAAAAAGCAGGATAAAAATTCACTGGTTATTATTCAAGGATTACAGGCGTAATTCACTGCAGAAAATGAATTAAACATTAACTGTGTTACCGTATGCTGTGGCCTCAGAGAATTATTTTGAGGACCCGGGTACAGTCCCGGCTTGGGACATTTTTCACTCTGCCGGTTTACGCTTGAAAAAAAGCAGGATAAAAATTCACTGGTTATTATTTAAGAATTACAGGCGTAAATCACTGCTGAAAATGAATTAAAAATTAATCCGTGCATTAGTTCTTGAGATTTAGTTATAGTGAAAATCATGAAAAAAAGTAGCATAGCAGCGCCACCTATTGGGCTATTTACACCAAAACGTAATCAGCACAAGATGAAAATGCCATCATGAGCATGTAAATTTCTGCGGAAAACATGAGACGACAATACAAAGCCCAGCATATGGCAACACATAGTTAATTTTTAATTCATTTTCAGCAGTGAATTACGCCTGCAGAAAGCAGGATAAAAATTCACTGGTTATTATTCAAAGATTACAGGCGTAATTCACTGCTGAAAATGAGATAGAGCTATTGCAGAAATCGCGAAAAATGCAACATAGCAGCGCCACCAGTTGCGCGATTTACACCAAACATTTATATCAGGAAATAACTGAATATAAAGTTTTATTAAATTCCGTGCATTAGTTCTTGCGATAGAACGCCCACAAAATTTTTGTCACATACAGACAGATAGAGTCATTGACAGTCATTTTCTAAAAACAGTCAAACCGTGTTCAGGACCTTCTAAAATCCGTCGGAAACCGGAAGTCGAAAATTTTCATGATTCCAATACTTTCTTCTTGTAAAGATAGAAGAAAGTAATAAATGGGACAGGGGGATTTTTAAAACTACCTTGGTCTGTGCCAATGAAAAAAAGTTTTAATTATCCAAAAATTATGTTAATACTTTAATTATATAGGTATATAAGTCGAATAAATCGAGTTACGTGAGAGAGTTATGGCTACTACACAACAATTTAAATTTTTCAAAAACAACTAAATTTTGCTGGAATTACAAAATTATTGTAAAATTAAAACAAAACAGATTTTGTTAATTCAAGTAAAATTGATGAAATTTTGTTAAAATTTTCTAAGAGTGTTAACAATATTTTTTTGTCCAAGCAACAAAACCAATTTTTTTACTTCAACTAAAAATTTTGCTAAAACAACCAAAATGTACTCAACAAAACATGTTTTGTTGTTTTAATCAATTCCTTTTTCTGGGTGTATAGTGTTCGGAAGTTCATGACCATGTGCTATAAACAGATCTGCAGTTACGTATATTTTTCATCTACCAGAATTTCATTTTTATTTTATTTTTATTTACTGTATATTTTTTTACTGGATAGGACTGTATCAATAAACTAATATTGACACATTCTCGTTAAAAAGAGTTAGATTTTGTTCAAAAACTAAAACAATCGCCCTGTTCTCTTTCACTATTTCAGCTATCAAAACTAACTTCTGAAACGGTTTAAATGCGGGAAGAAGAATATGAAAGTGTTAGTTAACCAGTTTATAGTCAAAAACAGTAACCAATATTTTCCTTTCTGGAAATACAATTAAAAAGTAAGGTTTATAGTTGGAAAAATGAGAAAAAAATTGCCATTCTAGTAATGTATAGAAGAAGTGGAAGATAATGTGCAGGGTGGTCATAAAGTCTTTCACTGATTACAAAACATTATTACGAAATAACCATTGAATGTAATACTGTAAAATTTTTATTATGGAAAAGTCATGTTCTTAAGTTTTTTTAGTTCATAAGATGGCCTTTTTTTCATGGAAAAAAACATCACATTGAAGTTTTACTTAGACGTCTTGGAACTGTTCATTGCACCTCAGTTACAAGAATTTCAGCCGCATATGATTTATCAGCAATATGAAGCACCACCTCACTGGAGTACCGTCATTCCTTGATGACAAATTTCCTGGAAGCATCTGACGGGATGGACCAACACCATCGCTTCCTCGCTAATTCCTCTAGATTTTTTCTTTTGGGGGTACATAAAGGACAGAGTGTTTGCAACACCAGTAAAAGATATTGCAACACTCAAGGACAGAACATAGATGCTGCGTCTAGTGCAGTGGTTCCCAACGGGGGGCGTACGCCCCACAGGGGGGCAATTTGACTTTTCAGGGGGGCAATTCCAGATTTGTGTGAACCCATACCCTCTGAATAGTTTTTGTAATAGACTGAAAATAAAAATTATAGTATAGATTTGTAGTAAGAAAATAATGTTGCAGACCGAAAATAAAAATTACACATTCAAATTTAAAAAACAAAAATGAGAAAAATAAGTTTTTTATTAAATTTTTTAAAGGTGTCCGTCCATTCAAAACTTTTAAATACAGCTCTACCAGAATAATTATAAAAAAAACTTTTTAAGATATTTAGGTACATTTTATATATTTAATTTTTTTTTTTAATTTTTCTGATTTATAAGTATTTTAGAATTTTAAACAATTTTTTCGACTATTTATTGAATGAGTCGCACTGCAATATGTCATCTAAAAATCAATTTTACACATGAAACTATTCAAGTGTATGTTTAACAATTACGTGACGACTTTCCTTTACAAAATCTTTTATCACGTTTTATTCTGATTAGAAATTGTTGCGTCATTTTATCGCAGAAATTCTGTAATTAAATAAGAGAACAATGTTTTATTCAAAATTATTAATTGGTCTAATCAAGGATTCTGATCACTCTATACATCACGCATACGTGACCGTTGCAAAGAGATTAAAAATGGCTGTCTTAACCCTTTATGTGCCAACGAAAATTTAAACTACCAGTAGTATCAGATGATTATACAAAATATTTGATTCATCCATTACCTTCGGTTCGTTTCAGGATCATTGTTAAATGCTTTTTACTCTATCAGGAGTTCATTCTTTTAAATTTTTATAAGAATTATATGTATTAGGGGGAGGGGGGCATCATCATTTTAGAGATGCTTTGGTGGGGCGCGGCCAAAAGAAGGTTGGGAAACACTGGTCTAGTGTGACAGCGCAAATGTTGGGGAATACGTGGCGAGAAATGGAATATCACCTTGACATTCTTCGAGCTACAAAGACTGCTCATATCGAAATTTACTGACGTAAGTACTTGTATTAAAAACTTCATAAATGTCTTTACAATTTATTGAAACACGTATATGTGTAATTATATTACTTTTTCTGCAATAAATTATTGTAATCAAGGAAAGACTTTATGACCTTGTATATTCCGACCGGAAACCAGCAATCCATCTCTTTCCGGCATTGAAGAAGGACATCACATGAAGGCATTAGGTCACCAATGAAGTACATGTTTCCCTCGATTAGTGCGCTTAATGAATCCCGCGAGATTACCGCACTAATCGAAACAGTACAAATTGAAACATACATTGAATGAGAAATACTGCAATAGATCCTCAGCCAGTTTTCTCAAAAATTCAATATATATAAATAGACAGTGTAATAATATACTATGATTTTGTTTTTGATGCATTACTGTTAGAAATTACATATTACAGCTTGATCTGAAATTTAAAAAAACAATTATCATAAATTGTGGTTAACATAAACGTGTGAGATAACTTAATATTTAAGAATCAAAAACACTGAAAAGTCAATTTTAATTTTTTTTTCTGCACTACAACAATTCTTTATGTATTATTTTTTTAAACTTAGCTTACTAAACCATTAGTTTAATTTATAAAAAAATACATAATTTGTTTTAAAACTTATTGCAATATAATTTGATTGGTTCAAACTTACATACATTTTAAATTATTTAAACAAAAAATTATCAACTGCCAATTTCACAGTTGTTTCTTCGTTTTGGAATACATTTTGCGGTAACACAAATTTGATTTTCTAATCCTCGGTGCACTTGCATATTTCTACTGATGTCCCGGTCTACATCTATCGAATGCTGTTTGAGGAATTCTAATTTTCGAAAAGCTTTTTTAAATTATTAAACGGTTATTTATTTTCTCTTCATTTTATGTAACTTTCATTTATCAATAATTAGACACCGTCTTACCTTGGGAAAAAGAAGGTAAAACATCAACCATTTTGTGGTTTTCGCACTAATCGACGGAGCATCTAAAAAAAGTTCACCGCATTAGCTGGAACCATACGAAGATAAGGAAACCTGGAGTGAAAATTGCTCGAAGCAGTTCTCCCGTATGCAGGACACGGATTTTTCAACAACGATTTTTAAAACGTGTTAAGAGTTATTATATAAAAAAAATAAAACAAGTCTATATGTTTGCAGTATAATATTTGCCTTGAATAAGAAAATTTACCATAGTAGCTTAAGGAAACTTATATTTGGACTTCTTCCTTCCACCCTACCTGGAAAAACATAATCTATATATTTAAAACACTGAGGGTTTTCTTTCGACAATTCGTGAGAACAAACTACTGCATCAAATTGCATCATTCTTTTATTAAATGAAAGATATTTGGACACAGATTTGTTATCGTACATTCGTTTGTTCGAAAATTTAATTAATTAGCCGTAATTTTAAATTAAACTTTTACTTCTACGTATGACGTCATAAAGTCGGCAATCAGACTGTTGCGAGGCACAGACATTTTCCTCTTTACTCCGTGGTTGCGAGGATAAAAAAGAAATAATAAATATTAAAGACACAAGGCTTTTATTCCTTTTTATTTTTATTATTTAATTTCCAAGTTAAATTTCGGTAAAAAATAATTATCGCGTGCACTTTATTTTTATATGCGAATAAAAATTCATATTTATTGTGATGTCATGGGAATATTGTCCATTGGGTTTATTTTATCATTATGCATTATAACTTTGTTGATGTCATTTTTTTCATTACAATTAAATACAATTTTTTTTAAATTTGAATACGTGGTGTTTAAGCATAAAAGTAACATATATAAAGTACACGTGAAAAGTTTGTGCCGGCGAAAATGACGTTACTCTTATAATGAAATGCATTTTAACATTGATAAAACTAAAGGGGAAAATGTGTATGATTGTGTCAACATGATGCAATTTTAACTGATTTTTCAATTCTTAATTATAAATATTAGAATTGGTTACCAATTACTTTTTTTGGTACTTCTTTATTATCCCATCGACCACTTTTCATAACAAAAAGTAATCGCCAAACTGTAAGATTAAACGCCAAAAATACAGTTCCATTTACTTGATGTCAGAGGCATTATACGTGTATATGTCATCAAGTGGTTTTTAATTCTATATTTGCGTGTAATTTTCATTATGTTTTAATGATTTATATGTTATTTCATTCATTAAAATAACAATTGTGTCCTTAAATTCTTATATTTTATTTATTTATTTATTTTGATATTCCAATGGCAACTTTCTTCTATTTATTTGGCGTTAGTTTGGCAATAGTTTTTTGTTATGAAAAATGGTCGACGGAATAATAGAGAAGTACCCTTTTTTTTTAATTATAGGTTAGAAGATTTCATATTTTAATAAAAAAATTCACAAAAGTAAAGGATTTCAGGAAAATTAAAATTATTAAAAATAGTGTTTGGTAGGGAAAAAACTTGAAATAATGATTGTATTTTTAGTTAAAATATACAATGTAAGGCTAATATTTTATAGGAATTATTTTGGTAAGTTTATTATAAGTTCATTTAACAGTTCCTTATTAGCGGCAAAGTACTATTTCCTTTACTGTGAATTTTCGTCAAAAAATGGTAGTCTACTTTTGGACGCCAACCAAAACACAGTGGCAATTTTTAGAAATGTACAACGGTTGTGACAACAAACAGCGCTATCGTTTACGCTTTCATCGCGCTTACATCACTTTTAAATGCTACAAATTTTAATTTTTCACTACACATTACTACATTTTACAATTTAAATTCTTATATCATCAATTAGAAAAGTGTTAGCTTTTGAATGAAATTTATTTGAAAACTGCCGCTTATTTTAATGACTTTTTAAATAATTTTCAAGCATGAAATAATTTTTATATCTATCTCAACAATGACCATCAGTTTGCTTCAAAAATGTAAAATAGATCCTGGGAAAGTTGCCACAATTGAAAATTGATCTCTCTGACCAACATAAAAAGCGAAAAAAAAAAAATAAATAAACAACCCCTCATAAATTATAAGATCGGATTATCCATAAGATGAGCATTTTTGCCGCTAAACTGTAATCTGCCGGAAAAAAAAAAAACTATTTTCAGTTCATGTTGAACATAAAATTGATATCTTGAATTCGTTGATGTATATGTTGCATCAGAATATGCTATAATTTGATTATTATTTTAATGATCCATTGGGTATTTAAATGTATAAGAGGGAAAAGATCCCAGACTGTGGTGGAAAAGGGATAGTCATCCTGATTATGTAAAGGGACCGAAGAAACCATACAAATAAATTACACTTGAAAACATTAAAATCTCCCTCATAACAGATTATATATTATTATTGTAAAAAAAAAAAATCATCTTTACATAAAAATTGATTAGCTTAAAACAATGTTGCGTTTTAGAATATATGGATTTGAAACGAACAATATACTATTTGTATACCTCTTAGGTCCATGAAATTTTCTTGCCGTGGGAAATATGGCGGTAATGTCGAACTGATTTGCATTACACTGTTGTTTACGGATTGTTTATTTGAAGTTTGCATCGGAAATAGTACTGTGTATTTCTCTAGGAAAAAAACCTTTTGAAATAATTTTTTAAAACTGTTTCATAGTATCCCTCTCTTAAATAATAAAGAAGTTAATTTAATGATATTGTTATAGTAATTTTTTTCCCGTCAAGTTTTGACGGGTTCCATCTAGTAATATTTATGTATCTAGACATATTGCGTTAGAACAAGCCACGGTATGAAGCTAAAGTGCGTGTTTTTCTACAGCACTTTCTATACTTAAAAGCTTAGTAGATAGTAAATAAGAAAATCAATAAGTATAACATATTCACGCAATTCTTATGTGACGGACCAAAACATCATACTCCTTTTTTCGAAATAATGTTTCAATGGAATGAAAATAAAGGCTATTTGTTTCTTATTTCCTTTATTATTCGTTTTATTCGCCCAAGTAATTTTTCGATTGAATTTTCTTATTTAAAAAATGATGCTGGAGTAAAACCTCTCTTCTATTAATTGTTTATTGCATAGAAAAAGAAGAATGTGTACTCTAAAATCTATTTCAGCGTGATAGACACTAAAAACATTAGCTACAACTTCATTAAAATATGATTAGCAATATTTTCAAAATGCATTATGCGAATATCTCTTCATATAACTTTTGGATTTCTCCAATTAAAATTATAATTATTATAATTATTAAAAATAAATAAGTAAGTAAATAAATAATACCCTTATATTTCGATACGAAACGTATTATTGAGGTTAGCAGTGATGAGTCCGAACATATTTGTTCACCTTTTCTAGACATTGCTAGAAAGAAGCGCTTCTACTTATTAATAAAGGCCTTATATGCTTGCATTTCTTGCATTCTTCTTCATCCCCCCTATAAACATTATCTCTGAAGTGTGATTCCAAAAAAGAAAATATCGGTTATTTTTCTTGGCTCAGTCAGTATAAGCGGCTTAACTAAGACTTTGCATAAGTCGATATTTTTCTTCTGGTATTTAAAGCGTTTCTGAAGTTTGTTTTGATAGCTGAAATAATGGAGAAGAATAAAGCGACTGTTTTAATGATTTGAGCAAAATTTATTACCTCAAGGGCTTTTCAACA
This sequence comes from Maratus michaelseni, assembly GCA_963931845.1. Taxonomy (NCBI): domain Eukaryota; kingdom Metazoa; phylum Arthropoda; class Arachnida; order Araneae; family Salticidae; genus Maratus; species Maratus michaelseni. Next base: position 252,749,442 of record OZ007594.1, read on the forward strand.
CGAATATGTCAACATAAGTTTATTGATATAGTCATAATCAGTAAGGAGATATGTGGCAAATAAGAATAAAATAAAAAATGAATTTCTGATTTGTGAAAATATACATAACTGCAGACCTATCTATTTGCAGAATTAACCTCGAGATATAAAATGAATCTGGAATGAAAAATAAATTTTTATTGTTAATTAAACGGTACGCTGTTTGGACAACGTTTAAAGTTGCACCGTGTTTTGTTCTGAGAAATCTAAAAATAAATAAAAATAAAAACACAATAAAAAAAACACTTATTTATAAGCATTTAATGTTTATCTTAAAAATCACGCCTAATCACTGCAAAACATGTAGTTCCAAAAATTTTCTTTTGTACTCCTGTAAACAAATGATAAATTCCACACTCACTATTAGACGGAACCTTGCATAGAAACGTGCTTTAGTGAGCCTCAATAACCTATATTAATTTAGTGGCATTATATTTACAAATATGAGATCGTGAACAGACGGCATACAAGTGCAGACAAAACAATGCTAAAATTAATAAGTTCACATTTTAATGTATTATAGTTTGCCAGATATTAAAAAATATAATGTACATCTGTATAGAAGTTTAATAAGCTAATTTTTTAAATAATAGATTTTTTGAATTTCTGAATAATAATTTGCTGCACACGGAAAACACAGATTGCACTCCAATTAAAATAAAGAGTTAATTCTTTAAATATGTATTGAATATTATAAATATTATCTTACATATATACATATATGCCTTTGAATTACAAAATTACATTTTTTTTTTTTTTTTTTTTTTTTGCACAAAGAAGAATTATATAAGTTTTCCATCCAGTTATGAAAAAACTTATTCAAATGCTAAATCAAAAGTAAAGTTTGATGAGTTACTAACATGTTTTTCCACTTTCTCTAGAAATAGCTTTCTACATTTTACCAAAAGCATTTCTCAAATACCTTGTGCATATTAATGAAGGTCCCATATTCCTTCATTCTCCCTTTCTTCCCTTTTATGTGACGGCGACATCATCCTGTCTATTGTGCTTCCACAAAAGAAAATATAGGTTATTATTCTTGACTCAATATAAGGGTCTTAGGAAAGATTTCGCGCACGTCGATATTTTTTTCGTGGTATTTGGAGCGTTTCAGAAGTTTGTTTTAACAGTCGAAATAATCGCCTGAAGAAGGGAGGGGGTATAGATCGACTGGTTTAGCCTTTTTGAACAAATCTCACTAATTTATAGCTTTTTGTGAGGAATATGTTAATGCTAGTTAGTTGATATTATCCTTATCGATAAAGAAGTATTACGGTGCAAATTAAATTTTCAGTTTGCAAACAAATATGTAAATAACAAGAAAGAAAAATCATGTGTCAAGCATAGATTATGAAATACTCCCCAACAGACATTCAGAATAGTGTAACAAGACTTCACTGTTTATTAAGGTAAAGATGATGTCTAAGTAAATGATTTGGAACACGAATTTGAAAACCCAATTTCAACAATTACCGTCATTAGTCGTAAAAGTATTGGAATTATTTTGTGAAATCCTGCATAGCATTTGCAGATTTGTATATACAGGGTGATTCCAAAATGATCATGATACAAATTTTAAGGGTTGATACACGACACTGTAACAAATAATTTTTGTGTAGGAAAGCTGGGACTGAAATCCTTTTATAGATTCAAAAATACATGGCGTTTCACTCCAATCTGAAGTCGCATTTTCGTTGGTAACTTTAATAGTAGTGACGATATTTTTACGAAATTCGCAACAGACTCATTTTTGTAAGAATTGTAAGCATATTGTAATGGTTTCGTTAAAGCATCTTTACTATTATTAAAGTTATAAACAAAAACGCGTCTTTGGATTGAAGGGAAACATTTTTTTACTATATTAATGGATTTTTAACACTGGTTTCCTATACAAAAATTGTTTGTTACAGTACCCTGTACCAACCCTTAAAGTTTGTACCATGAATTCAGGATCACCCATATACACTGAAAAAAAAAAGTTGATTTTACGATATAATACTAGCAGCTGGGATGTCGGTATTATACCGTAAAATCAACATTTTCTTTTCTTTTGCAGTGTACTACATAATATGCTAAAATTTGGTTCTGTTAGGAAACGCATAATACAGTTGAAAATTATCCTTCAGCAATTTACAACAATAAGCGGAATTTTCTTCAATAAGCTCGAATTCATTTGTGCAGCCCTGTATATGACCTATAGAATTATACACACCAAGTACCATGCAACAAACTAGTTGAATTTAAAAACGCATATCACAACTGAAAACGTACTTCCATAGTGAACCTCAGTTATGCGTATGAGTTTCAATACGTTTGAAATATAACATCATTAAAATACATTGCAACCGATTTTTCTCCATAGACTATAATGTAACAGAATTCTTTTGAGTGTTTCTGTAAACGAACGGTAAATGCTACGCACGTCATTTTTAATACCGAACATGCCATAGTAAACCTCAGTAACTTATATGAATTCCATAGAAATCCGAGTATATTTATGCTAGTTAGCGCTCGGACAGACGGCCATACTGATAGAAAAACCGAATTCATAAACACTTTTCAACTATGTGGAAAAATGTTAAAAAGGAAAAATATATATAAAATTAATTTTAGTTAATTATAAAATAGATAATTGTAATTATTTTTAATGTGTTATTTTTTTTTTATGATTAGCTTTGGGATATTAATTGAATGCATGAATATCTAATAAAAAATCGGGAAAAAGGCAGAAAACAGGCATCGTTCCTAATTTAAGAGCCTGCACTAGTCACGGGAAGAAATGCTCAAGCTAATGTTAAGTCTATGGAAAGATTATTTTCAAATTTCTCGCTCGCATCTAAATATTTTTACATGATTTTTTTTTTCTTAGGATAGCTGAGGTTGATCTCCAACGTTGTTAGTTTTTACCTTTTTCGATTTTTGTTGCAGTTTTTTTATAAGCAGACATTTTTTATTTTGAAACCGGTTCTGAAAGGCAAAGAACCTTTATATATATATAAAAAAAAAACTGGAACCAACATCGAAAAAATAAAAACTAACAACGTTAGCGATCGACCTCAACTACCCTAAGCAAAAAAAAAAATCATTTAAAAATATTAAAATGTGAGTGGAAAATTTGAAAATAACCTTCCCATAGACTTAACATTAGCGTGCTCGTTTCTTCGCATGACTAGTGTAGGATGTGAGAATGCCATGAAGGCACCAATAGCTGGTGAAGTTAAAGTGCTTTAAGAATATTCCCGGAATCGTAACAGGTTCGATTTAATAACCTTGCAGTCATTAGATTAATTGATAATAGACTTTGATTTATTGTAAAATACAACTCTTGTAAAGTCCATTACTATATTTTTTATTAATTAGTTTAAAGCAGGTTGATAAAGTTAAAATATACGTAACGAAAGGTATTGGATTGGTGCTTAAAAGCTTTTTCATACAGCGTATTTACATCTCTTGGAGAACGAAGAGAAAGTGTGAAAGAGTGCCAACAAAAATACATGTAATACTCATATTGGCATTGCAAATTGATGAAAGAGCATATTAATTATAGGGATATTATGAGCTGAAATTATAAGTTCCACTTTAAACAATTAAGATAGTTTGAATTTTATGACTGGGTTACCAGAGTAGCAGCCCTATACAACTACCATACGTTCGTTAGATGAAAAGTTTTGGACTGGGTTATCAGAGTAGTAGCCTATGCAATTACCATACCTTCGTTAGATTAAAAGTTTTGGGTACTAGAGAAAGGAATTTTGTAGTCATAAAAGATGTAATACACTGGAAAAGGTTATGCCTTAAAAAGGGAACTATTCTCAAAAATTAGGCACATTAAAGACTTATTTTCAATGAACGCTAAAAGAAATTAGAATAAAATGCAGGCGGAATATTTAGGGAATCTTTATTGTTTTCTTTCATATGTTATTCAGTGAAGATGATTAATCATTTAAAAGGACAGCTATTATTTTTTGAGAGAGTATTTAGAGATATGTCTGAATTTGTGATTCCAGAAAAGGAAATATCCGTTATTTTTCTTGGCTCAGTCAGTATAAGCGGCTTAACTAAGACTTTGCATAAGTCGATATTTTTCTTCTGGTATTTAAAGCGCTTCAGAAGTTTGTTTTGATAGCTGAAAGAATGGAGAGAATAAAGCGACTGTTTTAATTTTTTGAGAAAAATTTATGACCTTAAGGCCTTTTTAAACACGAATATGTCACAACGTAAGTTTATTGACACAGTCATAATCAGTAAGGAATCTACGGTAAATAAGAATAAAATAAAAAAAAATTAAATTCTGGTTGCTGAAGTCTTTATCTTAGTTATTATTTTATTATTTTTTTTTTAATGAAAAATTAGGTCTGAGAACTAAAGTGGAGAAAAACTAAATAATTAATTAAATGTGAGTTTTAATCGAAATTTAGAGAACATAAATCATTTTTTAAATATATGATTTCATATAAGATATAAATTTTCAAAAATAATTTAGATCTCTTAAAAATTCTTTAACTCTTTAATTTAGAAGGCAGTGTTTATGACAATGCATTGATGGTTGTTTTTAGTTATATGTCTACATCTACAGTGACAATCCTATCGATAATAATAATTTCCGCAGTCTTTATGTTTTTGTTGTTGTTGTTTTTTAAGGAGAACTAATACATAGCAATCCTGTCGATATTAATAATTCATTTTTGTGTAAAGATATTATCCATTAATTACGACACACTTAAAAAAGGAGCAGAGCGTCCATAATGTGTGACACAGTGCGACAGGACGAAGGGTATGCGCTAATACATTGTGACATCACATGTATGAAAACAATTAAGTACACATTGTTTGCAAAAAGTATAATAATATTCATAAAACAGAAAGAATAAAATATTGCCATTAATCATCTGCTATCCAAAATGAAGACAGAGTTTGGGGTAAGGCAAAGATAAACAGTATTTAAGACTGGTGGGAATGTCCATCGACTCAATATGATTCATGTATTACATCTAATAAAAATTTTATCATTTTTCAATGTTGATTTTAAATTGCCAGACATTCTTAAAATAATAATAATAATAATAATAATAATAATAAAATAATCGAAAATTTGTATTAAACTAAATTAACTCCAATTTAACAATAATAAAAAATGCGATGTCATAATACGAGAGGGAGTATCAATCAAGGGAGACAACATGTCACATATGTTAAGGGAGTGTCCAAAAAACAATGAAATTTGCGCGATTTAATTAATTAATAACCCAAAACCTGTCTTTAACGTTAATTCATTTTGATGCAAACCTGTTTGTAACCATAATTTTGCCTTTTCGAACTCGTCATTTGACGGGAGTTATAAACTTTAAAATCTATAGAACTTTTGAACTTCATTCTTCTGTGAAGTATATTTCGACAATATTTCTCCATTCTGAAAAAACTGATAGAAAGGAAAATTGGTAGGGAGGCATAAGTTCGAAACAAAGCTATAAATAATATTAAAAATCTTTTTGTCGAACTATAGTAATAGTCTAATTTATAACTTTTTCCAAAAAAGGATATTGAAGAGACAGTTATAATGAATTTGATTTCGCAACATAATTTTGCAAATATGTTAGTTTTTCTTTGAAAACAATGCCAAAATGTCCCCGGCAGGTGACTATTGATACTAGTTTTGTTTCAAATATCGAAACAGTATGCTTTACTAAGCATGTACTTGGGGTTTGTTGCTACATTTCGTTTCAATAGATTGTCTGTTAAACGTGTCAAAACACCTCATGTTATTTTATGGTCACTCTGTATTACTATTACATCAGCATACACATTACAGGGTATATTTAAATCTGCCATTAGACTAAAAAATAACATTACGCTTTCCTACCAGCAAACACTGAAAATTCCATACAATGTATTCATATCTCAAGATTAATCATTAATTTCAATGTTAAGACAAACTTTAAAACTAAACAAACGCATGTGTTATAGCGAATGAATGATACTCAAGGTGTATTTTGTATCCATAGATAGATTTCACTGCGAAGGAAAATGGATTTACATTCGATTTTCAGCGAGGACCAGATTTTTCAAAATTCACACGAATTTCATTTTTCAAAATCTTATACCAAATTTATTAGCAAGAACAATACATACCTGCTAAACTTTTCGATTTTTTCCACGTCAAACAAACATCTTTTGAAGCAGAAAATTAATTTAATAAAATATACGCTGTTTCTATGTGGCATTTGATTTCATTTACTAAATAAAATTTCTGGTTCAAAATTTGTTTATTTGAAAACAATCAGAATGTTAGGAAGTTATCGCGATATTATTGTTTCAATATATGATTTTGAAAAATTTATGAAAAATACAAGAAAATTATATTAAATTACCTTTATAACTTAATTTTATCTTATTACTTCCGACTTAAAAATTACATGTAAACGAACATTTTCAGTCGTTTCATCCATTAATAACTAAAATTATTTCGTCGATGATTAAGAACCACGGTAGTATCTAACGAAAGAAACAAACAATATTCACTTCATTTCAGACTTGGGTTAATTCACTTTAAAAGAAATACAAAATCGATGACATATCATTGTAAAATTTCTAATACAATTCTACTTTCCATATATCTGCAGAATTATTTATGCAGTTAACGGTTCATAAATTAATCATATCATTCTGAGTTAATGCATTGACAACAAATAAAAGAAATATAGCCTGAAAAATTTAAATAACACACTTTTAATTCAAAATTTAAAGCACTGAATACGCATTGTCATGGACAATGAATTTGTATGTAAAATTTGAATACAATCGGTTAGCCTGCCAATATACGTTTTCCATATAAAACGTAAAACAAAATTTCGTCCCTTGCGTTGTTATCAACAATGAACTTCTAGAGAAATTCTAAGCAAAATCGGTATGTTGGATATTTTACGTCACTGAAACATGTAAAAGAATGTGTTTTCCTCTGGACACTACCTCTAAGGAGATACGGCACGGAAACTATGTGAATATTGAAGTGTCCGCAACATTGAACAAAGAACTTGTGAACAAAATTTGAGCAAAACGGGTGAGATATGTAATTTCAATCAAAAATGTAAAGGAACTTTTTGACCCTAGACTTACACCCAGATGATATACAACCCTGACAAAACATGAATATTGTATTGTCATCGACAATGAACCTGTGTGCAATATTTGAGCAAAACTGGTTAGTAGACGTGACTTTAATCAAAAACATAATGGTTTGACTCTGGTCGTTGCTCCTGGTGGGGTACAGCTCTGACAATATATAAATATTACAATGTCATCTACAATGAACATGTATCCATGTTTTTGAAAAGTGATTTTAATCAAAAACGTAAAATAATGTCTTTTTTTTCTAAGACCCTGTCCCAGATAACATAAGGCATTGGCAATACATGAATATTGCATTGTTATCGACAATGAACCTGTGTACAACATTTGAGTAAAATCGGTTCATAGATGCGCGACTTTACTCACAAACATGATGTTTTTGCACTGATGCCTGCCTCTGATGAGGTACCTCTGACAATATATGAACATTGCATTATCATCGGCAATGTATTTGTGCTGGATCGTTACATATGTGATTTGAATCAAAAACATAAAACGATGTTTTCGCCCTAAGACCCTATCCCTGATGCGATACGGTCCTGAAAAAACAAGAATATTGCGTTTTCTTCCACAATGAACCTATGTGAAACATTTGAGGAAAATCGATTTGACAAAAGTGGGTCAAAAATCGATTGCAAAATAGGCCCCTGGTAGACAGACAGACAACATGTGAAGCTAAATAAAAGCGTGTACAAACTGACAACATAACAACAAATTAGGCATATTTTTCTAAAGTTTGCGCAGAAGATATCTCTGACTTTCTCCTTTCAAAGAGAAATAAAAAAGCTCTATTATTTTTACTGGAATCTAATCCATTTAAACAATACCACTCCAATATTATCTCGTACAGAGTATAATGTTTTGAGTAATCGAAAAATACGTATTCATAGCAACGTTAATCAAATAAATGCGTTTGATGAAATATTTTTCCGCTGAACTTAGGACGTTTAAAAGGTAAAGAAATTCGATTCAGCTGACTAATCAAATACAGATTTGCTTAACATATTTTCACAAATTTTTAACTATTTCGGATATAAATTTGTGTTTAATTTTGGAAAAAAATTACTTTTAGGTTTAAAAAACTAAAAGCAGGCTAAGCTATTACAAAGACAAGTATTAGGGTTTACTGTAATTTATCGACTGTTTTATTTACTGAAATCTAAAGAATATAGTTACTTTGCGTGCTATTAATATGACAGTAAGCTATGAAAGAATTATTGAAGACGGTCAGAAAATATCGTAGTACAACATGATCAAATAGACGTAACAACTTTCCAACATTTTCCCCTTTTATGTTACAAATTAAGTGGTTCGAGCAAGTAGTCAGTATTTTTGGAATTTAAAGAATGCTAAATATGTTTGAAATAAAATCCCTAGCAAGGATGTATAGAGCTTTAAGGGAACTTTTTTCTTTTCTGGGTAGGGGGTGAAGGGAGGATTTGTTATTAGATGCTGAAACATAAATAAAGTGAATATATTTAATGTAAAGACATATGCCATAATTACTACATGCATATAATAACAAAAGGAATTTTAAAGAAAATATAATAGTAAATGTAAAGACCTGTCCTATTAGGAGGACGTTAGACCCACAAGAATTAAGAGGACACTGCAACTTAAGCGCTGAAAAAGTCGAATTTTAAATTTTTATAATAAAATAAAACGATTTCACTTGGAAACATTTTGATAGGAAAGTTATATTTATATGTCATTTTGTTTGAAAAACATCACGCAAATAACGAATGTATCTCTATACCTTTTTCTTAAATTCAAAAGTTTTAAATGCGATTATCTCGTAATACCAATTTTAGCATTACGAGCAGGATTTCTTTAAAATCACTGTATGGAATGTCTTATAATTTTCAGTTCACATATATTACAATTTGGGTTAAACTTCGAATGAAACGATTTTTTTACGTAATTAAAAAATAAATATTAAATTTTTAACATTAAAATGATTAATATAAAGAATGATTAATATCATTAGTATGAAGAAATTCACTATTAATGGTCATTCATTAATTACATCACGTAATTTTTTTTTTACCCCTCCCTATGTTACAGGTTGACATACTCGTATAACCTCTCCCATCTGCCACGTAACATTTTAATTTAGAATTAATTTGATTAAAACGACTTTATGATTACTATATTTTTTTTTAAATTACCAATCTCTAACAAATTAAAATCCACTAAAAAATATATAGTATATTCATTAGCTGCAGTGAGAATCAATCATATTTTTTATATCTTTATCATCATTAATCACCTTTAATAATATTTTTCATGTTTATGTACATTAATCAAATGAGTTCCTGGACTTTAATGCCAGTCTTTGACATTATTTACTCACTGGCATGTCACAAACCCCGTCTTCATTTTGGTAATATTAGGGGGTTTTTTGTTTGTTTGTTTCAGTAACAATATATATATCATATATAATATTTCTGTTGTCGACGTCCCTTTTTCTATGCATTTACAAAACGCACAACAATGAATGAGGTATCATTCGAAAATTTTTTGAACCAGCTTCTGATATAGTACACTCACGTTTAGTTGAAGCATGTTTTATTTTTTTTCTTTTAAATTGGAGTTATTTAAAAATTAAATCAGCATTGTTTTCATCAATGAAAAGTAAGGTTTTTCTTAAAACAATGTTGCCACGAAAATAAAATACCGCATAATATCGTGCTCAACAATGATTATATAAAAAAATAAATAGTACAAAAAAGATATGGTCTCTGCACGGGCTTTTTTTATATTTATGATTAAAAAGCAAAATTCGCATTTAAATGTTTAGAAGAAAATGACACCATCAATCGATCGAAGCAATGGTAAGTGGTATTTCACGTCTAGAATAAAAGGTATGCTTTGTTAAACTAGATTAAATCGTATTTTAAATACATCCAATTTATTTTTCTTTGTCCCATGTGGATGACATGGTTAAAATACGATTGTTAATTTTTTTTTTCTAGCGCGTGCCTTTTACTACCTTTGATCAGTTTTTACTGCAACTTTGATGGAATCGAAGGATTCACTGATGTTCTAGCTTCACTAATGTTGTTTGCAGATACATTTTTATACTTAATTTTAATTTAGAATTTTAAACCTACATCTAAAGAATATTAGATATTGGTAAAAAACATTAGATTGTAGTGCGAAATACTCACGGGTTCACTGGTAATAGATTTAATACTTTTTAATGTCTTAACGACATGAGATCGGTTAAATGTTTTAATTTTTTTTCTAAAAAAAAAAGTTCTATTATCTAAAGAAATAAATACTATAAAATCATTAATATTTTGCGTGCTTTTACTTCAAGTTCTTGGTCGTGGTGGTGGTACATGTTACGACCTATTATCTGCACGAGGGATATAGACCGAGGGAGAGATTGCTCTCCGTGGGTCTCTTTCTAATGGAACCAAACCCGTATTTACGCAAGTTCGAAGAAAAACTTGTAACGGTTAAGTCGATGAGCGCGACATGGATTTGAACCCAACAGCTCCCGTCTACCAACTTTGATAGTAGAACTTCTACATACGTTTTTATGAATTTTATTATGCTACTTACAAACAATATTTCCCTAATTGCATTTAAATTATAAAGCAAAAACATGTCCGTGAGTAATGCTGACGTCATACTGACGCTGGCAACATCTGATCAATAAATTTCCTTTTCACTGCAATTTTTTTAACTTCTAAACTTCGCAAATTTTCAATTTTTACACCGTCGAATACAAAAAGAAAATGCACTTTAAAATGCAAATTGTTTGAAAACCGTATTTAAATTTACTCAGTATTAATGGTTTTAAAACAATTTTCAAGCATGATTTTTTAAAAAATCCATCTGTATCGCGTGCAGCCCGATTAAGAAATATTTATTCGTTTGCACTTAAAACGATGTAAGTAGTTAAACATTTGTTTCCGGCTAATATTGGGTAACGAAATTAAAACCTCATCAATAAATAAATAAAACAATAAAATAACATAAATAAAACACAAATTTACCAGGCATGCAATAGAACTACGCGCTTGAACTACTGATATTATCAGAATCAAAAAGACTGCTCTAAGTAGGGGAGAGTAGAGTAAAACCGGGTAGGAGGGTCAAACCGAATACCCTGTTTTCTCGTTGTTGGATGCTGCTATGTGGACAGCACCGGTCTTAACTACATCCCTTAGTGTCCTCTAGCAGTGTGCGATCGGCTTTTGAAGTGAGTTAATCTTTCAATCCATGCTGTGTTATTGGAAAAAAATTCCCCTCAAAAGTTTTAATTTTTTGTCGCCTTTTCTGCTCTTTAAATAAATTCAGCCTGACGGATCAATTTAGGTAAGTAAATCACTGTTTTCTATAGCTGTCACATAATATTTTGATGCCAAGTAGAAATGTGAACGTCGAGCTATCCAGGAGAAGGTTCAACCCTGTTGATCTTTGGTCGATTGTTGGGGCAAAACTGGGTATCCATGGATTTGCATTGAATTCTTCAATGAATTGTTTCTTCACTCAACGGGTGATGAAGGAATAATGCAATGTTCAATCTTCAAAGGAAGGGAACACGAGGACTGCACGGATACGAGAAGTAAAAGCTGAGAAAACCATTACATGACAACATTAAAAATTGCTTGAAAATTTGAAAAAAGAAAGTTACTGACCTTAAAAAATGTATATATATTACAATTTGATTCAAAATTTATTACAATAACGCTTTTTGCTATTGGAAGTGTAAAAATTTCTGATTAGTACCTGGTTTTACCCTGCCATCAAAATTCGGAGCTGTTTCAGATGGCCCTAGAAAACGCCTTTTCCCAAGTAGAGAAGAATTTTCCTTTGGTAACAGGTGTGTTTTTTCCATTACCCAAATGTCCACAAACAATTTTGTAGGGTGTTCTTATTTTCCCGTCCTTGTAGATTTTTGTCAACAAAGGAAAACCGTTAGGTACCCGGTTTTACCCTACTTTCCCTTAGTGAAATCTTTGGCGATTTCTTCGGCTATCAACTCCTGCCATTAGGCTAATACGAAAGTATAGCTTTTAATAAAACTTCTAAACTTTGTTAGAATACATTATTGATATTTTTCATATAAAAATGCTTTTTGGTGTTGTTAGTGGGCAATCTAAAAAATATACTAAATGTAAAAAATCTAGTTTTCAATTAAAACAAGAACGAAAAATCATGCGTCAAGCATAGATTATGTAACACTTTTCAACGCTTCCAAAATAATTTTACAAATCATACCGTTTAATAAGCTAAAAGATAACATCTAAGTAATCCGAATACTTCTATTCAGGCCTGTATAGGATTTATAGATTTGTATATATACTACATAGGGTGCTAAATTTTAGTTCAGTTAGGAAACGCGTAGCACAGTTTAAAATTCTCTGTCTGGAGTTAAATACTACGGAAATGTGTTCGCGAACTTTTGTGCTTCCCTGTATAGGATCTACAGAATTTATACATACCACGTAATAGACAAAAAGCGAGTTAAAATTAAAATCGCGTTCAGTAACTTAAACCTCACTTCCAGGAATTATTGTTAACATACAGTAGAGAATTCTTTTGTGAGTCCCTGTAAATGAACAATGACTGCTATACACATAATATTCTGTAGTAAACCTCTTGTAATGCACCTTATATAAATTTCAATGCGTTTAAAATAGGGAAACATTATTTAAATAAACCGCAGACGATTTTTCTCCATAGACATAATGTAACGGAATTCTTTTGACTGTCCCTGTAAAGTAACTATAAATGCTATGCACACCCTATTCCATATTAAGCTTCTTCTAATGTACCTTAGTGATATATATATATTTCAATGCGTTTAAAATAGTGAAACATTATTTAAATAAACCGAAAATGATTTTCCCCATAGACCGCAATGTAATGGAATTCTTTTGAGTGTCCCTGTAAAAAAACTATAAGTGCTACACACTTCCGTTGAAATAGGGAACATGATATAGATAACGACTATAACATATAAAAATTGCAGAGCAATCCGAGCATATTTACGGGAGTTAGAGCACGGACAGACGGCCAGACGGCAGACGGCCAGACAAACCGAAGTCATAAACACTTTTCAACTAGGTTGGAAAGTGTTAAAAATGGTTTTCACCTATGTGTTCTTTAACACGGAAAGTCGTGGTTGGATCCCTAGTGTTACATTTAACCCTAGAACTACCGGAAATTTTATTCAAACTTGATAAAAAATATTTCAAACCAGAATTTTTTTAAAAAACTATTTAACTTATTTATTTACTTTAGTTCTCATCTTTCTCTGCATATACCGGGAGTGGAGTTGCTTGCAACTGGGAATCCCCTTGAAACGATCATCTTTCTCTTCGTTGCTTTACTTATTTTTCTACGTAATTATTAAATTTAATACTTTTCTACTCAGTTTTCTACTTTCTTCTCTGCCTGACAACTCTTATACTGCAAGTTAAATTTGATTGGCTGTTTTAAGCAAGTTAAATTTCATTGGCTGGCTTACTTATTTCGGATTGGTTGATGAAGTTTTCAGTCGAATCTTTTCCCTTTTCTTTCATTTTATAGTGCATTTTTACTAAATTTATACTTTTTTTTCATTGCTCCTTTAAGATGTGATATACTACTACTCATATACAGGGAGTGGAGTTGTTTACAATTGGGAATTCCATTGAAACAATCAACTGTTTCTGTTTCTGTGGTTTATAATTAACTTATTTTATGAAACAATTTCTGGTTCGAATAGTCCTTTTGAATGTACTATTTTTTTCTAAGACATCTCCCAAATTTAGGTTTGTTTTTTGAATAAATATAGCATTTATGAGTTATGACAATTTCAGATCCTTTCATTCAGTGGTTTAAAAGGTATGCCGAATGTAGTACCAAGATTTCTATTCTGAAAATTTAAAACAAGTTGTCGGAAAATTTCTTTGAATAATTCATTTGAAAGAAAAAAAGGACGAAAGATCATACACCATGGCATAGATTATGAAGCACTTTAAAAATATGTCACTTTTGTTCATACAATGAAATGAAATATCTAAATAAACATTAAAAAATAATAACGCAGAAAAAATTCATTTTCAGGAATTGCTGTCCATTGCCTTTAATGTGTGCGAATTCTATATCGTGCAACCCTGTATATTAAATATGCACCTCATAATACTCCAAAAATAAACATTTTAAATGCATTTTAAATGCTCAAAACTTAAATCCAGCACTTATGGCTCAGTTCTTGGCAGTTATCAATCAGTTCTGCAACCGAAATCTTTAGAGTGTCTTTGTAAATAAACAAAACATTCTACGCACTCAATAAATCTACAGAAAACATGCTCAGTAATTCATATGACTTTCATTAAAATACATTGTAAACGATTTTTCCCCACATATATTAATGCAATGTAATAGTTTTGTGCGTTCCTGTAAACGAACTATGAGTGCTACTTACTCTATAGTCTATTCTCTATATAAATCATGTTGCCAGCCCCCTCAGTGACGCATATAAATTTTCCTATGTTTTAAACAGTGTAACATCATTAAAATGCACTGCAAACGATTTTTCCCCATTGACCGTAATGTAACAGAATACTTTTGAGTGTCCTTGTAAACAAATTATAATTGCTACTTATTCTAAACTCTGTAGAAAACATGTTTTCGTCTACCTGAGTGACGCATATCAATTTTGCTATGTTTGAAATTATTAGTGAAAAATTATTAAAATGCACTGAAAATGATTTTTCCCCATTGACCGTACACTGTAAAAAATTTGGTGTAAAGTTCCTGAGAAAACCAGCGGCATTTCACCAAAGGCAATATCACCAAAGAAATGCCAGGAAACTTACACAAGTCAGTTACACACAAAACATATGAAACTTTACGTAGATCAACGATCACTCTTTTACAATAATTCCGAAAAGTTACACAAAAGTTCAAAAGTATACCTGAGAAAACTAAGGAATGTTACACACAAAACATATGGAACGTTTCACAGTTGATCAGTAAATTCAACTTTCTCAAGTATTCCGAAAAGTTACACAACATTGTGGTAGATGTTACACCAGATTTCTCTGTATTTTCGAATTAGCAGAAATAATACGAGAAAACACAGGAATGTTACATAGTAAACGACAGGAACATTACGCAGATTTTTTTACAGTGTAATATATCGGAATACTTTTGATTGCCCTGTAATCTAACCCTAAATGTACTTCATTTTCAATACCGAACATGATATAGTCAATCTGAATAACAAATATAAATTACATGGCAATCCGACTGTATTTACGCGAGTTAGAGCGTGGAAAGACAGACAAACGGACGGCCAGGCAGACGGATAAACAAGCCGAATTCATAAACACTTTTCAACTATGTTAGAAAGTGTTAAAAAGCACAGAAACATAAATTTGATATCAAATTTTTTTTTATTTAGGAGCAAATTCGATTTAATTTTTTTTTATTTGTTTTAGTACGTTTTAGATGCACTATCCCTTTAAACTATTACGTGTACGGGACAAAAAACTCTCGAAAAAAAAAATCATGTTTCTGATCTTTTTTCCTTAAAAAATAATCAAGAGTGTTTAGAATGAAATAATGTAAACGGCATGATAATCAGATAAAAAGATACAACACTTTTATGTATTGGGGTCTGTATTTTTCCGCGTCCTCTTCCAGGATTTAAATAAGAATTTTGATATTAAAATTGATATAACTTATCTACCCTATATATATAAAATCCTAATGAAACAAATTTGTGAAACGATTTTATGAAACGAATTTATGAAACGAATTTATGAAACGATTTTATGAAACGACTGATTAAACGACTGATTATGTTTCAGGGCTATTTTTAATAAAATATTAAACGCTTGATGGTGAAATTAATACCAATTGTCCATAAAAATCCGCGGATGTCAAAACTGGTAATAGAATTTTGAAATTGGAATTAGTTTTCGAGATATTAATTTTTTTCTAATTTTAATGACATTTCTGTAATGATGGCAACTAATTACTCAGTTTTTTTGTGACAAAAAAGGGAAAAAAATTGAAAAGGATCCCGATAGGGATTATTGATTTCTTTTTATTCGTCATTTTCAAATTGAAATTGAATTTATCTTTTATTTCAATCGATAATGAAGACAAGATTGTGATTAAATTATGTTTTACAAGAAAATTTGAAAAAAAAAATCACATTTCTATCGTCAGGATTCAATCGTCTGTCAGCATTTAATTTAATTTATAAACTGAAAATATTTTGAATAAATTCGTCCAAATGACGTCATTTATGTAAACGCAAAAGAAAGGAGCAAAAAAATATTTATACAATTTGTTTAGCGTAAAATGTCATTTATCCTATTTTATATATAATCAGAAGTAATTTGTATAGAAAAAACAATAATAATATACGTATAATTAAAATACGCATATAAACAAAAAAATCGTCGAATTTGTTTCCATGGCTGTTTATGTCATTTGGCACCAAATCTCACTTTCTGATGCGCGAATTGCGCCAAGCTTTTTAAAAAAGCGTCAAGACCCCTATAATAGAAAAGCACCAAAAGCTCATTGGGTTTGTTTTCAAAACTTTTGGCAACAAATCTATGTATATTAACGAATTTATCCCTTTTCGAAGCTCAAATTACGCCAAACCTAAAAGCAAAGGATCCTATACTGGAAAAGTACCCGATTTTCTTATGGACAATATTCAAGTGACATAACAAGGTGTAAAATTATCGCGGATAGCAAATTTGTTTAAATATGTCATCAATTAATGCCGAATAAATGCGGGCATGCATGCACAAAATATTTAATTAATTTTGTATGATAAATAATTATTAGAAAATTCGTATATACATATTAATTAAAATAAATAATTTACATATTTAAAATAACATGAAAATATGCATGATGGTGCACTAAAATAGAGAGAAAATTAAAACCTGTTACTAAAAATGTCTATAACATAGTACTTTTCAATACCGTGGTTCTTAATGTTATTCACAAGCAGATGGAATTTTTCTCATCCTTAAACGCAAAGGAAGAATAGAATACAGATCGTTGTTATAAAAGTCCGAGAGGTAGCCACAATTTAAACCTAACCATTTTATACAAGCTGGTTTTCAAGTTGTAATTGATTTTACTTATCAATCTCAAAAACAGTCGTCAGTTGTCGCAACAGCTGTGTATGAGGCCATGGTAATCAAAAAATTCCCCATTAAAACTTTAAAAGCATGGCAACCCAATTACAGATTTACCAATATTTTTAAAACAAAGCACGCTGTCATGTTTTTAGAGGCTTCGAAGTCTGAGCGGGGGTTGGCGAGCGTAGCTCGCAGGGGGTAGGCCCCCTAGTTTTTTAATAAAGATAATTATATGAAACTTCTTACAGTGTTTTTTAGCTTATATTCTTTAAATTGCCTTCGAGATTTTTTTGTTTTGATTGAAAATTTTGAAAATATGATTTCTGTTGTAAACTAGTCGTTGGGAGCCACTGTAATACTTACCCATCATGGATATGCATAATATAAAATATGAAAATAAAACATGTGTAAACGATTTATAAAATGCATTGCAATTCGAAGAAAATCGGGGCTTGATGACGTCATAAACTTTAAATCGATGCTAACGAAAAAGAAAGGCTACCGCGGTGCTTTACGCGTATCTTTTTTACAGACCGCCAAAGTCACGTGATGCTCGAATGCACCAATGAAGGTGTACGAAAAGAGCATCACGTCACTCTAGCGGTCTGTAAAAAAAGATAAGTGGAATGCACCGCGGTAGCCTGTCTTTTTCGTTAGCCTCGCTTTAAATCGAGGCTAACGAAAAAGAAAGGGTACCGCGGTGCATATCGCGTATCTTTTTTACAGACCGCGGGAGTCACGAGATGCTCGAATCCACCAATGCAGGTGTACGAAATGAGCATCACGTCACTCTAGCGGTCTGTAAAAAAAGGTAAGTGGAATGCACCGTGGTAGCCTGTCTTTTTCGCTAGCCTCGCTTTAAATGCTCTATTACTGAGAAACATCCTTATAACTCCAAAATGGACAATCATATTAACTAACGGTTTACTGCGTCGTATTAAGCGTCTCATTTCCAATTAAAATATATCTTTAAATTGAAATTTGAATGAAATACAGGATCATGAAAAATCGAAGATTGTAGAAAATAGGGTTACAAATATCTCGGCAACTCATTATCCGATCGACTTCATTCTTTATGCAAAATTTATGATTTTTTATTGTCTTTTATATTCACTCCTTAAAATAAAGAATTTCGAAAATTTTTATATACCTTTCATCAGAACGAATATTTCGAGAGTCCGAAAAAAAATACTTCCGGATAATCGTGGTTACTGAAATTCAGTAAGCTTCTTCCCATTATTACATACTAAGTACATACCAAATTTCAAGTCTCTATCTCAATTTGTTCGGGAGTTAGAGCGTTTACAGACACACTGACACACAACACACACAGACGGACGGCATTTTTTTTCTAAAAATATGTTTTTCGGAATCTCTAGTGTCTGAAACGTTTAAATACGTCAAAAAAAAAAAAAAAATCGATTTTCAAAACGATTACAAGATTTACTCTATACTACGTATGACGGGTAAGTAAAAGTAGTGATTAGAAAAAACACATTTTCTTTTTAAAAAAATCATTGAAGTCCTAAAATAATTTTTTGTAAAACCAGAAGACAAGTTAATATTTATATTTTGTATACGAAAAATAAATAAATAAATAAATAAATAAAATATACGAAAATATGTATAAAATTTTATTTGATGGCGAAATTTAAAATTTTAATTAATGAAGGTTAAGGTCGAATTCTTCTTTAAACTTTTACACAAAAAGTAATGGATATATAAATTCATATTTAAAGAAAAAATATTTATAAAAGGTATAATTATGTGTCTCAGGATACCTTACTTCTGAACTATTCATATCCTTCTTAACTAGCTGAATAATAAATAAAAATAATTCTGTACTATTTCGATCTATCCTATTAGGGACTCTGCCCCCTACGAGCTACGCTTATAAATCCCCGTCCAAACGCTGGAAGCTCTAAAAACATTGTTCAATTTTAAAAATATTACTCGATGGCGGAAGATGGATTGATATTATTACGAGCAGTGACGATTTACTGTAATCGGGTTACTATTCATTTCAATTTGACTTGGGGATTTTTAGGTTCCCAAGACCGCATTGGTCGCAGAAGCGACAGCTGGCGACAGTTTTTGTGATTGATTAAGTAAGATCAATTACACATTTGAAGCACACATAAGCTTTCTCGGACTTTATGATGACGCTATAAGACGTAATTTTCACTATAAAATGCTTTTTTGCACGTAAGAATTTAATTATTTTAAAGTTTTCTTATTTTTTTTTAGTATTTACGTGTAAATATATTTCTCAATTGAAACTTGCTTGGAAATATATTATTTGGGCTTTTTAAAATCTAGCAACTGTAGGTAAAAAATTGCTATTTAAAAAAAGTAATTAAATCGCTCTATTAAGATAATAAAATTTTGAATAAAAAATGGGAAAAAAAAGTTAGACAAATTCAAAAAATGATTAGATCCTGCACAACATAATCTATAGTCAAGTATGTCCTTGCAAAAGATGGTTAAATATCTTTTTTTGATCCTACAAAACTTGTTTAACTGAGCAGTCGTGAGAGATTTCAATATTAAATAGCGCTTAAAATTATTCATCTATTTAAAAACAAGCTATTTCAGCGTATTTATAATAACATTTCTCTATAAAACACCCAGTTTTCATGCTTTTATATGTAATAGTTTTTGCAGTATAAAGAAAGTGAAATTCAAATGCGGAAGCAGCAACATTAGTTACTTATTCTGGGATAGAGAGATTCTATTTAATTTTTAATGAACAACATCATCCATTTTCTTCGTACAGAATAAAAAAAAAATCCAATATTATTTGTAAGCATGAGTAAGCTGTTTAGACAATACCGTACTCTCTAGTCAATATTTCTCTTCTAGCGAGCAGGTATTAAGTGCACTCGAAAAGTGTGTTTTGATAACAGCGTTAATTGGGTAAAAGTGTTTGCTCAAATATTTCTTCGCTAAGTTTAAAGTTTTCAAAGATCTATTACCATAAAGATATTAGCGCTGATTTTAATACACATGCTAAACAATTTAAGTAATAATGCGATTTTTTTTTTGGAGAATGTTAAAATGATGAATATATAAAAATTACGTTCATGGTAAAATTTTATTTTTGAAAAAAAAATATTATTGTATTATTATTTATTATTGTTTGTTATACTTGGACAGAAAGTGAAATTCAAATGCGGAAGCAGCAACATTAGTTACTTATTCTAGGATAGAGAAATTCTATTTAATTTTTAATGAACAACCTCATCCATTTTCTGCGTACAGAATAAATAAAAAAAATCCAATATTATTTGTAACCATGAGTAAGCTGTTTAGACAATACCTTACTCTCTAGTCAATATTTCTCTTCTAGCGAGCAGGTATTAAGTGCACTCGAAAAGTGTGTTTTGATAGCAGCGTTAATCGGGTAAAAGTGTTTGCTCAAATATTTTCCGGCTAAGCTTAAAGTTTTCAAAGATCTATTACCATAAATATATTAGCGCTGATTTTAATACACATGCTAAACAATTTAAGTAACAATGCGATTTTTTGGGGAATGTTAAATGATGAATATATTAAAATTACGTTTATGGTAAAATTTTATTTTTGAAAAAAATATTATTGTATTATTACTTATTATTGTTTGTTATATTTGGAAACGAAAAGAAAATAAGAAGAAAAGTTTAATTGTGCGAAATTATTTATCATATACAGAAATCTTTGCGTTTGAACATGAGTTCCTTTTAACCCTTTATATCCTGAATTAATTTTCCAGCTACTTTTTAATTGTATTTTTGCATCATTGGGTAAGTTTTGGTGCAGAATAAACATAGGAAAGAGGAAAATAATTTTTATAGTGTTTTAGTGGTTAATTATGCAACTGTAACCACTATAAATTTTTTACCCTATGATATAAAATAAAATAGTAAATTTCAAACAATAAACTTCTAATAAAATATAGGAAATGTTCACCTGTATAGTATAGAAAACAATAGAAAATAATAGTACTAAATAACCGGTAATAAACCACTAAAATTACTCAAATGAAGAACAACATGCATGTTAATTATATTGCAAAATGGATTTCGAATGTAGCGTGGCAAACTAAAAATCCCTACAATGCAAAGAAAGAGGATATGTGCTTGAATTTGCCATCTCCTGATTGCTGTCAGAAATACGCTCTTTGTGTTATTGTGAATACCGTTTGGAAAAACGGTCATATTACGAATATATAGGTGTTTAATTAAAGTGGTACTTATAAGTACCTTCAGAATAAAAAGAGTTAATGTGGGAATTGTCCTTGATAGTGGGGTTTCACAATTTAAGGATTCTCCATTTTTTTCTTTCTTTCTTTTCTTTCTGAGTTTTATGTATTTATTCTGTTCAATTTGCATATATTGGATTGAAGTTAATTGAACGTGGTTAAAAAAGTAATTGGTTATGTTTTAAGTTTTATGTTGATTCATATTAGGATTTAAAAATTGCTTATTTACAAATATATATATATATATATAATATCTTTGAATTTCAAAAAACATATCAAGTTCTTGTAACATTGTAATTAAATCTCCTAAGAGATAATTAGAAATAAAGTGTAGACAGAATACCACATAGTTAATAAATTAAGATGTTTAGATCTTTAAATTTCTTATTAGTATTTAAGATTAACTTATTAATCACTTGGGTACAATTAATATAAAACATTAACTAAAAAATGCAGATTTTCTTATATTTTCTTTTTCTTTCTTTATTTTTTCATTTTATTTTCTTGGTTAGAGTTTCTTTTCCGGTATTTGATTATCAAAATACGATCTGATATTGTCTTAAAATATGGACTAATTGATTTCTAGTAATTTTGGAAATTTTCTTTCTCTCTCTTTCTTCCATACGCCAGGGTAAACTCTTTCTAAGGCGGAATCGATCTGGACCGAGAAAATTATCCGGCGTAGACAGTATTCCGTCGTAGACATAATCTAATATATTGAAAGTCGTTATGCGGGATTTTAAAATCTTTCCTCGTTAGATAGGTATCCATCTGACACAGAGTCAGCCTTAGACTGTGTGTTTACTGTATGTGGGAATTTCAGCGTGTGGGACTTTCAAAGGATCTGCTGTGTTTACTAATGAAAATTAATATTCTTAATTGTACAAAATAAATGAAAAAGTTTATTTGTTTTACCCTATTAAATGATGTTAAAAAATCACGGTCTTAAATATTTTTTGCCTTGTAAGAAGACGCTATAAATTTTCTGCTAAAATGCAAAAGCATTCTAAAATAACTTAAAAAGAAATCGAATCAATAATTTTTATTTTTTTAGTATTGGTATATTTTCACATGAATACACAGACCAAATACGAATTCAAGAATATAATGCAATTTTGTCTAATGAAAGCTCAGACATATTTCTATTAATTTATTTGTCTCTTCACAGGTAACATTATTCATGTAGCGGTTGTGATTGCAGAAATTTATAACCATAAAAAGTGAAGAGAATTTGTGGACTGATAGTCAGAATTTTTAGGGGTGTTAATACGTTTTAAAACAAAAACCATATATTCCGGCGTATAACGCTCACTTTTGAATCACGAAAATTGGTCAAAATTTACAAGTTCGTGTTATACGCAGGGAATAAAAATGAAAGATTACAAATTGAGAAAAAAAAAATAAGCATAGGGACTGAGATTTCCAAATTAATGAACAGGAAAAGTAGCCATGGTAAGTTCATTGAACCACAGTTCGATTCCAAACGTTTTATGCAGATTCAGTTGAGAAATAGTCTTAGCAGTATCGCATGTCCTCTCTTTGAATTTGCTTCTATTTTTATGTTCGTACTAGTTATTGTAGTTTTCATGTTCTTTATAATACAGGGTGTTTCAAAAAGAATGATACAATTTAAAAAAAAATTAGAATTATTCAGCTTTTAAACCGTTTTGATTGAATAATGCATAGGTAGAAAGAGGAAAATTTCGAGTTTCACGTAATTGCCGATAAGTAGTGCTAAAGCTCTTCCTTCGCCCGCCACTTCAGTGTTTGTCTGGTCTCTTATATTACTGGACCTCTCAGCGTGCGATTTCTTCTCTTGGGGGTTTATAAAAGACCTCCCCTTCCAGCTACATTAGCCGAACTGAATGTACGCATAACGACAGCCGTGGAAGCAGTGAATGCAGACATGCTCTTGAAAATTTGGGACGACTCTGACAACTGTATAGACATATGCCGTGCATCCAAAGGTGGACTTATGGAGCACCTTTAATTTGGTTTGTAAAAAAGAAAAAAAAAACTTTATGTTTAGCCGTGAATATAAAATTAATCTCAAGTGTCTATGTTCAATATTTTTCATAATATACGCATTTCAAATCGGGTGATTCTTTTTGAAGCACCCTGTATTTCCACGCTACATATATTATAAAGTTTCTTTGTAAAGAAGTGGTTCGCGGTAATTCAACGAATATACCTAAAAATATAAAAATATTTTCGTAAATCGTAGGTGAGTGTTATACGCCGGGACATACGGTAATTTTTATGTAAGATAACAGGGTTGCTAATTACTTATTCAATCCAAAATACAGGGTATATCACTTCGAACCTAGTCGGATTTTCGTTCATAATATCGCCCATAATAAAAATACTATAACGATATTTTTAACAGACTTTCTTTCCTTTCTTTTAAATAGGATGACGAGAAGAGCTGGAAATGATCACTAATTGCGTCCAAACCACACTGAGCTGGACACTTCATAATTCAGAATGTAGCTCATCGGACATAACGTTTCATTGCACTTCTATCTCTTCCTATGTTACCACATTTAATACAAAACAAAATTATTGTGTTGAAAATCACGCTAAAACATCATCATTATTGTACCAGTTACGAATGAAAATTTGGGTTCAGTATACAGTGAACCATTCTATATTTTTGACTGAATAAGTAGATTGCAGATCTAGGAATCTAGGAATATAAGATGAGTTTTTCAAACTGTTTCATTACAGTAGTGATTTTTTGTACAAATGAGACTTGAATGTTTATGTATTGCTGTATCTTTTGAAAGAAAAATATTTGGGCAATCTTTTTAGATAAAAAAGAAAACGCTTTATTATTTTTTATCTTCGTGTAATCCTCTTAGATCAGATTTTTTCCAACAAGTATTTTTTCCTTTTTGACTTCAGCTAATAGTATGATCCAGCTCCGTATTTTGTTTAATGTGTTAATGAAGAACATGAAAGTGTTTTAGCCTTATAGCGCTAAGTTTTGAAAATTCCTAGAACATAAGGGTAAATGATACTAGAAATTTCAGAGTGTGAAATGATGAAATGTATGCAGTAACTATACGAATAATATAAGTACATATAATTAAAAATACATTTTGAACTTTAAGTATAGATATATGTAATCTTTTGTATTTGTAAGTTGCAATTCACTCTGCTGAGAGGTGTTTATGCTGTCAAAAGCGACATAACACAGCCTACAATGAAATTCTTTCTTGAAAGAGAAGATCATTTTTAGTAGGCTATTTTTACGTATTTTTAGATGCTAATTTCGAGAAAAGTTACTCAGAAAGTTGTAGCAAGCACGGTTTCGTTACAAAACGAGAAATTCTGTTTAGTTGTTAAATAAAAAAATGTATTTATATAAATATAAGAAATTTTGTATTTTATTATCATGTTAAAAGAATATTTGCAAAGAAAGTAACAATGCTAAAATGTGAAGTATTTATTATTTTCGGATCGTGCAATTCCGATTTTCATAGCTGGAATACTTTATGTCATTTCTGATATCTGATTTTGCTATATTTCGGACGAAATTGTTTTGAAAAGTAACAACGAAAGTTTACGAAATATGTTGAATATTTCGTAATGTCAGTAAATTTTGCATATTTTAGTAAAAGGATTGAAAACCAACACAAATCATGGGCTTGCATTGAGTATCCTCAAGTTGCTTGGAAAAAATTAACATGTGGTCTAAAGGAAAATTGAAATATTTTCTTTTTGATATGGTGGGAACTACGAAAGCAAAATGATGAGTGCTGCTTTTGTTCATTCTGCATACAAGGGTACGTATGATCAACAAAAAAATGTCGTCTACCTGAACCTTGAATTTGGATTTCACTCTGTGAGCCTAATCCTAAAATCCCTATAACTTTAACTCTCGTGGAATTCGTATCAATGTAATATGAACGTAATACACCATTACTATTTCCTCAAAAAACTGATTGGTAAACATATCATACGAATTCAATTTTTCCAACTGAGCAAAAAATACCCAAGCCGGGACTCGAACACAGAACCTTTGACTTACACTATCAATGCTCTATCTTTTGAGCTACTTGGGCTGACAACCGGCAGGTATATTTTCGCAGTTGAGCTGTCTACTTGGCAGACTTGATGCTGTTGCCTATAAGGTTATCTGAGCGAAATATGCCCGCTGGTTGTTAGTCCAGATAGCTCAAACGGTAGAGCATTGACAATGTTAGCCAAAGGTTCAGCGTTCGAGTTCCGGCATGGGCATTTTTTTGCTCAGTTGGAAAAATTTAATTACTATGAATATAATAGTG
The DNA here is from genome assembly GCA_963931845.1 of Maratus michaelseni. Lineage (NCBI taxonomy): Eukaryota > Metazoa > Arthropoda > Arachnida > Araneae > Salticidae > Maratus > Maratus michaelseni. The sequence goes on from OZ007594.1 coordinate 252,775,253, forward strand.
TTCGATACTACTGCTCCATGCTGTACTGTAAAAAAAAAAGACAAATGTTTTTAAAATCTACGAAACTATAATATAACCACGAAAGAAAATATGCAATAACCTCTTCTGAGCTACCCACGATTCTCAAAAGCGTTTTTTTAATCTTTAGACACCCCAGAGATCAATATATTTGTGAGATTTAAAGAAGCATTTATAAAAACGTGATTTCTTTGGCGACCATTGATTTTTTTAAACGTTTCCGAGTATTTTTTATTGTGTATTAATCGGTTTTCTCAACACAGAATATAGGTTTTTAAGATGCTATTAATTTTCAAGAAAACATTTTTATGTTCAACAAACATGTTTTACAGATAAACATGATAAATAAACAGCATAAAATTACCAATAAAATTAATATTATTTTGTATCTGTTGTCGAAGTAATTTTCAATTCAGTTACGAAGCTGAAGATGTTTAATTCAGAATTGATACCATCCTGTAAATCTATATCCTGTAAACCGAACATATTCTAGTTTGAGAAAATTGATTAATACACTATAAAACCTACATCGAAACGTTTTCAAAAGTCGGTGGCAGCAAAAAAACTTGTAACTATAAATGTGTCTTTAAACCTCGAAAATCTATTGGTTTCTGAGGTTTCTAAAGATAAAGAACGGTTTTCGGAATACTGGGTAACTCGGAAGAGGTTATTGTATGTTTTCGATTGTAGTTATGTTATATTTTCCTAGATTAAGAAACATTTGTCTTTTGTTACAGTGTAGTGAGCAGTCACTATGATTAATACGAATTCGGCCTTTCTGAAATCAGAGTTCCGAAAAATTTTAGAAACACACAAAACGGTGCAGAAAAAAAGCGTTATTTTGTATGCATGTGATAAATATCTGTGTTTCTAAAGATGTGATTCTGATTCATGTGAAATCAAATAAAATACCAAGAAAATGTACTTTTTTAATTGTTATAATGTGTAAAATAAAAAAATTACAAACAGTAAAATAAGTTTTATTAGACTGTTGACATGTTTAGGCTCCATTGGAGCCAGTATGTAACGATTCAGCATCATTTAACTTACCAAAATTGTGGCTCGAGTTACTCCATGGTTCCAAATATGCAAATAAACATCCAAGTAAAAATAAAAATAACGTGCGAAATTTGAAAAAGTACGTGAAAAATTAAATGATGGCTGTTTTCTGTTTCTGCTGATACTGTTTCATGGTGTAATCGTCTAGCATTTATATTATATTAAATGATGGCGTTTCAAATAATAACTTCAAAGCCTATGTAATTGTAGAATATTCTTATTTGTTTTGATAATAGCTCCGATGGAGCTGAAACATGTCAACAGTCTAATAAAACTTATTTTACTGTCTATAAAGTTTTCATTTTACTATTTTAGCATTTTAAAAGAAGTATATTATTACAAGGTGTTATAATTTGTTATTTTTTTACCAAGAAAATATATAATAATTTATGAAATCATTTATTTTGAAATTGCGGTAAAGTTATTTTGTCAGACATACAGATAATTTAATATTTGCGAAATAATTGATTTATACGTTTCTGTTTTCTATTTTTATTTTTTTAAATTATCAAAGAAAATAGACAATTGAAAATATAAATTACCAATAAATGAAACGTTCATGCTAGATTATGCATGTTTTTATGTCGATAAATTTGGTCAAAGTGGAAATTTCCAAGTTTCAAAGTTAAAAGTGCGATAATTTTATTTCAACAAATTAAATTTGGAGAGTTAAAATGAAATTTAAAATGTATTCAGTCATACGTCCATTATTGGTAATCAAAAATGTATTTAAATATTAATAAATCTGTTAAATGCATTGACAATGTATTTAGGCATTATGTACAGCAACTTCCTTAATTAATAATTTATTTAAATATATTTCCATAAATATATAAATCTATATGGCAAAGATTCAAAGACTTTATCAGAGAAAAAAAATCCTAATGTTCAATTGCTTTTGTTATATTTGTTTTCACTTTAAAAGTTTAGCAATATTCACAACCAAACGTATGCCACAATATTTTTTTGTGCAAATTTGTGTTATCTTTTAGCGTGTAAAACATCTTCTAGTAAACACATTTAAGCTAATAATATGATATTCTCGTATGCTTAATCATGCAAAAAATATATAAAATAGCACAAAAATATGTTTCCAACTTTTGTGAAAAAAATTGCTTGAAAAAGAAATTGTCTGCTTCTCAAATTAACATGCCACAAGCTATTTGCATGTTAACAAGGTTTGATGTGATCTTTTGTTGTGTATATTTTGCTAAATTATCTTCTCTGTATATGGTACAAATATAGTTAACCCTAGTTTTCTACATGCATTTTTATTTTTGAAAAAAAAAAAACGTATTTAGGATGCCTTATATTATAATATATATATATATATATATATATATATTTGAATTAATCCTTAACTGCTATTAGCGGTATTACAGACCAATGCGTGTTTCAACTTTTAACAGTTTAACTTGTAACTTTCAGTTTAACTACAGATACTAGTGATAATTCGTTTGGTTTGGAGGAACCGTAGTACTATCAATAAAGACTTCTAATAGGTGAAATTTGATTATAAATAAAGTGTACATAAAGTTTAGTATAGAAACAGTACCTTATGGGTTAATCAAACTTTTTTCATCTTTCGATCAAGCGGTTTCAGAGACCACTCACAGTAGTTATGCAACATGCTACAGTACTTAAGAGTTAATCAGCTGGAAGGTTTTATGCAAATCCAAAATATGTTGTTGAAGAATATGTAAATAACCACTGTTTTAAGTTATAGGGTGTACAGATATTATCATCATCGTTAACTTAACTATGTGTATAATAAATAATACATGGAAGAGAATATGTCTATAATACAGATACAAAATTTATTTAAATGTCAATATTAATACGAAGAAAATTGGCAACACCTGCAATGCCTTTATGAGTTATTAATCCAAATTATTTTAATTAACAACCTACTTAATTGCAATACCATAAATATAGGAGCAAAAAGCTTATCAAATAAATAAAAATTAAACTCAGAATATGCTGTTGCATTTATTCACTCGTCTTTAATTTGTACACAGAAGTTTAGTAATATCACCCAATTTATGTCGCTTTTTTTATGCAAATGTGTTTTATCTTTTAGTTCCTGAAAACATCTGCTAGAAAAACATTTCAGTTAACAATGTGGTATTATCAACGTAAAAATAATATGACATGGCACACGATTCTCCAATATTTGTGAACATTTTCCTCAAAAAGAATTTATCTGCTTCTCAAATAAACATTCCAAAAGCCGTTTGCATGTTAACGAGGTTTGCTACCCTCTTTTCTCGTATATATTTTACTAAACTATTTTCTCTCTTTATGATACTAACGTAGTTATTCTTAGTTCTACACACTAATTTTTACTTTTTCAAAACATATACTTTAGGAGGCCTCGCCTTTTTAGATATAATTGAATGAGTCTATTGGAAGCTTTTATACAAATTACGTTATTGAAAAACATGTAGATAACCAGTCTTTTAAATTATAAAAGTGTAAAGATATCACCATTAACTTAACAATGTGTATAATAAATTATGCATGCAAGAGAATATGTCTATAATAGAGCTCAAAAGTATATTTAAATGTCAATATTAATAAGAAAACAATTGGAGAGATATGCAATGGATTTATGCATTATTATCTGAAATTATTTTAATTAGTAACCTACTTAAATGTAATACCATACATATAAGAATCCATTTCTAAAGACACAAAGAGTTTTTGAACTTGAAATCAGAATATACTATTGTAGTTATTCAATCTTATTTTCATTGCAAATCGAAGTTTAGTAATATCGCTTCTGGACAAAATTTTCTGATAACAATGTAGTATTCTTGTAAGCTTATCCACGTAAAAATAATATGACTCCATGTAAAAATAATATGACATGGCACACAAATGTTTCTCTAACATTTGTGAACATTTTCCTCAAAAATAATTTATCTGCTTCTCAAATGATCATGCTAAAAGCCGTTTTAATGTTAACGAGATTTGCTAAATTCTTTTGTTGTATATATTTTACTAAACTATTTTCTCTCTTTACGGTACTAGCCGTTCTATACACTAATTTTTACTTTTTTAAAACATATATTTTAGGATACCTCATCTTTTTTTAATATATTTGGATTAGTCTGGTGGAAGCTTTTATGGAAATACAACTGATGTTATTGAAGAACGTGTAGATAACCAGTCTTATAAATTATAATTAAAGATATCATCAATATAATAACCAGTGAATTTTTATCCTGTTTTTACCAAAAGAAAACCGACAGAGTGAAAAATGTACCAAGCCGAGAATTGAACCCGGGTACTCAGAATAGCGCTCTGAGGCTCTGTCGGTTTACGCTTGGTAAAAGCAGGATAAAAATTCACTGGTTATTATTCAAGCATTACACTGCTGCAAATTAATTAAAAAATAACGATATCATGAATAACTTAACTATGTGAATAAATAATACATGCAGGGGAATATATCTATAATACAGTTTAAAAGAATATTTAAACACTGTAAAAAGTTTTCGGAACGTTTCAGGAAATTATCCTGAAACATTTCGCATATTTTACCGGAATTTCGAATTTCTTTATGTCCCACGTCAATTGCGGCAATAATTCGTGTAATATTTTTGGGAGGTTTCAACTTTTCCGTAAACTACATTCTGCGCATGCGTGCTTCATGTTTTATGTTCTATTAGCCATTTTGAAAACTAAAGAAGAATAAAAAACAGCTGCCTGGGTACTTAGAGACAAATGCAATCTGAGCAAATGGCATTCTTTATTTGGATATCAACCGATAAAGTAAGTAGCTAATTTAAATCTTTTTATACTTCATTATTTGAATTTTCCTTTTATCTGTAATACGAAACTTTAAAATTTAATTGCTTAAATTAGACGCTGAATAAAAAAAGTATACTGAATATTGAAAATTGGAATGTTTCACTACTTTGTTGTAAACGTAACAGAAAAAAGCCGTGGCATCTTAATGCCACCACTTTTTTCCGGAACCTACCAGAATTTTTTTTACAGTGAAATGTCAACATTAATAAAAAATTTGGCAGCACATGCCTAATAACTAAAGAGTTAATTTGTTTTAAATAATTGCCTATTTAAATGAGCTTATATAAATGTATAAATGTATAAATGAATTTATCAGATATAAAAAAAAAGAAATCAGAATGTACTGTTGCTTTCTTTTCACCCTTCTTTTCACTGTATATAAAAGTGCAGCAATATTGCTCAACCAAATTTATAGCACAATTTTGTTTTATGAAAATGTATGCTATATTTTAGTACCGAAAACAATTTCTGGTAAAAACATTTCAGCTTACAATAAGGTGTATTCTGGTAAGTTTAACCACGTAAAAATAATACGACAGAGCACAAAAATGTTTCTTTATCTTTTGTGAAAAATTGCCGCAGAAAAAAATTCTCTGCTTCTCAAATAAACATGCCAAAAGCCGTTTGCATGTTAACGAGGTTTGCTACCCTCTTTTGTCGTGCGTCTTTTACTAAATTATCTTCTCTGTTTATGGTACTAAGATAGTTAACATTAGTTTACTACTCTCATTTTTCTTTTTCAAAACATATACTTTAGGAGGCCTCACTTTTTTTAATACCATAACTGAATTAATCTGGAAGCTTTTCTGCAAATCCAAAAGACGTTGTCAAAGAACATGTGTTTTAAACTGTAACGGAATAACTATATCATTATTAAGTTAAGATTGTACATAATAAATAGTACTAGCAAAAAAAAAAAAAATCTGCAGCAAGTGGATGGTCATTAGTTTGGGATGCTAAAAAATGCGTATGTTGTAACATTGAAAAAAATATTAGAAAAATTTAATTTTAAACAATAAAGGTAAATTAGGCATCCCTTACAGATTACGAAACACTTTTCAACATTATCAAAATTCTGTTACTTAATATCCATTTTTCGGTGTTCTGAAATTTGCTAACAAACTAGTTGGTTCACGTATAGGGAATGTGCTTATTTTGTAAATATTTGACAGTTACGGTGCATGTATCATAAAATGCATGACATACTCTGCGCCGCATGAGAAAATATCTTTAATGACAGCATTTAAAATATCAGCATTGTGTAGCAAAGTATCATTGATAATAACATGAGTTGCATTTACTAGTTTCTCCAATGACACCATACAAATCAAATCACTTTGTATCAAATCACTATTGATTTGTATTTAAATTCAACTGAATTCCATTAACCAATTTTGTATGTTACATGATGTTCCCCTCTATTATTTGCCACATGTATAAATATTAACCAATATTTATGGTATTTCAAGAATAAACTTTAAAAATAAAAGTGAAAGAAATCTGTTTATTCCATGTAATAAAAGTACAGTAGATTCTTACGGAGGCAGGTGTACTTCGAATAATCGAGATACATTATCAGATGCATTATGTAACTTTACAAACAAAGATATAACTAAATTACTAAAAATAGAATAGGTAGCTACTATCATAAAGTAAGATTTATAAGTTAAATAAATAGATCTTACAATAAAAGACGGTAAATAAAAATAAGATAAAATTATGGAGAAGATTTTGTAATTACATACTTTCTTATTTTTTGTTATAAGTAAAAATAAGAAAATTTCAAGAAAATAAAATCATTTATTTTGTTTCTCTTTAATTATGATTTTCTTGCAGCAAGATTTTCAATTATACGTAGTAAGATAAGTTGGGTTATGTCTACCTTTTTCTCTTTTACAAACGTATAATGCATTTGAATAGCAAATGTTCTGCATCTGCATGACTTACATTGAAATTCTTCACTTCAGATTTAATTGTGTATTCAGTTGTTTATGGATTTACCATTTTTAAAATTTTCTATAAATTATCAGAAGTTAAAACATAATTAATTTCTTACAGAATTTCAATATGTTGCCATAAACATATTTAGGAATGTCCGTATAATTATGATAAAAGAATACGTGAGGGGTATGGTTAACCGAGCGTCGTATAATCAAGCATTGCATAATCAGTAGTAGTTGTGTTCAGAAACCTCTAATTTTATGTCCCCAAGCATATCATTTGATTATTAATTGCAGCTGATTACCGTAAATCAATTTTGTGTACAAGACCATGTTCATGTAATTTGTCAAGCGTAAAAATATATTCTTATCCGATAATAATAGCATTTCGAAAATTAACTTTGCATGCAAAATTCCCAGCTATATTTTTAGAACATAAAGATGAAAAAAACAAACAAAGAAAAAACGTATTTTGGTGTGTTTATCTACCGTCTGCAGAGACAATGGTATTCTAAATCTTCCGGAATGAATTTACCGAATAACATTTCCGTTTAATGAGAATCCACAATCTCTGTTTTTCATCCAGTTTTCTTGTAGGCGTAAATGATCCGTATCATTAAGATTCTATATTTGGAAGCACAACTATTGTATATAAGATTTTCAACTATACGTAGTAGGAAAAGTTGGGTTATGTCTACCTTTTTCTCTTTTACAAACGTAACATTTGAATAGCAAATGTTTTGCATCTGCATGACTTACATTGAAATTCTTCACTTCAGATTCAATTGTGTAGTCAGTTGTTTATGGATTTGCCATTTTTAAAATTTTCTATAAATTATTAGGAGTTAAAACATAATTAATTTCTAACAGAATTTTAATATGCTGCCATAAACATATTTAGGAATGTTCGTATAATTATGATGATAGAATGCGTGAGGAGTATGGTTAACCGAGCGTCGTATAATCGAGCATTGCATAATCAGGAGTATTTGTGTCCTGTTCATGTAATTTGTCAAGCATAAAAATGTATTCTTATCCGATAATAATAGCATTTCGAAAATTAATTTTGCATACAAAGTTCACAGCTATATTTTTAGAACGCAGAAATAAAAAACAAGAACGAAAAATCATGCGTCAAGCATAGATTATATAGCACTTTCCAACGCTTCTAAAATAATTTTACAAATCATTACCGTTTAATAAGCTGAAAGATGACATCTAAGTAAACAATTCGGAAAACGCATAACATATTTAAAAACGTAATTTCAGGTATTTTCAATATATACAATATTCGGAAAAATATCCGAATACTTTTATGTAGCCCTGTATATGACCTATAGATTTGTATATATACATAGGATGCTAAATTTTAGTTTAGTTAGGAAACGCGTAGCACAGTTTAAATTCTCCTTCTGGAGTTTCTGTCAATAAATGGAAATGTGTTCGCGAACTTTTGTGCTGCCCTGTATAGGATCTACAGAATTTATACACACCACGTAATAGACAAAAAGCTAGTTAAGATTAAAATCGCGTTCAGTAACTTAAAACGCACTTCCAGGAATTATTGTTAACAGACAGTAGAGAATTCTTTTGTGTGTCCCTGTAAATGAACGATGACTGCTATACACACACTATTCTGTAGTAAGCCTCTTGTAATGCACCTTAGTAATATATATAAACTTCAATGCGTTTAAAATAGTGGAACATTATTTAAATAAACCGCAGACGATTTTTCTCCATAGACGTAATGTAACGGAATTATTTTGACTGTCCCTGTAAAGTAACTCTAAGTGCTATGCACACCCTATTCCATATTAAGCTTATTCTAATGCATCTTAGTGATCTATATAAATTTCAATGCGTTTACAATAGTGAAACATTTTTTAAATAAACCGCAAATGATTATTCCCCATAGACCGCAATGTAACGGAATTCTTTTGAGTGTCCCTGTAAGAAAACTATAAGTGCTACACACTTCAGTTGAAATAGGGAACGTGCCATAGATAATGACAATATCATATAAAAATTGCAGAGCAATCCGAGCATATTTACGGGAGTTAGAGCACGGACAGACGGCCAGACGGCCATACGGCCAAACGGCCATACGGCCAGACGGCCATCCGGCCATACGGCCAGATAAACCGAAGTCATAAGCACTTTTCAACTAGGTTGGAAAGTGCTAAAAATGTATTTCGATGTGTTTATCTATCGTCTGCAGAGACAATGGTATTCTAAATCTTCCGGAATGAATCTCCCGAATAACATTTACGTTTAATGAGAATCCACAATATCTGTTTTTCATCCAGTTTCCTTGTAGGCGTAAATGGTCCGTATCATTAAGATTTTATATTTGGAAGCACAACTATTGTATATAACCTTCCATATCAGCTAAATATGGATTTTACATTTTCGAATTTGTATTTGTATCTTATATATTGGAGTAATGAAGAAATATGTTTTAGCATCCAATAAAAGTTCAAAATTTATTTTAATTCCTTACAAAAGCCTGAGCTGTTTGTACGAAACTGCATTGCATGGCATTGTTGGCATGGAATACCATAAACCACATCATCTTTAAACTGAGAACTGGGATATTTATGTTTTAAGTTGCTTAAAAAACTATTTAAAGGTTTCTGTGAGATGAAATACTTAAATAAATAAATAAATGCTTATCCATACAGCCTTCATCTCACAGAAACCTTTAAATAGTTTTTTAAGCGACTTCAAACATAAATATCCCAGTTCTCAGTTTAAAGATGTAGTTTATGGTATTCCATGCCAACAATGCAATGCGATCTATATAGGGGAGGCAGGTCGAACACTTGAAATAAGACTAAAGGAGCACAGATGTGCATTTCAAAATAAAAATTTAAATTCCAAAATAGTGGATAATGCAATAAAAACTGACCATTTTCCAGATTTTGCTAAATCTTTTGTAATCAGATCGAGGTGTAGCGACTACAGAACTCGTACTTTCTTAGAAGCATGGTATACGAAAATTACAGATTTACCTCTTAACGAAGCAGGTGCAATCCCGAATGAATACTCCGTGTTATTATAACTGGTAACTTTGGCCTGGACATTTTGATGCGTTGCATTTTCTATGTGTTGATATTTTTGAACTGTGACTTACGTTAAGAAAAATGTTTGTTGATAAGGGATTTTCATGTAAATCCGAAACGTCCAATTTTAATATGTTTTTAATGTTTTGTGTAATTGTAATGTAATGTCTGTAATTTTAATGATTTTAATATAATTACTTTGGTTTGTATATAAAATAGATAAATGGCTTCTTTATATTAAATAAATATTGAAAAATAATTATCTGCGTATATGAAACAATAAATAGTTGCCGGAAAATATGTATGAAAATTTTTCTTCTCTTGCGATAGGTCATTTTCTCTATTTCGCCAACGCCCCTATAACAGACAAGTCTCCATTTTAATTTCACCTCCTTTTATTTATAATGCAAAATTCTATGATTTTTCAATGAGTTTGTTTTATAACTTTTTATTTGGCAGTGAAAAGTCGATCTAAAAGGAAAACAAAGCTCAACTGATGACGACAAAAATATATTTACTGTAATTTCTTAAATAAGAAGTTTGAATTACACAACTACGCTGTATTTAACTCTTTTATTTAGTCCTTATTTCATTGTCATTTATTCTACAGCAAACAAACAAACGAAAAGAAAGAAATGAAAGAAAGAAAGAAACCCGAATGCAATAAAAGCAGCTATATTCGCAAGACTCTCATGATACCTACACAGATCAAATATTTTTGTGATTAATTGCCGCCTGATTACCGTAAATCTATTTTGTGCACAACACTGTATTCATACGCCGCGTGAAAAAATATATTTCTGAGATAAATTATAGCATTTTAAGAAGCAATTTTGTATGTAAAATTCACGACTACATTTTTAGGTTGCTGAAATGAGAGAAAAAAAATAATTTCGGTATATTTATCTATCGTCTGCAGGAAAAATCTCAAAAATGGTATTCTGAATATTTTGCAATGAATCTCCCGAATAACAATTTAGTTAAATGAGAATTTACTATCTCAGTTTTTCATTCAATTTTTTATAGGCGTTAATGATCTGTATTATTTAGATTTTATGCCTGGAAAGACAAATATCATGTATTACCTTCCAGATGAGCTAGAAATCATTTTCATTAGTTTTACGTTTTCGTATTTTTATCTCGGACTTGTATATAGGAGTAATGTTGAAACATGCTTTAGTTTCCTTTAAAAATTCAGAATTAATTTTAATTCTTACAAAAAATCTTTTTTTTTCTTTTTACAAAACTGTGCCGCATTTAGACATGCATGCTGTTATCGAGAGAATACTGATATTGTATAATATGATTTCTTTCTTATTATTTTTTTATATACGTAATAAGAACATGAAATTCAAAGTAAATAAAAAAATTTAGTTTGTTTGAAAATTTTAGATTATTTTTAATACCAACGCTTACCAATTTAATTTCATCTTATTTTACCTTAAATGCAAAATCGAATGCTTTTTTAATAAGCTGATAATAAATGGTTGAAAATAAAATTTGACTCTGACAAAAATGTATATAATTGCTTTAATTGCTGGAAACAAGATGGTCCAGCATAATGTTTGAGCGAGATAAATCAAACATTCTGCACATGATCTTCATAGTGGGTAACTGTTGAAGCGTGTATTTTGTTAGTGAGAGACAACTTTAATTTTGTTGCCTAAAAAAACAAAGTTACAGGGGCAGAGGAAGGTTACAATTACCGTAGTTTGAAACCTACATCTCAGGAAACTTCTTATATAGCATGCAACATCACCGCATGGTTGGTAAAAGATTGGCGAAAAACATTATGTGATTATACTGTATGCCATATCAGTTGTTTCCTCATATGGAGACTTCAAAGCTCAAATTACAGTGATTGTTGTCCTTTTTATTCTCCACTAGCTGTAAATTTGTTTACTCAGGCAGCAAACTAAAAATTGCCGCTTACAAACAAAATTCAATCATCAACAGTTTCCCACTATGAAAATCACATGCACCACGTTTAACTAATCTCGTTTATATCAAGTATCATCTTTAAAACTTTGTTTTCAAACATTGTCATCTGGGCCACCCTGAAGAAATGTCACAGTATTCGCGGTATCTAGATTAATCATCATTTGCCCAAATTGATGGTTCAGTTTATGTTCTAGATTTTAAATGATATCCACCATTATATACAGTCGTAATAAAAACTAAAATAATCGAGTTAAAATATTTATGATATTTTCTTTAAAATTTTAATTAATATTCAATGTTTATAAAATTTATAAATGTTGTGTTTTCATTCTTTTTTTAACAATATATAATTAAGACATCAAAATTATTTTAAATAAAAATTTTCAGTTTACTTTATGATTTTGCAGATTTCATACGCGTCAGAAAAAATGAACATTTTCCTATCCCCATATTCTACAAAAAGCATGCTTTAATGCGCTTCATAATTGTATATCAATTTCATTATGTTTCAAATGGCGTACATCAAAATGCACTTAAAACTTATTTTACATTGACTGTAATGTAATGGAATACTTTTGACTGTCTATGTAAACAAAAAGACTATAAGTGCTACACACTTCATTTTCAATAGGGATTACGCTATAGTAAACGATAATAACATACAAAAATTTCAGGGCAATCCTAGTACAGTTACGAGAGTTAGAGCACGGACGAACAGACAGACGCAAGACGGATAGACAGACAAACCTAAGTCATAAACACTTTTCAACTAGGTTGGAAAGGGTTAAAAAGACAATTGCAAAGTCACGTGATTTTACATCATATTTTTATAAATAATTAAATTTGTGTTGTGGGCGTGAGAGTTTTGTTGCGGGTGTGACCAGTATGATGCATATAAGTAAAGAATAGATTGAAATAGCTCTTTTCCATGCGATATAATTCTTAAAATAGTATGAAATATAATACAAAATATATGTACATTAATTAAATTAATTTCATTTTCCGCCTTCGATTTATGATTCTTTTAAGTACCATTCTCATAATTACACATGCTTTTAATTTCCATGAAATATCGCGTTTCTCTGGTCAAACATATACATTATCTGGGACCTTTTTTAGATGGTTCAGCCATATTTTTTTAACACTCAACTACTATCCTGAAAATAGTTACGTTATTGTTGCCATTGTAACCGTTAGATGACATGGCGTAATTTCCTTATTTATACATTGTATAAAGAGGTATTTCGGGGGAAGGGAGTAATTAACTAGAAATGTATGTTCTTTTGCCTTTAATCATAAAAAAAGCACTAAATTGGCGTTTCCAAACCCGTTTCTCCAGTCAGGAAAATCGTCACTGTATCTTACAAATACAATGTTAGTAATCGAGTGTTAAAACGCATATTAAAATCTTCAAAAACATGTAATTTATGTAAAATTTTCCATTACTAAGAAAAATGCTTTAAAAAACACAAACATGTTACGTCTGAAAACTGAATTAACACATTAAATTTGATAAAACTTCAGACATTTACTAAAATACTAAAATACTAAAATACAGTGTAAGTACAATAAATACAATATGTTACAAATACAATATTGCACTGCAGAAAAAAAAATATTGATTTTACGATATATTACTGGCAGCTGGGATGCCAGTATTATACAGTAAAATCCGCATTTTTTTTTTTTCAGTGTGTAAACAACATATATGTAAATAACATATTGTTATTGTATTTTCAATGTATTTAAGTGTTTTAGTGAATGTCTGAAGTTTTATCAAATCTTAACGTGTTAAAAATGATTTATCTTTCATTTAACTGTAGGTAGTAATAGCCTGAAATTCTAAAACAACTGGAGTTAAAAATAAATAACTGCATGTTCATTCTCTTTCTATAATAAGATCAAGAAACTATTCAAATTTATCCACAACAATTGTTGTTCTTACATTTAACTGATTCGTTTCGTTGAAATATACATTTTCTCATATTTACAGGTTGCTAATGTTTCCAGCATTTTCTGGGATCGATGTTACTCTTTCGCAGCTTTAGTCATATGAGTGTTCTGTTAATCAATAAAATTGTTTGGTTTTATCCAAGTGTTGATGATGCTTTCATTGTGCTAAAATAGCATTAGTTATCTTCAACGGAACTTGAATAGAAGAGGAAACAAATAAAGGTTCTTGACATATTCAGCGGTAATGGTATTGTTAAAAATGGTAGAAATAAATGGATGCATAGTTTAAGTATACCTAGCAGCAATTTCCATAGTACCGTCGACTTCATTTAATGCAAAAATGCTTAAAGTAATATCCCTTTTACTGTGATATCTATATTATAAAGCGAAAACATATGTCCGTGAGTAACGCTGACGTCATATTGACGGTGGCAACATCTGGCCAATAAATGAGGGGTTTAGAATGACAGAGGAGTAAGTGAATATTTAGTCATTTGAGAAATGAAGGGTTTTGTGATACTTATTGCATTTCCTTTGCATTAAGTGGTCCAACTTCTCTCTCCCTCTAGCGACTCCCTAAGTGAACTATGACTTATTTGATTGTCGCACTGAACAGAAATCAATATACGTTCAGTGAAAATATGGTTATCTAGATTTTTCAAATTTTTGACTTATTCCACTGTCACATTACCCGATGCCAATTTTTACACTGCCTAATAGTGGATTTTTTTTCTTTCAAATGTAACTTGTTTGAAAACTGTATCTAAATTTATTATTTGTTTGTGTCTTTTAAAATATTTTTCAAGCATGACCTTTTTAAAAATCTGTCACTGTCGCGTGCAGTCTTATTGCGAAAGATTAATACGTTTGTATTTTAAACAATGTAAATAATCCAACATTAGTTTCCGGCTAATATTCGATAACGAAATGAAAACTTCATTAATAAATAAAATAATATAAATAAAACACAAATTTAACAGATATGTGATTGAATCACGTGCTTAAATCACTGAAATTATCATAATCATAAGAGCAGCTGTAAGTAGCGAAATTTTTGTCAATTTCTTCCGCTGTTAACTTTTGACATGCGGCTAATACGAAAGTATCGCTGTTAATAAATTTCAAAACTATTTGAATACATTATTTATATTTTTCATGTAAAAACGCTTTTTGGTATTATTAGTGGGCTATCTAAATAAATATACATATTAAATGTAAAGGTATCTATTAGAGAGTTTTCAATTTAAAAAAAAGAGTTATTTTGTAATTCGGAAGCCCGGGTTGCATCCCCTTTTTTTTTTATTTTAATCTTCGAACAACTCTAATTTAGATGGTTAGTGACATTCAAAGTTTATTCTAACAAAGGCAAAAAGAAAAAAATCAGCCTACTTGTATTCATCTCGTAGCCTAGTGAAAAGAAACAAAATGTTGATTATCTATGACTCAACATTTTAACTAAATTGAACGAAAAAATTTCATTGCTTGAAAAAAAAATCAAAACTTTAGATGAACTTTAAATAACTTTATTTGAAAGTACTTTTTTGGTTCTGTACAATGGAGAAAAAATTGTAACTTATACGATATTTTGAAACAACGATATCTGCGATCAAAACAATAGTGCAAATCACGACATCTAACGTGAATTTTGAACTTAGCGTACCTGTCAAACGGACTTAGAAGTATGATAATTATGAATTAGGTTTTGCATCAGTATCATTAACTTTTTTTGTGTGTTTCTCATTTTTAACACTTTAATCTATTAATATTATTGTTTTTGAACGGATGCAAATGCGATGGGTTAGGTATGCTAATCAATAGCATGGCTTATTTATATCCTAACAGCGACATCTTCATTTTACTAAACAGGACTAGTGGCCTTTAATGAATTTTAAGTGAAAGATATGAGCAATTTTTAATGAGAAGAAATTTGAGTTAAGAAAAAAATTCTCTTCACATTCAATAGGTATTAGAGAACTAATCAGAAATTATCACTGAAAAACGGCTCTGAAAGTTGTTTCTATGTCTGCCCAAAATTTTCTTGCCTCATAACGAGAAATGAGTTTCTGTTTAAATTTTAGTTAAAAGGCTTTAGAGCTTTGCGAGTTCTATTAAGGTTTTACAACGCTCTCCGTTAGTTACTTTTTGGAATTTCCGGCCGGGCAGATTTTGTCGAATACACTTCAATTTGCGTTCAATTCCACTTTACGACATACCTGTTGCCGTAGGTATTCCATTCTACACAATGCATTTTTCAATTACGTATTTTTTTCTTATTTAGGCTTACATGATAAATGTGTGCATATGATAAAATCGCAATGGCTCTATCATAGTTACTAACCTAACTAGCCGTTAATTGACAAATATTTTTCAGTTAATAATGATTGAACGTTTTTCGATTTCATTTGTTCATTATCTTTCAATTTTCTGGTAATTTTGAAATCTAATCTAAAACTCAAATAAAAATATCAAATCTAAGCTATATTTACGTAAAATAAGATAGAATTGAGACAATTGCACTATAAAATTTCCTGAGGTTACTAAAATTTTTTTAGTAAATTTGTATTCTACAGTATTTTTTATTAACCGGTATTATAAACCGGAATCGTTGTTAGCTGTTTTCTAGTAATTCTTACAGATTTTCTTGTAATTGAGTAAGAATACAAAATTTTTTTAAGTAATTGCAAGGATCAATGAGAAAAACTAACATTTTTTTAGTAGATCGACCCCCCTTTTTTTACAGTGTGTATCGCCAGTGGTTCTCTCCGTTTCTTGAAGGAATTTTCAATTTGTCCATCTTTCCTCAAATCACTGAACATTCTTCAATCAAAGCTAAAATCAACCGAAAAACCTACATTCTAAGCTAATTTTTACCAGACATTCTGGAATCTAATCACAGACATTCCGTGAAATCACGCAGGATTTCTCTGCTACCGGAATTTTTCTGGGTTTTGACGCATTTATTTATTTATTTATTTATTTTTACAGTGTAATTGATTTTTGATATAAATATAGTGATTATTTTTTGTATATCCTCTGTTAAGTAACATTGTATAAATTATATAACAGTAATATTCATGTGCTAAGTTCTAAAAAGAAGAGCGAGCGAGTGAAATAAAGATAAATATCGTTTTCGGCAGCCAAAAAATTAAAGTGTATTTTACTACTATAAATACACATCAACTAACAAAAGAAACATTATATCTATTTCCTGAATTTAAATAGTGACTTCCAGAAATTCTAATCCGAGTGAAGATAATATTAAATCAGAACAAATCTATTCACTTTATATAATAAGATCAAGAGAATGATACACATATTTGAATTGTTTGAATTGTATATTTTTAGCTAAACCAATTGCATGAATTTTTCTTTGTTGCAAGATGCATCGTCATTTTCGCCATTTTACGTGTTGTTTATTCCTAACCTTTTCTTGGATCGATATTTCTATGCAGGATCTAGCGCAAATCTGGCATGATTGTTTTGTTAATCAATGGAATTGCCTATTTCTTTCCAAGTGGTGATACCTTGATTTTATTAAAAGAGTACTAGTGATCTTCAAAGAGTATTAAGTAGATGAGGAAGCATATATTCTCCACACATTCAACGGTAATTGTCTTACTATTAATGATACAAATGAATGGATGTAGTAATGTAGGTATAACTGTAAAAAATGATTCATAATCTACGACAATATAATATGAACACGAACGAAAATATACAATAACCTCTTCAGAGATGAGCCCCCATGATTTCTAAAAGCGATCTTTATCTTTAGAAATGTCAGAAACCAATATATTTTCAAAATTTAAAGAAGCATTTATATAAACAATGTTTCGTGTTTGTCTGTAAAACATATTTGTTGAACATGAAAATGTTTACTGGAGAATTGATAGCATGTTTGATAAACCTACATTCCACATTGATAAAATTGATTAATTTACTATAAAAACTACTCGGATAAGTTTCCGAAAAGTAGTGGCAGCAAAAATAAATAAATAAATAAATAAATAATAAAAAAAGCTTTATAAATGCTTCCTTTAATTTGGAAGAGGTTATTGTATATTTTAGATTGTGGTTATACTATATTTTTCTAGATTACGATATATTTTCCTAGATTTGCCTTTTTTCTATAGCGTACAAATTCTAAGTTTGAAAAATGAACAGATGAAATGAAAAATGAAACATATTCGTTTCAGATCTAAAGATTATTATACGATCCAATCTAAAAATTATTTTTAGTGCAATATTAATTTATTTACATTTATCTTACATTAATCTGAATTTGATCTTTTCATCTAAATCAATTGCTTGAATTTCTCTCTGTCGGAAGATGCATCTTCCTTCTATCTTTTTTATGTATTTTTTATTCCTAGCTGTTTCTTGGATAAATATTTCTTTTTGAGAAATAATAGAAATGTAGTATACGATTGTTTTGTTGATAAATATCATTTTTTGTTTCTTTCCAACTGATGATAGCTTGATTTTACCAAGCAATACTATTGTTCCTCAAAGGGTAATAAAAAGACGTGAAAGAAAATAAAGATTCTCTACACATTCATTGGCAATTGTCTTGTAATGAATGCTACAAATGAATGAAAGCAGTAACATAGATAACACAGTTAATTGTGTTTACTTATAAGAGAAAAGACACATGTGTTTTAATCTAGCTCTTATCTGTTTTAGGGTTTACGAAAATATAATATAACTTTTTTCAAGTTACCCACTATTCTAAAAAGTGTTCCTTTATCTTTAGACGCCTCTGAAACTAATTGATAGCCGAAAATTTAAAAAAGCATTTCAGAAACAAAAGTTTCTTTTATTGCCCGTAATTTTCAGAAACATTTCCGTGGCTATTTTTATAGTGTATTAACCAGTTTTCTATTCCTAAAATATATATTTTTGGGATGCTAACAATTCTCAAATAATATAACCCCAAATAATATTATTAGCTGCGTAGCAGAATTTATAGATGCAGGAGTAACTGAATAATGTTAATGTTAAATGTTATTAACTTTAATGTTAATTTTAATGATTTTAATTTATCAGGTTTGTTAAAGACGAAAATGTTTACTTGAGAATTAACAGAATTCGAAAATCCAATATTTCGGAATGATAAAACTGAAAAATATAAAGTAAAAAATACTCGGAAATGTTTCCGAAAATTACAGGCAGTAAAAAAAACACATGTTTCAGGCATGTTTCTTTAAATCTTGGAAATTTATTGGTTTCAAAGATTTCTGCAGGTAAAAGAATACTGTTCAGAATCGTTGGTAAGATGGAAGTGGATATGTAATATTTTCGTAAACCTTAAAAGCTAGAATGAGAAATATTTGTCTAAAATGTTAATATTTTCATATAATAATTAATATAAATGTTATATATAATAATTTTCGTGTGGAAAGCCACTGATTTTGTACTATGTGTGTTGTGGATTGAAGTAAATTCATGCTGAAATCTACACTTAGGATCTCCCAAGATGTCACCAAATGGAAGTAGATGTTGCTCTAGCGTATTTTAATACCTTATTGAATTTTGTTTCCCATGAAGAAATGACAGAGAGGTTTGGCCCGTAAATCCAATCGCCTCCAATAAATAAGAGGAAAGCAAGTGGCTATTTCCTAAGGTAACATTTCCAACAATAAAGTAACAATTCCATTTCAGTAACAATTCCAGCCAACAGAACCATCCAGATTCCATTTCTTTCGCTGAATAATATGTCGGGCCACCAGTCCCAATACGACATGTGTACTTTCGAACTCAATCCATTCTGGCCTGTTTATAATGTGATTTTAAGCGCGGTTTGCATGACTTTCTTAAAAACAATGTTCTTGTAGTCTCAATGTATAGTGTCCTTTGAGACATTAACACCGAGATTATTTTTAATTTGCCTTTGTACATATTTTGTTTTGACACCAAATTTACAATTTTTTTTATCAGTCTTACACCTGGTCGGCCGCATCTTAGCTTCGGTCAAAATTTTTATTTCTAACAATTACTAAGGCATATTCTGCACTTTAAACAATTTAAAATTCTAGAAATTTTAATAACGGGCTTATTTTTCGACTTCAAGTAAAAAATCTGTAAAATTTCCACTTTTTCGATTTCCATAGCTTTTGACAACAAAAATATTCGCTAGTATAGTGCTCAAGAAAAATGGTTGGTTCACTGGAACGGTTGGTAGGTTGAAATTAATCCAGCTTTTGTAAACGTTTGCATAATACGTCTAAATTTTTGAGACGATGTTTTTTTAACAAATATAAAAAAAGCGTATTTTTAAATAAGTAGTGCTGATGTAACCATTATAATATCTCTACTATGTTTTTTTGCAATTAAATTTTGAGCATTTACTACGCAGTTATTCCATATATTTCTAATTTTATTATCATATTTTACTGTGAATTTACAATTTTGAGACAGAATGTACAACTAAATGTAAATTTGAGAAGTGAAGTTTATGACTAACACATCCATCAAACGTTTTATGAAATGCTATTTAATAAGCTTTCAATACTGAGGCAAGTATAAGTGTTAATAATGTGCCTAATAGTAAGGAATTAAAGACGTATTGATATAATATGCTATTAGTATTCTGTTCCGGAAATATCAACTCAATGTCAGTGATATTGTATTGGAGATATTTATAGGTATAAATATCTTGATACGAATTATATTAATATTTCCAGACTTTCACAGAAACTTTTTCCAAGAAATTTAAAACTTTCTTTTGCCTGAATATTTTTAAAAGTTAATTAAGAAGGTTTCACTCCAGTTATCATCAGAAAATATCATTCAAATATCCGAATCTAGAAATATATTTTTGAACGTACTCAAACAATATAACAATATCTTTATTCACAAGTTTCCTTATTAGTACCTATAATAGTGTTCCCTAATTTTTTTTTTTTTTTTTTTTTTTTTTGGGGGGGGGGGGGGGGACCATTTAAGGAGAGAAAAAAAACAACAGTTTGTTATGCAGAAAGTTGCCACTTCTATTTGTGACACATGTTAAAGAAATTGGTGAGTTGAATATACTTAAAAGAAAAGTTCATCTTAAATGTGTTTAACACTATTCCTGCCGGTGTCCAATGAAACCTTTTAAAAGATTTTGATTTATGGTTTTTTTAAATGTAATTTTTAGATTACAAGTATCACAAATCATTTTTAATGAATTTGAAAACTTATTTTTATGCGTTTTATTAAAAAAAAATTACAAGTAAAATAAACTTAAATAAAAACTTTAAAAGGTGCCATTTCACACCGGTATAAATCGTGTTAAAAATGTGATTTTCATGTTTATATTATATGAAAGTCATTTAAATTCTGAATATTTTGATACCAGATTTATGTTTTTTCGCTTTTTATAAACAAACTGATGTGCAAAATTAAATTTTCTATCAAAATGCATACAGTCTGACATTGGTTTTATTTATTATAAAAAATAAAATGCTTTCTTGATGAATTAACCCTTTGTCTACGAGATGGTACGTATATGTTCCAGAGAATATTTTTTTATTCGACTAAAAAAAAAATCTCTGCCATACGCACTTATGCTAGGAACAGTGAACAGTGGTTGAGTTCAGAGGCTTCCTTGTTGACAGGTAAACCCACATTAGAGGTCTGGCCGATGCCCGAAGGTTAAATCAAGACGGCAAAATGAAGTCAAATTTTTAAACGGGCCGGCTGGACCGGCAGATTAAAGACAATTTTTTTAACGGGCCGGGCCGATAAAAAAAAATTAAACGGGCCTGTCGGCCCGATATAACAAGTTTAAGAGGATCCCACTGAGCTGATAAAATATGAACAATTTTCAATGGACGCGACTGGGACTAGAATAAGTGTAAATGTTCTACACGAGCTGATGTTAGTTTGACAACATCAATACAGAAATATGACATGCCCAGCGTATAGATCGGGGTATCGGGCAGTTACGTCGTGTCTGAGCCCGGTTTAATTTTTTCAGTAGACTTGAGCGAGCCCGGGATTAAGCTTACATTTTATTCTACATACTCGGGCTGTGCCGGAACTGGACTTAATTGTTCCCAGGAAGTATCGAGAAAGCAATTTGTTTTGTAAAAATGGTAATAGCGATAATGAACATCTGTTAACAGAAACTTTGGAAATATACCTTGATAAATTATACAGAAAGTTTTAAAAAGTCTACTTTTTTATATAGCTTCAAAAGTTATAATGTTTTTGACCATTTCTTTTTCTTTTATAAATTAAAATTTTTATTCTAAACTACATAATTCTTTTTAATGTCTTTAATTGAATGTAATTTTCTAACAGTCTAAGTTATCATTAATATTGCTATTCTGTATTGTATGGCTTGCGAACATACAGTAATCTAAAGTATACTGCAAATTTTCCACATAAATATGTATACAGTATCAATTAAAAGAATCTTAATTGTATGTTAAAAAAAATCGAAATTTTTTGTAGAAATTGAGTCGGGTCGCGCCGAGCTGGGTTTGATTTCATTAATTTTTGAACTCGCCGGGCCGAACTTTTAGCTTTTACACCGGGCCAAGATAGCTTTCGTTCGGGCCGGGCCTGGAAATTTCGGCCCGTGCAAACCTCTACTCCACAACCTGGCGATGAATAAGACGCAATATAACACATTTTAAGAGCCAAGAAGAGAAAGTCTAGCAGTAGTACTAAATGTATGCTACATATAAATCAATCGACCCGTAATCAATGGGTTAAAGGTGAACTGCTTCCTTAAATTCTTAACGCAAAAATTTAAATGTCATTTTGAATCTCACTCCACAAACAGGCGCATAAATGTAAATCTTTCGTCAGAACATACACTGTATAAGAATTACTGTGACTCCTGACTTTCAATTCCAAAAAAGAAATTAAATGACTAAAAGTTAATTATATTTCTTAACCTATATCAATAAAAATATATAACTTTTGAGAGACAAAATTAATGCAGCAGAAAAGAATGTCCCAAGAGAGTCTCCACTTATTTGTTTTTCTTTCCAGTGCGGATACTAATTGAGTTAAAACCTCCCAGATGGACGATATTAATTTAGTTTACTCGAAAGTTTCAGTTTTATGAGCCTTTATGGAGGACATATAATAAGGCGCGTGAAAGAGCACATTCAGATATCAGTTCCAGTTAATAAGGCTTGCAAATAAGCTCGAGGTAAGAATTATTTATTATTTAAGGGATAAAAATGTTCATGGGGAATTTCTTGACAGAGTGCATTTATATATCATAGAGTTTATCATTAAAAACAACGTATGCACAACTACTAATGGAATTTGAGGGGATATATGTTTGTACTTTTTGTGAAAATTTGTTTAAATTACATTTATCAGCTAGTATTATAACTAATTTACAACATTAGCTAGATGCATAACTTAATGATAAATATTACTTTTTTAAGCGTTGATCGCATTTAGAGAAAGGTGCAATTTTACAACAATTACGCTAATTTACTATGTAACCTTATTTAGGCAGAACTGTAAACATTAAAAGGGATACTACTTTTCTATAAAATAGGTATTTACATTATTTTTGTTGCATCCTAACAGGTTATAACAATTTATATTAAAAAAAATTATTACAGTTTTGATTTGGTAATTTTAACCCCACAATTGCACTGCAATACATTTTACAATGCATTTAAAATATCCCTATCGACATTAAAAAAGTTAATATTTCGTACATGCCGATATTTCTTAAAAAATGGCATGGAATTAACTTTTGAAACAAAATTGATCAGGAAAAAATTAAACATGGTGGGTAAGAAGTCCTTAAGAGATTTTAAAATTCAATGAAAAATAAATTAAATGGCATACAAGAATGCTATTCGGACAAAAATGCTTCTCAGAATTGAAAATTTCTTTTTAAGCACATTTAAAATAGTTCCGAAAATTTTTCATAGATGGTGACCTTCAAATTTAAAAAATCCTAAAAATCTGAAGATAAATCGTTATAAACTAGACTAGTGTGCAAAACGTAAACAACAAACACAAAATGCTAATTTCTGAACACGTGAGTACTCAAAAGAAAATTCTATAAACAGCAATTGTAGAAAATAGGTACTACCCTAACAGCACAATCAGTCGATGTGAAGTCTTCTTGACATCACAAATGGTCACAATTGTCACAGTCACTACAATGAACAGAAATATGATATCTTTCATTCGTCTCATTTTTACTCTCATTTGGTCACTCCACTGAACAGTCACCATGACTGCTGCTTTTTGACGAGTCAGCAGGTGACTTTACAATGAAGTCATCTTGTGGCTCTCATGTGACTGCCATTTTGACACTCCATTGTAAAGTCATCATGATAGATGCTCTGTGACAAGTTCCCAAGTGACAGAAAATGAAATCATCTGGTGACTTTTTACAAAGTAGTGCAATGATGACTTCACAATAGAGTGTCGATCACCGGAAAGTCACCATGCGATTTCATTGTGACATTATTTGGCGACTCATCTCAATGCAATGCTCACAATGACTTCAAAGTTCAGTCTTCAACTGACAGTGACTTTAGAATCACAAGGTGACTTCATTGTAATGTCACCTGGTGACCCATCACAAAGCGTCAGTTACGGTGACTTTTCAGTGTTAACAATCATTTGAGAGTAATAATGAGACAGTGAAATATCCCATATTTTGATTCACAGTAGCGATTGTGACACTTCTAACCATGTGTGACGTCAAGGGGACTTCACATCGACTGGCCGTGCTGTTAGGGTAGTACCTCTTTTCTACACTTGCTCTTTGTAGAATTTCCTTTTGAGTACTCACGTGTTCAGAAATTTGCATTTTGTGTTTGTTGCTTAAGTTTTGCACACCAGTGTATTATTTTAGTATAGAAAATTGAAAGAAGACATCATTTCCAGTCGAATGGTTATGTTCGTTTTTCTTTTCTCTGCGACAATTTGGCGATTAAAATGTATGAAGTGTTGAATTTTTTGTTTGTACAACTTTGCAATGTACTACAATATTTCAACATGCAAAATAAAAAAGAGTAACATTTGGATGCAATTCAAGCTAAAAAGAGTGCACATTTATTGTATTGTACTACAGTGTAGAAAATAAATGGTCTGTGGCTGCTTATTTTTTTATGCTTTTTATCAACTTTGATGATATAGAGCCATTCATGGCCAATTTTTTGAACTAACGTTTATTTAAACAAAACTTTCAATCATGAGAAGCATTTTCGCCAAAACCGCACACTCGTATGCCAATTCTTTTATTGTTTTAATTGAATTTAAAAATGTATCAAGAACTTTTGTCCCATCCTGTATTTCTAGTTGAAACATTAATTTTCATATAATCAATGTAATAATTCATATAATCTGACTTTTTAAAAAATTGATAAAATAAATTTTCTGGCTAAGAAAAAAGTCCCTGTCTCAAAATGGCTAAATCTTTTACATTTAGATACATAGTTATCTATTTTAGCTATTGTTTTATATTGTTCAATAAAGAAAAATGTTGATGATTATGCTGAAACAACAGTACTTGAAATAAATCAAAATATCTTCGATAATAGCGGTTAATGAAATATAGATTAGACTGAACTTTTAATATCGAAGATTCAATTTCAATCATGTAAAAGCCTAAATTAAAACAAACTGGTCGATAAATACATCGCGAACGTCACTACCACGGGTAAATAAAAATCTGAGAAGATAGTAATTGTCAAAATTTTCGAGAACCATTTAATGTTAAAAATTCCATTTTAATAATAGTAAAATAGAAATTTAAGAGATAAACGGATAAATGCGACACATTAGATAGTATTTTTCCCCCATGTAATCTTTTAATGAATTGGCTGGTGTAGTGTTAATAAGTTTGATTTTAATTATCATTTAAATTTATAATATTATTATCTTAAATCTTATCTATAAATTTAAGATAAAACATAATGCTATATAAATCGGATAGAACTTTATATTTATTTGAAACATAGTATAAAGTTATATAAAACTGATAATTTCAACATTAATACTTGATTTTTCATAAATTTTTAAAAATATAATAAGAAAAAGAATCGTGAACATGTTACGAATGTGACGCCCCGATTATGCATTTATTGTGTTAAATGTTATTCTTTGGCGACAGTTATTTTTTATAGAAAGTGGTCGACGGGTTAACAGACAAATATTAAGAATAATTCCGGAAAAGGCAAAACCTACACACTTTAAAATGAACTTTTATGT
The DNA here is from genome assembly GCA_963931845.1 of Maratus michaelseni. Lineage (NCBI taxonomy): Eukaryota > Metazoa > Arthropoda > Arachnida > Araneae > Salticidae > Maratus > Maratus michaelseni. The sequence continues at coordinate 252,801,231 of OZ007594.1, forward strand.
ATGTTTGTAGTATATAACATGGGAAATTTTTGCAATATGTAAAATTTTAGATAGAATAAGAAATAAGTAAAATTAAAAAAAAATTAAGAACATTGAAATGAAAAAAAAATGAAATTAAAAAGCACTCTATGCAGCAAATTTAAAATCTATGTAATCACTACATAGTATAAAACAAAGTCGCTTTTTCTGTCCCTATATCCCTATGTACACTTAAATCTTTAAAACTACGCAACGGATTTTGATGCGGTTTTTTTTAATAGATAGAGTGATTCAAGAGGAAGGTTTATATGTATAAATAACATTTTTAATTTTTAATTTTTACGACAATTAATGGCTAATTTTCGAAGCGATTTTAACCAATACCGCATTAACCCTTATCCAATTAAATACCTTAAATACATTGTTGATTTAATATAGATCTATATGGCCCTTTACAGCATGTGATTTAAATGAATATTTGAATGAATTAAAACGTTGTTTCTTTCTGATCATATTAACTTTTTATATGCATTTTTATTAAATTTGTGAAATAATTTTTGTTGTATTTTAATTCATAAAAATGCAATATCTAAAACAATATCTTCTGTTTATAATATCTGTTAAAATATCCGATGTTTGTTTATGATGTAAACAAATCATTTTCTTTTAAATTTTTAAATTATTACAAAGCTTCCTTTTCTCCAAAATCGTCTGAACTAATCAAATTTTGTATCCGGTATAACGCTACTCTCATATAAAGGCACCCTATTCTTGTGAAGTTTTTATTTCAAAATTCATTAATTTTACTACCTGTAACTATTTAAAAATTTATAATGGCAGCATTCTTCAATTTGTTTATTGGTTGTTAGCTCTTAAAAATTATTATCAGAGCTCTCTAGCGAGGAAAATAACAATACTTAATAAAAACGTGCTTTTCAGCGCGACAACTTATCAGTAGGTTACGATAAATAATTGTATGATAGTAGTTTTAAAATATAAATGATATTCTATTCTAAGGTTAATTTTTAAATCGCACTTATAGTAATTATAAGTACATAAGGTTAGATAAGATTAGATTTAATAAAACTCTTATAGGTATCTTTTGGCACATACTAATAATATGGCAATTTGTTCATAGGTAATCATACATAAGTCTAGAACTGAGTAAATTTTGTACAGAAATTATAAAGTCATGTCTGGAAGACGTCGTCGTTCGAACATAGGTCGTAGTACAGTGAATGCCAGAAGAGTACGTTCACAAAGAGATGAAGAATCGTTAACATAAGTTATATAAATACGAAAATATACTACTCGGTCGATACTGTTCTCGATTTGGAAGAAGCTGTTCATTTTCCTACAGAATTTCTAAACCCTTTGAACCCGTCTGGACTTCCTCCTCACAAAATGGTGTTGAAAGTAGGTTGTCCTGTTATTTTATTAAGAAACCTGAATCCACCTAAACTTTGCAATGGCACGCGTTTGCTGGTAAAATCACTGAAAACTTTCATAATAGAGTGCACAATACTCACAGGATGTGGTACCGGAGAAGATGTATTGATTCCCCGAATCCCTCTGATACCATCGGATTTACCCTTCCAATTTAAACGTTTACAGTTTCCGGTAAAAACATCTTTTGCAATGACCATTAATAAATCGCAGGGTCAAACCTTCAACGTTTCAGGCTTAGATTTGAGCGTTGACTGTTTTTCACATGGACAACTGTATTTCGCTCTTTCAAGAGTAACCTCTAGAGAAAACATGTTTGTATTGTCTAATGATAAGAAAGCTGTGACCGTTGTGTATAAAGACATCCTGTAATTGTTGTAAAAATAAAATAAATAGGTAAAAATGTAAAAAGTAAATAAGTAAAAATGTAGTGTATGAATTACAAATAAATAAAAAATAATACTAATATCCGAATTTTCTTTTATAAGTTTACACTTTTTTAAATAACTCCACCCACAAAAAAGAGAGTATGAGTATGTGTGTAAAAATTTATAACTTGAATTTTTTTTTAATACCCGTACAAAGCCTGGGCGGGCTGCTATAATCTATATCCATAAAACAAAGTCGTGTTAGTTACACCATCTATAACTTAAGAACGGATGGATCGATTTTTATGAAACTTTGTATGGAGTTATCTGGCACCTTAGATTAACATACAGGCTACTTTTTACCAGACTACTTAAAAGGAGAGTAATGGTTTTAGTAGTTGAATTTAATGGGATGAAGTGGTAGTAACAATTTGCGGTGTCAGTAGTGACACGGGACTACCCGAAGCAAAGCGAGGGCGGGTCGCTAGTATATAGATAAAATGGTGAGGTGGACAAAGTTTCGTACTTAGAAATATTTAAATAACTGAATTTCACAAATTATATTTTATGAAAAAGAATTTTTTTTTCACTTTTGTTTTAATTGTAGCACGAAGGAATCAATGATCTAGTCAGCTTTAATCCAATTGCCGGTTTGTGAGTTGACATTATAATAACAAAAATATTGCAAGCAATTGCAGTTCAGTTCAGTCGCGTAGATTTATCTAAATTTTGTATGTTGATCCATTTTTTAACATTAAAAATTGTATAACAGAATAACTTTGAAAGGTAATTCGTATATTTAAAATATAATGCAAAAATTTAAACATCATTCATGTTATGAAAACGCGTTATTCTTTAAAGAACTTAATTACGTATTTTCCTTAGAGCGGTAGAAATAATGCAGCAGAGAATTCCACAAACCGCTTGGTACCTTATTAACGAATAGAAGAAAATCATTGCATCATTATTCAATGTTTAGTAGATTTTTCAAAATTTAGTCTTTACTGTTTGAAACTTGACAAATGATACCGGCTTGTTATTTTTTCCAAATTTGTCTTCCTAACTATAAGTATTTTTTAAAGGTCAATGAATTTAAAATTCTAGCTTAAGTTTTCATTTATTTATTTAATCATTTTTAGAAATACTTAAAACTTGGAAATAGATTTTGGAAAATACTCAACGAAAATACACTAGATATCAACATCCTGATGGGGAAACCAGGATTACAAACAACATATTATATAATGAGTATATCTGTAATGAATTTATTTTACACATATGCATTGTAAAAATTTGTACCAAACTGTCCAGTCATTCAACCGTTTTTCTAAATAACGGTTACTTTTAAATGACCCTATTATGAAATATTTTCATTGGTAAAGGTAAGTTAAAATTAAGATTAAGAAATTGTTATCAATAAAAACATCCGAATGACTTGACAGTTTGCTGCAAGTTTTTTTTACAGTGTTTAATCGAAATCTATTATATTACATATTGAAAACATGGAATTCCAGGATCTGCGGAGATCTCTGTATCTACTTAATCCTATCAGGTCCAATTGTTTTTGAATTTAGGGAGAAATTACTTTTAGAGTTAAAAAAATTAAAGTTAATATCCAAATTACAAAAATTAAGGTTTACTGAAAATTAACGAATAGGACATTTATTGAAATATCTAACGAATATATTAGGATGTACCAAATATTTTCGTTTTTTAACTTTTCTTGACTGCTTGCAAGTTTGTTTAAGATTATAAAAAGCATGTCTGATATATCTTAGTTTCTCTGACAGGATACCAGTTGTAATTCGCTTCTATTTCCCTCTTTAAGTGCTTAAAAAGCACAAATAGTGGCCGTCACTTCTGTGTTTGATTTCAAAGATGAAATCCCCTCCCTTAAAATGTTTGAATACGTTTTGAGCTGTTCGGATGCTAATCCTGTCCTGACGTCCAACTTCACGAATTTTGAGGAAATCGTCAGTGACTTTAAGGTATAGTTTGAAAAAAAAAATGCATAAAATCTTAACATTCGTGTCACCCATTATGTGACCAAAAAATTAAAGAAAGAAGCCTGTATGATTATAGAATTTAGAGGGAGATATATTCCCTTAAATAACATTTTCTGTTCAACAGTAGGAGTGAGAAATTGCCAGTTACATGTTTTAATATACAGGGTGATTTTTTTTTTAAAGTTGTGAAAGTAAAACCGTATAACAAAAGGACCATTGATCCAAATGACCTGAAATTTCACCAGTATGTTCCCAAAGCAATGGGATTTTTTAGGCGTAGTTAAAAAAATACTTAAAATCGCACCGAAAGATGGCGCTGTGGGTTAACATCAACTGGTTTCCTTCCTCTATCGGGTTTTAGGCTCAGTGAAGAAGTCTGTTCAAATTTCAAAACCATCTTCCGTAAGTCTTCTGTCGTCATTGGACCTTTTCTTAAATTTATAAGTGTCCTAAATCTCTTAAGAGCAGTTGTTGCACTGTCATTATTCTGATAATACAGTTTCACTAACAATGCACGATCCGTCAATGAAACAGTCATTGCGAGGATATCCGTAGAATAATGAACACCATGTGTGCGTGCTTCACGTTTTTACGCCACTGTACGTCTGTCGTGCAGAAGTTCGTCTCCTACTTTGCTGCACATACAGCACCCTCTGTCGGTGAGATTTTAAGGGTTTTTTTTAACCACGTCTAAAAAATACCCATTGCTTTGGGAACACACTAGGGAAATTTCAGGTCATTTGGCTCTTTTTTTTTTTTTTTTTTGTTATAGGGTTTTACTTTCACAACTTAAAAAAAATTCACCCTGTATAAGTAATGAAAATACGAAAATTCTTTTGATACACTCTAATAATAAATTTGCGTACTGCTAGTATGACAATAGGCTATAGCAGAATTTTTGTAGGCGGTTGGGAAATGTTGTATTATATCAGTATTAGACAGACATAAAAATTTTCCAGTACTTTTTTGTATCATAAATTTTCGGTTTCTACAAGTAATCGTTATTTTTTATTTTTAATAATGAAACACATGTTTGAAATAAAAGTCTGAAACCGAACAAACTTTCCTTTTGTTTTATTACTAATTTTGTTGAAACATAAATGGAGTGATAATGGTATAAATGTAAGAACTTACGCTGTAAAAATGACAAATATTTCTTAATCTATGAAAATAATATATATACCCACGATCGAAAATATGCAATAACCTCTCTCGAGTTACCTATGATCCCGAAAAGCGTTCTTTATCTTAAGAAACTTCAGAAACAAATATATTTTCGATATTTAAAGAAGCATTTATAAAAACAAACTTGATTTAGCTGCCACTGATTTTCGGAAACGTTTCCGAGTAGATTTATAGTGTAATTAGTCCGTTTTCTCAACCCGGAATATTAGTTTTTTGGATTCTGTCAATTCTAAATTACACATATTAAACATTTTATGCTGTGAAATTGAATTTATGCATGCAAGAGTAACAAAATAACATTAATTTTAATGTTCATGTTGATGCTGTTAATTTATCACGTTTGTCTGTAAAACATGTTTGTTGAACATGAATATGTTTACTTGAGAATTGATAGAATCTGGAAACTCTATATTTCGTGTTGAAAAAAACCAATTAGTACACTATAAAAACTACTTTGAAACGCTTCCGAAAATCAGTGATAGCAAAAGAAAATTTGTTTTTATAAATTCTTCTTTAAATCTCGAAAATAATTAGATTTATGAGGTTTGTAAAGATAAAGAAAGCTTTTCAGAATCGTGGGTAATTCGTAAGAGGTTATTGTATATTTTCGTCGTGGTTACAGTATATGTTCCTAGATTAAGTGAAGAAAAACCTGTTTTCTTTTCTTTTCTTTTCTTTTCTTTTCTTTTTTTTACAGTTTTTATTATCATTACTCCATGCAGATATTAACAATTGCAAAGACAAAATAATAAATTGTAAATGTAAAGACATCATGCCCAATTACTAGGACACTAAAACTTTAAGGGCAGAGCCCTTTTGATACTGTTTAAAAGGATGTTGTTATAATTATCAGTATTTATTTAGGAAAGAAATAACAGATCAATAACGATTAGAATAATAATATTAATTTAAAAAACTTAAATTCATGCTCGTACTTTTTCTTTCACTCACGTTTTTTTTTTTTTTTTTTTTTACATACACATATTACGTTTGTTTGTTTTTCAACATTTCTAAATAAATGCTTCCTCAAAATTACTTTAAAGTACATAATTTTAGTTTCAATTATTAATAAAAACTAAGACGTAAACAGTTAAATTATGTACAAAATTTAACTAATTTCACAAAGCACATTTAATCTAATTTTGTACGCAGTTCATTGTATATTTATTTCACTAAATCCAGTACTCACAGTGGCATTTTAATTAACTGAGTTGAAAAGTACCTTTTAATTGCTATGATAAATTGTTATTTTTCTTAACTAATTCAGTTATAATTGATTAAACAAGACTCAAAATTAAGAGCCAATATTGTTCTTCAGATATTTTTGTAATATGCTAGGATAAATATTTACATATATATGTGATTAAAATGTTTGCATAGAAGTGTCTCTCTATATAAATAAATGGTACTTTTATGTTAGTCGGGCGCCAGCGATCGCCAAAATTATTTTGTCGCCAATTTCTCACAAACCCTTTTTTCTCTCAGTCTTTTAACATTAGCTAATAACAAATAGCCAATATATTAACATTGCAATATAATATCTTATTTAAAAATAGCTAAAATATAATCATGATAAAATATGTAAAAACAAACATATCAATATAAATAACAAAATCGCACATGATTCGGTCTATTAATGACTAGGCTTAGTCAATTACAAAAATGTTAAAATAAGACACAAACTAAAAACATTTTAATTCATAATGAAGTCAGCGTATCTAATTTTATATGCACAAAAATAGAAACTTACGTTATATAAGGTCCCAAAATCTTTCAATATCATTTAGAATTGATAAAGGTAGATCGTTAGTTGTTCAAATCGTTGTTCAATGGATCGTTAGTTGTTCAAATTGTTGTTTCAATGGATCGTTAGTTATTCAATGGATAATTAGTTGTATGCATTTAAAATGATGCCAATTGAAACAAGATTTGGTGAGTTATCACTGGAGCCCAGCTAACATAAAAGTACCAAATATATATAATATGTTTTTATCTCATTATATAAGAATACGAACAATATTTGCAACATAAAAATAAAATGTATAAAAATGCTACTGTTTCATGCAACATATTAAATGAATTCAGCAGATATCATTTAACGAATTTGTCCGTATGCTGGTACTAATTAATGACATATACAAGGATATGAAACATCACACAGAAATTATGAAACATAACAATATACTTACTCCTAATGTTTTATTTTCCTGAAAAGAGGTCATGATAAGATATCAAATAGAACTTACCTGCAAAAGAAAAGGGAAATATTAGTATGCAAACATTAAGCATAAAAATGTTATCTCAATTTATAAATATCGCTGCCTGCTTTGTTAAGAACTTAACATTAATTTTTTTCCGAGGAAATCGATTCGAAAAACTGTTGTCATTTAAATAAAGATGACATAAAATTTGCGCCTTTTATAAATCAATCAATGTAAAAAAACCGTATTGCTTTGGTAAAATTTTACTGAATATATTAATTTTTTCTACAAAAACACTACATTATGTGTAATTGACATTTTGCGATTACAAATATGTAAAAATTCAAGAATGTTTCCGTACATTTTACGGAATATTTCTATATTGCTTTCAAAACATTACAATTTCCGTATATGAAGTTTAAAAGTCCCTGTTTTTGGAATGCGAAGTAATTAATTGTTTTATATACTTGCTGAAATATTTTCAAAGAAACGCCAATATTGTCAAATACGGGTTTTTCATTGCAAATATGTTTAATGAAACGAGAAACGTGCACAAACGTTGGCTTTAAATTGGAAATGTTTCCAATGAAACGCCAATATTGTCTAACTGTGGGTCTATATTGAAAATATTTCCAATGATAACCCAATTGTCACTAATTGCTGGTTTTTACATTGGAAATATTTCCACCAATAACAATTATTGCTATGTATAGTACGCGCATTTAAACAACCCACATTAATATTTTTATTTCTTTCTTTAAAAAATAAAAATAAAAATCCATACTTTTACGACATCAAAAAAGCAATAGAATCGTATTATTATTTTTTTTAAATCTAAGGCAGTTGAAAAGGGAAAATTTCAGCTTTATTTTTATTATTAGTTTGAGCTAAATTTTGACCTATCTATCACAAGCAATTAATGAAAAAATTGTCTCTACTTTATTTTATATTAATCTAATATACAGAGAAGATTTTTGTCTGCCAGGCTGTCTTTCTCTATAGAGATCCACAGTTTAAAAGCAAGATCTGTGAGATTTTACATATAAGTTTATTAAAACACAACCGAGGCAACTTAAGTAATTCATATTCGAAATAAATTATAGTTAATTTTTAATTAATAAAAACCAACAATCTAATAGCTATGTCGTATAAAATGTAAACATTTTTCGTTATAGTAGTTGACAAAAAATTCAGAACCCATAATAAAATTCTTTCTACAGTAATTAAATTTCAATTGACAGATTTCTCTGTGAAAAGTAAATGAAATAAAGAATTTCAAGAATTAAAATGAAGATGAATATGACGTGATATTGGAAGTATAACGGACATTTCCAAAAATTTCTCAATAATACACGGAGCATGAGTATGAGTAAGTACAGAAAGCAGATGAATATGACACCATTGAAATAATTAAAAAGAAAATGAATATGACGACATAGTGGATGTTTCACCAACTTTTTCAAATCATCCAAGGAGCATCAATATGAGTAAGCCAGAAAACAAGTGAATATGACGTCAACAGGTGAGTATGACGTCATATATGAAATAAAACGGACATTTTAAAATATTTGTAACTAGCACAAGGTGCGTCAATATGAGTAACCGGGTTTGCAGACAATTGGCGTATTTTAGTGAACTTTTATTGATGTGAGCGTAGCGAAAATTTAATTTCATTGTGTTAACCTGTTTTTGTTTTACTTTCTGTACACATACAGTCTACATTTTAACATATTACAAGTGTACATTTTCAGCATATTTTAACATTTTGAGGTTCTCTGAATTAGTTTTCGCCATTTTTAAATCAATTCCATACATGTATGTGTGTATGCGTATGTATACATATTAGAATTTAAACAAATGTTTAGGATTCCACAGCTCATTCCTCCTGAAGAACTTAAATAAATATTTCAGATATTTTTAAAATAAAATGTCAGGCATTTGTATGGGATGAATGCACCATGTCACAAAAGAATGCTTTGTAGACACTTAAATTTTTAAAAGCCGATGGTTTACTAATGGGTGGAGTAACTGTTGTATTGTCTGGAGATATTTCACAAACATTGCCGGTCATTCTAAAATGAACATAGGCGGATGAAATTAACGTATGCTTTAAAGTGTCACATCTTTGGAGGCATGATCGCACTCAGCAACTAACTACAAATATGAGAGTTCGTCTGCATGAAAACATATTGGACGGTCAATTTGCTGACCATTTGTTAAATATTGGGAATGGATTAATACCGCTTCACCCAGTAACTGGTGTGTTCAAAATTAGAGAAGTATTTTGCACAGTTGAGTCTGTTGAAGAACTCAAGGCAAATATATTTCAAAATATTTGACAACATTTTACAGACCATAAGTGTCCTTGCGAATGGGCGATTCTTGCACCAAAAAGTGATAGTTTAAACAACATCAATTTGAAGATTCAAGATCCAGTGGCTGAGAGGTTCTGCTCTCAAAGCTGGTAGACGGGAGGTGCTGGGTTCAAACCCCTGTCGCGCTCGTCGACCTAACCGTTCGGAGTTTTCCATGGTTATCTTCGAACGTTGCGTAAATACGGGTTAGGATCCCTTAGAAGGGCCCCCACGGAGGGCACTTCCCCCAGGGCCTATATCCCTCGTGTTGATAATTGGCCGTCATAAATCAACTTAACCCAAACCCGTTGTCGAAGAAAATGAGGCTTCACATTACCTTACTGAATTTTTTAATTCTTTGGACCCTACCGGAATACCACCGTATAACTTTATTACTGAAGACTGGATCACCCCTTATGTTTCTCAGAAATTTAAATCTTCCAAGACTTTGCAACGGTACACTATTAGTAGTTAAGAAGCTCCAGCCTCATGTCATTGAAGGAACAATTTTGACAGGCTGTGCCAAAGGTAAGGATGCTTTCATTCCGCGTATACTCCTCTTTCCATCTGATATACTATTTCGATCCAAACATCTACCACTTCCATTTTGTTTAGCTTTTGCCATGTCGATCAATAAGGCGCAGAGGCAATCGTTATATGTAGTTGGGGTCTTGGAATCAACTTGCTTTTCTCACGGACAGTTTTACGTTGCGTGCTCAAGAGTTGGCTCTTAAAGAAATTTGAATGTATTTGCCCCGAATCAAGAAACAAGAAATGTAGTTCATGAAGCTGCTTTGAGGTAATTGTTTTTCAGTTCATTTCATCATGTACAGTTCAAAGTCAGCTTGACATTTTTCCTTTTTAGCTTTTGATGATCCAATGATGAATGGAAGCAAGCTGATTTATAGCTGAATTCTGATGGGTTTATTACATAAATTTATAGCTTATTATATTGGATTTTCATTTTATTCATGTGCATAACATTTTGACTACTTTCTTCTATTATGTTTTTTATGTTGCATGTTTAATTTTGAAATTTATTTTTCTAAAGAAACATTCTTAAAATCCCATTTTAAAATTCAAACAGATAACAAAATTGTTTTCATAAAAAGTTTCCGCATATCTCAAATATAATAATTTAATATATTATGTTGTTTATCTATGTTATAATAAGCAAAAAAGACAATATATTTTAACACCATGTAATAATTACTAATGATTAATATATTTATTATTTTTATTGGAGTTTAAAGTAGATAAACACGCAAATAATCTCAAAAGTTTGAAAAGTTTAGTAAGAAAAAACAAATGTTGGTACTGTGGAAAATAAACTTGCAAAAGGAAGCAAGCATTAATTAATTTGAAAAGTTTTGAAAGGTTTAGTAAGAAAACAAAATTTTGGTACTCTGGAAAAAAAATTCTTGCTAAAAGATGCCAAGCATTACTCTTAATATAATTTTTTTGTGTATGTAAACCATAAAAATCTTTTACAAAGCATGAAATAAAAAAGACATATTTAAAAGCATGGAAAGAAAATATGCAAAACGTTCAGAATTATACTCAGTTGGAAAAACATCTCTCCCTACCGAACGAACTTTCCATACTTTATCACACCTTTCGTATGATTCGTATATACAGCGTGTCCACGTATAACCTGACCGACCTTTATTTTCGCAACTGTTGGTCCTAGATGCATACTTCCAATTACAAAAATGGTTTAAATAAGGTAAAGAATTACTTTTAAAGCGATTTGGGTCAAGAAAAACATTTATTAAAAAAATACGAAAGTTAAATTTTTATACGGTCCCCGGGTCCTATAAGTGATATTTAGTAAAAATTTACTGTGACACTAACAAGTACGACAAAGAAAGTCCCATTCATCTAACATTAAAATTGACCGAGTTATGAAACTTTGAAATGCATGACTTATACCACTTTTTAGCATCTAAAAAGAGATGATTTCAGCCATGCTTTCAGGAGTCGTATATAAAGTACTTAAATTTATTTCAAGGTATCTGCGCTTTGAAAGAAATCGTACAACTATTACGATTGAGTTAATTTTTATTAGTTAAGTTTCAGATTAATTAAAATAATTGTATTTTAACATATGTTTTATTTTGAAAGGATTTGAGGCTATGATTTCTTTTAACAAAAATTATGTTATTTTCATAAGGTTTTATTTAACTTGCAACGATCGTCTTTCCAGTTTAAAATTTGTACTTGAAGTTCAACTCACTTTCAAATGTCCGATCAAAGTTAAATTTTACATACTGACTTAAATCCGATGACAATGTAATATTATTATGATTTTCGACGCTTACCATATTAGAGGATAACACAAAAAAATTCGGATAGATTACCGCCAACAAGTTTAAGAAAAAAATTTAGATTAGATAACATAAACCTGCGATGGTTGTGTTTTTTAACTTTTATAATTACGTTTTATGTATTTTTTAACGCTGAATAAAAAAATTACCTTCACTTTTAACCATCATGTCAAGATTTTTCGCAAATCGTAAGTTTCAAGGTTAAAAAAAAAAAAAAAATCTGATACCATAAAATAGATGTAAGACTTTTTTATTCAGTTTAATTTTATTTTATTCAATAATTTATTCATTTTTTTGGCTTATACTGGGGTTTTTCAAACTAAATAGCTCAGGGGTCCGATGAGGTTGGGAAGGGAGGGGGGGGGGTCAATTTTAACTTTGAGCTTTTTAACTTTGAAATTTTCGATTTGAGAAAAATCCTGACGTGATGGTTTAAAATGAAAGTCATTTTCGGATTCAGCGCTAAAAAATACATTAGAATAAATTTTCAAAAGCTAAAAAACAGGGAACAACTCAAAATATGAAAGACAGTGTAATCTAACAGCATTTTAAAATCTTAATTGAGGCTGTTGTTTTTCATCCTTTTATTTAACAAAAATTCTGTTATTATTATCCTCTTATATGCTCAGTACAAATTGTATATTTGACATTAATATGTTAGAATGATTATAGATTTCACATTTATATTAGATTGCAATGTTAATTTTGCTCTCAACTATTTTTTTGATATATCGGACGATTATTTATATTTCTACTACATTTGTGAATGACCCCTATTTCGCAACAAAAAATGTACTCCAACTTTAAACAGCTATAACTCGGTCAGTTTTAATCGTAGATGAATGGGACTTTTTTTTATCTTACTTGTTAGTGTCACAGTAAATTTTTACTAAATATCACTTATAGGACCGGGGGACCGTATAAAAATTTAAATTTCGTAAGTTTTTAATAAATGTTTTTCTTGACCCAAATCGCTTTAGAAATAATTCTTTACCTTATTTAAACCATTTTTGTAATTGGAAGTATGCATCTAGGACCAACGGTTGCGAAAATAAAGGTCGGTCAGGTTATACGTGGACACGCTGTATATCTAAAATAAGTAACGATATTTAAAAAAGCGGTTTGTGTAATCGTAGTTAAATGGTCATAGCGATATGTTGGAAAATCACGGTTCTCTAAGTTCGGGTGGTTGTTTATTGCATATCCATAGACTTAAATAGCTAATTTCTCTCCTATGATGTAAATGTGTCTTCGAAAAATTCATAGCGATGTAAATTTATCTGGTGGTTTTCTGCTATAGAGGTCTATTTAACGGAATTTTTTGAACACGGAAGGCGACATTTTGTGGGAAAATTTCATGGAATTTACGGGGACAAAAAATCTGTTAAAATACGGAAATAGTACTGACGATTGCCAGTACAATTTTCGTATTTTAATACATATATTTTTTAACAATAAAGCTTGGAATATGTTAGTTTTAATTAGAATGTATCAGTTATAAAAGTTATGGAATGGCTGAGAAAATAGTCAAATGAAAGTTATAAATGATTTTAACACGAGTTAAAAGCTTGAACTGTTTGATCAGTTAAATTAGTGCTCACTTCTTTTGCTTACTTTAAGTAAAATTTTGAAACGTAGTTGTTCTTTATGAAAATAATAGTAATATAAACAATACAAAGCACCACTCAGACTTTATATCTTTGAATGGGGATGATGGGAGACAGTTGAGATTTTATTTTTTTAATTGTTCAATGTTCATATATATATCGCCAATATTAATTGAATGAAAAATATAACTTTCAATGTCAGTTGAAGTGATAGCTAAACAAACAAATTTTTCTTGACTTCAATTCAAGTGATTTTTAATCAGTTTGAATTTACAAAAATATTTCTCGCAATTCATAAATGAAAGAGAATTAAAAGAATTAGGATTTTCTATGCTTTTAGAGCATTTGAATAAGCTCACTTTAAAGTCGTAATTAATTATAAACTACCTTGTTGTTTTGTAGATCGAGTCACCATTTGATGCTTAAAGCTCTGATGTACCACGGATGTTATAAACTAAAGCTTAATATTTTAGCTTTTCTAAAACATTTTGAAATTTTTTTATTCTAAACTACCAAAGTATAAAAAACCTTATAAAAAATCTCGAGTCGTTTGTATGCAATGTACATTTCACACACACTGCGTGCTGGAACTACCTAGTATTGTTTAATAATAATTTCAACAATTATTTATGTAGTTATTTTGTCCTATAAAGGAATTCATGCAAAATTTTAAAGGAAATTTTTAAATACGTAAGTATATTAAAATGGTGCAATTATGTGAAAAAAAAACCCTAAAAATTTCCTGTAATTTACGGAACAAAATTCCGTTAAAATACGGATTGCCAATATAATTTCCGTATTTTAACGGATTTTTACTAGTGAAGCTTGAAGTACATAAAGTGATATGGTAATTTTATCGGTAAATTTACACTAGTTTCTAGAAACATGTAAAGTTATATGTATGATGTAACATGTGCATGTCATATTGTAAAATTAACACATCTTTCAGTTTTTCACACACTGTAAAATTTTTTGAAAAAACACAAGAAAGAACCAGAGATTCTCGGTAAATTTACATTAGTTCCTTGTTAAAAGCATTCGATCAAGATTTCTGATTATAATTTACTGATAGTGTGAGAAAAAAATCAATACCGTCTTTTTTTTCTTTTAGTGCACGTAAATTTACATAGCGTTGGGTATATTTATAGATGTAAATTTACAGAATCTACGGTAAATTTACATATTATTTCCTTTTTTTTTAAATAAAATCTTCAATTTCAGCTCTGTGTAAATTTACATAAAATAAATGATTATTCGCGGATTGTCCATTATTTCACAGCTAAATTTATAATATCGCATTAGTTTCGAAGTAACTTTTATAGTACACTCTAATTAAATTGATTTATTTCAAGTTTCTAGCTCGTGTTGAAACATATTTATAATTTTCATTTGTCTACTCGTTTAGCCATTCCATAACTTTGATAACACACTAAAATTGAAATTAATTTTTAAACTGTTGTTGGAATAAACTTTTGTTGTATGTTTTTTTATTAAAATTTGTCCCCGAAATATTTTTAAGGGTGGGGTGTGGGAAATGGCATTAAATAATTTTAAAGCATTATTATCTAAAAATAATTAAAATGATTAATGTTCAGTACAATAATCATTCAATGATTTAAAGGGTTATAATTTTTCAAAATATTATTAAGGTGGATTGTAAAAATTTATCCCTAGGAACATTTCTTATAAACATTCCATCTGTTATTAAAGATTTCACAAAAAATTCAATTATTTTATTTTAAATATTTTTGTTAAACTACATTTATTTCCCCTCCCCTCTAACTGAACACCATCGATTAAATTAACTGAAGAAAGTTTATCTAATTTAGACAGTAGTTTGTGCTAACATTTAAAGAAATTAAAGTCCTATCATGAGTGATATTATCTTTAATAATTTTTTGATAATTCAAATGTGGGGCATTTTTAACGAAATTTTGATATATTATGGGGATGGACTGGGAAAGAACTTTGTGTGGTATGTGAACAAGAAATAGAAAAGTGTTCCATGATTAATGATTAATGTGCGATTTTGTAAGTTTTTTTTTCTTTCAAAAGAAACCAAACAATACTTTGCGTAATGTAACACGCACTACTGAAAATCTACGCACCGACCCTGTATATGAGTAAAACTTGTTATCTCTGGAGCACTAATCATTTATCTAGAAATCTTCATTCCTGTCTTTCACACACACTTTCATAAATCACACATGCGCCCATAAACTGTATGACGCCGCTGGCAGTATCTTCCTAATTTATCAAATGACTCCCTCAAATGTGACAACTGTGTATAGATGCTTGTTACCATCTGGTTAGTAGTCATAAATGATGAATAACTATATGCTGAATATTGTTAAGTAATGCATAACATTTAGTAATTAATAGCTAAATATACATTTTTATTTAATTATCACTAGTTTTTAATTCGGTTTTCTGAATTAAATAGTTTATCTTACGAAACGGGCTCACAATCTATAAGCAACACTAATATATTCTGTTTATTTTTTCATATTTATTTACATACTAAATAAAATACTGACTAATACTGACTGATACTAAATAAAATACTGAATACATTTTGTTGCGCAACCTTGCGGCGATATACCAGTCTTCTTCTTCTACCAGAAAAATCTAAAATCGTATTTTCGTATATAACTTATTTTTGACTCTTTGCACTTAGTATCTAGATGCAGTTTAGAACAAAACAGTTACAGATGTATCAATAGCTTAAGGGGGAGTTCTGGCTAAGTCGGTAAATAATAGGATATTTTTAGGATTTTCTTTATAAAAAACTAAAGACGATTTCAAACTTTTTTTTAATAAGGTACACAGAAAGAAGTGTTTACACGGTGTACGGGCATACATCATGCGTGGCGCATAGGCCTTTTATAAAAATATGACACTTTAACAGGAAGATAGTTGTGTACTTCGTTGTGCACCTCTGACTGTTCGCACTTCTGTGTGACATCTGTGTGAACAGTCAGTGTTTACGCGATAGTCAATTTTGACAAGTCAGTGATCGACAAACTATTCCGAAGAGAGTTTTCACAAGATTTTCTTTTTCAATGTGTCAAAAAAATCTTTAAAATCCAGAGATTTAACCTACGTTTAGAACAAAGATTCAGATATGTACAGTTTAGAGAGTCACCACTTGTGTACATTTAATCCAGCATCTAAACAATTGGGGTGAGTGTATACAAAATAAACGAGCTGAGTGTACACACTAAGATTGAATACCACCAAATATTTTTTCAAGCACTATATCACATTATCAGTTTAATAATCATTGTTTTATAAGTATTGACAATTAATTTAATAAACTATTGGCATGTTTGGAAAACTATAATTATTAGTTCTTGAGGAAAAAAATCTGAAAGTTTGAATTTTTTTTAATAAAATTAGTCTTAGTTTCTAAATTTCGTACTTGTTGAACATAATAGTAGTTCGTTTTGTGCATTTATAAGATTTATACCTTCTGTTAAAATTTCATGAAATTCTATCCAGCCATTTCTTAGAAAACAAGGGTGAAATGAACTGCAACGTTTTAAGAAAAAGGACTTTAAAGCTAAAAATGTTCCTTGGCCATATAAAAAAGAGCGCAAACTGGTTTGGACATAACTTTCTTTTAAAGCGAACCTTTGCAGGGGGTTTCTTTTAAAATGTTCCCAAAGAATAAAATTTTAAAATAAACTATTTAAAAAAATGGTTATTTAATCATTTAAATGGTACATGACTCCTTAAATATTTCTTTCGAATACATATGCGACTATAAACATAGAGTATGATACATAAAACCTCAAAAATTCTACTTAATCCTTAGCCAATTTGGTCCCCAGATTGGTAAGGTTTTCAGAGTTTTCTTTGTACCAGAAAGATAATTCGGACTGGTCTCCTTTCAAAAGTCCTCGCTTATTTCCTTAAGGAATCCATCCTAAAACATTATGACAGTAACAAACATATGATTTAAAAAGTTCCTCCCTCCCTCCAATTAGTCCTTCAATTTGTCCAGAGAAAAGTAATAATTATAAATCATAAACATATAAGCATTTATATAAAAAACAAAATTTGGAATATGAAATATTATTTCTATTCCACATAAAGAAATCATATAGAAGGAGCAGTCTAATTTAAAAAGAAACAAACATTTGTCCACTATTCCTTATACAGAACACGACATTCTTTCACAAACGAAGGCTACTTCAAAAATTTTCCAGTTAATAAATGTTAGGGTCACCAAGGGCAAAAATATGCTAGTCTGAGGGGAAAAAACTGAAAAACAAAACAAAACAAAACAAAAATACAAATTTTATCGTCCTGCTCTACTGTGTCACGTATCGTAGTGGCGATCGAAGTCTATACTATGGAACTTGCATTTCCGCCATTTTGTTTCAACAATTTCTTGGAATATAGGTTTTGGTTTTACGATACGTTACAGGATAAAAGTTTTACGAAGAATTAGAAATAATAATGCTTGGACTGTAAAAAATAAAACTCGTGATACTGCAAGCAACAAGAACATAAAATAAATAAATTTAACAAATAAACGCAAAATGCGTATAAAGTAATTTTTTTTCATGCATCAAAAAACGTGATTCCATTGAAAATTGAGAAAATTGCCAAAAAAGAAAAAAAGATTATTCAGTTAACTATGGTGATATTTGTAACAAGATTATAAAGGGTTTCCTAAAAAGGACTTAAGGTTTTTAAGTTTCAATAACAAGTAATCGGTGACTGCTATTGAAGTCCTTTCAAGAGGGTGTGATATATGACATCGGTACTTTCTTTGCTAAACTTCCTTGTTTCAGTATCAAATATTACCAATAGATAAACTACGTTGTCTCAAGTTGTTACAACGCTCAAACTAACGTATAAGATTTCATCAAAGTTCACCCGGCTTTGAACCTTCATTCTCATCAACTGCTGAAACGTTAAAAAAAAAAGGTTTGCGTTTTCAAATTGCAATATTATTTTGAGCAATGTTACAGTTTGAGACAGTGCTGGACATATCTATAGATGACATTAGCAAGTAAGTAATACATGAAATCGGTATTTTCTTTACTAAGCTTCCTCGTTTTAGTTCCAAGTATCACCAATAGCTGAAACTACGTTGTCTTAAATTGTCAGAACACTCAATCTAATGTGTAAAATTATATCAAAGTTCACCTAGCTTTCACCTTTCAGTCTCAATTACCTATTCAAATGCCAAAAAGGGTTTGCATTTTCAAACTGCAATGCTACTTTGAGCAATGTTACAGTTTGGGACAGTGCTGGACATACCTGTATTAGCAAGTCAGTAATATATGAAGCCAGTACTTTCTTTACTAAGCTTCCTAGTTTTAGTTCAAAGTATCACCAATAGATGATACCACGTTTTCTTAAATTGTTAGAACACTCAATCTAACGTATAAAATTGTATCAAAGTCCACCTAGCTTTTGACTTTCAGTCTCATTAACTGTTCAAACGCCAAAAAAGTTTTTGCGTTTTCAAATTGCAATGTTATTGTGAGTATTATAGTTATATTTGTTGTGTTATAGTATAGTTGTGATGTTATAGTTTGAGACAATGCTGAACCATATCTGAAGATGATATTAGCAAGAGAGCAATATATGAAGTTCGTACTTTCATTACTAAGCTTACTTGTCTTAAATAAACTTGAGTCATGAAAAACACAACACTCAATTGAATCAAATTCACCTCTGTACTATAATAATTGTTTAAAAACAACACAAAATGTCACAAAAACATATATGCATCATTTATTAAAAACTTTTACTTTAGGTGTTTTAAAAATATACAAAACTGCATTTCACATTAAAAACCTAGCGCTTTCGAGCCGTCCTGGCTCATCATCAGGGTTAAAACATCACCACGCAGATACACACAGGTGTATCTGCGTGGTGATGTTTTAACCCTGATGATGAGCCAGGACGGCATCACCACGCAGATACACACAGGTGTATCTGCGTGGTGATGTTTTAACCCTGATGATGAGCCAGGACGGCTCGAAAGCGCTAGGTTTTTAATGTGAAATGCAGTTTTGTATATTTTTAAAACACCTAAAGTAAAAGTTTTTAATAAATGATGCATATATGTTTTTGTGACATTTTGTGTTGTTTTTAAACAATTACTTGTCTTAGTTCCAAGTAATCCCAATAGATGAAACTGCATTGTCGCAGAACGGTCAAAGTAAGGAATAAAATTGCATCAAAGTTCACCCAGCATTTAACCTTCATTCTCAACGCCAAATTCATTAATAGCCAAAAAAGATGGTTTACGTTTTGAAATTGCAATGTTATTTTGAGCAGTGTTGCAGTTTGGGGCAATGCTGTGCCATATCTATAGATGGTATTAGCAATAGAGTAGTATAAGAAGTCGGTACTTTATTTTACTAAGCTTTCTCGTATAGCTCCAAGCATCCCCAATAGATGACAATACATTGTCTGAAATTGTTAGAACGCTCAAATTAACGTACAAAATTGGATCAAAGTGCGTTTTGAAATCGCCATGTTATTTTGAGCAGTATTGCAGTTTGAGATACTGACTTCTGACTTCACATTACTCTCCTGCGAGATTAATATCAGCAGCTGTGTCTTCATTTAATTATAAATGAATTTTTGAAACGTTTAGCCAATTTTAAGACTCCCTGTATAATCTGTATTATACAGTCCATAATGATACTAGGTCCACTCTTAAAACTACATCTAAGTTCTGAAAAAATATTGTAAATATCCTTATGGAGAATTTCTACGTTTTCTTATTTAAGCTTGTGTAAGCAAGGAAGAAAAACACTTTAAAGTATCATTTAAAATTTTTAAATAGGCTATTTTTTTAACCATTGGGAAAATGGTTCAGACGAATATATATATATATATATATATATATATATATATTACGTGTTGCAAAAATAGAGGTTCACATTCGAGTTTTTAAAATTTAAAGTGCGACTACTCTTGATTTATGCAAATTTTTGTTAAAGTCAAGGTCATTCGTGGCTGTTGAATGACCTTGACTGTAAATCGCAATTGCACTTGCAGCTTTTGTTATTCAGTAGTAAATTTGCGAATGTACTGTTGTTGCATAACTGCGATTGTAATGGGACGAAAAAATCAACTTACAGAAAAGTTGAAAGGTGAAATCACAGTTTTTAAGGAATGTGGTAAATGAAATAGAGAAATAGCACAGATTTCTAAACAATTACATAATAATGCGAATTTTTATTTATTTATTTATTTATTTATTTATATTTTAGATTAACAGATTCTTATCAGAATAGAAAATCGTCTGGATAGCAAAAAAATAAATAAATAAATAAATAAATAAATAAATAAATAAATAAAAAATTATGTAAAGAGGTTTATTTGGGATCAACATTTTTGGGATCTTTAGCTAAAGATATTCCAATTTCTAAGTTTGAATTCTCTAGAAACTTGAAGGAATTGTTATTTTTTAAATACAAAAAGTGGAATACAATTTAAAAATTATTTGAAAATTACAAAGAAAAGAGAAATAAAGAAATTGGCTTTGGTATAGGAAAGAATTTTTTTCAATCGCATTTTCTGACAACTAATTAACTGTTTCATATGAACATGCAATTTTTTCAATGCATTGATACAATTTAACTAACATACAGAATCCATTTATCTGTCATTATATACAAACGGAAGTAATTTATCTAACACGTGTAATTGGAAGCAATTTCGCCATACGTACATAAACAAGCATAATAGTTATTCAGTGTTGTTCCCATACCTGTTCATATTATTTGGCAACAAATCTCAGTTTCTTAAGCCAGAATTTCGCAAAGCTTTTTGAAAAGTGCCAAGGCACCTATGATAGGAAAGTACCGAAAACAGTTTCAAATATGGAAAAGAAGTAATGTCTTGGAAAGAAGACTGCCAAACGGTTATATTTAATAATAATTTAAAAAATCATTTCAGTGGGCCAGATATTTGTCAACTCTAGTGGTATCACTTGCGGAGAGAAGAACAATATTTTCCAAACGTTAAGGCGGCGGTCCTTCCGTAATGATTTCGGCAGGCTTTGGAAGGGAAGGAAAAACAAATATAGTGTTTTAGGTAGCTTCCATTAAAAAAGTAAGATGCTACTTATTCCATCGTCAGGAGGAAAGCAATTAAGAAAATTTTTGATATATTTTCATCAAACATGACCCCCAGACCACAAAACCACCTTCCATTCAAATGCTGACATATACATATGTATCAGATTTTTGACATGTAATAGTACTGGTATTTATGAGCTTATTTGGATATAACTAAACATGTGTACGGTACTTACGAAAGGTCTCGACCGAGCACCTTGGTCAGTCTCATCTGTCACATTGTTTCAAAAAGGCAGCCACTTAAAGATTTCAAAATCAAAAATATGTAAAAAAAATTAGACATACGAAAGGTTTTTGCGTTAATTGTTCGGCTTGATTCCGGAGCATTTTTTTCCCCTCTATCTTACGAATAGGCGAAGTTATAGCAGTTTGAAATTCAAGGGTGGCTGACATTTCGAAACAAGACAACCGATTAAAAATAAGGAATTCCTCCATAAACTGATTTAAATTATGAATTGTTTTTTTCACGTGGTTTCTCGCAAATTTTCTTTCATTGTTGTAATTATTGTTCCAACTCTTATACGCTTAAACTATATAGTCATATCCGCCAGTATCATATTATTTTCAATCTTGACGATACCTGGCGAAATATCGTTGAATTTGGCGATACAAATCGGACTTTATTAATGAATCCCCCTTGGCGATAGCTGACAAATCTTATATACAAATTCAATATTGAAGAAAACTGGGAATCTTCGATAATTGGTTTTCACTCATTTTAGCATCGTGTGTTTAAGTAAAATTAGTCAAATTTTCAAAAACAAGGAATAAGGAAGCTACATTTTACTGCCGGTACATGCCGGAAGGATTTTTTAAAAAATCGTACAGAATCTAATGATTATCGGATATATACTTTATGTCCACTTAATACCAGTTTATGAAGAAGTTGGAGGGTTATTTTTAGGTGCGTTCGTAATTATATAAATACGTGGCCCCTATAGTCGTCGTCTGGTCCGTCCGTCTGTCTGTCTGTCTGTCCGCATATAACAGCGCAAAAACTACCCAACCGAATGATTTGAAATTTAATATATTTAATCGCTGCAGAAGTTTGTCGAGTCATTTCAAATTTTATGAAAATCGAATCAAAACTTAAAAAAATATTAATAAGAATATTTTTTAAGTAATTTGATTTTTTTAAAAATCAGTACTTCCTTGTTATAGTAGTTTCAGAAGTTTAATCGTCAAGCAACCGAGATGTATCGCCAAGATATGTGACATGTTTGACGTTACAGTCATATATGACGTATATGACATTTTATAACCTGTATGACCAAGTTATAGTCACATTCTTCATGCTATTAAATCCTATCATACGTACTTAATTCAATAATATCCCATGATAGGTAATGATTCTAGGTTACCATGGTGATTACGTACTATTTAAGATGGTGTTATATTACTTCCGTATTACTGAATTTAAAAACCAAATATGAGTATTAAAATTGTTTAATTATAGCAATCGTAAAATCTACCGACATTTTTTTGGTTAAATGTTTCCGGAGATATAGATATTAAATGGTAAAAGAGTCTAAATATGGATTTGAAGTTCTGAAATTTTCAGAGTTAAGCTTAATTTTTCCGTTGGAATTTACAGTAAATGCCAACAAAAGATAAAATGTTGCCAACTTAAAATGTACTTATTTTATTACGGAAATTAATCATATCATAATACCAGACGACATAATTCATTTCACTGAAACTAGTTATAGTACGATACGAACGCACCTCATTTGTCACGTTTGACGTACAATTTCCAACTTGTTATGTTTTAACAAAACAATTCCCCAAATCACACTACAGATTCTACAGTTGAGGGTTTCTATCGAATGGTGTTCACATTATTGACTGGCAACTTTTAACTCCTGATTTAAATCCCATACAAAATCTATGAGGAACACGCTGGAAAAAGTTGTTTATGCTGGTGGCAAGCAACAGATCCACAAGTAAAGTAAAAGTAGCAATTTGGTTTGGATGGCGTGTTATCGGCCTGCCTTACTTCAACAAGTTGGAAATTGTACGTCAAACGTGACAAATGAGGTGTGTTCGTACTATAGCTAGTTATATAAATATTCAGATCTTGAGGATTTTTAATTCTGTAAAATGAATTATATCGTCTTCAGATTAATTTCTGTAATAAAATAAGTATAGGGCGGAGTGGGGTGATTATTGGTCTTTTTTCATAAAGATCCATATAACTCAGTAACTAAATTGAATTGAAACAAAAATTTTATACTTGCAGAAAGAGAATCCAATCCCTAACAATCTTAATTAGTTTTATTTTTTTAATTATATACAATATTAATAAAATTAAAAAATGTCTGACCAATAATCACCCCGGCAATGGGGTGATTATTGGTCAGGGATGGGGTGATTATTGGTCATTGTTTTATGATCAAATACCAACATTTTAAACACTCAAAAATTTAATAAATGATTAAATGAAACATTCTTGGAATAAATTTAATACTTTATATTGTTTGTAAATATAAACAGAGTTATGAAAAATGTTATAAAATAAAGAACATTACAAAATGGTTGGAACTTCAAATATATTTCACAAAATAATACATTTATTTACAAAAGACTTTTGTATTTAAGGTATGCAGCTTGCATTTCATCTTCCTCAATCTGAAATGGCCCTGTACCATAGAGTCTAACTGGTCCATAAAACACAAAGTAGTGCTTCACTGGCTAAAGATCCGTTTTCTTTGGCCAGCGATAATTTCTGCAGATTTTTCCAAAAATTTGCAAGACAAAATATCATCCTGAGTACTAATAACACGCCCGATGTATGGCATCTGTTCAAAGTAGACAACATAGTACTTGTCTACACATATGGCTTTATGTATTTTCCTTAATTTGTTTGTAGCTGAAATATCAGAATTCTTTTTTTTCAGTTGCGGTATTTCTTCAGCTTTACCTGTTTCTACTTCTATATCTATATCCGTATCTTGTGTGCATTCCTGTGTTTTCTTTCTAGTCTCAGAGGATGATGCTACTGCATCTTCAGCTGTATTCTTGTTTAATGTTTAATGTTAATTATATTTTTTGATTATTTTTCATCTTTTTCACACAACTTAATGAAATCGTCGGTGGTGATAACTGCTGCATTTGTACTGTAAAAGATGTTCATTATCTAAATATACAAGTTAAATTTTCAAACTCACCCCAATATCTCCTCAAGAAATGGATAAACAAAGGTTCAGGTATTTCAAATGTAATTTGTGTTATGAGTTGCTGAAAAAAATCAAAACAATGTGGTTCACTCTTAAAGTGTTGCCACATGAACTTGAAAAAACTTTTGAATGCAGACGCTGTCATCTAAAACTGACAAATATTAAACATTTCTGCACTATTTGTGAATTTATAAGTAATTTTTAAGCTAAAATTACATGACCAAGAATCACCCCATGTTGACCAAGAATCACCCCATGTATATAGGGTGATGTTTAGCCCTCTATTTCCCTAATATATGTACTCATACAGTGTTCATATACATACATACGTATTCTATGCATATTTCTCTTTCTATATAACCCTTCTAGATCATCATGTAGCTAAATTTCACATTACAGGCACCTTATGAAAAAAAGCATGATTTTGTAATCCCTTATTTTTTGCTCAAGTTTTATACATATGTCTAGTTAAAATATTTTTTCTCATTAAATTATGTTTTGAACCAAAAAATCGTTTGTGTTACTGAATAACAATGAAATTGTCTAACATCCAGTATTTTGTTTCTTTTGATTTCATCATTAGTATTAATGAAAATTTAATTGACCAATAATCACCCCATATTGCAAGTAACCAAGAATCACCCCGGTCTGCCCTATCGGTCACTTGACGAGTAAACCTCGGAATCTCCTATAACAAGAAAGCACCGATTTCTTTTAAAAATTTTTCAAATTTCTTAATAAATATTTTTATTAATATCTTCTAAAGTTTTGATTCGATTTTCGAAAAATTTGAATTCTCTACACAAAATTCTGCAAAAATAATATATCTTAAATTTCAAACCATTTGATTGGGTAGTTTTTGCGTTGTTATATGAGGACGGACAGACGGACGGACCAGACGACGACAATAGGTGCTACGTATTTATATAATTACGAACGCACCTAAAAAACTGCTTTATTGAATGTCAAAATTAATTTATAAAGTGATTCAGAAGAAAGGAGATAAAATTGTCTATTAACCTTTTATCCTGACGGTACTTATAAGTACCACTTTAATAAAACACCTATATATTCGTAATATGACCGTTTTTACTAACGGTATTCACAATGGCACGAAGAGTGTATTTCTGACAGCAGTCAGGAGATGGCAAATTCAAGCACATATCCCCTTTCTTTGCATTGTAGGGATTTTACATTTGCCACACTGCATTCGAAATCCATTTTGCAATAGAATTGACATGCATGTTGTTTTTCATTTGAGTAATTTTAGTGGTTTATTACCGGTTAGTTAGTACTATTATTTTCTATTGTTTTCTATGCTCTACAGGTGAACATTTCCTATATTTTATTTGAAGTTTACTATTTGAAATTTACTATTTTATTTTATATCATAGTGTAAAAAAATTATGGTTGTTACAGTTGCATAATTAACCACTAAAACACTATAAAAATTATTTTCCTCTTTCCTATGTTTATTTTGCACCAAAACTTATCCAATGATGCAAAAATACAATTAAAATGTAGCTGGAAAATTAATTCAGGATATAAAGGGTTAATACAAACTTTATAACTATTCTTTTTGCAACACACATTATTCAAATTTGTTTTCATTTTTGTAAATATATTTGCTATAACTTTATCTGTTTGATAATTTGTTGTTATAAGATTTTTATAACTTGTACAAATTCTTGTTTAACATCAAAATGTAATATTTCTTTAGTAAACTTGAAATTTTAGTGTGGACATATCATTTTCCAACGCAGTGTATATGATTCATAGGAATTATGCTATTCATTTAATACGCATAATTTATCTTAAAAATAATTATTACTATTCAACGTACATAATGTCTAATATTCCTCCTACAAAATATAAAGTTCTTTTGAAAACCAATCAACTTTTTTTCAGTTCTTAAATTGTTGGATCACCAAGGGTAAAAACAAATGCTAGTCTGAAAATGTCAACTTTTATCGTTTTTTTTTAACGCTTTTTTATTGTATCACGTTTCGTAGTGACGATCAAAGTTTCTGCGATGAAACATACTTTTCCTCCATTTTGTTTCAATGATTTGAGGTAATACAGGTTTTTTTTTTTATGAGGCATACATAGTAAAAGTTTTACTAAGTATATTTATATTAGAAATTGTGATGTTTTAGCTGTACAAAATAAATATCAAAAAACTTGAATTTACAAGAACATAAAATAAATAATTACAGTATTAAAACAAAATGTAAGTCTGATATATATAAAAAAAATCCTTGCATTAAAAGATGTGTTTAAATAAAGATTGGGAATTATGCCAAATAAATTCAGTAAATGTATCATACCGTCTATAAAGATCAATGAAAAATTTAAACATAGCATTTAATCTTTAAAACCCATTACAAAAATAATAAATTTTAATCATAATCATCTTTAATAACACATGCACTGAATGTATACGTTTCAAAAGAAAAATGTGAAATAAAAAAATGCTTGTTTTCAAGATAACAAACCATACGAAAAAAACACTCTAGCTTAAAAAGGGGAAAAAAATCCCGTATTCCTCCTTGAAACATTAAATTATTTTGAAAACCAAGGCTACTTCAATTTTATTTTTCCAGTTAACATATCTTAGGGTCACAAAGAGCAAGAATATGCTAGTCTGAGAAAAGACATGATTTATCGTTCTGTTCTATTGTGAAACATATCGTGCTGGTGATTGAGTTTGTGAGACGGAACGTTGAATTTTTCTACTTTGCTTCAATTATTTCTTGCTATACAGATTATGCTTTACGAGGTGCTACAAGGTAAAAGTTTTAAAAAAAATTTTTAAAATTATAAACAACTTTCAACTCTATAAAATAAAAATTGTAATGCAAAATATTATCAGAACATAAAATAAGTAAGTACATAAAAAAGGCATAATGTGTATCAGAAAACACACATCGAAAAATGTGCTACATTGAAGATTGAGAAATTTGTCAAATAAATTCAATCGTGTCATTTGTACCGAAGTTATATGATTTATATAACATTATATACATATGAATTATGCCATGCATTTTTGAAAAAAAAAAAAATAATATTTATTGTAACATATTATATATATATTATAACACACACACACACACATATATATATATATATATATATATATATATATATGTGTGTGTGTGTGTGTGTGTGTTGAGCGTTTAATATAGCAAGGAATATTGTAGCTTAAAAAATAACAAAAAACCAGAAGGACCCGTGCGCGGATTTCGCACTGCAATCTAAAATTTTTTATCAATATATTTCATGTAATATTTATTAGATGCACTCACTAATTAGTTTAAACTTCTAAAGAAAAAGTAATGATAAAAATATCTGGAAACAACATTTAGTTTTTAGTTAAGCCAGAATATCATCTAATTTATTCCATCGAAATTAGAGTAAAAAACTGATCCAAGATTTCAAAAGGCATGTGCGAGAAAAAAAAATTATCAATCGTATTTTAACTGCATTAGGGGATGACGTCATCCGCTTCGGGAAAAACATGGGACATAGAAATATAAATCTAAACATATCAATTTCAATTTCGCTTTTTAATCATAAATATAAAATAAACCAATGCGGTGTTTTTTATAATCATCGCTGAGCATCATATAATGTGGTATTTTATTTTTGTGGCAACAGTAATTTGAGGAGAACCTTTCATTTCTTTTATGAAAACAATGCCGATTTAATTTTTAATTATCAGAAAAGTTTAATCAAAAAACATGTTTTAGGAAAATGTAAGTTTGCTATGTCAGAAGCCTGTTCAAAATCCTTTCATATGGTATCTCATTCGTCGTTCTGCGTTTCGTATTTTCTTAGAAAAAGGGATGTTGACAGGAGAAATAATATATACGATAAGAATAAACAAAATTTGTTCAGTATGTCTTTAAGAAAACATGGATTTTTTTCGCAAACGAAGAATAATTCAAGTTTTTTCCAATTAATAAATCTTAGGGTTACCAAAAGCAAAAAATATGCTTGTCTGTAAAGGCAAAATTTATCGTCACGTTCTATTGTGTCAAATATTGTAGTAGCGATCGAATTTTGTACAGTGGAAACCACATTTATAATATTTTATTTCGATGTTTTCTTGCAATATATATTTTTTGCTTTCTGATTTCTTTTTCTGTTAACCAATGTTTTATATATAAGTAGGGGGTTCTGCCCTCTATGAGCTACGCACGCCAACCCCCGTTCTGATACCGCAAACTCTAAAAACACACTAATTTGATCAATTCTAAAACGATTACGAAAGATTGAATTATAATCAAACGACCAATGACGATTTGCTGTAATCGGGTTTCCATTCATTTCACTTTGACAATTAAGAGCTATTTTCGTAATTGATTAAATAAGATCAATTAAATATTTGAAAATCAACTTGTGTAAAATGGCTCAATAGACAATGTTTCAGATATTGTAAAGGGAGAACTTTATAACGATGCTATACAAAAATCGGGTACTTCTCCATTATCATGTCTCCATTACCCATTTTTATAAAAGAAAAAAAAACTGTCGCCAAAATATTTGATTTAACGCCAAAAGTGCATGACAATAGTGCCACATTCAATTGACATCAGATGTATTTACACGTGTACGTTATGACATGGAGTGATTTTTAATTCGACGTTTATTTGCATTTTTAATATTTTACCAATTTATTAGTTACTTCGTTAATTTAAATAATAATTACGACCTTAAATGTTATTTCGTTAATTTAAATAATAATTACGACCTTAAATGGTGACGCCATGACATTAAAAGAGAAAAAGCGTTGAAAAAGGGTTGCTATACCTAATTACGCAAACAGAACCGTTTCAACTGACGCCATAAAAACTTATCCACCAGTCGAGGGTGACAATAAAAAAATATCGTAAATAAATAAATATTTAAAATTATTTTTTTTTCTCTTTTCATTAATGTATTAAAAATTTTATTTTTAAAGTTATTGATAGTTGACACTTTAGTAAGTGAGATTTCTTGATTTTTTTTTTCTTTTTTCCCCAATTCCAATGGTAACATTCTTTCATTTCTTTTTGGGCGTTAAAGTTTGGTGATAGTTTTTTTTCTTTTGAAAGTGATCAATGGGATAATGGAGAAATACCGAAAATTGTTTTCATTAAGACATTTTAAATGTATCGTTTCCGATATGACGTAATTTTCACCAAAGTTTTTTTCTTGTTATTAAACGTAAAAATATAGTTTATTTTATTGAAGAGAAATATTATTATTTACGCTGTTTTAAAATTTGCAACAACAGGTAAAAGATTTTGTCGAAGTAAGTGAATCTCTCGTGTAAATACATTTTTAAATTGAAACTGTTTGGAAATGTTGTTATTTGTGCATTTTAAATAGGGCGTAAGTTTTGTCATTTAATGCTTTAAACGCTTAATAATTTAATTATTATTTTCAAGTTTTATTTCTCTTTTGAATATTCACGAGCAAGTAAATTTTTTCTGACGTAATTTTCCCCCATTTACTTCTTTTAACACGTGATCACTGTTATTAGTTTAAGATCACTGTTGATTTTACATGATATCTTGTTTACACATGATTGAAATTTTATTTCTGCTTTTAATAGTCACGTCTAAATACTTTTTTTTAATTGAAAGGGAATATTATTATGTATGCTATTTTACAAATTGGCAACGATTTAAATAGATGACTTTTTCGAAATAAGAAATAAATCTCAATCAAAACGATGAAAAATTGAATAAAAAAATTAAAAAAAAAACCCTCAAAAGGTTAGTCAAATTATAAAAATAATTGCACACTACAAGCTTATCAATCATATTCTTTCAAAATATTATTAAATTCCTATGCATAGTTTTTGTTCCTTTTAACTTTTTTAAGAGAACTATTTTGAGCAATTTCAATATTAAATTTCTTTTGAAATATTTCTTCGATTTAAAAACTGTCTGCTTCAGCGTGTTTATCGAATATTTTTACATAAAACTACCAATTTTCATATTTTTATATGCAACAGATTTCTGAATATTAGCCCAAAAGGACATCAAGGCACAAGAAATTCATTGGCAGCGACAGTTTTTTTTTTTTTTTTATATAGAGAGATTCTAAATCATAAAACTATTTAACCTAATATGGAATGTACTTATTCACAAAGTGAAATTTGAAAAAAAAATCCATTCAACATAAAGAAATCGAATTAAAGAAGCACTGTAGCTAAAAATAAACAGAATTTGTACAGTGTCTTCAAGATATCATGGATGTCTTTCACAAACGATGGATAGTTAGAGTTTTTTTTTTTTTCAGTTAATAAATCTTAGGGTCTCTAAGGGTCTGTATGCTGGTCTGAAACAAAAATTTATCGCCCTATCCTATTGTGTCACATGACGTAGTAACAATCGCATTTTATACTTGTTTCTACCACTTTATGATTTATTGTAGTATATAGCCTGAGTATATAATTTCTTATACTGTTAG
The DNA here is from genome assembly GCA_963931845.1 of Maratus michaelseni. NCBI lineage: Eukaryota > Metazoa > Arthropoda > Arachnida > Araneae > Salticidae > Maratus > Maratus michaelseni. Next base: position 252,832,459 of record OZ007594.1, read on the forward strand.
TAAAATTTTAATTTTTGTTTTTTGCTGTTTCGTATGTGTATGTTTCTAAATACATATATACTACGAAAGGTTGTTATGGACCATACGGTACAAACTTAAAGTTTGAAAATATAATTTATTCTTTAAAATCCATTAAAAGTAATAATTATAAAACATAAACATCTTTAATTTCACATATAATGTATTTATTCAAACAGTGAAATTTGGAATAAAAAAAATATTATTTGAATTCTGCTAGACCAATACTACTTCAGGTTTGTTTTTTTCCAGTGCATTAATCTTAGGGTTCACATACATCATGGGAAATATTCTGGTCTTAAAAAGTCAAACTTTACCGTCCTGTTGTATAGTGTCACGTATCGAACTGGCGATTGATGTCTATGCTATGAAACATACATTTTCACCATATTTTTTTATGAAATTAATTTTTTTCAATTAATTAATCTTAGTTTCATCAAGGCCAAAAATATGCTAGTCTGAAAAAGTTTAATTTTATCGTCCTATGCTATTGTATCACGTATCGTATTGGCAATCGACATCTATGCGGTGAAACATACATTTTTGCTATTTTTTTATGCAGTTCATTTTTTTCTTGTAATATATTTTTATTTTACGATCCTTTTTTTTTGTCTGTTAATCAGGTTTTACTTATGTTTATAATTACTTTTTACTGTATATGTTTATATAAACACATACACATGAAAGGCTACATATTAAAAAACTTACGATACATACAAAAAGTTAAAACTACTATTTAATCCTTAAAATATGATAATTTAACTCGGAAATCTCTATAACATCACATGCCAACATCACATTTAATCCAAATGATTAATCTTTAACACCACAGACACATCTCTCATACATCTTTAACCAGACAAATTTTCCAAACCGTAAATTTGAAGAAAAAATATATTTCTATTAAACATAAAGAAATCATATTAAAGAAGCACTCTAGCTTAAAAGAAACAAAAATTTGTCTAGTATTTCTCCTAAAGAACAAGAAATTATTTCGCAAACCAAGTCTACTTCATTTTTTTTTTCAGTTAATAAATCTTAGGGTCACCAAGGGCAAAAATACGTTAGTCTGAAAAAGACAAATTTTATCATCCTGTTCCTGTCCTATTGTGTCACGTATCGTAATGGCGATCGAACTTTATACGTTAGAACATACATTTCCACCATTTTGTTTCGATGATTCCATGCAATATAAACTTTGGTTTTATGATATGCTTCATGGTAAAAGTTTTCTTTCAAAAATGGTAAAAGTTGTCTTTTTTCAAAGTATCTTTTGTGTTACAGATAATAATGTTGAGCTCTACAAATAAAGTCGTGATACTGTAAAATGACTAGAACATAAAGTAAATAAACAAATGAATAAATATAAAATTAGTGTCAGATAATATATTTTTTAAATGGATCAGAAGATGTACTTCATACAAAACTAACTAAGAAATTTGCGAAATAAATCCAGTTAACGTATTACGGCATCTATAACGATTTTGAAGATTTCCATAGATGCAACTCGTAAATTTTTAATAAAATATTGAATGTCCTTTTTCAAACTCATAAAAAATTATTACCACTGTTAAAAATTATAATTCTGGCGGTAGTAAGTTTACCTGTGAAAATAAACATAATTTCATGTTAAAAATGGCTGTTACATTATAGAAAGTTAAAGCAAGATTTGCATTTTTTCCGGTATATTTTATAAATATACTAAATGAATTTTCTCGCTTATTGTTCTACATTTTTTTTCTAAGGAGGGATAAAGAGAAATTCTTTGAGGCAATACACATCAATAGTATCTAAAATGTATGTTTAGTGAAGTCCAAGAATACATAAAATCAACCTAAGCAGCCGCGACTTTTTTCTATATTCTATTGAATTTCTGAAATAATAATTTCGTTTCAACATCTGTTAAGTAAGAGCAGTAGGATAAATAAGCGGAATAATATGGTCGTTTTAAAAGGCATTGCTCTATAGATCGGGAAATAATAACGATTGAGATTTAGTATATTAAAGAATACATTTACCGTATGAAAAGCCTTCTTTAAAAGTTCTTTTCTTTTAATGACGTATGGTATTTTTTACAGGCTTTTTCTTGTTTAGGAGATATTTGTGGAAGCTCGCAGTGTTTATCATATATTATAATACGAGAAAATTTCGTATGTGTGTATATATGCACATTTTATCTTAAAAACCGCTCTAACGATTTTGACGAAATTTTGTATATGTGGGCTAGGTCACGTGTTCGAGAAAATTCGATTAGTGGATCATTTTGGGGTCAATACGAATCAATGCATTTCAATGAGAATGCAGGTTGAAACAGTTATTAAGTTGTTTAACAGTTGGCAGTAAACGAAGTCGCAAAGTTGGTAAATTTGGCGATATTTGATGAAATGTTGGTGACATTGACGAGATTTGACGGGAAAATCAACTTTTAAGATTATCAATGCCAAAACGCATGCTTGGCGCCAAATGAAAGAATATATCCAAATTTGGCGATATTTGGCAAAAAAATTGGATTTTAGAATCTGAAGGAATTTTCTAGAAATTCCCAATAGAAGCCGAGATACATGACTCAACCAATGAGAGTCCCTAGATCGTTCTAAAAAAGAAAAGAATTCAATCAATCAGAGTACATAGAACTGTTTGTTATATGTTGTGCAGATAATTTATTGTTGTATTGAGTTGGTAACAAAGCTAATTTTAACCGATCAGTACTTGTCTACTCAGCTGGTAAATTATCTTATTTACGGTGAATTTCAAATATATTTTTTGCATCCATACTTATTCCAAAGTTTTTGCTAACTTTAAATTTTAAAAAAATTAAAAAGTAATTTAGTTTGATGAAATTTTCAATAGACATTAATTAAGATTCGTTATATAGGTTGATCACTAGAAGGTGGCCCTGGAACATGTTGGTTTAGAAGACAAAGCGCGGGAAAATGTAATTCAGCTGTGTTTGGAAGGCAAAGAATGACATTTATAGCATTTTCTGTAAAAACCCCATTTCTTAAACACATAAGTATCTAAAGCATTTGCTTTGTTTTATTTTCCCCCTGTTATTTTTTTCTGTTAGCAAAATTTTCCAGGGGTACCTTCAAACGTAAAACCCTGCATTATTTTGAATATATCATATTCTTGGGATAATGAGACCCTTAGTTCTTAAAGAACATAATTGCTTTAATAACATTCCTTCGGCCCATACAAGATAATGAAGAGCATGAATGGGATATATTCTATGTTTATGACAATGGCACTATTCCAGGGCATATGGCATCTCCTAGTTTATTAATCGGAAGAATACATTTTCAGAGTAAATCTCATTTGTTCACATATGATTTTCCCATTAAGGATACGTGGAATGCTATTGAGAGCTTTCTGGTGAATGATATAAACACAATAATAAAAGAATATTTCTTACTTTTTCATAATCAATAAATATTATAAATTAATATTTATCATTAAATATTACAAATTCTAATTTAGGACGATTTTTACTGAAAGATTTTCTTTTTTTTTTTCATAGCAGAATTCTTTGTGACGTTAAGTGTCAATGAATGAGTCATATGAAATGTCATATATCACTGTATAGTTTATGAATATAATTGATTCAAAAAGTTCAAGTTCTTTTTCTTTTAAAAATCGTTGCAACATCCGAAAAATACGTTTTAGCTCAAAGCCCCATTAGCTTAATAGAAACAGCAATTTTTAAGAGAAGAGAACAATGTTCCATTTATTCACGTCTGGAGCAGAAAAGTTGTACTATTTCTTATTATACAATTTAACCCTTCAATTGGAAACTATCTGCCATTCTAACCATTCAGTTGAAAACTAACTACCATTTTACCATTCTATTAAGTATTTTATATTCTCTATATAATATATTACATATTATATATATTACATTATTATATTATACATATTATATATAATATATTTTATTATATTATATATATTATATATAACATATTATCTACTATATATATAAAACACAAACGGAAATTTCGTTCCGTTCCTTTATAACTCGAGTTCTGCCGAATGGATTTTGATGGAACTTACACTGTTCGAGAGATAATTTTTCAGGGAAGGTTTTAGTATATAACACAACGTTCTATGTATATTAGTTATAGAATTATGATAGAAAGTTCTGTTATTTTGGCCGAAAAGGTTACCATAGCAAATTTTTGGCGATCATTACTGTTGCAGAAAGAAATGGAAAGACTATACATGTCGATTAATAAAAGAAAAACTGTTACTAATTTTATTTAAAAAAAAAGAAAGAAAGAAAGAAAGAAAAAAGAAAGAGAGAGAAAAATAAAAGACTTTTGATGAGAGAATATTATAAAACGAAAATATTTAATTTAAACATAATTGGGAATGTTCGTAATGCTTAAAAAATTATTCAAGGGCAATATTTGTATAATGAAACACTATTTGGCGATGTATCTTCTGTTTTTGGCGATTTTGATTTTACTTTTGACCCCCCCAAACAATTTGATTTTAAGCCAAAAGGTGTCTTTTTTTTTGTTGCAGAAAGAATTGAAATGGCTATACATCTGGAAAAATAAAAGAAAAAACTGTCACTAATTTTATTTAAAAAAAAGAAAGAAAAGAAAAAAAAATAGTTTTGATGAGAGATTTTAAGCCAAAAGGTGTTTTTTTTTAAGTGTACGACTGCATTTTTGTAGTAATTTTTTTTGTTACACTTCGGTTAGCCGGACGCCAGTGATATATATATATACACATATATCTACACAAATACATGTAATATACATACATATATCTACACAAATGCATGTATATACGTATTCCATTTGTGTTTATACTTTTGTTTCACTTTTTGAATAAATGATACTTCATATATTAGGATTATGTTTATAATTTGTAATTTGATAGTGCTATATGGTATAGTAATCGCATTGTATATGGTCAGTTGCTTCTGTTTCAATGGTTAATTTTTACAATAAGTTTATATATATATATATATATATATATACACATACATCACTGGCGCCCGGCTAACCGGAAAGTACCTTTCTTTTATTCAAATGCAAACTATATTAATGGCAATATACTTCTATTTACTTCTACATATATGAAATTTCGTTCTGGCTGCTTATAACTCGAGTTCTGCTGAATGGATTTTCGTAGAACTTAAGCTGTAAGATAATTTTTCAGGGAAGGTTTTATTGTATAACATTTCGTTCTACGTAGCTTAGTTATAGAATTATTCTGGGAGTTCTATAATCAGATCAATCCGATTATGAAATATTAGCCTTTTTAAAAGATCTTGCCGAATGGATTTCGATGGAACCTACACTGTTAGATAATTTTCTAGGGAAAGTTTTATTCTATAACATATCAGTCTACGTTGCTTAGTTCTAAAATTATGAGGGGATATTCGAAAATCGGGGGACCATTTTTTTTATCAAATATTAGCCTTTTCAATATTTGATTCCGATTATGAAAGATTAGCCTTCTGAAAAAGTTCTACTGGACAGATTTTGATGAGAATTTTATTGTTAGTTAGATTCTATTTCAGAAATGGTTTTAATGTACTACATATTGTTCTACGCTGCTTAGTCAAACAGTTATGTGTGAAGGTTATATAGTCAGGTGAACCCGATTCCGAAAGATTAGCCTTTTTGAAAGTTTTTACTGGGCATATTTTTTGCGACTTACATTGTTAAGTAGATAATTTATAAGGATAGTTTTAGTATATTTTATATCGTTCTATTAGTTTTAGAATTATGTGGAAAAGTTCTATAATCAGATGAACCCGATTATCAAAGATTAGCCTTTATAAAAAAACTTCTACTGAATGGATTTTGTTAATTAATTTGTTTCATTGTTAGTTCGACAATTTTTAGTGATGGTTTTAGTACATTGCATATAATTTTATCATTCTTTAGCAAACCTTAACTGTAAATGACCAAATAAAAGAGTTGGTCCTTAACAGCTAAAATTTTGACTGCACATTAGAAAATATAATAGCGCAATCACGTCATTTTTCAGTAATGTGGAAGGATATTCCAGGTAAATATACAGATTGTTTTCAAATAAAAGGTCAAATTAAACGATATATTTCGTTTGATTCAAGGTTCATTTGCAGAAACCGACCAGCGCAGCGGGCGTAGCTTGCTAGTATTATATATTATTTTCTATTAAGTATAAAAGTATCTTCCATTCTAATCATTCAAATTGAAAGGTTTCTACCGTTCTAACAATTCAACTGAAAAAGCAGATATTATTCTAACCATTCAATTTAAAATTTTCTACCATTCTAACCACCTTGTACAAAACAAATCCCGTATTTACATTGATGATTTTATGCGAAACGTCTGTCTTTTAACAGTAACTTTTTGTTTTTAGTAGAAATCTTATATTTTTCTGGAATAAATGGAAAATTTCCTTTGTCTTTACTCGTTGAATGTTAAAGAGAGAAATGTTTCTTCCAAGGCAGACAAACACAAATATTCCGTTTCAATTGAGAGAAAACAGAAAATATTTAGTTAAATTTTCGTAATGGATTTTTTGGCCTATAACCAAGTCGTTGGATGTGTGCAGGTGGTGTAGAAAGCAGAGCATCATCCTGTAATGGCGATAACCGAGGATCAAATCCTGAGGCGATAAAAAGCGAGTGTGATGATATGCCATACAAATACCTGTTCCGTATAAATGCGAATCAGTATATATAATTACTATATAGGATTTTTTAATATTGCACTATTGCTTATATTTAGTTGTAAAAACATAAATTTCCTGCTTGAAAACGGAAGAATACTTTTTTTTACAGTGCATTTAATCGAAAAGTACCTACCATTCTAACTATTCAATTGAAAAGTATCTATCATTCAAATCATCAGTAGAAAAGAAATCTCCATTCTATTTTTCATAAAAACAGGGAAAAGTACACCGTTGAAATTCTCTTTTTATTTCTATTAGGTTGATAAAAAAGTTCTGTTGTATTTTAATGCCTTTAATACCGGAAAATTTTTAATACCTGATGATTTTAGCTATAAGTTCAAAGCAAATAGACGTAAAACCGGGGATGCGTGAATTGACCTCTGGAGCTTCGGATAAAGTCTCTTCGAAGTGAAGTATGTATAATATAATTATCAGGTTCCTCCCTCGTGTCATGTTTCATAAAACTTATATAGCTAAAAGAACTCTAGAACAGAAGAGTATTAACTGAATGCTTGTTAAAATAGCTTAACACTTTCCGGTTCAATTATTTTCCAAATGGTAAAAGTTAATTTTTTTTAAAGCTAGCGAATATGTCAATAGTTAATTTGCTAACTATTAATATGACATCAGTATACACTGCAAAACAAAGTGTTGATTTTAGAGTATAATACTGGCACTCCAGCTGCCAGTATTATACCGTAAAATTAACAGTAAGGAACAGTAAAATAAGCAGTAATACGCTACCGCGCATGCGTGGCAGTGTATTACAGTTTATTTTACTGTTTATTACTGTTATTTTTACGGCATAATACAGGAAGCTGGGGTGCTAGTATTGTACCACCATATACTCAACAATTTTTTTTTTTTTTTTTTTTTTTTTTTTTTTTTTTTTTTTTACAGTGTCTAATTGTTATTCCAACTCATTACATGGTGATACAATGTTTCAATTGCTCAATGATACAATGTAACATGGTTCAATGTTTTATTAATATTTCATCCACAAATTACAAAAATTGATCCAGTATTATACTGTAAAATCAACACTTTTTCTGCAGTGTATGGAAGAATTTTTGAAGACTTTTGTGAATTTTTTATAATACTAGGACGAGATTAAATAGATATAAACACTTCCCAGTACTTTTTCTTTTTTCTTTTATCGTAAAATATTGGTTTGAACAAGTAGCATTTTAAATTTAAAGAATAATAATAGCCTAAATAAAAATCTCAGCAACTATGTATTAAGTTTTAGGGGAACTTTTTAAAAAATTCAATAGTATATGTTGAATCATAAATGAATTGATAATAGCAAATGTAAGGACTCAAACTAGCAATTTTACATGAAGAATATATAACAATATTAATTATAGAGACAAAATAATAGTAAATGTAAAGCCATGTCGTATTATTAGGACTCCAGAAGCGAATATCGTCTCATTTATATCTTGCAAATACTTCACAATTCACATGATACTCCAATTTGCTTTTCTATATTATAAAGCAAAAACATGTCCGTGAGTTACTCTGATGGCATATCGACGGTGGGAACGATCTGTACAGTGAATCTATTTTTATTGCAAATTTTTTAAATTATAAATACTGTATAATTTAAATTTTTTACACAGTCGAATAGGAAAAAAAGTGTACTTTCAAATGCAATTTGTTTAAAAACTGTATCTCAATTTAATGATTTATTTTATGGTTTAAAAAATATTTTTCAGGCATGATTTTTTTAAAAACATTATTTCAAAAATGAATGTGCAGCTCGATTAGGGAAGATTATCCCATTTGCACTTAAAGCAACGTAAATAATTCAGCATTTGTTTGTAATCGAGTAATATTCCGTAACTAAATTGCCAAGCGAAATTAAACTTCACAAATAAATACTTAAATAAAACACGAATTTATTAGACGCGTAATAGAACTATGCTCTCAAATACTGAAAGAAACAAAATAAAAAATGTTGCGATTATGAATACAGAAATTTTTCGCGATTAAACGCTAATACCGCTAATACATGCTGCGAATATGAAAGTACCAAAAATGTTTATTGATATAGTTGTTGGACAATGTATGAAAATATATTAAATGTAACAAAACTAACAGAGTTTTCAAGTAAACATGATTTTCCCCTTTATTCTGTACACCTGGTACTGTATTATAGCATCTTTAACCCACGTAACCCGGGCTGGAACGCATCGTTTTTACAATAAGCGTCTGCAGGACTGCCACTTTCAGTAGCACGATGTCACTGTTTGATGTAATCTGTTCGTGTATCTGAAACAGTTTTAATACAAATCTTTTTCTATATACATATATGTATTTGAAATTATGATTAGAATTGTAAGGGTGAGTAATACATGACAAGACAAACCATTTTTGTACAGAAAACCATGGTCACAATCCACTTATACAGGGTAGATGACACCAGGCTGAAACCGGATTTTCGTTCACAACTGTTACGAAAATGAAGATAATATAGCGAGATCTTCACGAGACTCACTTTGTGTTCTGTAAAATTTAATAGAATCCCAAGAAATGCTAGAAAAGGCCATCATCCACGTCCAATCAACACAGAGTTAGAAGATTCAAAATTCGAAGAGTAAATTGGCAATACATACAGTGTCCCTGATGGCTTTATAGTGGCATGTCGTCCAACACTCCTCTCTTTACCATGCTTGTTACAGCTATGACTGGAAATCCAAGTTCAGCTTGGTGCGATATGCTGTATTTTTAATTGAATAATTGATTTGCAATCATGTTTTATTTTACAAAAATTGTTTATATTAAAATGAATTATCACCTTTTACAGTTTTGACCCATCATTTCAGATATACCCTTTACAACTGCATATTACATTCGGCTATTGCCCATCATCATTATTGGAAACTATATTTCTTTATACAAATGTCAAAATTTAGAAATAAATAAAATTTACTCTTTTAAATCCAGCATTAATTTTTAATCTATCAAAGATATAAAAAAACGGCTTTTGAAAATAAACTTCAAACCATTTATATAGATTCCATGTGAATACTTGAAATTTTTCACAATTTTTTCAAAGAAGCAGATCAAAAATTACATTTTTATGCAATGGATATTATGAGGTTTTTATATTGATGTAATATATAAAAAAATTGATTTTTGTAAACAAATAAAATATTTTACGAAATAACAAATATAATGTAATTTCTGCTTCTTGCCGCCATTTAGAACTGGGATCTTTGTGTTAAATGGTTTCCAATAGGAGCAAAAATAAAGACTATTCTACACTCCTAAGAAGTTACATAAATATTTCAACGACTATCCTTTAGAATTTTATGTTGTTAAATTATTTTTTAAATACTGCATTACTTCAATTTTATGAGTACATTTATCGTAAAAATATATTATCATATAATCTTTTCTTGAATAATAACTAGCAACAGATTTATATCTACATTTACAATAAAAATCGAAATCTTTGTGTACATTATGCGGCAACTTCCCAAATGTTTAGGCCAATTGATAATTTTTTTAGATCTTAGTAAAATATGGAAATTCCTTACTTTTAAAATAGTAATACTGTAGTTTTACTAACTGTTTCCCTTTTTTTAGCTAGGTAATACTATTTAACAAATTAGCAGTACTTGCAACTCCAAATATTAATTTTTGTACTAATTTTGTAGAAGCAGTTGCAAGTTGGATAACTTAATGTAAAAGATTGTTTGAAATGAAAACTAGCAAAACAGCCCTCACCACCAAAAGGGACTTAATAGTAAAAATAATTATAATTGGGGAAAACCTCACATTTAGGAAACAATTACATCTACTGAAATTATGCCTAAGCACATTAAAGCGATTATAGCAATTAAAATAAGCTACACAAAATTTTAAGCTACTTTCTTAATGTTCAATAATAACACTCTTTTTAAAAAATCTTTATACTTAATTTTTGAAAATCATAATAACACTGCAACATGTTTTTACCTGTGATAATATGTAATAACCGCTTAACAAAACAAACAGTCTTTTGCAATATATACTTTCTATGTTTTAAACTTAAACTGAATTTTCTTCCTTGAGGTTTTGTCCCTAACAATTTGGCAAGGTCCGCTAATGTCAATTCAAATACAAGCTTGTTGCCACTATTTAGCATACCACACTAATATCTTATCCATAAGTGTTAAGCTGTTTAATTATTTTTGCAACAACCGAAAAAAATAAAACTTATTCTATCGCATGAGATGTTACATAAATATTTCGACAATTATCTACTAGAATCTCATATTGTTAAATTATTTTTGAAATATTGCGTTATTTCTGAGTTTATGAATAAATTGATCGTAAAAATACATTCTTAGTATATAATCATTTCTTGCATAATAAATAGTAACGGATATATCTGCATTACAATAACAATGGAAATCGCTGTCTGCAGCATAATGCCAATTCAAATCACAGCCCGTTGCCGCCATTTAGTGTGCCGCAATGATCTTCTAATAATATATTGTTTAATTATACTGGCAATAACTAAAATAGGGGACACTATTACTACCTGCAATATAATGTTACTTAAATATTTCCGACATTTGTCTCCATGAATTTTGCAATAATGTAGCATATATTTTTTAAGTTCCCGAATCCGAATCAAAATGGATGGATGCCAGGGTTGGTTAGTACAGGTTCTTACCGATCAATATTACAGCACATTTCTCTCTTGGGAAGACAACACAACGAAAGGCTCTTTTTTATTGGCAGAAAGCCCAGGATTTTTCCCTTTATTTCCAAGAATCCTCTTTTTTCTTGTTCTAAGTTCTCTCTCTCTTTTTACACGATTTTTTTTTATAAGAACTCATGATTTGACCTTTTTGAAGGACTCGTCCTTTTTTTCAGATTTTCGTGTATCTTCATATAGTATGTTGAAAATATCGGAACGCATTTGAAAAATAAAAGACATGTCTTCTGGAAAAAAGCGTTGATTGTTTGTGTTGTAAAACTGTCTGTCACAGGCAGCAGAAGGTGGTACGATAAATGTTTGAAGTTGGCGCAGGCTGCAAGGTACTTTTCATTTCGATTTCCGGTATTTTATTTCAAGATCTTTTCCAAAAAATAGCTATAAAGTTTTAAAATGATATGTCTCGGGTCAAAAATGAAATGATGCTACCATAATTCAATTTTTGAAAAGTATAAAAATAGAAACGTCCTAACAAAATTAAATTATGGTTGGAATTTATTTCCATTTTTCTTTATTCAGATTTATTTCGAAAGCAAATCGTAATATCTATTAAGCACTTTTGGAAACATTTTTTTATAAGTTAACCACATTATAATTAGTGACCGACCGAAACAAGTGTTTCAAGCCGAAACCGAATTCGGATCCTTTGTCGAGTTTTTACGAAAACAAAAGTAAAACTCTCTTAATTGAAATTTTGAGCTAATAATAAAAACATATATACAAAAAATATTATTAGTTAATTATTCACAAACACACATACCTGTCTACAGAGACATTTTTGTTGTTAACTATGAAACTGATTATATTGTTAGGGTTTTTCGCACATCTGTCCATACAAGATACTAGGTTTGACGAGGATTTTCTTTAGATAGAAGTACAGTCGCAGAAAAAACTGTAAATTTATGAGTGTTTGCCCTTCAATTTTCACGGGCAATAGCCTTATTTGATGAAAAACGGTCTGATCCACTAAATAAGCGGCTTTATCCCTTAGATACTTAGAAAATTAAGAGCAATTCACATATTCTTACAGTTCTAGCCCATATGTTAGCAAAAATACGGTACGACCCCATACATTGTCCTCCGCTAGGGTGTAACCCTTCATTTTACTCGTGTTTCGAAAATTTTAACCCGCCAAAACAGCCATTCTGTGATGATTTTCTAAGGTGCTACGTGCTACGGAACAGTAAACAAGGTGTTATTGTGTTTTAAAGTGCATTATAATGCTATATTACTTTGCCCCGTAAAATTACGGGCTGCACAAAATGATGAGCATGAATTGTTTTCTTTTACGGGGTATGACTGGAATGTCTGCTTCCGACCTCTGCCCGTAATTTTACTGCAGTTTTTTTACAGTATACTTTTAAACTTTTTTGCCTATAAATCTTGGAAAAATCAACATAAAACATTCCACGCACAAAAAGAGATATTGGTAGATAGACACCAACGAATTCGAAGGTCTGGCTTTGTGCTGCGTATATATTTGCTGCAAACGCTGGTATTACAGGAAACTGATGTCTTCGAACATGCATGCGGATCTTCGTTTGAATCGAGCGTAGTTTGTGTATTCGCAGATGTTTAAATCTTTCGTTAATAGCATATTCAGAACATAAAAGATACATCTGTCCAAACTGCAACCATTTGAATTCCGCTTCGTTGTTTGTGTCGGATGAAATGTCATATTCATCTTATCATGAGCTTGTCCACCGGCGAAAAAGCTGTACATAGCATGGCTGTTAATAGTTTGATCATCGTGTGCCTTAAATGAAGCAAAAGCAAACCAGGACTTTTGAATTTTTGTCATTTCGATTATGTTTTGGAATTCTTCAGCAAATGAACGGCATTTTGAAAATAGTGACACCAGTTCGTTTGGAAAATGAGGAGTTCAAGCTCAATTCGTCATTCCAAGCACCAGTCACCAAAGGAGTTGCAGTAAATTTGATTAGACACGCGTAGAGTTGCAAAGGCTAAAAAAAAACCCGGTTTAAACCTGGGAATAAGCCGTGTTTTTGGGAATAAATTTCGTTTTCTGGGAATAAACCCAGTCTTTTGGAAATAAACCTGGGAATAAACCGGGCCTATTGGAAATAAACCTGGGAATAAACCGGTTTTTTGTAACTCTAGACACGCGTTCTTAATGAAAAGGAATCACTTTAGAATGCCTGCATTCAACATTAAAATATACCAAGCATTGGTACTTTGCATCGTTGTTGGTTTTAGGATTCTACGTTTGCTTTCGACTCTATTCTAAAACTCGTATACGTTTTACAATCTTTGTTTTTTTAATATTAACCCTCTTGCTTTATGTTTCGTTTGCCGTTTACTGACTTTAACGATGCTGGATTTCACGTAAGCATTGAATGTATTTTTCGTTTGTTTCTGCAGTTCTTCTCCGTCTAATTCAACATGAATGGACGATTGTGATTCATTAAGGGAATTCACCATATCGTCTATACTTTTCATGTTTTTTCAATAGTTGCGTTAGTCTCGACCAGGGACGGCGAAACTATGGCATTTGTCAGAAAATGTTCGGCACGGTATTAAATGTGGTTCTAAATCAAACATACGAATTTAAATTAACTGAGTTTGTATAAATTCGATTTGCTGGAAATTGAAAAACTAAAACGCAACTTATTAAGTTCCAGTATAGTTAAATATGGCTCTTTATATATATATTTATTATTAGAATATTAAGAAACTATCGAAAAGGGAAGATAACTAACTGAATGCTGATGATGACAACTTAGAATTCAATTCCAAACGCTAAGTGCTGTTTAAAGAATCTGGCGCTTGACATTTTGTCATTCTTTTTCGGCAAGTTATTATTTTCCAAACTAAATAATATCTAAAACTCGAGAAGGAATATTGTATCAGATGACTCCAGTTCAGCTTGTATACTCTTAAAAATAACTATGTATGGACTTGATATCATTTGTGTGACATCTAAGATGTAACAAAAGAAATCACGATTTTTATTTATTTACTTACTAAAATATAATACCTTATGTTATCTATATATATATTTTTAATTCTAGAGTCAAAATTTCAAGTAAATTTGATACGTTATTATTTGAAACACTCGATGTTTTGGTTGTTAGCTAACCATGGTATGTAAAATATTTATTGAAAAAAAATTGGCTCGTGGGTGTGAAAAGATTTGCCTAGCCTGGTCTAAACGTTGTAGGTTGATTAAGTCTTATTGCACGGGATAATTTGAAGCGACAAAAATTGTAACGAAAAAATGATCAAGGTTGACGTCAAATGACAAGGGGTTAAAGTCCTTGTCAGTTTTACAAGGATTTCATTGGCTATTCCAGACAAGGCTTTTCCCTCGCCAGTTTTACAAACATTTCATTGGCTGTTCCACACGACATTGGTCCTTGAGGAACACTATAAGCGACACAATTACTCGAGCAATTAAAAATTGCTTATTTTTCGAGCAACTTTTTTGAAGACATAGGTTAACATTGTGTCGCCTGAAAATAGCGGCAACTTTGACGACTCGAGTAATAGAAGTGAGTCTTAGTACACGGGATAATTTGAAGCGACAAAAATTGTCACGACAGAATGATCAAAGCTACCTTCAAATGAGGGGACAAATCCCTCGTCAGTTTTCCAAATTAAATAAATTGGGTTAAATTATTTTAACTTACCAAAACGAATCTTTCCGATATCGAGACCTAGTTAGATGGTTTTCTCGTATTTGAATAAAGCTTATTTCATGAAAATCGTTGGAATTGTTTTCGATTTATAGCAACATTTTCAGTGCTGAGGTTGTTTTAAACTGTTAAAACAAATTTTCCCAAATTAGGGAACTAGCTAGATCGTGTTCTCGTGCTCGAATTAGTTAAGAAGCTAGTTTCGTAAAAATCACTAAAGCCGTTCTCGAGATCGTCCGGACCCCCAAAGTTGTTTGCTCGTATAATATATATCACGTAAGAAGAACTATATGTTACTAGCAGTAAACCCGTTCTTGATATGGAGCGACTGAGAGAAAAGTACTTATTAACCTAAAACATAGAAAGACATAACACTTCCATAAACGTATTACATCGATTGTTTAAAACAGATATACTTTTCACTTTCATTTTTAGCATAGACTAAAACTGAAGTTTCACATCACAAAGTTATTTTTTTTTTACAGATAAACTCAGAAGAAAAACTATTAAATGTGTTAAATGGTGAAAATCCACCATTGAAGCTGAGTCAATTTCACAAGAAAACGTGTGCAATTTCATACATGAATTTGAAGCATTTTACTTACAGTTGCGTGAAAATAAAGCATTTTTCCTTCATTCATAAACCAAAACCAATAACAACGTTGTAATGCACAAATATGAAAAATTGGCACAAAAAACCGCATACGGCTGTTTCAAGGATTCCTCGATCCCCTTCCTCAGTGCGGGGAAAAAAAAGGATAAAAATGGGTTCAAGGAACCCCTCGGCTATAGCCTCAAATTTCTCGTATTCTAAATAGGTTTAGTTTCAAAGTTGTTTTCTCTCCAACCAATAAAGTTTCTTTCTCGAGTCTTAAAGATCCAATTCATGAACATAATACCTGGGGCATTTACAGAATTTTTTGTGAATTCGGCTTCTTTTACATTGGGCAGACGAAACGTGCTCTTAGAATTAGGCTGAAAGAACACCAAAATTATGTTAAAAAGCAGGAGTGTGAGAAATCTACAATAGCTAAACATTGTTGGGATTCCAACCACAGGTTTAATTATTCAGAAGCTAAAATTATCCAAAAATGTAATTCAGTTATAGATCTCGACTTTTACGAGGCTTACTTTATTCACAAACATAGTTAATCCTTGGTTAATGCTATCACCAGCATCCCCTTTTCTCTCGCACGTGTGGAGGGATCCTGTGCAGTGACTCCTTTTTTCAGTTATTTCCGGTTAACTACGTCATTTCTTTGGGATATATAAACTCTTGCTTTAGAATTTTCATTCAAGCCAGTACTCGGGCTATAACTGAGGGGATCTTTGAACCCATTTTTATCC
Organism: Maratus michaelseni; assembly: GCA_963931845.1. Classification (NCBI taxonomy): domain Eukaryota; kingdom Metazoa; phylum Arthropoda; class Arachnida; order Araneae; family Salticidae; genus Maratus; species Maratus michaelseni. Next base: position 252,848,872 of record OZ007594.1, read on the forward strand.
TTTTTCTTTTTTTTCCCGCCCTGAGGAAGGGGATCGAGGAATCCTTGAAACGGCCGTATGCGGTTTTTTGTGCCAATTTTTCATATTTGTGCGTTACAACGTTGTTATTGGTTTTGGTTTATGAATTAAAGTTCGCACAAAGTATTTGACGTATGCACTTTCCCTTTAGTCTCATAATTCTGACTATAAGACCCAAAATAATGCATATATGGTTTGACAGTTTTCATCCCCCCCCAAAAAAAGGTATCATTATTAGAGTCTCAGTAAAGCCTCGAGAAAGAAACAAAATGCTCGTTTACAGTTTGACATTTATTGAAATTAAAAGCAAAAAATACATTTAATTTATTTTCTTTTTAATTAATCATTAAGAATATTCGCAAATTATGTTGCAGTTTTGAGATAAACTTTATCTGAGAGCCCATTTTTTGTTCCATTCTGAGCTGTAAAGACTGAAATTATGCAATATTTAGAAACAAAGATACCAACGTTGAAAGAAAAAAGTCCTTCCGGCCTGTACCGGGAGGAAAAGGTAGCTTTCCTATATCTTCGTTTTAAAATTTTAGCTAATGTTACACGAAAACAGCAAGTTAAAATGCAAAGAAACGTTTACAAAAGATTCGTTAATACTGAATTTGAATAAGAATTTCGCCAAATTATTGAGCAATAGCCAAATTGGCTTCATTTATAAAGACTTATTTTGGTCGCCAAATTTGGCGATATTTCACCAAATGTCACAAATTTTGCTAATTTTGTCGCCAATTTTGTCGCCAACGTCGCCAATTTTGGCGCTAACGTATATGAATATATAGTTTTATGCGTATGATTGGGAAAATTATTACAACAATGAAAGAAAATAATTTGCGAGTAATCGCGTTAATGTGCTGTTTTGTTTCAAAATGTCAGCCACCCTAGAATTTCAAACTGCTCTATCTCAGCCATTTTTTAAGATAGAGGTAAACCAAAAAATGCTCTGGAATCCTTGTATCAAGGCCTAACACGTAATTAAAAAATAAATTTTAATTTTTAATTTTTTTGTATATTTATTTTAGTTTTAAATTTTTAAATGGCCGCCATCTTGAAACAAAATGGCGGACCAAGCTGGCCAACGAACTCGGTCAAGACATTGGTAACCTTAATACACACAATTAGTTTCATCAAAATCGATTTATAAATACGAGCGTTATCGTATGACATAGGTCAGATATATATATATATATATATATATATATATGGATATATCTATATATATAAATCAACATTTGAACGGAGGGTGGTTTTGGGGTCTGGGGGTCATGATCGGTGAAAATATATCGAAATTTTCCGGAACTGCTTTCCTCCGAACGGCTGCAATAGGTAGCTTTATACATTTTTGTATTGAAAGCTACCTAATATCTAGCGCAAACATCCGGTAAAAAATCCCTTAAAACTTAATTTAAAGAAAAAAAAATCGAGGGGTACTCGTGTACATCTCCGTGTCCGAAGTCGTAGCGACCCCCGTCGTACCCAACACAGCGTGAGAGCGTACACAACCAGACTCATAAATTCTTTGTTTTATTAATATAGATGTTAGACCAGCCGTACTCAACCTTTTTATCTCGCAGGCCACAAACATATGTTTGCGGCCGCGGACATGTAGCAGCCATACTCAACCTGCAGACCGCGGGTCACATGTGGCCCGCGGTCCGCAGGTTGAGTATGGCTGTGTTAGACTAATATAGAAGAAAGATGTATGTTGCCCACAGCATATCGGTTACTTATACATTTGTATGCTTGTGCATGTGTTTGCCTTTAGTGAAAGCCAAATATTATTCAATCATTTTAAAAAGTTTTATAATCAAATTCTCTTTTCAGTTTAAAGTTATTCATACAGTAAAAGTCTTTTCTGCAGACATCCAAAAATTTCCGTTAAACATATGTAGGTAATTTGGCATGAAAATTAAATGAATATTTCTTAGCACATTTTCTAATACTTCTGTTATATAGCTCAACATAATATCTCAGATACTGCATGCACTCACTAAAATGTTGGTCTGTTTGAAACTGCAATGTCATTATTAAAATTTACTACAAGAAATGACCGCACATAGACGATAATGTATCCGAATTTTGTTTTATATGTATTTGTATGGCCTTGTGAAAGAAGTATAAATACGATGCCTATTACTTTCAATTGAGAACATACCATACGAACCTGAATAATATTGCTTCGATTTAGTTTACAATTTTTTTTTTCAAAAATAAGCGTGAGGGCATATAGGCAAACTAATTGAAATAATAAAATTATCTTTTTTGTTTTGTTAAGAACTTATGATTTCTTCTTTTTGAATGACATGTCCCGTTTTTTCACATTTCCGTAAATCTTTATATACTATTTTGAAAACATCAGAATACACTTTAAAAATAAAATACATGACTTCGGGAAAAAGTGTTCATGGTTTGTGTTGTAAAATTGTATGCTACAGGTAGCAGAATGTGATGCGATAAATGTATGAAGTTCGCGCAGTCTGCAAGGTACTTTTTATTTCGATTTCGAGGTTTTTATTTGAAGATCGTCTCGAAACAGTAACAATAAAGATATCACTTGATACGTCTTGGGGAAAAGTCGTTAAACGATGCGACCATAATTCAATTTTGAAAAGGATAAAAATACAAGCGTCCTATCGAAATTGAATTATGCTTCGCATTTATTCCGTCTTTTCCTCTATTTTTCAGAATTACTTCGAAAAATAAAACAGTTAGATCTTTTTTATGCACTTTCAGAAAAGTTATTATAAATAAATAATATTGTAATAAAGCTTTTTAAAAAATTGAACACTTTTTGCATGTTCTTTTGGATAGAATGGTTCCATTTTTAAAGATAATTAGACATTTCAATACAACTTTTGTAGATAATTTTGTATGAAATTTAAACGAATTTTTCTTATTCTCTCAACGCACATTCTAACAGTACTTTTATACAGCTCTACATAAGAATCAAATATGAATAGTAGAAGGTGGTATGATAAATATGTGAAGGTGGTCAAGGTGCAAAGGTACTTCTCATTTCAATTTATTGTATTTTATTTGAAGATCTTCTTGAAAAAATAACAATAAAGGTATCACTTGATACGTCTTGGAGCAAGTTGTTAAACGACGCGACCATAATTCAATTTTGAAAAGGATAAAAATACAAGCGTCCTATTGAAATTGAATTATGGTTCGCATTTATTCCCTTTTTTTCTACATTCTTCAGATTTATTTCAAAAATAAAATCGTATACGTTCTTTTTATGCACTTTCAGAAAAGTTATTTGAAATAAGTCATATTGTAATAAAGCTTTTTAAAAAAATCGAACACTTTTGCAGTGTTCTTTTGGATAGAATGATCCCATTTTTAAAGATAATTAAACATTTCAGTACAAAGTTCGTAGATAATTTTGTATGAACTTTAAATGAATCTTTCTTATTCTTTCAACGCACATTCTAACAGTACTTTTATGCAGCCCTACATAAGAATTAAATATGGATAGCAGAAGGTGGTACGATCATTATGTGAAGGTGGCCAGAGTGCAAAGGTACTTATCATTTATATTTCTTGTTTTTTATTTGAAGATCTTCTCTAAAATATAACAATAACGGTATCACTTGATATGTCTTGGATCAAGTTGTTAAACGACGTGACCATAATTCAATTTTGAAAAGGAAAAAATACAAGTGTCTTATTGAAATTGAATTATGGTTCGCATTTATTCCCTTTTTTTCTACATTCTTCAGATTTATTTCTAAAAATAAAATCGTATACGTTCTTTTTATGCACTTTCAGAAAAGTTATTCGAAATAAGTCATATTGTAATAAAGCTTTTTAAAAAAATTGAACACTTTTGCAGTGTTCTTTTGGATAGAATGATTCAATTTTTAAAGATAACTAAACATTTCAATACAACTTTCGTAGATAATTTTGTATGAAATTTCAATGCATCTTTCTTATTCCACTCAACGAACATTCTAACAGTACTTTTATGCATCACTACATAAGAATTATAGAATAATAGCAGAAGGTGGTACGATAACTATGTGAAGGTGGCGCAAGGTGCAAAGGTACTTCTCATTTCGATTTCCGGTATTTTATTTGAAGATCTTCTCGAAAAAATAACAATAAAGGCATCACTTGAAATGTCTTTGGGCAAGTCGTTAAACGACGCGACCATAATTCAATTTTGAAAAGGATAAAAATACAAGCGTCCTATCGAAATTGAATTATGGTTCGCATTTATTCCTTCTTTTTCTATATTCTTTAGAAATATTTCGAAAAGTAAAATCGTAAGTTCCTGTGATGCACTTTTATAAAAGTTATTTTAAATAAGTCATATTATAATAAAGATTTTAAAAAATTGAACACTTTTGTAGTGATATTTTGAAGAGAATAATTATATTTTTAAAGATAATCAAATATTTCAATAAAACTTTCAGAGGTAATTTGGTGTGAAATTTAAATGCGTCTTCCTTATTCTACTTAACGCACCTTCTAATAGTTCTTTTAAGTAGCCCTACATAAGAACTATAGATGAACAGCGGAAAGAAGTACGATAAATATGTGAAGGTGGCGCAATGTGCACAGGTACTTCTCATTTCGATTTCCGGTATTTTATTTGAAAATCTTCTCCAAAAATAGCAATAAAGGGATCAAAAGATATGTCTTGGGCGAAAAGTAAAACGATGAAACCGTAGTTCAATTTTTGAAAAGGATAAACATAGAAACGTACTATCGAAATTGAATTATGATATGAATTTATTATCCTATTTCTTTATTCGTCAGATATATATATATATATGTAGGATTTCAGTTGAAACACTTCACGTAAATGATCATCAAATGAACTGACACTGAACTGACACTCTATTATTGTCCATGACTTTGATGCGCGAGTTGTAAATAGTTTGAATCGCAATCTCGAGATTTGGCTAAGAGCCAGTGTTCTAATTTTTATTATGAAGCGAGATATAAAAGGAATATGGCTGGTAAAGGTATTATTAGGCCTCGCCGGATTGTTGTAAGCTAAATTGTGGTTATATAGTTTTTACTAAAAGTGTATTAGTTAAAATTAAAGTTAGTATTCTGTTGTTCATCGATTATTTGTCATATTGGTTCAGTAAAAGTGACTATTTATATATCATTTACTTACATTTTTGGGGGCTCGGATGCCAAGATTATTAAAAGTAAGAGCCACTAGTACTGAAATGGAAACCGAATGTAAAGTATTGTAAAACGCCAGTATCAAAAGTTGGGTTACGAATCAGCAAGCTGAAACCGTAATCGTATCACTTCAAGTACAATTTTTGAAAGAGGGGAACTCTAAATAAAACCAAGAGAATTGATCTAATAAACCTCTGCGAGGAATGCGGAATTGAAGCAACAGAAAATCCGACAATACCTGTCCTAATAAAGCTGATCAAGAGTTGGGAGAGTTACGAAGAAGATTTTATAAGAGATCAATTGGAAGTAGTGATAGCAAGTAGAAAAGAGAAAGAAGAAAGAGAAAAGAAAGAGAAAGAGAAGAAATTACAAGCAGAACTGGAAGAGAAGAAATTACAAGCAGAAGGAGAAAGAGAAGAGAAGAAATTACAAGCAGAACTGGAAGAGAAGAAATTACAAGCAGAACTGGAAGAGAAGAAATTACAAGCAGAAAGAGAAAGAGAAGAGAAGAAATTACAAGCAGAGATTGAAGAAAATAGATTGAAATTGAAAATGGAAATGGAAATGGAAGAGAGAAAATGGAAAATAGAATCGGAGCAGAATTTTGAAATTAAGAAATTACAGATACAAGAAAATTCAAGAGAACATATTAATGAAGACTCAAAGACAAATCCAGGTAAGCAATTTGAATTGCTCAGATTATTAACTAAATATGACAGCTCGAATGATATCAGTTTATACTTAGCTATGTACGAAAGGCAATGGCGCAAACGGCATTGATAAAAAAGAATGGGTAAATTATTTAATTAATCTAATGCCGTTAGATGTGATCAATATAATAACAAGGGAAAACGAACCTGAAATTCACGATTATGATTATATAAAAAATATTCTACTAAAACGCTACAAGCTATCACCAGAGGAGTTTAGGCTGAAATTTTTCTCATCTAAAAAGGAGCCATCAGCCAATTGGCGAGATTTCGCTTATGAGATAAAAGTGTATTTTCAACAATGGATTGAAGGCCTTCACGTAAATAACTTTGAAGATTTGGCGGAATTAATTGTTGTTAATCAAATCAGGCATAATATACCTACGGAAACAAAAACACATTTCATAGAGGAATTATTAGTAATGACGAAAATTGATGACTTAGTTAATAAATTAGATAATTACGAAACAGCACAAAGGGTTTACAATAAACAATCAGTTAAGGATACAAGTAGTGATTTTGATGACAGACGATCGCGAGTGGCTGATTACGCAATTTGAAAAGACGCCAAATTGACAATAGACACAGTATGAATTATGGAAGCAAAGAGTCGCATATAATCTGTTTTGCGTGTGGCAACCCTGGTCACGTGAGTGCGAAATGTGCCATGGCGAATAATACAGAACAAGAATATTCAAATTTTTACCCGCAACGTAATCAAAATAGGCGAGAAACAAAATATCAAAATGAGACCCAAAACGCGCAAAGAAAAATAGTTAATATGGGCATGTTAAATGGTAAAAAAGGAAGAATCTTAGATATTAGCGGAATAAAAACAAGCGTAATAATTGATACAGGAAGTGATATTTCAATCGCCAGTTACGATATCATACTGCAATAAAAGCGCCAAAACTAACCAGAGACAATATATACATATCAGGCATAGGTGGAGAAGAAATTAAGCCAACAGGTTTTTTTTGGCATAAAGTCTACGTGGATGAAACAGAAATCCAGGATAAATTTTACGTGGTACAAGAGGCGGACTGCGATTTAATAATAGGTAGGAAAGCAGTAGAAGGCATGACGTTAAAAGTAACGGAAGATGGTGTTAGAATAGCAAGCGGCAACAAAGTTCGAGTAGGATACATTAAAATTAACGAAGTACCGACAAAAATTAATGAAGCAAGTATAAACAACGATAATCGAGGTTATGAAGATTTGGTTAAAATCGACTGCGTAAATGACGGGGTGAATTTGACACAGATTACGAATTTAGTGAACAGAAAGAAAATAAGGAGATTAATAAAACCGTATAAGCCGAATAGGACAAAAGATACGGAATTATCCGATGAATGGAATGCATCTCCAGAAGAAAATTATGAAAGCAGTAGTCCTGCACATGGTAGAAAAGACTATGTGAAAGATCGCAATAGGAATTTTGATCATAAGGGAAAGAACAGAAATTTTAATAGGCCATTTGATAACAGAAGCAATAATAGATATGGTCAGAGATATTTTAAACAGTCATTTAACCATGGAAATAACAATAAATATGGATATGGGAAACAGAGTTCCGAGAATTCTTACCAAAATAAATCTGAGGTTTCTGAAAACTTTGAAACTGAAAATTCTTTGATACCTCAAGACATAGCAGAAAATACTTCACCTAATTCAAAAACAAGGTATAATCCAAACTTTTCCCCTACATACATGAACAGAGGCTACAATCATGGTCGAAATAATTATAATTATGGTGGCCGACGATCGTACAAGGTTAGTTATAATGAACAAAGATATTCACAACCATCATATAAGAATAATTCTCATCATGGATTTAAAGGAGCTTATAGTGGACGAGATGCTTATTCAAATTCTTATCATTCTAGAAGCAATAGTTATGAAGTTTGTAAATATAGAGAGCAATATCCGGAAAGGAATCACAGAGATATTAGATATGCTGATCCTAAAGACAGAGAGCAATATGAAATGTAAGTAAATGATATATAAATAGTCACTTTTACTGAACCAATATGACAAATAATCGATGAACAACAGAATACTAACTTTAATTTCAACTAATACACTTTTAGTAAAAACTATATAACCACAATTTAGCTTAGAACAATCCGGCGAGGCCTAATAATACCTTTACCAGCCATATTCCTTTTATATCTCGCTTCATAATAAAAATTAAAACACTGGCTCTTAGCCAAATCTCGCGATTCAAACTATTTACAACTCGCGCATCAAAGTCATGGACAATAATAGAGTGTCAGTTCAGTGTCAGTTCATTTGATGATCATTTACGTGAAGTGTTTCAACTGAAATCCTACAAATATATATTAAATATATTCAATTTTTTTATTTATGATTTTTATTAAATTTGAAATAAAGATCTTAGATGCTGCATACACTATAGGATACTAAAATTTTTATCTGCTTTAAATTATATGACATCAATAATAGTTACTGCAAGTAATAATCTCCCCAATACGATAATCCAATTTCATTTTTATACGCATTTGTATGGAATTATGAATGAAAACAAACACCCCGCATATAATTTTTGATACGAAGTATGCCTCGATACCGTTTGAATTTCGCATTTAACCAATACGCGGAAACTTACGAAAATTAGAGATTGGGAGGATGGACAGACAGACAGATTAACTGACATTATAAGCAATTTTTTCTCTCTTTTGATGATTTTTGTTTGCTAAGAACTCATAATTTAATTCTTTGTAGTTGTTCTTATTGTTTAGATTTCTATAGATCCCCATAGCATGTGTCGAAAACATCGAAACGCACTTAAAAATTAATAAAAATGTTTTCTAGAAATTTTTTTTGATTGTTTGTGTTGTAAAAGTGCCTCCCAGAGACATCAGGAGGTGGTACGATAAATGAAGGGGTCGAGGAAAGAAAGTGCCAAGCCACATTTTTGGTGAAATAAAGCTAACACTGTAATCTGTTGCTTAGTATTGTAAATTATAATATCCAACATATAATTTGTTTTTAATGTCACTTGGTGACAGCATATGTGGCAAGTTTCGTTTTTGTCCCAGATGTTTAAGCTCCCAATGAAGATAGCTAATTTACAAAAAACGTAATAGTGATATCATTAAAGTAATGCCATATTGTTACTCAGAATATCTCAAATGTTACTAAGGCATTGGCAAAAAAACTTTAGGTTATATATCTTGATTTGAGTATTTGATCAAATTTTCAAATGGAAATATCTTAGAAGTTCAAAATTGTGGCTTTGCACTCTCTTGCCCCGACCCCCTCAAATGTGTGAAGTTGGCGCAAGCTGCAACATAATTTTCATTTCGATTTCCGGTATTTTATTTGAAGATCTTCTCGTATTTTCGAAAAAATAACAATAATGGTATCAAATGATATGTCTCGGGCAAGTTGTGAAGCGATGCAATCATATAAAATAACTGAACATTTTTTTACGTCTGATACATAAAATGCAGTTGTTAAAAATGACATTTAATCAGACAAGGCTAGATTTAAAACACACATTTATATAAAAAAAAACAAATAAAAAAGTTATGCAAACGTCTCAGGCTACGAATGAGCCCCTCTTCAGTGCAATAACATACGATAATCAGACTATCTTCAAACATGTTTACTCTAAAGTAAGACACTTAACTTTAGTGTAAGCTCTGTAAACTTTTCTTGAATTTAACTGCTAAAACTTTTGACTGTAAACACGCTTGGAGATTGTCTGTTATCTTAGGTTATGGAGGATATTCCATCTACTATGATCACGTGGTTCAGGTGAAGAACTTCTTGGGTAAAGAAGGGAAGGCTCCGTAAACGTAATGTAAATCCCCGCCAGCCAACGAAACAGTTCATGAGATAAAGTAATAGTAGCTTCCCTTCTTATCAGTTAGAAGTCCTTTGGGTAAATTACCGGTGCCACGTGACCTTTTTCAGTCTCGAACCAGGATTTGGAATATCCTCCATTGCTATGAAGAGGGGGCTCAATCGTAGCGTGAAACGTTTACGTAAGTTTTGGAATTGTTTTTTATATAAATAAAATGTATGTTTTCAATCTAGTATTGTTTGATTAAATGTAACTTTTAACGATGTAATCATAATCAATTTTTTTTAAAGGATAAAACTAGAAACGTTCTATTGAAATTGAATAATAGCTCGCATTTGTTCCTTTTATTTTTTTTTCGTTATCCCTCATATTTGCTTCGTAAACAAATCGTAAGATTTTTTTTAATGTGCATTTGAAAATGTTTTCGTAAATGAACAGTATTATAATAATTAAAAAAAAAACACATTTGTGTTGTTTTCCTTTTGTTAGAATAATTTTCGAAAACATCCAAAAATTTTCGTACAATATTCGTAGTAATTTGGTATGAAATTTAAATAAATATTTCTTAGCATACTTTCTAATAATTCTGTTATGTATAACATAAAAAAATCAGATACTGCTTGCACAGTACGATATTAAAATTTTAATCTGTTTGAAACTGTATGACATAATTAAAATGTGCAAAAACTGCCCGCCTTTCGACGATAATGTATCCCAATTTTATTTTATATGTATTTGCATAGCCTTGGAAAAGAACAATAAACGTGATGCATATCATTTTCAATAAGGAACATATTATATGAATTTCAGTAACATATTTGATTTTTGCCGATAGACGTTCCAGGGGAATTAATGAAAATTAAATAGTGTGTGGACAGATAGATAGGTTAACAAAAAATCATAACTATTTTCCCGTCTTACATGTTTTTAATATTTTTATTTTTATTTGATTTAATTTTTTACTAAGAACTCATGATTTGACCTTTTTGAAGGATTCGTCTTTATTCTTAGGCTGAATTTTTAAAAAATATGTCGAAAAGAACGAACTTGAAATATATTGGGTCATCCGGGAAGTTCTGCGGCTTTTCAAAGAGAAGCGCGGTTTCGTCTAGTTATTTTGCTACTGTTGATAAGGAGTGACCTTGAATGACCCAGGTATGACATTAATTCTTTTCTGCTTGCGTTGCATAATTCTTGATTGGGCTGTGACAAAATTTTTTCTTTAATGCAGTGCTAAGAATGGAGAACCAAAAAAAAATCATTTTCGTCAATTACGCTCTTTTATTTCAAGAAAAGTAAAAATAATAGTCAGACTATTCGAGAAATTTATGCTGTGTATGGACAAAGTGCTGTTTCAGATTACACAGTTCGAAGGTGATTTGAGAAGTTTAAGCGCGGTAATTTCCGCCTGAAGATGATTCCACTTTGAACGACCATCATATGTAACGTAGGATCCCTTAAAAGAAGCTATCGCTGAAATCCTCATTACACAGTTCAGGAGCTGTCACACAAAATAAATATTCGATGTATAATCATTTGATAGCTTCTTTTAAAAGATCCACCTTTACAGATTATGATGGTCGTCTAGAGTGGGCATTACCTTCGAGGCTGAAATTTACTCATTTCCAGCGCGACTTTCCCATGCTATTCTAACACAGCAAATCCCGTTGAATAAGTTATTTTACTAGAGTTTTTCCCACTTTTTGTACGCGCTTCCACTAATTTTCTTCAAAACACCTAATTCTGTAAAAAAATAAATTCTCCAATCAAAAAACTCTAAATTCTGGTGTTGTTACTTTCTTTAGAGACCTGTCAGGTTTCGACTAGCGCTTCGACCAGGAAGATACATTATTTTCAACTATTCATCCAATCTGTTTAAAATACATTATGGGTAAATTAAAGCTTTCTATTACAGTGCGGGCGAGATATTATGATTTTAAGAATTAGGCCGTGTAGAAAATTATGTGGAGGAGGGGGAGGGTGGGGGGGCGTGCGTTTTGCCCTTTCAGGAGGGGAGGGGGAAGGGCGCGAACACAATTTGGAAATACAATAAAGCGATCTGTTTTAAACTTTACGATATTTTATAACACATAACATAATTTTTTTAAATGAAGCCGCGTCAAAAATTATGGGGAGGGCTTGGGGGGAGCGTGTTCTGCCGACCCGGGGTGGGGGGATTTTCTAAATTTTGCCGACACCACTCATGTGATATATCGTTCGAAAGGCCTGTGACCGCTTATTCATATTATGCACCTCCGGTGTCCATCCGTCCACTTTGCCCCCCCAAGGGGGGCAATTTTCTAAATTTTGACGAAACCCCTCATGTAATATATCGTTGGAGAGGTCTATAACCGCTTAATCATATTATGCATCTCCGGTGTCCATCCCCCCAATTTGCCCCCCCCCAAGGGGGCACTTTTCTAAATTTTGCCGATACCCCTCATGTGATATATCGTTGGAAAGATCTGAGACTGCTTAGTCATATTATGCATCTCTGGTGTACATCCACCCACTTTGCCCCTCCCCAAGGGGGGTAAAGCGCCCCCCAAGGGAATAGTATCCCCCAAGTAAAGTAGTGTCCCCCCAAGGGAGGCACTTTTTTAAATTTTGCCGATACCCTTCATGTGATAAATCGTTGGAAAGGTCTGAGACCGCTTAATCATATTATGTGTCTCCGGTGTCCATCCCCCACTTTGCCTCCCCAAAGGGGTACTTTTCTCAATTTTGCACACACCCCTCATGTGATATATCGTTGGAAAGGTCTGTGACAGCTTAATTACATTATGCAGCACGACTGCTATACGGTGCCTCAGGCAGCGGGGACCCGAGCCGGAGGTTCGTTCAGTTAGAGGTTTATACTATTTGATGTGTAAATTAAGGGATCATCCTGTGCCGAAGGCAGCGGGGAACCGGGTCGGAGGTTCGTTCGGTTCGAGGTTTTACAAGATTCGAGGCACCGATGTAAGTTAAGGTCGCGCTAGTTGGCGAAGCCAGCTAGTTTTCTTATTATTTGCATTATATAACAAAAATTCTTGACACGTTCCCTGTTTACAATTATATTCAAGAACATTCTGCTCATATATACTCGTTATTATTTTTATACTTCTTATTATGTCATAAAACAATATAAGATTTTATCGATAGCTTTCACACACCACTTACTCTTCCACTGTTCCACTGTTCCATCTTCCACTGTTTCTTTCCAAAGTGGTTGCAAACGTATTTTGCACAATGGAATAAAATTATTTGCAAAAATGAACATGATTTGTTTATTATTATCATTATGAAGATGAGAAACAATCCGTTGAAGTCCGTTATATATATATATATATTTTTTTTTTGTAAAAAATTACTTTTATTTTTTTAATTGTTTCAAGAATAATCAATGTTTGAACTGTATATTTCATATTACCAATACTGATTTTGATCTGTGCAGTCTTTTACATACTTGCCTCGCGTGAATCTTATCTGTTTCATATTAATTTGTTATTAAAAAACTTGAGATATTAAAAAAAGGAACTTGCAAAGCAAATTAAAAAAATAAATTTATTTCTATATTTTTAAGCCCGAGAAGGGACAGATATTAAAATTATTTTATTTAGTCAATGCTACAATAATGTTGCATTTTTATATTAAATCTTGCTCAGTCTATTTAATCTTAAAAAAGTAAATTTAAATTTGAAACATGATATTAAAGGAACTTTAAAAATTTCATTTAGCTGAAATGAAATCTAAATAAATCTTAAACTTTTTTTTCAGTTTTACACGCATTATGCAAAATTTGTACTGTAGCAAATTCTAACAGACAAGAAACATGAGAAGTTCAAATAATTTAAAAAGTTGAAGATTTATTTAGATTTCATTTCAACTAAATGAAATGTTTTAAAGTTGCTTTAATATCATGTTTCAAATTTAAATTTACTTTTTAAAGATTAAATAGACTGAGCAAGATTTAATATAAAAATGCAACATTATTGTAGCATTGACTAAATAAAATAATTTTAATATCTGTCCCTTCTTGGGCTTAACAATATCGAAATAAATTTATTTTTTTAATTTACTTTGCAAGTTCTTTTTTTTTAATTGATTCTTCGACTAGCTCTAAAATCTTTATTTATAGAAGCAGCCTAAAAATTTTAGTTCATTCCCTAGATTGGTAAGTGAGGATTATTTTGATACCAAATGTATTTGGAATGGATCATTAGCATTTCTGAAATTTTTCTACAATTTTTTCAAAATTATCTATTTATTTATCAGTTTTTCTAAAACTAATTTAATAGAAATATGAACTTAACATAATCCATACATAAAAATAATTAAAAAGTACCACGCGTTTTTGAAAAGTTTTTCCGAACGTATTCGAATACTTTAAATGAACATATTTCTTAGCAGACTTTCTAAGAGTTATTTTGTGTAGTCCTACATAAGAACTTAGACGCTACAAGACCTATAAGATGCTAAAATTTCAGTCTGCTTCAAACTTTATAACATCATTAAAATGACTGTCCTTTCATACGATAATCAGATTTAATTTTGTGTATGTATTTATATGGCCCTGTGAGGGAACAATAAATTTCTCGCATACCATTTAATACAAAACGTACTATAGTGAACCTCAATGACATGTGAATTTCGTTCCAATCCAATCCAGGAATATTTACAAAAATTGGAGAACGAAAAGGTGAACAGATAGACGGACTAATTGGAATCATAAGCAATTTTTCATCTCTTTTTACATATTTGTTTTGCCACGAACTTCTGATTCGACCGTTTTGAAGAACTTGTCCTTTTTTTCAGATTTCCGTGAATCTTCATATAGTATATATTGAAAACATCGAAACGGAATTGAAAAAAACATGTTTCGAAAAAAAAAGTGTTGATTGCACACTTTCTGTAAACTGGGCTGTAAAACTGTCACAGGCAGCAGAAGGTGATACGATAACTTTTCATTTCCATTTTGAGATTTTATTTGAAGATCTTCTAAAAAATAACAATAAAGGTATCACTGATATGTCTAGGGGCAAGTCGTTAAACGATGCGACCATAATTCAATTTTGAAAAGGATAAAAATACAAGCGTCCTATCGAAATTGAATTAGGGTTGAAATTTATTCCTTTTTTTTTCTTTATTCTACAGATTTATTTTTAAAGCAAATTCTAAGATCCTTTTTATGCACTTTCAGAAACTTTTTTCAAACAAATGGTATTATAATAAAAGCTTGAAGAAAACGAAAAACTTTTGCAGTGTTCTTTTAGACAGAATCAATTTTGAAGAAATTCAAAATTTTCCGCAAAACATTTATAGGTTATGAAATTTAAATGAGTATTTCTTGGGGCACTTTCCAATAGTTCTTTTGTGTAGCCCTACATAAGAAATTAGTTAGGTGTCTCATACACTATTTACAGATTATTAAATTTCCGGTGTGCCTGAAACTATATGGCATTATTAAAATGCACTGAAAGTTTAATGACTGCTCACAGGCGATAATTTCTCGTTTTGAATCTTTTGATCTATGAATATGGTTTTAAGAAAGAACAATCAATTTCACGCATACCATTTTCAACAGCAAAAATTTTAGGGTGAACTTAAGTAACATGCATGATTTCGTTGCCATCTAATAGAGGAATATTTACGAAAACTAGACAACAGCAGAATTAATTAAACAGAAAGAAAAACTAACTGAAATCATAAGAAGATTTTCCCTTTCTCTTTACACTTGCTTATCTAGTCATTAGGGTGGGAAACATGGTACCGTATTCCAATCCCGACACAAACATGAATGTTCGTAGTGTTTTGGATTCCGATTTAAACAGAGGTACCAATCTGTTAAGCAATTATGTGCAAAAGATGACCTTAGCAGAAAAAAACAATCAACTAACCAACCTTCTCTTTTTGTTACGAACTCGTTTGCCAGATTTTTTTGACGGACTCGTTTCTTTTTAGGTGCGTTCGTAATTATATAAATACGTTGCACCTATTGTCGTCGTTTGGTCCGTCCGTCTGTCTGTCTGTCCGTCCGCATATAACAACGCAAAAACTACCCAACCGAATGGTTTGAAATTTAAGATAGATTATCTTTGCAGAGTTTTATCGAGACATTTCAAATTTTATAAAAAACGAATCAAAACTTTAGGATATATTAATAAAAATATTTATTAAGAAATTTGATTTTTTTTTTCAAATCGGTGCTTTCTTGTTATAGGAGCTTCCGAGGTTTAATCGTCAAGCGACTGAGATACTTATTTTATTACAGAAATTAATCTGCAACCGATATAATTCATTTCACAAAATAAAAAATCATCCAGATCTAAATATTTATATAACTAGCTATAGTACGAGCGCACCTCGTTTGTCACGTTTGACGTACAATTTGCAACTTGTTTCTATTTTTTGGGGTCTGTTAAAGCATATTCAAACTACCGGAATGCGGAAAATCTTTGGGAGAAAATGTATTGATTGTTTATGCTGTTCTCTGTCACAGGAAGCAAAAAGTGGTACGATAAATGCGTGAAGTTGGAGCACGCTTCAAGGTACTTTTAATTTTGATTTCCGGTATTTTATTTGAAGATCTTCTCTAAAAAATAGCAATAAAAGGTATCAAATGAAAGTCTTAGGGCAATTCATGATACGGTGCGACCATAATTCAATTTTGAAAAAAGATGAAAATAGAAGCTTTCTATTGAAATAGAATTACGGTTCACATTTATTTCCCTTCTTTTTTTAACTCGGCAGAACTTTTTTTTTGAAAATGAATCATTTTTTTTATGCACACTCGGAACCATTTTTTTTTCTAAACTGAATCGTCAAGCTGAAATATTAGTGCACTATAAAATTTGCTGACAGTGCAGCTAATTGTTAAATTATATATTTTTTTATCTTTTAAGTCTCTAAAATGTATAGATGATGAACAAGATTAAAGCATATTTAAATACTTGTAAAAATCTGATTAAATACATTTTTACGAGAATTTTGTGTAATTCAATACCCTTATAAGGCAGTTGAAGAAAGTATAAAATAATATCCGTTCCATTATACGCAGACCATGTTATAACAGATTTCTTTTCAATATTAATAACTTTATAAAGAAACTACGGAGTTCTGCGCACTTCGCGCACCAACACACCGGACTTTCAACAGACTCGGGTGTTCCAAAATTGTTTACAATTCAACCATTGATGGAAACAGATTGTAATATACCCAATAACAAGTTTAAAAATCTTGGGTTTAAGAGCATTTTTAGAAATTTAAATTGTGTATGGATGGACAAGCACTCAGGTAGATTAATGCATATGTCTTTCATTTAGCTGTTTAGAGTAACAGCTTAATTCATTATTTTTTTTTATAAATAATGAATTGGTAATTTGCAGTTATTTATTTTATTTTTGTGATAACATTGATTTGAGAAAAAACTAACATTTCATTCATGAAAACAATGCGATTTATTTTTTAATTAACACCAATTTTTAATCAAAAACATATTTTAACGAAATGTGAGTATACTTTGTCAGAAGCCGCTACAAAAACCTTTCGAATGGAACCTCATTCGTTGTTGTGCGTTTCATAAATTCATAGAAAAAGGAATGTTGACAACATAAATAATATATACCAGTGGACCCGAGCGAGGAATTTGCACCACAATCAAATAATTTTAGCAATATCTAATATTTTTTAGATGCAGGTTTAAACTCTAAAAAAAAAAAAGGATAAATGCAAATAACATTTGTCAAGCCATCATATAGTCTCATTTATTCCATCAAAGTTACAGTAAAAACTGATTGAAGATGGCAAAAGGTACGCGCGAGGAAAAAAAATAACACTCGTATTTTAACTGCATTAGAAGATGACGTCACCCGCTTCTTGAAAAACATGAAACAAAGAAAAATAAATTCAATGCATTTAAAAAACAATTTAATTTAGTATAGCAAATCACATCTTTTATTCTACACGTGAAATACCAATTGCTTCGGTCGATCGATAGTGTCTTTTTCTTTTAAACATTTCAATTTCGCTTTTTAACCATAAATATAAAATAAACCAGTGCGGAGAAATCATACTTTATCTTTTTTGTACTATTTATTTTTGTATAATCATTGTTGAGCATGATATAATGCGGTATTTTATTTTTGTGGCAACATTGATATGAGAAAAAACTTTTGTTTCAATTTTGAAAACAATGCCGTTTAATTTTTAATCAACAGTAAATTTTAATCAAAAAACATGTTTTAACGAAATGTCAGTGTACTACGTCACTTTATCTTTTTTGTACTATTTATTTTTGTGTAATCATTGTTGAGCATGATATAATGAAGTATTTTATTTTTGTGGCAACATTAATATGAGAAAAACTTTTGTTTCAATTTTGAAAACAATGCCTTTTAATTTTTAATTAACAGTAAATTTCAATCAAAAAACATGTTTTAACGAAATGTGAGTGTACTACGTCAAAAACCGCTTCAAAAACCTTTCGAAGGTTAATTCCATTCGTTGTTGTAAGTTTCGTAAATTCGTAAGTTTCGAAAAAGGGATGTTGGCAGAAGAAATAATACACTCATTGTCATAAAAACTGGCGCACCAAGAAGTAATAATCAGATCGTAACGAAACTTGGCGAGTGGACACGTTTCTGTCAGATATGAAAATGATTAACAATACAACGTGATTGCGCATTACGTAATGCCACCAAAGGACGTTGAACTTTGATCTCTCTGGTGTATAAAAACTGTACGCAGAAGCATTTTCCCTGTACTTACTCTGTTGAAAAGGAGTACTTTTTCATCAAGGATGCCGCTACACCGACATCGAAGACAATACGATCAGCTGTCGCAGTTCGAGAGGGGAAGAATTATTGGGGTGATGGAAGCTGGGTTGTCAGCTCCGCGAGTAACCAGCCACTTAGGAGGTGTGTAGATCCACTGTGAGTAGATGTTGGGATAAGAGAGAGGTCGCATACACGTCGTCCAGGCTCAGGACGTCTTCGCCAAACCAATAGTAGGGAAGACCGTCACATGATCCGTCACTCACGTGTAGCGCCAACTTCATTACTATCCACTATCCAAACACAGGTAGAACCTTCACTACAGGCCCCTGTGTTTGTCCGCACCGTTACAAAGCGACTTTCTGAAGGACATTTGGTATCGTGGCGCCCATTACCCCATATAGCACCAAAACTCCTGAAAACCTCCCCAGAAGCTCCAATTCATCCCAAATTCCTCCTGAAACTGCAATGACGCTATCAGGCGTTCCTGGGTAAGATACTTTAATCACTTCCCCAGGACTGACCTCCCAGATTCTTTCCAGGGAGCAAGCTCCTCGGGATGATATTCCTAGGGAAGTACCTAGGAAGAGACGGTGCTGGTGCCATCTCATGGGGGATTTTGACACTAAAATAACTTTTTATAACTTTTTATATAAAAAAAATGATTTGATGTGGTTCGATTTTTTAATTAATAAAGTTTATATTATTATTTGATTTATTTTATTCCCTAAGCACATCTGGTTAATGTTTAACTTTTAATTATTGTTATAATATTTAATTATCCTTATTTAGATATATTTTTTTTTTAATTTGTAAAATGCAATCAAAATGTATTTAAATAAATTGAATATAGAAAATTAAATTTAATATTCCACATCATATATTAATAATTAAAATAAATTAATCTTTAAATATAAATTGAAAATTTATTATTTATTTTATTTCTGATCTTTTAAAAATTAACTTATATATTAATTCATTTTATTATTACATTCATTAATTATTTTTTCTGAACTTTCAACAATTACTTATATATTTATATATTTTCACTATTACTTTTTCATCTAACTAATAATTTTACATTGATTTCACTTATATACGTTATTAGTTTCTATAGAAATAAGTTAATTTTAAATATAAAATTGATTTACTTTCTCCTAATAAATTATTTTTATTTTCAATTATAAGAAATCAGAATTATTTTTTTCGAAACACGAAATTTATCAAAAGTTTAATATATATTTGTATATAACCATATTTTATAAATTAAGGATTAGAAATACCTAGTAAAAATTATTTCTTCTGATCCTTTAAATATAGCCTTATATATTAAATTATTATTATTATTTGTATTAAATAATCAATCATTTCATATTAATTTGAATTATATATATAAATAATTTTTGGATAAATATTTAATTTTAAAATATAAATTCGATTTAATAATTTTTTTTCGCTGACCATTTTAAATTATCATATATATATATATATATATATATATATATTTCTTTTATTATTCCTAATAAATGTGTTTTTTTTTTCTTTTTCTTTTTCCTAACTGTAAGAAATCAAAAGGAATCAAAAATTTGTTACAAATAAGGATTTTATCAACAGTTTAATATATATTTACATATTTGTATATATTCAGAATTTGCTAGTTAATAGATTAGAGATAAGCATTTTTTAATTAAACAATCTATTTAAAAAAATCTTATTTCGATTGTAAAAGTTAATTTTCATGTAAGTTTCAAAATCGAATCATAATTAAGTCATATCGAGCATATTTACTTTTATTATTATTCTTCTATTAATTATTTTTTTCTGATCTTTTTAAAAATTACATATATATTTATGTATTTTATTATTACATTTTCAACTAATAATTAATTTTATATTTATCGTCTTTATCAAATCAATAATTTACTTTTAAGTCTAAATTATAACACCAACTTAAAGAGATTAGATGCTCAATTGAAATGGCACATTTGGTTTTAAATAATACAAACATACACCCCACCCCCCACCCCTTGAATAAGAGTTTTGCTTGAAAGATTTTTATTTAAAAATATACATTCTTACAAAATCGGGTTAAAGATATAAATTCGTGCAGATTATTATCACGGACCTGGTCAATACCACTTGTCTCATTTAATATAGTTTATATATGTGTTGGTAATGAGCATATGTTCGCTAAATGATGTCAAATTTTAATTATGTATGAATTTTTATGAAGTGTCTGTTCTGGAGGTTTTACCAAATTTAGTTTTATTTTATTTTTTAAATACAAATTAGTTATTTTCTATTACCTTTTTCAAATTACGATACGTCATAAACGATACGAATATGTCATAAAGTAGCCAATTTGGATTTCAGAACAGTCTAGCATGCATAAACTCAGAACAGCTTTCATAGATATATCGTTTAACAACTTGTAATATGGTAATATCAATATTAGAGTATCAAATTGAGTTTTGCTTATTCTAATTCTAAATTTAAAATTATAATATTTCTAATTAAAAAAAAAAGTGCATTTTGAATTTGTTTTTCAACTTTTGGTTTATAAAAACGTCAATTTTCTCTTACTTTGTTTTTATAATTTATAATTTAATTTATTTAATTTTAAATATTTTTATTTAATTGGCCCCTTTATCATAGACCCCTGACCCTGATATATGTGGCTCCTAACTAAAATGATAAAACACAATATTGTTGCAAATGATAAAACACCCCTTCCCTTTTCCCTTTTATTGTGATGCCGCGTGGGGAATTCGGTTCAAAACGACGACTTTCACAGTATTTTCTAAAAGATCTGCGCTTACAAGAAAAAAAAACGTTTTTCTAGTTTTACATAGTTTCTAAATAAGACCATCTGCTAATTTAATGCATTTCCGAACAAAAACGAGTTTAAAAATGTGTCAGAAAGCAGCTCCTTTGGGTTTGAGAACAGCTTTAAATAATTGATATTTGATACGCTTTTTTTTTCTAGTTATCAATTTAAAATTGTATTGAATATATATCAAAGGGTATGCATTAGGGTGGGTCGAAAAAACCGAACTTTATATAATCGAAACGTAATAGTGCGGGAAAGTTGCCATTGGTAATAAGGAATAAATTCACAAAATATTACACCAAATGGTTAATATCTTTTACCGCCGCAAGGGGGGCAAAGTTTAAAAAAATCGCATTTTTTTTTTCAAAAAAACAAAATTAACTATCCAACCATACCAATACAATTTCTAATAGAATGCAACAGCTACATCAAGATGTTAGTAATGTTCCAGTAAAATTCCATTATGGTGAAATCATTTCTATTACGCCGCAGGAGCGGTCAAAATTTTGAAAAAAAACGGCAAAAATTTCAAATTTTCGTTTTTTTTTCATTTTTAAATTTTTATTATATGTCTACAATTAAATAAATTTACTTTATAGCTAGTAATAACTTATAAATGTCTAGTAATTTTGATCATGGGCATTGCCAACCAGGGGCGAGAGGGACACGCCCCCCCTAAATTTGAGAGAAAGGGACTTTTTGAAGGGATTTTGGGGATTTTCCGGAACTTTTTGGTGATTTTTTTGGTAGGGGGGGGGGCTCTTACACAAATTCCCCCTCATTTTTCACTCCCCCCCCTCCCAACAAAAAATCCCCAAAAAGTTCCGGAAAATCCCCAAAATCCCTTCAAAAAGCCCCTTTCTCTCAAATTTAAGGAGGGCGGGCCCCTTACGCCCCTGGTTGGCAATACCCATGATCAAAATTACTAGACATTTATAAGTTATTACTAGCTATAAAGTAAATTTATTTAACTGTAGACATATAATAAAAATTAAAAAAATTTGAAAAACGAAAATTTGAAATTTTTGCCGTTTTTTTCAAAATTTTGACCGTTCCTGCGGCGGTAATAGAAATGATTTCACCATAATGGAATTTTACTGTTACATTACTAACATCTTGATGTAGCTGTTGCATTCTATTAGAAATTGTATTTGTATAGTTGGATAGTTAATTTTTTTTTTTTTGAAAAAAATTTTTTTTTGCGATTTTTTTAAACTTTGCCCCCTTTGCGGCGGTAAAAGATATTAACCATTTGGTGTAATATTTTGTGAATTTATTCCTTATTACCAATGGCAACTTTCCCGCACCATTACGTTTCGATTATATAAATTTCGGTTTTTTCGACCCACCCTAGTATGCATCTTTATTTGCAATAAAAGTTACAGAATTCCTGCTATACGAAGCGTAAAAATATGCATGTTTTCTATTTACTGACTTTCATAAGAGGAGAAAGAAATACATGAAATACCTTATAAACGATTCGAGTACAACGGCCGTGTAGCGTAATCCCTAGAGCGTGTTTCTCGTCTGCGTAAGTACCCAGGTTCAAATCCATTCGGCGCGGCGGTAAGAAAGCTTATTCCGTAAAATCTGTACCAAAACTTTCATGTGATTCTGTGTGCGTGATTAATAAAAGTAATGTATGTGTTATGTAAATTTTTAAAAGATAATGTCCTTATTTATTATTAAAAAATAATAATAATTAAATACTTTTTACATTACGTCGAATAATAATAACTTCAGATGTTTTTTATGCACATTAAGTGACCCTGAAGTCTCCCAAATTCCTCCGGTATTACTTCCTGAAATCTTCCTTAGAACAACCTGAGGAGGAACCTGAAGGAGGTCCTGGGGAGCTCCCGGGGATGCTATGAGGCGGACATTTTCGGTTCCTGAGGACCTCCTGGTGACAAATTTCTGCATCCTCAGGGATGCCTGTAGGATGAATGTCAATCTTCCTGGGGATGTCCTAGGGAAGCACATGTGCTATGTGGGACGTGTGCTACCAATGACACTCGCCCACCGTTACTTTTATTTGGAGTGGTGTCGCGCTCGACAGGATTGGACTGCAACTGAATGGAATCCCACCGTCTTCAACGACGAATCAAGATTCAATTTGGGTAGTGATGACAACCGTGTACTTGTGTGGAGATCCCATGATGGGCGCCTTAATCCTGCCTTTGATTTACAGCGGCACACCGCTCCCACACCTGGTGTGATAGTGTAGGGTGCCATCACATACGACACTCGGTTACCTTTAATAATGATCGACGGCACCTTGACAGCTCAGGAGTACGTTCGAGGAACTGTGGAATGAGATGCCGCAGGACACCATACGAACCTGTATGCATCAATAACCACCCGTATCGTATCCTGGTGGCCCAATCCCTGGTGGTCCTAGAGGTGGCCCAACAGGATACTGAATCGCCATTCATTTGTAATTTTTCTTATAATGTAATTATCCTTTTGTTTTAATTTTGTAATCACTTACTGATATCAACGTTGTTCTCACTTATATAAAATTCCGTTCCATTCGGACAATTTTTTCTTGGTTACAGTAATTTTTATGGCAATGAGTGTGTATATGATGATTATAAGCATTGAACAGAGTTTTTACTTGGAACAAAATCATGAAGTTAAAAAAACGTATTTTTATCGAAAGCATGCATAATTTAGAAATAAAAATGGAAAACTTCATTTGGTAAGAGATAAAATTTAAAATATTGATATTTAAAAAATATATATATATCTATTGAAACATCAGTAGAAGTTTCACTGCCATATTTTTGTTTCGAATAAATCGTAATCCTTGATGCATCTATAAATTTAAATTAATATAAAAAATGTAGCTTAGGTTTTCTTTAAGCAGAATATCCCATCTTTCTGAAAAATCTCAAAAGTATTTTCTAAAGTATTCAAACCCTTTTTAAATATTATAATTGGTTTAAAAATCTCAACGAGCTGTGCTTTTAGCAATGTTCGAAAACAGATTATTTTAAGTAAAATGCATATTTATAGCTCAAATATCATAATCAATATAAAAGGACTTCTTTGCTGTCTAAACATGCCGTACAGGAAATCTAGAAAAATTGAATAATGGAATGCCGATCTTTTCAAAAGAAATTAAAAAATCGGTAAAGCTTTAAGAAGAACTCAAAGGCAACGTGAACGATTGGACATTGTTTCCATGGTAACTAAGATGCAATTAATTATAACAGTCTCTGAAATGGGTAATTCCTAAAGTAAATATTTGTGCGACTCTTTTTTAATCACGTAAACTTAAACAGAAGAGTTTGTAAGAAGTATTATGTTTTGAAATATCAAGATATTAAAGGTTTAAATTCTTACTAATAATCGTTGTTAGTATGTTCAGTAGTTTTTAAAGATAAAAATGTAAATAACGGCTTTGTAAAGAGATAATTTTTATTTTTATTTTAACCGCATTGAATAATAAAAAAAAAAACTAAAAATCCTATATCAAGCATAGATTTTGAAACATTTAAAATACTCTAACAGTATGTTCTTAATAAATTTAATTTTTTCATACAATCAAATGAGATACTTAAATAGACAGTTTAAAGAACATATAATTTAGTAAAAGTACATTTTTAGCAATTGCTGTCCATGTCTAACGAATTCATCCATGTGTCCCCCAATATGATCTATATAATTTATGTACACCACGCAATATACTTTAAAAACTTATATCTACTTAGTTTAAAAATGTATACCACAGTTAAAAATGCTAAATGCATTTACAGCAATAAGCGATCCTAGTCAGTTCTATAATTGAATTTTTGTGTATCGCTGTAAATGAACGATATGCATTCTATAACCTGTACAAAACATGTTATAGTGCACCTCAATGATCCATATGAATTTCATTACGTTTGATCGATCGTAACATTAAAATGTACCACAAACGATATTCTCACATAGATTATAATGTAATGGAATTTTTTTCTTCATCTTTTTCTGTAAACGAAATATGCTTCTTATTCTAAACTCCACAGAATGGTCCACCTTCATGATGGATATCAATTTCATTACGTTTTATGGATCGTAACATTCTTAAAATTTACAGCAAGCGATTTTTCTCTATAGATCAGAGTGTGATAGAATGCTTTTGTGCATCTCTATAGTCGAACTATAAATGCTACACGCTTTATTTTAAATCGTGAGCATTATACAGTAAATCTGAATAACATATAAAAATTACATGACAATCCAAGTATATTTACGAGAGTTAAAACACGGACAGACGGACAAACTTAAATCATAAACGCTTGTTAGGTATGTTGGAAAGTGTTAAACTGGTTGATAAATTTGTCATATTTTTTCCATACGGTCTTTTGTATGGCTATGCTGGTATGCTTTTTTTTTTTCATCGAATATGCTGAAAATGCTTAACGCTGAGTTTTTGAAAGGGCTGAAAATATCAAAAACTTTAAAGAAAGCAAACCACTTTATTCATCTTAGAATTGCTAATGCTCAATTCTGAGTATCTCAAAAGTTATTTGCAAAGAATCCAAACAATTATCTTTACTTGTACTTCTGTAGTGCACTTAAATATACAACTAGATAGTACCCGTCAAGATTTAACGGTGAATAACTTGAAAGTTCCTTTAGAAATATGCTTTTATTTTTAATTAGCTGCTTTTAAATTAATTAAGTATTGAAAATTTTATGAATTGTTATATTGTGTAAGCGGTTCCTATAGATATCAGACGATAGATTGTGGTGTCAGTCCAGCCTACTCAACTAATGAAGTGAAATATTTTAAACTTGTAATTTACATCCTATTAATATTTGAATTAATTTAGCCAGAATTTAAGTAAAAATATTAATTGAGTGATTTATTTTTACTTACAAAAAATTTAAAAAATATATCAATATTTAGTGTTTTCTAATATTTTTAAATTACGCGACCTTAAAATTTTTTATTAATTATATTTTTATCAGCCTGACTCTAAAACCCAGATAAACCATGGATATCAAGGTGATTTCTTTTATAATTCTTATATGAATATTTTTGCTTCTTTCTTTTTTCTCTTATTTTTTTCTTTTCTTTTTTTTTAAGGAGAATAATCATATACTTTTCTTAATTATATTAAAATTATACAAATATATCTTATTGATAATGGTCATACAAAATATAGATAAAAGTTTAGATAACTTTATTTAATCCATAATTACATGCAAAATCTTTTAATTTAAATATTTATAATATAAAATAAGTAATTAAAAAAATATTGTCGGTTGTTAAATTTTATTTACCACAGTCCCAATATTTGAAAAAGTAACAATTTTTAATATTTCTGATTTTTTTTTTAACTAAAGACCTTTAAAATTTTACATTAAATAAATGTTTATCAATCTGATTCTAAAACACAGAATTAAACTTTGCTGTTTGTAGCTAACGATTTATAATACACATTTTTTAATTACTTGAATTTATATTTTCCATTTTCACACATTGTTTAATTGTTAAATCATGGATATCAAGATAATTTAGAGTTCCTGTATGAATATTTTTCCTTCTTTTTGTTTTTCGTTTTAAACGGTCGTGTAACTCAAGAAATATAGATCGGATTGAAAATCGGAAAAATGCATGTTCAATATTTTTTAAAAATCTATTTAGGGATATCAAAGTTACCTCCCCAACTCTGTCCCAATGGAGGGAAAGTTTGAAATCTTAAATGATAACCCCCTTTTTTATCGCATATTCGGATTCTACGAGGGAAAAATGTAACTTTTGTGTGGAACATTTGTCTTCGAAAATCGTAGATGTCGCTGTAATCAAGTAAAATGCAGTTAGAATCGTTTCCATTGAAATGTCTGGAAACGGTCGAATAACTCGAGAAATATACATCGGATTGAAAAACGGAAAAATACGTGATCAATATTTTAGAAAAATTTTAGCAACTTTATATTCCTAAATAGATTTTTCTAAAATATTGAACATGTATTTTTTCATTTTTCTATCCGATGTATATTTTTCGAGTTATTCACCCGTTTCCATACTTTTCAATGGAAACGATTCTGATTGCATTTTACTCGATTACAGTGCCATCATCTACGATTTTTCGAAGAAAATGTTAAATACAAAAGTTACGTATTTTTTCCCGTAAAATCTGAATCTGGAAAAAAAATGGGGGTTACCATTTAGATTTCCCTACATTTAATACAACCTAGTACAGAAAGTCGTTTGCACTTTAAAGAAACGAATTTCGTGGTTAATTTTTATTCCCAAATTCAGTGTTTCTTGATTTTTTTATTGGCCAACTTTGACTCTTGGATAAAGCTCCGACTCAAAATGTTCATGATAGTAAAATTGTTCTTAGTACAGTTCTGTCAAATTTCTCTTTCTTTCTAGTAGCTTTCCGAAGTGTTTTCAATCTTTCCATGGCTTCCTAACGCTCACTTTAAGGAGAGGTTCTACTTCTTTAAGCCAATTCTTTTTTCCCTTAGGTTGTTGTCTAGATTGTTGCCCTAAAGCGTTTTCGTGACATTCCAATTCTTTACAATCGTTTTTGCTTGTTGAACGTAGCGTTGCATCCGCAGAAAACAACTTTCTTTTTTTATTGCAGATTCGGATTCCACGGAAAAAAATACGCAACTTTTGTATTGAATATTTTCTTCGAAAAATCGTAGAGGGCGCTGTAATCGAATAAAATGCAGTGAGAATTGTTTCCATTGAAAAGTCTGGAAACGGTCGAATAACTTGAGAAATAGGGATCGGATTCAAAAACTGAAAAATACATGTCCAATATTTTAGAAAAATCTATTTAGGGATATAAAGTTGCTAAAATTTTTCTAAAATATTGAACACGTATTTTTTCCGTTTTTCAATCCGATATATATTTCTCGAGTTATTCACCCGTTTCCATACTTTTCAGTGGAAACGATTCTCATTGCTTTTTACTCGAATACAGTGTCATTTACGATTTTTTGAAGAAAATGTTAAATACAAAAGTTACGTATTTTTTCCCGTAAAATCCGAATCTGGAATAAAAAAGGGGGGTTACCATTTAAGATTTCAAAGTTGCCTCCCTTTCCCCCAGGGGGGCAACTTTGATATCCCTAAATAGATTTTTCAAATATATTGAACATGCATTTTTCCGCTTTTCAATCCGATGTGTATTTCTTAGAGTTATTCGACCGTTTTCAGACTTTTCGGACACACACTATATATATATATATATATAGTGTGCCAGACTTCAGACATTTTCTCGAATATCTAACGAAATACTAGACAAATTCTTCTGGAACTTTTGAAATATAAAGGACATGTTAAGCTCATATTTTATTACGGGTGCCAACAATTGGGTGACAATTACGGGTGCCAACAACAAATTCAATAAAAGAAATAATAATATATCTACCTGTAAAATTTAATACTTGAAATGATCTGTGCCTGTAGCACATGACTATATGGATATTATGCAAAATTTGAGATCATTTGTTGTAGAATAGCATGTATGTTCTTGGAAATATAAAGTTTTTTTTTTTTTTAAAGAATCAAGAAATTTCAGCTTGTTTTGTGTTTATAGCATGCAGGGTTTTGAACCAAATTTAATGCCACTTAAAAAAAAACTTAACAAATTACAGTAGAAACAATATGCTACAAGTAGAATTATTTTAATGAAATATGAGCATTTGTATAAAATAAAACTTTTTATAAAACTGAAAATTTTGATTATTAAACACATAGAACAATATTTGAAGTATAATTAATATAAAAAAAATTAGCCTTTCCATTTCCTTTGATTTTTAGGAAATGATAAAAAATTATATTCAAGTAAAAATAGCGTTTTCACTTACCAAAATATTTTGAAAATTTTTTGAGAGACAGTGTAATGGCACTTACCTACAAAGAAAGAAAAGCAAAATTTTAGTGTGGTTGTCAAAAAGTATAAAGCAAATACAGTGTGTTTCATTAAGATCTCATTAATTTTTGAATTCACCAATTTATTAAATAGAATAAGTAGAAATGACAAATAAATGACATACTTATCTGGTGGCTCAAAAATAAACTTTTTATTCAGTAGTTTTAAACATATTTCAAATATCACCGATAGATTGATTGCACTGTGTTCTCTCAAACTCTATTCATGCTCAAATTAAATTTAAATTTCCAAATACAAGCCTTTTTTTTCCTCGTTTAAACAAATGAATATAATAAAAAATAAATAAAAAATGAGAGAACTTTGATGCAATTTTACCCGTTAATTTCATCTTCTCATTTTCGGACATTGCATCTTCATCAATTATCGAAAAAATTAACTCCTATTTAAGTTACTGTATGCAAAACTGATCAGGTATCAGATAAACGTTTTACTTAATTTATCTGGTACTTTTCCATTATCCTGTCGACCACTTTGCATAAAAAACTGTCGCCAAACTATAGCATTTAATGCCAAAAATGCATGATCGTGGCGTCATATTCAATTGAAGTCAGATGCGTTACACGTGTATGATTTTTAATTTGATCTTTATCTGTTTATTTAATTATGTTTTACTGATTGATTTATTTCGTTAATTAAAGTAACAATTACGTCCTGAAGCGGCGAAGCCTTGATATTAAAAGAGAAAAGCATTGAAAATATGCTGGGAGATGCATAGTTACGTACAAATATATCAGTTTCAATTGACGTCACAAAAATTTATCCACCACCCGAGAGGGATAATCAGAAAAAATAATATTTTATTGTTTAAAGTTACTGATATTTGACACTTTATTGAGTGAGGCTTTTCCAAATTATTTTTTTGGCTATGATGTCATACACTCACGCACAGTTTTTTTTTTTAATCGGTTATAAAAAGGAAAAATGTCGCCAAATTTAGGGGATTTTTTCCTTTAATGGCAACCTAGCCATTGGATTAAGTTATTCGTTTGGCGCGGTCTTGAAAATCGCGCCAACCAAAAGGTCGCCAAACTTATGTTTATATGTTTGCGCGAGTGTAAAGCATCTGTTCTTTTTTTTTTTTTTTTTTTTTTTTTTTTGAGATTTCAAGGGCAACATTCTTTCATTTGTTAATTAGGCGTTTTAAAGTTTGGCGAATACTTTAGTGATAGATTTTTGTATGGAAAGTGATCAACGGGATAATGGAGAAGTAGCATTTATCTATATAATGATTATAATTATGATTGTACGTTTGTCGCGGAAAAAATAAATAAAAATTTGTGCTAAACTAGTTTTGCGTGAAAGAAAAAAAACTTAATAACCTTTAATTTTGCTTATTGTAAGTTTTTACTCAATAGAATAATCACTATATAAATAAATAAATATGTAACATCTCTATTAATTCTACAGGGTATCCAAAAATTCTCTTTAGAATTTCAAATTTTTATTACAAACACAAATGAAATGATACATGCATGGAATGTAATAAAATATTAGGAATATGTATTGAGGTTTTTTTTTTTTTTTTTTACATTAATTAATAACCATCTATATGTGCACCAATAGATTTTTACCTCCCCCCCCCCCTTTACTTTTTCAAACTATTATTCCCTCTTACACCCGTTCTGAGAAAAGACTTGAGTAAAAAATTCAATTTTATTTATTTATTTTATTTTAAACTAAATTATATAAAACGATAAGAAACTGAAAAAATATGTAATTCTTCCTGCTTTTTCCTTGTACTAACATATCCTTAATTTCAATTTAAACTGTTAGTATTTTCAACAAAAT
Source organism: Maratus michaelseni (assembly GCA_963931845.1). Taxonomy (NCBI): domain Eukaryota; kingdom Metazoa; phylum Arthropoda; class Arachnida; order Araneae; family Salticidae; genus Maratus; species Maratus michaelseni. Next base: position 252,879,867 of record OZ007594.1, read on the forward strand.
TTTTAAAGAATTATTTTTTTTCTTGCTTCTAGAATAAAAAATACAAATTTTCATGACATACCAACATCGTAAATTTATTTTCTGTGAAATTTAAACTTTGAGAAATGAAAGAAATGTTTACTCATAATTTGATTCGTTCTTTTTTCATAAATAGTCATATTTTTTGCACCTTGTTTTCCCTCTAAAAGTTTACTTCGCCGCCTATCATCAATCATTAGCTGAAGATTCAATTAATGAGAATATGACATAAAGATATTATGTACTCTAGAAGAAACTATTAAAAATCTCATCTCTTACAGTCTGTTAGCATATTTGCTAGTTTAAACTTTATTAGTTTCTGATAAAATCCTGTAAGAAATCAGTTTTTTGTTTTGTTTTATTATAGTGACATGAAATAATATACATCTACTCCAAGTTTGTGTGTTAAAAAGAGCTATATTGAATTTAAACCAATAAAATGTTTAAGGAAATAGCAGAACTTTCAAATCGCTTTCTCTCTCTCTCTCTCTCTCTCTCTCTATCTCTCTTTTCTTTCCTTATTGGTTTTTATCTCTAAAATGCGAATGTATAATTCTTTTTCAAGAACTAGAAAGAAATGCAACAATTTAAGGGTAAATACTCCTCTAACAATTAGTTTATTTAATTTGTAAAATAATAATAATAATAATAATAATGATAAGTTAAATTTGTATGTACTTTTATATATATATATATATATATCATATTTTAACTACATTAGAGGGTGACATCACCTGTTTTGGAATAGAACATGGGATAAAGAAAAATAAATTGAGCATTTCAATTTCAATTTTGCTTTTTAATCATAAATATAAAATAAACTCGTGCAGCAACTATGTCCCACTTTATCATTATTGAACATACTTTTTTTATAATCATTGTTGCGGTATTTTTTTTTTTTTGGCAACACTAATTTGAGGAAAACCTTACATTTATTTCATTTACAAAAACAATGCCGATTTAATTTTGAATTAACAGCAAATTTTAATCAAGATATATTTTTTTAACTAAATGTGAATGTAATATGCCAGAAGCCGCTTCAAAATCCTTAATATGGTATCTCATTTATCGTTCTTCGTTTTTTATTTGCTTAGAAAAAGGTATGTTGACAACAGAAATAATATATAGGATAGAAGTAGAAGTAGATGTTAAAAAAAAATATTGTATGATAATGCTAATTTTTTTTCGTCTAACACATTTTTATTTATATATTTATTTTAGTTGCACTCTTTATTTTAGTTGCTCTGCTGTAACACGTGAAACATCAAATTCACTAGAACTGCTCAACAACATATTAAAATCTAATTTCTTAAAATATTCATGTATATTCCAGTAACATGCTTTAAGTTGTAGATCATTGTTAACATTACCACACAGGTGTTATTTTAATGTGTTTTTCCTGCTACTTTTTACCGATATCAGGCTAGTATTTTCTCCAGGGATTAATTTGAAAAACCTTGTTGGAAAGCGACTTTTTTTGGGTGGTAACCAGAAATCAAGCATGGGAAATAAATAATTATATGCTTAAACGATAAATTATACTTCATTCACAAGCTAATCAAAGGAATTCTTAAATACGCTCTTTAGTATTCACAACGACGTGGTTTTGCTTTAGGCACCTTTTTAGATCAAGTGTGATTGAATTAATTCTAAAAACATTTTATTTTATTTTTAACACCAATAGTGAGTTAGATATAGTGAGTTAGAAGCAATATAGGGTCCCTGTAAAATGCCGGTAATAATAAATTGGAAACCGCTGATAGTTGAGCTATGAAGAAGAGTGAAAATTATTCGCTATCCGCTTGTATCTTTATGCAGTAAAGCGCCGTTCATACGTCTTTTACATTTATACGTCGTTTCAGTGCGGTCCCGATTCATCCCTATGTATTTTAATGTTGTAATGTTTAATTTATACGACGCATAACTTCGGTTCGTTTCTTTTATGCTGTAACCGATTTACTCATAATTCCCGTCCCAGCGTCGTTCTTTTTTTCTTTTCTGATAGCAATAATTGGGGAAAGACGAAGGACAAAGAACATATTTGACTGCTACAGGGGTTATTTAAATTCGTGCAACCTGTGAAGGGGTTAGGGCGAAAAGAATGGACAGTGTGTGCTCACGAGACAAGTTTGAGATTAGTAAAATTCGCTTCATTTCCTGATTTCGTTGCAATTTAGACCACGCTCGATCACGATTTCTATTTTTTCTTTCGGTCACTTTTTAGCACTTAACGTGCTCCTAAAATGTCCCGAAAACCAAAAAGCAATTTCACTAAAACAGAAAATTGAAATTTTAAAGTAATTTGATAAAAATTCAGGTTTGACGAAAGTAGAATTGGCGAAGAAACGGCGATTAAAGATTAATTGAAATCTATTTCTACTTTCGGTAATGGAATAAAATATGTGTAATTGAAGGTGTGCAACTCATGTAAGGTTTGATAATTTTCGCTTTTATTTTTCAATTTTAGAACTGAATATTTAATATTTTTTTCAATGTTTTAACTTTTTTTCTATATATAACGCGTTTTAAACAACCGCAAACGGTAGCAAAATTAAGTTTGTATGAGTGTAGCATTATATTTCTACAATCAAAGATTTTACACCTTAGGCGACTACAATTTCGATTGTACGTCTTTCTCAGTCATACGTCTTTTTAGAACGGTCCCCTAAAAGACGTATAATCGGTGTTTTACTGTAATAGATTTCTTCACAATATCTACCGTATATATGTAAAATGAAAATTCGCATTTCATTCCGAATGTTTATAACTCACATTCTGCTGAGCGGATTTTTATGGTAGTAGAAATTTTACTTACGTAATTTTGGCGGAAAGTTTTTAGTGTATAACACATCTTTCTATATTTCTTAGTTACAGAACTATGGGAAAAGTTCTATATTTATGCCCACCAGAATATGAAGGGGAATTTCATTCCAAAAGTTTATAACTCACATTCTGATAAACGGATTTTTATGGGATTTACGTAGTCATTAAAGTACTTTTTGAGGAGATGTTTTAGTGTATAACACATCATTTTTCGTTGCTTCGTTATATAGATATGGGAGAAAGTTCTATAATTATGTGAACCTGATTATGAAAGATTAGCGTTTAAAAAAGATCTACTGAACGGATTTTGATGAGAGTTAAACTGTTAGTTAGATTAATTATGCAAAAACAAAATATAAAAATTATATGTAAAATTAGCATTTCGAATTAAAAAACTTAGATTCTGCGTGAGCAAAGCCGAAAGCAAAAGCTAATTTAGAAAATCTTTGTTGGCACGGCACTAGTCGTACTGTCCAGGGAAATTAAAACAGCAACAATGATTTTAAAGATTTTAATGAGCTTTGTTTCATTATATTTCAAAGTATTACTACTAACATTAAATCATTCAATACTAACTATATTTATTTGTCCTAACCACCATATGTATTGGTTTAATTTTAACACAATTATTCAAATTGGTAAAGAAATCATACGAGTTGTAATTTTCCAACTGGACGAAAAATGCCCGGGCCAGGATTCGAACCTGGGATATCTTGGCTGAAACTGCCACGCTCTACCTAAAGAGCTATCCCGGTCGAATCTGGAGGGCATAATTCATCCAGTTAAGCTTATTGATCATAGCATCTGGTCTGATATTTTAATCAGCTCAACAAAATAAATCGCAGGTAAAGGAACTCCAGTAAACGCTGGATACGTGATTACACTGGATTAAGCCCTCCAGATTCGACCGGGATAGCTCAGTAGGTAGAGCGTGGCAGCTTCAGTCAAGAGATCCCAGGTTCGAATCCTGGCCCGTACATTTTTCGTCCAGATGGAAAATTACAACTCGCACCATATGTATGTCTAGTTTCTGTTAACAGAGAAGAACCGAATCTTAGTTTTACACGAATCAACAATTTATGAAAATAAAATTATGTTGAAATTATAAATAAACATTAAATATTTAATTATTATTAATAAATAATTATTAACCTTTGCCTTTTTCCTTCTCGGTACCGTAAACTGATATATCCGTTCACTAAGCTATAAGTTTCATCGCAATCGAACCATTAGTTAAATTAATATAATTCGACAGATATAATGCAGTTTTAAAACATTCAGTAATGATTAATATTCTCAAGGATTATATTCATACATGCAATTAAATTTTTTGTATCATGTTCGAAAAATAATCTTTTTTTTAGCATTTTTAAAAAATTAAAGAGAAAACAACATTACAACCAGCGGACCCGTGCGAGGATTTCGCACTGCAGTCTAATATTTTTTAGCAATATCCAATAGTTCTGAGATGCAGGTTTAAACTTTTAAAGAAAAATTAAGGATAAAAATATCTGCAAATAATCAAGCGCCAGAATATCATTTCATTTATTCCATCAAAGTTGCAGTAAAAACTGACCCAAGATAGCAAAATGCACGAACGAGAAAAAAAAATAACAGTCGTATTTTAACTACATTAGAGGATGACGTCACTGACTTTGGAAAAAACTGAGAAAACCTTTCATTTCATTTAAGAAAACAATGCTGATTTAAATTTTAATTAACTGCAATTTTGCTTCCATTGATCGATGGTGTTTTTTTCTTCTAAACATTTCAATTTTCATTTTTAATCATAAATATAAAATAAACCTGCGGGCGGGTGTCACATTTTATACTTGTTGGACTTATTATGTATTTCTACACATTACGTATTACGTAAATAATCTACTCTTATTACGTATGCCATGGTTGTGCTATTTATTTTATTATAATCACTGTTGAGCATCACATAATGCGGTATTTTATTTTTGTGGCAACACTCATTTGAGGAAAACCTTTCATTTCATTTATGAAAACAGTGCCGATTTAATTTTTAATTAACTGCAATTTTTAATCCAAAAAATGTTTTAACGAAATGTTAAGTGTGCTATGTCAGAAGCCTGTTCAAAATCCTTTCATATCGTATCTCATTTATCGTTCTGCGTTTCGTATTTTCTGAGAAAAAGGGATGTTGGCAGGAGAAATAATATATAGGATCATAATGAAAAGAGGAAAGTTTTTTCAACTAGGTATTTAATATTCAATGTTTGGAGTATCATAGTTGAAGTTTATTCTAATAGAACGAAAAATGTCCGAGCAAGGATTAGAAACTCTGGGGCCAAAGTACCAAGGTTCGAGTCCTGACCCGAACATTTTTATTACATTACATTTATATTACTACTAGCTACCCGCCCGGCGTTGCCCGGACCCGAGATAATAACAATATCAGTGCAAGGCGTTAACCCCCTCCCTCCCCATACCCGCAAATATAACGAATAATTTGTTCAAGAAAACCACCTTCACCTACATTAACGTGGTCATTAAAAAAAGAATTAAATATTTCTGATAATTAGAACATAACGAAGACACTACGCTAAAATAGCCGGCAGATGACAACACTTCCCATCCTCAATTTCAGATCTATATCTTAATTAGTTATCTAAATTTTTGTTCATTAGTAAAAATTGCAATTATTTCCTTTCATTTTCGCAAACTAAATGGAGGGATCGGCCAGAGAAACAGATCTCTTTGTAGTTCAGATTTTAATGAAAGCAGATCCCTGTCTGAAACTTTCTCGGATTTTTTTTCACTGGCGCCAGCAGATTTTTAGCAGTTTTTTTGCATAAATTAAGAAAAATTACCGGCCAAATTTTTCAAAAATTGCATAGACGGATGCAGATTTTTTTTTTTTTTACATATGCTCAGAAATTTTCAAATTGATATCTTAATTAGTTTTCTTAAAATTCGCTAATTAGTAAAATAATTTCGAATTCGTTCATTTCCGTTTGCAAATCCACAACAACAGTTCTTTTCTTTAGCCATTTTGATTTAAAAGATGACATTTTCGATGCGATGTTTAATGATATTCTAATTAATATCTAGAGTAATTATCAAAATATTAAAATTCTGAGACTCAGGTGCACATGGTCAGAGCTTGGACTATCCACACCTAAATTTCCAGACTTCTTGGTGGGCTAGATTTTGCTAGCCATCGCCAACAGACACACACACAGAGCGAAACTTTATTTTATTAGTATAGATTATTCCAATCCGGGCTTCCCGTGTTACAGAACATTCTACTCAGAATACAGAGCATAGGTGAAAACCCCTTTTTTTTAATTGTAAACTCGAATAGATTTTTTACATATAATATATATTAGGGTTTCGTTCATATCATGAAACCTTATTACTCCCGCTTCGTTGTTTGTCCGTCACAGAGCCGGTTCTCAGAAACTATTTAACTTACAGGCATGAAATTTTGTCTACTTATATCTGAATACCTGCTATGAAGCTCAAAATTTGAAAAAAATCGTATTATTTTAATATATAGAGATAAAGAACGACAAATCTAACAGCCTTTTCCTATTAAATTTAAACATTTTTCGTTACAGCAGTTGCCAACAATTAAAAATCCACAATAAAAAAATTTTCTACAATAATAAATTTTTTATTGAAAGATTTCCACGTGAAAAATGAAAATGAAAAAAAAAAGTTTCACCAATAGAAAAAAAAATAATATGACATCATACTGGTAATGAAACGGAAATTTTCAAACATTTCTCAATAATACAAGGAGTATGAGTATAGTCCAGTAAATTTAGACCAAAAAAGGTTTCTGCCTGGAAAGTTTTGGAGAAGTATTTTTTTTTCTTTCTTCCTTTATGTTTTTGGGGTGCTGAACACGAATTTCAACTTTGGCACCTCGTATCTGGTCTGCTTAAAAATTATAAGCAAAAAACCATGAAAAAATTGGAGTTTTTTCGATTTTTACAGTGTATTCGGTAGAGGGTTAAATGATTTTGAAAAAATTGTTACACCAAATTAAACTAGAAAAAATTTCCGACATTTTTCATATACAGTTTTTTTTTCTATGATTAATAGTTTTTGCACACGAGTAAAATGAATTTTAACGATATAATTGAAATTCCATCATCGCAGGACGAAAACGTTGAATGTAATGATTTTGTGAATGCTAAACGCGTGGGAGGGTATTCTTGAAACACCCCCATGGCACCATGCACATGATATTCCAAGTTGTCTTTCCCTCTACCCCCCCCCCCTTCTCTCCTTCAGGGCCTTTTTTTCACGTGTTGAATTTGAAAGCTCAGCTCTCAGTTTGTTTTTAGACGTTTCGTCGGTCGGTTATGCATTACTTGTATTGCCTTAAACTATGTGTAGTGTGCATTTAATTACAAATTATGTGTTATAAACGGTTCTGTGAGACGTAAAGTGATATTCATGATGGCAAAGAAGTGTTTTATCTGTGACACGAAGTTAGAAGACGGGACAAAAATAACAGAAGTGAAATCAAAAGGTGTTGAGTCCTTCAGATTAGCAAGTGAAAAACGAAAAGATGAAAAAGGGAATTTTTTAATGAACAAGGAGTCTCTAAGGATCTATGAAAAATGCCGTAAAAAAATATCCAAACGAAAAGCTCATTGCTGCCCACTTTTACAACTCCTGAACAACATGTAGAGATGAGAAACTCCAGAGTTGCCCGGGACAACGCTGATATGAATAAATTATTGGAATGGGTTCACCAACACATTCCTTTATGTGAAACAAATGACCTCATTTCAATCTCTACTGGGGTTGTTGGAGATGAGAGAATAAACTGTCATATGGCACAGGAAGTTGGCACTGCTGACATATCAAGAATCATTAACAGCGATTTTCATTCCGTTACATTCAAGAGTAATGACAGAGTGCAGCCATTACTTGCGAGCTCTCTGCCTACCCATTGTCTCTTTCTGACGAATCCGGAATGCGACAAACTGCCAAATCCTCTTTGTACAAGGAATTCCCTCCATACACACCAGACATCACTTTTGGGAGCAGATGTATATATGTCATAGATGGTGGGTATTTACTGCACAGAGTTTTATGGCAATGTGGTCAATCATTTGGATTAATTTGTGACAGCTATGTGGACTTTGTTAAGTCGAAATACGCAGCGAACGCTCTAGTAATCTTCGATGGATACCCAGAAACATTGCTGAAATGAGCACTAAATTTATTGAGCGTGATAGACGATCTCGCAAAACGGTATCTAATGAGGTAGTTTTTAATGAGACTATGGGGCCAACGGTTTCTCAGGGAAAATTTTTCGCAAACGACAAGAACAAAATCCGTTTAATAGCCCTGCTTATGTGTAGATTTGGCTCTGAAAATATGGTTTTTAAGCAGGCAAAAGAAGATGCTGACACACTCATTATCAACACTGCTCTCAAGTTGGCACCTAACCATGAGAACGTGATAGTCATTGGTGAAGATGTAGACCTTCTGGTAATCTTAATTAGACTTTGCAATTTTCCCAGTGTTTATTTCTTGAAACCAGGAAAAGGGAAAAGTCCCCAGAAGATCTATTCACCTTCGGGTGCAGTAGACAAATGAATTACCAAACACATCCTATTCCTACATGCCATGAGTGGATGCGATACCATTTCTGTATTGTACAGTCAAGAAAAAACAAAATACCTTCAAATTTTGAAGAAATTTGTCGACCTGCAACATGTGGTAGATTTATTTAAAAACCCTAGTGCTGTAGCCGACGATATTGTTAAAGCTGGGCTGTTGTTTCTGGTACACCTGTACGGATTCAGAGGGAAAACAACACCTTCACTAAACAGCCTGAGGTACAGGGGCTACATAAAATCTGCTTTTAAGACCGCTGAAAGTAAGCATAGCTCCCTCCAACAGAAGATGCAGCTCGATATCACTGTCTGCGAGTTTACCACCAAGTGCAGCTATGGCTAGGTAACTGTAAAAATGCTGAGGATTGGGGCTGGAATAAACCCGAAAGAGGCATCATACCCATAACAACTGTCAAATCTCCCGCACCAGAAACTGTTCTGCGAAAAATATCCTGCAAATGCAAAACAAACTGTAGTGGAATGTGTGGCTGTACGAGAGCATGTTTGTTTTGTTCGCTCCTCTGCCTGAACTGCAATGGCCATTGTGACAATGTCAGCTCCTTCATCGCCGAAGATGACTTGGAAACAGAAGTTGACGACCCAATACAGGATATTTTAAGTCAAGTGAAGACACAACCTGAGCCATCAAGTGATGATGATGAAGAAGAAGATACTAATTAACCTCCTGTTGAAGAACATCAACCAGGCCCTTCAAAGCGACCAAAACGACATTAATTGGAAAACAACACTATATTCCTCTTTTTTCCTGTTTATAATCTTCCACATATGTTATTATTATATTAAACTTACAATACTTATAATTGTACTTAAATCAGATTACTAGAAAAATAAAAATTGGTTCTCTAATCTATGCAGAGTGATTGTGTTTTTATATCTTTCCTAATCACCTGATTTCAATATATTTTCTCAGTGTTACAAACGGTTTAAAACTTGGTAAGAAAATGTAAACATTTTCGAAATACAACCAGAAATAACTAAACAGTTTCAAATTGGTGATTAAAATGGATACATAGTGACTGGATCGCGTTTTCGCCCTCCGATGATGGAATTTCAACTATATCGCTAAAATTCCTTTTACTCGTATGCTAAAACTATTCATCTTAGAAACAAACATTGTATATGAAAAATGTAGGAAATGTTCTCTAGTTTAATTTGATGAAATAAGTTTTTCAAAAAGAATCGAACCCTTTAACAAATACAAGGGAAAAACCGAAAAAACTCCTATTTTTTCATGGTTTTTCTCTTATAATATTTTAAGCAGACCAGATACGAGGTGGCAAAGTTTAAATTCGTGTTCAGCACACCCAAAAACATAAAGGAAAAAAGAGAAAAAACTTCTCCAAAACTTTCCAGGCAGAAGCCTAGATTGACTGGACTAGTATGCGTCAATACAGAAAGCAGCTTAATATGACGTCATTAGAGAATTAAAAAGAAAATTAATCTGACGTCATAACGGATTTTTCAAATGTTTGAGTATAATACAAAGAGAGTATCAATATGAGTGATAGAGAATAGTAAATATATAAGTTTGAGGAACGTATTGAATCATGATAAAAACACGATTATGGAAATATTGGCATATTTTAACATTTTGAAGGTCTTTATACAACATGTTTAATTTCGAAATTGATTTTTTTTTCTTAATATCGCATTTAATCCACGTGACAGATATTATTATGACAAAATATAATAGCGGGCTTAGCATGCTATCGGACCGGTTAAGATATTCGAAAAAACGAGAAGAATAGACCGGTAAATTTTTACTTTATAAAAAACATAACTCTTTTTTTTATGAAATTTATTTGGATTTGTTAAAGAAAGGATAAAGTGTTTTGAAAGGAATATTCAAGGAAACCCTTTGTACGATCTTCGATCACACTTACCCACTTGTTTTTATATTGCCCACTAACAACACGAAAACCATTTTCATATGAAAAATATCAATTATGCATAAAGCTTAGAAATTTAGCAAGAGCGATATTTTCGTATTAGCTCGCCAAAGACTATTTGCAGCAGCTTTTGTTATCCTGATTATTTCAGTGTTAAAGCGTGTAGTCCGATTACATATTTGTTAAATTTGTGTTTTATTGAAATTATTTTATCTAAGTATTATTAGGGTTTCGTTCGTCTGACGAAACCCTATTCGTCTGACTTCTCTGTTTGCCTGTCTGTCCGTCACAGAGTTTGTATTCGGAAACTGTATAAGTTATAGAGATAAAAAAAATTTCACACTTATAGCTAAATACGACAAATTGTAAAATTTTGAAAAAGTCTTATATTATTTTAATTAAGTGAATTAATTTAATGACATCCGACCATTTCTGCAATTTTCTTAGATCTTAAAACAGAATCGTAATTTCAGTTTTTTTCATGAATGATAGATAATTTTTTGTAGAGCGTTTTCCTCCTAACCGAAAAATTTGGGACGACGGAAGTTGCCGTTTCAAATATTTTACAGTTATATTTCCCTTCAACTGAATCAATTTTTATGCATAAGCTTTATTAAGTAGAATAGACATCTCCCTTTTTATCTGCATTTTTATCTTGCGTAACGTTCACGCCCACAGATTTCTGTGAATGTGAAATTATATATCTGTAATAAAAGTATGGAAATGCAGATAGGTATAAGACAGATATACATCAATAAAGATATAGCAGTAAAATCTTCGGGAACCTACCGATAGATTATAAATTTTAAAATGCATAAAAATAATTTAATTCTTGCAACGTTAAGCTAATTAGCTAAGAAAATTTAAAAAATCTCTTTTATTGAAATCTTCTATTAATTCTTAAGCTAATCATAGCCTCTTAAAAATAAGGTAAAATTCTGTTTAATATCTATCGAAGTAACATAGACTGAATTCAAAATAATGTTTTCCTCGTATTTTTTTCTCTTTTTTTGAGTAAATTTTCTTTTATTTTCCTATTTTTACCAAAATGCGGTTTTAAGACAAAGAGAAATATAACAAAACATGAAATTCTGCCAGTTGAAAAGCACTTTATGAGCACCTGAAGTGCTCTAAAATTAGAAATCTCTCTTTCTAATTAGTTGGTTGTAGCTTCATTTTCGTGAAAGGCTTTAGCTATTTTATACATAAAGGGTTGTTTTTTAATGTTTCGAATAAGCAGTAAAAAATAACTAAAGCTATTTTTCGCGAAAAAAAAACCCATATGGAATTCATATTAACTTATTTAATAATAATTAGACATATAGTTTTTTAAATGGATTATTTGATCACTTCAAAAAAGTTTTAGTAAAGTTTAAGTGACTTAGACATTCTTTTGAATACCATAACATATATTGCTATTTTTTCTTTTTTACTATTACAAAAACTCCTTGCCGGAATTCATTATGTGTGTAATCTGGATATACGTAAAACAGTATTGGTTTATCTATTTTTATTACTTCACAGTTAAGTTCATACGGTCCAATTGTAGCATGAACAAAACGAATCTATCATTTATTCATGCTCAAAGATGTGAATTTTTTTCATAACATACGTTTCTTAAGATTATAACATTCTAGAATCACTTAATACTTTGAAATAGTTCGTTACCATCATATTGCATTCGAAGTTTTCAGTTTTTATGTATAACATTAATTATAACGAAGAACAGTTATCTCTCGCTTTTATTCAATATACACGCACATAGACCTGTATGTGTGCACACATTTATTCTTGTAAATAAATGTATTGATGTACAGATAGGTAGAAAGACACATTTAGATGAATAAACAATTAGTGATAAAAAGTCTTAAAAAATTATCGAAAACAGAAATTTGCAGGGAAAAAATACATTTTTTGAAAAAACAAGTAAAAACGATAAAATAGTTGTAAGTTAATTAACTGAAATAGATTTAAATTATTTATTATAGTGAGGTACTTCATGCAAGTGCTTTAGCGAAATATTTTCTTTTAAAATTAAAGAAGCATATTTGCAAGATTCTGTTCAATATTTGCATAACCTATAAAGGGTTAATTTAAATTTACACTCCTCCTTCACTTCCTATACTTCACTATTTCTTTCTTAAGAAATTTTTATTGTTTTCTTATTCATATGGAGTATATGCTTACAAGACAAAGAGAAACAGAATAAAACATAAAATTTTATTGAAAGGTGCCTTAACATCTTGACGTGGCCTAAAATTAGAATTTTCTTCACTAATTAGATAGCTGCAGATTCATTTTCGTCAAAGATTTCTGCTGTTTTATACATGAAAGTATTTTTTACCTTTAATATTTCAAATAAGCAGGGAAAATTAGTTTAAGGTATTTTTCGGGAAAGAAAAAAAAGAAAATGCGTTAATTTCATTAATAATTCAGTAGTACCCGTATTATTCGAGCCTATTAGATCGAAAAATCGAATAAATTGAACTTTTTAAAATGCACTGCAATTCTCCTTAAATTAAATTTATTGAATGAAATATTTTCATTTGCGGCATATTACGATGGTCATAAGAATTCAATAACACATGACGTATTTTAATAAACTCTATATCCTTTTTATTTCTTTTAAATGCTGAAAGGTGTAAATTAACAACATAATTCAAATTAAAATAACTTTTATTAGGTTGTTTGACATGTTTCGACTCACCCCGAGTCATTTTCAAAAACAAATGAGAATATCCCATAATTGCACGGGCTTTGAAGTTATTATTTTCATATACTTTTTTTAAAATTACGCACGTTATCCTTTATTTTTACTTGGTTGTTTATTTTCATATCTGTGACCATGGAGTATTATACTCCATGGCAATTTTAGAAATTCAACCAGTAAGGGGGTTAAATGGGGGTCGACAGATTTAGGTCCTTTCGCCTTATATCAGCTGCAGTGTTAGGTAGGAGCGTGAAATTCAGGATAATAAATCTACTAAATAATAGTTAAACCCATATTTCAGCGATTTTAGAAATTCAACCACTAAGGGTGTTAAATGGGGGGGTCGAAAGTTTTAGGTAATTTCGGCCTTTCGCCATAGCAGCAGTGCTAGGTAGCAGCGTGTAATTTAGGATAACAAATCTACTAACAAAATAGTTAAACACGTATTTTAGCGATTTTAGAAATTCAGCCACTAATGGGGAGGTTAACTGGGGATCGAATGTTTTAGGTCATTTTGCCATATCTCGCGAAATTCAGGAAACTGATTTACACGTTTTTAACACGTAATTTTTCAGTTTAGTAACAAATGTACTAAAAAATATTTAAATATGTATTTTAGCTGCTTTAGTTATTCATCCACGAAGAGGGTTAAACGGGTTCGAAAGTTTTAGGTCATTTCACCATATCTCAGTAGCAGTAAGCACGAGTGTGAAATTCAGCATTACAAATCTATTAGAAAATAGTTAAACACGTATTTCAGCTATTTAAGAGCTAGAGAGTTTGTCGCCAACATCGGCTACGAACACAACCACGGAAGATAAGACGAATAAGATTTTTAATTGCTGATTTTTTATTAGATATTTTGAGTGACATTTTTACAAGGAAAATTTGTTTTAATTTCATATTTTATAAATTGTTTTTTGTGCTTTTCGTCTTTTGGCGATCAGATTTAAATTTTTATATATAATAGAATACATTTCCTCCTCTGTTCAAAATACATTTTTTGGATTTAAATATTTGCGATTTAAATGCTGATCGCCATATTTATATGCTCGGGTATGCACAAGGCTGCATTATAGTGATTGCCGCATAATCAGTTTATAGGCGTGTAAGCTAAAGTGCTTGGTTAAAATAATTTCATTTTAACGATTTATTCACGCAACATAACGGAACCTCTTTTATAATGATCGCTGTATTAACGCTATATGGCTCAGAAACACATAGGACCCCGTTATTTTGATCACGTCATTAACAATTTATGGGCGTGAAACCACATTCTCATGTATCTGAGACAATCCCATTTTTCTTTATTTTATCTAAAATCTCTCCCTTCCCAATAGATTAGATAATCAAGGGCAGTGCCAAGCAGTACTTTGTTAGGGGGCTCATGAAAAAATATATGTCGCGAAATCTTTATTTACGTGCTTTTTTAAATTCTTATTAGTTATTTTCCTAAAGTTTAAAATACTTTATTTATATTTTTGTGTTTGCATGTAAAATGCACTTTCTGGGTCCCAAGCAAAGTCAGGGCTGTACGCTGCAGAAGGTATCTGAGCCCAACTCGGAAGCGACGGGCTAGACCGGTTAGTATTTAATAATACATGTGGAGAAATGCTTTGTTTGTTTGTATATTGGTTTCCTTATTTATTATTTCTTTTTAAATTGTTTAAGTCTTTAAGTAAAATGACAGACAGGACTAAATAAATCTATTGATTGGTTCATGTTTAAAACTGTCTTTATCCACTTGTGTCTTTTAACAATAAATGTCTATAAAGTTTATAAACGTTTAGAATTATTTCACCCTATTAAACATTCTATATCTATCACTATCCTCGTATAGCTCCGTTTTTATGTGTATACTTCATTACACAGAGAAAGTATTTCAAAAATAGGCAGATATACGCAGGATTAAAAAAATAAAAATGAACACTTTACACTCAGAATAAGTACATTTGCCACCAACAAGTGACATTTTACTTGTGTCAGTAGTTTGTAAAGCGACGCACTCGAGATCATAATACAACTAGGATTTCAACAGTTGAATTTGCCAGTAGTGCTGGATGCTAGTAGTGAAAACATCTGTTAGGCAAGATATTCTACTACAGAACCCAGAAAACAATTTCCTAAGATTTTCGGTAAGATAATACCTATCCCGTAATAGCATAAACAGCCACAGACACTTTTGAACCATTACAGTGCTAACTGTTGGTAATTCCTCTTAGTAGAGACTTGATTTCTACACTTTTTTATTTAACTTGTTTTTTGTATGTGAAGATGGAATTTGTAATCGATTTTTATCTCCCTTCCTGATAAGCTAGAATTATAAAAATTATGTTCACAGGTCGTTTCAGATGACAGTACAACATTTTGATATTTTTAGAATTTAATTATAAATTAATACATTAATTTTAATACATTAGGCGTTTTTCGATAACCCGCCACAGGAGATAAAGCGACAAATATTCCTTATGGCTACAATTGTATACGAGCTCCAATTAATTATGCGCCAAACCGCGCTCTCTAAAGTATGCCAACGGCCTATGAAACTGCAAAAATTATATATTAAAAACACAAAAAGCAGAAAATGAAATATAAGACAAAATAAAGAGTATAATAATTAAAAATACATATACGCTTATTTTTCTTAAAAAAGAAAAAAAAACCTCAAAATTTTCTGTGCATTTTTGTGCATCTTTACAAAATACTGATTTTTTTTATGACTTTTGTACCAGTCTGTATATGTATGTAGCATGCACACACATAATTCTCTACATGTATAAATTTATTAGTGTATATTACAAAAATGTAACGATGTATAGACTTCTGGATATATACTAGATACAGATAAATAAATAAACAATGATAAAGGCTTCAAGAAATTATCGAAAGAAACAAACTCGCAGAGAAAAAATACAAACTAGATTTTTGAAAAAAAAAATGACGAAATACCTTTATCAATGAGCTAATTAACTAAAATAAATTTTAATTATTCCTTTTATTTAAATGTCATTCACCAATACTTCATCGATTCATCTTCTTTAAAAAAAATGTATTTGTAAAATTTCATTCGATTATCGTACGACCAATTATCCGTTTACACATACTTGCATTTTCCCACTTATACTTCAGTATTCTGTTCTTAAGCAAATTTTCTTGTTTTTTCTTTCCATAGTATATATGCTTCCAAGACAAAGAGAAGTAAAACAAATCTTGAAATTCCTCCCTCTGAAAAGCACTTTATGAGCCTGAAGAGCCCTAAAATTAGAAATCTTCTTACTAATTAGATAGTTATAGTTTCATTGTCGTGACAACTTTATACATGAAGGGTTGTTTTTTAAGATTTAAATAAGGAAGAAAAGCTAATTTAAAGTATTTTTCGAGAAAGAATAGATTTTAATTCCGTTAACAATGATTTCATGAAACTTGTCTTTCGTTTTAAGAAAACGTTTTCTTTAGTACAAGAATATTTTCAAATTTGACGTTTTTTATGTTGAAGGTGAAACGAGTTAAATTTTAATCCACTTATGATTTTCTAAAGTTCAATTCATTTTATGTTGATATATTTTCACATTTTCTTCTAATTTCAAAGATCAATATTTATAAAAATGTTTAGTCTAAAATATGCATGCGCATTATATTTGTGCTTTTATAATGTATAATTAAAAAAATAACATTATAAACCATTGATAATATAGTGATACCTCGGTTAGAGTGTGTCGCGGTACAAAAATGATGCAGCTAACGAAGATTCTGTTGCCCTTTTCTCTGACTCGACTAACGAATTTAAATTCCGCTAACGAACGTTTTATTTGATATGCGGTCTAACATATAATGTGTCCGCGTTATTTTTTAACTGGTCGAGAAACGACGTTTTGGTTAACGAAAATTTCGGCTACGAAAGTCATTACGAAACGAATGATTTTCGTTAGCCAAGATATCACTGTATATAAATTATTGTTTGACTTGTTTCTAAATAACGAACTTTTTTTTTAACATTGACTGGTTCATTTTTTAATAATTTATATATCACTAATTAATTATTGAAAATTGATAAAAATTTGCATGTCTGCACATTAAAGCGTTGCTATTGAACTTTTGAAAGCTATTTTACATTTTAGTATGTAGATGAATTCTTATGACAAAAATAATCACATACAATTAAGCAAAAAACACACATTTTTTTAAAAACTTTTCTTTCTTTCTAGTTTTTTTTTTCGTTAATTAGAACTAAAGTTATAGCCATCATTTTCCTCCTACTTTGTATTCTACATCCATCTTTTATTATTTCTGTTTTATTTGTTTCCAATCAATTCATAAATTAATTGCTTGGTTTGAAATAAATTCTGTAGACACACTTCTCAGTATCCAACTTAAATTATCCGTAGTAGTTTAATTGGCATCCTCTTCCTCTTTTCAAGAAAAGAGGAATGCGAGGTAATTAATTTCAGACTTAATTTCGACCTTAAATTAAATTTATTGAATGAAATATTTTCATTTGTGGCATTCATGTTACGATGGTCATAAGAATTCAATAACGCATGACGTATTTTAATAAACTCTATGTCCTTTTCTTAAAGATTTTTACTTACCCATCATACGTAGTAGTATAGGGTAAGTCTTATAATCGTTTTGAAAAACGAAAAAAAAAATTGACTGATTTACATGTTTCAGACACTAGAGATTCCGAAAAACATATTTTTAGAAAAAAAAAAAAAAAAAAAATGCCGTCCGTTTGTATGTGTGTGTGTGTGTGTGTAAACGCTCTACCTCCCGAACAAATTGAGATAGAAACTTGAAATTTGGTATGTGCTGAGGATGTAATAATGGGAAGAAGCTTATTGAATTTCAGTAACCTCGATTACCCGGAACTATTTTTTTCGGACTCTCGAAATATTCGTTCTGATAAAAGGTATATAAAAATTTTCGAAATTGTTTTTTTAAGGAGTGAATATATAAGGCAATAAAAAAACATAAATTTTGCGTTAAGAATGAAGTCGGTCGGATAATTAGTTCATGAGATATTTGTAATCACATTTTCCACACTCTTCGATTTTTCATAATCCTGTATTTCAATCAAATTTCAATTCAAAGATATATTTTAATTAGTAAAGAGACGCTTAATCCGACGCAGTAAACTGTTAGTTAATAGGATTATCATTTTTAAAGTTATAAGGCTGTTTCTCTTACGCAATTCAATAATAGAGCATTTAAAGTTTATGACGTCATCAAGCCAGGATTTTATTCGAATTACAATGCATTTTACACATAGTTTACACATGTTTTATTTTCATATTTTATATTATGCATATTCATGATGGGTAAGTATTACGGTGGTCCCCAACGACTAGTTTTACATTGCAATATTAATACGTGTATCCATCCTCCACATTGATTTTTACACTCTTTTATTTAAGTTAACTTTGTTCCTGCATGTAAAGATGAAATTTTGTACTCCATTTTTTACTCACCTCTCGACATGTCAGAATTATGAAAATTACATACACAGATATGTTTCCGATGACAATGCACATTTTAACATTTTTAGAACATAATTTTAAATTAACTAGCAAATTACGCCCGCTGCGCTGGTCGGTTTCTCCAAAAGAACCTTGAATCAAACGAAATATATCTGTGAATTTAACCTTGTATTTTAAAGTAATCTGTACCTTTACCTGGAATATCCTAAAATAACATAAAAACGGATACTTATTTCACTAAGTTATGTTTTTTTAATACAGTTTTCTATTACGTTTACAACTTATTAATTACCGTTTTCCAATGATTTACATCTTTTATAGCTACATTTTTTAATAACGTGAATTAACCTATACACTACTAAAAAGAAATGGCGCATCTAGTATTTGTCGAGAATTAAATAAAAATCATGCACTCGTGATATCATAATTCACTTTTATATTTTAAAAGAATAATAAGGCTACTATAATTTGTGACTCGTGCTGACACATTGCTATTATCATTATTTTTTTACGCGTGAAGTTTTCGCTATGGTACTCCATTGTGAAATTTGGTAATTTTTGAAATGCAATATTTGAAAAATGGCATAATCAGTGGATTTGAAATTTATATAAAGAAAAATACAATTTTTTACCTTTCTAACGCAGTTTGTCTAACAATTTTCTGACAAATACTTTTCGAGCAACTAATTTTTTCAGTAATTTCAAATATTTCATTTTCTAATCTGTGGCAACGATTAGCGAAAACCCCAGTCGTCAACAACGCATAGCTTTTTATTAAAGAGGAGATACATGTATTTTAAGATATATTTCCGTTAGCTACACGCAGGTGATAAATCGTCAAATATTCTTTAGGGTTACAGCTTGTAAAGCAGAAGGTTTCAGATTCTATAAAGAAGATGAGCTTTCGGTGACTGTCACGTTAAAAATTTATAATTCCAAAACGTCGATGGTTATGTGTAAACGGTTGTTTGATAGCACAAGAAGGAATGCAGTTGACCACGAGCACAAGTAAGACGCATGATTAGCGATGAAGGTGATTTATTTAGAACCAATAGTCAAGAGTAGTATTATGCATGAAGAACACATAGACGAAAGCGCAAGGGGAGGTACTCCACAAAAATGAAGACAAAGTTTTTTCTACAACTCCTCTGGTCAAGACAAACGGCCGAAGTGATCATGTTCTAAAAGTTACATGTACGGGTGTTGGCGCGGAAAGCATGATAAAATCGCCAGTACTTGGCGAGAGAGTTTTTGGAGACTGCGGACGGAAGCGTATGGGAAAAAACGATAAATGCTAGATTCTGTCTATGATTATGCATTCATTTGATAATGGGGGGAAGGGTTGTAAAGATTCTTTCATGGAGACAGAAAAGGAAAAAGAAAAGAAAATAATTTTGGGATTGGCGTTTGATTTTGCTAAAAGACAGCTGCAATTAACGGTTACATATGACTCGAATCTAATAACAGGGTGTGAAAGATATGAGCTTGCATATTACCGTTTACATGTGGGCGAGAGATATTTTAATTAATTCTTTTGAGAGAGGATGAGAAGTGCAAATTGCAAATGCTTGCATAAAGAATATCGGTTATACGTTACATTACTTTAATAAGTAGAGCACAGCTGCTTATATATTTTGTCTAATTTTTAAGACAGATGCACTTTTGATTTCATGAGAAGGAAACGGTTGAATTAGAAATATGTAAACATTTGTAACTTATTTTTAGCATAACCGCAAAGTTAAGGACAGAGAGGTTTCTGATGCATGCGAGTGACTTGCATTTTAGATGAAGAAAGTAGATTCGTTATCTAAATTAAATCAGAAATAGGTTTTAGTTAGCATATTGAATTTTTTTTTTTTTGGGGGGGGATTACAGACATTTAAAATCTATAAACTATAATTGTTTATTATTTTTAATTATTTATTTATTTGGGGGGGAATGAATGAATCTTTATGAATTTTTTTTTTCTATTTGGGGGGGGGGGGGGGGGGGTAGAAGCATGCAATCAATACATGTATGCTAGATGTTGGAAGAGGAATGGAAAAGGTTATGTTAACTTGTTAAAATTTTCAGGGGGGGGGGTTGAACTGAAAGCAAGATATATGACAAACGTCTTTGTCATATATATCACCCCATTGACCAGAAAAGCTGTACTGTTTACAGTACAGTTTTTTTAAAAAAAATATATACAATACAATTATACTCTCCCCAAGCTTAAAATAATAC
The DNA here is from genome assembly GCA_963931845.1 of Maratus michaelseni. Classification (NCBI taxonomy): domain Eukaryota; kingdom Metazoa; phylum Arthropoda; class Arachnida; order Araneae; family Salticidae; genus Maratus; species Maratus michaelseni. The sequence continues at coordinate 252,900,640 of OZ007594.1, forward strand.
ATACATAATATAAAAGAAAATACTTGTAAAATTATATGAGTTGCAACAGTATAAAGAATTTTGTTACCTCAATAGTCCGTAACATCAGGCCATAGAATATAAAACATAGTGCACTACCTTCGAAGATTTTTTTTTTTTTTTTTTATCTTCGTCCTTTTATTTTCTGTTTTGTTCTTTTTCTTTCTGGTACCAGCTTTAAAAAGTTACTATTTAACTAGACATGTCTAATGATAACTGAGCACAAAACAGTACTCATTTTCTCAATTTGTTGCACTTAAATACTATACTTACTACTTAAGTATAATATGAAACACAAATGAAAACAATTAAAAAATAAACACAAATAACACATAACATAAACATATATCCTTAAAAATTAACTTGAATTATATGGAAACGTGAAAATGGATTAACTCAAGTGTAGTGTACTGAAAAGTTGTTTGAAAAAGTTTTAAAATTCGTGCAAGCACAGGACGGTAAAAAAAAGAGGTGCATGTGGCACGCCCATAAGAAGGGACCGCCCTTAATCTTGTCAATGCATGACAAGTGTGATGTCTCAGGCTTAGGGCCTTACGACCTAGGTGAGGAGGGCAGTGATGAGAGTCCACATCATTACAACATGAACTCCCTGCTCCCCAATGAAGATCGCACTGATCCCCACACAGGAGCACGATTCGGGAACACATATACTTTTGGGAAAAGGGAATATTGTGAATTAGTGAACTAAATCACAATTGTCTCTCTAAACACAATCTGGTGAGGGGTGGTAACCTAAGGGCAAAAATTTAGAACGGTACCACTAGCCTGAAGGGGAAGAATTAGTAAAACTAAAAAAAAAACAGATACAAGTGTATCTTATGTAAATCCTAATGTATTGACAGTCCTAGAGTGTTGAGAGACCTAAAATATGTCATAATCGGGTGTGATGAAGTGAAACTGTACAAGTCATGTAAGTAAATGCTTTAAGTTTGTTTAAGAGAACTCTTTTTTTTTTTTTTTTTTTTTTTAATTTAAAAACTCTTATTTATTTAAAATATTTGCAATGTTATATTCAGTATGAATGAAAGTTTAAAGTGTGAGAGAAAAAAATGTGAAAAGATTATATTTATCTACTGTTTATAAAATTGAATGAAAAATTAAAAGAATGGTGTGACCCGATACAAAATATTGTGTAAAAGTGGTCTTCACAAGAAGACATGGACCAGCCGTGAAGTCAAGTGAAGACAAGTTATGCACAGTATACGTAGAATCCTGGCCAGGGATAAAACACTTAGTATCAGATCATATTAAAAATTTAAAAGTTTTTTTTTTTTTTTTTTTTTTTTTTTTTTAAGTTTATTATTATTATTTTTTTTTAATTTGTTATAAATTATCTTTTTCTTAAATTGTAGCGAGGGGCGAGAATGGTGTTAGAAGAATTATTATCTATAACATGACTTGCAGGATCACATAAATGTCCATATCGAGGTGGTGCTAGAAGAAGTCTATCAATATGTACCCTAAATGCAGTATCATCATGAGCATATAATCTTTTAATTGAAAATGAAACAGGAGAGTGTTTAAATGTTACAATATATGGACCGGTATATTTAGGTTTAAATTTGTCGACTGATTTTAAATAAACAATATCTTTTAAACATATATTTCTTAATTTAGCTTTTCGACTGTGAATTTTGTAACGTCTATCTTGAGCATTCTTAATGTTGTTATATGCTTTGTCATATATTTTGTTTAAGTCATCTAGTAATTTATAAACTTCAACATGTTTATCTAGAAATGCTTGGTTGGTACTATGATCATATGTGTCAAAAATTAATGAAAGTTCACGACCAAAATGAAGTAAGTTAGGTGAAAATAGTGTAGAAGAGTGTGTCGAACCATTATAAAGTGACTTATGAATAAACAGAGCATTTTCAAAAGAGTGTCCTTCTTGTAGTAATGTGGTAACAGAATATTTAATAGATTTGTTAATTCGCTCGGCAATACTGTTAGATTGTGGGTGCGAGACCGAACTGTGATGTATTTTTATACCAAGAGCATCATTAAATGCATTATAAATATGAGAAGTATATTGTGGGCCTAAATCTGACAAAATACAGACGGGTCTCCTATAGGTAGTTATATAACTAAATAAGCATTTTACAACCTTGGGTGCAGAAGTATCAGTGAGAGGATAGAGTTCAATGTGTCTTGAGAAGTGATCGGTTACACTTAAAACATGTTTATTGTTTGAGAAAGGACCAAGTAAATCTGTACTGACTGTATGACCAGGATATCTTGGTGTGTATGTAGGTTGAAGAGGTGCGGGTGGAGTGTTATGGTGTTTGGCCTGTAAACATTTGACACATGAAGCTACAAAGTTGAGTGTATCTACATAGATGCCTTTCCAAAAATATTTGGATGTAAGAAATTCATAAGTTTTGGCCATACCAAAGTGTGACAGATGGGATATAGTTAAAACTTTACTTTTAAGTGAATCAGGAACTACAATGTGATATGAGAAAGTATTATTTATGATATCTTCCTTTTTTAACATTAATATTTTAGAATCAGGATGTATGAAGTAATTCGGGAATTTTGAAGAAGGTCCATTTTGTAATATATGATCATAAATACTAGCTAAGGCAGGGTCTTTTTGTTGTTCAGTGCAAAAAGTTTGATTTGATATCTCCAATAATGGGTCTCGTTTTGTTCGTTCACCTGAGATGAGAAAATTAACATGACAACTGTTGTTATTAACAGAGTTACAAATATCCGGTGTTTCATGATCGACTATTGGAAGTGGTTGAGGATCATGGATAAGGTTAGGATTGGTTAGTAAATTTTCTTGGTTGTTGTCAAAATTACAGCGAGAGAAATAATCTGCTAGAACATTTGAAGATCCTGGAATGTGTTCAAAATCATATGAATATTCTGAAAGGTCAATTAGCCAACGGGTGGTTATGTCTGCTGGGTTTGTAGTTTTTTTGTATTTTTTTAGAGGTTTGCTATCTGATAAGATTAGGAATTTTCTGTTGTATAAGTAATATTTGAATGCAATAACAGATTTGTAAATTGCCATGAGTTCTAATTTTAAAGCAGGATATTTTTTTTCAGAGGAATTTAAGGATTTAGAAAAGTATGCTACTGGTAGAAGATTTCCATTATGTTCTTGCATTAAAACGCCAGAGATGGCAATGTTAGATGCATCTGTATTCAAATAAAAATTCTTATTCCAATCTGGTAACCTAACCATGGGTGAACCGAAGAAAATTTTCTGTATTGTTTTAAGTATGTCCTGATGTTTTTTTGTCCAGATGAATTTAGTTTTAGGAGTAGTTAAATCAATAAGCGGTTGCACTAGTTTGTTAAATGTTGGGATTAAGGATTTATAGAAAGTTATCAAACCAATAAGCCTTTTTAGTTGTCTTTTTGTAGTTGGTGTAGGAAATGAAGTTATTTTTACAATGTTGGAATGGATTGGTGAAATACAATGATTTTCTATTTGAAAACCTAAGTAGTTTACTTTTGTTTGATAAAAGTTGCATTTATTAGGTGAAAGAGTGAGATTGTATTTGGAAAGGAGGTTAAAAATTTTGTCGAGTTTAGAACACATTTCATCAAAAGAATTCGCACCAATGATATAGTCATCTTGATACGTATACACACCTTGTAGGTGTAATTCGTCAATTAAAGAGTCCATTAGAGCTTGAAAGATTGAGGCACTTGTCTTTAAACCAAAGACAAGTCTGCGGTAGGAAAAAGATCCAAACATGGTGGTCATCCAAACACCAAATTTTCTTCGGTTCACCCATGGTTAGGTTACCAGATTGGAATAAGAATTTTTATTTGAATACAGATGCATCTAACATTGCCATCTCTGGCGTTTTAATGCAAGAACATAATGGAAATCTTCAAAAAGTTAGTTGATTGTGAAATTTTTCTGGTAAGTTAATTTGATGGTATGCTTTATGAAAGTCGAGTGTTGTAAAGAATGTGTAAGAAGAGAGATTAGCGATGATGTTTTGAATTTTTGGTAGTGGGTAAGATGAGCCTTGAATTACAGTGTTTAACATTCGAAGGTCAAGTGCGAGGCGAAATTTTTGTTTACCAGTACCATCTGGTTTTTTTCTAACAAGTAACATAGGACAAGACCATTCGGAGCAATGTCTTTGTATAATTCCAGCTTCAAGTAATTGATTAATTTGATCTAATGCATCTTTTTGTAATGCCTGAGGTATTGGAAAAGGAAGTGTTTTTATAGGATAGTCATTAATGAATTTCAAATCTGGAATAATTTTATCTGTATGCCCAAGTGTATTTAGAGATTTTGAAAATACAGGGTAATATTTGAGTAACATTTCTTTTAGAATTTCAGCCTCATTGGATGGTAAGTGTTCAAGATTGAAATCAGTTGCAGATAAGTCTTCTTTTCTTTTTTTGAGAATGTCTTTAGAAGCTTGAATGAGATTTAAAAATTGTTGATCTGAGTTGTCTTGACTAATTTTATCTGGGGAGTACTCAATTATTTCCTCGACCTCAAAAAGTTGACCTATTTTAGCTTTTTTTTTGAAGGTGAATGGGATTATCAGAGTTGTTTTTAACCGAAATCAGAAAAAATGTATATTGTTGTGGAATTTTTCTTTTTCGCTTTGGATTTTTTGATTTTATTATAGCATCAAATCCTTATTAAGTTGTCAACGGGTGAATTGTATTGAAATAAATAATCTTTGTCTGTGCTAATAAAATCTGTGAAAACTGAAATCCATTTTTGTTCCTGAGGGTTTAAGGAAACTCTACGAGTCAAAGCTACTATTTGATTTTTGAAGGAGGTGGGTTGTGTACTACATTGGTTTATCTCAGAAGATGAAGTAGTTTGTTTGTTTACCAAAGGAATCGATAAAGTGTTGTCAATATGGATAAGGTTTTTAACAGTGTTTGCAACAATATTGAATCGTTTGATGAAATCATAGCCAATAATACCTTGGAAACTAGATGAATCTGGTATGTCTACAATATAGAAGTGGTGGTTAAAGTTTTTGAGTTGTAATTTAATGGAGGTTCTAATACATGCGGAACAATCTACATCAGAATTGACTGTTTTGATGACAACACCAGTTGATAATCTCTTATATTTTAAAATTGTTTTTAATTCATCAAATAAAGACTGTGATAGTAACGAAATAGTACTTCCTGTATCGCAAAGTAGAGTAATATCTTTTTTTGCAATTGAGGCCTTTACAAGGGGGAGTGATGTTGAGTCTTTAATGACATTGTAAATAATTTTTGTAGTAGTGTCATCATATTGTTCTGTGTTTGTTTGTGTCGTTTCATGCTTAGAAATTTTTACAATATCACATGTTTGTGTGCTTAAAGAGTTTACTAGTCTGTTAAGTGAAATTTTTGGTAAGGACGGATCTGGGAAAAAACTGGCTGATGTGTAATGAGTAGTGGGGTGAGGTGCAAAGCCATCAGCAAAATTACACCTCTGACTTAGTTTTCCTGTTGTCGGTTGTTGTTGTTGTGAAATTGTCCTCGTCTTTGTGTATTTAAGCGTTCAAACGTCTTTGTCATACAGCTGTATATGAGTTACAAAAATGACGGAGTTAATGATGCGCCAAACCACGTTCACCAAAATAGATCAATTGGCTGTGAAACTGCCCATACGAAATATTTTGAAGTAGAAAATACACTAAAAAGTAGAAAATGCAAAAAAATATATTTGTGTAATATATATTTTTTAAAAGCTTTAATTAATTAATAGTTCAATATTAAATTGTGATTACATATTGAGAAAACAATTTAGAAATCTTGTATAGATTGTATAAGTTAGGGCTTTCATGTTGCCATATGTTAAAAAGGATACAGATTAAAATTTTAGATATTTTAATAAATTCACTTCATTTACGTTTGGTAGAAAGCGAGAACAAGCGCTGATTTTTCATAATCGGGTTTCACGCACAAAATTAACAAATTGTAACGGAGATTTTATTTTTATTTAATTTTATTTATTTATTAATTATTATTATTATTATTGACATCATGAATTGCAGCCGTGAAATTAGGCGTGATTTTTAAGATAAAAATTGAATACATAAAAAAGAGTGTTTGAAAAAATAAGCTATTTTTACTTTTATACTTAACATCATTTAAAAAATGTTATAAATGTAAATAGCAAAACACTTATGTATGTGTATGTCTGGCATATAAGTCATTATTGTATAATATGGTTACCAAGTGGGAAGTCATTCAGTTGAGAAAGTTAGGATTTCTACAGATGTAAAATTTTGTATTACTATGTTAAAATTCAATTTTAATTTTTGAAAAAAAAAAAAACTTCAAAAGGTGTAGTGTTTTAAGCACCCCCAGAAAAAAGTTTTGTTGAATCAGCAAAAATTTGTTTGACCCAACAAAACTTTTCGTTTAAATATGGGTGACTGGAAATTTTGTTTGAATCAACAAAAACATTATTGTTGATTTTTTTTGCAATTCAAAAAAAAAAAAAAAAAAAAAAAAAAATTGTATCGTCAGCAAAAAAATGTTTTGTTAATTCAAATAAAATGGTTCAATTTTACTTTAATTAACAAAATTCTTTTTGTTACATAGATATATGCTATGTGTTATTTTAACAATGTATTTTCTTTTTTCAACGAAATATATTTTGTTTGTTTAAATAATAAAATATGTTATATTACGAACTTGTTTTGTTTATTCTACAAAATCTTTTGTTAAATGAACCAATCTAAATATGCAATTTTAACTATTTTTTAATTCATTTTCAGCAGTGAATTACGCCTGTAAACCTTGAATAATAAAAAGGGAATTTTTATCCTGCTTTTTTTCAAGCGTAAACCGAGAGAGTGAAAATTGCCCAAGCCGATCCCGGGTCCTCAGAACAGCGCTCTGAGGCTCTACCACTGAGCTACAAGGAACGATATCTGAGCTCGGCATTTCTCACTCTTATATATGTCGGAACGGCTGCAACAGCAGCACAAGATGAAAATGTCATCAGGAGCACGCAAATTTCTGCGGCAAACATGAGACGACAATACAAAACCCAGCACATAGTTAATTTTTAATTCATTTTCAGCAGTGAATTACGCCTGCAAAAAGCCGGATAAAAATTCACTCATTATTATTCAAAGATTACAGGCGTAATTCACTGCTGAAAATGAGACAGAGCTATTGCATAAATCGCGAAAAATGCAACATAGCAGCGCCACCTGTTGCGCGATTTACAGCAGAAACTAATCAGCAACAATTTATATCAGGAAGTAACTGAATATAAAGTTTTATTAAATTCCGTGCATTAGTTCTTGAGATAGAGCGCCCACAAAATTTTTGTCACATACAGACAGATAGAGTCATTGACAGTCATTTTCTAAAAACAGTCAAATCGTGTTCAGGACCTTCTAAAATCCGTCGGAAACCGGAAGTCGAAAATTTTCATGATTCCAATACTTTCTTCTTGTAAAGATAGATGAAAGTAATAAATGGGACAGGGTTTTTTTTTAAACTACCTTGGTCCGTCCCAATGAAAAAAAAAGTTTTAATTATCCAAAAATTATGTTAATCCTTTAATTATATAGCTATATAAGTCAGATAAATCGAGTTACGTGAGATAGTTATGGCTACTACACAACAATTCAAATTTTGCAAAAACAAAAAAATTTTGCTGGCATTACAAAATTATTGTAAAATTTAAAAAAACAGATTTTGTAATTCAAGTAAAATTGATGAAATTTTGTTAAAATTTTGTAAGAGTGTTAACAATATTTTCTTGTCCAAGCAACAAAAACAATTTTTTTACTTCAACTAAAAATGTTGCTAAAACAACCCAAATATACTCAACAAAACATGTTTTGTTGTTTTAATCAATTCCTTTTTCTGGGTGCATAACTCAAAAGCTAGTTCTCGGAGTGAGCTGAAATTTTAGATTCGCATATCTGAAGTTTCTAGATTTCGGTAAGTTTTTATTGGTTAATACATAATTTTTCGAGTACTAGTTTCAGAGGACTTAAAATAAGAGAACAAATAAATATTATACAATAAAATAATAAAATAAAACTCAGTTTTTAACTTCGGGTATGAAATTACAAATGTATCTTAGCATTGCAATGAACAATTCATTATTTGAATAAAGACATCGCCACTTGAATAGGATTGTAAGTAATGCTTTTATTACGCCATTATGCGATGATCAATAAAGTCTCAACAAACTAGGTATAACATCCAGTGTTAGGGTCAACAAAATTATATTTGTGATTTACCTGGAAATGTTCATATTAGCCAACATTTCGCAAAAAACTTTATGTATAATTCTATAGCTGTAAAACAATTTTATTGCAGATTCTTCATCATCAGGTGGTAACCTGATGGTAAAATACATCTCAGAACAGTGAAAAATGTAAGTTATTTAAAAAAATATTTCTATTCTAAAAGTACCAAAAAGATGTTTTGCTTGGTTACATTTAAATAATAAAAATAAGAATAAATGATTAAAATTCAATAAAAAGCGAGTCACAGTGTTTGGTGCGGTTTGTAATAAAATCCTTTACACGGTCAGTGTTGGAATAAATGGCGCATTAGCATACATTTTGGCAAGGTGTTTTTATAACCGAAAAGTATCAAAACTTAATGCCAACTCGACTTGACCCAAACCATGGATTCAGCCGGGTTCGAGTAAAACCGAGTTACCCGGCCCAATGCTGGCCCACACACATTCATTTTAAATCCCACTTTTGTCACCTTTGCCCATTTTGACAATATATTTTTAAAAAAAAACGTGATCCTGTAAAAGACTATTTACGATATGACGACTAACTATTTTGAAAACGTAAAGCATTGCTTACTTTAATATCCTACTCAAAATTCGTGAAGATTGGTCACTTTTTACGAAAGTTAAAGTCTATAAAGTAAAAAAAAAAGGCATAAAAACAAACAGACAGACAATTATATCACTTTAAATCCTAATGAAATTAAAACAGTTCCAGCAAAACAAGACCTTTCCAACAAAATAATATTATGAAAATTGGAGCACCCAATCAAAAGTTATGTGTGTACACACATATTATATATATATATATATATATATATATATATATATATATATATATATATATATATATATATATATATATAAATCGATTTAAAATGAAGTGGTTACTATTTGACATTTGAATTTTTTATGGATTTTAACTTTAAGCACAATTTATACACATGAAGATATTTACTAAAATCTTAATTCTATCTTTAATCGATTGGTAATATTATTTATATACGATTACGTATGGTAAACATTCGAAAGTATTATCTCTTTGTTATTTGGTGCAGTACATTGGTATACTTTTTAAACTAAAACTTTAAACTTAACTTATTGTAACTATTATGCAGCTACTTGAAATATTTTATTTTTACAGTAAGAAAAACCCTGTACAATTTCAATAACAAATGAGAATCTTCTAATTCTGGCGTTCAACCAAAAAATGATTTATGAACATTTGACGACAAATAAAACGTTTTAACATTTAGAGATAAAACATCATGAAAATTTAATTGTATCTACATGTGAATTCTTGATGAATGTCTTTCCGTTTCATATCCTTTTGGCATTATATTATTTTTGTCCCCTAGCTCGTTGATACCTTCTTGAGAATGCGCCAGAAAATTAGAATAGAAAGAAAGATAAAATCTAATTTCTATTGTCATAATTCTTATCACTAGACAGTTAAAATTTCATTAAGGTTGGGTAACATCGCTACCCATTTCCATTAACAGAATTGGTCGTTTTAAATTACTAAATAATTTCTGAAAAAAAAAATGGTTTTTATCTATGATGATTTTGCCGTTTTTAAACGCATTTCGCCCGAAGGAATCTGTTTTAGAAAAGAGATGTCTACCATGGATGTCTTGGAATTTCTTTGTTTTAGCAGCCTCTGAGGATGAGTCGCACAGCGACAGAGATGTATCGCCAGGTTATGATGTTATGGTCATATATAATTTTATAACTTCTATGACCAAGTTTGTCATATGATATAACGTAAATATGAGGTATTTATGACATGTAAGACGTATATATGACGTCTAATATAACATATAAGACGTATATTTTACGTATATATAACGTACATCTAACATATATATGATCTATATATGATGTATATATGATGTAAATAGGACGTATATGAGACGTAAATTAGACTTATAAATGACACACATTAGATATACATTGGTGTTTGGTGTATATGTTTGACTTATGGCGCATATGTATTGCTTATGTTGTATATATCGTTATGTCGTATATATCGTTATGTCGTATATGTATTTGATATGTCATAAATATGTCGTATAAATGATATACTTCGTACATAATATGAACTTGGTGACGACCTTGGGGGGTATAATGAAATAAGGGGTAATTGTTAAGTTGGCCAAACTGTAATTGCGGGAGCCGCTAAACGGAGGTACCGATGTTTTTATAGTGACGTTCTGAAGGTAATGTCAGTCAAAAAATAACTCTCTCACGCTTCAATTACTTTTTAAATGAAATTATTTTTAAAGAACATATTTTGCCCTTAATTTTTTTTAATGTGTTATTAAGAACAAATAATATCAATTAAAAAAATAAATTATAAAATGAACCTCATACAAGCTTTACTAGCAATAAAAAATTGTTAAAAGTTATTAAATAGCTTTTAGGGATTTCTTAAAATGTGAATATATTAACACAAAAAAAATGAAATAAAAGAAAAAAATATTTGGTCATTTTTTTTTAGATCCAGGAGAAAAAGTACTTGAGAAAATCTTTCTGGCAGGACACGTACAAAGCTATCAAAGGGGTATTTTCTAACTGAATATTCGAAATGAAAATTATTCTGACATCTATTGCTGTATTTCACAAGCGTTATTGAACTTCATATGGAGGTCTGTATGTGATAAAGGGAGTAAAAATAAAATATATTTACAGTTCTTTGAGGGTTGTTTTCCAATAGAACCTTATATAAGGTTATCATGCATGAGTAGGCTGAAGAGAACACATATTTAATCAGCGAATCGCCACAAAACAAGAGATTGAAAGGTGAAAAGAAATGGGATTTCTTTAATTATTTATGAATTTAAATAAAAGTAAAAACAGTTTTTAAGCACTCTTTTATAAGCATTAAACGTTTATCTTAAAAATCACGCCTAACTTCTTGACTGCAATTTATAAGTTGTTGCAAAAAATGTCCGCTACAACAAAAGTTTCCTACTTCCGTTGAACATTTTTATTGAAGCAGGTGCTTTAATAAAAATGACCATCTGTAAACGTAATTTGCAACGTGATTTGCACATAATTTATTTTATTTTTAACTTAAGAAAAATGGCCCGTCCCGATTTCGCTCGGATGGATAATGTGTCGACCTCTTTGGCAAAATGTCTTACGCAAAATATCTAATCAAAAATCAGCAATAGTTGTCTTATTCGTCTAATCTTCCATAATCGGATTTATTGCCGATGTTAGCGACGAAATCGCTAAAATACCTGAATATTTTTCAGCAGATTCGTTTAGTTGTATTTTATGTATTTCATTGTTGTAATTTCATTGTTATAATTTCATTGTTGTAACAATTGTTGCGACTTTATTTTTTTAACTGTATTGTTGCAAGAAACATTGTTTATTTTTACCTAAAACTTCCCCTATTTAACACCCTTAGGGGGTTAATTTCTAAAATAGCTGAAATACGTGTTTAACTATTCTTTAGGAGATTTATTTTCCTGAATTTCACGCTTCTACCTAAAACTGCTGCTGAGATATGGACAAATGATTTAAAAATTTCGACCCCTCTTTAACTCACTGTAAAAAATTACCAATGTTTCTTATTTTATGAAAATATGCTATAACCACGAACGAAAACGTAATATTATCTTCTGAGTTATCCGAAATTTCAAATAGCATGTTACATTGTCTTTTGAATCCCCAGAAACGAATACATTTTCAAAATTTAAAGAATAATTTATAAAAACAAATTATTTTTAGCTGCCTGAATTTTTCAGAAATGTTTTCGAAGGGATTTTTATAGTGTATTAATTAGTGTCCTCAGCCTGGAATACCTGTTTTTCGAATGCTATCCATTCTGAAGTAAACATTTTCATGCTAAAAAAATGTTTAACAGACAAACATGCAAAATTAACAGCGTTAACAATAACATTAAAATTAAGATTATTTCTTTACTCTTTCATATATAAATTAACTTATGCGGCTGAAAACGTGTACTTGAGAATGGATAACATTCGAAAAACAGGTATTCCAGGCTGAGGACACTAATTAATGCACTATAAAAACCCTTCGGAAACGTTTCTGAAAAATTCGGGCAGCTAAAAATAATTTGTTTTTATAAATTATTCTTTAAATTTTGAAAATGTATTCGTTTCTGGGGATTCAAAAGACAATGTAACATGCTATTTGAAATTTCGATAACTCAGAAGATTATATTATATTTTCGTTCGTGGTTATAGCATATTTTCCTAAAATAAGAAACATTGATCATTTTTTACAGTGTATATATACCCCCTTTATATATATATATATATATATATATATATATATGCGCATACATATAAATAAATATTTCGACATGACCAGAAAACATATGTATTAACCACGTTTATATAAAATATTTTTTAATCACATTTTACTTTCATATATACTATATTTTTTTCTCATCCCCAAGGATAAATAGCGTTCTATTTTGGTCTTTGGATGACCCGTGACCTTTACGAATCCAGCATGTTGTTCTCCAATTATAGATAGTCAGGAAGTGCGTTCTCAGGTGTTCAGCCTTGCAAGATGCTTCTTCCGTGAGAAAAAAGAACGTGCTAGTTTAGTCGGAGAAGCGCAGGAAATATTTCCTGCAAACAAAGGTATTTATGTTGGGAGAAGACGTTAAAAAATTTAGTACGTGGCTCAAGTATTTATCAAAGTGGTTGCAGGATTAAAAATTTCAAAATATAAGACAGAAAGAAGAACAAATTTAATTAATAAAAGAGAGATATATTTAAAAACATTCTTATTAAATTAAATATTCATGCATTTAAAGTTACGTTTATTAAAACAAGAATTAAATAATACTGCGTTAAGGGTGCATGGAAGTGTATAAGTTTATTAAGGACAGTTTAGCTGCTATTTTTAAAAATATTCAACATAGTTGAAAAGTGTTTATGAATTCCTTTTATCTGACCGTCTATCTTTCTGTCCTTGCTCTAACTCCCGTAAATATACACCGATTGCCATGTAATAGATATGTGTTATTGAGGTTTATTATGGCATATTTGGTATTGAAAATTGAGTGTGTAGTATTCATAGTTCGTTTACAGGGCACTTGCGCTACAAGAGGCTTACTATAGAATATGGTGGACATAGCATTCGTCGTTCATTTACAGGGACACACAAAAGAATTCCGTAATATTATGGTCTAATGGGGAAAATCGTTTACAGTGTATTTTAATAATGTTACACTATTTCAAACTTATTGAAATTGATATACATCGCTAAGGTGCACTACAAGTTGCTTACTATAGAATATGGTGTGCCTGACATTTATCGTTCATTTACAGGGACACAAAAAATAATTCAGTTATGCAATACTTTTTATGATCCATAATTGCTGTAAGTGCGTTTTCAACTCTGGTATATGAATTTTTAAATTTTACAATTTTTTTGCATATTACTTGGTGTGTATAAAATCTATAGATAATTTACAGGACTGCACAAAATAATTCGGGAAATTTCCCGCTTATCGACAGAAATTGCTAAAAGGGAACTTTTAATTGTGTTATGCGCTTACTAACAGAGCTAAATTTGTGCATACTGTGTAGCATATATATAAATATATAGAACATATACGTATAACTGCACAAAATAATTCGGATATTTTTTTACTATACAGGGTTTGTCCGAGAAGTAATGTCAGTAGTTTTACTGTGAAGTGAATACACTTCGCAGCGCGCTCAGAGCGGTTTGGATCGGTGAAGGGAGGAGTTAGTTTACACACTCCGACCATCCGGGGAGTAAGAACAGGCGTTTTCATGAACCTTGTTTTCGTCGATGCAGCGCTCGATTGAGCAAAGGTTTGCCATCAAGTTTTGTGTAAATCTCGGCAAGTCCACAGTGGAAACTTTTCCAAACGAAGAACTCAATGCGTCCGGCCTAACATCGTGGACGATTGGGAAGGGCTCATTGCATCCGGCCTGACATCGCGGACGATGGAAAATTTACCATGACAACGCGCAGGCCCGCACTGTGTTCCTCATGACCCGCCAGCCACCCTACAGTCCTGACGCCCCCCCCCCCCTCCTACTCCTTGTTCTCGCGTTGAAAACTCCCATGAAAGGACATCATTTCCGGACAGTTGACAAAGTCAAAGAGTCTTGCACCAAGGCTATAAAGGACATTCCTGAAAAGACCTACCGGCTTCGATGCTTGAAAATCCATCTGGAAGCGATGAATGGACGCAAGAGGAGCCTATTTGGGAACCTTTTAATGTATTGTAACGATCGGATCAATAAATGTCTTCTAATCGACTCACTGACATTACTTCTTGGACAAATCCTGTAGATGGTAATTGCTGAGATCAAGTTTTTAAATAAGTTATATGTTTTCCTAATTGTTTAATTAGACATCATATTTCACCTTATTAAACGAAGAAGTTTTGTTACAGTATTCTGAATGTGTTTGAAAACGTTTCATATCCTATGCTTAACGCATGATTTTTCTTTCTTGCTTCTATATTGAAAGAATATAATGATACAAAAAATTATAGGTTTCCGATTATGGCAGATTCCACCTTCAATGCATATTGATAAGGTTTTGGTTCAATCACAATTAAAAAAACTCAAATTAATCCGTAAATAATGATTAAATGTTTTGAATAAAACGTGTTTTTGAGAGTTTAAAGAATTTCCAACAATATAGGTTGTACTATTTGTTTGTATGTTTTTTAATGTATTTTCATTCATTAATTTTGAACGGATGCTGTATTTTTTACCCTATGTTCCATTTAAAAACTTATCTTGACGTGTCTTATCATTCCTCTGTGTTTGTCACCATATTATTGGAACATCCAGCATATATGTATGAGTGTGTGTGAGCAATGTCATAATACAAGACACTTTAAAAATAAAACTACCCATGTTAAGGCGTGGATTTTAAGAAAGAAGAATCCCAATTAACAGTATAGCCTATTAATCTAAATTGGTTCTCAAACTTTACATCTCACGTATTCCTTGAAAAATTACATCTACCTGTTGTACTCGACATTGTATTTATTGAATAGAATACATTAATAGAGTGAATAGTATCTATTAAATAGAATGAATAATCTATTTGCATCTATTGAATCGTATTAAAATATGAAAATTCATGAATGGTAAATTGAAACAAATAAAAAGATATAAAAATAATGGATAGAGACAAACATACCTTTTCTTTTGCATTTAACATACACTCTACAGGTGTCGTGTTTTTTTTTTTTTTTTTTTTTTTTTTTTTTTTTTTATGTGTCGGTTGCGCTTCTGTTGTTGAATTTTTGCGTTATCATTTTAATGATTTTCAACAGATGGGGTGGTGTTTTTAGAATTTATTTTTAAAACAGTCAAATTGATTAACAGAACGAATTAAGAAATAGACAAAATTGATTAACAGAACGAATTACAAAAAGTAACCTATTGATGAAAAGAAATATATATTTAAAAGAATATATATATATAATAGAATATATATTTAAAAGAAAATGAATTATTCTCATAATTAAAAATTATTTTAAAAAATCGATTATTACTGGGTGAAAAATATCTTAAAATATCTTTTGAACAAATTATTTCTACTGACTTTAATATATGAAATTTATCTATATTTCTTTCAAGAAATAATGACATTTTCCGTTTTCAGTATTCTGTTCATATATCAGAATCATTTTTCACCTTCTTTGATAGAAAAACATAGCAGTAGAACTAAGCATTCTTTAGTTTTCATTATTTTATAAGCTTTTCAGCATCTAAAAAACAATAATATTGTGCATTTTTAATGTGAAATGCCTTGGGTATCTAATTTTGCAGCAGACATAAATTAAAATAAAATCTGCGTTAAATATATCACACACAAATGAGAAAATATTTAAAATTATGCTATTTAGTATGGACTCAGTTGAATGTATAACTCTGAAAGAATTAGAACTTCCTCTACTATCGGTCATCAACAGAAAATATATATTCTTCATTCGTGTATGCAGATCTGGTTTTAAAAAACATTAAACGAAGCCAACATTTGCATCAACCTAATAGATTTATTTAAATATTTCCTTGAATCGGGATTAGGACTCTTTAGTATTCTCTGTTACTTTTATTTGTTACAAAAATGTTATCATATCACAATATATGACAACATATTTCTAACAAGTAAAATAATGAAATAACAAATAAAAATGATACAACTATCATAGGTTTTGAAAATTTATGTATGTAAATATGGATGTATGTTATAAATGTTTGTAAGCATATAAGATTAATGTGAGTATATAACCTGTGTATGTAAGCATATAAATAAGGGAAGGATGTATGTAAGCATATAAATAAGGGAAGAATGTATGTAAGCACAGGGCTCCCACTCGGCCCGTATTTTGAATACCATCTTTTCAAAGAAAAATGCTTTATAGATTTTATTTTTATCTTTATATATTGTTTTACAAATTTTGTAGAATCCTACCCGGTAGATAGTTTTTGTTGAAAATGTTGTAAAAACCTAGCTTGAAAAAACGCCTTTAGAAATACAGATATTGAGAAAACGGACCAATGGGAACCCTCTAAGTATGAAAATCTATTCTATTAATTTCGGTAAGCGCCTGTGTGTCTGTCTGTCTGTTCACATGTACCCAGAAGGGCTCCAAGGAAAAGAGAATTGCGGGTCACGAGATATACCGCTCGACGCGAAAAAAATCGGAATCCCGCAGTTTCAAATTTCGAAGAAATCGGTTGGTAATTCACCGAGATATTACTTAAAACACGCAATTAAAAAGATTGATCGAAAAATCCCCGCCTGTGCGTGCTAGAATCCCATTTGGACGTGCGGAAGATGAGAAGATATGAAAGTGCGAAATGGGCAAACATCTATCAAAACACGCATCGGTCAAACCGTTCAAAATACGGAAAAACGAAAGACACCAAACCACATCTATGTCCTTTAAGCTTTCTAACGGAGGAATCCGTTTAAAAAAATGCGAAATTTAATTCTTAAAAAAATACGAAAATTAATCCTTTCAAAAAAATTAATTAGGAAACCTGAAATTCGTGTTTTTCCCCTTGTCTTTTGGAGCCCTCATTGGCGCAACTTTTCAAAACACGGAAAAACTGATTACACCAAATTAAAGATCGTACTTTGTTTTTCCAAACGCTGCAATTCGTTCGAAAAAATATTAATGTTAATGCTTTCAAAATATGTTTTCCGACAGTCGTTTCTGTGCTTTTCGTGGTTTTTGCAATCTTTAAAAATCTACATATGCGCTTCTGATAAAAATACGAAAAAACTGAAAATACCAATCCATACGTTTAGTTTCTTTTCGAATGCCGTAATCCGTTAAAAAAATATTAATATTAACTATTTGAAAAAAATTCGATTGCGAAACTCAATTTTGTGAATTCCGCTTTTCTGCGATGTTTAAATTTCTACATCGGCTTCTTAAATCAAAACATGAAAAAGCAAAAGACACCAAACCATAATCTACGTTGTTAAAAAGCAATAAAGTAAAGAAAAGAAAAGAAAAGTCCAAGAAAGTAATATTTTAAGATGTCATTATCGTTCGTAAATTATACGTTGATGATATTTTTTGTGATTAGAAAATATACGAACAGATTCTGTATTTTTTTGTCTAATTTCATTAGTATTTATCTTTTTTATTTTCAGATTTACTACAAACTTCCTTAAATGTGTGCCGTTACATAAAATGATACTAAAGAAATTTAAATTAAACACGCTCACATTAAATAAATGTAGATAACTTCAATTTTACAAATACAAATAAAAAATAAAATAAGATAAAATAAAATAAAATAAAAGACGCTTAACAATATAAGACCAAGTAATACCAGAAAATAAAGAAACAATTTTCGCAGTAATTCATCATCTTAAGCGTCACACAATTACGTTGTTGTATTAAAAATTACTTTTTAAATTCGCTCAGCTTATTCCAAAAGCCAATCAATTAGATTGCAAGTTTTGTCACAAGCAGCTGTCACAAGCTTTCTTCCTTCCTTACTTTCTTTTTTTTTTTTTTTTTAACAATTAAATCTAGTTATTCATGTAACCATTTAAAAAAGTCAAGTGTGCTAATTTCTTCTTTAGAAAGAGTTTCTTCAAATTTTAACCTGTTTCAAATAATGTTGCAAATTATTATTTCAAGAAAAGTAAAATGTTAAACTAACATTTTTAAGAGTCGACGAGTGTCTTTGACAGTTTTGATATACACGTATTTATGAAAGTTGTAATCGATTTTGGCTTGTTATCCCCACTCTTTGGTAGAAAACTAGCAGGCTACGCCCGTTTCGCTCGTCGTTTTTTCCAAAGGGACCTTGAATGATTAAAACATTTTTTAGTTTCCCTTCTACCTCCAGGGGGCTTTTTCCGTTCTAAACAAACCTCTTTCCGAACGAATTTCCGGAACGGTCCACGCTGACGACGGCACCATATAGCAGGCGTGCCGCGCACGCACTGCAAAAATAAATTAGTTCCACCTACGCCAGATCTATATACTTTGAGGATTAAAACGATATTTAAATTACGACCGAACTCCAATAACCTTTAACATTAACAAATATCGGTAACTTTTGAAACAGAAACAAAAGTGCTCGTTTTTGGGTTTGACTTCGCACTTTCTTTCCTTTCCTTTTCAGAAAGTATCTAGAGTATCAGTAGAAAGTAGTATTCAGTAGTAGTCTTATCCGTTGGCATGCGGGGAATACGGAAGTGCTCAAATTCGTATTCTCTGTATTCGTATTAGATTTCTTCTCCTTTTTTCAAAATATAAAATTCAAACCAAATTACATCGATTCGGAACTTACAAAGAATGCAAAGTCTAACTTGGCTACCTATCAGTTCGCATTAAACAAAAAAAAAAAAAAAAAAAAAAAAAAAAAAAAAAAGTGGTCGTTACGAAGTCATAAGAAGTAAAACTTATAAAAGTCAATTTATAATCACAAATGCGTGCGTCAGTAACGTTGACGTCATAACTATGCGAGCAACAACGAAGTTAAAATAAATCAGCTACAACAATAGAGCTAATTAAAATATAGATAAAATGCTTAAGTGATACAAAGAGAAACACAAACAGGCTTATAAAAAAAAAAAAAAAAAAAGAAGACTTTTAATATAAAGATCGACATATGTTTCAACGCTCCAACGGCGCCATTATCAAGAAAGCCTTTAAGGCCTGTACCGGGAGGAAAAAAGTAGCTTTCATAGTTCATATTTTAAAAAAATTAACTCATTTTACTCAAACACCCGAAGCTCAAATGCTTGGAACCCGATTATAGAAAATTCAATCCCGGTTTTCGCTAAAACTTAATTTGAATGCAAATTTCAGCATGAGCGTTACAGCATAGCAAAAATCAGATTGTTTCAAAATGTCAGCCACCCTAGAATTTCAAACATTATTGCCATATCTCAGCCATTTTTAATCTCAGCCGTCTGGCCGTCTGTCCGTGCTCTAACTCCCGTAAATATGCTCGGATTGCTCTGCAATTTTTATATGTTATTGTCGTTATCTATAGCATGTTCCCTATTTAAACGGAAGTGTGTAGCATTTGTAGTTTTTTTACAGGGACACTCAAAAGAATTCCGTTACATTGCGGTCTATGGGGAAAAATCATTTGCGGTTTATTTAAATAATGTTTCACAATTTTAAATGCATTGAAATTTATATATATCACTAAGGTGCATTAGAAGAAGCTTAATATGGAATAGGGTGTGCATAGAACTTATAGTTACTTTACAGGGACAGTCAAAAGAATTCCGTTACATTACATCTATGGAGAAAAATCGTCTGCGGTTTACTTAAATAATGTTTCACTATTTTAAACGCATTGAAATTTATAAATATCACTAAGGTGCATTACAAGAGGCTTACAACAGAATATTGTGTGTATAGCAGTCATCGTTCATTTACAGGGACACACAAAAGAATTCTCAACTGTCTGTTAACAATAATTCCTTGAAGTGCGTTTTAAGTTACTGAACACGATTTTAATTTTAACTCGCTTTTTGTCTATTACGTGATGTGTATAAATTCTGTAGATCCTATACAGGAAGCACAAAAGTTCGCGGACACATTTCCGTTTAGTGACAGAAACTCCAGACGGAGAATTTTAAACTGTGCTACGCGTTTCCTAACTGAACTAAAATTTAGCATCCTATGTAGTATATATACAGGTCTATAGATCCTATACAGGGCTGAATAAAAGTATTCGTATATTTTTCTGAATATTGTATATGTTGGAAATTCCTGAAATTATGTTTTTAAATATATTATGCGTTTTCAAAATTGTTTACTTAGATGTCATCTTTCAGCTTATTAAACGGTATGATTTGTAAAATTATTTTGGAAGCGTTGGAAAGTGTTACATAATCTATGCTTGACGCATGATTTTTCGTTCTTGTTTAAGATAAAAACAAAACAAAAAATGTTCTGGAATCCTTGTATCACGATCTAACATTTAAAGGGAAAAAACTTTCTATTTATAATATTTTATACATCTTTTTGAATTTTTTAAAAAATTGAAAAAAATTACTTTGCTGCCATTTTGAAACAAGATGGCGCATGAAGCTGTCCAACGAACTCGGTCGAGACTTTGGTATATTCTGTACACATGATCAATCACATTCATATCGGTTTATAAATACAAGAGTTACGAATTAACAAATATCAGATTGTTTCAAAATCTCAGCCACCTTAGAATTTCAAACTGCCATTTCTCAGCCATTTTTTAAGATATACCCAAAACAAAAAAAAATTCCAGAATCCTTGTAACACGTTCTAACACTTAATAGATACAATATTTTCAATTTATAATTTTTTTGTACATCATTTTGAATTTTTAAAAATTTAAATTTTTTTTTACTGGCCGCCATTTTGAAACAAGATGGCGGATGAAGCTGGCCAACGAACTTGGTCGAGACCTTGGTATGTTCTATACACATACTCAGTCACATCCGAATCGGTTCATAAATAAGAGAGTTACAGCATGACATACGTCAGATATACAGTGTGCCCGCTAAAGTCCGTTGTCACCCTCAATAATTTCTGAACGGCAAGAACTATAGTCATAAAAGTGGGATCTAGGTATAGTAAAGTTACCTTGCGTTACGCAAGGAAACCGCTTACAGCGCCACCTGGCGGCTACATTTGGAGTTAGCGTTCTTAAATAAAAAACGGTACGAGATACGGGAAAAAAGTCAATTACAAAGTTGCTCAGCCTCATCGATTTAGTAAGAGAAGACACCTTCCATAAAGTAATGTTAAAAGTAAAAGGCGCGAAATGCATATTTATTTGGTTCGAAACTCCCAAAATTGTAACGCGACATAATGCGAAAGAAAAGAGAAGAGGTCACTCCAGACTTTCAATTGTTAGTAGATAAACAGTACTCCTCTTTACATAAATCTTAATATCATATACCGTGAAAAAGTAATTTTTTCGATTTTGTATAAATAGTGCGGATACATGAAACAGCGAGAGTATGCAACCCCTCCACCAACATTGCAAGAACTTCGAAACCATATTACAGATGCTTGTGTCAGCGTGTCACCTGCTATGTTGTACAATGTGCAGCGGGAAGTGCAATCCCGTGTCCATGTGTGTATTGTTGCTGAAGGACACCCTTTTGAGTATAACAGATAGATAAGCCTCATTTCCGATATGTGCAGTTTTGTACAACGCGATCAAACACATGAGCGCTTTGTGCTTTTCATTTGCAAGGTTGCGACTATTTCTATATTCTATTCGCACCACTATTTAAAAAAATAAATTTTGTAATATATTTCTCTTGCACATGTTGACAAAGTATAGATGAACAAAATTTATTTTGAGAAAGTGGTGCGAGATAGAATTAAAAAATAGTCGCCAGTGGCAGCCCTGCATTTGTATCATTTTTGTAAGCAAGATTTTTTTGTAATAAATCGATGACGCTGAACAACTTTGTAATTTACTTTTTTTCCCGTATCTCGTACCGTTTTTGAAATAAGAACGTTAACTCTAAATTTAGCCCCCAGGTGGCGCTGTAAGTGGTTTGCTTGCATAGCGCTTGGCAACTTTACTATACCTATACCCCACTTTTATGACTATAGCTCTTCGAGTTCAGAAATTATTGGGGTGACAACGGACTTTAGCGGGCACACTGTATATATGTATAGTATATGGATAATAAATCAACATTTGAACGAAGGGTGGTTTGGGTTTCTAGTGGTCATGATCGGTGAAAATATACCAAAATTGTTTGGAACTGCTTTCCTCCGAACGGCTGAAATAGGTCGCTTTTTGTAATGAAAGCTACCTAATATACAACAATAAACAAATATTCTCGCAAATTTTTGAAAATAAACTTGAAAACCATAAATCACGAGATCATATGTGTAAACAAACAGGTCCTTAAAATAGTCAACTGTAAACGTGAAAATTAATATTTCCTTATTACTTTTTTAAAACTGAAAAGTACCTTGTGCCAAATTTTAAGTATTTCAGATGAGGCGGATTCATTGCAAATGTTCACTTTACGCATATAGATTTCTATTGATTAACGGATAATAGATGGGAAATAAAGTCTGGATGGATAAATTATTTTACTATTTTTAAAATAATTTTTTAAAGTCTCGGTTCTACGTAGTCTTGGCAATGCTATAGTACTTCTATCATATTTGATATCTGCATATACTCTTTTAATCTTGTTTTAAGCTTTCTAGTGGTCATTCCTATATTATATTGGAATGTTCCATCTGTTCTGGTGAATGGATTTCATAAACACCTGATAGTTGATATGGCTCTATTAAGCCTATTTTCTTATAAACTACGCTTCTTAATTTTATGGATGATTTTGCGCTAAGACATATATTGAATTTGCTAAGTTTATATTTCGATCTGTCAAAGAACTCAGGGAAATATTGTAAAGTAGATAACTTTAAATTTTGTTTATGGAAGTTTTTATTGTCCTTCTTCTCCATACGCGTAATTATTTTATTAATAATGCCTTCTTTATATTCGTTGTCTCTTGCTATTTCATGTATTTTATTTGTTTCACTGATTAACTGATCTGGAGTACATACTGTAAAGGCTCCCTTAATAGAATGCCGAAATGCACAAACTTTGTATGAAAAATATGCTTGAGCATTATGTGGGATAATGAATTGATTGGCTATTGGTTTTCTATATACAGTACGTTCTATGCCATGGCGGGTTTTGATTAACAGCACGTCCAAGTAAGGAAGTGTACCATTCTGTTCCACTTCTAAAGTGAATTTAATCTTAGAATCCAGGTTATTGATTTGAGCAAGGAAGTTATCAAACAAGATACCCGCATGTTGCCATATAAATTATAAATTTTATAGTTTATAAATTTTATTGCGAAATGTAAAACATTTATTTTTAACCATAAGATTAAGTGCACTTTTTAATGTGGTTTTCGTATTTTTATTTATGTTTCCTATGCAGTCAATGTAGTTGTTTATTATTATGGTAACGCGTTGAGTGACAATGGATGGATATAAAAGACATGACATTTGGACTAAGCTAATAAACACTTCTCCGGAAACTGGATGTTGTTCAAACGTTGAATTAATTCATTTGTTGAACTAATTATATGAACTGAATTATGCAAGATATTTTTCAATATAATCACAAACGCTTTTTCTATGTAATAGGTGAGGCCAGAGCATTTAGGTACTTTTCAGTTTTAAAAAAGCAATAAGGAAATATTAATGTTTATGTTTACAGTTGACTATTTTAAGCGCCTGCATTTTTACATATATGATCTCGTGATTTACGGTTTTCAAGTTTATTTTCAAAAATTTGCGAGAATATTAATTTATCGTTGTATATCTGGATAATGGCGCCGTTCGAGCGTTGAAACATAAGACGATCTTTATATTGAAATGTTTTTATAAGACTTTTTGTGTTTCTCTTTGTATCACTTAAGCATTTTATCTGTATTTAATTATAATTAATGATCTTATAATGTGATTATGTAATGGAGCTAATGTTTTAATTAATAAATCAAACAATCGCAATGTTATCTCTATGGGAAAACTGAAAAATTATGGCTGACGTTTTAACGTTTCGGGACGTTTATTGCTATTCCGGATTACTTTAGCTGCCTCGGCGGTATTTTAATACGCCTGTACGTAATATTTGACGATTCTGGCTCCCAAACTGTGAATTTGCATAGAAAGACAACAGATAGACATTTTTTCAGTTTTATATATTAATGTGAAATGAAGCTGAGTTTAAATTATAGAAAAGAAATAAAGTTTGTTTAAATTATGAATAACAATATTACATATATAAGTTATTGGTTTGCATTAAAAATCACCTTTTTAAATTCGGCAGCACTTACTTGCATCATGAATCAGATCGCAACGTGGGTCACACGAGATTGTTTTATTCCGTCATAAATTAGGTATAATTGTTCATGTAACCTATTTCAAAGAAACTTTCTAATCTGAAATATTTAGATTTGGAATTCTATAGAACGTGTTTTAAATAAAACAAGTTCTCAAACCTTGCTTCTTCCCTATGTGCCTTTTTCTTTCAGATCTTGGTTTAATTGATAATGTAACAAATTACAATTTTGAAAAATAAAAATTGATAAACAAGCTTTCTGAGAGTTGTGTCTATCATACTTTTGATACGTATTTAGAGGAGATGTCATTAATTTTGGCTCGCTATTCAGGTTGTATGTGCAAAAACCAGTTCATATAAATTTACATATTTGTTAAAATATTTTTTTATGCGATCTAACTGAACGCTAGATCATTTTTTGAAGCAAATAGATAAGGGGATATCGGGACAGTTGAACCAATTATTATAAAACTGACTATATTTTCGTTTGTATGCAGTATAGAGAAATAGAATCTGTATATAACGAAAATATTGTTACTTCGCTACAAAATATAAGGTATATGATTTTCTAGATTAATACGTTGACTATTTATCACTCTGATTCGCCTTATCTAAAACAAAGACCTTGTACAAAGTTTAAACTTGGCATTGGGCCAAGCGCACTTCGAAAGGAGGTCGCAAAGTTCCAATGTTGACTCTGTCCCTTCAGCTTGTCTAGATGGGATTTTAATAATTATCTCGGCTAATTACCGATAATTATTTTTTTCTAAAATCATTATCAACAATCTTTGGATGATTCCACGTCTTTAGGTATCTCGAGCGCCCGTCAACTCTCCCGCAGAGTGCCCGCTAATTAAAGTTTCCGTGTAACGGAAAAATGCAATTTTCTCAACAACTATGTGACCTAGGATATTTGCTATAGTTTTCCTGCAAGGTTTAAATAAATTTCTACTATGCCTAACTATTTCCTAATTTCAGTTTCAGTAGATTCGGAAATAGAAGGGCACATTTTTGCAGTACATTACGGTCTATGGGGAAAAATCATTTTCAGATTATTTTAATGATGTTACACAATTTCAAATACATTGTAATTGATATATATCACTAAGCTGCATTACAAGAAGCTTAATATGGAATAAGGTGTGCATAACACTTATAGTTACTTTACAGGGATAGTCAAAAGAATTCCGTTACATTACGTCTATGGAGAAAAATCGTTTGCGGTTTATTTAAATAATTTTTCAATATTTTAAACGCATTGAAATTTATATATATCACTAAGGTGCATTACAAGAGGCTTACTACAGAATATTGTGTGTCATCGTTCATTTACAGGGACACACAAAAGAATTCTCTAGTCTGTTAACAATAATTCCTGAAAGTGCGTTTTAAGTTGCTGAAAGCAATTTTAAATTTAACTCACTTTTTGTATATTACTTGGTGTGTATAAATTCTGTATTTCATACACAGGGCAGCACAAAAGTTCGCGAACACATTTCCGTTTATTGACAGAAACTCCAGAAGGAGAATTTTAAACTGTGCTACGCGTTTCCTAACTAAACTAAAATTTAGCATCCTATGTAGTATGTATACAAATCTATAGATCATATACAGGGCTGAATAAAAGTATTCGGATATTTTTCCGAATACTGTATATGTTGGAAATTCCTGAAATTACGTTTTTAAATATGTTATGCGTTTTCGAAACTGTTTACTTAGATGTTGTATTTCAGCTTGTTAAACGGTAATGATTTGTAAAGTTATTTTGGAAGCGTTAGAAAGTGTTACATAATCTATGCTTGACGCATGATATTTCGTTCTTGTTTTTCTCTTTTAGGTAAGGATACTTTGAGCTTTACAAACACTCATTATACAGATCGTACGGCCTTTATTTTAATTGTTATTTTTCATTAAACACGAAAAAATATATACATTGTGTCGCAAATTATATTAAATATCATTCATATTCATAGAGGAAATGCATTTTAAATCATGCTTTTGTTGTTTGTGTTTATTTATTTTTTATCAGATATCTTTAAACTAATGAAATACTTGAAATATATATTATCCTTTGACTAACGGAACTGCTAATTTAGCGATTTTAATTAAGAATAGTCTGAGAATATTCCTAAGGGATCTGACTCGTTTTCAAGTTGCTCCTAAACAAAATATCTTGCACATTCCACCATGTAGAAAATATCTCAAAAAAAAATTCTTCAATGCAAGGTCTAGCTACTATCTACATATAAATATATGTTTTTCTTTTCCCCCCCTCATTTAAACATCTGTTGTTTATTTCACCCAATATATACTTATCGTTTACCCGTTCAATGTCAGAAAAAAAAATCAAACAATAATAGCTACTTATAAAAAGGTTAATAATGTATATAAATGTGCGAAGTGTATTAAGTGCAGGAGTCGATCCAGGCAAAATGTGGGGCCGATTTAGGACACCTTCATAAATATCCATTTAATAAAGCAGATTCCATTTCCCAAAATTCCTCTTAATAAAATAGGTCTCTGGCAGCATTCCATTTCATAATAACATACTTCTAATTAAAAAAATTTATTTTATTAAGATTTAAAATATGTAGTTTGCAAACAGAACAGTTACCAGAATGGAAAAGTTTGGCAGAAAGATTTAAATAAGTTATTAATAAATGCTTGGTTCAAATTAGATTCACTTGATTTCATCTCTCGTTTCAAAATGTTATTTTTCACAAAAATTAATTTTACTTTTCACAAAATGAGCAGCAAGGAAAAAAATTCTGCATAGACCCCTGAAGTATAACCTATTTTTTAAGGGTATTTATAAGTGGCGCATAAATTAGTGAAACAATAAACAAAGTGACATACATGATCAAGGCAGTTTGGAAAAGGCAAAAGTTAATATGAAAATAAAACTCTTCACAAAAATCCATCTAATAAAACAGGACCCTTCACAAAATGCTTCTCAATAAAACAGGGTCCTTCACAAAATTCTTTTTAATAAAACAGGACCCTTCACAAAAGTCCTCTTAATAAAATAGGTCTCTTCACAAAATTCCATTTCATAGAAACGTACTCTTTATTAAGTAATTTTATTATGTTTGATCTTAAAGTTTGCAAACAAGACAAGTTCCCCAGAAAGGAAAACTTTAGCGGAAGGATTTAAATAAGATATTAATAAATGCTTAGTTCGAAATAGAGGAATTTGATTTCATATTACGTTACAAAATGTTATTTTTCACAAAATGGGCCCTAAGGAAATAAATTCTGAAGTGCATCTATTTATGAAGAGCATCTGAAGTACATCTGAAGTGCAATCTATTTATTAGGGATATTTAAAAGTAACACATAAATTAGTGAAACAATGAACGAACTTGTAAAAAGAATAAAGGTAGTTTGGAATGGGCCAAAACTAATATGAATATAAAAACTTTTACAAAATTCCATTCAATAAAACAGGACCACTTCACAAAATTCCTCTTAATAAAACAGGCCCCTTTACAAAATTCCTCTTAATAAAACAGGGCCCTTCACAAAATTCCTCTTAATAAAATAGGTCTCTTCGCAAAATTCCATTTCATAAAAACCTTTATGCTCTTAAAAGAGCATTTTATTTAGTTGTAAATGAAAAATACTACATTTCGATACAGAAGTTTTCACTTCAACCTTTTGTTCCTGTTGGTGCAGCAAAAGTGATCATTATTTTTTTCTTTTTTAAGATTCTGGAAATAATCTCTTTTGCTCTTAAAAGAGCAATTTGTTTAGTGTTAAATGAAAAATAATATATTTCGATACAGAAATTTTCACCTCAACCTTGTGTTCATGTTCAGGGGGTCTGTCCAGACTTTTTTCCCAGTGTCCTGTTTTTGTGAAATTGTGAACAGCTTTTTATATTTGTGAAAAATCTAATAATAATTTGTGAATTTGAAATGATCGTTATATTCAGGTTCTTGTTTATACATTTTTAAGAATATATATATGGATGTAAAATACATTATATTTTCTTTATATATGTAAAAGTGACAGGTCAGATTTC
Source organism: Maratus michaelseni (assembly GCA_963931845.1). Taxonomy (NCBI): domain Eukaryota; kingdom Metazoa; phylum Arthropoda; class Arachnida; order Araneae; family Salticidae; genus Maratus; species Maratus michaelseni. Next base: position 252,929,270 of record OZ007594.1, read on the forward strand.
ACTTTTATATGAATAATTTGTGAAATGTTCAGTTTAAATAAGGAAAATTTTTGTGAAGAACCTATTTTTAAGACAAAGAATTTTGTGAAGGGTCCTGTTTTAGGGAAAATAATTTTGTGAAGGGTGCTATTTTAGGGAAAATAATTTTGTGAAGGGTGCTATTTTAGGGAAAATAATTCTGTGAAGGGTGCTATTTTAGGAAAAATAATTTTGTGAAGGGTCCTGTTTTGAAATGGGAAATTTTGTGAAGAGTCCTTTAAAGGACCCAATTTTTTCCTAAACAGATCCCTGATGTTGGTGAAAAAAAATAAGCATTTTATGCTTATTTTTTTTTCTTTTCTAAGATTCTGAATTTTTTTTTATTTAGTGGTAAATGAAAAATATCATCTTTCGATACCGAAGCTTTCACTTCAACCTTGCGTTCATGTTGCTGAAGTAAAGTGATTATTATTTTTTCTTTTTTAAGATCCTGGAAATAATCTCTTTTACTCTTAAAAGAGCAGTTTATTTAGTGTTAAATTAAGAACTATATCTTATGATACAAATATTCAACTTTGTGTTTATGTTGTTGAATTAAACTGATTATTAATTTTTTAAGCTTCTCTAAAGAGATTTTTAGAACTTAAAATTGTATTATTTTTGTGTGTCAATTGAATGAAAAGCGATGTCATCTGATATAAAAGTTCTCACTTCCGCCTTGGGTTAAAAGATTTAAAGAAATAAAAGTTTTATCAGATAATTGTTCTCCTATCAAATATTAAAATAACAAGTAATATAAAAAAAATTAAGTCAATTCCTACTTTTTAATCATAAATATATAAAATAAACCCATGCAGCATTCATGTCCCACGTTATCTTTATTGAACATTATTTTATAATCGCCGTTGCGGTATTTTATTTTTGTGGCATGACTCATTTGAGATAAATCTTTCATTTCATTTATGAAAACAATGGGAGGAATTTTTTTCTCCCATATAAAAATAAAAATTAATTAAATTTAATTAATGAATTAATATTTGAAAAAAAAAAACTGTATTAACATCAATTGTCATCCAGTACAAGTTTAAAAAAATTTATTTGAACTTGAATGGATGAATAGAAAACATTTTATTAACGATTGAAAATTCCAACAAGATATATATAGAGAGAGTGTGAGCTAATAGTAGGAATTTAATAAAAACAGATGGGATCAGAGAGCTTTTCTGCTTCAAAATCATTCATAAGCTTATCAATTTCTTTCTGACTCAGACCTTTAAAACGTGGAGCCATTGTTCCCAGATTATAAATTCTATTTAATATTTAAACAATATATTTAATTATTTTAGAGCGACCAAAGAGAGCAAAAATATAATATTACTCAGCACACGTGCTTGTAATAGAATGACAAAAAAGGCGCTCTGTCTAAGAAATCGCCAATACAAAATCCTGTCATTCCAGTAACTCGCCAAGAGCCAAGGCCAAAGATAATCCCCCTTTCACCCCGGAAAAAGATACTTACCTCCTCTGAAATTCTGAGATGACAGATGATTGATCAGCCTAGCTTAAAAACGGGGGTAGCTAACTTTAGGGTACAGACGTCTGTACCCTAGCCGTTGTGAGGGAATATTTATTTTAGGGTACATATGTCGTACCTGCCGAGGCCTAGAGGTTAATATAAAGTAACATAATTGGAAATTTCGAAGGGCGTGTTTTAAATGAACTAATACTTCGAGTATTATTTATTTGCTAGAAATACTTTTTTAGACCTTAGTTTGTTTATGAATAAAATCTTGTGTGGATAAATATACACTAAAAACACCAACGTTTAACACACAATATCATAGTACAATGGACAGACGTACGTTTCATGAGTAACTTGGACTCACATCCTCAGTGTCAATAAAATAAAATAAAACATTATTGTATCCCCCCAAAGACATGAAATTGAATCGAGAAACCCAAATGAAAACAACAACACACCGAGAAACTCATCATGCATGATCCACCAATCAGATTAAGCCGGAAGTGATTCACTATGACACAGTAACTCAACCCAGAAAGGTGAGATGTAAATGTAAGGTATACTTGAAAAATCATTGACCAGGGAGTTACCAAATTTATGAATATAAACTACCTCAAAGAAGTCTAAATCTAATGGAGTGTTACATTTCTTAATAATAGTGGATGAATCAAAGTTAAAATGATGTCCTTCACTCCAACAGTGACAAGCAATAGAGGATTTTTGTAATTCTTTTTTCTTAATATAATTTCTGTGTTCATTGAGTCTGAAACGGAGTTGTCGTTTAGTCTGTCCTATATAGGACAAACCACATTGATATTGGATATTGTAAATGCCCCAAAAGTTTTGATGTGAAATTTTATCCTTTAACTGTGAAAAATTTAGTTTATTAACTGGCTTAAAAACAACCTTAGAATAATACTGTCTTAAAATATTAGCTATTTTGTAGCTAATGCTATTGTAAAATGGCAAAATAATGAGGTTAGAAAAATATAATGGAACAACAGAAGAATCCAGATTACTAATACCTTTTTTTAGACAACGAAAAATTAAACGGTTGATATAAGCCAAACTAAAACCACGATTAATAGCAACTGATCTAATATAATTCCATTCTGTAACGAAGGAAACATTATCAGAGCAAATGGAAATTGCTCTATTAATAAAGAAATGAAAAGCCGAGGCTTTCTGAGAAGGGGGATGGCACGAATTAAAATGAGGGGGGAGTGAGACTGCAAAGGGTTTACGGTATACACAGGTATAAAATGTATTAGGCTGACGAGTAACTAACACATCAAGAAAAGATAATTTATTTTCAACTTCAACTTCATATGTAAATTGGATAACATGATCTATTGAGTTTAGAATAGTTAAGACATTATCAATGGATGAAAAGACGGGTCTAAGAGTGCAAAAGAATCATCAACATATCTACAATAAAACGGAAAATTAATAAGATTAAACAATTTATCTTCAAAATAATGCATATACAAATCTGCTAGAAAAGGAATTAAAAGATTACCCATCGCTAAACCATCTGACATAGAATAAAATTGATTTAAAACTGGAATACATTTTGCGTTAAACAAATACTGAATAACTCAATAATGTGGTTTATCTCATAATCTGTGTAATGGAATTCTTTTAATCGTAAAGTGAGACACTGAAGTGCTCCTTGGACAGGAACATGGGTAAACAGTAAAATAACATCAAAAGACATCATGCGTAAAGAGAGGGAGGGGGAGGGGGAGAAGTTCCTAATACGGTTTACAAAAGCATTAGAATTATGAATAGTATATAAATTAGAAACTGAAAGAAAAGAAAACCGTTTAACCAAAAATTTAGCAAGTTGGTAAGAAGCAGAACCAATATTTGATACAATAGGACGGAGGGGGACACCAATTTTGTGTACTTTTGGAAGAGCATAAAACTACAGTTAGCTATGGAAGGAATTAAAGAATTTTTAGTATTTTCATCAATACAAGGAGAAGTTTTAATGAGTTTTCTAGTTCTCTAGTTCTGAGAACTTGGGGTATTTACAATATCCAATGTCAATGTGGTTTGTCCTATATAGGACAGACTAAACGGCAACTCCGTTTCAGACTCAATGAACACAGAAATTATATTAAGAAAAAATAATTACAAAAATCCTCTATTGCTTGTCACTGTTGGAGTGTGGGACATAATTTTAACTTTGATTCAGCCACTATTATTAAGAAATGTAACACTCCATTAGATTTAGACTTCTTTGAGGTAGTTTATATTCATAAATTTGGTAACTCCCTGGTCAATGATTTTTCAAGTATACCTTACATTTACATCTCACCTTTCTGGGTTGAGTTACTGTGTCATAGTGAATCACTTCCGGCTTAATTTGATTGGTGGATCATGCATGATGAGTTTCTCGGTGTGTTGTTGTTTTCATTTGGGTTTCTCGATTCAATTTCATGTCTTTGGGGGATACAATAATGTTTAATTTTATTTTATTGACACTGAGGATGTGAGTCCAAGTTACTCACGAAACGTACGTCTGTCCATTGTACTATGATATTATGTGTTAAACGTTGGTGTTTTTAGTGTATGCTTAGTTTGTTTGTTTAACAAATTGTGATTTTAAGAGATGTGTTATGAAAACAAAATTTTATAAGTCAAAAAGTGTCTTTGATATTTTTATATGCATTTATGGATGTTCTCATTAATTCTGGCTTTGCTTTGTCATTCAGATACTATGAGCACAGTAATTTTCATTGATACTGCACGATTGTTAAAATATTCTGTTATCCAAATCGACTGACATATAATTTGTTTCTTGCAGCAAATGCACACTTTTTCTTAAAAAACTATATGTCGATCGAAAACATATCAATCATATATACCAATATATTTTTAATAACTTTTTTTCCAAAACGTAAGTTAAAGTAAATTTTGGTGCGATTCATCATTTTAACTACCAGGATATTCCTTGGCCGCCTTAAAGTTTTTTTTAAACATTCGTTCCATTCACTTACAACATCGATCGGAATGCAACGTGGAGTAACACGCAATTGTTTTACGATTCCAGAAATGAAATGCAATTGTTCAATCAACCAATTTCAAAGAAAGTTTATACTATGAAATAAATTAATTTTTAAATATTTTTTTTAATGAGCTAACCTTTCCAGGATGATTTCTTGGACTGAAGGATTTGCTGTCGGATCTCAATTTGTTACACAATCTGTTAATCCCGCAAATATAGCATGGGAACAAAGTTTAGAAAATTCGAAAAATATCTTCGCGTTTTTTATATGCATTTATGAATGCTGTCATTAAATTCAGATTCTCATTCAGACTGTATATGAGCGCAATAATCTACATAAGATTGAACGAGTATTTAAACCAGGACATCCAACCCGGGCTTCCCGGATTACAGAACATACTTCCCAGTGTACAGAATATAGAAATAAATCCTTGATACATTTTTTACATTTAATATATTTTCTTTGTATTGCTCACCAACAGCATCAGAAAGCATCCTTATATGAAAAAACATTCCCCAGACAAATCTCAAATGAAAATACATGTTTTAAAGTGTCTTCATTTACAATTTTTGAACTAATTCGCATATCTTTTGTGATATCAGGCAGTTTTTTCCTATTTATCCTTAAAAATCTGGAAGATTTTTCTCTAACACGAAAGTCCTGTACAGCACAGGCGATTTTCACGTGTCCTACATAAGTTATATACTGTAAAAAAACCCCATTCCGTGTAAAAATGAAAAGCGTACTGGCAAAAAAACTGCCATTTATTCCCAGTTTTTTCACAAAACTTCCGTTTTGGTATTCAACAAGGAAATTGTCCGCTATTTAAAGCGGAAAACGTCTGTTTTTATAATTAAATGTGAGCAGTACCACAATATTAAAAAAAATATATAAATAATAATTATGTATAGTGATGCATATTTACACGGAACATGTATTTCTATTGAATATTATCACAACCATTTTTATCGCCTTGCCTTCCTCCGGATTTGAACTTAGGTACTCGCCATTAGAGGATGCATGCTCTGTACCCTAAATCAACTGGTCACATCCAATGACTTGATAATAGGCCTAAACACCAATTACGAAAATTTAACTGGATTTTTTCCGTTTATTCTCAGTTGAAAAGAAAAATTTTCGTTTGTCTATTTTGAAAGGAACATTTCCGTTTTTAACATTGAGCGAGTAAGAAGAAAAGAAAATTTTCTGGTTATTCCCGAAAAATGTGCGACTCAAAATAGAATGTTTCCGTTAAAAGAGAGAAATTCCACATAAAATCATCCGTATGTATATGTACGGAACTTTTTTTTTATTTTTTTATTTTTTATTTTTTTTTTTTTTTTACAGTGTACCCTACATTAAGCCTGTACTGATACAAAATTGATAGACAAGAAATTAAAGTTTAATTTCTGAGTATAAATATTACAAAAAAAGGACGCTTAGTAAAACAAATCAAACTAATGCCGGAATTACAGTAACAAATTTCGTTTCTATTCATCAACTTGAGTGACATGGAATTCCGTTAGCTGAATAAAAATAACTTATTTAAAATTCGTTCCGTTTACTTCCAACATCAGTCAAATTACAGCGTGGGTCACACGCGATTGTTTTATTCCTCCTTCACAAATTAGATACAATTGTTTTTGTGACCAATTTCAATATTCTGAGGTAATTCAATTTTAAATCTTCCAGGAGTTTTTTTTTCTTGTAGGAATTTTTCCAGCTATTTACAAAAAATTTACGTTTCAAAACCAAATGTTTCCATTAAACGACGGAAATTCCATATAAAATCACCCGTATATATACGGAACTTATTTTTGCACTGTACCCTACATTAAACCTGTACTGACACATAAAATTATAGACAAGGAAATTAAGTTTAATTTCTAAGTATAAATATTACAAAAAAAAAAGGACGCTTAAGAAAACAAATAAAACTAATGCCGGAATTACAGTAACAAATTTCGTTGCTATTCATCAACTTGAGTGACATGGAATTCCGTTAGCTGAATAAAAATAACTTATTTAAAATTCGTTCCGCTTACTTCCAACATCAGTCAAATTACAGCGTGGGTCACACGCGATTGTTTTATTCCTCCTTCACAAATTAGATCCAATTGTTTGTGTGATCAATTTCAATATTCTTTGTTAATTCAATTTTAAATCTTGCACAGGAGTGTTTTTTCTTGTAGAAATTTTTCCAGTTATTTCCAAAAACTTTACGTCTCAAAACGGAATGTTTTCCATTAAAAAACAGAAATTTCACATAAAATCACCCGTATATTTACGGAACTTTTTTTACACTGTACCCTACATTAAACCTGTACTTATACATAAAATTATAGACAAGGAATTAAATTTTAATTTTAAGTATAAGTATTACAAAAAAAAAAAAAAGGGACGCTTAATAAAACAAATCAAACTAATGCCAGAATTAAAGTAACAAATTTCGTTGCTATTCATCAACTTGAGTTGCATGGAATTCTGTTAGCTGCATAAAAATAATTTTTTAAAATTTGTTCCGCTTACTTCCAACATCAGTCAAATTACAGCGTGGATCACACGCGATTGTTTTGTCCCTCCTTCACATATTAGATTCAAGTGTTTGTGTGACTATTTCCAATATTCTGAAGTAATTTAATTTGAAATCTTCCAAGAGTGTTTTAAAAAAAGCTAATTTTTCCAGCATTCCTTCTTCCCTATAAATGCTTGCAGATTTTGCTTTGTTTAATAATTTAACACATTTTTCACAAATATAATTTGATGAACAAAATTTTCCAAACTGAAAAGTTTCTCCGATATCCTTGATATGTATTTAGGGTCTTTAGATTTTTTCTTGCCGAATGCACAGTCAAAAGATTAAACTAATTTATAAAGATTGCATGTTTGTTATAGTAATTTCTTATGCAAACTAGTTGAACTTTAGATTGTCTCTCTCGGCTTATTAATAACTTTTCTCAACAAATTACAGTCCAGTTTTAAATAATAATTTTTTTTTACATATGTTTATGAAAATTATTAATTTTAGCTTCGCATTCAGAAAGTATGTGGGCATACTAATTTACACAATAATGCAAAAGTATTTAAATACTTTTCTAATCTTAATAAGATGAATCGTAGACTTTTACCTATTGAAAGAAAAAACAAGTTGGAAATTGTACGTCAAATGTAACAAATGAGGTGCGTTCGTACTATAACAAGTTTTATAAATATTCTGATCTAGGTGCAATAGCTGTTGCACTCTTATGCAAAAATGCATGAATACAAAATTTATTTTATGTGCAGATTTTCATATTATAGATATTTATTTTATTTTATGGAATAAGTTTCAATACCCTTTTACAAACAATTAATTATAATTCTGTTACATTAAAATTACACTATCCGCAAATATTCAATGCAAGACAATGTAAAAAAAAATGAATGATATCGTCTCTTACTATGATACGATTAATTTCCATAATAAAATAAGTACATTTTAAGTTTGCAGCATTTTATCTTTTGTTGACATTTATTGAAAATTTCAATTGGAAACTTAATCCTAGCTTTAAAAATTTCAGAACTTGAAATCCATATTTAAACTATTTTTCCCTTTAATATCTATTTCTCCGGAAACATCTATACAAAAAAATGTCGGTAGATTATAGGATTGCTATAATTAAACTATTTTAGTATACAAATTTGGTTTTTAAATTCAGTAATACGGAAATAATATGACTCTATCTTAAAAAGGACGTAATCACCATAGCAACATAGAATCATTACTAATCATGGGACATCATTGAATTAATTACATATGATAGCATTTAATAGAATGAAGAAAACGTTTATTAATATATTTTTAAGTTTTGATTAGATTTTCATAAAATTTAAAATGACTCGACAAAATCCTGCAGCGATTATATATATATATATTAAATTTTAAATCATTAGGTTGGGTAGTTTTTTGCGCTGTAATATGCGGACGGACAGACCATTCGACGACTATAGGTGCAACGTATTTATACAATTACGAACGCACCTAAAAATATATTTTATCTTAATAAACTGCATTCCACTTAAAAATTATTCAGATCAATATTTATTGCCAAATTTTCAAATTAAAATTCATATTGAAAAGCTCTTTCATTCTCAATTTGAAAAATGGCATTTAGGGAATTACATTTAGGGAATTACATTTAGGGAATTATATTTAGGGAAGGTGAGCTAAGAAAAAACAAGGGTAATAAAACACGAGCAAAAGAACCCGTAAATATATAATTAAAAATATGCTAAAATATAGTTTTACCTTTTTTTTTTTTTTACCTATCCAATAAAATGTTAAAATGTTTTATATGTACTTTTTCTCTTTTCTGAAAAATACTTTTACTTTAAAGGCGATTAAAAAAAAAAAAAAAAAAAAAAAAAAAAAAAATCCGCTTTCAACAACGCGAAACTTTTTGTCTCAGTTTTAAACAGAATAATATTATACTTGCAGGCATGATTAATAAAGTGATTTGTAATCGAACAGTCATTTTCATTTTCGATAAATAACGTACATCTTGTGTCCGATTGTTGTTTCAATACGTCAGTTTTTTTTTCTTTCCAGTGTTGCTGCTAAACAGAAATTTCAGCAGCAATTTCCAGATAGTGGTAATCCGGAAGTTTGGTTTAAAACATTTACTTTCACAACATTTTCTGAAATTTCTTTTGCCTTTAGCGCAAAATGATAAACATAGTTCAATTACACAGTTCTTTTAATAACAGCACCTGTCAATCTGATACGTTTGAGCACAAAAATGAATTAAATTATGTGTCCGAAAGTAGCCAGTTTGGGTTTGAGACTAGTAATTATATTAATAATTACTTAATTATATTAATAATTACTACTACATAATTATTCAAGATTTTTCGCAATTGAATTTTATATCGTAAAATGAGTTAAAATTTAAATATAATTGATATGTTAGTTTTGACTAATAAGTACTTAATTCATATTCAGTTTTGTAAATTATAATTTGTTTTTTGGTATGTACTTTCAGTATTGTCTTTTATTACTCAGTTTGCTCTTATTGCCTGGAGTAACAAAAAAGACAAGAACCTTTTATTGGCGATGAGAGTAAAAAAAGATATTTTATGTATTTTATTTTACCGTTTGTCTTTCATCACAACATATTCTCCTATCTTACAAGATGTAGTATGGTTTCTTTCCATGCATCTTGAAAAACACAGAAGATACTTCATTGCGACAGATATCCATAAGAACACCGGCTTGTGCTAATGAATATTTTTGTTACTATATAAATGTTACGCCCTTCGTTAAATCTGTACTGATACATAAAAGAATAAGAAATTATTATTATTTGTTTAAATCTTTTATTTAAATATTAACAAGAATAAAAAATTCTGCATCAAGCATTGATTATGAAGCCATCCAGCACTAATAGAATGTATTTAAGAAATTTAATTTTTTTATACATTGAAATGATATATCCAGATACCAATTTTAAAAAAAAAACGTAACTCAGTAAAAATATATTTGCTGTCCATATATGGTAATATGTGAAAATGCTTTCGTGTAACCCTGTATATGATCTATACAACTTATACAGATCATGTAATACACTTAAAGTATATTACTTTTAAATGCTAAAGGTGTAAAATTAACAACTATAATATAAATTAAAATAACTTTTATTAGTTGTTTTACATGTTTCGACTCTTCTGAGTCATTTTCAAAAACAAAATGAGAATATTCTAAAGCTGCACGGGCTTTGAAGTTATTATTTACATGTACTTTTTAAAAAATTACGCACGTTATCTATTATTTTTTACTTGATTGTTTATTTTCATATCTATCATATCTATTCTATAGATATGAAAATAAACAATCAAGTAAAAAATAATAGATAACGTGCGTAATTTTTTAAAAAGTACATGTAAATAATAACTTCAAAGCCCGTGCAGCTTTAGAATATTCTCATTTTGTTTTTGAAAATGACTCAGAAGAGTCGAAACATGTAAAACAACTAATAAAAGTTATTTTAATTTATATTATAGTTGTTAATTTTACACCTTTAGCATTTAAAAGTAATATACTATTACATGGTGTTATATTTTATTATATTGTTATATAAATATCGACACTTAAAGTTTGATAAGTTTAAAAATGCATACCATAGCGGAAAATGAACTTTTAGCAATTATCGATCATAGTCAATCTTGTAACCGAATTATTTTGTGCGTCTCTGTAAATGAACGATAAATGCTACGCTCTCCGTAATCTATAGAAAATATGTTGTCGTGCACCTCAGTGATGATTTTTAATTACATTATGTTTGAGGTATCAGTACCTCCTTAAAATGCAACGCAAACGTTTTTTCCCACATAGATCATAATATAATGGAATTTTTTGGCGTCATTGTAAAAAAACTATAAATGCTACTTCTTCCATACTCCTGAGAAAATATATTGTAGTACACCGCAGTTATAGATATATATCGATTTAAGGTATCCGCACACCTTTGAAACGTCATTTTCGATGTAAATATCGATTTTTTATTTTTGCAATAATATCAAAATCGGATCATTTATCTATCGAATTCTGCTTTAATTGTGTCTGTATCTGAATTAGAACCCGAGTTACAGCCATCTATTACAGATTGCCGAAGAATTTTACAACCGGAAATATCGTTCTGCAATTCGGAAGTAAATTGAAATGTATGTTTACATTCTTCTTTTTCGAGATTTAGCATTTAATTGGATTATATGTTCAAGAAATCACATGGAGTACATAATTAAACCTGTAAAGAATAATAACTATTTTTATAGACAGAACCGCCTTTAAAAGTTATTTTTAGTTGTTTATCAAAATGAAGTTTTTCAGATTTTTACTGTACGCAAAACATCTTATAACAAAAAATTATGCATGAAATGCTTTGAATTTTTTTTTTACTTATTTTAAAAATGTTCATTGAGGAAATAGACTACAATAATGATGATATATTAATTAGTTTCATATTTACACTGGTATATAAGTTAAAAAGTTGCAGGAAATTTTATGAATTTTTCATTACATTAGTACTTCAAGTGCCACAGCTTAAGCGATAGAGATGCTATTTTAATACGGCTAGTCTATATTTTAGCGAAAGTTATTCTCTTTATTATGCAATTTACAACATGTGAATGCATTGATTTGATTTTGAGTTACCATGTTTTGCACAAATGTCAATTTTGCACATAATTTTGACTATTTTTCACTTAAAAAAATTATTTCTGTGTAATTTCTAAAATCTTTTCATATTTTTAAAAGTTTTAACTTAAATGTCATTAGAAAAAATTGGCATAAAGTGAAAAATTCAAAAATTTCCAAAATCACCTCCGAAGGTGTGCGGATACCTTAATTAGTTTGAAATACTGCCATATTATTAAAATACATCAGAAACGATTTTTTTCCCATATACACCGTAATGTAACGAATTTTTTGTATGTCCCTGTAAACGAACAAAAAATGCTATACGTTTCATTATCAATACCGAATATTCTGTAATAAGTATCAATATGATATAAAAATTACATGGCAATTCGAGTATATTTACGAGAGTTTGAGCAAGGAGAAATGGACTGACTGTCATGCATTTTGAATTCATAAACAAATTTTAACTATGTTGGAAAGTTTTAGAAAAGTAAGCCATTTAACAAAAATAATCCAAAACGAGAATTAAAGAATCTTTTGGGGCAATTCATCATTTTAACTGCCAGAATATTCCGATGCCACCTTAAAATATATATTTTTTAAATTCATTCTGCTTACTTACAACCTCAATCAGAATGCAGCATGGAGTCACACGCAATTGTTTTACGATTTCATAAATGAGATCCAGATGTTCAAGTAACCAATTTCAAAGAAAGTTGATACTCTGAAATAAATTAATTTTAAATTTTGTAGGGTGTGTTTTTAAATGAGCTAAATCTTTGAAGGATTATTTCTTGGACTGAAGGATTTGCTTTCGGATCTTAATTTGTTTCACAAATGGTTTTTTCCCTACAAATATAGCATAGAAACAAAGTTGAGTAAAGTCGGAAAATATCTTCGAATTTTTTATATGTATTTATGAATGATGTTATTAAGGGGTCTCAGGAGTCTTACTTTTCCTCTGAAGATGCAAGTTTGCATCATGTTACATTTTATTTAATTTTTCATTTCATATAACACACAAGAAAATGAAATTTTTACCATTAATACGTCAATATCTGCTTGATTTAACATAATTATTCCAATGCTGTACAGTTCATATTTAATTATTTAAAAAAAGTTTACATTTTTTAAAAAAAAGTAAAAAAACTCTTTTGCCTGGTGTTCACTGCGCGCAAGGTTGTAGAAAAAATATTGCTTCAAAAATAATAAACAAAACTGATAATGGTGTAAAATTGATATATCTTGAGCTTATACTTCAATTTCAAGCAATTGTAAATTTATTTATTTTTTAATTTAAATTTAAATTGTAAAATGTTTAATTTTTTTTGTTGAAAAAATGCCAATTTAAAAAACATTAAATTTTTAATTGCTTGAAATTGAAGTATAAGTTCAAGATACATCAATTTTAAATCATTTTCAGTTTTTTTTTTGTTATTTTTGAAGCAATGTTTTTTCTATAACCTTGCGCGCAGTGGATACCAGGCGAATTTTTTTTTTTACTTTTTTTTTTAATTTAAACTTTTTATAAATAATTAAATATGAATTGTACAACATTGAAATAATTATGTTAAATCAAGCAGATATTGACGTATTAGTTGTAAAAATTCCATTTCATTGTGTGTTATATGAAATCAGAATTAAAATAAAATGTGACATGATGCAAACTTGCATATTCGGAGGAAAATTAAGACTCCTGAGACCCCTTAAATTCAGCTTTTCATTCAGACTGTGTATGAGCACATTAATTTACATAAGATGTCACGATTATTTATACCAGGACATCCCATCCGGGCTTTCCGGATTTTAGAACATATACTTCCCTGTTTATACACTTTTTTTGCAGTGTAGAATATAGGTATAACTCATTAATAGATTTTGATATTTAATATATTTTCTTTATATTGCCTGCCAACAACATCAAAAAGCATCTTTATATAGAAAATATCAATTATGTTTTTAAATACAGTTTCGAAATTTATTAAAAGTAATACTTTTGTATTAGCCGCATATCAGGAGTTAAAAGCCGAAGGTATCGCCACAGATTTCACTACTTACAACAATCTTTTTGATTCCAATTATTTCCGTATTTTAGCGCATTATTAGTTCGATTACATATCTATTAAATTTGTGTTTTATTTATATTATTTTATTATTTATTTTTGAAGTTTTAATTTCATTATGGAATATTAGCTAGAAACGAATGCTGAACTATTTATATTGTTTTAAGGGCAAACAATTTGATTTTTCTTCATCGGGCTGCACGCGATAGAGATAGATTTTTAAAAATTTCATGTTTGAAAATCATAAAAAAAATATCACACAAATAAGTAAATTGAGATACAGTATTCAAATAAATCGCATTTGAAAGAACTGTTTTCATCCCTATTCGCCGGTGTAAAAGTTGTTATTGTGTGATGTTCGAAGTTAAAATAATTGCAGTAGAAACGCAATTTATTGGTCGATATGTTGCCACCATTAGTATGACGTCTGCTGTACACACGACCATGTTTTTGTGTTTTATAATGTAGATAATTTGCTATCTTAATAATATGAGCTGTAGATTGATTGATTCTATCTGAAAAAGCAGGTAAAGTGAATGAGAATACTGTCTTGTGAGCATAAAAATGTTTTGTTGGTCATATACATGTTACACTTTGCTTTAAATCTCTACTCATACATAAAATTACAAGTAACGTAGGTATTACAAAATTAAAACATTTAACTGAACGAATCCGCATATTAACGGAATTAAAGTAATTTTTGTTGCAATGCATTATTTTAACTGCAAGGATATTCAGCTGCCGCCTTAAAGTAACATTTTAAAATGTTCTCCGCTGACTTTTAACATCAAACACCAGCACCGATTGCAGCGTGACGTCACACGCTTACCTTCTGGGCGGAGCTAATTGAGCTTAAGCCGAAAGTTAGGCCTCCCCGCCCGGTTTGACCCTGACCTTGTTTTATTCTTTCATGGATGATATCTAATCGTTGAGGTAACCAGTTTCAACGAAAGTTTTTAATCTGAAGTAATTTGAGGTGAAATTTTGAAAGAGGTGTCTTAAAAATGCTAATTTTACAAGTGTTCTTTCTTTCCTACACAAATTAGTATTTATGCAAATGTACTATATATACCAGTAATTAAATAATAATTGTAAAATAAGGTATTTTATGAAATCGTATAAAATCGTGAAAGAAATAAATTAAATAATAGTATAAGAAGTGATGTAGGTACTAATTGACTAGAAATAACGTCTACTTTTAAAAGCCATGCATAAATTATGCTCCACAGGGATCACCTACATATTAAAAATTGTGCTAGCTTTTATTTTTTAAATGGTAACATCCACTTTTGTCAATTTGAGTTCTTTATGTCATATCATGTCGAAAAGGTATATATTTTATGCAGTTTTTAAAAATCTACATAAAGTTAGATGATATCAGTCTTCGACATTTTTTGTAGGTATTTTCCAAAATTCTAGTAGAATTTTGCTTGCACAATCATTCAAATACTGTTGCATTACTGTTAAAATGTTTTACTGTGCTAATGAGTTGAGCTGTAGATTGCTTTTTAAACCAAAATAATATTTAATATGTTAAAGTTTATTTGACATAATGTCACACCAATATATATAGGATTTAATGTATTCATTTTTTTTAATTGCGAGCTAGGAATATGCCTGATCAAACATTTTACGTAACAGGAACATTCAAAATATAAAACTATTTTATCATCAAATTAATTAATAATCTATTTAAATTATAGAAAACGTCACCGGATTAAATTACCTGATAATACGCTTTAAATCTTTTTTTTGTCTCAGTAACGAGTGGATATCATTAATAAATAGACATGTAAAAACAAAATTCTTCACAGAAAATCGCGTATACATTTCCGAAAGGGAAAAACCATCATTCGTAATTAACATAAAAAATATCAATGAAGTTATTTGACGCTGCTGCGAGGTTTGAACTCGATAATATACTCACTCTTACTTACCATAAGTCTAAAAATACTCCCCCCCCCCCTCCCCCGAACAATATTCATAACTCTAATTCTAAAACTCGCAGAGAAAATCCGTTTGTTGTACCATAACATCTTTCTTTTTCATGGTTTTCTATATTTCTGTTATAAAGTATCATACGAAATAAAAAGTAATAAAATAAATAAATTATTGTTAGTGCTATGCATAAATAACAGATGCTTCGCTTTAAAATCAATTAGTTTATTTTTCCAGAATTTATCTCACTAATTACTTATTCAAAATTAATTGAAATTTGTATTTACTTTTCATTTTTGGCGTGCGAAACTCAAATATTTAATAAAATTACGGTGCTGCTATTTAACTTTTAAACGTTAGGTTCAGTTTCTATATGTAGATGACCGCTGATGGGAAAATATATCACATACAATTACAAAGTTTTCTTTACGAATTTCTTTACGCTACTTTTTTTTTTATTCTGCATTATTTAGAGCTGAATATACAGCTATCATTCAGATTTTGTCTTCTACTGTACGTTGCTATTTAAAGCATAAATCAATTAGAACATCTAGAATAACATATCATAATTATTCATTACGACGTTAAGACGACTGGCAAATACGAGGAAATGTACATTACCTTTAAAATTTTGTGGTTTAAACTGCTTTCTTATAAAACGTTTTCTAAATTGATAACTAGTTATGATTCTATGAATAAGTTTCAATTTATGAGAGACATCCAGAAAATAATGCGTATGTCTAAGAAAGATACTTTATTTATACGTAATTTTACGATTTCAATATCATCTTATAAACCGAAATATACGGCGAATAAGAAATTTCGAAAATAGTTTTATCTTTACTTTTGTGAAGTGCATTTTGCTATTTGTAAGATATCTTTATTTTTCAAAGTACTTTGTTAATCAATAAACTTTAAGTTCATCTGTAAATTCAACATCAGAGCTTCTGTTGTAAATAATATTTTAGAAACCTTATATATACACTGATTATTAATTTTTTATTCAAAAAGTATCTACATTTCCTCTTCAATTCAATGTATAAAACATGAATTTTTAATTTTGAATAAATCTCCCTTTATCAAATACAATCTCCTTCCCATGGCGCATCATCAGCTGCTCCGAGAAATTCGTTAGGCATTTCTCGAAAGCGGCATCTCGGAAATGTAAAATCTCAAGATCGGCTTTAGTGTATTTGCTATAATTGGAAAACGGGATGCTGAATCTCTAAAGGTTAAAGGTCAAGCTGAGACAAAAATAGCTGTCTGTAAATTTCCTCTTCAATTGAAACAAAGGAGCATTCTCGATAGAATTCACGTAGAGATAATTTTAACTATATTTATTCAAGGTCGCTGTTGGTATCTTTACGTAGCAAAAACTATATATATTTTTTACTTTTAATGGAAGAGAAATCTTTTCCAAATACGTGTATGGGAATAAATTAGTGAGATTTCTTATGTTCATTTTGTCCCTTGTATGCAGTTTAAGCTACAGATATTATATTTAAAAGAGGTGCAATAAAAGGTTATGCTATAAAGCATAACATTTAGAAAGATACGTTGCAGTTTTTTTATCAACGTAGTAAAATTGTAATCGAAGGAGAAGGAAGATATAGTTATCGTTAAGTCTGGAAAATACATTATAATACAAATAAAAATAAACTAGATATTTCTGTATCCGAAATTTTATTTCGGAACAGCTAATTTCTGTCGTCTTATATTTAAACTAGCTGACATTCCCGGCGTTGCCCGGTCCCCTCATAATACATAAAATCAATGTTGAATGATTTTATATTTTTAAATGCAAATCTATCTAAACGATCTGAAGGACAGTCGTTATAGTTATTGCCGATTTAATGTCAATTTAATATAGTAAATCGTTAATATATAAAATAATATAAATAATATAAAGCTCTCCCTCACCTTTCCTCTTTTAAACTCAAAATAATATACAGCATTGGTCAATTTATTGGTCCCATTCGAAAAAAAAATCCAAAACCTTGTTTCTAAGATGATTATATTAAAATTAAATAAAAATCATGCACTCGTGGCATCATAATTCACTTTTATATTTTAACAGAATAGTAAAGCTACTATAATTTGTGACTCGTGCTATAGCCAGTATACGTCAGGACACATGGCCGTTATCATTATCTTTTTACGCGTGAAGATATCGCTATGGTACTCCATTGTGAAATTTGGTAATTTTTGAAATTCAATGTTTGAAAAATGGCATAATCATTAGATTTTAAATTTATATCAAGCGAATACAATTTTTTACCTTTCTAACAAAGTGTGTGTAACAATTTTCTGACAAATACTTTTCGAGCTATTAATTTTTTCAGCAACTTCAAATATTTCATTTTCCGAGATTAATCTGTGGCAACGATTATCGAAATTCCCAGTTGTCAGCAACGCATAGCTTTTTATTAAATAGGATTTAAATTTATATCAAGCGAATACAATTTTTTACCTTTCTAACAAAGTGTGTGTAACAATTTTCTGACAAATACTTTTCGAGCTATTAATTTTTTCAGCAACTTCAAATATTTCATTTTCCGATATTAATCTGTGGCAACGATTATCGAAATTCCCAGTCGTCAGCAACGCATAGCATTTTATTAAAGAGGATTACAAATGTTTCAAGGATAAGATATTTAAATAGCAATAATAATAATAATAGAATAACTTAAAATAATGATAATAACTGATAAACAATATTATTATAAAATTAATAATACATTAGTTAGGTACAAAACTGAAAAAAAAAACACACTAATATCACATAATAAAATCCATTAATATAGTAGATGTTTCGAGGTTTATACGAGACACTCTTCAGTTTGGTCTCGATTAACATTTCTACTTATGAGTGGCACGTACAGAATTCGAAACGTGTGCTTTTTTATTGTGTAATATTAGTGTATTATTTTTTTAGTTTTATATTTATTAAATGTTATATTAATTTTAAAATTTTGATAGATACGTAATGTATTTATACATTTTAGAATGCTGAAATTTCTTCTACACACCGTGAAAGCACAGAAAAAGGCAACATAGTTCGAAAAGATGAAGCCTTCATATCCAAAAAATAGCAGGAGCAACCCGTATTGGAATTGGAATTGTTTCTGTTCTATTAGGAAGTTCACTATGTGTATCCCCTTAGAAGGATTCATATCTGCAAACACACTGCTTTTTCATCTACTTTCATTCTATTTAAGATGGCCCTGTTTGTTTTTTTAAAAACCCACCAATATATTTGTAAACTTTAATACATTCCCCACCTTTTATACGCTTCTTTTGCTTCTTTTTAATTTTTATATGTTACAAATATATAGTATTTATATTATAGTGTTAAAAAAAAGAAGTGATTTCAATTATAAGGAACTTTTTTTGCCACTTTTTCTTGAAAAGCCCTTTTAAAATGCAGAAGGTTAATCCGTTTAGTCTAGCCTTACTCAACTGTAGCTCGTGAACCTTGTGTGATCCAAGACACATAATCCGTAATCCATATTTATAACAATTTGATATGTGCATAAAAGGTATTTCAGGCCTCCACTATTGTTTTATATATTTTTATGGGAAGACAAAATCTGACTTTTTATTTATAATTAATTTAAAAATTACGCTAAAACACCCTAAATATAATTTGTTTGGTCAAAAGTTATTTTTATATGTAGTCTTATTTGCGTTACAGCCATGTCTGTATATTTTAATCTTCATCACTGAGCAACATTATCTAAATTCATTAACTTTGCATAATATATTTTTATATTTAAAAAAAAAAGATGAAAATAAAATTGCATTGAACAAAAACCTGACTTATTGAAGTAAACCTTTGAATTTTTTTATCTTTAGAACTTGGAACTTCTGGATTATCACATTATTACGCCTTATACATATTATACATCTAATATGGATTATATTGATTTTGTTATATTAATTTGTTATGCTACTTTTGTTAAATTATTATTTTAATTAACCTTCTTTTACCTTATTATATCAGTATAGTGTGTTGTGGTCCACCTAATGAGCACATGTTTGCGGCACGCCAGAAAAAAATATTGAGTATAGTTGGTTTGCTCAGTCAAACCGAAATGAAATTCTGTAGTATTCTTAATTATTCCAATCGGTATATTAGTAATTACTTAAAGCTTGATTACTCCACTTCGGTATTAGGCGATATCATCGCTGATTTTCTTTTTCACTCCAATTTTCCTTTTATCTTAATTTGTCTTGCCTTGATTGTTTTAAGGCAGGAAAGTCATATACATTGATCAAGGCATGATACAACGAGATGTCTTCGTACAAAATTTCGGAATACATGAAATATCTTAATGCCTAATAATTGTAATACATTAATACTATTGATGCAAAAAGTAGTATCTTAATATTATAAATAAAACAAGTGTAGCAATAGGTATATTTATGAAGCAAGTAGTAAGGACTTGTATTCAATAAACAAGCAAGAAATACAAACAACAACAATAGTAGTATCCACTTTTCTTAACAAAAGGGTAATTCTTTTGCTTCAATTAAATTTTTCTTTAAAATTCTTTGTTTTAAACATTGTTCAGACTGAATCAAATGTCATGCATTTGGTATATTACTACAAAATCCACATTTAATTGTACCTGTAACTACTACGAAATAAAGTCTCTTATTCGGGGTAATTTAACTTGAAGCTTCGTATAAAGTCACTTTCAAAGAAAGGTGGATTTAAGAACGAAGGATTTTTAAAGCGTTTCGTGTTGTAATAATTTTCTCCTTGAAGCTTTTGTGGAATAGTTTATCCAACGTTGAAGCCGATGCGGGCGTTCTAACTGCTAATGCTGCAGACGAAATCACCCCCATATTTTAACTATTTGGATGGATATGTGCATTTATGCAACATTATTTAGAAAATACAAACTTATATTCAATAAATTGAGATTTTACAAGAATTGCATACAACAACATTTGCAACATTTACAAACGAGGACAAAAAATGATGCTTCAAGCATAGGTTGTGAAACACTTTCCAATCCATTCAGAATGGAGTAACAAAACTTCACAGTTTAATAAGGTGAAAGATGTAAGGTCAAAGTAAACAACTTGTAAAACAGTTGTTGTATCCGATCAAATGTGTTGAGTAAACAAATTTGAAAACTCCATTTCAGTAATTACCATCAATAGTCCTAAAAATATCCGAATTCATTTGTGCAACCTTGTATATGATCCCCAGATTTGTACATATACTATATATTATGCTAAAATTTAGTTCTGTTGGTAAACGTATAGCACAGTTGAAAATTCCGTTTCAGGAATTTCCTTCAGCAAACGGAAATGTACTTGAGGTATTTTGTTCTGCCCTGTATATAATCTATAGCATTCATACACAACAATTAATATGCAAAAATTTAATTTTAAAAACGAGTACCACAACTGTAAACGCGTTTATACCAAGTATTGTTCGTAGACAATATTATAACCGAATTCTTTTGTGTGTCCCCGTAAATGAAGGATGAATGCTATACACACCATATTCTATAGTAAACATCTTGTACGGGAGCTCAGTTATGTATCAATTTCAATATGTTTTAAATGGTGTGAAATAAATTAAATACACTGCAATCAATTTTACCGCATAGTCAGTAATGTAACGGAATTTTTTTGAGTGTGCCTGTAAATGAACGGTAAATTCTATACACTTCATTTTCAATATCGAACATCTCATAGTAAACATCCATAACTTATATAAATTGCGTGACAAACCAAGTGTATTAATGTGATTTAGAGCACGGACAGGTGGCAGACGGCATACAGACAAATTGAATTCATGAACAGTTTTCAACTAGTAATATTTTTGAAAGTATTAAAAAGGGAAATTACTTTGCAATGTTTAAATTCTTATTTAAAATTCCCCGCTCTTTTATTCCTAGCTTTTCACGAGATTGTTATATTATAAGAGAAATTACATTTAATTATTTGTGTAAATATTGAAAACAAAGCTTTTTATTCCAGAACATTTAACTTAAAATTTCACAGAAACTCACTTCTAAGAATTCACGTTGTTTAAAGAAGATATTTTTAAAACATTCTCTTTTTTTAAAGCCTTTGTGGAATAATAAAGTCTTGAATCGGATGTTTTAACTGTCAGCGCTATAGAAATTTTAAACTTATTTCTATTGGTATAGATAGGTATAATTATGAAATAATACAATTTTCCAAATATCGACTTATATCCAAGCTATTATAAGAATTCAAAAACACCTTTCGCAGCAATAAATTTTCTTAATAAAAAATAATTTATTTTTCTTTATTTAAATTCTTATTTAAGATTCCTTACTCATTTTTCAAACATTAAAATTGGACCAGTTGTGACACAATTATATTATAAAATTTGCTTTTAATTGTTTATATATCTACTAAGAAACAAAGTTTCTTATACGAGGTAATTAAACGTCAAATTTCATGTAAAATCCCTTCTGAGAATACAAGTTCTTTAAAAAATGGATATTTAAAGAATTTTTCGTTGTAATAATATTCTGCTTGAAGCTTTATGTATTAATCTTATGTGGCATAGGTGTTTTGTCAATTCACTAAATACATGTAATACAAAATGATAATTTAATGCTAAATTAATATCATGCATTAAACAAGAATTTCAATACGTATATCTATGAAACAACATTATTTTGCAGAAACAAACTTAGACTCAATAAACAGAGATTTTATAAAAATTACATCATCATTAGCAACATCTAATTTTTTTAATAGCGAGAAAATTCTTAATTAAAAATTTCTTGTTCTTGCTTTAAACATCATTAAAATGGAACCATACGTCACGCAATTATTACATTATTACAAAATTTGCATTTAATTGTTCGAGTAAATACTGCGAAACAAAGTTTCTTATTCGAGGTAATTTAATTCGAATTTTCTTAGAAAATCTCATAAGAATTCGCGTGTTTTTAAAGAAGAGAATTTTAAAGCATTCTGTTGTGTAATGTTTCCCCCTTTTGAAGCCTGTGTGGAATAATCTTTTCCCACTTTGAACCAGATGTTCCAACTGCCAGTGCTATATAAAATTTGCCCCTTTTTAAAAAAATCGGATGATGCATATGTTTATGAAACATTATTTCGAAAATACAGACCTAGACAGATTCAATAAGCGGGGATTTTACAAGAATTACAAACAACAGCATTCGCAACAGTAAAGTTTCTTTTTTTAAAAAAGGGTAAATTTTTTTGCTGCTTTGAAATTCTTATTTAAGGAGTCGAGTACTTTTTAAACTGACAAATTACATATAAAAAGTGTGTAATATGGATGGCAATAACTCCACATCTAATTAACTTTTGGATATGATATATTAAACACACATTAAAAAAGATATATTCTAATAGCTAATGTTCTGAGCATTAGATGCATATAAAGTATTTTAATTTAATTTGAAATTTAATGTTTTTTTAATGAATGAAATCCCCTCATATGACTCGCTTCAAGGATTTCTCAAAATTGAATTGATACAGTGATCCAAAACATTTTTTATTCAGTAGAGATACAATATGTGTTTAGAATGACCTTCACTGGAAAATATATAACGATTAATTCCTAAAAAAATAAAATAAAATAAACCTCAAAATTTTGATTTATATATATAGTCATAATTTTTTAATTTCTTACACGATGAACATAATAGTATTCTCCATCTATAAAATTTATGCCTTCAGTCAAAATTTCATGAAATTATATTCGGCACTTTTCAGAATTTATGCGCGCAATGACCAAAATCACCGTTTTTAGAAAATTGACTTGATTACCACTTGATCATATAAAAAGAGATCAAACTGTTTTGGACATAACTTTCCTTCTAAAGCAAATTTTTGCATGGGATTTCTTTTGAAATATTCCTAAAAAATCAAATTTTAATATAAGTTAATAAAAATAAATATGTTTTTGACACTTTAAAGGGTACCTGACTCCTTTCATTTTTTTTCTCTTATTTTAAACATCATCCAAATTTAACTGTAGGTCACGCAATTGTCATATTATAATAGCTGCATTTAATCGTCTGTGTAACTATTTCGAAACAAAATTTCTTATTCGAGATAATTTAAACTGAAATTTCGTATACAACCCCTTCTAAGAATTCGTTACTTTAATTTAAAGAACGGATTTTTAAAGCATTTTCTGCTGTATTTTTTTTTCTTTGAAGCCTTTGTGTAAAAATTTTATACCGCATTGAACCAGGTGTTCCGACTTCCAGTGCTGTAGTCTTTGCATTTGCTTCATTTATTGAATAGTATTAAAATTATTATTCACATAATCTTCTCTGACTTTTAAAAACTAGTTAACAATTAATAAAAACTCTAAACATTTGGGCGTAAACATTTTTGGACGAATTCCATAAAGAAAATACAAAAACGTTCATCAAAATAGGAAAGTTTTTAAAAATTCGTTGAAATAAATCATTTTTATTCGTTTTAATGAGAGACGGTGTGCTTTGCGGCGTTAGAAAATCAATTTTCGTTTTACATATTCTGAAAGTCGATACTGTTAAAAGTACTTTGTTAAAAATTTCAAGTTGACTTCAAAACTTACAAAGCGTCAAGTGGTCCAACTTCGAGTATAATCATGCAAAATTACAGGAGCATTTTTTACTGTAATCTGCAGCAAACTAAAACAATCTGTGAACCAATAATAGTGGACTAAGCTTACTAATGTAAGAAATTATTGAAACTTATAAAATAAACAAAATTTGCACATCCAAAGAAAATATAAGAATAAAATACAGTAAATTTAAAGACAGAGTAAATTTTATCAATTGCTTAAAGGCAGCATTTCTTTTTAAGCTGCTAGATTAACATGCAAAGTCTAAAAAAATCTGCAGCGCCACTGAAATGTTGCACTGTTTCTGCTACTGGGTAAAAGCAAAATGTAGAAACTTTAAATGCATTTCTTTTTCTTTTCTTTTTTTAGAAGTCCCCTCTCACCCAATTCCATGTTATGCATTTGGCATAAGGACTAAAATATTCAAAGAGGTTGTCGCCACGTCTTTTACTTGTTGAACTGTCCTTTCTTTTGCTTTAGGATATTTATCGATACAGTGCATTTAGCACTTTTGGATCGAATTTTTTTCTAACATAATTTAATACTTGGTCATATTTTTCTTGATGGATTTTATCATAGGATTTGAAAATAATTTTTGTACATTAATATTCTAAATTTTTACCCACTTTAATTTACTATTTTTGCACTGCTTTTCTTTCGTCCTCCCTTTTCAAATTACAACTGCCTTGACACCTGGTAACTTTGTTCTCCCGTCTGAATTTATTCGATTTCAAAGCATTCCATTTGATGAAAAAACCCTTTTTTTTCGGTGTCACATTAAAAAGTTTTTCGCGTCAAAAGCATAGCCCCCCAATCACACAATTTTTAGCCTTTCTCAAGTGGAGCTCCTCAACGCGTCTTTTCTATGGCGCACGATACCCTTTAAAGAATATATATATATAAAACGAGAGAAAATCATTAAGTAAGTCACAAAAGATAATTAAATAATAACTTACAATTATATTCACTTCAAAACTATTTTTATTTCTCAACATATTCTCCACCAATATTTATGCACTTATATCACCGTTTTATCTTGCTTCCAAGATGGTTTTTTAATGGACTAAACAGATGAAATTCGCTTGGGGCTAAGTCGAAACTGTATGGCGGATGTTGAAGAAGTTGCAAGATGATGTTCACAGATGATGAAAAGGTTCAACTTGAAGTCCCAATGTAGCTGAGACAGCAACCCAAAGAATGCTATACAGCTGGTGTTCGGACACTGATAAAACGGCGATATAAGTGCACAAATATTGGTGGAGAATATGTTGAGAAATAAAAATAGTTTTGAAGTGAATATATTGATAGTTTGAAGTAAGTTATTATTTAATTATCGTTTGTGACTTACTTAATGACTTCTCTCGTATATATATATATATATATATATATACGATAAAAGTAAAATATAATATGTACGATGAATGATAAATATTTAAATACAATAAAAAAACTCTTTCTGATAAACAAAACAAAATTTTATTATTTTGAAAATTACTGGACAGTTGGAAGAAGTATCAAATAAAATTCGGGTACCAATTATGCTTTAAGTAATCTATTATCCAAAATTGATTTGATTTTATTTATTAAATTTTCTGAATATCATAAAAAACATCTGTATGCATATTTTTATACACACGCATTAAATCTAATGTGAATCGAATGTTTTCTTTTAAAAATAACCAGCAAAATATTAATAAGAACAAATCAGGGATACATTAAACTTATCTCTTAGCAATTTCTAAATAAAATATCTGAGTTACAGTTTAAATAGAATAAAAATTATACTTTTGTTTCAAATAAAATGAATAAATGTGATTACGAACAGATGACGATACCTAGTTTGAGAAAACCCTATCACCACTTTTCAATTTCAGAATATTTTCATAGCAGGTTTAAATTTTAACTTTATATATATATATTTTAATATTAGCTAAAGTAGTATCTTTTACACATTTTATAATCTTTTTTTATTCTTAATTTTTTTATTCAATTGTAAATTTTAGCGATGAGGTATATTTCATCTTGCATTTTTTGAATATATTTAATTTTCTAAAAAACATCCATGCAAAATTATAAATTAAAGTCATCAGAAAATTTACAAATGTCTAAGTTTAATACCCCAAAAGAAAAAATGCGTGAACCTGCATCAACAATGTTTTGGTATAAACAACTTTAAATACTTTGAATCGGCGCAAAGATAGTTCGATATTGGAAAAAAAATGCCATATTTATTTAAACATTCGTTCCTACAATTAGCTACTACAATTAATCAGTGGAAAAAATATCATCTGGGTTACTTCATGCAATAACCAGTGGGGACGACCGAGCAATGCTTGGTCAACATTAGCTTTTTGTTCAACTCGGTAGTTGAATCATGTATCTCG
The DNA here is from genome assembly GCA_963931845.1 of Maratus michaelseni. Lineage (NCBI taxonomy): Eukaryota > Metazoa > Arthropoda > Arachnida > Araneae > Salticidae > Maratus > Maratus michaelseni. The sequence continues at coordinate 252,955,934 of OZ007594.1, forward strand.
GATACTATTGGGAATTTCTAGAAAATTTCATCAGATTCTGAAAGCCAACTTTTTCACCAAATGTCGCCACGTTTAGCGACATTCTTTCATTTAGCGCCAAGCATGCGTTGAGAAAGTTCTATGTACCCTGATTGGTTCAATTCTTTTTTTGAGAAAGTTCCATGGTCTCTGATTGGTTGAATTATGTATCTCGGCTCCTATTGGGAATTTCTAGAAATTTCCTTCCGATTCTGAAAGCCAATTTTTTCGCCTAATTCGCTAAATTTGGCGATATTTTTTCATTTGGCGCCAAGCAAGTGTTTTGGCATTGATAATCTTAAAAGTCAATTTTCCTTCCAAATCCCGCCAATTTTGCCAACACTTTTTAAGATAAAAATAGTTTGACCCATAATGGCCCATGACCAAAATGACTCACTAATCGAATTTTCTCGAATTTGTGACATAGCCCAACAGTCTTCCCGTTAACGAAAACTGTAGGATACTAAATTTAGTTCAAATCCTCTGAGCCGTTTTATAGATAAAAATAGCTTGACCCATAATGATTCATGACCAAAATGACCCGCTAATCGAATTTTCTCGAACGTGTGACATAGCCAAACAGTCTTCTCGTGCCCAAAAACCGTAGGATGCAAAATTTAGTCTAATAGTCTGAGCGGTTTTTTAGATAAACTTAGCTTGACCCACAGTGACCCAAAATTGTCCCACTAATCGGATTTTCCAGAGCATGTGACCTAGCCCAATGATTTTCTCGTGTCCAAAAGCCGTAAGATACAAAATTTAGTTCAAATAGTCTGAGCCGTTTTTAAGCTAAAAATAGCTTGACCCATAATGACCCATGACCAAAATGACCCACTAATCGAAATTTTTAGAACACGTGATCTAGCCCAATAGTCTTCTCGTTCCCTAAAACTATAGGATACTAAATTTAGTTCAAATCCTCTGATCCGTTTTTAAGATAAAAATAGCTTGACCCATAATGACCCATGACCAAAATGACACACTAATCGAATTTTCCCAAACATGTGACCTAGCCCAACAGTCTTCTCGTGCCCGAAAACCATTGGATGCAAAATTTAGTCTAAATAGTTTAAGCCGTTTTTTAAATAAAATTAGCTTGACCCACAGTGACCCAAAAATGACCCACTAATCGAATTTTCTCGAACATGTGACCTAGCCTAATGATTTTTTCTTGCCTGAAAGTCGTAAGATACAAAATTTAATCAAAATCGTCAGAGCCGTTTTTTAGATAAAATTAACTTGACCCGCGTTGACCCAAAAAGGACCCACTAATCGAAAATTCTCGAACATGTGACACAGCCCAATACACTTCTCGTGCTCGAAAATGGTAGGATGCAAAATTTAGTCAAAATCGTTTGAACCGTTTTTTAGATACAATTAGCTTGACCCTGACCCATTGTGACCCAAAATGACCCACTAATCGAATTTCTCGAACATGTGACCTAGCCCAATCGTTTTCTGGTGCCCCAAAACGATAGGATACAAATTTCGTCAAAATCGTTAGAGCCGTTTTTAAGATAAAATTTGCATAAGCACACACACACACACAAGATTTGCTCGTATTAGAATATAATGATAAATAAAAACTGTTTTCTGTGCTGATATATCTGCGATCTAGATAACCTTAATATAAAAATGTTAAAGCTAAACAAAATCTTTCGCCGCATCAGGAACATATTTCATTTTTAACACTTTCCCACGTAGTTGAAAAGTGTTTATAAATTTGCTTGTCTGTCTGCTGTCTATTCCTACTCTAACTGTCATAAATATACTCGGATTTGTGTATACAGATTACTGTATATACAGATTCTATCTATAGATTATGCACAAGGATCACAAAAGAATTCGAGTATCCATCTATAGACGGTAATTGCTGAAATCTGGTTTCACCTTTTTAATCGGTGACGTTCCTTTGCAGTATTCTGGAAATGTTGGAAAGTGTTTCATATTCTATATTTCACGCATGATTTTCCTTTCTTGTTATTTTGTGGATAAGTCTGTTTAAATTTGTATTGAAGGATAACTGTTATTTCTTAATTTTCTTTTCTCACTATTTTAAAAATGTATAAAGATCTGGACTTGCTGTCTACGTAATAAAATGCGGTAATGTACAAGATGACCCTAATTAAACTGATAGTACTCAGCGTGTTCTGTAGCGCGATCTAATTGCGAGAATGGAGGGAGATTTTATTGGATGGCTAAAGAAGACGAAAGACGAAGTATTCTACGAAAAAAAAAAAAAAAAAAAGCGCCACATATCCCACTTATGATGTAGAATCATATATATTTTATGTTTTTATTCTAAAATTTAGTTTTCCTATCTTAAATTTCTCTATTTCAATTAATTTCCTTATTCAAAATCATTTTCTATTCTTTAACCTCAAAAGTAATCCTTTTTCGATGCTTGCAGCTATTTTTAATCCCAACATTAAAGTACATATCCATTTCTGTTAAATGCGGTTTTCTTTCTGCATATTAATGTGTTGCGCAGGCACGTGTATCCATCTGCTTTTTGCCTCTTTTGTTATATTTGCTAAAACTAAGCGTCGTATTACTTAAATTTACATCTGCATAAATACGCAAAATCAACAATTTTTGCTCTTTCCTCATAACACAATCGTCGCTTTCCCAAAATAACCTCGGGGTTGTCTTTTAAAATCACTAAATTGATATGCGCCAATTCATAGTAAACCTTCACATTTCTCATTCAAAAAATCTTAATATTGGTGTATCTCTAACAGTCAAAGTATGACGTCTAAGACCGTCCAGATTTGTATTGTTTTGGCATATTTACACCTAAGTGTAAGGCGATAATATCTATGCAAATATTTCATCAGATCTTCTCTCGCTCTTGACTAAAAAAGATGTAACTTTTGCTAAAAATGACGAAGTCACCCTCACTTCTTGTGTCGATTTTCTGAAATAATAATAAAAAAATTTCACGTGAAAGACGATCTATGCTTCAACTAATGCATTTGTGTGGATTTATTATTTACAGGAAACGAACAAATGATTATTTCAGCACATACAATGTACCATTATACCTCGGCACTTTTCTGAGAAGAATTATGCATTTTAAATATATCTGGACTTCATCATACTCCTAGCGGTTACTTTTAGAAATATTTTTTTTTTCACAGAATCCTTCGTCCTTTGTCTTGTTTAATCATCCTATAAAATTTGGCTCCATTCTCGCAGTTATATCGCGCTGCAGAACACGCTGAGTACTTTCAGTTTAATTACACTGTAAAAAATGGCCAATGTTTCTTATTTTATGAAAATATGCTATAACCACGAACGAAAATATAATATAATCTTCTGAGTTATCCGAAATTTCAAATAGCATGTTACATTGTCTTTTGAATCCCCAGAAACGAATACATTTTCAAAATTTAAAGAATAATTTATAAAAACAAATTATTTTTAACTGCCCGAATTTTTCAGAAACGTTTCCGAAGGGTTTTTATAGTGTATTAATTAGTGTCCTCAGCCTGGAATACCTGTTTTTTGAATGCTATCAATTCTGAAGTAAACATTTTCATGCAAAAAAAAATGTTTAACAGACAAACATGCAAAATTAACAGCGTTAACAATAACATTAAAATTAAGATTATTTCTTTACTCTTTCATGTATAAATTAACGTATGCGGCTGGAAACGTGTACCTGAGAATGGATAACATTTGAAAAACAGGTAATCCAGGCTGAGGAGACTAATTAATACACTATAAAATCCTTCGGAAACGTTTCTGAAAAATTCGGGCAGCTAAAAATAATTTGTTTTTATAAATTATTCTTTAAATTTTGAAAATGTATTCGTTTCTGGGGATTCAAAAGACAATGTAACATGCTATTTAAAATTTCGGATAACTAAGAACATTATATTATATTTTCGTTCGTGGTTATAGCATATTTTCATAAAGTAAGAAACATTGGTCATTTTTTACAGTGTATGGTCACCTTGTATTTCCAACATTGCGGGATTCTGCCATAAAAGAAAAGTGTATTAATGGACACTATGCGACAATTTATCTGAAAATGGATAAACAATGACGACGCAATGTAAATATCAGTCATTATTTGAGTTAAATGACATTGTTTGGTGACAAATTTTGTTTGCTATTTGCAAATCTGAAAGTTTAACAAATTGACGTATGAGTGTGTCATGATGTCATGCTTACCCATTACTGGCGTAAGTTCATAAAAAGATCATAGATTTTACATTACGTGGTTGTACAGAAAAACAAACAATACCAAAAAATATTTTTTTTTTTTTTACTATTAGATGAACGTTATATTCACTATAGTGATAGTATGTTCCTTTGAACTGGGTGAAAAATCTATGAAATTGGAGAAGTTTTCCTTAAAATTGAACCCGTATTCATTTGTAAATAGTTGCATGACTTACTTAAAAAAACGCAGTTCCACACACAACATTTTCAAGTATGTAAATAACCACAGACACTATACAGATTTTCTATGATGAAATTGTCTCAAAATACTCAGATTCACCTATTACAATAAAAACAGCAAAAACTATCCGGTTGTTTGAAAAGCATTTCTGACTTACGTTAAACATTGAATCCATGTTACAAGCGATAATCTTACGCAATAATCTACCTGTAAAATGTTTCCGACTAATATTTCTAAAGAAAATTAATGGAACGAAAGAAGAAAAATTTTAATGAAAAATACATTTTCATGATGGTGAACACATTGTGATGTGAGGCGCGTCACACACCAAGGCGACAAAGGACGCTGCACACATTGCATACCTCATGAAATCGGGAGCAGCCTCGATCGAGAGTCACGACAGAGGCAAATTGCATTTTCAACTTTTTCATCCCCGCACCAGAGCGATACGAGCACGAGAGAGTTTTGGCGCTATCTATTGGCAATTAATATAAAGAAAGCGACTCTTGAGTAGTATTTTAGGCGCATTTAAGAAAAAACCATATAACTTTAAAATCTTATTCAATGCAAATAAAATGAATATTTCTTTTTAAATGTAATTAAAATATGAGGAATATATAATACCATTTGATCATATATTAAAGTAGATACAATTTAGAATTTTGTAATGTGTAAAATAATTTTCAGCCATTCAAATGTAATTAATAGTTGCAATTCCTTATATAATAAAAAGATGATTTTTAAGGATAAAAATTTAATATAGTTTTCATTTTATTTATAAAGCAAACAAAATATAAAAAATAAATGAATTAAAAGTTAAGCTCTTGAAAGTTGAAAAAAATTATCACAATTTGAATTTTTCATAGTTAATGAATATATTTACGAAAATAATATTTTTCATTCTATTTCATTTTATGTAAATTTAAATAATTTAAACTTTTAGAAGTTTATCGCGAAATAAATCCCCGTTTATATATATATATATATATATATATATATATATATATATATATATATATATATATATATATATATATATATATATATATATATATATATAAATGCCTAAAGAAAACTATATTAAATTTTTATCATTAAAAGTCATCTTTTTTGTTCCATAAGTATATAGCAACTATTAATTTACTGGAATGCTGAAAAATATTTGACACATTATAAAGTTTTATCTGCATTAATATAAGAACAAATGGCATTATATATTCCTCATACTTTAGTTACATTTGAAAAGAAATATTAATTTTATTTACAATGCAAACAAAATTTAAGTGGCTATAAGCTATGTTTATAAAAAATTATAACACTAAATTAAAATTTTATAAAAAAGATTAATAATTTTCATTTTATATATATTGAATACAATTTTAAAGTTATATGGCTTTTTTGTACACTGGCGAGAAAAATTAAAGGAACAGCCATAAAAAGGTGCTTTATATAAATTCTATTACGGGAACTACAATGGAAGGTGAATGGTTGGTAACTCAATGTCAACGTTATCACGTAGTCTAATGGAATTAACTTTTGCTAGAGAAAAATATGCAAATTTCTTTCGGAACGTTTGAAAAGGAGTGCACGTGGGTGATTTGAAGTTTAATTTTATGGATTGTACGTGTAGTTATATAAAAGTTTCGCTTGTAGTAGGTGAAATATTACATCTAGAAGACATTTGACCAATGGTGAGAAATGGCGTGAGATTAGGGGAATGGACGTAGGACAGACACTGACAGGGTTTTTAAAGACTTAAAAATACCCAAAAGCGTCATTTCAAGACTCTCGAAACGGTTTAAAGACACTGGTAATGTGGAGAGACAACCAAGTCAAGGTGAAAAACATGCCAGAACAGACTCTAATGACCGTTATTTGGCAACGATTGCTAAAAGAAGCATGCAACTGATGTCAGTTCATATTACAAGCGAGTCCATTGCAGCAACAGGAACTCGACTATCCAGTATGAGTAACAGGCACGATACAAGAGGGCTGTAAGCAAGTAAACCCATGATTTATATTCCACTAACTACGGCGACGAAATGCGCCCTGTTAAAGTGGTGCAGAGATCATCGTCATTGGAGCCGAGTTCTCTTTACCGATGAATCCCGATATTGTTTGGAGAGTGATTCCAGACATATTACCATATGGAGGAAGAAAAACACACGCAATAAGGCTGCAAACATCGATGAAAGGCATCGATACAAAAGTCCTGGAATCATGGTATGGGCGGGCATCATTTTGAATGGCCGCAATGACCTATACAATTTTACCAGTGCATCTGTGAATGCTGAAATATACAGAGATGTTCTTGATCCTCATGTCAAGTTGTTCAGGGGTGCAATCGGTAATAACTTCCTCGTAATGGATGATAATGTGCGTCCTCATCGTGCTACACTAGTGACTGATTATCTTGAGGACGAAGGCATCCAGCGAATGGAGTGGCCTGCATATTCTCCAGATTTAAATCCGATAGAACATGTGTGGGATGCACTAGGACGCCGACTTGCATCTCGGCAACCCCCAACTAGCACTCTCCAGAAGCTTCGAAGCACTATTCATCTGGGATGCACTTTGTTACCACAAGCACTTCAGGATAATCTAATCCACAGTATGGAAAATCACTGTAAAACTTGCATTTTGGTTAGGGATGACCACATACTTTATTGATTTTTCCTGTGTCTCTAAAATGTTGCAACAGTACAATTTTTTACTCCCTCTTATATCACATATTCCTATATTTTTATGTAAATTTATTTTCTGCAGAAGTAGGCAGTTCTGCATTTTGAATGTATCTCAGACATGACAAAATAAAGATCTTGTGTAAGATTCATGTTTTTATCTGCAAAATTATTCAATTTCGATGAGTTTTTATAGTTGTTATATTTGTATAGTTGTATAGCTTGTATAGTTGTTGCCTTTATTTTTTCTCGCCAGTGTATAAATGTACCTAAAATAGGGAGGTTTCTTTATATTATTTGTCGATAGGTGGTGACCAAACGATATTTTCTTGGGACACAAATAAATGAAAATTGAAGCTTGCAGCTTAGCTGAGAGGCGAGACGAAAGTGCGACGGGAGCAATAAAACACGTGCAATTAAGTGCTTCGTCCCATGCGTTTTTCGGTGTGTGGGCTCAGTGAAGAAACAATAGGTTACAACCGCAGATTTGTCGCATGAGTCGCAGAAATGTCTCTTGTCTCCTTCGTGTGTGGCGCACCTGAAAGCAAAGTTACGTTACGGTGACTTTGCGACGTGCAACCTGCCGAGAATGGAATAATGCAGTGATGTCTGTCGAACAGCTTTTTCATGAATTCATCTGTCCATTATTAAAAATAGCATTCTGCAGCCAATTGAATATCGCATGATGCTTAGAAGGCATCTTTGAGTTCAAGAAATGTTGATGAACTATTAGGTTTCCTTTAATTTCAATTAATTTAAATGTAACCATCATAATTTACAAAATTCTGGCAAGGTAGAAATGAATGAAATAAGAGTATTCGTGTGAATTTTATATTTTTAAAATAACTTTTTTTTTACGACTGAATAAGAAAAAAAAATACATTTTCAGTAATCTGTATAACATTTTATGCTGATTACATTTTAGTCTCAAATATAACACGATGGATCGTTAGCATATTCCTTAAGATGTGATGACGATGATTTCAGATTACAATTGCAACTTTGACAACTTTTCGAAAGCGCCATCTAATGTCTTAACACTTTAATTCTCACAATGCATTGAATGGACAGTCGAAACTCTATTGTTGAACAGCTCAATTGTCCACCAATGTGGTTCTCGAACAAGAAATTTAAATGAAATTCGATTCGGTTCTCGAACAGTGAGGGTATCATCGCCAAATCTACCATATGAACAAATGTAACGAAAGCGAACGCATGGATTTTTTTTTACGCAAAACGCACATACATGAGGTTTAGCGATCGCAGCATAAACGAAATTCGTGTATTTTGTAATTCCTGTTCAGTGAGGTTACTCAATTCATTGATTTGTATTTCTTTTTTCTCTTTTTTATTTTTAGGTTTTCATAGTCACGAAGCGCGTATAACATGAGATATAGTGATTCCGGTGGAAATAAATTTCAGGCATTCTAAATTAAAAAACCGCGAGTTAATTGCTCCTAACGTCTAAGATTATGATAATGAAAACCTTCTACACATTCTGCCCAATCTCATGTCATCCAAAATTTCACCAATAAAGGTATGGATGCAATTTTTGTTACATTTTGTGAAAATGTTATAAAATTGTCATAGTCTTATAAACAGTTTGCATATTTTACTGTATTGTATTATGCAGTACATTGTTTGAAAGAGTTATAAATACAGGGTATAACTTGGGATATTGAAAGTAACTTAATCATATTTTTATTATTTTTAAGGAAAATTACTTTTCAAGTCTTGAACATGTCTGTGAAACGAATTGTGTTCGAGGACATATATATCACTGTAATTTCAAAAGATTGTTTCTTTTCAATTAATTCTAAAAACCTATTGATGTTTATTTTATTAATTTTGAAACACCGTGTTAATAAGTAATGTTATGTTAATAAATAATACTATAATAATGTATTTTCATAGCATTAAAAAACAACATGAAACAGAAAATAATTTTCATTAATGTAGAATTTCTTACATATTTGATGAGCTTCCGTCTAAAAGTAATTAATAAAGCAAACCATCAGAATCCAACTTCATTATGGGAAGTTATTTCCTTTGGTTTTTTTTTCTTTTTAAGTCTAGTCCAAGAAAAGGTGCTAATCTGTTCACATGAGTCTGAATGAATTCATTATTCATGAAAGTAGGAAGCAGCTCCTTTTGTTATCTTCCGGTTTCCTCATTCTCCAACAGTTCGGCTTATTAAGATGTCATGTCATTAGTGTAAAATTTATGAGAGTAAATGCACTGGATTTGAAATTCTATAATTCTAGAATATTGGAATGAAAATTACTCTTGCTGGTTGTTTCACTTTTTCAGTAAATCCCCTTCAATAAAGTACTTTTACAATTTAGAAAAAATTCAGCTTAATGCTTTTAAAAATTATCTTTTGAAATAAAGGGGAAAAAGTAAAGTCTGTTGAATACTATGCGTAAAAAACAATAAAATGAAAAATAAAAAACTGTGTAAAATTTAATATGCAGGGTTTTAAGGCTTGAAACAGTAGTCTCATATTCAGAATAAAATGAAAAAAGACAAAGTGAAGAACAACAACAGCTGTAACACACGTATTTACTAAAGGATCCTTTCTTATTTCAGAAGTAAACTATTGTTGTTTCTATTGCTATTTTCCCCTCTTTCTATTTATATAACAAAGGGTGTTATTCATAAGAGGATTTGTTAAGCCTCTGTCAGATTTATCCTTATTGCTATAGGAAAGATGCCTTCATGGAATACCTGAAATATCTATCTCGTACAAGACAAACTCTGAAACCTCACTTAATACCAGGGCTACACCGCGCTGGTATCGAACCCGTGAACATCAGCCTAGCTTCACATTTTGTGACTAGCATGCTAACAACTGGGCTGAATGGTCAGCATGGAGCTTTTACGGAATGGCTGTTTCATCCTGAAAATAGCAGATTTAAAAAGGATTTGAACGTGAAAGCTTTTTTCATGCAAGTTATGTGATCAACCCCTTCTCCTCCCAATCCTTGGCGGCAAGATCAGTTGTGAAAACTTCGGCTTCGAATTATTTTTGTCATGCATGTTCGTCACTGGACTTCTGCATTGGTCCTTTGTAGCATAAGTGCCTAGCTACTTTCTTATGAAGGTAGTCTATAATCGAGTGAGTTTTGAGTTTTACGTGCGTTCTAACAGTTGTGCGTTAATGGGCTATTTATCCAGTAATGTCTTTAACTTTCGCGTGCGGCTGGAATGTTTCTAAATCCCGTAACTGATTTTCATGGTCATTTTGTGCAATGATAAGATAATTAGTTAAATTTGGATGCTTTGATGCTATATATAATGCAGTAAGAGTTACATTCAATGGGTATTGTCGCATCTCACCTTGAGTAGTAACTGAGTCTAGATTCGAGCATAGTCGAGTTTTTCACGTGCTGTGTAGCTACCGAAGTTTTTGCGAGATTCAACACTCAAAAATAATACGCATACGAAACTGTGATGATACGAAACTGTGAACTCTGCATTGTTTCTCTCTTTCTGTGGGAATATAAAGAAAAATTCGAAAACAAAATATTCCAAAACATTTGCTATAATTAAAAAGTGAGTGCTAATATACTTATTTAGTTTACAATAAAAAATAAATTAAAAAAGTTAATCAACTTTTAATATTCAAAAGCCTATAGCCCTTTAATTAATGCCATGTAGCTGTAAAATGAACGTCTGAAAAACATTATATTGCATCTACTGATTTAACCGCAATTGGAATCAAAAATAGATTTTTAACGTACAGGAAGCATTTAATAAAGATAGCCTTTTATATGAGGAAAGGAAATAACATTTGAGGTTTTAGAATGAAAAGATATTTTAACGAGCAGAATATTAATTAATATATTAAAAATTAGGTTAGGAAGATAGTTAATAATTTTGAATAAAAATAATGTATAAATGATTCTATATCATATGCACACACAGCGTTCAGCACACAAGTTCAGTTTCCAGATTAATGAAAGAACAATTTTGTGAACAATTGTAGGATGTATTACATAAAAAAAAAACCTGTAATTTTTTTTTACTTAATAAAAAATGTTCAAGATTTGAAGACAGAAAAAAAAAATTAGAATTACTATTAGTATTTTCGTACTATTAGCCAATAATATGCGAGTCGTATATTATAACAATAACAGAGAAGTCGATTAACACAATTCGTTTTCTAGGAATATTTTATCAAATATTTGGACTAATAACATTGATTAGAAAAAATAATTGATCCAAATTTAATGAAAATAAACTATAGTGAACTAAGAAATCTAATGAATAATTTAGTTTGCTAGCTGATATCAGTGTATATCCGTCAACACTTTTCCGGTTTTTTAATTCGTTGCATAAAAATAAGGCTTTTAAATTTATATTTATTATTTTTTTCTTCAATGAAAACTGTAACTTCATATTATTTAAATAACAGAAGTCTTTTTTAATTTAGTAATATTGATGCAACGCGTGAGTTACGTTAAATCTGCAAAATGCTAATAAATCTACACTTTGAACAAAATTTTTTATATATATGCCATACGCTGAGATATGGGGAAAAAAATATTCATGTTTTATTCAAACAAGTTTGAAGAATGAATGATTTTTCTCAGTTAAAAATTCGATTTCAGCTCTTGCTTTAACACAAAACTTGGATATGCATTTATATCATTCTGGAAACAAATGCATAATGCTTAGTCGTAGAAAATAAGGCACAGATGTCGCAGACGCACCAAGGTTAGAGCAAATTTTATTTTTGCGCCATTTTGGCGAAAAAACTCAGTTTTCAAATACATTACATATCAGACCTAACCTGAGAAACGACATGTTGGTTTTATTTTATTATGAAACACACATAATTATATAATACAACATTTTTTTTTGTTATAAAACACACATATTTATTATATTATAACACACAATGTTTAATGTGTTATAAAACACACACATAGTCAAGAATACAACTCACTCAGTCATGAATACCAGAGCGCTTTGATTAATATGCATTATTTTGTCTACCGTCCAAAAGCACCGGGTTGCTAGTCAATGGCAAATAATCGCCATTTTGGAGACAAAAAGAAACCCCGGTGCGTCTTACGACATCTGTACCGAAAATAAACAAGTTGGAAATTGTACGTTAAACGTGACATAGGAGGTGCGTTCGTTTTATAACTAGTTTCACAATGCAAAAAAAAAAAAAAAAAATCATTATTATTTCATTGAAATGAATTATACCGTCTGCTATGAGCGAAATAAATATGCCTTTTCTTTTTCTTATTACGTATGTCACGTTTACAAATGCGAATTTCTTTTCTACACCAGACAGCGCTGCAAAATTCGCCATGGAGATCTTGCTTTGAGAATGATTATCTCCACGGTGTAATATTTTTATGACTCATAATGAACGAATCTCCTGCGTTTATTTACTTTAATGGATTGAGATATTCAGCTGTTAACTTAAACTCCACTGAAGTTATCCCAGAATCTATATATTTTTTAATGTAACTCATCTCTCAAGCAAACAATTTTTTGAACGATCTTTCTAAAAATGTAACTTTTATGCAATTTTATTCGAAAAAATAATTCTGAATAAAAATGGCCGCCTGGCATATGAAAAAAGAAGTGGTTTGCTCGTATTTGTTTTCCTCAGTCACATGACTTGCGCTTTTACTATATAGATTACGTATGATAGGATTTAATAGAATAAAGAAAAGTTTTATTAATATCTTTTTAAGTTTGATTCGATTTTCATAAAAATTGAAATGACAAAATTCTACAACGATAATATATATATTAAATTTCAAACCATTGGGTTAAGTAGTTATATACGGACGGACAGACAACCGGACGGACAAGACGACGACTATAGGTGCTACGTATATATATAATTACGAACGCACCTAAAAATGCCGTATTGGGATAAAAAGAAATCGCGAGAAAATAGATATAATTCAAATTACGTCTACTTGCAAATAGCAATGATAGTTTCAATTAAATAGATTTTACAATTTTTCCAAGTGAGTGAAACATTGCCCAGGCAGGAATTTGAACCAGGACCTTTGCTTAAGTGGTTCTGAAATGACCTGCGCTCAACAACAAGAAACTTTCTGACACAATTTATGTCTCAATTTCAAACGTAAGGGCATAAAATCGGCAGGCCTGATTGTTCAAGCGATTAGGAATCGAAATGTGTTTACCATATTTTGGTAAATAAATCACCTATCAAATTATAAGCGATTAGTGTCACGTAGCAACACATCCATTCGCGTACTGCGGCATCGGGAATTCCGTTCAAAACGTCGACTTTGACAGTATTTTCTGAAAAATCTTCTGCCTTTACAAAAAAAAAAAATAAATAAAATAAATAAATAAAATAAAACGTTATTTTTATTACAATGTTCCTGAATAATATCCCCTGCCAATTTCATGAGTTTCCAAACAAAAATTAATTAAAAAATATGTCATAAAGTAGCCAGTTTGGATTAGAGAACAGCCTTAAGCAGCCAACGTTCTTTCAACTAAGCTATTCTATAAAACTCGGGCAGACACATTTATCTTAGACAATCTTTTTGCGAAGACATCAGCTATAAGACCAGATATTTTTACCAAGAGGTCGTCTGAGTGAAATGTGTCCAACGGATTTATCCAGGATGGCTTAGTTGGAAGAGCGTTGGCAGCTCAATCTAAGTCCAGGGTCCGTATCTCGGCATGGATGCTCTTTCACTCAGCGGAAAAAAAATTATACCTCGTGTGATTTCTTTACCCGTCAGTGTAATTGTGTTAACCCTTTTAGGGGCAAGGTAGTTCTATTCGTAAAATGTTGAAATGATTGAATGACACCAGAATTTAGAAACACATTTATTTGAAAATAAGAAAAATCTTTCCTTTACGTAGTTAATAAAAGGGAATTTTTCATTTCAAAATTATGGTGTCAGTGTGCCATTTAGATATTAAAATTAAGTGGTCCAAAAATGAAGCACCGACCTTGAAGGGGTTAAATAAAGTGTTACATAAATCTGACAAATCAAAACATACGTACTACTTTCACTACGTTTTTTTTTCTTAAGATTTTCCAGCATAGTTAAAAAGTGTTTATGAATTCGGTTTGTCTGGCCATCTGTCAGACAGAAATAAGAACAAATTTAATTAATAAAAGAGAGATATATATATTTTAAATTCTTATTAAATAAAATATTCATGCATTTAAAGTTACTTTTATTAAAACAAGAATTAAATAATACAGTGTTAAGGATGCATGAAAGTGTATAAGTTTATTAGGGACAGTTTAGCTGCTATTTTTAAAAAAAATTCAACATATTTGAAAAGTGTTTATGAATTCCGTTTGTCTGACACTCTATCTCTCTCTCCGTGTTCTAACTCCCGTAAATATACTCGTATTGCCATATAATTGATATATGTTATTGATGTTTAGTATGGCATAATCGGTATTGAAAATGCAGCGTGTAGCATTTATAATTCATTTACAGAGACACTCAAAAGAATTCCGTTACATTATAGTCCAGGGGCAAAATTCATTTGCAATACATTTTAATGATGTCACTCCATTTAAAGCATATTGAAATTGATATGCATCATTATGGTGTACTACAACAAGCTTATTGTAGAATATTGTGTACATAGCAATTGATCTTGAATTTACAGGGACACACAATATAATTTTGTTACAGATAATTTTATCATGATAATTTCTGGAAGTGCGTTTCCAATTGTGGTATACGTTTTTGAATTTGTTCCATATTACATGGCGCGTGTAAATTTTATACATCATGTACAAGGCTGCACAAAGGAATTTGAGTAAATTTCCGTTTATTGACGGAAATTCCTGAAAAGCAATTTTCAACTGCGTTTCCTAATTGAACTAAATTTTAGCATATTATGCCATACATATAACAATCTGTAGATCAGAGCTTCACAAAAGGAATTAAATATTTTTAGGACTTTAAACGGTAATTACTGAAATTGGCTTTTGAAGTACGTTATGCATTTTCCTTTTTTTTTTTTTTTTTTTTTTTTTTTTTTTTTTTTTACGTTATTAAACGGGAAAGTTCTATTACAGCATTCTGGATATGTTGAAAAGGGTTCCATAATCTACGCTTAACGCATGATTTTTCTTTCTTGATTATTAGCTGAATTTAAAATGCTACATAAATAATAAATAAGTGAATTGTGACTTAATTTGCTACATGGATTAAATAATAAAAAGAAGATAAATTACAATTCCGAGCATGTCTTAATGCCACGTATCTTTTAACCATTTAACTTGATATTAATATTTCTTTTCGTTGACAGTTTAATTTAGACTCAAAGTGCGGCATCTTATGATTAGCTTTTTTCCTGTTTATTTGCTCTGCACAACCAATTGCGGACTGGGATAATTCTGGCATTAGTTACTTTACATGATTCTGGTAAACAAATTTTCATTGTGAGATACACTTTTAGAAAGTTGAAATTTATTTCTTGAAATTTATTTAGAAAATTCTTAAAAAGTCACTAAGCTGAGCTATGCATTTAATTTTTATTCTTATTATTCGATGATATAAAAACAGACATTATGCGATATTTAGAAGTGATGTATGTGCGATAAATATAGCAATCGTTTCTTTGGCAGCCAGACAAAAGTGGACTACAATTTTCTGACGACAAAAAAAGACCACAGTGAAACAAATAGGAATATAGTTTTTATCTTAACATCCGTTTATTTTGATGAAATTCCTAGAATGTTACGGAATTGTTTGAACACATATTTTTGTTTTTCAGTTTTATTTTTCCTTTGCTTAGCTTTTTGTTAACAATAAATTTCTTTCAAAACGGTAATATAGAGACAAATCTACAAATAGGGTATACTTTAAAAGCCATTGACAATCTTTACAAATTTATAATTAATGTAATTAATTATTAATATATAATTATATATAATATATAATTAATTATAATTTATATAATTTATATAGTTTATAATAATATAATTGAGCTTTGCAAAGCTCAAAATTATGCATTTCAATTATATTCCTTTACACGATCTTTAAAATATGTCATATGTCTTATTTACAGTTCTCAGTTTAGGATTGTGAAATATTTTACATAGCTATTACAGCAACATCATTATAAACCGTATATAATGTCTCTCCCAAGTTATTGTACATCAATGCGTTAATTTATTTGCGCGTTTAACACAATAATTAATGTAAAACTTAAATCCAAAAATTACAAAATTCTCATTTTAAATCTATTGTAATAAACTTACAACTCAAGTGTCAGTCGCAGTTCTAACAACACCTTGAAACTTTTTTAGTATATGACCTGTTATCACTTTTTTTGCGATTTAAAATTACGAAAAAACATCATTTTGATAAATTTGTGTGAATCCTATGTCTAAATTTTTAAGAACGTATTAAAATCATATCCATTTTAAAGAAAAAGTAATGAGAAAATCTTTATTATGTCAATAAAAATAATTTATATATATTTTTTAAGGAAAAAAAAGACGAAACATTTAGCTACTTTTTAGTTAACTACCACAATCTAACGCCAAAAGTAAACTTTAGCGTGAAAAATAAACAGAAGAAGAAATCATGGAAAGTTTATTAAAAAACGTTTTCCGCTATCTTTATAAGAAATCAGATAAATTCTAAAGGGAAAAAGGGGGATTTTTTCATGTTGAATTTTATGCACTTGACCCGTTTGTTTCCCTTTTTCAGTATGTGTATTAAGAAAATAATTAATTTTCTAACTTAAACATATATTTTTCCCTTTTCATAATTGCTGCAAAGATTTAACCTAATCCTTAAACAATCAATTGAACATTTAAATGTATTTCTAAAATTAATACTTTAATGAATTTCAATATTATAATGTATTTCTCAAAATTCATATTTTACAGTTTCAAAATAGTAAACAAAGCGATTGAAAATAAGCTTTTATCGCTTTAATTTATGTGTATATAATTTTAATCAACTCCATGACATGAAATTTTTGTAGGGCGAGAAAAGCACAAATGTACATCTTTCTACCCCAAAACAATATTCTCAGCCTCTAGAAATGCAAACTAAATTATTCCTTCTATTATACATGCGTGTGATGCTGTGTCGAACTTATGCAGCAAAAATTCATTACATTTTGCAAGAATGTTAAGTTCAGGTTAGAGCAAAGAGAAATCGAGCATTTAGATTTCATAAATTACCAACAACACGTTTTTACATTTCTATTTTCCGAGACGAATAAAACAAAATCCAAAGCATTCCAACTTCCCTATGAAAAGTTTTTGTTTTCTCCTTTTGTAGACCTGCGCATATTTTGAAGCCTTTTTATTATTTTCTTTAGATTTCTCTTTTTTTACACATAGAAAATATTCGCATTACTCTGCTAAAGACATATATATCTTCAGTTACAAAGTTTCAGATCATTATCTGTATTATTATCTGTATTATTATATCTAGACCTGGGCTTCCCGGGTTACTGTATACATACTGGCTTGTGTACAGAACATAAATCAAAATTATTTTTTAGGTTGAGTGCTTTAGGAATCGTCCAATTCCAAACACTTCGTTTATATATATATATATATATATATTACAAATATTCTCATCACGATAACGTTTTTAAATACTGAACCAATTCAAACAGATTTGGGATAGTGCATTGATCGTGCCAGCACCTTCGGAGAGTTAATCAAGTATGGAGCTCTTACATCTTTTGTAGGGGTGCCCAGAAGTTTTGTATGGCATTCATTGAATGGTTTGTGTTATATTACAGCCTATGTACCATTTCTTTAAACTATGATTTAAAAAATTATAATATAGAATTTTATAATATAAAAATTTATAATATAGTATTTTTAATAATATATATAGTTGTATCATATAATTTGGCAAGCCTAACTTAAAATTCCCTTGGAAATTTAATTATATTGTATGCTCCTTAAAATAATAAAAAATATTAATAAAATCAAAATTATTCTTCCAACTGAAACAGAAGGACTTGTTTTAAATTGAAAACTCAGATAGATATTTTTACATATAATATACATATTTTTTTATTACCTACCAATAACCAAAAATCTTTTCTGTATCAAAAATATGAATTTTGTATTCAAGCAAAATTATTAAAAGCAATTCTTTCATGTTAGCCGCATGCCAGATTAACAGCCGAACAAATCGCTAAAAGATTTGCTACTTACAGCAGCTTTTTTAATTTTGATTATTTCAGTGTTTAAGCACATATATCAATTACATAACTGTTAAATTTGCGTTTTATTTATATTATATCATATTATTTATTTTTTAAAGAATAAGTGTTAATTTCGTTATGTAGTAATATTAATCGGAAATAAATGCTGAGATATTTAAATTGTTTTAAGCACAAACGGATTAATCTTCCATAATGGAGAGGCACGCAATAGACATAGATTTTTTTAAAAATAAAAATCATGCTTGAAAACCATATTTTAAATACCATAAAAAATCAGTAAATTAAGATAGAGTTTTCAAACAAATTGCATTTGAAAGTACATATATTTTCTTACTTGTAATTTCTTATTCTTTCTGTAATCGTAAAAAAAAAAAAAAAAAAAAATTATTCGATACTTAGAAGTAATTTAATTTGAGAAAAAATGGAAATGGATTGTTTAAATTGTTGCCATCGTCAGTATGACGTCAGCGTTACTTACGGATACGTTTTTGCTTAACATAGATAGATATCCTTACGATTAAAATGGTTATGTTACAGTGATAATTATATGATAATAACTATTGTGAAATATATGTATTTCAGCAAAACTTGTATACATTATATAATTTTATAAAAAAAATATATAAATGAAAATTGATTTGAAATTACGAAATATTATTCAAGGTAATTTGATGCAATCTTTATCTTTAAGCTTTTACAGTACACTGCAAAAAAAATTGTTGATGCGCGGTAGCGTATTACTGCTTATTTTACTGTTTTTTACTGTTAATTTTACGGTATAATACTGGCAGCTGGGATGCCAATATTATACTGTAAAATCAAAATTTTTTTTTGTGGTGTATATGATTTCAATTGATTTCATGACAAGAAATTTTTCTTTGCTTTGTTAAGAAAACAGAATCCTATATCTGTTCAATCTTAAAACATTATTCTTAGCATCTGAAAAACCAAAGAATATTATCTCCTTTATTATGCATGCGTATGATGTTTTGTCAAACTTATTCAACAAAAATTCATTAAGTTTCTCAAGAATGCCCATTTTTTCTGCTTACAACGAAGAGAAATGCGGAATTTAGATTTCATTCATCACCTAAAATATTTTGATAATTCAATTCTCCGAGATGAATAAATGCAGCCAAAACAAATCTTGATTATAAATTTATCTTTTTACACATATCTGCTTGTTTTGTTGAAAATACACACACACACACACACACACACACACACACACACATATATATATATGTATATATATATTACATTTTTGTTGTTTTTACTTACCCATCATACGTAGCATAGGGTAAATCTTGTAATCTTTTTAAAAATCAAAAAAAAAAAAAATTGACGGATTTACACGTTTCAGACACTGGAGATTCCGAAAAACATATTTTTAGAAAAAAAATGCTGTCCGTCTGTCTGTGTGTCTCTAAACGCTCTATCTTCCGAAACAATTTAGATAGAGACTTGAAATTTGGTATATACTTAGTATGTTATAAGGAAAAGAAGCTTATTGAATTTCAGAAACCTCGATTATCTGTAACTATTTTTTTCGGACGCTCGAAATATTCGTTCTGATAAAAGGTACATAAAAATTTTCGAAATTGTTTATTTTAAGGAGTGAATATAAAAGAAAAGAAAATAACCTAAATTTTGCATAAAGAATGAAGTCGATCGTGTAATGAGTTGCCGAGATATTTGTAATCCTATTTACCACACTCTTCGATTTTTCATGACCCTGTATTTCATTCAAATTTCAATTCAAAGATATATTTTAATTGGAAATGAAACGCTTAATCCGACGCAGTAAACTGTTAGTTAATATGATTATCACTTTTGTAGTTATAAGGATGTTTCTTTTATGCAATTCAGTAATAGAGCATTTAAAGCGAAGCTAACGAGAAAGACAGGCTACCGTGGTGCATTCCACTTATCTTTTTTTACAGACCGCTAGAGTGACGTAAAGCTCTTTTCGTGCACCTGCATTGGTGGATTCGAGCATCACGTGACTCCCGCGGGCTGTAAAAAAAGATACGCGTAAAGCACCGCGGTAACCTTTTTTTTCGTTAGCCTTGATTTAAAGTTTATGCCGTCATCAAGCCAGGATTTTATTCGAATTGCATTGCATTTTATAAATAGTTTACAGAGGTTTTATTTTCATATTTTATACTTTGCATATCCGAGATGGGTAAGTATTACGGTGTCCCCCAATGACTAGTTTCTAGCATGTAACGGTATAATTCTAAATGTATATCAAAAGATACATAGTATGTTTAAAGAAAAATGCGCCATTCTATGTAGTTCTATAACTATAACTATTCTAGAACTATTTCCACATAGTTCTAAATGTGTAAAAAATAGTACTATTCTAAAATTTATAATTATAAATGTGTAAGATTCATATTATAAATCGTAATATTCTGAATGTGTAAAAAATCGCATTATTCTAGATTATAAAACCTAAATGTGTAAAAAATAGCATAATTCTAAATCGTACTAATGTGCAAAAGAAGCTTTAACTTCTTATTTTACACCTACATGATTTCAATATATGGAACTTCTCTAGGTTTTGTTAAGAAAACAAATTTACATCTGTTCTATATGAATAAATTTTCTTAAAATCTGGAAATGCAAAGTAAATTATCCCTATATTATGCATGCATATGACGCTTTGTCAGATGCTATGCAACAAATTTCATTAAGTTTCGTGACTATGTTCAATTTTCTGCTTACAGGAAAGAGAAATGTGAAATGTAAATTTCATAGATAAACCTGCAACGTGTTTTCACAATTCTATTCCCCAAGATGGATAAATCTAGTTCAAAGCTGTGAAACTTCGTTACGATTTTATTTTCTTCTTTTGCAAAGTTCTTCATCTTTTGTCAAATGTGTACATTTTGAAGAATTATTTCCTTCTGATTTCATTTTTTTTCTATCACACAGCCTAGGTATATTAAATCGCATTATTTTAAATCGTACAGTTCTAAACATAACAAAAAGTCTTAACATAAATCGAATATTTCTAAATATGTGAAAAAATCGTATAATTTTATGAGGTATAGTTCTAAATGTGTACAACATCTTACTATTTAAAACCGTATAATTCTAAATGAGGAAAACATTCGTAATAAGTGAATGTGAAAAATATTGTATAATTCTAAATATGTAAAAAAATCGTGCAATTCTAAATTTTGTAGTTCTAAATGTGTAAAAGTTGCATAAAACTAAACCATAACTGAAAAAGTGTAAAAAATTGTATATCTCTATTCTAAATATATAAAATCAGCATTATTATTTCACATATACATGTTTTCAACTAATTCAATGACATAAAATTTCTAAAGCCTTGCTAGAGAAAACAAAAAAAATACATATGTTCTATCTGAAAATAATATTAATATTAGCATCTGAAAATGGAAACTAAATTATCCTATGGATACGAACTATGCTTTGCCGCACTTGTGCAACAAAAATCAGTAAGGTTAGTAAGAATGTTATAATTTCTGCTTACAACAAAGAGAAATGCGGAATTCAAATTTCATACATTACTTACTATGTGTTTTTGCAATTCCATTCTTTCGAGATGAATAAATCTAGTCCAAAGCAGTCACAAACTCTTTATGTTTTTATTTTTTCTTTTGCAAACTTCTCCTTTATTCGTCAAAAAGGACTTTTTATTATTTTCCTTTCATTTCACTTATTTTTCTAACATATAACCGTATAATTCTAAATGTGTAAAAAGCCGCATACTTATAAATGGTATAGTTCGATATGAGTAAAAGCATCGTGTAGTTTCTAAATGTGGAAAAGTATCGTATAGTTTCTAAATTTGAAAAAAAATATATAGTTTTAAATGTTTAAAAGTATCGTATATTTTCTAAATTTGTAAAAGAAATTGTATAGTTCTAAATGTTTAAAAGTATCGTATAGTTCTAAATTGAGTAAAAGTATTGTATAGTTTTAAATGTGTTAAAGTACCTTCAGTTCTAAATTGAGTAAAAGTATCGTATAGTTCTAAATGTGTAAAAGTATCGTATAGTTCTAAATGTGTAAAAGTACCGTATAGTACTCAATGTGCAAAAGTATGGTATTGTTGTAAATGTGTAGAAGAATCTTATAATTCCATACCGTAAAAATTAAATGCGAAAATGTCTATTTTAAATCATACGGGTGTAATTCTATTTGCATAAAATATCGTATTATTCTAAATCGTATAGTTAATTTGGAAAATATTGTTTAATTCTAAATTGCATAGCTCCAAATGTGTAAAAAACCGTATAAATTTAAAAGATTAACTATAATGTGTAAAAAATCGTATAATTCTAAAAGTTATAACTTTAAATGTATAAAAAATTGTATAACTCTAAATCGTAAAATTCACAAATGTGTAAAATTAGCTTTATCCTTTTATTTTACACGTATATATTTTCAACTTATTTCCTGATTAAAAAAAAAATATATCTAGGTTAAAATAATTCTCTAAAACTCGTATATTTCTAAATCGCATATAGTACCATATAGTTAAAAAATCGTATAATTTTAAATTTGGAAAAAAAAAATAAAATCTGAGAATTCTAAATTATATAACTCTAAATGTGCAAAAAAAAACGTATACTTTTAAGCAGTATACTTCTAAACGTACTTAAAACCACCTCACTTTAAATCGTATAATTCTAAATGCATAAAAAATCGTATAATTCTAAATACATAAAAAATCGTACCATTCTAAATGTTTGAGCAATCATATAATTCTAAACTGTGTAATTTAAAATTTATAAAACAAGCCGTATACCATACGTTTTCATGCCATACATATTATCAATTAATTCGGTGATATGAAATTTCTGTAGAGATTTTGCAAGAAAACAGAATTCTACACGAAAATATTGTTGGAGTATGGAAATTCAAACTGAATTATTCCTTTATTATGTATGCACGTATAATGCTTTGTAGAAATATTGCAACAAAATTCATTATGTTTCGTGAGAATGCCTAATTTTCTGCTTACAGCGAAGAGAAATGCGGAATTTAAATTTTATATTTCAACCTGCAACGTGTGTTTACTATTTCATTCTTCGAATTGAATAAATCTAGCCGAAGCAATGGAACTTGAATATGATTTTCTTTTATCTTTTTTGCAGACTTCGCCTTGTTTCGTTAAAAATACACATTTTCAAGACTTTTTCTTTTCTTTTCTTTTCATTTCTCATGTTTTTCCATTAGAATACAACCGTATTACTCTTGACCATCTCTTTAAATATGAAGTCTTGAACTTCTCGACGTTTGTAGATGTCTATATTATTTTAATTTTACAAAAGCTAGTAAGAAGGCTTTGGAGAGTACCGTTAGATCATACGTTTGCACTAATCTAAACTAATATTATAAAGAAGTAACTTTTTTTGTGTGTTTGTGTAGTTGTTTGTAAGAGTAATCTCTGGAACTACCAAGCCGATTTCAAAATTAATGGTGGTGAAATGCTGGTGCTTCAACATAGTTTACATTTCATGTCGGTACAAAAAAAAAAAATAATAACCCGAGGGGGTGCGAGAACAAAAATCGCTCTAAAATTGCGATTTATGTGATGTTGTTTGGGTAAACTTGAAATTCTGCGTGGTTGTTAGTTTTAAGATGGAAATATTTTCTATGAACGGTTTCTGAAAAGTTCACATTTTAAAAGGGTGAAATGAGCAGAAAACGTTCTAAAAACGTTCAAAATTACGTTTTATTTGGAACTGTTTAAGCTAGAAACTTGAAATTTGACATGGCGGTTAGTTTTAAAATGTAAATACCTGCACAGAATAGATTAAAAAAACTTGAGATGTAAAAGGGTGCAGGACCAAAAATCGTTCTAAAATTGCAATTTTGCTTACCTTCTTGGTGCTAACAACTTGAAATTTGACAGTTACTTTTAAGATGTGAATGTTCCCAAAGTACGGTTTCTAAAAACATTCGAAATTTAAAAGGGTGAAATGAGCAGAAAATGTTCTAAAAACGTTTTATATTACGATTAATTTGGATCTGTTAAGTCTAGAAACTTGACATGACTGTTACTTTTAAGACGTAAATACTTGCAACAGAACAATTAAAAAAAATCGAAATGTAAAAGGGTGCAGGAATAAAAATCGTTCTAAAATTGCAAATTTTTTTTTCCTTTTGGTGCTAACAACGTGAAATTTGACAGTTACTTTTAATGTATAAATTTTCACACAGAACGGTTTCTAAAACATTCGAAATTTGATAGAGTGAAATAAGCGAAAAATGTTCTAAAAATGTTTTATATTACGAATAATTTGGATATATTAGGTCTAGAAACTTGACATGACTGTTACTTTTAAGACGTAAATATTCGCAACAGAATAATTAAAAAAAAAATCGAGATGGAAAAGGGTGCAGGAACAAAAAAGTTCTAAAATTGCGATTTCTGTGATACTGCAAGGGCTGAAAATTTTCAAGGTAGTTACTTGTAAGATGTAAATGAATGTCTCTCTATGAATAGTTTCTAAAAAATTCGAAATTTGAAAGAGTGAAATGAACGGAAAATGTTCTAAAATTTTTTTGCATTACGATTAATTTGGAACTGTTAAGCCTAGTAACTTGACATAACTGTTACTTTTACGACGTAAATACTCGCAACACAACAATTTCTAAAAAAACAAAACGAGATGAAAAAAGGTGCAGGAACAAACAAACATTCTAAAATTGCGATTTCTGTGATACTGCAGGGCTAAAAACTTGAAACTTTGCATGGTGGTTACTTCTAAGATGTAAATGAATGACTCTTTGTGAATGGTTTTTAAAAAATTTAAAATTTCAAAAGGTGAAAGGAGCGTAAAACATTCTAAAAACATTCTAAATTACGATTTACTTGGAATTGTTAGGGCTAAAAACTTGAAATGTAGTGTAATAAAACTAGATTTATTTTTCCCTTAAGCTATCGAAAGACCTCATGTCACTTAAATGCAACACAACGACTTTCCACGCAGATAGTATAACAATAAAGATTAAAGAGTAATTAAAAATAATTAAATGTAA
Source organism: Maratus michaelseni (assembly GCA_963931845.1). Lineage (NCBI taxonomy): Eukaryota > Metazoa > Arthropoda > Arachnida > Araneae > Salticidae > Maratus > Maratus michaelseni. Next base: position 252,981,263 of record OZ007594.1, read on the forward strand.
AAAAAAAATTAAAGAAAAACATACTTTCATTAAAATTTACAAAAAAGTCAACTTATATAATAAAGCACAAATGTGTGCGTCGCTCAATGCTGGCGTCATAATGAGATGATGCGGGCAACAATGGAGTGAAAATAGATGAATGTTGCTACAATGGAGCTATTTTTTCAATTAAAAAATCGTAACGTTATTTCTATGGGGAAAATGAAAGTTTTGGGCCTACGTTGACCCCCACCCCTTAGGGATAGATTTTTTTTAAAATAGTATCCAATTCACGTATTGCCCTTAGGAATACATATATATTCCAAATTTCAAAGCTATGCGTCAACAGGAAGTGGGTGAAAAATTAGTCACAAGATTTGACTGCCACATACATACAGGAATGTAAGTTAAAAGAAAGTATGTAATAAAAAACTTCTAATTTTAAAATAGAAATTAAATTTAACATCAACATGCTAAAAAAATAAAACTGCGTCAGGAATCCGCAGAATGATTGGCAATAGAAAAGTGAAATTCCTTCATTGGAAGTATTCTGAATACAATTTAACGAATTTTTTTATCAGCTTCATATTTTGTAGCTTTCGTGACATAGAGAGGTTTATTCTTCTAAAGCATGCAACTTTTCTTTCTCCTGTGTGGCTTCAAGATATGTTATAATTTGACAACTCAAGTAAATTTTATCCAGCTTTTTAAAGTTTTTTATAGCCAAAATCCAGTCAATTTGTACATTACATTATCTCAACACATTGTTCGAAATCAGTATATTCAACATTAACACACAGCTTTCGGCGTCAAATGACACTTTTTCAAAATTTTGATTTATGGTTATTTTATTTGTAATTTTTAAAATGAAACATTCACAAATCATTTTTAAACACGGTATGGTTATTTTCATACTTATCAGCTTTAAAAATTTAAAATAAAACGAACATAATTAAAATAATAAAAATGTAATTTGACACCGGCAGAAATAACGGTAAAAAGAAAAAAAACACTTTTACTGGCATAAAATCAACTCGAAATAGCATATTCCTGTTTTCAAAGTTTCATTTTATTTTTCACGAATTCAGAAACTTCTTCTTTAGAGAAAAAGTAATACAAATACTTACTTTTTAGATTGTTTGCATTTTCATTACAGTAGATAAGTGAAACCAACTAATGAATTCTTATCCACATGTATTTTTTTTGTTTCTTTTTTTAAAACTTTCAACAATAGTTGAAAAGTGTTTGTGATTTCGGTTTGTCTTGTCATTTGCCTATTTGTCTGTTCATGCTTCAATTCTTCTAAATATACTTAGATTTACACGACGTTTATATATTTATTGAGGTTTATTATAGCATGTTTCCTATTGAAAAATAAATATGTAGCTGCTATAGTTCGTTTACAGGGACACACAAAAGAATACTGTTATAGTACGGTCTATGGAGAAAATCGTTTGCACATTTTAATGATGTTACGATACACCAGACCACGGCCAAACTCAATTTTCCCCCTTATAACGGCCTTCACAATCACAAATTAGTTTCGGAATCGTTAAAGAGTTACTTTAGCTGGTAGATGGCGTGAATATCCACCATAAATAACTCTTATTAAAGGCTACTTTTATACATAAAAATACAAAAACTTTTCAATATACGCGTTGTAAAAGGTATATATAACATATGTATATTTTGCCTCGGCGTTTTTTTTTTTTTTTACTACAAACAGGAATAACTAAAAGATTTAGAGATAAAATAAATAAATACAATGCTTTAAGCAATTAAAAATAGTTTAAATAACACGCTATTATAAAATGTAAAACAAATATTATAAGTAAATATCTATATTTATATGCATTTAAATTCTTGATTATTTGAAACATAGAAAATTCTGAGCTTAAAATACACAGTAAAACATTAAAAATAATGATATTTACTAGTTTCAGAATAGTAAGAAAATTAAGCAAAACTTTAAAAAAAATATCAGTCTACTCAGATGAGGATAACTTTTCAGAACAGTAATTATTTTTTCGCCATACTTTGAATAGCAAATATAGGTACATAAAGTTGATTGCGGACAACTTTCGATATTTTTAAATATTACAGGTACTCAGGATGAAGTGTACAGGTAAGTAGAAAAAATAATAATAATTACAGATTTCTATTATGTTTAGAAAATATAAAAAACAGGGACCCACAAACAACTTTCACTGCATTATGATCAATAGGAAAAAGTTGTTTGGGGTGTATTTCAATCACGTTACACTACTCACGCTTAATAAAACTGATATGCACCGTTGAGGTGCATTAAAACATGCTTTCTTTAGATTATGGAGTATTCAGCATTTATCGTTCATTTACGTTTACAGTGACACATAAAATAATTCGGTTACAGTTCAGAATATCAGCAATTATTGCTGATATGTGTTTTCAGCTGAGTTACGCAATTCTAAATTTTACAACTTAGAGTATTACGTGGTGTGTGTAGATTCTATAGATCATATACAAGAGCACTACAACACAATTCGTAAGCATTGCCGTCGGTGGACGTGCATTGCCTAAAGTACTTTTTCAACTGTTTTGTGAATTTTCCAGCTGAACTGTATTTTAGTGTAATAAGGCATGCTTATAGAAAAGAAAATAAATTCATATACAGGATCATGCAAAATAAAATTGATACATTGTCACTATGGATGAAAATTTCTAGAAATGCGTTTTTATTTGTGTAATGCGTTTTCTAGTTCAGTTAAGTTTTATTATATTATGTGATAAGCATGCATTCTGTAAATAAAGGTTTACTCAAAAGAATTCGAATTAACGTCTATAAACGGAATTTACTAAAGGATCACTTTCAACTCTTTTATGCGTTTTTCAGCTCAACCAAATTTTATTATATGACATGGTGTTAGTATAGTATAGTATAAAGGAGTTCATGTGCTAAACAAAAGGACATAAATATATTATCATCTATGTATGGTAGTTCCCAGAAATCACTTTTAGTTGCTTTATGCGTTTCCCAACTGATTTAAAATCTAACTTTTCTTTGTGTTATGTATAAAAACATATAAATCATATTCAGTGTCGAACAAACGTATTTTAATAAATTACTGGCTATGGACAGCAATTGGTGGCAATGGATTTGTAACTCCGTTGGGTGTCTTTTAAGTTCTTTATTTAGATATTTCATTAAATTGTATAAAAAATAAATTTATTTAGACTATTCTCTTAGTGTTGGAAAGTGTTTCTTACTCTATGCCGGATGTATGATTTTTCGTTCTTGTTTTTTATAATTCTTGAATTCTGGAAAAGCTCCATTTTTGGCAAGTTTATTTTCTGAAATGAACCAGAATAATTTGATTAGAGAAGAGATTTCTCATTGTTCGCTTAAGGTTTTGCTTTTCCTCCAGCAGCTTGGTTTATTGTTCATATGTCACGTCTTTACCTCCGTAATTTATTAAGGTAATCACTGACGCAATGGAGAAAGAAGGATTTAGGGGTCTCTTTCAGTACTAAGAGACTGTTAAATACTTTATACCCTGTTATACTATATAAATCTTTTGAGATATTTTCCGTATTTGTATTAGAAAGAATACGAAACATATACAAACAGAAGAAAAGAAAAGCAGAAATAATCGGAATAAATATCTAATACATATGGAATAAGGCACGGAATGCTAACAAAAACAGTCTTTCTCAAAATGGTTTTTATTTCTTGCGCGCACTGTAAAAATAATTCATTTGCAGACAGAGTATTTATTTTTCACAAGTGAAATATGTATGCATAAATAATGTATCATTAACATTTATATATACATATAATGTATAATTATGATTAACATTTATATGTATGTATAAAAAATATGTACGTATGTATAAAATGATTATTCCTAAAACCTCTATCAACTATTTTGTTAATTAAACGATGTAAAATTTATTTTATGAGATTACAATGTGTTTTTAAATGGGATAGTTATTATTATTTAAACATATATCCTTCTGCCACTAAAATATTTTTATATAAACTAATAAAATTTAGTGTAAATTTATACCTAATACATTTACATTAATGAAAACCAAAAATTGAAACTAAAAATTAGTTTTACTGGTTGTAAGGCTGCGTGCGACAGTTTGTTTTAGTTATTTTTTCAAATATATGCTGAATATTTTTAGTGTATTTAATAAAGATTTTATTCATTGATATTAAAATTAATAATGTAATATATTAATTAGTCCTTAAAAATAATACTGAAGAGTTGGCTTTAATTGAGTACTCAAAACTTGATTTTTTTTTCGTAAATTTTTGTATAAAAAATGATGAATCTCCTTCAGTAAAAACTCAATGTTATTAAATAAAAATGTAAAAACAGTTAAAACTTTTTTAAAAAGTCATAATAATGCTTAAAAAGTAGCTTAATTAAAAGATTCAAGGTTGATATGCAATGGAAATTCTCTTCATTACACAATATAAATTCCACTCGCTTTACTGATATATTAGATGAACTTTGAAAAGGAAACGCGAGAATAATTATCATAACAATAAAGAAGTCATTTTCATATATTCGAATTCTCCAATGTTTCCTCTTGAAATCGTTATAATCAACTTCAATGAATGAACCCAAGGCGTTTGAATTTCCTCTAATGTGCTATTTCTGACTTCCCTAATTCGTTCTTTCACTTCAATTTTTAGAGAGCTCTCTCTCATACGGCCAGAGGAACCTAAATGACATTTTTACACGTTGATGGTAACGAGGACTTTTATTGCTTGCTGTATTTTTCAAAACTGTTTATTTAAAAGTTACGTAATCAGTTTTAATATTTGAAAACATGAAGGTTTCGTAATTTCTGGGTGTGTTAAATTAATACTTTATTACTCGAACTTTTCTTCATAACTAAACAACTTACTGGATATATTAACACTTTATGATTAAAAATGCAATAATTACAAAAATACTTTTTAATTCACGAATTAAATATTTAAGACTGAAAAAAAGGTGCATTAAAAACGAAAATTAAAACACTTATGTTGCTATTTTTCTCGCAGCATTTAAATAATTTTACGTAAATACGTTAATGGACAATTAGCCGCACATGAAATAAAATTCATCTGATAAAACAGCTACAAACCTTCCTGCTTTTCAAGTCAAATAAACGTATTTAAAATCAAATATTTATTTTAGAAAATAAAACAAATAAGTAGTACATGAAAAAGACACATTTTATTAAACAAGTTTTCTGGTTTCGTTATTTTAGTTTAAAACCGAAATGTTTAACATAAAAGCAGGAAAACCTTCTCAATCTTTAATCAATAAGCTTATACAGAAAATTTAAGCATCGGTGTAAAATTCAATAATACTATATTGTATTGAATTTGTACTGAATGTTTAAATTATGATTTACGAAAATGTTTTTTCCTTATACTTTGAAATATATGACTGCGGAAAAAATATTTCAGTTTTTTGTGCATATAGAAAAAGAACATTCAAATAAAACTAAATTTAATTGAAAAACTAAATAAAATTCATAAATATTCAATCGCATTTAGTATCGAGTATATAAGTAATTTTTCAGAAACTATTATTCATAGACCATATAAGCACACGAAAATAATAAATTTAGAATGACTAGTAGATGTAGCACGTTGCAGTGTATATGATCACTATTCCATTAATCAATTCTGAATCTATATCCACTGTCTGCGCAACGTTTATAACCATAACATTTATAGGAATTATGAGAAATTCTTAATAATGATCTTTTTAGAGTATGAAATTAATTCTAGCCACACTCCTTCCAAAATATGGCTAATACTGGCATAATAAATGTTAAATTGTACTCGCTTTTGTAGATGTACTAGAGGTGCAACGAAGATAGAACAGTGAATATTAATATTATAAAAAACAAAGAATCCATTTTCAGATATTCGAATTCTTCAATGTTTCTTCTTGGAAACATTATAATCAACTTTAATGAATGAAACCAAGACGTTTGAACTTCCTCTAATGTGCTATTTTTGACTTCCCTGATTCGTACTTTTACTTCAATTTTTAAAGAGCTCTCATATGTTTAAATGGACTTGAATGACATTATTAAGCAATGACGGTAACGAGGGCTTTTATTACTCGCTCTATCTTTTAAAAGCTGCTTATTCAAAAGCTATGCAATCAGTTTTAATATGTAAAAGCGTAAGGGTTTCACAATTTAAAATGTGTTGCTTTAATGCTTTTCAACTGGAATTTTCCTTTATAACAGAATTATTTTATTCCTAAACTATTTTCTTATTTAAATTAAGGAAAATGTTCCAGATTAAATTCATTATAAATATGTCCAATAACCATTGAAATAAAGGAATTTTTTTAATATGTTTATAAAAATACCTCTGCAAGTTTTAGTAGATATGTTTAGTGCTCTAAACATTGTATTATGTACTAATATACACTATGCAATTGTACCATACAGATTTCAGTTTTATAGATTTTATATATTATTCATGCAACAATCGCCTTAGATGGCACGTTTTTGACTCATCTTAAAATCCTAGAAAAGCAGGATCCTCTCAAAATCCGAAGCTTCTTACTAATACTTCACTATATATAGCCATTACACAACCACAGTTACCTGATTAACATATCTTCGCAAAATACTAATGACAACTAAATTTAGGAAATCCTTTCACACTTTATGAAAGTTAAAAAAAGATAGAATAGGTTCCTCATTCAACCACAAATGTTAGCAACGCAACAACAAAAATTTCCAAAACTCATTAGACCACTACAGTACCTTTGCTAAAGTGTAACTAGGCATAATATCACAATGTCACAAGTCTTATGGGGCAAACCGCATTCCGATACGATAATTTGTTAACTTTTTATCAGATTTTAAAATGCAAACGGACTTCTTGGAATATTATTTTTCCTTTCACCACGAAAAAAAATTATTTTTTAAAAGTCTTATGGGGTAAACTGCCATCAGATATGACAATGTGTTACATTGGTATGGGTTTTTGAAACCTGGGCTTACTTATGAGTCCCTTTGAACTACTTTCTTTTTTGTTTTCACAAAAGACTCTTTGATAAGTCTTGTGGTCAAAATTAAAAAAAATACAGCAATTTGTTAATTTATTTTTGTTTATTAATTTTAAAATGTGAACAGAGTTATTGGACACCCTGTACATAAAAAAAACATAATAGTAAATTCTTTATTCTAAAGTCAGTAAAATATCATTGTAATTAAGCAAATTTTAATAGACTTCAGCACAATCAATACGATCAGACTGTTTCGTTTTATTTACGTACATGTTGATGATAAAATTTATCAAAGTTACCTTACGTGGAAATTCGTTGAAAGTTAGTCATCGACTGATAAAAGACAAATATATTTAATGATCAATAAAAATAAATAAACATAATTAGTCTGAGTATTATACATCCAAATAAATTATAAGTAATCATATACTCAACACATTTTAACCATAAACTCAACAAATTTAAGATTTTAACATGTCATATGGCTTGCTAGTTATTAGCTCAAGAACAGATTCAAACTCTAAAAAGGAAATGAAAAGTAAAAAGCTTTAATGCAATTTAATACTCGAATTCGATTAGCACTTTTACAAGTTTGAACCAAAATGTATAATAAATATTTGACAGTTTGGGCAGAATTACTTTTAAAAGCTGTCAGATGTTACTATAAGACGCCTTATTACAATTTTAAATATCAACCAAGTTTAGACGTCTTTCTGAAGATCCCAAAAGAAAAGATAATCTAGATTTACCACATTTAATAAGCGATACAACGTCTAGAAAATCGATCGAAAATGCCCCCTCTCTATTTCCCGTGACCCCTTTCGCTGCTCTTCGACAATAGGATTTGGAGATATAAATAAGTTAGTTTAATCCTAGACATTGAAGACAATGTGTGTCACCTATAAGGAGAATTCTGTCGCCTTTAATTTAGTTTGTGCAAGGAGATATTGTATTCGCTTTCGCTATTTTAAGCTCCAAAATACCTGAATTTTGGAACAGAATGCTAAATTTTTGTTATAAAATTGGATCTTTTTTTCGCTTTTTATTATCTTTTAATAGCCTCATCGTTTAACCCTTTAAAGTCGGTGGTATGTTATTTATACTACTTAATTTTAATTCCGAGCTGCCAAATGGAACGCAGAATTGTTTTAATAAAATTTTGCGTTTATAGTGCACGTGCAGAAAACAATTTATTTGTTTACAAATCGATTTGTTCGTATACATTCTGGTGCCATTGTATCATTTTAACATTTTAGCAAAATAATTACTTTCCCTCTGAAAGAGTTAAGTTAGCTGTTTTCCTCTAATGCCTCGTTGTAAAAAATGCTTTCAATTTTCATTTGTATGTAATCATTTTACAATTCTATTAATTACTAGACGTACTTTTTTTTCTTCTTGCCGGTCTGTAATTTATTTCTCAAGAAAATCATAATCCATACAAGTTTTCAGCACCGTCTTTATTCATGCATCAGCGGGACACAGTTTTGGGCCCCAACAATTTCGGGGGATCTCAGGTTAGAAGAAATTAACTATTACAATATGAAATTTAAGGTAATGTTACAGCCTAACTAAATTTTTCAAGAAGAAAAGGAATTTAGATCTACCCTATTTAATAAATTATATAGATTTTAGAAAATCGATCGAAAATGTCCTCTCTCTATTTCCTGTCAGCCAACTTCTATAATCTTCTACAGAGGATTTGGAGAGACAAATAAGTTAGTTTAATCCTAGATATTGCAAATACCGTGTAGCACATATAAGAAAAATTTTCTCGCTTTAATTTATTTTCTGAAGGAAGATTTGATAATTGATTTTACCCTTTTAGCTCCAAAATATATGAGTTTTGAAATAGGACATTGAAACTTTATTGGGAAATCGAATAATTTTCCCCCTTTTTTAATATTATCTTTATCGTTTAAATTCGCTATTTTTTCTTTATTGGCTCGATTTAAAATGTTTTTAATTTCTAGTTTAGGGCAAGTACAGTAAGATGACGAAGTAGTAAGATGAAAACTTAGTTTCCCGCCAGCCCTGTCATACGTAGCAGCATTTAGCCTGGTACACTAGAGATCTTTGTTAGAGATTCCTGTAACTAACTTACTATCAACAATTTGCTTCAGGGTAACTTGCGAGTAGTTGTGAGATGTTTCAAGTTCGATTTTGAAGTGCGTTGTTGTAATTTTTGGATCTCAATGTGCAAGAAATATTACACATCTATATAAGTTATTGCAATCCCTCACTAAAATATTCTCAAAATATAACTCAAAACATAAAAATCCATATACAATATAGGTTGCGTGCAATGAATGATATAATGATAAATTTGATTCAAACAAATATGACGGTGATGGGGCTAGATGACGAGTATGACAATGATATGGAAGATTAAGATTATGTCCGTAAAGCCTAGATTATGTGTGTGGAACAGGGCAAAGTTGAACTCTTGTTCCAATGCTTAATGTAGAAATCTTGGAATGAAGCTGATTGTCCTAGTTGAGAGTAGGTCAAACCAGGCATAGGCTCTGCGATATGATTTATTTATTTTTTATTTTAATTTTTAGGATTCCGTACTTAAAAAGTAAAAACGGAACCATTATAAGATCATTCCTGTGTCTGTCCACCTGTCTGTCACAGCCCTTTTTCTCGTAAACATATGGGACGTGGAAAGTTCAAACTTGGGAAAGGTATAAAAACTTTTTACCCACATATTTCAGATGGTTAGCCATTCACAAATATGTTTAGAAAAACCTTAGGGGGCTAATTAAGTTACTTAAAAAAGTTTCTTTTTGTATATCGTGTGGGATATCGTGTGAAAGATCCCGTAATATCGAACTCAAAAACATATTTGTTTTAATTTTAGGTATTATATATTCAGAGATATCGTCTAAAATGCACTGCAAAAATATGCCCCCCCTCCCACTCTCTATTTTGGAATCTACTGAAACTAAAATTATGAAAAAATTAGGTGTAGTACGAGTTTATTTAAACCTTACAGGGAAACTATGGCGGTTTTCCTAGGTAACATAGTTTTTGAGAAAACCACATTTTTCTGTTACACACAAACTTTACTTTTCAGGCGGTCAGCAAGGGAGTTGACGGGCGCTCGAGGTATCTATTGACGCAGAATCATCCAAGGATATTTGATAATGATTTTCGAGAACAATTGTCGGTAATTAGCCGAGATAATAATTAAGTTATTTGAAACTTTTATATAAATATATTGTGTAGGGTATCGTTCGAATGATCTCGTAACATCGAACTCAAAAACATATTTGTTTTAATTTTAGATATTATATATTCAGAGATATCGTCGAAAATGCACTGCAAAAATATGCCCCCCTCCCCCCCTCTATTTTGGAATCTATTGAAACTGAAATTATTAAAAAATTAGGGGTAGTAAGAGCTTATTTAAACCTTACAGGGAAACTATGGCGGTTTTCCTAGGTAACATAGTTTTTGAGAAAACCACATTTTTATGTTACACACAAACTGTACTTTTCAGGCGGTCAGCGAGGGAGTTGACGGGCGCTCCAGGTATCTATTGACGCAGAATCATCCAAGGATATTTGATAATGATTTTCGAGAACAATTGTCGGTAATTAGCCGAGATAGTAATTAAGTTATTTGAAACTTTTATATATATATATATATATCGTGTAGGGTGTCGTTCGAATGATCTCGTAACATCGAACTCAAAAATATATTTGTTTTAATTTTAGGTATATTTTGAGAGATATAGTCGAAAGTATACTGGAAAAATATATCTCCCCCACCCCTCCTATTTCTGAAAAATTATGAAAAAATTAGGGTTAGTAGGACTTTATCAATTAATAAATAGTAATTAATAAATGTAATGTACGGAACCCTTTGAGCGCAAGTTATATTCGTACTTGACCGATTTATTGTTTCACAAACTGTTTTGAATAAATTATGAATGTGTGTGAAATGTTGTAAAATATTTTGGATAAAATTTTATATGTACCTTGATAAATATTATTACCTAGAATAAATACTGTTATCTATTCGTCATATTACCCTCTTTGTGATGCAAGATGATAAATATGATTTTCCTTCGGAAAACTTTTCTTTTTTAAATCCATGAAAGGATGATGGAAACATTTCAAATATTTTCTATTAAAGAGAAATTTTGCCACATCAATTACATCTTTTTAAATCACTTATTGTGTTCAGAAAAAATCTTGGAAGCTCATCATCTTGTCAACTCTTATGTATAAATAATTATTCTAAATTTAAGGTACATATTTTTTTTTCTTAGTATCTGTTCGTAATTTTAATTTCAGAAAAAATCAGATTCTATACCAGTTTTATATGAATAAACATTAGTTTTCTTCTGTAGAATAAAAGCATGGAAATATACTGACTTGGTTAAAAAACTGAAACATATGTAAGATAGTAGGCTATAATATTTATCTGTTGAATATACTAATTGATTATTATTTTGTTTTTGTTGCATTTTTATAAATTAATCATTCTTATCAGTCATGCTTACTAATCATGCTTACAAGTGGAATTTTATTAAAATTCGTGTTGGAAAATGAAGCATAATCAAGTAATGGTTCACATTTTATTTAAAATTTTTGTATAGTCTGACGATAAAAGTTATCAAACTTTGTTTGTTTAAACCTTATATTAGCCATCAACTTACCAAAAGATAAATAAAATTAATGAGGCATAATAAATAAACATAATATCACTCTCGGTATACAGTATCAAGAGAAATTATAAGTGTATTAAATATTCAACGTCTTTATCCTAAAACGCAGCAAATTTTTTATTTTGAAGTATCATATAGCAAGATATAAGTTCAAGAAGATTCAAACTATAAAAAGGAAAGTAAATAAAAAAACATATTTTAATCCCTCTTAAGGCTCGAATTTAATTATCGCCTTTACAAGTCTACACCAAAACATATCATAAATATTTGACAGTTTTGGGAGAATTATTTATAAAAGCTGTTAGATGTTACAATAAGACGTCTCATTACAACCTTAAATATCAGCTAGGGTTAAATGTATTTTTAAAGTTTCTAAAAGAAAAGATAACTTAGATTTGCCAAACATAATAAGAGATACTGCGTCTAGAAAATCGAACGAAAATGCCCCTTCTATATTTCCTGTCAGCTCTTTTGCTGTTCTTCTACAAAAGGATTTAGGGAGATAAATAAGTTAGTTTAATCCCAGACATTGAATACACGATGTATAAGGAGAATTCTCTCGCCTTTAATTTAGTTTGTGAAGGGAGATACGATACTTGCTTTCGTTATTTTTAGTTCCAAAATAGCTGAACTTTGAACAGGATAGTGAAATTTTATTGGGAAATCGAATATTTTTTCGCTAGCGTTGTTTTTTTTCTCCTTTTTCTTTTCAACAACTATATCGTTTAAGTTGGCTATTTTTCTTTAATAGCTCATTGTAAAATGCTTGGAATTTTTGTTTGCAAAATAATAATTTGATATCATAACCTTATATATAACATGACAATGACAAAATCTTATTTTTCCGACAATCTAACTGGAATTTGATTTTCAGAAAATTAGACTATCTTTATCGTTTAAATTACCTACTTATAAATTTTCATTGTAAAATGCTTTTAATTCTTGCCCTTTTAAGGTATGTGTCTATCTTCTGGGCACTTTTTAAAAAATATATTAAATTTATATAAAACGCATGTGTTTATAGCTAAAACAGTGACTAAAACTATGAATTCATATTAAATTTTAATGAATTTTAATGAACGTTTGAAATTTAGGTAATAATTAGTTACATTTTAGTAAAAATTAACGCTCAAAAGGAAATATCTGCTCAAGTAATTTAATTAAGGTTAGAATTTTTGTGCGAAATAGTTTTGAGGAATTCATTTATTTATTTTTTAAATAAAGTGTATTAGTGTGAAATCTGAGATAATATTAAATTTTATTCCAGGGTCGTTATTACCCTAAAATTTTGTGAAGTCCGAATTAAGTCCGACCGTCATTTTTTATGGTCATTCAAGTTATATTATTAGAATATGCTTAGATGAATATTTTTTCCCTGTAAAATTGCTTGGAACATCGAGCATGTGGATTATGGCAAAAGCACTATTGGTCTAAATTGTAGTCGTTTGCCAAATTCAAAGTTTGATCCACTCTTAGGAAAATGTTACAGGCTTATAGGAAACCAAGAAACATTACATACGGCTTTATAAACACCAAATTCCTTTCTCTAGAAGACAAAAGACAATTTCTAGAATAAGAATTTAATCTAATTGATATAGAACAATACCTAATGAGAAAATTAGCTTCTACACATCAGTTGTTGCCAAAATGACCCATGCCCAAAACAAAATTTGCCTAGCTTATGGAGTGGATTTCAATTTAATTAGTGCGATTTTGGAAAAACCATTTGAAAAGCTGTGTCAAAACACACAAACTTCATCCAATGTCGTTACTTTGACCTCATTATATGTATATACTTAAATTTCAATTATTTCTCTTCCTTCAACATTTTGTTTTACGCCAAAGCATCAATATATGTCATCATTCACAGCAGAAAATAAACATTTCAATAATTTATAGATAAACAATTTACATATTAAATGTCTAACGATGCCTTAAAAAAACATCTTTGTCAGCTCAACACAAAATTCTGTGACATGCATATTTGTAGAAAAAAAAATAAAAAATTGTAAACGATCCACCAGAATAAGGTCTCGAAAAGCACTTTTAAAAAAGGTCATAACTTAAATTACAAAAATATAGAGAAGTTCTGATAACAGAAAGTATGTTGAAGAGAATATAAACAGATGAAGTAGCCACAACAAAGAAAGTACAAACTAGAAATAATATTTAATGAAAAAAGGCAGGTGGTAGCAAACAAGGATATGAAAAGATCTATTCCTTGTTTGTATAGTTTCTATGAATTTTTTAAGAGAAAATAAACAGTGGTTGGATTTACTCCAGTTTTTCTTCAAACTTTACTTTTTACTGGGCTAATTTCGAGAACCGTATTACATAATTAAAAAGTAAAGCACCTTTAAAAAATTTATAAGAAAGAAAAACAACAAGAAACAGCTTTATACGTTTGTTTAAAAGTCGGTATTTAATCATTTTAAAAAAATGCTAAAGTGGTCGGAATTACCCAACTTGACCCTATAATCTAGTGGACTATAATTGAATTTGTAGAATATCCTAATTCATTATTATTCTTTTTACTGATGCCTCTTCTAACTTTATTATGCTTTTAATAGTCGAATTTTACAAGACTTCTTTTGGAAAACGAAAACATAATCCGGTTATGTTTCGGATTTTATTTTATAATTTTGTACATTTTGAAGATCAAACTTTGTTAAATATGATTAAAAATTAGTCATCAACTTTAAAGACATAATTATATTTAATGAGGCATAATAAATAAACATAATTATTCTCAATAATCTGTATAAAAACGAATCACAAGTGTTTAACATCTTTTACTTTTAAACTCAACAAATTTATGGTTTTAACACTTCATATGACATATCTTAGGCTATCATACAGTAGAAAAAGTACAGTTGCAAACTCTTAAAAGAAAATGGAAAGAAAAAAAAACATATTTTAATGCAATTTAATGCTTGAACTCACTTATCCATTTTACATCTGCACCAGTGTTATAGTCGTAAAAAACCTAAAATGTATATTCTGTAGGCAAAGGGTATACGCACGAGAATATACACTATATTTTTATTTGAGAAACAAAGGGTATACGGTACTTCTTTTTTAAAAATCCAAAAGTGTTTATGGCAAATACACTGAAAAAAAAATGTTGATTTTACAGTATAATACTGGCATCCCAGCTGCCAGTATTATACCGTAAAATTAACAGTAATAAACAGAAAAATAAAAATAATCAGTAATACGCTACCGCGCATGCGGGGTGCCAGTATTATACTGTAAAATCAACAATTTTCTTTTGCAGTGTACCACCGTATTTCTTTCACTACAGCCCTAGCTTGTGCCAAAACATAACAGAAATATTTGACAGTTTCGGAAGAATAACTTTTAAAAGCTGTCGTATGTTACAATAACATACCTTAATACAATCATAAATATAAGATTAGAAGTATTTCTAAAGTTATCTAAAATACCCCCTCTCTATTTCCTATGAAACCTTTCGCTGTTTCTCTACAAAAGATTTGGCGAAAAATAAATTAGTTTAATCTTAGACATTGTATCTCACCTATAAAGGGAATTTTCACGCCTTTAATTTAGTTTGAAAAGGGAGATACGATATTCGCTTTTGCTATTTTTTGCCCCGAAATATCTAAATTTTGAAACAGGATAGTGTAGCTTCATTAGAAAAGCTATTATTTTTTCTTTTTCGCTTCTTTTTCAAATAATTTTATTGAACCAGCTGACCCATTAGCTGACCTACACGGGGTTGCCCGGGCCCATGATAATAGCCTTAAATGAGACCCAAATTTGTGTTATTTTATATCTTTAACTCAATTTTGTATGAATTTATATTTTTAATCACAAAATCACGGAAAAAAATACTGATAATTAGAGATAAAAGTGCTTGTAAGGAAACAGTTTCTTCTTTTTTCACGTAGGTCGAGTTTTATAAAAAAAAAATTGCTGTCCAAACCCTTTGAAATTTTTACTGGTTATAAATATAACTGTTTTACAGCTCGTGTAAAAATTTCGTGAAAAAATATTGTTATCTAGTTTTAAAAGAAATATGTTTTCTTCTCACTTTTATGTTTGTTTTTGCGTCGGCTCCTTTAACATACCAATAAAAATTGGTTCTCATCTTCCGAACTCTCTGAAATTTTAATCGGTTATAAATATAACTGTATTCAAGCTCTCTATAGAATTTCGTGAAAAAAATATCCATATTTAGTAGTGAAAACATGAGTCGAAGCAGAGCGACGACATGCCAAAACACCCCGCTTTTTCGCTTTTTTGTTTTTTTTTGCACATTTAATTATATTTTTGAATATTTCTACACTTCCGAATGTTTTGAAAATTTTGTAGGTGATGTAAATATGGTCTACCGAGATGCTCTAAAAAGGTTGTGTCGAAATATGAACGTTTAGTTACTTTTAGAGTAGAAAAAAGGTCATCTCTAAGAGGCGAGAAGTGACCTGCGTTCGCCGGTGTTTTTGAAATTGTTAAAATTAGTATTTTTTTTTAAATCGATTGCATCTTTAATTAAAAGGTTTCAGATTTAAATGCATATTTTTGGTTTGTCAGTATCTCTAAAATTGCGCCCTGGAGTGGCGTTGGAATAAGCGGGAAAACGACCCTTTTTGAATTTTTTTTCGAAAGGCTGAACAACGATATATTATCGAATTCATTGCGACATTTGAAACGTAAGAGTACGATCTTTCTAAATATGTCTTCCCATTTTAACTGTACCAAATGGTTTGATTGATGTAAGTCGATTTAAAACTACGAAATAATACAAAAAAACTGCTCGTTTGGTTCATCCATTTCCTCTCGACACATAAATCAGGTTCTGGGCATGCGCGAGTGCCGAAAGCCGGCTCGCAAAGAGATGAGATATTGGGGATTTTTTAATCATATTTTAGCTAATTATTAAAATATTAACATTCCGAGTCTCAGTTGCAACAGGGCAGATCTTGACTACCCTCACCTAAATTTTCAGACTTCTAGGTGCGCTAGATTTCGCTAGCCATCACACACACACACAGACACACCACAGCCAAACTTTTTATTAGTACGGTAAAGCCAGGAGAGACGACGCGGTCAGAGAGATTGCGCACATAGAGGTTCGGGGGGTAAGAGCAGAGTGAGCGCGCAGCGACTGCAGGTTGTTGTACAACACCAGTAGTGGAGTGTCTACTTGAAAGTGCACGTTGATTTTTTTGATATTTTGTTTTGTTTTCCACAAGTCCGTGCTTGAATTTTCATAGCTATTCGTCAGAATTTCTATACAATGTCAGTAGTACAAAATATTTTAAACTTAATCGATTTCTCATAAGCTACTAATCTAGACTAACAGTGTGAACACCAACGGTTCGTTTCAGTAGCGGCCATGTTTAAATAAAAGGCCGCGCAATCTCTCCTACCGAAATTGGAGAGTTTGCCCATCTGCTACTTAGGTGAGTTGGCGCATTGTTCCCGTTAGTTTCTATGCTAGGAGAGATTACACAGCTTATTAGTAAATTTGCATTAAAAAAATAAAAAATGAAAATGGACTAATTTTAAGTTAAACGTGTTATCAAGTAACTTAATGTTATTTTGTAATCTTATCTGGACTTGCTTTTTCTGATTCTTTATTTTTTTTTCTCTTTAATTAAAATTTTTTAATCATTTAAAAAATTATTTCCTTTTTCTGATTATTTAATCATTAGGTTGAAATATTCACTCCTAATACAATAATATTTGTTCACAAAAACCTTACAACAATGTCATTTAAGTGTAATTATTTTTGTTAACAATTTAATTGTAGTTATTATTAGTAACAATCTCTCCTACCTATGTGCGCAATCACACCAACCCTGTAAGGACAGATTGCGCAAAATAACTTTCTTTGTTTTATTACAACTGTTTTATTAAATTACAACATAACAACAAAATTGCATTGGAAATGCATAAAAAACAAATGAAGTAAAAATTTTGTGGGGAAAGAATTTGAACAACAAAGAACTATAACAATCCACACAAAGAACTATTATTTGATTGAAAAACTAAATATTTAATATTTGGAAATATGGAAAAAAAATATCCATATTTAGTAGTGAAAACATGAGTCGAAGCAGAGCGACGACATGCCAAAACACCCCGCTTTTTCGCTTTTTTGTTTTTTTGCACATTTAATTATATTTTTGAATATTTCTACACTTCCGAATGTTTTGAAAATTTTGTAGGTGATGTAAATATGGTCTACCGAGATGCTCTAAAAAGGTTGTGTTGAAATATGAACGTTTAGTTACTTTTAGAGTAGAAAAAAGATCATCTCTAAAAGGCGCGAAGTGACCTGCGTTCGCCGGTGTTTTTGAAATTACCTATAATCCTATGATCCTATAATCCTAATGATCACCTATAATCCGTTATTAACTATAACGGATTATAGGTGCTTGGATTGGATTCTACAACAATGTTTCTTCTAAATTTGAAAATATCTCTTGCCATTTTCTCGAAACAGTGTTTTTGAAAATCAAATTTATTTTAAGTTTTTACGTAACATATTGATACAACAATGACTGTACAATCTCAACCAAACTAGATCTTGTGTTTGGAGATATGTTTGAAGCATTGAAGGAAACTTATATAATTACATTTTATAAATAATATTTTGTTATTCGTGTAATATGAAGTCCCTATTTTGTTGGGGAAAAAAAGTCATCCGTGAGACCTTAATTTGACACATTTACAAATGAATGATCTCTCCATATATCAATATACTTTCTAACATCAAGAGTTCCATACACTTATCAGTTTACCAGTTCCAATCGAAACCATGGATCTCCAAACTAAATTACTCTCACCATTATGTTTCACGTATGGAAGCACATTTGAAGATAACAAAACAATATTTTAGTTTCTCCAAACTGGATGTTTGAAGCATTGAAGGAAACTTATATAATTGCATTTTATAAATATTCTTTTGTTATATGCACCATAAGGTAAAGCTAGGAGAGTCTGCGCACAATTCAAAAGAATAACAATAAAAAATCTAAATATTAATTTTTTGCTAAACTATCCTTGAATAATTTTTACTTCATTTGTTTTTAATGCATTCCCATTACTATTTTGTTGTTATGTTGCACTTTAATAGAACAGTTGTAATAAAACCAAAAAAGTTATTTTGCGCAATCTGTCCTTACCGGGTTGGTGTGATTGCGCACATAGGTAGGAGAGATTGTTAATAAACATAAGTACAATTAAATTGTTAACAATAATAATTACACTTAAATGACATTGTTGTAAAGTTTTTGTGAACAAATATTACTGTATTAGGAGTGAATATTTCAACCTAATGATTAAAGAACAAGAAAAAGGAAATAATTTTAAAAACGATTAAATTTTTGTAATTAAATGAAAAAAAATTTAAAGAATCAGAAAAAGCAAGTCCAGATAAGATTACAAAATAACATTAAGTTACTTGATAACACGTTTAACTTAAAATTAGTCCATTTTCATTTTTCTTTTTTTTTATGCAAATTTACCAATAAGCTGCGTAATCTCTCCTAGCATGGAAACGAATGGGAACAATGCGCCATCTCTCCTAAGTAGCAGATGCGCAAATTCTCCAATTTCGGTAGGAGAGATTCCGCGGACTTTTATTTAAATATGGCCGCTACTAAAACGAGCCGTTGATGTTCACATTGTTACTCTAGATTAGTAGTTTATGAGAAATCGTTTAAGTTTAAAATATTTTGAATTACTGACATTGTATAGAAATTCTGATGAATAGCTATGAAAATTCAAGCACGTACTTTGGGAAAACAAAACAAAATAGCAATGCTTTATCTTAGACGCTCAAAACAATTAACGTGCACTTTCAAGTAGACACTCCACTACTGCTATTGTACAATTACCTGGAGTCGCTGTGCGTTCCCTCTACTGCTTCCCCCCGAACCTCTATTTGCGAAATCTCTCCGACTGTGCCATCTCTCCTGGCTTTACCTTATATGTATGGAATTGTTGTTTTGTTGGAAAAAGAAGTCGTCTCCGAGACTTAAATTCGATACGTTTACAAAACAAATTATCTCTCTATATATATCACTATACGTTCTAGTAATCAAGAATTTTATCCAATTTTTATCGGCTTACTAGTTCCAATTCAAGCCATAGACTCCAAACCAAATTACTCATCATGTTTCACACATGGAATCACATTTGAAGATTGCAAAACAATGTTTTATTTTCTCTAAACTGGCTTTCTGTCATCGCAAGTGAATAAACAACATTTATTGTCGGAGGTGGATAATATTTTTTTCCAAAAATTTATCAAACAGATATCAATAAATTATTTTACAAACTTCACTCCTTTTTTGATGTAGTTTACTGATATACGATTTTTATCGGTACTTCTCCTTTTATAGCCTCATTTATGTTAATAATTTTTGCTACTTCAGGGTGTGACTTGATTACCAGAACGTAAAGTATTATCTTTAGCTAAGAGTTGACAAAGAGTTTGCTAATAAACACTTTTTTTCAGCAGATTTCTTTTTCCCAAAACGTTTCGGATGTCCCTTCTCAAAATAGATTTATGGCGTTTGAATTTCGATCTTTCCATGAATTGAATGTTTTCATTAATGTCGAAAATCTTAAAAGTATTCAATTTGAAGAATTCATAATTTGACGAATAAAAGGCATTTTTTTTCTTCTTCAATCAGCAACTTTTTCATGCATAATAAAAAACACCTTTTTTTCTTTTTATGCATGATATTCTTTTAATTTTTGAATGAAAACTCGTGAAAAATTATCGCATATCAATAAACACAGAAATAAAAATCAGACTTTCACCCAGTATTTCTCTTTCCTACTCATCTGACAACTATTAATAACTGCGTAAGTGCTGTTCAAATACTTCTCCCCCATACTAACTTACATATTTTGTATTTTAGACGTTACCATTAAAATTGCGTGTATGTTCTTTCTACAAACTGATTTGTGAGTGAAATACATTTATTTTTCTAGAATTCGCATTCAAAATTATAATAAATTACAAAATATCAAGAAAATTTATTTTGTTCAAATATTTTTTTCCTACCACTGTAAACAAAATGAAATTAAAAGTAAATAATAAAATACACAATATTTTCCTATAATAATTAAAATAAGATATTAGTATGCACTGTGTTTACTCATTGTTTTTGTGATGCATATGTTTTTCAAATTAAAAGAAAAAAGCATTTAAAATAAAAATTACTTCTTCAAAAGCTAATTATAAATAAAAATATGGTGGCTATTAATTCGGGCCGTGAAACCACATGTTTTATTTTCTACATGGTCTGGTTGGAAATAAAATTTGTTTCTTGAGAAATGTAAAAAAATTCCATTAGTTAACGGCTGAATAATTTTGAAAAGCAGTAAAGCTACGTATAAACTTGGAAACACTTTAATCTGGAATTTATTTTTAAACATTTAAGATAATTTTATTCAATGTTTTCCGGTAGTATAATACCATTTCTGCACTTGGAAATGTTTAGGAAATTTGCATAAAACTAATTCTTTTCTTAAAGTAAACAAAGTTTTTTGGCTGCTTATATAGAGCGAATGCATGGCGGCTTGCATTTCTATTATTTGCATATGAAAAATTCGTTTTATTAGCCTTTTGTTTCCTAATATTCATGTCCAGTTCAGTTAAAATAGGTCTCTTTCTTAAAGAAAACAAAAAAATTTGGTTGCTTATACAGTAGGAATATATTGCACTGTATAATTTCCAATAGCCGTTTAAAGATATTTTTTTAAGTTTTTAAATTTCAACACACATTTTAGAGTATCTAAGCTGGCCATGTCAAACGAAACTTGTTAAGAAAAAATTTATTGCGGTAATTTGGTTCTTCTTATTCTTTTACGAGCAGGGAACTGTGTTGAAGTATTTTCTTTGGCAGCTTTGGATTCCTTTTTCATGTTCATGTTTATCAATGTTCAATAGTTTATGCACCTATTTTCATCTAAAACAATTTTCGTGCGATTTTCTTTGAAAATTTAATTATTATATTTTACACAGCTTTAGCGCCTGGAGTACATGACTTAGTGTCTTATATTGGATATATACAGCGTGTCACTAAAGTTACTATGCATTTTTGAGAAATAGGTTCTAAATTAAAATTTTTTTTCGGATAATCTAACAGAAAACGTCAAACAGAAGGAAGAATAGTCATCGTTTGTGTTTGTCCACGTGAATAAATATATGAACAAACTCAAAAGGTCTTCACCCACAAATTCAGAAAATCAGTCCTTACCAAAGATGAAATTAAAAACTATGTAAATAAATTCAAGCAAATTGGCAGCATTAAAAATGAAGTTAACTTAGAAAGATCTCCAATAATACTAAATGTTGCGCAAAAATTATTAGAAATGGTTATGTACAGTTCCAAGTCATTCATGCTAAAACAGCCATGAGTTCGGTATTCCACATTGAAAACTCTACCATATTATTTAAACAAACATGTACATTCCAGCTGTGTATGAGCTTGAAGCTGAGGATTGAAGAAAAATCAGCAAGTTATGTTATGGTTTGCTGGAAGTTGTGGAGAATATAAATTTAATGCGGGTGAAGTCCTCCTGCATCTGTTTATACATTAATCCACATAGACAAGGCAAACAAAGATTAGTTTTTCCTGCTGTGAAATTAACTGCAAAAAAAATTGGATTTAGTGCCGATTTCTGAAAAATGTATAGTGACTCTTTAGAAACCCTATATAATGCTTACATTTGTTATTCTGAATTATGAAACTTTGAAAAAGGATGAAAAATATAATCACATTTTATTATGTTATTCAATATGAAATATTCTTAGTTGTAATTTCAGAGCGATATGATGTTTTAGTGTTTTTGGCTGAAATAACCGTATTACATAAATGTGTTACATCATTGTCTTTTATGAAAACTTACTGAAACCGTCTATAAACATTGTTTAATATCGTTTATTTTCAATTTCAAAGACTAAAGAACCAAGAATATATTGACGAATATTTTCTTAGAGACTAAAAATTTTAAGACAGCTTAAACAGTTTTAAGAAAATCACAGATTGTCATTTACAGGAATACATTATTTCATTCTTTTTTCTCCAAACTCACAATTGTAGATCCCTGGTACAACTCTAGAAGTACCGGACTCGAATCTCATACCAAACTTTTGCCTCGTTAGAGTCGTAGGCTTTTACAATTAAAAAGTATCAAAAATAATTAAATTAATTGAAAAAATATAAAATATTTTTTTAAATTGCTGATTTTAGTTCAAATATCATCCTATAATAAAATAATGGTAACTTTAGCTAAATAATAGAAGTGAATTTTCAAAGTCTAAAATTGTCATTTTTCCTGTTTTTTAGGTTACTAGAGGGCTTTCCCCCCTACGAGCTACGCTCGCCAACCCCCGTTCTGACACCGTAAACTAAAACACGCTAATTTGATCAACTCTAAAACGATTACGGAAGATTTAGTTATAATTAAACGACCAGTGGCGATCTGCTGTAATCGGGTTTCCATTCATTTTCCTTTGACTGGGAGATTTTAAAGCCAAATCAACTGCTGTCGAAACAGCTGAAAACTGTTTTCGTGATTGATTAAATAAGATCAATTAAACATTTGAAATTCAACTCGTGTAAAATGGCTAAGTAAACAATGTCGCTACATCTTGAAATTTTATAACGATGCTATAGGAAAATGGGGTACTTCTCCATTATCCCGTGGACCATTTTCTGTAAAAGAAAAACTGTTGCCAAAATACAGGATTTAACGTCAATGTATGATCGCGGCGTCACATTCAATTGACATAAGATACGTTACACGTGTCTGTTATGTCATCGAGTGATGTTTAATTCGACGTTTATCAGTATTTTTTTTTTATTTTACCGATTTATTAGTTATTTTGTTAATTTAAATAATAATTACGACCGTAAACTGCGCCGCCATGATATTAAAAGAGAAAAAGCTTGAAAAATTGTTGCTATGCATAGTTACGCACAACAGATCTTTCAACTGACGTCATAAACACTTATCCACCATCCGAGGGGGATAATTAAGAAAAAATATTGTTAATAAATAAATATTTAAGATTACTTTTTTTTCTTTTCATTAATGTATTATAAATTTTATTGTTTAAAGTTACTGATAGTTGACACTTTAGTGAGTGGAGCTTTTTCTAATTTCTTGTATTATTTTTTTAGAATAGCAACAATCTTCCACTAATAGCAACATTCTAATAGCAACATTCTTCCACTTTTTTTTTGCGCGTATCAAATAATGGATTTTATCTAAATATGAAATAAATATCAATTAAAATGGTGAAATTTTGAATAAAAATTTGAGAAAAACCCTCAAAAAGTTAGTCAAATAAAACAAATAATAGCACCCTGCACACCGAAAGCTTATCAAGTATATCCTTTAAAAATATTGTTAAATTCTTATGCATATACACTGTAAAAAATAATTGTTGATTTTACAGTATAAAACTGGCATCCCAGCTGCCAGTATTATACCGTAAAATTAACAGTATTAAACAGTAAAATAAGCAGTAATACGCTGCCGTGCAAGCAGTAATACGCTGCCGCGCATGCGCGGTAGCGTATTACTGCTTGCACGGCAGCGTATTACTGCTTATTTTACTGTTTAATACTGTTAATTTTACGGTATAATACTGGCAGCTGGGATGCCAGTTTTATACTGTAAAATCAACAATTATTTTTTGCAGTGTAGTTTTTGTTCTTATAAAACTTTTTTTAACAGAACTATTTTGATCAACACTAGATTAATTTTAACACAGTTATTTCAAATTGGTAAATAAATCATACGAGTAGTAATTTTCCAACTGGACGAAAAAAAAATTCTCCTTTACCAAAAACCTTTACCTGCGATCTTTTCTGTTGAGCTGATTAAAATATCAGACCAGATTCTCTGATCAATAAGGTTAACTGGATGAATTATGCCCTCCAGATTCGACCGGGATAGCTCAGTGGTAGAGCCAAGCGATCAGCCAAGCGATCCCAGGTTCGAATCCTGGCCCGGACATATTTCGTTCAGTTGGAAAATTACTAACCGTATATTTTGATCGAATTTAATAATAAATACCTCTTAAAATAATTCTTCGATTTAAAAACTGTCTACTTCAGCGTGTTTATCTAACATTTCTCTATAAAACTACAAATTTTCATATTTTTATATGCAATATTTTTCTGAATATTAGCCCAGAAAGACCTCAAGGCACATAAACTTCATTGACAGCGGCTGCGGCGGCCGTTACTTTTTTAATATAGATTTTTTTTTTAATATAACTCCAAAATACCTTGGAGATGACATCTTTAGCATTAAGTCTATTCTAGGTCTAAATTATAACAACTGAAAGCTTATGATAACCGTATTCTGAAACAGTCCCAAATCTTTTTAATCAGTCATTCAGCAAAGCTTATTAAATATATATTTTAGCAATAATAAGCTTGGTAATAACCGTATTCTGAAACAGTCCCAAACTTTTTTAATCAGTCATTCAGCAAAGTTAAATTATTAAATATGCATTTTAGCAATAATAAGATTGGTAATAACACATAATAAATACACAAACATGAGAGGAAACACAATTAAGTATTATTTACTCAATTAAATAAAAATAGACATGATCACTATTTGTCGGAACATGTGAAATTATACAATTTGAAACATTAACAATATGTAAATGCCATAGAGTGGAGAGCTTAATGAAAAATTACTATGTATCAGGGTAACGACTATTATAGCTTTAGGGACAAACTTTAAATCAGAATAATTAATAAAAGTGTTTTCTGTTATGTATAAAATGCCAAATATACAAGAAATAGTGAAATGAAATATACTTAGATTATCGTTGCTTTTGCCTAAACATTCCCATTCTTAAATATAAAGGTTTTATTTAATAAAATTGAAGTTTGGGACAATCTTTGTTAATTACATTTACAACTTTTCAATTTTTTTAAATATTAAAATTTAATTTTTGTACATACAGTGCACAATGTAGTGCTTGAAAAGAGGTGTTGACATAAAATGTAAACACTCATAATGCACTTGCTTAATATTTGTTTTCGTTAAGGATATAAAATTTGCCATTAATTGAGAATGATCCGCTAAAAAGTTAATTGATTATTACAAATAGAATGCCATATTCAATTGATGCAACATCTTAGATGTCTAAAAAAAACCTGCAACACTGACATGAAAAATTTGATATCGCTTAAATATGGTAATTTGCCAATGTCTATCCCAATTTTTACCAACAAATGCTTCACAAATACAAAGTTATCGACAGTTGTAAATATCTTTATGATTCTCCTAATTTTATATATATTACATCTTGAGTTTATTTATCACCTTTCTATTCATATCGTGAAATGAAGTTTATTTTAAGGTAAAATGTTTTGAAACATTACTTGTGTTTATAACAAGTGTTTTTCGCTAGATATTTTGAAAACTATTCAAATTCAGTTAGTTGAAATGCCCTTTACTGAAATATGAGTTGTATGTTGGCTGATAATTGACAATAACCGTCTCCTCAGGCTACTTTACTGAGAAGCAATATAATTTAATAAAACACAAGCGGGTGCAAATATAAGGAGCACAATGATCAGAATTTGGATTCTGTTTCAACAACATTAGGTATCCTCTGTAGTATTTCTGTTGTCAACATCCCCTTTTCTATGCATTTACAAAACGCACAACAATGAATGAAGTATCATTCGAAAGGTTTTTGAACCGGCTTCTGACATAGTACACTCACATTTCGTTAAGACATGTTTTTCATATAAAAAAATGTTGTAAATTAAAAATTAACTCAGCATTGTAATCATAAAGGAAATAAAAGTTTTTTCCATCACCAATGTAGCCAAAAAATAAAATACGTCATTATATCATGCTCAGTAATGATTATAAAAAAATAAATAGTGCAACAAAGATAAAGTATAATGTGTCCGCACATGTTTATTTTATATTTATGATTAAAAAGCAAAATTGAAATTGAAACTTTCAGAAGAAAAATACACCATCGATGGATCAAAGCAATGGTATTTCACTTGTAGCCTATAAAGTATGCTTTATTATATGAGATATTGTATTTTATCTCTATTCATTTTTTTTTTCGTTGTACCATGTTTTTCACACGAAGCGGATATGACGTCATCCCCTAATGCAGTTAAAGTACGATTGTTATTTTTTTCCCCTAGCGCGCGCGTCTTTTAGTATCTTCGATCAATTTTACTGTAACTTTCATTGAATAAATGTTGATGATATTCTCGCTTGACTTATGTTGTTTGCAGATATTTTTATCATTAGCTTTTTTTTAGAAGCCTAAACCTGCATCTAAAAAGTATTAAATATTGCTAAAAAAAATAACATATTTCAGTGCGAAATCCTCGCACGGATTAACTGGTAAATCATATTTATAAATAATTATTACTTTGAAATAATGATTAGTATTCTACATTAATATGTAATTGTAAAATGTATACATATTCAGACTAATTTGAAATGGCATTAAAGCTTCACAAGCAATTAATATTTTAAAATACTGCAAATATGGCTGTAAATCATATTTGAATGTATAAGTTGATATTTGAAATATAGACAGAAAAAGAATGGCCTTACGCATTCTAAAAAGTTGGGCAATTTAAAATAAAAATAACTACTTGCCCTTTACTTTTTGAAATGTAACTATTGGGTTGACCGGAAAGTTCGTGCCGGTTGGGAAAATCGATTCGTACCGGAAAATTCTGCTCGTTACTATAGATATCGGATTTGATGTATGAAATGATAGAATTTTCAGGTACGAATTGATTTTTCCAACCGGCACGAACTTTCCGGACAACCCAATATTTTTTGTTATTAAAGTTTTACCTAAGTGACGTTGGAAAGGGCTTCAAGTTCATTCCGTTCAGATGGAGACAAATTTTTTTAAGTCGTATGAGCTATCCTAAAAACTATTATTTTCCGTTTTCATTATTTAATAATTCATCTTTGACAAAAATAATTTTGTACAAGAAATGCTGTAAATATTTAATATATCTTTAAAGTGTATTTTTCAGATCCGGGTTCTCATTTTATTATTACGCTCTTTAATTTAACTTAACTTGTTTTTTGTTCGTAACCGATTTTTTATCTCACCTCACATATGCTAGAAATTTATGAAAATCATATATACACACAAGTTTATTTCTGATGACAGTACAATATTTTACTATTTTTGGAACATTTTTATAAATTAATCGATTTATTTTAAGGTATTTTTCCGTTACCCAACCGCAGGGGATTAATCGCCAAATATTCTTTAAGGTTACAACTATTTACGAGTTACAAAAGCAGTGGAGTTAATGATTTGCCAAATCACGCTTGCCAAAATATGCTAACTGGCTGTTAAACTGCAACAACGAAATATTTTAAAAACTAAAAAGTAGAAAATATAAATTAAAAATAAAGAATATAATATATATTTTTTTAAATACACTTAAATCAATTAATAGTTTAATATTAATTAAATTAGGATCATACGTTGAGAAAACATTTAAAAAATTCTGAAAAGATTGTTTGAATAATGCCTTTATTTCTTTTTGTCTTGTTTCTATATCTTATATATATATATATATATATATAATTTTTAAAGGAATATGCTAGTTTGAGATTTCTGATAAGCGTAAATCAAAGCGGTGAATTTTTCATAATCCGAGCCTACGTCAGATTTATGTATTTAAACAGCATATTTTTTAAGCATCATGTATGATTTTCAATCATGAAATTAGTCGTGATTTTTAAGATAAACATTAAATGCTTATAAGAGAGTGTATTTTTTAAAAAATATTTTTACTTTTTTTCTTTCTTATTAAATATTTGAAACTCTTAAATCGTAGTTTCATTTCTTTCATTTTGGTATTTCGTAGTAGTTTCTAAAGATTTAACTTTTGCGAGTTGTAGTAAGTTAAAATACTATACTCCAAGACTTTTATCATATCAGAGAAATTGTGTTCCCCCGAACTATCCCATTCTCTCATTAACTTCATAAGAGCAACCCCCTAAAATTGAATATCTTAAATGTTCTATCTAAAACAATTAAAACAATGATATTTTAATAATGGATTTAATACTTTGTTTGAACGATTAATTATTCTTTGAAAATATTTTCTTAATTACTGATAATCCCAACTCTTAAATTTATTTGTAAATGATTACCTGAGTTCCTCCCATAATTTTTAAATTGCTAGGTCATTACCTAACAGAAATTCTTCCCAAACAATAAGACAACGAAGCAGTAAAATATTAACATCAACGAAACCCCATCATTTAAGTTGAAAATATTTTAAAAGAAATTATACTTTTTTTCTTTTGAGAACACTTAAAAAAGATATTAAGGTTTTCCTTTGAATCAGAGATATTACCAGTGGTTAATTTTCATCCTTTTGAAAGAGAAATTTTTGTCCTTAATCATCTACAATATGAAAGATAATGTTCTCTTTCAACATTCTTTAGATGGATGACCACTTAAACATCTCGCCTCTTCCTGACTTGGCTTAACTACTTCAATAAAGTGGCGCCTCAAGAGGTAAGTGAGCACCTTACAATAATCCATCACAGAAAAGAGGTATTAGGCACGTGTAACAAAAGTTCCGACACTTTCGCACGCAGCTTAGCTCTTTGAAGATTCTGAGGTATGCATTCTGTGTATGTGATAGGTTTTTGTTTTTAGAATTGTATTATATTCAATTAAAAAAGTAAACATTTAAATAGGGCGAGTCCAATGGAAGTGTTTCCGATTTATAAGTTTACTCTTTTTATTGCTAATTTAAAAAGATTTTGCAATCATTTCGGTATTATTGACAATTGCCGTTTGAACGTTTGAAGGAGGGTTGCTTTGGGACCTATAAGCTACAAGTCTCGAATGATCCATATATTTTTATTCACAAAAGCACATAGAGGACTTCCACAATTTATATAAATATTCTTCTTGAAGAGGACGGGATAGACACAAGGAAGTAAACAGCACTGAACAATACAGCCGAGAAATCCATAAAGAGTGTGCAATGGAGTCAGCGGGAGTTGAACCCACCGCCTGCTTTTACGCACTCAGACGATTAGCGGAGTGCTAATCGTCTGAGTGCGTAATGGCAAGTTCGAGATCTTGCCATTATTGCCAAGCTAATGTCTGTTTACTTCACTGACTCGTCTAAGCTAGTATCGTCAAATTCTATTGTGTGGGTTACTATGATTTAGACAAAAACTTTTAATCTCAGTATATACCCTGTACATATAATCAGATTTCATGCTTAAAACTCTTTGTTCTATCATAGTCCATTCATTTACATTTTAAACAAATTCGGTAAATATGATTTCATAAAGGTCATTAATATTAAAATCTTTGATCTTTTAGATAATAATTTTAATAAATGTGGAAGTAAGTCATAGAAATATTCTTTACATTAATACTTTTTTTCTTTACAAAGAATGTAAACTAAAAAATATTCAAATAGATTTAGTCAAACAAAACAAAAATATATTTGTACACGATTTCGGATAGCAAACGATATCCCATTATTTATCTCTTCCTCTCTCTCTCTCTCTCTTTTGTAATTTAGTTGTTATATTTAAAGAAACTTCGTTAACAGTTACGAATAAATTCTATATAATATACATACGAATAAATCCCGGAAACTAATTCAAATTTTAAAATCCTGAATGCTTCTGTGATATCCTCGGATCCATGCGAATAAATGGTATTAATTCCATCGTGCTGCTGTTTTTCGTATTCTAGTAAAAGTAGTTGTGAAATACAAACAGTCAGTCAGTTTTTAATATAATAGATTATATTAATTAACAGGCTATTAATTAGGTGAACCAAATTAACACTTTTTTAAAATAATTTACCAATAATTTTATAAGTTAGTTTCGAGTAAGAGACTGATGTTTGACTTGGTGGTACTAACTAAATCGGATCCTACTTCATATAGATTAATTTTGAGTCAGATTTCTAAGCAATAAGCGCAAGTGTGTGAATTATATAACATCATAGTTAGAGTTATTGTCGTCCACAGCGACAACCTAAGCCTCAAAACACATAAATTTTTACCAACTAGTAAATCTACAGATCAGGAGCCTCAAAGTCAGCTCTGAAAGTCATTGTTTTTTAATCTCACTTTTCATATTATGTAGCATCTTACAATCCCCAATTTAATTTTTTTTTATATTACATACATATTTATAGGCATATAAAATACTTCGGAGGTTTCAGAAATTAGAAGCGTTGAATTAAACACGGTTCATGCAATGATATTCTGAAATTCTTATGAACTTTTTAGATAAAAAAATGCATTTCTTATTTTGATATTCTTTGAAATATGGTTGCTAAGCAACTAACAAAATAAAGAGGAAAGAAAAAAAATGCATTTTAAAATTTGTAAAAAAATAGGAAAATAAAATGTTTTATATTTCTCGAACAGTTGCAAAAACTTTTCCAATAATTTAAACAATTAATTTCTAAATTCTAATCGATGTATCAGCAGATTTTCAAGGCTATTGCATATATTTAAGACCTCCATATCGAAAATTTAGTATCCGTAATTTTACGTTTAAATCCATTATTCAAATATGCGATTTTAATTTAAGTTAAAAAAGAAATTTGAAAATCGTCTGCATTCCTATAGGAAAGCATTATAACCTAAAAAGAATTGTTCTATATTTTTCGAACGAATGAACCAAATGTAACCATAAACTATACAGCTCATTCCGGCTACCTCTTCAACATACCCACCATAATCGAATGTTTTTTACGGCAGTTATCACGGAACAGACAGACAGACAAATAAACAAACAAACAAACAAACGAAAACCAAAAACTTTTCGGTTTTCCGCAGTGAGCCTCAACTGACGTCGCAAATGTTCTGTCTAAGATTTGTAACCTTGGCATATGCCCTTTTCCATCACCAATTCTCATCAAAAGAGGTTCCATGATCTTGTTTGTCTCAAAAGAGCAACACGCATTTATCAATGGAATGATTTTCGCAGTTTTGTTCGAAATTCATGGTTCATTTGTAGTTTCAAATGCTCCTATATTTAGTATTTAATACCCCTTTTGAAAGTGACAGAGAGTTGCTTATTGTTTTTAAGTTGCGAAAAAAATGTCGCCTCATTTATAATAAAAGAATCTTATATGTATGTTACTTTCGAAAATTATTTTAACTGCATAGTTATACAGAAAGCTTACGGTGGTGTAAATGCATCTGTATACATTTTAATTTGTAATTGTAATTACAAAACGTAATTTGTTTTAATTATGTTGTTGTAAATTGAAACCTATATGACTACAAAATTTTACACGTTTAGAGGAAATACAATCGTTAAAATGTTACAAATTATATCAAAAACTATCAAATATAAGTGTAAAACAGTATGTGCAGGTGAACATATTTGAATTGTAATGCGTGTGACCTCCCTCCACCCTCAATCTTCTACCAAAACTATAAACTCCCCAGGATGGTTATTCTTTTAAACATTTTTGATAAAAGCACCCCGTTAAGGAGCAACACCACTGTAACCTGTTCAAAATTTCGTTTCTTTCTTTTTCTTTTTTTTTTTTTTTTTTTTTTTTTGTCAATTAAAATACTCTGATACAGACGAAAATCATATTTTATTATTTAGAAATCGATATTTAAAGAGAAAGGGAAATTTTAGAGATAGCGAAGTAGATCGCGCCACAGCGAGTAAACTGTAACAAAACTGTAAGTGAGTTTTTTTTTTCTTTTTCAGAACAGGATTTTTAAAATCGGTGAATACTCTTACCTCTGCTAATTTTCATTCAATAAACTTGATCGTTTAGAAAATTAATAGTCTCATATTTTTCTAGAATTAAGTAAATACCGAGAATTTTCTCGAAATATTGATATTTAGTTTTTCTGTCTAACTTTAAGTAACAAAAAAGTAGTAACGGCCCAACTAAGTAATTTAAAAAAATTAAAATTAAGTTCTGTAATCATGACGGCCTGGGTGCCTGTCAATTGGTGCGACACTACGCAGCGATCAGGTTGTCTTCGCCCCGTAGCCAGACAGAAGTCTGGTCATCTGTTTGAGATAGCAGATACGAAGCAGTACGCTAACGGCGCTTGGTGCATGTAAAATGGGTGCAAAGTCCTCCAAGTTCCCTATGAAATATACCTCTAGAGGTGCCTAGTCTGGTGAAGGTCTCGTCACCTGATCAAGGTTCTAAATTACGAGACCAATTCCTTTCTCTTTTTAATATTTGCTTTTTTTTAAAAAAAATATCTGTCAATTCAACAAAGTTAAATAGAAACCATGAACCGTCAAACAAAGAAAACTGTAGCAAACCACTAGAAAGCCCTGCAGAGATGCCAACAAGGCTCATGTCAGGTGGATCACAGCCATGCTGTGATCAGGAGAATATCGTCCCGCGTCCAGGTACTAACTGGTTAGCGCTAGCGGTATATCATTTAAATGCATTTATACAATAATTAGTTTTAAGTGTTTAAAACCCAACACTATTCAGAATATATATATGCTCAAGAACCGAGGTACTGCAGTTTCTTTTAAATAAGTTTATCAATTGTTTGTTACTTTGGCCAGAAAAAAACTTTCTGATTTTATATGCATTTTTAAAAAAATTTAAACAGTTATAAAAATAATGTTTTATTTTAATTTTCATTCACCCTATTTTGTAAAAGATTTTATGGTACATGTCGCATACGTCATGATACACCATCAATAATTAAACATTTAAACAGAAGCCTAATATAATTCAATAGATTAATTTTCAATGGCAGACGTACAAAAAAGCGTTATACATTTATTTATTTTGTGTACAGTTTACGCGTAAAAAATATTATAAAATCCTGAAATATTACATTCATGTAAGAATTTCACTGTCGAGTTGCACCAGTTCATCCAGAACACGTTTTACATTTACTGTAAAATTAAAAGAATTTTTTTTTGAAGTTTTTCGTCGTTTTTAAGAAACATATAAGTTCACACTTACCAACATATTTTGAAAGAACTTGAGAGAAAATCAATGGAACTTACCTGCAAAAGAAAGAAACAAAAAATTATTTAGATAGATTGTCAGATAAATGGAGTACATAAAAGTAATTCTAAGAAAAGTGGTAATTTCGTATCGCAGGGATCTTGTGGACGTATTTTTAAAATTACAAAAAGAAAAGGGGATCTAAACTATCAATATTGACTGGTTATACACATAAACTTATGATTAATTGCTTATTGAAATTGAAATATATTATTAAAAATATATATTTTTAAATGTCCTCACTGTATCCCCATTCACACATGTACGAAAGAAAGGAGTTTATCTGCCATTATAGTATGTATGTTTATTATAATGTTTTTTTTTTTTTTTTTTTTTTTTTTTTTTTTTTTTTTTTAAATATAAAATCCATTCAAAATGCTTCAATAAATATTTAGCCACTTATTTATATTTATATTTTATGCAACTGTGGAAGTTAGGAAGCTTTTTATTGTTGTCCCTCATTCCCTCACATTACTATATATCTTCTCGTATTTACTCAGTAAATGACAGCACTTGCGTTATATAGGTCTACGACAGTCTGTAAAGGAGTAAAGTAAAGAAATCATCTTGTTTTTTGCTCAACAACATTTTTCACTAGCTAGCACAAGGCTTTCAAGTATTAAATTAAAGTAAGTATTTTTATTCATCATCATTCCCTCATCTATTACATTTTTAATATAAGCAAATAAAATTTCTTTTTCTGTTAATATATTATTGGAAATGTTTTTCAAAAGAGATTTATCAACTGTAAATATACCTAAGCCTAATCATTTTTGCACAAAGTTATTTTCACACGTACTCCATCATTTCCTCACAATCATTTAAATTAAACCCGTTTTGTCTTTGGTATGGGATAATGTTTTAAAAATATATATGTTGTTGTCAACTCTTCATTTTGGTTGTATTGTTTTTTTTATTCATTTATTTTTTTCGTTATTTAACACCCACTCTGATCACTGCTCATTAAGGAAATCTCCATTGCTCATTATGTAACACTTATTATTCAATATGCAACAATCATTGTTCATCATGTAACCATTATTTTATTTGTTGAAAGTGGGAGGTTTCTCCAAGTAAATTTTCTCTGTGCCCTATCCGTTGGTAGAGATTTGCAGTGGTAGCTTCTCCCAACCAAGATGTTCACTATATAAAGCTTAAGCCTGTTCTCGAATGCAAAGAAGCTACTTTCTGACACATTTTTAAATTAATTTTTGTTCGAAAAAGCATGAAATTGGCAGGTATTCTTATTCAAAAACTATGTAATCGAATAGCGTTTTTCATCTTTTGATAAAGACAGAAGATCCTTCAGAAAATCCTGTCTAAATGTGGCGTTTTGAACCGAATTTCCCTAGCGACAGCGCAAAAAATGAGAAAACCCGGTCGTTACGTGACACGAATCACTTATAACCAGGTCTTAATTTGCGCCGGAGCCCACAAGAGTTCAGCTCCAGACTTCTCTGTTTTTAGTAAATATTTAAATATTGGTCATAATTCATCAGAGCTCATAAACACTGCGCTCCAGAGCCCAGTGCAATAACGCTTCCGGAAAACGAATCTTAAATTACCCTTTCCTTTCCCTCCCATCTTCAATCTTTTGCCTTCTTTTGTATCAAAACACTTATAAGGGACGTAATGTGTTACTCACTTAGATGGAGATGGAACGGGCTCTTTTTTTATATCAGCCTTCGGGTTTGGGAAGGCGCGAGCTCAATCTGTCTTAAATTTAAAATTTTATTTATTTCCATTTCAAATCATTTTAATCCTATTTTGATCAGAATAAAGAGTAAACAGAAATAGCCTTTTTCTATATTCTGCACAGCGGCGAACTATTCATTTTGTGTGTCAACACTATTTCCGAATCATAATCCTGAGATTATTTAATCGCAGAATTCTGCGATTAATTAACATTAAGCAAATGTTTCTGTTTGGAAGTAGTAATAACTAAAAAGTGAACTAGTTGAAAGCGAAGTATACGCAGCTATATGTATTTCAAATTTTTATTTTGCTAAATAAATAAAAAAATGCTTTAAAATTTGAAAATAATGTATGAAATATAAATATGCAGATTGAAGTGACGGCAAAGGAGGCAGGGAGGGGAGATAAATACTGCAGATTATTAGAGCTCCGGTACTTTTTCCCTTAGAAATTAAGCCCTGCTTATAACTCGATAAGTAATTTATTTATCAAAAAATGAAAAACTCATTTCGATTATAAATTGCTTAGATAGTTAGTTCTGCCAATTTTATGCCTTTGCATTTAAAAATGAGTCCGAAATTGTGTCAGAAAGTATCGTGTTGTTCAGCAGTCATTTCAAAACCACCTTAATTGCACTTGAGGATCTTGATTCAGGATAACCTTGCCCATAGGATAATGTTTCATACTAACGCGCCTGCAATAGGCTGTTTATGTGTTGACTACTCATTGATTAGGCGCGCTATTAATAGAGCGTTTAAATTGAAAATAACATTTGTTATCACAAATATTTAAAGCGTCCAGATTCTAAACCTAAAAGTAAATAATTAAACAAATAAAATAAAAATAACCCAGTGTAAAGTTATTTATTTTTCCCTTTAACTGCACACACGCTCTAAAAAATAAATGCGTAACTTAGTCACTTTTGCTTAAGTGTATGTGCAAATGGGCAAAATTACACTTTTGTCATAAAATTTACACTCTTATCGTAAAAATTTACCTGTATTTATGTGTGTTTATCTGCTTAATGTAAATGTGTAATTTGTTTCTCTCAAAAACACAGAAAAGTGTGTAAATGTATAAAAATCTATGAATTTATCCGAATTGGCGTGTGTTTTTGTATATATACACATTTTGCATATTAAAACAAAAATGTGTATATTTTACATATTACGCAGAAATATGCGAAAACATAATATTACCGAGAAATATGTGTACGAATATTACACAGATATGTTTTTAAGAACACAATATTACCCAGAAATATGTGTAAGAACAGAATATTACACTGAAATACATGTAATCAAGTGCACTCAATAAATGACGATATTTGAAAACGCGCCTTATGTAATCGTAGCTAAAATGGTCAAAGTGGTGCTCTTGAAAGTTGCAGTTCCCAAGTTCGTATCCCGTACCAGATAAATATTTTTTGTTTGCTGCAGATTGAATTAAATAGAGAATTTCTGCTCTTGATGTAAATGTGTGTTTGAAAAGTGATAATTAAAATTCATAGGGGAAAAATATCTGATAAAATGCGGAGATAGTCCTGGCGTCACGGCTGTTTGTATAATTTCCGTATATTAATGTTTTTTTTTTTTTTTTACATGTATTTATTCATATTATACAGGTTCTGTGAAATAAATTGTGACTGTACAATTTTAGGATTCCAAAACAACTCTAACAGAAAGATGGCATGCAGTAAATATAATTTCAGACATTCCTGTTTCTTTAAATTGTGGATACCTTGTTTTGTGATTATAAAACAAATCTCCTAGAAACAGAACAAACGCACCAAGCACACGAGTTTGTTCTTCCTGAAATTTTGTTTTGTAACTATAAAAACATTTAGTTCACATATTTACAGCCGAAACTATAAGATTAAGCTAATGTACCCAAAAATTTGTCGTTTTTATATATTACAGAGAAATTTTTGTACTCATGGGGAAGTTGAAAATTAAATTATATATTTCAGAGTTATCTGATAACTTTTTATACATTTCAAAAGCTTAAAGTGCATCAAAACACACTATTGGACAGCGTGTATTTTGAAATTAACACACGACATATAGACATCCTTTTTGTATGATCAGTATACCTGTTTTAATGTGTAAATTTGCGCGTTAATTTTTCAGAGAGCACCAACATTTCACAGTTATTGTAACCTCTTTATAGACAAGCAAATTTTATCAGGCCAAGCAGGGATCAACGAATTCTTTAAAATATAAGCATTCGAATACAGACAGATGTCCATGTGACTTAAGGATGTATTCAAATCCAAACTGCTTATTTTGTGACTTATTTTTAAATTCATTTTTGCTCTACATTGCATCCAATTGGCCGGTTCTTTTATTCAGAAACTTCATAATGTCCGTATTGGTCGATTTTTTTGATAAAGGCAGAATATATTTCAAAAAATGCTGTCAAAGTAGACATTTTGAACCGAATTTCCCAAAGCGATAGCGCTGGAAACAAAAGAAAATTATCGTACTGTGAAAATAATTGTTTGTAAATCAATTTCTAATAAATTGTACGGAAAATAAAAACACATGTCACTTATAAATCTCTTCATAAACCACGTTGCCAAGTTTCATGTTTTTATTTTTAAAACTGAGTCTGAAAATGTGTCAGAAAATGTGTCAGAAAATTTTGAGTTGTTGAGCGTGGAAAAAAATATTTTTTTTTTTTTTTTGTGCTTTGTTTTTGCCCATTCCTGAATTCTATAGAATCCAGCTCCTTAGACCTTCATTTCAAATGCACATTCCTGGCCATTTACAAATGATTGCTTTTACATTTTTTTTTATCGTTTTACTTCGAATATCCCTTTTTATGTAACTTGTTTAATTTTTAAGAATTTTACTTTTTTTTAATCTATGCAAGTAGTGTGACATTATCACGTAGTATGTTGCACCAGTTATGTTAAATAAATATAAGTATAAACGTTATAATTTAAAAGAAACCTTTCGGCCTGTACCGGTATTAAAGGGTACCTCCCCTTTTCCTAGTTTTTTAAAAATCAGCTAATTTACTTAAACACCCAAAACTGGAATGCGTTGTTGAACCCTGCGTTGAACCCTGTTATAGAAGATGAAATTTGAATGGAAATTTCGCCATTAGTCAGCTATATCCATGTTGACTTCATTTAGGGAGATTTATTTTTGGGCGTCAATTTTGGCGTTGTTTCGTTAAATATCGCCAAGGTTGGCGTTAATTTGATGCCGCCGAATATGACTAAATAATTTTAAGCGTATGATTCAATGATTACAATAATGAAAGTAAATTTGCGAGAAATCGTGATTTCTAAAGCTCATAAATGAAACCTGATTATGGGAAAATCAGCCACCCTAGAATTTTTAACTGCTATATATCAGCCATTTTTTTAAGATAACAAAAAAGTCCTTTCGGCCTGTACCAAGAGGAAAGGGTAGTTTAACTATTGAAAACAGAAAGCTAAAGTTAGATTTAGCTAGCCGATTAAGGACGATTCATTTCCCGTTTTCGTCAATAATGAATTTGAATGAGAATTTCGCCAAATAATTTCGTTATAGCCAAGTTAGCTTCATTTATGTCAATTTATTTTTGGTCGCCGAATTTGACGATATTCCGTCAAGTGTCGCGTATGGATTAAAGCGATATAACTTCTATGACCAAGTTATAGTCACATTCTTCATTCTATTAAATCCTATCATACGTAATTAATTCTATGATATCCCATGATAAGATTCTAGGTTGCATGGTGATTATGTCCTATTTAAGATGGAGTCCTATTATTTCCGTATTACTGAATTTAAAAACCGAATTTGTATACTAAAATTGTTTAATTATAGCAATCCTATAATCCACCGACAGTTTTTTGAATAGATGTTTCCGGAAAAATAGATATTAAATGGGAAAAGAGTCTAAATATGGATTTCCAGTTCTGAAATTTTCAAAGCTAGGCTTAAGTTTCCCATTGGAATTTTTGGTAAATGTAAACAAAAAATTAAATGTTGCTAACGTAAAATGTACTTATTTTATTACGGAAATTAATCGCATCTTAATAACAGACAATTCATTTCACTGAAATAATAACAGTACAAACGCACCTCATTTGTCACGTTTGACGTACAATTTTCAACTTGTTTTTATAAATATGAACACGTATACACCCATTAAATTCTTCAATTATATTGTTTTCTTCATTTGAAAAAGATTCAGAACTTTCTTTTGAGAAGGCAGGTCAACCCGAACCCAACCAAAAAGAACTCAAATTCAACCCGAACCCGAAACGTTTAACGTCAACCCAGCCCGAATCGAACCTGAAACTTTTGAAATCAACCCGTCCCCACCCGAACCGCGGGTCGGTCGGATTCGAATAAAATCGGGTAACCCGAGACCCAATGCAGAACTGTAATGTTAAACCTATGGGAGCATTTTTTTCAAATTTCTCGTTTGTATTTCAATATTTTTAAATGATTTTTTTGCATAGGATAGACGAGGTCGATGTTTAAATGGGACTTTTTTTTACATTTTTGATATCGGTTGCACTTATGAAGATATATTCACTTTCCGCTTCCGGAATCAATCCGGAATCGCTTCCCGATTTGAAAGTGACCTCTTAGTAAAAAAAATCTTCTACCAAAATCGAAAAAGTAGAAAAATTCCTGTTTACAGATGGACCTCAGCTATCCCATGAAAAAAAATCATTTAAAGCTATTAAAAAGTAAATTTGATAAGTACGCTCCCATAGATTTTCCATCATTAGTTTGGGAATGTCTTCGCATGACTAATGTAGGCTCTTAAGTAAAATAGATAAATTAAATTATTGCTAAAAATTTATAAAAAATTATTAAGTTTCATTTAATAAATATCGTTAAATTATAGAAAAACTTGCCAATAATTAAAAGCGTTGGTGGTTTTACTGTTTTGAGACTACCATAGTCTTATTTTCTTACAAGAAATTGTTTAAGTTTTATCTGCGATGAAGGATTGATACAATATTGATCGATATTTAGCTTGCTAACTTCAGATTTGGTTCAAATAGTATTGTTTAATTCGTATAAATTTAATTCCGTGAAAGAAAAATGTTATTTTAGTGTGCGTTGCATTGTTTTGATTGAAAATTTTATCATTCTGCTAATTTAATCATCCTACTTGCCCGCAAATTGCTACACTGCGTATGACAACTCTAGCTTCAAGTCACTTTAACATGCGCTCAATTACAACTATTATTCCCTACAAAAAACTTTTAACCTCTTTTTACCTATTAACCTATTTTTATTCAGGGAATAAGGAAATGGTATTGGCAATTGGATTGCTAGAATAATTTCCGTATTCTTGCGGAACTTGTTTAGGGAAAATGACAATTTAACTATTAATAACATTGTTATCTGTCACAGATATTCTCAAACACGCATTCACTACTTTCTGATACTAGTGAGTGAGAGTTTGAAAGTTTGTGAAAGATAAATGTCACTTTTGGCGATTCTGATGTATATGCTTCCAATCTAAACATTTCTAATCTGTCACATAACTTAGACACATGAAGAGAGCATATAAGCAGAAATCGGAAGCAGCACGCTACAAGTACCGAAACAACAATAGTCCCTACTTTTTACAGTAGTTTGTAGTAGCGAGCGCAACAATTTGAACAACGTAGGGTAGCACGATTAAAAAAAAATAGTAGTTTGTAGCGAGAACCGATACTACTTTTTAAGCTACAGCAGTTGGGGAGTGAGGTCAAAGTTTTTCCCACTGACACTTGCTGGTAAAATCAAGTACTAACCCACCAAATGAATTAAATTTCTTGCTGGCAGCACTTGTCTAATTACTAATTGCTTTATTTACAGATTTATTTATTGTTTGCATTTAGAGTAGTTTTTCTGTGATTTTCTAGTTTATAAAATTAGACAACTTAATATAATTAACTCTCAACAAAACTCAATACAATTCACTTTACGAGTGTATTGGAGAAAAATCTATTGGTAAATGTATGCCAATGGTAATTTTATATCCCAATGCAATAATTACTGAAAGAATGTTAAATAGCATTTATGCAGTGTGTGATTGTGCATAAAGTGTTATATACAAGAGTCGCTGCTCGTTATGTCCATCGTTCATATGTATACACTGAAAAAAAAAAAAAGGTTGATTTACGGTATAATACTGGCACCCCAGCTGCCAGTATTAAACAGTAAAATTAACATTTTTGCAGTGTAGTTTTCTATTCTCGTGCTTCCAGAAAAAAAAGCTGTTGTTTAATCGCATTTTTATTTTCCGTACACATACAGTGTAACGGAAGTATTGTAATCCTGCTAAAAACCAGATTATGCAAGTATTAGTATATATTTTTACATTTGGGGATGTCCTGAATCCGTTTTAGCTATTTTTACAATTATTCAATATGTATATGTAGTGTGGATGTATGCGTGTATCTACAAATTTCCTCGCGTTTTTAGGCACCCAGAACTCACCTTTGTAAAATTAGGATCTTAATTTATATTTATTGCTAAATTACTATTTATTTGAACCTACAGTATTCTGTAACTTGTTTGGAAAGTCGAGAGGAATCACTCTAGATTTTTTTTTTTTATGTAACTGTTTTAAATATTCGTTGTGTTAATTTCGCTGAGAAATTTATAGTATCAATATGTGTATAAACTAACATTATGGAAACAAACACAAAATATTTTCTTGTACTATGTTATCTTTCTAATTTTTCAATACCCTCGGTTATATCGCATTTATTTAATTGTATATCGGGAGATGCGATGTAACAAGGGGTACTTTATTATTTAATCCATGTCTTCCATTTCGGGTGTAAATTTAATCCTTTGACAACATCTGAAAGTAGCAAAGTAGTGACTACTTTTGAAAAGTTTGTAGTCGCTACTTTTTAAAACAAGTAGTTGTAGTTGTTAGCTAACTATATTTTCGATAAAGTAGTTGTAGTTGTAGTTCACTACAATTAAAAAGTAGTTTTTCCGACCCTGGGTTTATATTGTTGTGTGATCCAGTCTTTACTTAGTTGAATTCATGCATTTATTTGATAGATATTAAATTCAAAAAGTTTTATTATATAAACTCCAAAATCTTATTGCATTTTAACGCAGCGTGCATGAAATACTATAATATTCTTCTTAATTAAAAATTATAACATTCTTTATAGAAACAGTAAAACAAGATGAAGTTTAAAATGATTGGTTTCCATTCATTTCGATTTTTGAAATTCATTTAATCTTTTTATTAGTCACATGAATTGCAGGTTTTTCATTGTTTAATTAAATATGTTAAAATTACTCGTTATCTCTGGTCTTCATCTGAATATGTCAAATCTTGCTACATGGTGTGCTACATTACAACTGGTGTTATAATTTGTTATATTCGAAGATTACAATATAATAATATAACTACGAAGATTACTATTCTGAAATAGTGGTAAGTATTCTGAATTTTAAATGAAATCTCCATCTTGGCAGCACTGCATAGCAGCAAACACTTGAATAAAAATTTCACTTCACAGGTTGAAAAATAACCCTCATATAGCTTAATACTACATTTTCTTTTATTTTCAACAGTCTCACTAGTTGTTTTCAATAATGTCTTAGATCCTCTTATTCATAGTTTGAAATGAAAGATCGTTGTGACAACTGACTATTTACACGTTAAGAGTTCTTTGTAAAATATTTTTTTTCTGTAAAAAACGAGTCGTTGGGGGCCACCGTAATACTGACCCATCATGGATATGCGCAGTATAAAATATGAAAATAAAACATGTGTAAACTATTTATAAAATGCATTGCAATTGGAATAAAATCGTGGCTTGAAGACGTCATAAACTTTAAATGGTCTATTACTGAATTGCGTAAAAGAAACAGCCTTATAACTCCAAAAATGATAATTCTATTAACTAACGGTTTACTGCGTCGGATGAAGCGTCTCATTTCCAATTAAAATATATATTTGAATTGAAATTTGATGAAATACAGGGTCATGAAAAATCGAAGAGTGTGAAAATAGGATTACAAATATCTCGGCAATTAATTATCCGATCGACTTCGTTCTTTATGCGAAATTTATGTTTTTTTTATTGTCTTTTATATTCACTCCTTAAAATAAACAATTTCGAAAAAAATTATAAACCTTTTATCAGGGCGAATATTTCGAGAGTCCGAAAAAATAGTTCAGGATAATCGAGGGTACTAAAATTCAATAAGCTTCTTCCCATTATTACATACTAAGTACACATTAAATTTCAAGTCTCTATCTCAATTTGTTCGGGAGATAGAGCGTTTACAGACACACAGACAGACAGACACACGAACAGGCGGACGGCAATTTTTTTTTCGAAAAATGTTTTTCGGTACCTTCAGTGTCTGAAACGTGTAAATCCGTCAAAAATTTTTTTTTTCGATTTTCAAAACGGTTACAAGACTTACCCTATACTACGTATGATGGGTAAGTAATAAACATACAAAAATTTTTAGTGCATCATACCTAAATTTGTTTCACGCAGAATTTAATAATTTAGATTGCTTGCAACAGAATGTGTAAATTTATTTTACATTTTCGGTCTTCTTCACAAATTGAATGCAAACTTCAGAATCGTTATGATAACTAATGTATTTCATAAGAGTTAATATAAAATGCTTTCAGTTTATTTTCTCCGTAAAGCGTTAAATGGTTTTTAAGATTTCATTCATAAATTTCCTTCAAAGAACATTTAATAATTTACACAGTTTGTAGCTGAAAGAGCATATTCACTTTACGCATAGTTGTATTTTTGCTAAAAATTGCATCAATACATATATTACTCTCAGTGTTGATTTTAAAAATAAGACACAAAGAACTTTTGAAAGAATGAATGAATAAACACATTTGAAATATATAAAAGTTTCAGAAATTTTTTAAATAATGCGAAACTGAAAATTCAGTATTTTCCACGCTCAGAAAAAAAAAAAAAAAACTTTCTAAACATGCATAAATTCTTTCAAAGTTCGTTTTCTCCTGGAATGCAACCCCCGCAATATGTTACTGTCCTTAAATAAATTCATACTTCGCGTTTGCGGTATAATTGCAGAAACGAAGCAGTAATCAGAAAATTTGGAATTGA
The DNA here is from genome assembly GCA_963931845.1 of Maratus michaelseni. NCBI lineage: Eukaryota > Metazoa > Arthropoda > Arachnida > Araneae > Salticidae > Maratus > Maratus michaelseni. Next base: position 253,025,755 of record OZ007594.1, read on the forward strand.
GGTTATAAATTTATTAGGAGCCAAACAATATAAAAGATGCTTATGCAGCGTCTGTTAAGTTGGTTTTTCTCTTTCCATCCAAATATGCAGCAGAAGGGAAATCAATCATTCTGGAGTTTTCTTTTCTTATTTCTAGTTCTTCCGCTTTGCTAACTCAAAATCGTTCGAGTTAATTGTCCCGTTATATAAGATTAGTTAAGCGGCTACAAACAAGAAAACGCGTTTTACATTTTTATTCTATCGGAATCCATTAAGCATTCAGAACTTAATTTTCAAAGATATTTTGCAGCTGGTTCTTGGAATACTCAAGTGTAAATAGAAAAAAGTTGATATTTTATGTTTTTCTTATTTTATACATAAAAAATTTGCCAGTGAAATTTAAATCAGATTTCAGGGGTTCTTAGCTTGAGATTTATATATATATATATATATATATTCTACTTCCTTTATCTTTACATAAAAGGCATAGAACATTTCTTTGGAGAAGATAGAAAATTCAAAATTTAAGAAAAGTCCAAAATTATAGCAATCTGTAATTTTGTCCAAAAGGTTTGTGCAGGTTTCAACTGCAAAGATATTTTGTGACTTAGTTCAATTTCTTTAACAAAATTCTGGCAGAATTTTTTTATTTCGATTTTAATTTTTTATATATTTATCAGTTCTAGTTTCTTTCTTAATCTGTGTACAAAAAAAATAAAAATAATAAAATAAAAATAACCGTTAGATGGATAATGTTCAGAATAACTTATTAGAAAAATCATAAATTATGTACATCGAGTGGAGCGTTTAATTTCAATCTAAATATAATAAAACGCGGTGTAACGATTCCGGTGCAAACCCATCCATCTTACCAGTCGACAATAAGATGGAGCCATGTTAGGCTTTATTTGCGTTTGAGATGTGGTTTGAAAAACGTATCTGCCTAATTACAAATATCTTCTACCTCAAATCACCTCTGTTCAGCATTTTTTTCTATAAAACATTCAAAAATAACAAAATTTCAATGATTTGGAAAATCTAGACGCTAAAAAATTTCATACCAGATCCCCTTTTCCGCCAACGATTTGTTTTGAAAAATTCGGAACTGCGGTTGGATGGTTGACTAAAACGCACGAAGGTGCGTTCATATTTCGTAACCGGTCGTATTCACTCGCGATGCGGCAGTTTTCTAAGCAGTATTTCGTCGTGCGGCAACAGTTTATGGACTAAACTATTTTCTTTGGGGCGTGAGAGGTCTGCAAAGGTTAACTGGATTGAATTTAATATGAAAATTTATGAGAATGATCGGAGAGATTGAAAATATAAAAATTAATTTGCTGATATTAAAATAAATCTGGAAAAAAAATTCTTATTTAATGATCTTAAATGAAAATGAATTTTTAACTTTCTGGGAATTTTGAATAATAATAAAAAAATCGTTTAGAATCATGAATAAGATAGTTCCAAATGACCTTACAAATCAACCGTTGAAGGTCAAACAACCGTTGGAGGTCAAACAACCGTAGCAGGGCAGTTGTGATTGGTGGCTGTGGGTATTATGGACGTTGCTGGAGATGAATGGGGCAGTTGTGATTGGCGGATGAGAAAGTCATCTGCTGATTGCAAATTCCCTAAATAATTATAAATTAACAGTTAATTTTTTAATGATTTAAATAATTTTTATTATTAATATTGAAAGGGAAATATTTGATTTTATGTAAAAATTAATGTATTCTTTTAGATTTGGAATAAACTAAAATATCGTTTTCGTATTATTGAGAGCAAAAATTAATACATATAATTAACTTACCATAATTAATTATTGAGATCGTTATTAAGATTAAGATTTTAATTATTCAGAAAAATATTTGGAAATTTTGAGCTGAAAAACCAAAATAAAGAAAAAGGTTACGTTTCGTAAAATTTACCATTAACAGTAAAATTTACCATTAACCCTGAACTTAACTTTTCAAGTCAGTTTTCCTTATTGTCGATAAATATTGTATGAATATTTTTATCAAGCTTTTCAAATTTTAAATGAAAACCCCGATTTCTACCCACCGTACTAGGACGGGCATTTACACTAGTTAAAAAAATGAAACGGCTGGTAACTCTGGAAGTAAACCTCTTCTTTAATAATACCTTAGTTTTGATTTTCTTTAAGATATAATCTTTTGTTGTTACTAGTTATGTCTTAAACACATTTCTTCACTCTTTCTAAGCAATTGTCGACGTCGTTATGATAAATAATATATTTTATAAGAATTATCCTAAGATAATTTTATTTGTTCTGTCTAAATTGTAAACATGATAGTTTCAATGAAACATGACAGTTTCGTTCACATCAGAGTTTGATTCATAAACTTTTTCGAAATAGAATATGACTGAAGCCGACACATCTTGCTAATGAATGGGTATATTTCTTTCATACTTTCACCTTATATTTCACCTCATACTTTCACATATATTGTTTTCTGAAGGCTTCATAAATATATATTATGCTTATCGTATAGGTTTTTAAAATGAGAAATATAAAACTAGAAATTTTAGAATTATCCTAAGATAATTTTATTTGTTCTGTCTAAATTGTAAACATGATAGTTTCAATGAAGCATGACAGTTTCGTTCACATCAGAGTTTGATTCATACACTTTTTCGAAACAGAATATGACTGCAAACCTACACAGCTTGCTAATGAATGGTTATATTTCTTTCATACTTTCACCTTATTCATATATATATTGTTTTCTGAAGGCTTCATAAATATACATTATGCTTATCGTAGAGATTTTTAAATTGAGAAATATAAAACTTGAAATTTTGAGACTCTAAATTTTAGAATTATCCTAAGATAATTTTATTTGTTCTGTTTGTTTTGTAAACATGATAGTTTCAATGAAACATGACAGTTTCGTTCACATCAGAGTTTGATTCATAAACTTTTTCGAAATAGAATATGACTGAAACCTACACATCTTGCTAATGAATGGATATATTTCTTTCATACTTTCACCTTATATTTCACCTCATACTTTCACATATATTGTTTTCTGAAGGGTTCATAAATATATACTATGCTTATCGTATAGGTTTTTTAAATGAGAAATATAAAACTCGAAATTTTAGAATTATCCTAAGATAATTTTATTTGTTCTGTCTAAATTGTAAACATGATAGTTTCAATGAAGCATGCCAGTTTCGTTCACATCAGAGTTTGATTCATAAACTTTTTCGAAACAGAATATGACTGCAAACCTACACAGCTTGCTAATGAATGGTTATATTTCTTTCATACTTTCACCTTATTCATATATATATATATATATATTGTTTTCTGAAGGCTTCAAAAACATACATTATGCTTATTGTATAGATTTTTAAAATGAAAAATATAAAACTCGAAATTTTGAGACTTTTAAACGAATGAATAAATACATCTGAAATATAAAACACTGACAAAGAATGTGAATTAATTTTCACTTTGCTAAACAACGCATAACCAAGAGAGTGAAAAATGTGTCCGGACCGTGGATCGAACCCAGGTACCCTGGTATAGCGCACCAAGTGCTTAACCATTTCGATCCCCGGTCTCAACACATTTTTCACTCTGTTGGTTATGCGTTGTTCAGCAAAGTGAAAATTAATTCACATCCTTTGTCAGTGCTATTAAATTTACGCGCAGTTTCAGTCCTGCTGAAAATGTAATTGGAAATTGAAATATAAAAGTTTTTGAAATTTTTAATATAATGCAAAACTGAAAATTTAGCATTTTCCCCCTCTCAGAAAAAACTTCCTAAACATGCATAAATTCTTTCAAAGTTTGTTTTCTCCGCTAAAGCAACCCACGCAATGTTACTGTCTTTAAACAAATTTTTACTTCGCGGTACAATTGGAGCAGCAAAGCAGTAATCAGAAATTTAGAATTAAGGTTATAAATTTATCAGGAGCCAAACAATATAAAAGATGCTGATAAAGCGCCCGTTAAGTTTTTTTTTTTCATCCAAATATGCAGCACAAGGGAAATCAATCATTCTGGAGTTTTCTTTTCTTTTTTTAGTCTTTCGCTTCAGTAATTCAAAATCGTTAGAGTTAATCACTCCGTTGTATAAGATTATTGAAGCGGCTATACGTGAAAAAGAAGGCCATATACATTTTTATGCTAGTGGAATCTATTAAGCATTCAGAACTTAACTTTCAAAGATATTTTGCAGTTGGTTCTTGGAATAATCAGAAATATAAATAAGAAATTTGATATTTTATTCTTTCTTGTTTATACATGATAAATTTCCCTGTAAAATTTAGATCTCAATTCGAAGTTTCTCAGTTTGAAATTTCTATTTTTTTTTTCTACTTCTTCCCTGTAAAAGGTATAAAATATTTCTAAGAAGAGGACAAAAAATTCAAAATTTATGAAAAGCCAAAGATTATGGGAATTTGTAATACCGTAATCAGTTTAAAATGTTTTTTTTTTTTTTTGGTGGGGTTTTAACTGCAAAGATATTTTGTGACTTAGTTCAAATTTTTTAACAATATTGATATGTAAAAATGCGTTCGTGGATTTTTGTTTTCTTTCGATTTAAAATTTTTAACAATTATCAGTTCTAAGTCTTATTCATAAAATGTGTCAAAAGAAATCCAGTTAGATGGATAATGTTCTAAACAATTTAGTTGCAAAATCATGAATTACGTATATCGAGCACAATGTTTAATTTAAACTAAAACATTGGTACGACTGGCAACTCCGGAAGTAACCCTCTTCTTTAATAATAATTTATTTTTCTTTTCTTTAAGGCAAGGTATAACTTTTTTTTTTTTCTTTTGCATATTTTTATTCCTTAAACTTTGTGGTAAAGCAGTTGCTTCGAAATTCATATTGGTTCAAAAGTTATCCGCTTTTTGGTGTTGCAGAGAACAGGCTCATTTTTAGCGTATCGTGTGTGGCGCGCAAGGTAGAAACAAAAGAATTGAGAAAAAGAAAGTTCGGGAAGTTTCATTATATTGGCCTGGTATATACAATTTTATGTAAGCTGAAAATTGTCACTGTTATCCATGTTTGTTTAAAAATGTTATAAAACTGTAAACCTATTTTTCTCGATACTCTGTTTTACGAATCGATACTAGGTAGAACTCGAGATTAGATCAACCGATTTGGGTGAAATTTTATGCTTTTATAGTACAATATACTATATTTTAGTCCCTCACGGATGCTTTTTTTCAATATTCGAATTGTAAATATTTTTTGCGCGATTTAAATCTGAAAATTTTTGTAATTGAATTTTGAACAGCCGCCCTTTTCTTTAGGATCAAAAAATTGATAAACCCATCCGAGAAAGACTGCAAAATATCCTAAATTTTAAGTTTTTTTATTTGGTGTCTTGTTACATATAAGCAAATTTCGAGATTCATCTAGTACCGCGGAACGCTTCATTTTTTGCACACCCCTGTATCAAAGGCCACCAGAGCACCATTTTTTAACCAATTTCCAAATAAAAAATTGTTGTTTTTAAAACTTCAAGATATAATCTTTCATTTGCAAAAATCCCCATTATTTTTACTGTATAATTGCGGTAAACAAAAATAGCAAAAAGTGGAGAATTTTTGTTAGTATTAAAAAAAAAAAGTTATAACATGCCTTAATATATGAAATTTTGTTGTTACAAGTCCTGTGTTAGACACATTTCTTCACTCTTTCTCTGCAGTTGTTAGCCTTTTTATGACCAATTATTATTTTTTATAAGGATTAACCTAAGATTATTTTAGTTTTTTTTTCATCTAAAATTTTAAACACGACAGTTTCATTCACATTTCAGCTTCATTCACAAATTCCTTCCAAACAGCATATGACAGCAAAACAACACTGCTTGTAAACGAATGAGTATATTTCTTTCATACATTCACCTTATTCCTAAATTATTTTTCTCAAAAGACAGCATAATTATGCTTATCGTATAGATGCATGCTAGCATAATTATGCTAGTTATGCTTATCGTATAGATTTTTTAACTGAGAAGTAGAGAACTCGAAATTTTCAGACCTTTGAAAGAATGAATAAATGTTTTTGTAATATAAAAGTTTTAAGATTCTTTAATACAATGCAAAACCGAAAATTCAGCATTCCCCCCCTCCCCCCCACAAAAAAAAAAACCTTTCGAAACATGCATAATTTTTTTCAAAGTTCGTTTTCTCCGCTAATAAAACCCTGCAGTATTACTGTCTTCAAATATATATTTACTTCGTGGTATAATTGGAACAAAAAACCAGTATTTAGAAATTCGGAATTGAGATTATAAAAGATCAGTTTCCATAAAGCGTGTTTTTGGCCCATGAAATAAGACTAACATTCAGTTTTGTTACACTGACTTAATTATTTCACTTTTTAATATTAGAAGGTTTATCCTGTACGATTTGAACAATATTTTTTGCATTTTGTTCGGATTTATATAACTTACACAAGCTCAAAGTTCGTATCATTCATAGTTTTTGATGAAAAATACGCAATTTCTCCCAATTTTACCTCAATTTTTAATATATTTTTTAATGTTTTACTATGAGCGCAGCTTTGCAATACTTTTATTTTTACATATATTGTACATTTTGATGTATTTTATAACATATGTAAATAGGAAAGTGTTGCGCGATTGCGCTCATACAAATAATTGAGGTAAAATTAGGAGAAATTGCGTACTTTTAATCAAAAACTACGAATAATACGAACTTTGAGCTTGTGTAAGTCATATAAATCCGAACAAAATGCAAAAACTATTATTGTTGAAATCGTACAGGATAAACCTTCTAATATTAAAAAGTGAAATAATTAAATCAGTATAACAAAATCGAGTTTAGGCTTATTTCATGGGCCAAAAACACGGCTTATGGACCCTGATCCTTTACTAGGAGCCAAACAATATAAAAGATGCTGATGAAGCGTCGGTTAAGTTTGTTTTTCTCTTTCCATCCAAATATGCAGCAGAAGGGAAATCTATCACTCTGGAGATTTCTTTTCTTATTTCTAGATCTTTTGCTTCACTAACTCAAAATCGTTCGAGCTAATCGTCCCGTTATATAAGTTTAGTTAAGCGTCTATGTGGAAAAAAAAACGCATTTTACATTTTTATACCAATGGAATCCATTAAACATTCAGAACATAACTTTGAAAGATATTTTGCAGCTGGTTCTTTGAATAGTCAAGAGTAAATAGAAAAGTTTATGTTTTATTCTTTCTTATTTTATACATCATAAATTTCCCTGTGAAATTTAGATCCAAATTCAGGGTTTCTTTGCTTAAGATTTCTATGGTTACTTATTTTTTAGGGTTCCGTACTTAAAAAGTAAAAATGGAATCATTATAAGATCGCTCCTATGTCTGTCTGTCCGCCCTCTTTTTCGTAAACGATGGGACGCGGAAAGTTCAAACTTGGGGAAATTATAAAGCCTTTTTACCCACATATTTTCAGATTATTAACCATTCACAAAGAATTTTAGGAAAAAATTTAAGGGATAATTAAGTTGCTTAAAAAAAGAAAAAAAAAAGGGTTTTCTTTTTGTATATCGTGTAAAAGATCTCGTAATACCACTGAGCTCCAAATATAACAGGAGATCTGTCTTCCTAATGCTCAACACGCTTTCCAGCGGTCAGCACGGACGGATACAGTGAAGATAATTTTAACTCGCATTCATGGCAAAACATGCTGTCTATCGCATCCCCTTACATGATTAGTGAAATATTTATGAGTTAGCTAAGCATAGATTAATTATAAAAGCATAAATTAGGATAACAGTAAATGAGAATACTAATATCTGACATTGTCAACACGGACTATTTTTTACTTTTGTCTTGCAAGCTTCATTTGCCTTTCATGCTTCTGACCGCTGATTCTGAAGACCTGTTATATATAGAGCTCAATGCGTAATACCGAGCTCAAAAATATATTTGTTTTAATTTTAGGTATTATATTTTCAGAGATATCGTCGAAAGTATACTTGAAAAATATGTCTTCCCTTTCCTACTTCCAAAACTACTGAAATTAAAATTATGAAAAAATTAGGGTGTAGTAGGAGTTTATTAATTAATAAATAGTAATTAATAAATTTAATGTACGGAACCCCTTTTGAACGCGAGTATTACTCGTACTTGACCGATTTATTTCTAATTCCTTAACATTTACATTAAAGGTATAGAACATTTTTAAGGACTGGACAGAAAACACAAAATTTAAGAAATATAAAACATTATTAGAATCTGTAATTCTGTTGAAAATGTTTTTGTGAGTTTCAACTGCAAAGACATTTTGTGAATTAGTTCAATTTCTTTAACAGAATTTTCATATATAAAAAGAAATGCCTCCGGATATTTTTTTCTTTCGATTTTAATTTTTACTGTTTATCAGTTCCAGTCCCATTCTTCAGATGAGTCAAAATAAATCACGTTTGATTTTCTGAACAATTTATTTGAAAAATCATTTATTAGGTATATCGAGCAGAATATAAGTTAAACTAAAACATTGGTGCGACTGGCCACTCCGGAAGAAACTCTTTTGCTTAATAACATCTTAATTTTGCTTTTCTTTAATATATAATCCTGTGTTCTTATTAGTCCTGTCTTAGACATACTTATTTGTTTTTTCTACGCAATTATCAACATCTTTATGATAAATAATATATTTTATAAGCGTTATCATAAAATGATTTAATTTCTTTTCTCTTAAATTTTAAATTTGATAGATCTTTTTAGAATTTCACGCACAAATTTTTTACAAACAGCATATGACTGCAAACCTACACAGTAAGTATCATATATATTTTTTTAAATGAGAAATAGAAAGTGGAAATTTTCAGACTTTTGAAATAATGAATAAATGTATTTCTATACAAAAGTTTTAGAAATTGTTAATCTAATAACTAAAAATTCAACATTTTCTCCGCTCAATAAAAAAAAGAGCTTTCTAAGCATGCATAAATTCTTTAAAAATGTGTTTTCTCCGCTAATGCAACCCCCGCAATGTGACGGTCTTTAAATAAACTTTTACTTCGCAGTATAATAGAAGCAGCAAGGCAGTAATCAGAAATTCGGAATTGAGGTTATATATCAGATCAGGAGCCAAACAATATAAAAGATGCTGATGAAGCGTTCGTTAAGTTTGTTTTTCTCTTTTCATCCAAACATGCAGCAGAAGGGTGTCCAATCATTTCGAAGTTTTCTTTCTTTTTTTTTTCCTAGGTCTTTGGCTTCACTAACTCAAAATCGCTTAAATTAATCGTCCCGTTATATATGTAAAATTAGTTAATCGAATACGTATCAAACAAGAACACGATTTACATTTTTTATGCTCGTGGAATCTATTAAGCTTTCAGAACTTAAGTTTCAAAGATAGTTTGCAGCTGGTTCTTAGAATAGTTAAGTGTGAAATGGAAAAAATATATTTTCTTATTTCTTATTTTATACAGAATAATTTTGCCACTGAAATTTAGATCCGAATTCGTTAGTCTGTTGTTTTGAGATTTCTATTTTTTATTATTTTTTTTCTACTTCCTTTAACTTTACGTAAAAGGTATGAAATATTTTTAAGGAGAGGATAAAATATTCAAAATTTAAGAAATGTCAAAAATCATGGGAATCTGTAATTCCGTTTAAATTGTTTTTGCAGGTGTCAACTGCAAAAATATTTTGTGTTTTAGTTCAATTTTTTATAACAACATTGATATGTAAAAAAATGCGGGCTAATTTTTTTGTTCTTTTTCTTTTAATTTTTTATATTTATTTGTTCCATTCCCATTTTTAAGGTACGTCAAAAGAAATCACGTTCTATTCAGAATGTCCGGAAGAGTTTATTTGAAAAATCATGAATTATGTGTAGGGGAGATAGGGGATGAATGGGACATTTTCACAAAAATACTTATTTTAAATATTTTTTGTTAGTTATTATTAATATTATTTATCGCCTTTCATACATTAGGTGTTTGTCTACATCTTATGCACAATATTTATTCAAGATTATTAATATACATAAATATATTATCAAATTAAAAAAAGGTTCATCTCTGTCCCAATCATCCCCACAGCAGGGATGGATGGGACACAAATAGTTTCCTCTCTGTATTCAATGACAACAAATTAAAATTTATAGTTATAAACTTATATGTAATTATATTTGTAATATATGATCTTATACGGCTGTTATATATCAGTGTTAGTAATCTAAGAAGTGAAAACACAGCTAATTATGCATTAAAAAACTATAATTTATATTATATATTTTAACTGAAATTTTAATGTATTACAAAGTTAAAGTTGCACGGATGTGCAAATATCAGTAACACAATAAATGTGGTCGGTCTAAAATGTTCTAAATGTGAACTGTCAGTCGCATAAACTAGTATAAAATCAGTTACAGTGAATGTATTGCTGTTAAAAAGGAAAATGGCAGTTTTCTTAAAACCACTGGTTATGTTTATGTTGCTAGTACTAAAAGCTGACAAAAATGCCTCCTTGGCAAACGCTGAGAGGTTATAAATTGTAATATGCGCTCCAAGATTATTTGTCAGACAATCATCTTGGACTGATCTGAGCTTTGCCTTTAACCCTTTCAAGGGCAAAAGACTTCTTTTACTAAAATGTTGAAATATTTGATTGACACTAGAATTAACGATCAAATCTATTTGAAAATAACTCAAAGATTTTCTTTGCGTAAAATATAAAAGCAAAATTTTATTAAAAATTTCTGGGTGTCACTTGGCAGTTTGGAATTAAAATTAAGCGTTCGCGCCTTGCAAACACCGCCCTAGAAAGGGTCAAAGGCCGATAAACAGAAACATCCAATGGATGAAGAAGACGGTGGCTACAATGAGGAGGAAATGTTAAAAGAATAATTAACATAAATTCTTAATTTATCAACTTATATAATATTATTTAGTTAATAAAAAAAATGTTCAGTATCCTCTAGGGATAAATGAAGCAGTCCCATTCATCCCCATTTGAAATGTCTCAATCATCCCCATAATACATATAATTCAATTGTCAGCCATTTTGTCTCAGAAATTATTTTCTCACAATGGTTAATATTCATTCATTTTAATTACCAATATTGAGCCTTGAAATAAATAGCTATAACATATCTTAATTGTTTATAATGCATAAAATATGTAAACAACTTCAAATATAAAAATAATTACTTTTAAGCAAAGATTTCAGGAAATGCAACTTTGAAGGAAATTGAAAACTGGTATGTGGTCTTGCTTTTGGTTCTGAAGCACACTATGATAGTGTCATCTATGAGGATAAGAAGCAACTAAAAAAATGTTTTTTTTTTTTTTCTGCCTGAAATATTAAGAATGTCCCATCCATCCCTTGTCCCTTTCATCCCCCCAGTTCCCCATCATTTAATTTCAACCAAAACATTGGGAAGGCTGGAATCTCTGAAAGTAACCTTCTTGCTTAATAATACCTTCATTTTGATCATATATATTATTTCAGTTGTCAACATTCTTTTTTCTATGCATTTACGAAACGCAAAACAACGAATGAGGTTTGAAATGACTTTTGACATTATAAACCCACATTTCTTTAAAACATGCTTTTGGATTAAAAATCATTGTTAATTGAAAATTAAATTGGCATTGTTTTCATAAGTGAAATGAAATTTTTTGTTCAAATTAGTGTTTCCACAAAAATAAAATACTGCATTATATGATGCTCAACAACGATTCTAAAAATATAAAAAATAAATAGTACAAAATAGATAAAGTATCATTTATCCGCATGGGTTTATTTTATACTTAGGGTTAAAAAGCAGAATTGAAATTGAAATGATCAGGAGAAAAAGACACAATCGATCAATCGAAACAATGGTATTTCCTGTGTGGAATAAAAGTTATGTTTTGTTATATTATATTAAATTATACTTTAAATCCATTCAATTTATTTTTCTTTCTTTCATGTTTTTCAAGAAGGATATAACATCATCTTCTAATGCAGTTAAAATAAGACTGTTAATTTTTTTTCTTGCACGTGCTTTTTGATATCTTCAATCAGTTTTTACTGTAACTTTGATGGAATAAATGAGACGATATTCTGGCTTGGTGAATGTTGTTTGTAGATATTTTTAATCCTTAATTTTTCTTTAGAAGTTTAAACCTACATCTAAAAATATTAGACTGCAGTGCGAAATCGTCGCACGGGTCCACTGGTTTCCTTTCTTATCTATATTGTTGCTACTAGTCATCCCGTAGTCTCATGTCTTCAGTTTTTCTATACAATTTTCAACATCGTTATGATAAATAATATATTTTATAAGAGTTATTGTAAGATGATTTTAGAGGGTTCTTTTCTCAAAAATTTCAAACATGACAGCTGTTTTTTAAAATTCATTCGCAAATTTGTAACATAGGACATACGACTGCACAGCTTTTACATGAATGGGTATATTTCTTTCGTACTTTCACACTGAAAAAAAAAAAAGAAAGTGTTGATTTTACGGTATAATACTGGCACCCCCAGCTGCCAGTATTATACAGTAAAATCAACATTTTCTTTTTTTTCTTTTTTTTTTTTCTTGCAGTGCACCTTATTCATAATTTTCAATTTGTTAAAGGTTGCATAAATACAGATTATGCTTATGGAATAGCTTTTTAAAATAAGAAATAGAAAACTCGAAATTTTCAGACATTTGAAAGAAAGAATGAATATATTGGATAGATCAAACTTTCAGAATTTGTTAATATAATGCAAAACTGATAATTCAGCATTTTCCCCGATCAGAAAAAAAGCTTACTAAACATTCCTCTAAAATCCTTTTTCTCCTCTAACGCAACCCCCGCAATGTGACTGTCTTTAAATATTTTTTTACTTCGCGGTAAATTTGCAGGAGCAAAGCAGTAATGAGAAATTCGGAACTGATAGTTTATACACTTAGCAGAAGCGAAACAATGTAAAATATGCTGATGAAGCGTGTCTGTTAAGTTAGTTTTTTTTTACTTTTTCACCTAAATATGGGGCGGGTGAAAAATAAATCATTCTAGAATTTTCTTTTCTTATTTCTAATTCTTTTGCTTCACTAACTCAAAATCGTTCGAGTTAATCGTACCGTTATATAAGATTAGTTAAGCGGATACGTATAACAAGAACTCGTTTTGCATTTTTGTGCTACTGGAATCCATTAAGCATTCAGAACTTAACTCTCAAAGATATTTTGCAGCTGGTTCTTGGAATAGTTCAAAGTAAATATAAAAGTTGATATGACATCCTTTGTTATTTTACACATAAATTTCAGAATGAAATTTATATTCGAGTTCAGTATTTCACACAATGTAAAAAAAATACAAATGTTTCTTAATCTACGAATATATAATGCAACCATGAGAGAAAATACAGAATAGCTTCTTCCTAATTACCCAACATTTCGAAAAACATCCCTTATCTTTAGAACCCTTACAAAGCAATATATTTTTGAGTTTGAAAGAAGCATGTACAAAAACAAAGTTTTCTTTATTGCCACTAATCTTCGGAAACTTTTCCGAGTAGTTTTTATTGTGTATTAATCAGATTCCTCAAACCGTAATACATCGGATTTTTAGGATTAAATTCTAAAATGAATTCAATGCTATGAATTCTAAATGAAACATTTTTTGCTGCATAATTGAACTTATACATACATGCAAGAATAACGAAATAAGATTACATTTAAGGTCAACGTTGATGCTGTTAATTTATCATGTTTGCCTGCAAAACATGTTTGTTGAACATGAAAAGTTTACTTGAGAATTGATAGCATCCGAAACCTTATAATCTTGGTTGAGAAAATCAATTAATCGTCTAGAAAATACGCTCGGAAACGTTCCCGAAGATTACTGGCACCGAAGAAACTTTGTTTTTATAAATTCTTGTTTAAATCGTGAAAATATGTTGCTTTCTGAGGTTTCTAAAGAAAAAAAACCCTTTTCGGAATCATGAGTAACTGAGATGAGGTTATTAAATGTATATATATCAAATTTTTGTGAAGTGACTAAAAATTAATATTAATGATATGTTAAAAATGTATAAGAATCTGTGACTCAATTTAAAACGTTTGCATAGATTTTGTAATGCTACAATATTTTGTGATTTAGTGAATTTCTTTAACATCATTATATGTGTGTGTGAAAACTTTTTATTCTCTTTATTTAAAAAATCTTCTTTCTTTTCATTCTTTATAAATCGTTTTTTAAAAACTATTTCTTTCCTTTAAAAGGGATTTTGTTCTTACAGTGTATGTTACATATCATATATTATAATACGAGCACATCTTGTGCGTGTGTATGCAAATTTTATCTTAAAAACGGCTCTAACGATTTTCACAAAAATTTGTATCTTACCGTTTTCGGGCACGGGAAGCCGATTGGGCAAGGTCACATGTTTGAGAAAATTCGATTAGTTGGTCACTATAGGTGAATACGGGTCAATGCTAAGCTAATTTTATCTAAAGAACGACTCAAACGATTTTAACAAACTTTTGAATCTTACCGTTTTGGGATACGAGAAGATCATCGGGCTAGGTAACATGTTCGAGAAAATTCGATTAGTCGGTCATTTTGGGTTATTACGCGTCAATGCATTTCAAAAAGAATGAATGTAGAAACAGGCTGCAGTAAACGAAGTCACAAAGTTTGCAACATTTCGCCAAATTTGGCGATATTTGGCGAAGTGTTGGCGACTTTGGCGAGGTTTGGCGGAAAATTTGACTTTCAAGATTACCATTGCCAAAATACATGCATGGCGCCAAATGAAAGAATATCGCCAAATTTGGCGATGTTTGGTGACATTGTGGCGACATTTGGCGAAAAATTTGGCTTTCACAATCTGATGGAATTTTCTAGACGCTTTCTATCAAGAGTAAATGAAAGCGGTGAATTTTCAATAATCGGTGATCCAAATTAACGTTCTGTAACGAATTTTTTTAGGACATGAATTGCAGACATGAAGTTAGGCGTGATTTTTAAGATAAAGATTGAATGCTTATAAAAAAATGTTTTTTTTAACTATTTTTATTTTTATACTTATTTTTCAATCTTCTCAGAGGCTGAACTTTAAACCTTAATGAACTAATACCGTATGGGTCAATATTCTTTGCACAAAAGACGAATTAAGCCATCTTTTATTTAAAAATATATAAGTAATTAATTCAAAAATTTATTTGCCATATTTACTAGGTTAATAAATGAAATTTTAGATACGCTAACCAGCAGTGCATTTTTTCGTTTCTAAGACGTTTCACTTCATTAATTAGACTTTAATGAAGCGAAAATATCGTGGTAAAAAAGATCTTATATCTATTTTTGTTAAAAAAATTCCAAGTATAACTGTTCTCTTCTATGATCTATTGTATGCATGACAGCAGAATACTTTCATTATGATTATTCCACTGCCCTAATTTTTTTCCTTCGATTATCTACTTTTATCTCACACATTACCATGAAAAAATGTAGATATTAACAATTGTTTGGAAAACTTGCACCGGCAAAGCATATATTAATATTGTATCTATTCTTTGGATAAATATAAAGTACAATTAACAAATTTTAAATAGATTTATTTATCTTTTTAATGAGGGACAGGAGTAGATCCAAAGAAAAATTGATTGAACCATTTCATAAGCAGAATCTGTCATTTCTCTAAAATTTTGATAGCTGGTATGTCTGTATGTTTAAAGTATAAATTTTTAAGTATTATGTTGCAACTGCTTTAAATACACACACACAATATATATGTATAGTTAGTTAGTTGGAAAATTCCTTATTAAACTTAAAATGTACCACAAAATGTAAACTATAAAATGAAAAAAAAATAAATGTATAAACCAGAACGTAATAAAATATATAAATGTAAACATAAGATAACTAAATAAAAGAAACATTATAACGTAACAATAAAAAATTTAACCAAAAACAACAGAAGTAACGAAATAAAATATTAAATTAATGAACAAAACAACCCAGGAAACAGGCTGTGCGGCTTGCGACACACAAATGCAGGGTTAAAAGTTTTTATGCATGCAACGATCCCCAAATTTACCTGTCGAGACCATAAAGAAAATTAAAAGGAAAAACAATAACTAATCCAAATTAAACAAGTATAAACTAATTCAAAAAACACTTGACACTTTCAACAGGAAACCGCTCATCATCTAGAATCCCCCAACCGTCCGTCTCGAATACAGGTCTCAGTTCACTTTGATTACTGCATGGCCTTACAAAATGAAACATCATACTTCTGAACTGATTGGGTAACCCTGTCGCACAGCGGTCTCAAACAATCTAATTATTTTTTCTTTTAAAGTACCGATACTGGAGGTTAATCTATTTAAACGTATTAAATATATATATACATATGTGTATGTGTGTGTATGTAAAGCGGTTACAACATATGCATAAAAATTTGTAGATAATTTGTGTATTTTTGTGTACATTTGTATATACATAAAAATTTATATATATGTGTGTATGTGTGTGTGTGTGTGTGCGTGTGTGTAGGTGTGTATATGTATGTGTGTGTGTTGAGTGTAGCATTTTTTTCATTCGCTGTAACATCTATTAAATCTAACACAAAATATGATGGTTGCTTGGTTTTTAATATATTGGGAATGACATAATTTTTATGAATGCTAACCGGTAATATTTTGCTCACAGCGAACAGTGCAAAAATCACATTTGTGCATTCAGCTATTCGAGAAAAAGCATGAGTAGATTCTACACACAGTAAATGTTCCCCGTAAAAATGATATTATTCCAGAGAATCGTGCAAAATGAATTGCTCTTAAGGATCGCATTTCCCTAACATTGAGAGCTATCGCTTCTGCAGTTGGAGTAGTCGAGTCAAATCAAGTGTTTCAAGAATTCTTACAGACATAATGCACATGGGTCATAGTCTTCAAGAAGGAGAGGTAAATGTGAAAGAAAACAAAAAACAACCTCACGAACCGATAAAATTCTAATCAGAAATAGTAAAATGAATCCAATAGAAACAAGATGAGGCCATCAAAGGGATTATTTACTAGTGGTTTTTATCTTAGTGATTCAATTGTACGTCGTAGGCTTCTGGAGTCTGGCCCGAAGGCTAGAAGACAAAAGAATTTTTTTTTTTAATTCTAACGATGAAAAAACGTTTAGCCAAAAATATAAATCATAGACCTCTGACGACTACAAAAAGGTCATTTTCAGTGCTGAAACTCATTTATTTGTGCAGGGTAGAAAACCAATATCGTTAGACAAAGCGATTGTGAACCTATAAAACCAGAGCACGGCGCTCTTAAAAATTTTGTCTTTGTTTGATACAACTTTTGGTGCTTCAGTAACTGCAACCATGGTGAAATCTTGTCTCAATATTTGGAGCTATAATGCAACCGGATCTCTAAATGTTGGAACGAGATTTCAACATTTTAGGGTTGCAGTTACTGTAGCAACAAACGTTGGCTCAACCTAAGACAAAACTTTTAACAGTGAACGTCCAACAAACTGTATAACACCTTCCGTAAAACCGATGTTTTAGGCGTGCTTTCACAGCAAAGGCACTGGAAGTTTAATTCCTATTCCCGGTAAAATGAATTCATCCAAGTACGTAAAAATATTACAACTTAAGATTGTTCCCTTCGTGCAAACGTTAGACGAGACATTTCAACATCAACTGTCCCCACGTCACAATTTTAAAATATTCAAAACTCAAAACTATCATACTGAAAAATAAAATTAATTTGCTTGATCGACCTGGAAATTCCTCAGACTTTATTCCTATAGAAAACTTGTGGAATATTTTGAAGAGATGTTTAGGTAAAATAGACTGTGCAATTAAAGAATGCTATAAAAGTGTAGTCCCACGATAATGAAGTCTGATGATATATGGACTAAATTAGTAGAGTCAACTACGAAACGAATTCAATAGATAATTTCTGCTAAATAAGGATATAATTCATACTAATACAGGTATTATTGAGTGTATATAAAGCCATAGAATGATATAAATAGATATATTACTTTTAAATGCTAAAGGTGTAAAATTAACAACTATAATATAAATTAAAATAACTTTTATTAGTTGTTTTACATGTTTCGACTCTTTCCGAGTCATTTTCAAAAACAAAATGAGAATATTCTAAAGCTGCACGGGCTTTGAGGTTATTATTTCCATGTACTTTTTTAAAAATTACGCACGTTATCTATTTTTTTTTTTTACTTGATTGTTTATTTTCATATCTTTGACCATGGAGTCATTCTAGCCACAGTTTCGGTAAATTAAAAGATGCCGCATCGTTACATATTGTATTTTTGCGCGTGAGTATCTCTATGGTTTCTCTTATTATGGATGGATAGTATAAACTGGCGGGAAATATTATTTTACTTTCATTGAAATTTATTTGAATGGTTTCTTCTTGATATAATCTTGCCAGGGCTGTAGTTTTTCTATTGTATTTAATATCAGCTATATGCTCTTTTTTCCTGCAATTAATGCGATGCGGCATCTTTTACCGAAACTGTGGCTAGAATTACTCCATGGTCAAAGATATGAAAATAAACAATCAAGTAAAAAAAAAAAAAAAAAAAAAAAAAAAAAGATAACTTTTTATAATTAATGATAATATTTTTTAAAAAGTACATAACCTCAAAGCCCGTGCAGCTTTAGAATATTCTCATTTTGTTTTTGAAAATGACTCGGAAAGAGTCGAAACATGTAAAACAACTAATAAAAGTTATTTTAATTTATATTATAGTTGTTAATTTTACACCTTTAGCATTTAAAAGTAATATACTATTACAAGGTGTTATAATTTATTATATTGTTATATAAATAGATAGTTTGATTTTTTTTTCTTTGTTCTAATTAATTTGCAAAGGTATGTATAAATCGAAATACATAGATATGATTTATAAAAATTTTTAAACTTTTATACTTTTATACTGAACAAATCTATTTTTTCCCTATTAAATAGAACATATTACTCTCCAGGCAATTATATTTCAAGGAAAGCAAATTATAATTAATGTAATAAATTTACAAGCCTTTTTATTTTGAATTCTGAGAAAGACTGAAAACTTTCCATTCTGGAGGGAAGCCAAAATCTTGCAAATATGATATTAAATATTTCTAATTATTGTTGTTAGTTTTTCTTAATGTTTTAATATTTTCTAAATAATTCATTTCCTTTTAATGATATCACTTGCGACGAAATCTTCTCTTAATTTACTGCGTTAGCAGTAACATACAAATTACGAGTACATTCGAACATGAATCCTCGCAATCAGTTCAATTATTTGTTTCTAATTGAGTAAAATATTTCGAAAAAAATATTTGTTTTACTAATGTAAATAATTTTTTAAGATAGAACCAAGAAAAAAAATGATAAGATCGTTATCAATAAATAAAAATAAGAAAATCTTAGGGAATACTTAACTTTATTTAAAATAACATTATCTTCAAGAGAATCTCGTTTTGAGTACATAAAATGTTTCATTTTGTTTTCATTCTTCATATTATTAATTACATTAATATGACGATTGAATGAGCTTTTTTAGGGGGACGGGGCGGGTCTCTGACTATATTGTATAATTTAATTACAATCCCTCGTCATAAAAATTTCAAAATTTTATAAATTGTTTTATTATTTTTTATAAAATATATTTATAATCACAAGAAAAGCTTCTATAATTAAGCTATCTATTATTCTGACATTGAATAATAATTTTATTGACACACAACTATTTCTTTTGTTTAGTGCAATTTAATTCAAAGTCAGGCATATAATTCGACATGAATGTTATTTAGAATCATGGTAAAAAACTCCTCTTCCTATTTTAACTAAAGAAGTTCCATACATAACTGTTCTCTTCTATGATTATCTACTATATACTGCACTGTAAAATAAAAAAGATAAATGTTTCTTATTCTACGAAACTATAATATAACCACTTACGAAAATCTACAATAACCTCTTACGAGGAACCCACGACTTCTAAAAAGCATTCTTTATCTTTAGAAACCTCAGAAACCAATACATTTTCTCGATTTAAAGAGGTGTTTACAAAAACAAAATTTCTTTTACTGCCACAGTTTTTCAGAAGCTTTACCGAGTTATTTTTATAGTGCATTAATCAGTTTTCTCAAACGAGAATATCAGATTTCACGATACTATCAGTCCTCAATTAAACATTTTCAGCTTCGTAACTGTTAATTGTAATGTTAATGTTGTTAATTTAGTATGTTTGTCTGTAAAACATGCTTGTTGATCATGAAAATGTTTTTTGGAGAACTGATAGCATCTGAAAAACCTATATTCTAGGTTGAGAAAACTAATTAATACACTACAAAAACTACTCAGAAACGGATCATTGACGGCAAAAGAAACTTTAAAAATAAATGAACAACTTACAATAGCATAATTAAATTAAATTTCATTTAATTCATTCTCTTTGTTTCCCTCCTCATTTTCTCCTTCGTACTTAAACACGTCCAGTCTTTCCGGGCGTTACTATTGGTCTCCTGCGTCACATGTGTTTCGTGACTCCGCTGTTGTTTTTGAAAAACTTACTGCCATTCAGTCTTGGGCGCGTGCAGGAGACGCAAGCATATTTACATGGCTTGAGCTTTTGAATTGGTTTATAATCTTTTAAATTTGGCACTGATGATGGAGCTTCAGGGGCTCCGAAACAGCTGTTTGTCATTTTATATATTTTTATTTGTGCTATTTTACGTTGATCATTTATTTTATTTTAATGGAGCAAAGTATAATTCACCTATTTTAAAAAAGAAACTTTGTTTTTATAAATGTTTCTTTAAATCTCGAAAATATATTGGTTTCTTAATTTTCTAAAGATAAAGAATGCTTTTCAGAGTCGGGATAACTTGGAAAAAGTTATTTTTTTATGTTGTCATTCGTTGTTAAATTATATTTTCCCCTATTAAGAAGCATTTGTCTTTTTTAAGGTGTGTTTCAAAGAAGAATTATTCTATGATTGTTCTACTGACCCATAATTATTTCTTTCGATTAGTAGAGTTTTTCGAACGTATAATTAAGAATCCATAGATAGGCTTTAGGAACGATTTCGTCTTTTCGTACAGATTATTTCTGTTTTAATAGTAAATAGAATATATTAATATTCGTGCAAATATTTTTGAGCATAAACAAATAACATTTATTACATTAAATTTATGAGCATTATTTATTCGTAAGATCCTAGATAAGAAATAAAATCTAATAAATTCGACATTAAATATTTGCAATTATTCTTGTTACTTTTTCTTAATGCTGTTTTAATATTTTTTTGACGAAGTCTTTTCTCTTTTAAAAATATCTGCTTACGTCGAAAGATTTTCTTTTATTTATTTAATTTGTTACTCATGAAATCAAAATTGCATTTAAAAATGTAAGGCTCCGACACTAATTCAATTTTTTGTTTCGGATTAAGTAAAATGTTTCGACGGAATTATTTGTTTTGCTAATATGAATTACTTTTTAAAGATAAACCTCCAGACAAAATATGATGAGATTGGTATAAATAAATTAAAAATAAGAAATACTTGGAATAACTCTCCGTATTTAAAAAAGATTACGGCTTTCAGGAGACATCTGCACTGCAAAAAATAATTGTTGATTTTGCAGTATAAAACTGGCACCCAGCTGCCAGTATTATACCGTAAAATTAACAGTATAAACAGTCAAATAAGCAGTATTACTGCTTGCACGGCAGCGTATTACTGCTTATTTGACTGTTTATTACTGTTAATTTTACGGAATAATACTAGCAGCTGGGATGCCAGTTTTATACTGTAAAATCAACAATTATTTTTTGCAGTGTGGTATCGTGTGCATAAACACTTGCCTTCTTTTTTATTTCATTCAAGAATGTTTTTATTCTTGTTAATATTTTATTTTATATACTATTATTAGTTTACTTCATAAATATTATTTTGCTTTTTATGTAAAATGTTGCCAATTTATAACGTATCTATCTGTTTTTTTTTACCCAACTTCAAACACAGACGAGAGAATATCGTAACTTTTACAAATAATATAGAAAAATGAGAGAATTCAAACTTGTTCGGATGAAAAACATTCTTTGGTCTCTAAAAAAGACTTCAAAGAAGATAGTTTAAAGTTTACTTCAGAGAATAATAGTTTCGAGAGAAATTAATTAATAGTTTCTTTCATTAGGTGACGCAGAATATACGTACACATCAAGGGTAGAATTGGTTGTGCATTGAAATATTTTTTATTTATTTATTTAAATAGTAGGAAAGGTAGTTTTTAGGTTAGAGACTAAGCAAACATTGAGTATGGCACCGCAAATAATAAAATTGTCAATGTTACTACATCTCTCCTAGGAAGGTCACTCTGAAATCTTTAAAACAAGGGCAGACGATATGCACCATAAAAAAAAATATTGGTCGGTTATGTAAATTTGAACACTTTTATGTCTGCAGACAAAAATTTGTGGTAACAATTGCAATTTAACTATCGTAGAATAAATTTAGAAAGAAGAGAAAATGGAGTTGACGCGAGAGCATTGTCGAGCTATGATTTTCTATGATTTTGAAGTTGGGCTAAATCAAGAAGAATGCCTTTAACATCCACAGTTAATATATGAAAATGAAGCTCCATATCGTGCTACTATATTCAGATTGTTTACAGAATTTAGAAGAAGTCGAAATTCTCTTTTGGATGGAGAACACACAGGAAGACCATTGTCAGCTGTAGTCCTAGAAAATGTGTCGGCCGTACGGAAAATGTTAATCGATGATAATTGCTGTACCTACCAAATGGTACAGAAGGAACTTAACATTGGATCCGCAACTATACATAACATTATTCATAAAGAACTGCGTATAAAAAAATAGTTTGTCGTTGGGTCCCCATAATTGAAAAGAACACCAAAAAGCAGAGCATGTGAGAATTAGTAAAGAAACCTTAAATTACTTAATGATGGTGGCCACCTAATTATTTCTAAAATCATAACTGGTGATGAGACGTACATACCTTTTTTTGATGTTCCAACACGTCAAGAAAGTAAAGTATGGGTCTGAAGATGATCCCAAACCAACAATTGTAAAAAGACTATGAACAATGAAAAAAGTTATGTATGTCGTGTTCTTCAGAAGTACAGGTCTGGTCAAAGCCATTAAGCTAAAGGGACAGAGCACAATTACAGCTAACTGGTACATCACTAAGTGTCTTCCAGAAATTCTTCAAAGAGGTGAATGTTAGGGGACTCATGCTTCACCATGACAAACAGTGAAATCTTTGGCGATTTCGTTGGCTATTAACCGCTGTCATGCGGTTAATACTAAAATACAGCTTTTAATTAATTTCAAAACTTTATTTTAATGCATAATTGATATTTTTCATATAAAATTTTTTTGGTAGTTATTAATGAGCAATCTAAAAAAATATATTAAATGTGAAACATATCCTAGAATTTTTAATTAACAAATTTTTTCAATTGTGTTGTGTACACCGAGAAGTATGTTATGCAGAACATACAAACAAGAAGCCCAGGTTGGATCCCGTGGTATTAATAAAAGTAGATGTTTTAATGATATTTTTTACGGTAAATTCAGATATGTATACATATAATTTATATTACTATGTACCATTCTTCTATGACCTTAAAAAGCGCATAATTTTATTTTGGTTTTAGAAAAACAGCAACCATTATTTTTGGTGAGCACATTGTAAAATCTCTGAAAGATTATCATAAATATAAATAAAGACAACAATAATAATAATAATCCAGGTCTTTACAAATTTGATAAAATCTGGTAGCCAGCAAAAAAATCTAGTCCCCACTAAAAAATATCCCCCCTTTCCCCCAGTATTGATTTAGAACAAGCACAAAAGTTGCTTAATATGAATTAACTGAGAAAAAAAAAGTGTAGTGTAAAGTTATTAGTTATATAGTTTTAAAAAATACCGTAAAAAAATTAACTTCTCTTTCGGGAATCACGAATATTCCGGATATATATATATATATATATATCCGGAATATTCGTAATTCTTGAAAGATAAGTTATTTTTTTTCCTTTCAGTATAATTTGTTTGTTTCTCTTTTTTCTTTAAGTGTTTATCCGCAGTCAGTTCTTTTCTTGATTTCTTTCCTCGTATTACCAATTATTATTATTATTATTATTATTATTATTATTATTATTATTATTCGTTAAATTTGTTGTCATGCTATAATTTCAACGTGAAATGAGGATACAATTTCAAACGTCAAATCAACATTACAACATTAATATCTTATTCTTCTTTCCTTGGATTCGGAATTTAAAAATAATTTCCTGTATTTGACAGGTCTAGAAATACAATCAATTTTACCCGATCCTCAGCTCGTTTCTAAACCAATTTTTCGCACTGTCTGTCAAAGAAAAGGGTTATTTCTTCTTTTTTTATGAAGCAAAGAGTTCCTTTGGAAATCTATGGCTTGAATGAAACTCGAAGAGGAAGAATTCTTTTTTTAGCCTTGAAAACAAACATGAAAGAAAACAAAATTGCCGTACTCTCAGTAAATTCAATTTTAGAAGTTTCGGAAAAGTATTTGTAAACGACAAGTAATGATATTTTAAAACATTAATTTTTTGACATTCTACTTAGTATCAGGAAAACTTGTATCCAAAAAATTGCTTGTTAGCAAACGAAAGGTTTTCTATGTTCTATGTTAATGTATTACATACTGTCGAACTCGTTTAATATGAACAGTGCTAAAGCAAGTACACGGTTAAAACGAGAAGTTTTCTTATTGATAATGGTTCATCCTTTAAACTAGACTAGTAAATCTGCAGATCGGGGGCCTCAACGTCAGCTCTAAAATTCATTATTTTTTAATCTCACTTTTCATATTATTTAGCATCTTACAATCCTCAATTTACTTTTTTTATACATATTTATAGGCACATAAAATACTTCGGAGGTTTCAGAAATTAGAAGCGTTAAATTAAACACGGTTTATGCAATGATATTCTGAAATTCTTATGAACTTCTTATTCATGTAACTTTTTAGATATACAAGGGTGGTTCAATAATTATTGTCCCTGACCTATAAACAATATTATTTTTCCACAAAGTCTCATTTCACAGTAATTCACTTCTGCCACCTATGCTGTAAAGCCACTATGCCTGCTTCAAAGAAAGTCTCTGGCTGAGCTGAGAGCCATTCCTCCATAGCCTCCATAACAACTGCATTCGGGTGAAACTTCATCCCCCTGAGGAGCTTCTTCAACTTAGGGAACAAATGAATGTCACTAGGGGCGAGATCTGGAGAGTAAGGAGGATTTTACAACACATCAAAACCAGCTGCATGGATTGTGGCACCACTAACATGGCGGCATTGGGCCGGAACATTGTCCTGGTGGAACAGCACTTTTCGTTGCAACATCCCGCGCCGTTCTTTCTTGATTACTTCGCGTAACTTAGGGAATATGGCTGCATAATAGGCCCCCGTAAGAGTGTGTCCAGCCTCCAGGTAGTGAAAATGGGGCACACACTTCGCATCCTAAAAGATTGTGGCCATAACTTTGGGTTCTGATGCTGGCACCTTGAACTTGCGGGGGGAGGTGAAATGCTGTGCCGCCACTCCATACTCTGTAGTTTGGACTCGGGATCATAGTGATGTAGTCATGTCTCAACCACTGTCACAAATATATCACAGAACTGCTTCAGGTCTGGCCCCATAAGCTCCAAACTAGCCCTTGAACATTGAACTCTGTCTTTCTGTTGTTGAAGGGATAACTTTTTGGGTACCCAACGCGCCGACAATTTTCTGAATCCTAAGTGTTCATGCACAATGGTTTCCTCTGAGCCTACAGAGATGTGCAAGATGTCTTCTAACTGTTGCACGGTGATTCGTTTGTCTGCCATAATTCTGTCATGCACAGCATCAATGTTTTCTGGGGTGCATGCTATTGTTGGACGACAAGCACCAGGGCTTGTTGACAGCTTTCCCTGCCGCAACTGAATTCGCGGCACCAGTTCTTTACCACCTGGTACGAAGGGACACCCATCACCCAATACACTGACCATGTTCTCATGAATCTCCTTTGGGCTTAACCCCTTTTTCTGGAGGTACTTGATGACTGTTCGTTGTTCGGTTTTCTCCATTTTTCAAGCTAGAGGTGTCACCTCTCACACTTAAAACGAAAAAAAAAAATGTTAATATAGAAGCTTCAGTTCTGAAATTTAGCATATAGGCATCTAAGGCATTAGGCTTCAATATGCCACATCAACCATCGCAGTACAAATATTTTAAACACACTCGGGACAATAATTATTGAACCACCCTCGTATATATATAAAAAAAAAACTTGTATCAAAATAAATTCTTATTTATGTCAATAGAATACTAAAATCTCTCGAAAATAATTAATTTTACTAATAAAATATTGCAGCAAAATAGTGCGAGTTACTTGAATTTTATTATTTTGATAGTCTTTGAAATAGGGTTGCTAAGCAACTAATAAATTAAAGAGCAAAGTAAAAAGAAATTCATTTTAAAATTTGTAAAAAATATGAAAATAAATTGTTTTATATTTCCCGAACAAATTCAAAAAAATTTCCAATAATTTAAACAATTAATTTTTAAATTCTAATACATGTATCGGCAAATTTTTAAAGCTATTGCATATTATTAAAACCTCCATATCAAAAATTTAGTATCAGTAATTTAACGTTTATCCATTATTCAAATACACTGTAAAAAAAAAAAAAATCCGTCAAATTTACGGCAAAAACTGCAGGCAGCAATGTTGCCAGCAGTTTTTACGTAAAAATAGCAGTAAAAATCGATGTAAATTTTATCGCATATTTTCCGTCATTTCAACGGTTATAAATGTAGTAAATTTCACAGCCATTTTTCCGTACAAATTACCACAAAAAGTTCTGTAATTTTAACAGTCCTATTTCCGTACAAATTATCACAATAGCTGCTGTAATTTTAAAAGCCATATTTTTTTTTTTAAATCATTGATTTTAATCAACTTTCATTTTTAGATGACTGTTAGAATAGTCATAAAGTTCATCGCTTGTTTGAAAAACATTGGAATTCATTATTTTATGTATAGAAATTCAATCCCATATAAAACATTTCTTTACTGCTTTGTATATGATATATACAGGGTGATTCATAA
Source organism: Maratus michaelseni (assembly GCA_963931845.1). Classification (NCBI taxonomy): domain Eukaryota; kingdom Metazoa; phylum Arthropoda; class Arachnida; order Araneae; family Salticidae; genus Maratus; species Maratus michaelseni. The sequence continues at coordinate 253,052,867 of OZ007594.1, forward strand.
AAGATGGGCAGAACTTTAAGGGGTTATAGTACACTTAAAGACAAATAATATTAAATAGGAGACTAAGGGTCCCAGACGTATTCCCAAGGAGATAGGGGGCATTAAAGTTTAGGGTCCGAAATTTCAAATGATTATAAAACATGGAAAAATTGGTCGATTCGTTTGCGGTTTTTGCAAAAAATTTTCTTTATGCCAGTATTTTCTTGAAATAAAATTTTAAAGTTCAATTTCAAAAAATGCCGATAGGGGGCGCTTTAGACTTTGGAGTAACAAACAACTATTTTTTAACGTTATTTTTTGTATTTCTTTAAATGATTTCGAAAGCTTAGACTTAAACTTAAATTTTGATCTAAAAATCTGAGTCCTAACGAGTAGTTAAGTAGCGTAAACTGAAATTTGAAATTTGAAACCCTTCTCCCCCCAGAACAAAAATCAGTTATTCCCGATCTTTGTGTCGTAGATTAGGCTCTAACTACTGCCGCGTTTTGCTAAAATTATTCTTTATGTCAGTATTTTCTTGAAAATAAATTTTAAAGAAAATTTTCAAAAAATTCCGAAGGCGCTTTAGACTTTGGAGTAACGAACAACTATTTTATACCGTTATTTTTTGTGTCTCATTAAATGCTTTCTAAAGCTTAGACTTAAACTTAAATTTTCAGCTCAAAATCTGAATCGCTGAGCGTGGTTCAGTAGCGAGGGGAGGGGGTTCAAATTTCAACTTCTGAACATAGTTCAGTTTGCACTACTTAACCATGCCCAACGATTCTGTGCTGTGATACGAGGCAAAAATACAACTTTCGTCAAGGACTGCATAGTCGGAATTCACTCATAAAGGCACTGGCACAGTTGGAAACGTCGCTCATGCAAACGTTAAAGCTCCATTCCTGACGCTAGTCACCAGGTGAAGAAGGAAACAGAAAGTATGCAAATGTCAAATGGGGAAGAAGAAGAACACGTATGCAAAATTTCGACACGATTCAGGCATAAAAACCACTGAACGGTGAGTCAAGTGTAAGTCGCTGTAGTAATGAATCGGAAGATGGTGCCCTTCACGAATAAGGAAAAGGCTGAGATGCATTTAATTTACGGAGCGGCAGATGGAAATGGTGCAGAGGCACAACGAATGTACGGAGAGCGATTTCCTAACAGGCGGTTGCCTAACCGCAAAACTTTCGAGCGCTTGCACAGACAGTTGTGTGAGACGGGATCATTTCTCGCTTCCCGGTCGAATGCAGGTCGTGCAAAAAAGGACGAATCAGTAGTTGTTGCAGAAGCCATTCTGGATGTAGTAGCGGCGCAGCCAAGTACAAGTACACGAACAGTGGCTAGCCAGGTGGATACCTCACAGTCCACGACTTGGAGGGTACTGAAGGATGAACATTTGCTCCCGTTTCATGTGCAACGAGTCCAGAAACTGTCTCCAGGGGATTATCCAAATCGTATTGAATTCGCCCGCTGGTTTCTGCAGCAGAACGCGCTAAATCCACATTTTGGACGAACTATGCTTTTCACCGATGAATGTACCTTCACACGTGAAGGTACATTTAACACACACAATGCACATGTATGGGCGGATGTCAATCCACATGCTACGTATCCACATGCTCATCAGAGACGCTTTTCCATCAATGTTTGGGCAGGAATCCTCGGAGACCACCTAATCGGACCGTACCTTCTTCCTGAACGCCTCAACGGTAAAACATACCTCACATTTCTGCAACATGTGCTGCCAGACCTGTTAAACGTTGTTCCTCCACGCATCCGGCGGGTCATGTGGTTCCAGCACGATGGAGCGCCAGCCCATTACGTACGAGACGTCCGCAACTATCTGGACATCACATTTCCGAACAGATGGATTGGTCGAGGTGGTCCTGTTGCTTGGCCTGCTCGCTCGCCAGATCTTTCACCCCTCGATTTCTTTTTTTGGGGACGATTGAAGGCTCTTATGTATGAGACACCCATTGAATCCCCCGAGGAACTGGTCGCCAGACTTTCCGCCGCTGTAGGGGAAGTGCTCGAAAAGCCTGATGTTTTCGCGAATGTTCGCCGTTCCATTCGTCGCCGTTGTTCTGCGTGCATAACCTCTGGTGGTCACAATTTTGAACATTTACTGTGATTACATGTTAATAAATATGCTTTGGTAACATAATCCTAATTTGTGTCTTTTTACCTCGTATCACAGCACACAATGTGTGGACATGGTAAACTGAACTGTGCTCAGGAGTAGAAATTTCAAACCCCTCTCCCCAGAAACTTAACCACGTCTAACGATTCAGATTTTGGGCTGAAAATTTAAGTCTAAGCTTTAGAAAGCATTTAATGAGACACAAAAAATAACGGTATAAAATAGTTGTTCGTTACTCCAAAGTCTAAAGCGCCCTCTATCGGAATTTTTTGAAAATTTTCTTTAAAATTTATTTTCAAGAAAATACTGACATAAAGAATAATTTTAGCAAAACGCGGCAGTAGTTAGAGCCTAATCTACGACACAAAGATCGGGAATAACTGATTTTTGTTCTGGGGGGAGAAGGGTTTCAAATTTCAAATTTCAGTTTACGCTACTTAACTACTCGTTAGGACTCAGATTTTTAGATCAAAATTTAAGTTTAAGTCTAAGCTTTCGAAATCATTTAAAGAAATACAAAAAATAACGTTAAAAAATAGTTGTTTGTTACTCCAAAGTCTAAAGCGCCCCCTATCGGCATTTTTTGAAATTGAACTTTAAAATTTTATTTCAAGAAAATACTGGCATAAAGAAAATTTTTTGCAAAAACCGCAAACGAATCGACCAATTTTTCCATGTTTTATAATCATTTGAAATTTCGGACCCTAAACTTTAATGCCCCCTATCTCCTTGGGAATACGTCTGGGACTCTTAGTCTCCTATTTAATATTATTTGTCTTTAAGTGTACTATAACCCCTTAAAGTTCTGCCCATCTTTTATGAATCACCCTGTATAAGAATTCAGAATTTATTAATAGGAATATTTTTAATGTGGCAAAACTGAGACATCAAATATTCATTATAATACTATGTGTAAATACATTATATATAGAGAGAGTATATTTGTAGTACTAAAAAAAGAAACACTTCAATTCTGAAGGACGAGAAGAATTTAGATAATATATATATATATATATATTTTAGATAATTGGACTAGAATTACAAGCTTACGTTTATCTAATACAAATATAAAATACCATTTGTAATTAAACACTGATATATAAACAATGCAGGCTCCTAAGTGTAAGTCAAGAAACACACCATTTTGCTCGCTTTCGCCGTCGCGCGGGAAAGAGCACGTACTTTTGAATAGAAGTTCCTTGCGCAAATCATGCTAGTAAAATGTCTTTGTGCGCAGGCGCCGATTAGAAAATGAATGATGTGATCTGATTGGTTGTTCGCATGAAAGGATTTTGAAAGCGAAAACGCTGGTTAAATCTACTGTTATATTTGCGGTATTTTTACATACGGAAATATTACGTTGCGATTTACTGGAATAAATGCAGTGAATTTGACAATCATTTTTTACAGTGATGCGATTTTCATTTCAGTTAAAAATGAAATTTGAAAATCGTCTGTATTCCCATAGGAAAGCATTATGACCTAAAACGACGTGTTCTATATTTTTCAAAAGAATGAACCAAATGTAACTAAAAACTATACAGCTAATTCCGGATACCTCACTAACATACCCACCAAAAATCAATCTAATCGGGCGCTTTTTACGGCAGTTATCGCGGAACAGACAGACAAACAGACAAACAAACAAATAAACAAACAGACAGAAACCAAAAACTTTTCGCGTCTCCACAGTGAGCCTTCACTGACGTTTCGGCAAAAAACAAGTACACGTTTAAAACGAGAAGTTTTCTTGTTGATAATGGTTCATCCTTTAAACTAGATTAAGATTTTCACGCTTTTTAGGATCTACAAAAGCAGGATCACGGATAATACGAGAAAAATATCAGTTCATTTCAATGTGATTTTCAGCGAAAACTAGTTATAGCATTAGTAAACAAGACCCTTTCCTATTTAAACACTGTTATATCTCATCCATAATATTTCTACATTACAACTGTCTGTTAAAATGTAGTAATTTATCAGTTTTACCAGGCTGAATTTGAATCTTCAAGGAGATTTTCCTTCTATCTCCATCCGAAAAATTGCAAAGGAATGACCCGAGATCTTGAAAAAATAAAAGAAAGAATGCTGAGACTAAGACGTTTAAAATACTACCTCTTTCTAAGATTTACAACTAAGCCATAGAAAAAAATGAGCAAATAACAAAATATTTATTTGATTATTTATTTAAATCCGGATTCTGGACTATGGTAACCAGTCTTTTCATGTTGCACTGTAAAAATGAAAAGCATATATGAAATCAATAGCTCAAAATTACAGCGACTATTGCAATGAAAGTTTTTCCGAGAAAAATTAGGATATTATGTTAATGTTAGCATGTGTTAATTAGAGCAATAGTTGTGATTATCTTATTTGTGTATGTCTTTTTAAAATTTGTATTATTCTCACAGATATTACGATTAACGTTTAATACAAAGACTTGTATGATGTGCTCAGTTTTGAGTATGTCCATGTTTCAATAGTCTGAGTAATTTTGGTATTTTAGAATTGAAAGCATTGTGTCGTCATATTTGAAACAAAAAGTTCCATAACAAAATAAAAACATCGATTTACTCAGATTTAAAAGTGTTATTTTTCTCAGGGAACACCTTTTTTCAACAAATAAAAGGTAATAGTGATTAATAAGGAATTTTCCATAATCCTGATGCAAAGTTATTGGGCTGAAGGAAAATCTAGTAGCATTTAATTTTTATTTGTGATTAATAGCATACACAAAATAGTCATCAAAATTTCACTCTTGTTTCTTTCGATTCAGAATTTAAAAATAATCTCCTCGATCAGACAGACGTAGAAATAAATCATCTGTACACTCAACTCGTTTATACTAATTCGTCCCTCTTTCTATCGGAGAAAAAAAGAACAAGAACGAAAAATCATGCGTAAAGCATAGATTATGAAACACTTTCCAACATTTCCAGAAAACTGTAAAGAAATTTCACAGTTAAATGAGGTGAAAGAAGATATTTAAGTAAATAACAGTTTAGAAAATCTATAACACATTTAAAAATCTAATTTTATAGATTTCTATAGTAAAAAAAGTAGTCTAATTATTCTGTGCAGCCTTGCATATGATCTATAGATTTGCATATATATTACATAGTATGCTAAAATTTAGTTCAGTTAAAAATTCTCTTCTAACCATTTTTGCCAATATATGGAAATACGAATACTTTTGTACAACCCTGTGTGTTTTCTAAAAACTGTTTTTACACGCCACATATTAAGCTAAAATATAATTCAAGTAAAAAACGATAACACAGCTTAAAACGGAATTCCAGCAATTACCAACCATAAACAGTATTATATCGAGTTCTTTGTATTGCTCTGTTATCAATTTTATTTATATTTCAGAAACTTCTATTAGTATATACTAATATAGTTCAGCAGGAAAATCACACAGTTTTAAACTACTCTTAAGCAATTCACTCTCATACTCACAAGGGAACCACTTTTGGTGCAGCTCGCACCTAGCATTGAGACCTGGTGCATTGTGTAGCCTTATACATAAAAGTTTGAGAAATGATAAAATTTTTCTGTTAAAATCATGTTTTATATATTTTTTAAAGTTTAAATTTTTTATTATTGGATTTTTAATTGATGATTTCACACCAAATGCGAGTTAAGTCGCCAAGTTATGAATCCAAACTACTACACACACACAGCAGACGACAATGCCAATCGGCCAGGGTTGCCGGAAAATATTCTACGGTAACGAATAAGACAAATTCGCGCCACTAAAAATGTAATTGTAATGTTGTATTTTTTCAAAGTGAAATTTGTAGGTTCTTGAAGGATTTTTTAAACTTTTTAAATATTTTATTCTTATTATTAACCAATTTGTATTTTTAACTGTTTTTTTTTTAAACTTCTATGTTAATAGTCCGATAAGTGGTCTCGAAAATTGCATTTTCAGAAGATTATGCTGCTGTAAAATCAAAAAATATGATTTTAACAGAAAAATTTTACTGATTCTCAAACTTCGTAATATAGGGCTTTAAAATGCGCCAGGTGTCAATGCTAGATACGAGCTGCACCAAAAGTGGTTCCCTTGTTTGTAATACTTACGAATTGTTTTGTGTATCCCTGTATATCATCAACTGAATTTATACACACAACGTACTATGCAAAAATTTAATTAAACTTAAAAACGCACACAATAATTTAAAACGCACTTCCAGCACTTATCGCACTTAGACAATTCTGTAACCGAATTATTTTCTGTGTCCCAGGGAACGACAAATACAATGCACACAATACTTTTCAGTAAACAACTTACAGTGCACCTTAGTAATACATGTAAATTTCATTATGTTCGAAATAGTGCAATATCAAAAAAATACACTACAAACCACTTTTCCCCGTAGACCATTACCTAAAAGAATTATTTTGTGTTACCGTGTTTAAATGAATAACAAATGCTTTGCACCCCATACTTTACAGTAGGGGAACGACAAATGCACTTTTAATACACTACAAACCACTTTTCCCCGTAGACCATTACCTAAAAGAATTATTTTGTGTTACCGTGTTTAAATGAATAACAAATGCTTTGCACCCCATACTTTACAGTAAGGGAACGACAAATGCAATGCACACAATACTTTTCAGTAAACAACTTACAGTGCACCTTAGTAATACATGTAAATTTCATTATGTTCGAAATAGTGCAATATCAAAAAAATACACTACAAACCACTTTTCCCCGTAGACCATTACCTAAAAGAATTATTTTGTGTTACCGTGTTTAAATGAATAACAAATGCTTTGCACCCCATACTTTACAGAGAGAATGTTTTTGTACACTTCACAAATACATATCAATTTCATTATGCTTAAAATCGCGGAACATCATAAAAATGCACTTGAAACTATTTTTCTTATTGACCATAACGTAACGGAATAATTTTGACTGTCCTAGTAAACGAATAATATATGCTACACACTTCATTTTCGATAGCGATCTTTCTATACTAAACGTTAATAACATATAAAAATTACATAGAAATCCGAGTTTACACGTTGTGGTTATCAATTTTCAGGACTGTACAACAATTATTTAGAATCGAAAATTCGTTGGTTGGTTAACTATGGTAATATGAATGGTTACGTATCTGCGCGCAATACGTGCGCTGCGCGTCATTCTTGTTTTATTTTCTAGTGACTTGAAACACGCAAGCAAACGTTCGCTGTCAAAGCATTGTTGTTAAAATTAAAATAATGGAGCAGAAAATAAACAATGAATTTTGTTTCAAATGGGGGGAAAGTGTTTAAAATGTTACAGCTAGTGCACGGTGATGACGCCTTATCACGTTCTCGCATTTTTGAATGGTTTCGACGTTTTCGCGATGGTCGGGGAAGCGTCGAAGATGATCCGCAAACTGGACGACCTATATCCGTATGGACGCCTGAAACGATTGAGCAAGTCCGCAACTTCGAAACATACTAAATTTTATATACTTACTATACATTCATTTTTAAGAAGTTATTTCACTAGTCATCGAATTTAATAGCCACACCTTTGTATACACGAGCATTAAAACACAGACAGACGGACAGAAAAACCGAAGTCATAAACACTTTTCAACTGTTGGAAATAGGGGAAAAAGGTCAGCGAAACACGTAAAATGTTGCAGCAAGTGTACGGCGATGACGCATTATCACGTTCTCGCATTTCTGAATGGTTTGAACATTTTCGTGATGGTTGGGAAAGCGTTGAAGATGATCCGCAAACTGGACGACCGACATCCGTACGGACTCCTGAAACGATTGAGCAAGTCCGCAACTTTGAAACATACTAAATTTTATGCACTTACTATACATTCATTTTTAAGAAGTTATTTCACTAGTCCTGGAAATTAATAGCCACACCTTGTATATACGAACATTAAAGCACAGAGAGACGGACAGAAAAACCGAAGTCATAAACACTTTTCAACTGTCAGAAATTGGGAAAAGTGCTAGCAAAACACGTAAAATCTTGCAGCAAGTGTACGGTGATGACGCATTATTACGTCCTCGCATTTTTGAATGGTTTCGACGTTTTCGTGATGGTCGGGAAAGCGTTGATGATGATCCGCAAACTGGACGACCGATATCTGTACATATCCGCAACGCCTGAAACAATTGAGCAAGTCCGCAACTTCGAAACATACTAAATTTTATGTACTTACTATACATTCATTTTAAGAAGTTATTTCACTAGTCCTCGAATTTAATAGACACACCTTGTATACACGAGCATTAAAACACAGACAGACGGACAGAAAAGCCGAAGTCATAAACACTTTTCAACAGTTGGAAAGTATTAAAAAGGACTTTTTCCTTCTTTTATTGTTTTGGCGCAAGGAGTTATTTTGGAAATCTATTGCTTGAATGTAACTCAAAAAGAAAGAATTCTTTCTTAGCTTTTTGCTGTAATGAAAGATAACAAAACTGACGTACGCTGAGAAAAATAGATTTAAGAAGTTTTGGAAAAGTGTTTGTACAGCAAAGGTTATGATATTTTAGAACATTCTTTTCGTGACATTGTATTTAATATTTGAGAAACTGGTTCAGTAACTTATTTTCATCTAAAATATTTTTTAATAAATTATTTGATGACAAGCAACAACTGATTTTGATTTGTAAAAGTTTTGCGCGTTCCATGTATTTACAACAACTCTCACAGTGTAATAACATTTTTAAAATATTCTGCTGAAAGCCTCACGTCAGTGGGAATTAAATAACAGTATTACGTTTCTAATGATAATAGTAATTAAGAATTAATTAAAATACAAAAGTAAGCAGAAGCTGCCTTATTGACAAATTTTACTTACTGCCAGATTGTTTAAGATTAATAAATATATACTAGGGGGCTCAGTCCCTTACTCGCTAACACTCGCCAACCTCCGTGAATTGCGATGCAATTCACATTGAGACCGCTATGCGGTCCCAGTTCGCTTTGCTCGCTCGCCCCTTTTTATTTTAGCTGAAATTCTAGCCGAAATAAGTACTACCATAAATCATTTTAACATATGAAATTGACAATTTTTTTCATGTAAAAAAGTAATTGAAAACTTTGTTGAAAACACAATTAAAAATGCATTTAATTGGTGCTACCAATGGGCATAAATCATTTAAATACTATGAAAAAAGGATCTTGCAAACACCATTAGATAAAAACTCATTGAACATATGATATTGTACAGCACGGCTTAAATTCATTTTTAAATTAAAAAAATACTACGTGATAAGAAGATAGTTTATATATGTATCATCAATCATATATTTCATTCGACATTTTACTGTTCGAATTGATTATAGATTTTTGCAAAAGAAATTATTTTTTACTTTATCAAGACAGCAACAGATGGCAGCAGGTACAATCTGGACAGTTGATATTTTTATTATCTCCGATTTCCGTGTGAGTGAAATTCGTAAATAAATTCTGAATAAGAGTTGAGAATTTATTTGAAATTAACGATATTACTCATAATTAAAATGACGAATCATCTCAAACGCTTTGGATTACGTGCATGTTATTTTATTTTTAATAATTGCTAGTTTGAGTTTCACTGCTCTGACACTGGCCGCCATATTGGATGCAGAACTACAATCTAGTCTCTGCATTGGTCTGAGCTCTGGTAACTACGGTTGTTGCCAAACGATAAGCTAGAAATCCAGCCTTATTTTCGCGCCACGTAAGAGAAATATATATATATATATATATATATATATATATATATATATATATATATATATATATATATTAACTAGCCCGCAGCTCTGTAGAATGTAAATTTTCCAATTCAGAATGTAAATTTTAGGTATAATTTTTGCACAGTAGAAGATTAGAACTTTCTTCCATATTTCTATAACTAAGCAATGTCTAACGACGTGTTATACAGTAAAACCTTCCCTCAAAAATTGCCTAACTGACAATGCAAGTCCCATAAAAATCCGTTTCACAGAACCTAACTTATAAGCCTTCGGAATTAAATTTCCATTTCCATTTTATATATATATATGTAGAAGATAGAACTTTCTTCCATAGTTCTGTAATTAAGCAACGTCAAACGATGTGTTTTACAGTAAAAGATTCCCTCAAAAATTACCTAACTGACAATGTAAGTCTCATAAAAATCCGTTTCGCAGGAAGTGAGCTATAAGTGTTCGGAAAGAAATTTTCTTTCCCAATCAGGTTGACCTAATTATAGAACTTTCTCCCATATCTCTGTAACTAAGCAACATAGAACGATATGTTATATACTAAAATCTTATTCCAAAAATTACCTAAATGACAATGCGAGTCCCATAAAAATCCGTTTCGAGAAAGTGAATTATAAGCGTTTGGAAGGAAATTTTCTTTCGTAATCGGTTTGACCTAATTATAGAACTTTCTCCCATACCTCTGTAACTAAGCAACATAGAACGATATGTTATATACTAAAATCTTATTCGAAAAATTACCTAAATGACAATGCGAGTCCCATAAAAATCCGTTTCGAGAACATGAATTATAAGCGTTTGAAAGGAAATTTTCTTTCCTAATCGGGTTGACCTAATTATTCAAATTTCTCTCATAGCTCTATAACTAAGAAATGTAGAATAATATCTTATATACTAAAACAGACCCCCCCCCCCCGCGCAAAATTACCTAACTGACAATATAAGTCCCATAAAAATCTACCTTGTAGAACGTAAGTTATAAGAGTTCGGAATGCAATTAATTTCCATTTGCATTTTATATATACTATGGCATCCAACTCGGGCTTCCCGGGATAGAAAATATATTAGAAAACAGTTTTTTTTTTTAAACTGTAATAGATTTTTTGCATTTAATAATTTTTTTAGATTGCTCCATAAGAACACCAAAGAACATTTTTATATGAAATATGTCAATTATATATTCAAATAATGTTTTTTTAATTTATTAAAAGCGGTAAATTTGTATTGGCCTTATGCCAGAAGTTAATAGCTGAAGATATCGCTAAAAATTTCGTGATCTACAGCAGTTTTTTTTATTCAGATAATTTCAGCGGTTTTAAGCACTTATTTAAATTACATGTCTGTTAAATTTATGAGTTTTAATTTCGCTATTGAATATTAACTGGAAACAAATGCTGAACTTTTTATATTGTTTAAAATGCAAACGGATTAATATTTTGTAATCATCTGCAAGCGACAATGATAGATTTAAAAAAATCATATTTGAAATTTAATTTAAATATAAAAGAAATGAGTAAATTGCGATACATGCAATTACTTAATGAAGTTTTAATTTCGTTATTGAATATTAACTGGAAACAAATTCTGAACTTTTTATATTGTTTAAAATGCAAACGGATTAATATTTTGTAATCGTCTGCAAGCGACAATGATAGATTAAAAAAAAATCATACTTGAAATTTAATTTAAATATAAAAGAAATTAGTAAATTGCGATACATGCATTTACTTAATGAAGTTTTAATTTCGTTATTGAATATTAACTGGAAACAAATTCTGAACTTTTTATATTGTTTAATATGTAAACGAATTAATATTTTGTAATCATCTGTAAGCGACAGAGATAGATTTTTTTTTTTTAATCACGCTTGAAATTTAATTTAAATGCTTTAATAAATGAGTAAATTGCGATACAGTTTTCAAACAAATTGCATTTGAAAGTAGATTTTTTTTTATATATAACGGTGTAAAAATTTAAAATATGCGATGTTTAAAAATAAAAAAATATTACAGTAGCAAAAATCGCAACATCGAAATTTCATCGTCAAGTGTCACCATTCGCAAAATGACGACAGCGTTACGCACGGACACGTTTGTCCTTTATAATATACATAGTAGAAGATAGAAATTTCTATTATGTGACTAAACAACGTAAAACGATCTATTATACACTAAAATTTTCCCCCAAATATTACCTAACTAACAATGCAAGTCCCATAAAAATACGTTTGGAGAACGTGAGTTATAAGCATTTGGAATGAAATTTTCTTTCATAATCAAGTTGACCTACTTATTCAACTTTCACCCATAGATCTGTAACTAAGCAACGTATAATAACGTGTAATACATTAAAACCTTCCCCCCTAAAATTGCCGAACTGACAATGTAAATCCCTTAAAATTCCGTTTCGTAAAACGTGAGTTATGAACGTCCAGAATGAAATTTCCATTTCCATTTTATATATACAGTAGATTATCTTATGCTGAATGCTCCATATTCACATCAATCTTTTCCTTATTTATATAGTTACATACCAAATAGACATATTACATACTTATAGCCATCTTATATACTCACATACCTTGTATATTTACGTAAACATGTGGTTTCATGTGTACATTCTTACATACAACAATACATACAATAGATGTAACACATCTTTCCGCAGAAAAAAGTAATAGTAAATAAAAGAGAAATCTTTCATAATCCTGATTCAATTAAATCTTACTAATTCTAATAGATAGATTGTTGTAGTCTATAATTTTTATTTCAGATTAATAGCATACGTCAAATGATCACAAAAATTTATCTTCGATTCAGAATTTAAAAATAACTTTATGGATTTGAGAGACATAAAAATATATTATTTTTATACGATCCTCAATTCGTTTCTAATTCTCAATTCCATTTTCTGTCAGTGAAAGAAAAAGACTTTTCATCTTTTTTATAGAGTGCAAAGGTTTCCTATGAAAATGTATTGCTTGAATGTATCTCAAAAAGAAAGAATTCATTTCAACTTTTTTTTTCTTTTTTTTTCCGTAACGAAACAAAATTGACGTAAACCAGGACATAAAAAAAAAAAAAAAAAAAATCAGCATACAGCCCTTTTTTAGACAAATGACACAAATAGCAGCTAATGAGGATTCTTTAATTATAATGCATAGTAATGACTACAACAATGGTTTCTTTATATGATTAAAGTCATTTTATTACAAAATACACAACGTACCTCCAGCTATTGAAAACAATAAGCACTTCTCTCTTTAATAATATTTATAGAGATTTTAGTAGATTAAATTTTTGTTACAGAAAGTCTCGATTCTTAATAGCGCACTTTCTCACATTTTAACAAGTTGAAAATTAAATAATAGTGATGTAAAAAGATACATTTAAAGTTAAAAATTAATAAACGAATTTTTTTTTTAACTTAAAAAAGTGTAAATGAAGATAGAGGTTTTTTTTATTATTATTATTTAAAGAAAAATTGTACTTACAATTACAATTTGCATTACAATTTGCACAATTACAACTTACAATTGAATTACAAAAAAAAATAATCATCATAATTTTCTACAAAATTAATCTGTATTTTACAATATGATTAAATATCATTTTCCGCTGTGCTGTCTGAAAACAAAATTCTAAATGTTACTCAAACATTTGCGATTCTTTAAAACTTTATTATAATCAGAGTTTCGAAAAGTTTATTCCAAAATTAAGAAGAAAAATTTGTATTTTTCTAAAATCTCATTAAGATTATTGTATGGTATTGCTTATATATAATATTATTTGTGAAACGTTTTGAAGAATGCAGATAATGATAAAGTTTTAATTACACTCTATTTATCATTATCTGTTTTCTACGACCGTTTGTGAATCATTTCACCGTTTTAATCTCTATTGCAAGGCTATTATTTCAAAACTGCCACGATTTAAATCGAAAAATTATAGAATCGGAAAATCGATAGCCTATACGCCTGAAAAGTAAAACGTTGCCAATAGGGAAAACGACACAAAGAAAACATTAAATATCATTCATAAAATTAAAAAGATTTACTGCAGTTGTGTAAAGATAAATCGTATATTAGGAATAGCTTGTCAAATATTATTGTGATAAACATATCCGCACATGTTTCTAATTTATCAGAACTTCTTTTTGTTGTTTTGTCTCACCAACTCATATTAGCTTACGCATTACATTTGCCAAAAATTGGTTGCTATATTAAGGGTTTGAGATCCCTTTTCTGGTAAGATGTGTGATGGCGGAAATACAGCTTGAAATTTATATTAATTTTTGATACACACACTCACATACTTAATGTTATTCAATATCCTTAAATCTTGAAAAAATTATTCTTATTCTGTTTTTTAACAAATGTAAAATCCGTTGCTTCTAACATATTAACAATAAATATCTAAAGAGGTTCAATTCATGAATAAATAAGGGTGTACTGAAGACATTGGTTAAACTTATTTAATATATTTAAATGTGTAATAATTGTTTTTTTTTCACTTTAAAGGAATACCTATTCATACAAAATGGTACTAAAGCATCTCATTTCTTAATTAAAGGAAATAAGTTTCATTATTAGCAATTAATAAATAGAAACAAGAAAATTATCTTAACAGTTTATTATTTACACGTCATTGTGGTAAAGGTTAATATATAAAATTTTTAGTTTTCATTTTAAAAAATACACTTCACCCCTTTTCCCGTCATTAAAATCTGCAGATGAAGCAGATTTTTTTATCTTTCTAATTGGTAATCCCTTTGTAATTTTATTTTTCACTTTTATATATAATTGGAGTTGCTCTCTTTTATCCCCATGAGTCCGTTCTATACCAGAGATGCAAAATATATTATTGAAAATAATGTTTAAAAAAAAAAAAAACATTTATACGTAATTGCAGGAAAAGTATGGTGCATCTTAAATGAAAAAGATATTTTATTAGAAATTGTAATTGGTTGTCCGCGGATTAGATTGTATTTAAGAAAATCGTGATAAACTGAAAATTTATAAATACACATTTAAATTGAAGAAGTTTTCACAATCTGCATATCCTATGATTTTTATTTGAAATACTTTTTCAACAAACAAAATAATACCTATTCTATCGCGAAGAAGAAGCAGACAGAGCGAGATAAAATTTTAATTATTTCATAATTTTTATGACTCCATGAAATTTTATTCATTCTATGCTTTTTTCATAAATCTAATGTCATTTTTCAATTTATTAAATTATGTAGTTTCTCTGAAATGAAGTATAAGATATTCAATGAAATCTGAAACTCTTGGAAATAACGGAGTGTTAAATCATAAAAACTTTTTAACCAAAAATTGATCCGACTTCAAAAACTACTAAAAAGCGAAAAATAAACTTTTTAACCAAAAATAGAACCGACTTCAAAAACTACTAAAAAGCGAAAAATAAATTTTTTAACCAAAAATAGAACCGACTTCAAAAACTACTACAAAGAAAAAAAAATTTTTTAGATAATAGTTAATAAGAAATTAAATAAAGAGCACTGTATTTACCATGCATATTATTATATTTATGTACATTAATTTGATTTTTTGGAGTCGGTGCCAGCCAAGCCAAATTAAAGCCATGTTACCATTTTTAAACATTTCATCTGATGTTATAAATGTGTATTTTTAAATGAGATTAGCAACTATATATGTCGACAAACATTGCTTTGGAAATTAGTTAATCATTTAAATCATTGTATTTTCTACCATTTGAAGAGTTATATGTATTTTTTTTATTGTCTCGTATTTATGTAGATATAATTTATACGCGTGTTACGATTTATATTGGATATTTTGTTTTGAATTTTGTACTTGGCTTGGCTGGCACCGACTCCAAAAAATCAAATTAATGTACATAAATATAATAATATGCATGGTAAATACAATGCTCTTCATTTAATTTCTTATTAACTATTATCTAAAAAAAATTATTTTTTACTTTGTAGTAGTTTTTGCAGTCGGTTCTATTTTTGGTTAAAAAATTTATTTTTCGCTTTTTAGTAGTTTTTGAAGTCGGTTCTATTTTTGGTTAAAAATTTTATTTTTTGCTTTTTAGTAGTTTTTGAAGTCTGATCAATTTTTGGTTAAAAAGTTTATTTTTCACTTTTTAGTAGTTATTGAAGTCGGTTCTTTTTTTGGTTAAAAATTGTATTTATTTATTTATCACTTTAGTGATATGCATATTTACATTAAACCTTATTGTTGCTAATATTTTTTTTTTATTTCACGCTAACCTTGGCAGTAGACTCGAGTATCAAAAATTAGAAAATTTATCATTATTCTCATCTAATGTCTTTAAAGCCTTTAATGATATCTATATTAACATTAAACCATATTGTTTCTAATATATTTTATATGTCACGCTAATCTTGGCAGTAGACTCGAGTATCGAAGATTAGAAAATTTATCATTATTCTCATCTAATGTCTTTAAAGCCTCTAATGATATATATATTAACATTAAACCATATTGTTGCTAATAAATCTTTTATTTCACGCTAACCTTGGCAGTAGACTCGATTACGGAAAATTAGAAAAACTATCATTATTCTCACCTAATTGTCTTGGATAATGTGTCATAATCGAGCTGTATACTACAGTTTTGATAACTGCGTAACTCACTGATTTCGGTGCTTTTGTGTATTGTGTGCATTGATTTCATGTGTATTGATTTTTACGATTCGTACAAGGTAAATACACTGCGCTAACAATGTCGCCTATAATACTATTCGGAGTAACCCTTTCTTTCTTTCTTTCTATATTGTCACTCTATAGTTAATAATTTGTAGTAGAAATATTAAAAGACAATTGCAGAAGCATTTATATACAACTGTATTATATAATATAATATAGATAATTGTGTATTTTAAAGGCAGTTTCCAACTTGTGTGCCACAAGTGATAAATTGCTAAATATTTTCTGTAACTCGTACATTTGTATGGGAGTTGAAACAACAATGTATTTAATTATGCGCCAATAAATGCTCGTCAAAATATGCCAAACCGCTGTGAAACTGCGACAATGGAACTTTTAAAAGATTCAAAAGTAGATTTGTTGTGGCATAATTTATATTTTTTATCCGTATGTTTTATTATATTCATCCAATTCACAATTTTGTGTAATTTTGCTTTTCAAATTTAGAAACACTCAAAAGTTTTAGTTTTTGTTTAGATTTAAAAAAGTTTGTTCTATGAAAATAATTCCTATAAGTTAAAGCTGATTTAAATATGTCAGTCTTTTTATTATTTGCAACTTGAAAGTCGTCTGCCCAACAACTGGTGACCCGAACGTAATAACTCTTGATAATATCCGATTTGCTTAAAATTTTGTATATACGTTCATTGTGATAAGGCGCTCATTGGTTAAGTGCGAGCAGGGAGGAGCGTCACAATTAGCTTTGAGTTCAAATATCTTGACGCATGACCAAAATGACCCACTAATCAAATATTCTCGAACATGTGTCCAAGCCCAATTGTCTTCTCGTGCCCGAAAATGGTAAAATACAAAATTTAGTCAAAATCGTTTGAACCGTTTTTTAGATAGACTTTGCTTGACCCTGACCCATGATAACCCAAAATGACCCACTAATCGAATTTTCTCGAACACGTGACCTAGCCCAACAGTCTTCTCGTGCCCGAAAACCATAGGAGGCAAAATTTAGTCTAAATAGTATGTCATTTTTAAGATAATATAGATTGACCCATAATGACCCATGTTCAAAATGACCCACTAACTGAATTTTCGCGAAAATGTGAAATAGCCCAACAGTCTTCTCGTGCCCGAAAACCATAGGATGCAAAATTTAGTGTAAATAGTCTGAGCCGTATTTAAGATACAATAGCTTGACCCATAATGACCCATGACCAAAAGGACCCACTAATCGAATTTTCTCGAACACGTGACCTATCCTCACAGTCTTCTCGTGTCCGAAAACCATAGGATGCAAAACTTAGTGTAAATAGTCTGAGCCGCATTTAAGATAAAATAGCCTGACCCATAATGACCCATGACCAAAATGACCCACTAATTGAATTTTCTCCAACATGTGACCTAGCCCAACAGTCTTCTCGTGCCCGAAAACCATAGGATGCAAAATTTAGTGTAAATAGTCTGAGCCGCGTTTTAGATAAATTAGCTTGACCCACAATGACCCAAAAATGACCCACTAATCGAATTGTCTCGCACATGTGACCTAGCCCAATGATTTTCTCGTGCCCGAAACCCGTAGGATACAAAATTTAATCAAAATCGTTAGAGCTGTTTTTAGATACTTGTTTTTAGATTAACTTGACCCGCGTTGACCCAAAAATGACCCACTAATCGAAAGTTCTCCAACATGTGACCCAGCCCAATAGTCTTCTCGTGCTCGAAAATGGTCGGATACAAAATTTAGTCAAAATCGTTTGAACCGTTTTTTAGATACAATTAGCTTGACCATGACTCAAAATGACCCAAAATGACCCACTAATCGAATTTTCTCGAACATGTGACCCAGCCCAATGGTTTTCTGATGCCCCAAAACGGTAGGATACAAATTTTCGTCAAAATCGTTAGAGCCGTTTTTAAGATTAAATTTGCATATATATATATATATATATATATATATATATATATATATATGTTACCGTGAAAGACCGAAATTGGAGAATGTCGACTTTCACCGGTGAATGTCAACAAACACCAAATACGTCGGTGAAAGATCGAATATTTCATTACATTCTTGTACATTCGGATCCTCACCGGTGTATGTCGACAATCACAGATATGCTCTGGTGGAGGTCGAATAAATAAGATTTGAATCACATAATTTAGTAAGTTTTTTATTACTATTATTTTATTTTCTCATTTAGAACGTACTGTATAATTAAGTAAGTTTTTAACTTCTATTATTTTCCTTTCTCATTTTGAATGTACTGTATAATTAAGTAAGTTTTTAACTTCTATTATTTTCCTTTCTCATTTTGAATGTACTGTATAATTAAGTAAGTTTTTAACTTCTATTATTTTCCTTTCTCATTTTGAATGTACTGTGTGTTTTAAGTTCTTAGTCATTCCTCTCAGAAAAAGTGGCGAAAAATTTATCGCGGCTGAATTACGGAGAAAAAAATATAAATCTCGGACATATTAAACATTCACCATTAGTGCATGGTGAATGTCGACATTTACCGGTGTAAGTCAGAAATAACGGTATATAGCAAATATTTCGGACATACACCAAGCGACTATGTGTTTGCAAAATGTATACATTTTAACGTCTGAATGTGAAAAATATTAAAAACACCAATTAAAATAATTTAAGACAGACATGAGTACACATAAAATAAAAATTTTATAAAAAAATATATACTTAAAAACAGTTAAAAATACAAAATAGTAGACGTTTCGCCAAGCGACACGCAAGGCATCATCAGTACAAAAACAATCTATTGCATAACAAACCACAGAACAAGGAAAAAGAAAAGGTTTGAAATCAAGGAAAGTTGAAGTTATTTTAAAAACAGATAATATTCATTAGGGACAGAACGAGCTTCATTCAACGTCTGCGATCGCAATTGAGTGAACCAACTCTCAAGGAGTAATCGATCATGGTAGCTGTTACAACCTGATTTCAAAATACTGGCGTTCGCAATTAGCGGGATGTGATTCGTTTGAAGTGAATGCTGGACAATTTTTGAATTCAAATTACTATTTTTTAAAGCACTAGTATGTTCTTTTAGGCGAATTTCCAATGATCTACCTGTTTCACCAATGTAGACACTATGACTTTGACTAGGTGTTTGTTGACATTCACCGGTGAAAGTCGACATTCTCCAGATTTCGGTGTTTCACCGTAACATATATATATATGTAACCACACACAAGATTTGCTTGTATTAGAATGTATGATAAAGAGGGGGGGGGGAACAGTGGCTAATCCCCCCCTTTAATTAATTATAATCCGATTCCCCAGAATTATAATCGATAAGTTAAAGCTGATTTAAATATGTCAGTCTTTTTATTTGCAAATTATAGAATATTTTAGGATATTAAATGAAAGTCGTCTGCCCAACAAATTAACTATTTTTAAAATGCTTATTTTTTTTTCGTTTTTGTTGAATTTCTGAAAAAGTACTGAACCAATTTTCATAAAATTGAAATGGAACCAATTCGAGAGTATTCTCTTTCGAATTAAAAAAAATCACATAAATAGGACGCATAGTTTCAGAGTAATCGGTGTACATACATTAAAAAAAAAATACATACACGTCGAATTGATAACCTCCTCCTTTTTTGAGTCGGTTAATAAAAAAATAAACAAATGTGAGACTTTTTGTTATTACGATGTTAAGCTCTATATAACAGACATTCTCTCTAAAATTTCGCTGTACTTACTAAAAATTTTGGTATTTATATAAAAGTTCTCAATTTCAAAATGTTCGTCAATCATGTTAAATAAAAATCTAACTCGAGCTATTTTAAGATATAGTAAACGGATAATGAATTTCAATTAAAGTTAAAAAAAGAAACAGTATTTTAAAAAGTTAAAGAAAAAAGAGTTCACACAAAGGATAACATAAAAAACTTAATGATTTCGCAACGTAAAAGAATAAAGATTTCATGTGAAATTAAATAATTTTCTTAACTATTGATACATTGAAAAGAAAAAAAAAAGAAGTTAATTTTACAGTATAATACTGCATGGCAGTGTATTAATGTTTATTTTACTGTTTATTACTGTTAATTTTCGGCATAATACTGGCATCCCAACTGCCAGTCAAATCGTTTTTTTTTTTCAGTGTATATGCTGTGTAAATAATAATTTCATAGATTCCTTTATCTAAAAAAATAAATGTTTTCTACGCGAAATACTTTATTACTTTTTTTTTTGCTCAAAATAAAATAATCAATATTTTCTATTAAAATATTCATTAATATTCAACTTTCTATAAATAGATTAATTTAATTTTTCTAAAAAAAATGATTAATCATTTTTTCTTCAAAAATCTTTTTTCACTTACCTCTCCTTAACTACTTCTCACCTGACTCTTTTTAAACTTTTACTAAGTGACATACCGTAATCCCCGAGATTCAAAATCATTTTCCGTTAATTCCTTTAAAATTGACCCCGTTTTTCTACTCGATGAATCGAGATTTACGAGAGTGAGCTGGCGTTTAATTTAGCGGTGAAAATGACTCCCAAGCTCCAGATTTTAAAATCCTTTATAAATCAAAACGTTCAAAGAAGCATCAAGGCGTTGTGATTTCGGTATGTGTTGTTATGTTTATAAAATTCTCTGGCGCGGCGAGTTCTTACAAAGAGTTCTTAGTTTAGCGTTTTCAAGTTTATATTCACCATTAAAAAGGAAAAGAAAAACACAGGTTTAAGAACAATTTTAACGCTGTCGCCATTTTGAAGACAGGGGTGTTCTCGGACTTTCAGCTTGGCGATCTATTTTAGAAACTGCGTTTTGGCGATGCCCAAGTAATCATCACACAAGAGATTCGGACTGCTGGCACATCTATTTCAATATCTTGTCACTTCCTGCATGTCGTTCTACTAGCACCGACAGATTTCGTGTTTTATAGTTTACGAGCATAAATTAAAATATTTGGGCGCAATAGCAGCTCACATAAATGCGACAAATATATTTCATTAAAAAATATGAAATCTCAAATGCATATATTCAAATTTGCAGAACTTTGTTTATTTTTAAACTAATATGCTAATAATTATGCTTATAATAAATTCTGTAACTATGCTAATATGCTAAAATTTTTAATCTATCAATTGCATGGCAATCTGAGTATATTTACATGAGTTAGAGCACGGTTGAACTGCAAAAAGACAAACCGAATTCATAAACACTTTTGAACTATGTTGGGGAAGTGTTTAAAATAATTGGGACGATTTATTTTCAATTAAATTTATCGAAGTTTGTCTATTATAAAAATCCTCAGTGGGTTATTGTTTTATTTTAATTTAAAAGTAACAAATATTTTAACGTTCAGTGGTTTCAGTTAACTACTTTAGTCTTTCAGCAGGCCTGTTATAATTTTTCTCAGGAAAGGTGGACGTCGTATTTTTTACGACATACCTGTTTCGTTTAGTTACGCTGTTACAAATGCAAGATATTCCATAATAGTAATAAAAGATTTAAATTGGTAAAGTAATTATACACATCAAAAGAGAAAATTAAATTTTAATAATATGTGCAAGCGGGAAAAATATCCAGAAGTATTCGATTAAAGATAATAAATACCATTTATTAATGATGAAACAATCCAATTATTTCGTAAAAATATATCAAGCAGGATTTCATGAAAGAAGACAAAGATAAGAAAATCTAATATTTTCAATAAAAGATGTATTATTTCATTTCATATTCTGTATTTTTAGCAAGTTTTTTTTTTTTTTTTTTTTTAAATTTCAGAAAGACGTTTCCAATTATGTAACTTTTTCAGCTTTCGCTTATTCACTTGGCTTATTTTACAGTACGTCATTTTGTAGTTTTATCTTTACCAATATACACAGGGTGCCCCAAAAGTCTGGAAACGGTCAAATAACTCGAGAAATATACATCGGATTGAAAAACGAAAAATACATGTTCAATATTTTTGAAAAATCTATTTAGGTATTATAGGTATTATAAGTTGACCCCCGGGGGGGGGGAAAGGGGGGCAACTTTGAAATCTTAAAAAATGACCCTCATTTTTTATTGCAGATTAGAATTCTACGGGAAAAAATACGTAACTTTTGTACTGAACATTTTCTTCGAAACATTGTAGATGGCGCTGTAATTGAGTGCAATGCGGTGAGAATCGTTACCATTGCAATGTCTGGAAACGCTCGAATAACTCGAGAAATATACATCGTGTTGAAAAACGGAAAAATGCATGTTCAATAGTTTTGAAAAATCTATTTAAGGATATCAAAGTTGCTATTTTTCTAAAATATTAAACACGTATTTTTCCGTTTTTCAATCTGATGTATACTTCTCGAGTTATTGGGGCGTTTCCAGACATTGCAATGGTAACGATTCTCACAGCATTGCACTCGATTACTGCGCCATCTACAATGTTTCGAAGAAAATGTTCAATACAAAAGTTATGTATTTTTCCCGTAGAATCTGAATCTGCAATAAAAAATGGGGGTCATCATTAAGGATTTCAAAGTTTCCGCCCTTTCCGACCCGGGGGGGGGCAAAGTTGGGGGGAGGGAAACTTTCATATCCCTAAATAGATTTTTCAAAAATATTGAACATGCATTTAGCCGTTTTTCAATCCGATGTATATTTCTCGAGTTATTTGACCGTTTCCAGACTTTTCGAACACCCTGTATATATATATATATATATATATATATATATATATATATATATATATATATATATATATATATCTTCAATTGATTCTTCTGGATTGCCATCAGATATATATTGAATGTCTTCCCATTTTTCCAGTTTTGATGCCATAATGGTAAAACTTCCACTGTTTGACTCTTTTTGAAACAAAATAATAACTCAGCATAACGCATATCAATTACATTAATACAGAAATAAATTTTTAATACGTAAAACGTGATCGTTAAAACCTGAAATAATTATACGAGTAGTAATTTTCCAACTGGACGAAAAATGTCCGGGAAAGGATTCGAACCTGGGATCGCTTGGCTGAAGCCGCCACGCTCTACCACTGAGCTATCCCGGTCGAATCTGGAGGGCATAATTCATCCAGTTAACCTTATTGATCAGAGAATCTGGTCTGATATTTTAATCAGCTCAACAGAAAAGATCGCAGGTAAAGGAACACTAAAAAAAATCACACAAAAAATGTCCGGGCCACCGGACATTTTTCGTCCAGTTGGAAAATTACTACTTGTATGATTTATTTACCAATTTGAAATAATTGTGTTAAAATTAATCTACTGAAATAATTAATTAATTGATTTATCTACTTTCTAAAGCGTCGGCGAAACAAAGTTATCAAATACGCCCACAACTGCATTGGAAGTAAAAACAAAACAGTTTTAATACGAAAGTAAATGTTAAATTAAAGGAAGAACATCAACCTTGAGACAGTCTCATCGCCGTATTTGAGAATTGTTTAAGACATACCATGTTTGCGCGCTTGTGTTCATATTTATATTACAATGATCTCGAAAAATTAAGGTACATTAAGTAAGGTAATTTTGTGTCTAATTTCAAAATAAATGAACATAGAAAATGAAATTTAGAAGAATTGTGCTTTAAGCAGTTATTTATCGAATATTAGATAATTTTAACATCAAGCATTATTTACAAATAACGAATTACATTTTTTGAAAAAGCCCACTGTTTGATAAATAATATACATCACAGGTTTTTGTGAAAAAAAAAATATTTTAATAAGGAATGCGTCCGGCCCTACTTGTAATGCATTGGTGGCATCGATTTTCCATACTGTTAATTAAGTTGTCGGATACTGGAAAGAAAAAGAAACGCACATACATGGAGCAACGCTTCTTTCAGTTCATTTAACGACTTCGGAGAAGGACTTACGTCAGCCACATGTCTGCCGATATAATCTCTACCGGATTTAGGTCCAAAGATTGAGCTGGTCATTGCATTCGCTTCAAACCTTGATCCTCAAGATATTCATCAACAAGTCTAACTGGATGAGATTGGCCATGAAGACGAATTCCTCACCGACAGCACAAGCATAAGGTGCGGCATACTGAGCAAGGATCCCATCCTGATATCTCATAGCAGTCAGAGCTCCTCCATGGTACACATGGAAGTTTGTGTGACCACCAGAAAGATTCCAGCCCAAATCATGATTCCACTTCCTCTATAATTGTGTCTTTCAACAATGTAACATTAGTACTATCTGGTGTCTTGTTCTTTCCAGATCAGCGCACTCTCCAAAGCAAACTGAGACTCGGCTGTGAAGATTACAGAAGCCCAATGTTTTCTAGTCCAGGTAACGTGCTCTTTTGCCCAACATAAACGGGCATTTCTGTCTCGTCGAATAAGACATAATGGGTTGTCTTGCATAGCGTCCTTAATTGAGAAGACATCTGTTCTCCGTATTAGCAAATGTTGTTATCCCTGTTCTGTTACGACGATCTGAAATGAGCTGAGCCACAATAGTGTTCCTTCTCCTTCTGGCCAAAAAAGCTAGAAAGAGATCTTGCGCATGTGTTTTAAACCGGTCTGGTACTGGTTTCCTTGTTACTGAATTTTCAGATTCAAATTGATCTCAGTCTTTGAACCACACTACTGAGGCACATTAAAACGTCTAGAAGAATCAGCTTGTGATAAGTCCATTTTCATCCATCCAATTGCCCGCCATATTAACGAATCCGGTAAATGACATCTCCTAGATATCTCCAACAATATTTCAGTACCAGCAATTGAAGATCAAAATGCATAAAAGAAATTCCACACAAATTACAAAAGTGGGATATTCACAGTTTGCCTCGACTTCCATACAAATGTTCAATTCTTTGAAAAAAATAGAGATGGGTATAATATTTTCATAAGGTTTTATTGAAGTTATTTGTGAGTATTAATAGAAACCATATTTGTTTACCTGTATTTTCAATCTTTTAATGTTGAGCGTCAAAACCTGGTTGTACCTTAACTTTTGGAGGCCAGTATATAAAAAAATATCGGTGTTTTCAAGAAAAAATTCGCTTGTTCGACATCGATGCAGCCAAAGTACGTTATACTCTTAAAATTCCGTTCTATACATCAGGAAGAGGGCGATTAGAGTGAGAAAATTGAGTTTCGGATGTCAATTTCGGACATTAACAGAATCACGTTCTAGAACAGATAGATTTAGAAAGTTGACACAGAATGAGAATGCTATTATACAAGGAATTTCTTCTTATCGTTAACCAATAGCTAATTCCTAAACCGTTAGTTTTGGAGGAAAAATTCCAATTGAATTGCAAAAGTGTTTCAAATGTTGTTCTTAACCAACAACATAACCTAATGTTCTTAACCAACAACATAACCTAATGTTCTTAAACCCATTTACATCAAAATAGTTTTTTTTTAATTACGAAATAAAAAAATTATACGGTACTTCGATCATAAAAGTTAAATTTAGAAAACTTTCTCCACGCCCTAACAAGTAAAATAAAATAAAAATTCCATTGTTCTATGACCAAAACTTACCAAGTTATGATATTTTTTTATGATTTATCGGCTTTTTCAAGTGCTAAAAACAGAAAAACGCGTTTTTAATGCCAGAAAACGCTCAAAATTCGTGAAAAATAAAGTGTCATAATTCGCTAAGTATTGGTTGTACAAAAATGGAATTTTATTGTTTTGTTTGTTAGAAAATGGAGAATGTTTTTCTAAATATAACTTATAGGAGAAAATGATTTTTGACGTAAATTGATTTTTATATTGTGAAAACAACATTTGAAACGTTTTTGCAATTGGAACCATAGCTCTAAAACTAACATTTCATGAATTAATTATTGGTCAACGATAAGAAGGGACACCCTGTATACAACCAAAGAATGCTTCAGTGAAATATCTAGAGTTCGTTTAAAAAGATTTTTTTTTATATATATAACAAAATATAAGGAAAGAATAGGAAATAATCATTTTTTTCCACTACTGTCAGCATCTTACTTTAGCATTTTTACGTTTGTGATTTAAACATGGATCGGATGGTTAAAAAAAGCTTAATATTAAGGCTGGGCAAATTGACCTACAATGGCAATATGGAAATATAACAAGAACGAAAAATCATGCGTCAAGCATAGATTATGTAACACTTTCCAACGCTTCCAAAATAATTTTACGAATCATACTCTTTTATAAGCTAAAAGATAACATCTAAGTAATCCGAATACTTTATTCAGCCCTGTATAGGATCTATAGATTTGTATATATACTACATAGGATGCTAAATTTTAGTTCAGTTAGGAAACACGTAGCACAGTTTAAAATTCTCCGTCTGGAGTTAAATAATACGGAAATGTGTTCCCGAACTTTTGTACTTCCCTGTATAGGATCTACAGAATTTATACACACCACGTAATATACAAAAAGCGATTTAAAATTAAAATCGCATTCAGTAACTTAAAACGCACTTCCAGGAATTATTGTTGACATACAGTAGAGAATTCTTTTGTGTGTCCCTGTAAATGAACGATGACTGCTATACACACAATATTCTGTAGTAAGTCTCTTGTAATGAACCTTATATAAATTTCAATGCGTTTAAAATAGTGAAACATTATTTAAATAAACCGCAGACGATTTTTCTCCATAGACGTAATGTAACGGAATTCTTTTGACTGTCCCATTAAAGTAAGTATAAGTGCTATGCACACCCTATTCCAGATTAAGCTTTTTCTAATGCACCTTAGTGATATATATAAATTTCAATGCGTTTAAAGTATTGAAACATTATTTAAATAAACCGCAAATGATTTTTCCCCATAGACCGCAATGTAACGGAATTCTTTTGAGTGTCCCTGTAAAAAAACTATAAGTGCTACACACTTCCGTTGAAATAGGGAACATGCTATAGATAACGATTATAACATATAAAATTTGCAGGGCAATCCGAGCATATTTACGGGAGTTAGAGCACGGACAGACGGCAGACGGCAGACGGCAGACGGCCAGACGGCCAGACGGCCAGACGGCCAGACGGCCAGACAAACCGAAGTCATAAACACTTTTCAACTAGGTTGGAAAGTGTTAAAAACTGAAAAATATTTCCTTTTCAGTAATCCACGAAATTTTCTGTTTTCTTTTCAAGATTGTTTTACTTCTTTCAGATAATGAGAAAGTGAGGATATTACATATTACATCTTTTAAATTATCAGCAAAACGGTGCTGGCTCAAAGGCAACATTTCTACACTTACTAAAATGGTTTAAAATGGGAAAAATACCTTCCCTATTCAAAACGATAAATTAACGATTTGATGGAAAAGAGAACTGAATTTAACAGTAAAAAATAATTGAATCGGCTTATTTTTAATCGAATTTCTCGAAGGTCGTCTATTTTGAAAATACCTTGTCGGGAACTGTTTTTCTTTTAATGTTAAAAAAGAAGGATTTTATCTTTCAAGGCTTTCAAGTATATGTATTTTGAGAAAACCATGCATAGCTGATTATGTGTAGTTGATACTCGCACTTGTGACTGATGATAATAAACTATCTCTTAAAATTAATGAAATAAATCAGCATGCATTAAATAAATAGATTTAAACTATTTGGTATGATCCAAACAATGTTGGATCACATAACTATGTGCAAATTCTGCACTTAAAAATATCTTATGTGCAAAAAAAAAAAAAAAATCACAATATTTATAAGAAATTAACTTAATTAGTGAAAAAAATATGGTTAATACATTATTTTTATACTTATTTTCTAAACTCTTAAAATCATATTTCTTATATTTAAATAAATTGTTTCTAAAATTAGAACTAATACGATATAAAGTACTAAATCTGCTCTAAAACAGTTGACATATATCATCTCCAATTAAAAGTTATTTGAATAACTAGCTATCCGAAATATTTATTAGAAAATAACGTATTTAAATTGTTGAATGATAATTCGATCAAAAACTATCTATGATAGTGTGTTCATCTTCATTTAGTAGTTTTGTACATTTCACCTAAATTTCATATTCACTTCTTTTGAATAAGGATAGCGACTCCAAGGTTCAAAATTAAAAAGATAAACACTTAGAATTTTTAAGCAGCAACGACTAAATCAGCTATTAAAATCTATTCGGCTGATGCATTTTTAATTGAATGTCTTCTAACTCAAGTGCTATTGAAAACTAATGATTACAGTTTTTTTGCATTGATGGCTAACGCTAATGATCTTATAATATGCTTACTTCAGTTAAAGAGCTTATGATATACTTACATCAGTTTTAATCTTTAACCATGCCACATGTACCTAATTATATAACTTAAAGACTTACGTGCTTAAGTTTTAAAGTAAGAATTGTAATGGTAATGAAGTTATGCTTTGCGCAATATTTACATTTATTTGTATGTATGTCTTAAAGCCGTGCATCATTCTTACACCTGTAATTTGAGTAAGTTTGAAACCCCTGGCAAAAGAATTTGAAATAAAGATAATATCTCTACTTGTATATTACAGGGTGTCCACATATTCGTAAATTACAAATTAAAAAAAAAGGGGTTTTTTAATAACACAAACAAAGTTACATATGGGTAAAGGTACAACTCAAAACGCTATTAATCAAATAACGATTATAATCAAATAATAATAATATTAAATTTTTTTCAAATTTATCAAAAAAAATATTAATGAATTATCTAATAGTCTAACTATCTAACTTTATATTCATAATTAATTAAGTGATTTTTGATAAATTTGATAAAATTTTAAAATTAATTATTATTTGATTATAATCGTTATTTGCTTAATAACGTTTTCAGTTGTGGTACACGTTTTTAAATTTAACTCATTTTTTTTTATATTACTTGGTGTATATAAATTCTATGGATTGTATACAGGGCAGCACAAAAGATCTTGAGCACATTTCCGTTTATTGGCTGAGTTTGCTGTAGGGGAATTTTCAACCGAAATGAAGTAAATTTTAGTAAAACAAATTATAGAATCTTTACAGGGTTGCACAAAAGAATTCGGATATTATTCCGACTATTGACGGTAATTGCTGGCATTGGGTTTTCAAATGTGTTATGTGTTTTCACGATTGTTTACTTAGACATAATCTTTCACCATATTATACTATGAAGTTTTGTTACAGTATTCTGAATGTGTTGGAAAGTGTTTCATAATCTTTGCTTGACGGATGGTTTTTCTTTATAGTTTCTTCTTCTTCCTGGCTCGTCTTTGATTTTTCCATATTTTGTGTATGAACATTTATGTAAAAAAAAAATTAAGATCCATTTGGAAAAAGCTAAATCGTTTTTCAGAATATAGGCGTTCGAAGAGTGCGATTTTTCACGGTTTTACAAAATTCAAAAGTTTGCGTAATTTTTGTAGAAATGGAAATAAAACAAAATTCAAAAAGATCTGAAATCCATCCACATTTTTTCTGTCAAATCATGTAAAGTAGACCAAAAAACAAGGAAAAGCCCTTACATTTTTTTTTTCATCAAATTGTCCCATAAAAAAAATATATATAACCATTTGACGGGAAATTCTTTGAATTTGTGTTTAAAAAATAAGATTAGGGGGGGGGGGTCGTTTTCATGCTGAAATTGTACCAAACTCTGAAATTTGAAACACGAACACATAATTTTAACATCATACCTGGCTTTAAGTAAATTTTACCTTAGGACCCGAAACGGGAAATAATTCGGCCAAGTAGTTTAGAAATTTGTGAAATTTGGAACTCCTAATGTTAAATTCATTTGTAATCATTGCAAAACAGATTGTAATGTGGGTATTTTTTTAATCATAACTCAAAAGTTATTTGGCAGAATGAGCTGAAATTTTGAATTTGCATATTGAAGCTTCCAGCAGTCGATTTAGGTTTTTTTTAAAAAAAACTATTTTTTTTTCGAAAATGCACAATTTTTTAAAATTATTTTTCGAAAAAAATATGAATTTTTTAAAAATCGACTTCTAGAAGCTTTAAATACACAAGTCTAAAATTACAGTTCAATTCGTCAAGTTGTTCTTAAGTTATGTTTAGCAAAATACCTTAATCCCAATTTTATTTATTTATTTTTTACTATTATTATTATTTTTTTGCAACGATTATAGATGAATTTAACATCAGGAGCTCTAAATTTAAACTTTCATAATTTTTAAACTAATTGACTGAGTGATTTCCCATTTGGTATCCCATGGTAACATTTACAGAAAAATACATATATGGTGTTAAAATTAGGTGTTCGTATTGAAAATTTTAGAGTTTGGTACCATTTCGGCATGAAGACGACCCTCTAAGCTTTTTTTAAACATAAATTCAGAGAAGACATAATTTCCTGTCAAATGGCTGTCTCCGTTATAATCTGAGACAATTTGACGATTGAAATGTTTGGGATGTTCTCTTTTATTTATTTACTTTTCTTTTCTTTTTGGCCGACTGTACAGTACGTATTGTGTATTTATGTGTACTTAAAAAAAAGAGTATTTTAAAATTATAGAAATATTGGTCATTAAACGAGTTTGAAATATTGCCAGTTTTTGAAAAAAAAATGTATCTCACGAAAGTAAAGAAATAACAGTATGGTTTTTCAATATATGTTATTAATACTTCTATACATGTTCTGAAAAAACAAAATCAGACTGTCATTTCTTTCACCTCCTGAATATTAACAATTTAAAATTTAAAAATTTTTAGAAACCAGCATATTTGATAGCTGGTGGTTCAAAAAAGAGAAGTGGTATTCGTCTGCAATTTGGCATGTAAAGAACTCTCCATACAATATCTGTAATCTGTAAGTCTTATTGACTTCCAACTGTTCTGATTGTCGTAAAATCGGAGAAATGACAGTCAGTCACGAAGAAACAGTAAATAGTTGAGTAGTTTAACGGGATTCCCAATTGCAAACCAATTCCACAACCTGTAGATGGGTAAATGTATAACACATCATAGAGGAGCCATGAAAAAAAAGTATAGCTGTAGCCAATTTGTACTACAATAGAAAATAAAAGTAAAGGATTGGACTAATAACTTCATCAGCCAATCAGGAGAGAGTAGCCAGCCAATCAAATTTAACTAGCATTAAATAAAGAGAAAAAGTTAAAATTATGAGGAAAGTTAACGAAGTGGGTATTTATAAGCATAATAAAAAAAAATAAGAAAAAAATTAAAAAGAATTGGATAAAAGCTATAAAATTTACGCTAAAAAATTGGACTGATAACTTGATCAGCCAATCAGGAGAGCGTAGCAGCCAATCAAATTTAACTGACAGTAGAGGAAGCGGAGCTTCGCTGACAGTTTGTCCGGAAAAGAAGATTATAGAAAAATGAGTAAAAAAGCATTACAAATTTTTAAAAATAAGTAAAAAGCGAAGAGAAAAGATGTTTAACTGCTTACATTGGCAAGCAAAAGGCAAGGAGTCACGAAGGAAAAAGAACATTTAGAAACAAGACACATTTTATTTATTAAATATTCTGAGTTTATTTAATGAAATATTCCTGTAATATACTGTCTTTTTAAGTCACAATCACAGAAAGAGCTAGAAGAATTCCTTGATAACAGATTGCATACCTATATTAGAATATTGAATACACGGAATTACCACAGTTACATCTCTATGTTCATACCATATTAATCCGCGAAAATCTCTCTTTCTGAAAACTTTATTCACACATAAAACACTAAATAACATATATATGATAATATTTGATTTCACGGACTCTTGTGGTAGAGACTTATATCTCTGGTAACTTTGTGTATTAAATATTCTAATGTAGGAATAAAATCCGTTTTCAATAAATTCATCTGCCTATTGAACCTTTAATTTTTACACACAATTACAGTGGATTCTAGGAATATATCTTTAAATAAACCCAGAAAAATTATTTTATAAGATGTATCTTACTTTTAAATGTCTTGTTTTTTAATGTGTCTTGTTATCAATGTGTCTTGATTTTAAATTTTCTTTTATCGTCGTTGCTGACTGTCATTTCTCCAATTTCAAGACTCTATATCTCATCCATCAGATGGAAGGCAATAATAGGATTTATACATAATAAAAATTATATAGAGAGTACAGTAAAGTATAATAAACGCTGTTGATATGACCATAAAAATATATTATTTATTATTAATTATTTTTTATGGTGATGTCAAGAAATTTTATTTTACTTTATTTACTTGTCACTAGTTCTGGGTCCTTTTAACCATTTTTTACTAGTTAAAAGGATTTTTTATTTTGACATTTCCCAAATCATCTTTCAACTCTCAATTTTTAAATTCCTCTCTTCCAAACATGTATTGTATAGGTAGGTTCTTTTTTTCACGAAACGATCATTAAACATGAAACTAGTCGTTGGGGGCCACCGTAATACTTACCCATCATGGATATGCATAATGTAAAATATTAAAATAAAACATCTGTAAACTACTTATAAAATGCATTGCAATTCAAATAAAATCGTGGCTTGATGACGCCACAAACTTTAAAGGCTCGATTACTGAATTGCTTGAAAGAGGTTTTTCCTTATAACTCCAAAAATAATAATCCTATTAACTAGCGGTTTATTGCATCTGATTAAGCGTCAAATTTCCAATTAAAATATATCTTTGAAGTGAAATTTGGATGAAAGACAGGGTCATGAAAAATCGAAGAGTGTGGAAAATAGGATTACAAATATCTCGGCAACTAATTATCCGATCGACTTCATGCTTTATGCAAAATTTATGTTTTTTTATTGTCTTTTATATTCATTTCTTAAAAAAAAAAAATTCGAAAATTTTTATATACCTTTCATCAGAACGAATATTTCGAGAGTCCGAAAAAAATTGTTCCGGTTAATCGAGGTTATTGAAATGAAATAGGCTTCTTCCCATTATTACATACTAAGTACATCCAAAATTACAAGTCTCTATCTCAATTTTTTCGGGAGATAGAGCGTTTACAGACACACACACACACAGACACACAGACACACAGACGGACGGCAAAATTTTTTTTTCTAAAAATATGTTTTTCGGAATCTCCAGTGTCTGAAACGTGTAAATCCATCAAAAAAAATTTTTCGATTTTCAAAACGATTACAAGACTTACCCTATACTACGTATGATGGGTAAGTAAAAACATTGGAATCATCTTTAAAATGAGAAATATGTCAATAATATGGAGAAATCTTTCCTCACCAAATCGAATTATCAATACCAATTTTTTCCTTTTTGAGCTTTTCCAAGCTATCAAAAATGCTGATTTTTAAAATTTTTCAAAAGTTAATTTGTTAGAATTGAGGAGTAAAGGGAAATAAAAGCCTGATTATTTTATTCAGAACATGCTTGCAAGTACTTATAACCATACTGTTGTTTCTCTCAATCCAACAGATATATATTTTCAAAAACAAGTAGTTTGGCCAATATTTCAGTAGTTTTTAAAGTAGTCAATAATAATTAAAAAAAAGATATAAGTTTACATGATCTGATAAAGGAATATATGTAAATATTAGATCTTTTTGATTTTCTTGTTTATCTTTATTAGTTAAAAAATTATGCAAGAATTTTATTCGTTTAAAATGCTTATTGTAAGAGTATTGTAAATACGCACTAAATATAAACGCGGTAAATAACATCCTAAGAGCTCCCTCTAATTAAGATTCTTTTTAAGACAGTATATATATTTTTTAAATGGATTTTAGCTTATTTTGTATACAGGTTGTCCCAAAAAGATTGAAACAAGCTTTATTTTTTTACCTGTTAAAGGTGAGTATTGCAATGTAACAAGCAAAAGTATTGAAAATAAGTTAAGAATTAAGATTATGTTGATGAAAAAGTCTAACAGTAATTATAAAAAGTTAGACTTTTTAATTTTTTATATTGTCCTTGTCGTGGATGACGTAACGCATTTTCAGCATATCATTTTGCGCTCTATGCTGACCATTACTTTTGTTTTCAACGTATGATTTTAAAGTTTTTCTGAATTTATTTTTTGGGATCCCGTTTTAAAAAATAATATTTCGGATCGCACTGGTCAGAATTAGTCGAGTCTGTACCACCGATGCACTGAGGTGACGTTGTGTTTTGCTGAAGAAAACTAAATATTATATAAACTCGGTTTATGGCGTTAGGTGCCGCCATCCGAAAAATCTACAAGTAACTATTCCATTTTTTCCGATCAAGGGTTCATTCCTCCTCCATACGTCTATCCTTCATTGCTTTTTTTATATCGTCCAACCAGTTCTTTCGTGGTCTTCCTCGTTTCTTTTTGGGTAGTTAGGGTTTATCCGGATCAGGGAATTTTCTAGGAGTCTTACCAGTATTTTTTTTTAGAAAAAGAAATCTAGGTTAAACTCGAGAAACTTCGCCTTCTTTTAAGGAGAGATTTTCTGTAAGAAAATACTGGTACCGAAGAATTTCCTGGTCGTAAAATTCCAGGAGGCGTACGAACCCTGGTAGCTTTCAAGACAAAACAGTATAAAACTACTACAGCCGTTCGGAGGAAAGCAATTCCGGAAAGTTTTGGTGTATTTTCACCGATCATGACCCCCAGACCCCAAAACCACCCTCCATTCAAATGTTGATTTATATATCTGATCTATGTTATACGATAACACTCGTATTTATAAATCAATTTGGATGAAACTAATTTTGAGTATTAAGATCACCAATGTCTCGACCTAACTCGTTGGCCAGCTTGGTACGCCATCTTGTTTCAAAATAGCGGTCACTGAAAGATTTAAAACTAAAATAATTATGCAAAAAAGTTAAAAATTCAAATGTATTTTTTACTTAAATGTTAGGCCTTGATACATTGATTCCGGAGCATTTTTTGTTTTACGTCTATCTTAAAAAGTGGCTGAGATAGCGCAGTTTAAAATTCTAGGGTGGCTGACATTTTGAAACGAGACAGTGCATTATAATAAGAAACCAACGATTCATTTATGAGTTTTAGTGAACGCAATTTCTTGCAAATTATTATCTTTCATTGTTGTAATCATTTTCCCAATCATGCGCTATTGATATCCGTTAGCGCCAAATTCTCGTCAATCTTGGCGAAACTAGGCGAAATATCGCCAAATTTAGCGACTAAAATAAGTCTTCATAAATGAAGCCAACTTGACTATAGTTGACTAATTTGGCAATTTTCTTATTCAAATTCAGTATTATCGAATCTTCTGTACTCGTGTTCTTTAAATTTTAGCTTGCTGTTTCGAGTAACATTAGCTAAAATTTTAAAACGAACAAATAGGAAAGCTACCTTTTCCTCCCGGTGCAGGCCGGAAGGACTTTTTTGATTTGTTCTATAATTAAATGCGATTTTGGGCAGTCTTTCATCACTCAGTCTTTTAACATGACCATACCAGATTAACTGCCTCTTTTGAAGATCATCTAATATCGTTCCCTTTATTTTCATCACTTCTTTTATTCTTTCATTTGTTATTCTTGATACCCTGCATGATCTTCTTAGGGCATCCATTTCCACTGCCGCTAATTTCTTTTTTTCTATCTCCATAATTCTTCATCCCTGTGCTCCATATAAAAATATGCTCTTTACAATAGAATTGTATCTATTATACATTTCTTTTCCTGGCAATATCCTCACTCCACCAAACAGAATTTAATAGTTTTGCAGCCTTTCTTCCTTGACAGATTCTGTATTT
Organism: Maratus michaelseni; assembly: GCA_963931845.1. Classification (NCBI taxonomy): domain Eukaryota; kingdom Metazoa; phylum Arthropoda; class Arachnida; order Araneae; family Salticidae; genus Maratus; species Maratus michaelseni. The sequence continues at coordinate 253,088,992 of OZ007594.1, forward strand.
AATTTCCTGTGAGTCTCTGCCTAATCTATTAATGTCTACACCAAAGTATCTATAATACTTAGATATTCCTATTTTTACGTTATTATTTAGATTTGGTTCTGTCTCATTTCCTTCTATACATAGGTATTTGGTCTTACTAACGTTCATGTAAAGTCCCCATTTCTCACATTCTTCCTAAATTCTTATCGTCATTTTCTCTAAATCATTTTTACTTTTTGCAATTATAACTTGGTCATCTGCGAATTGCTCTGTAAAAATTAACGTTCCATTCACTGACGAAAACTGCGGTTACTAAATTTTATAATGAAGATGATAGCAAATGATTCCTGCATAAATAAACCTCCAGGATTATTAATTAATTCTACAAAATTATAATGGCCTAGAGGAAACTCTTCCTATTTTTTAGATGATCAAATAAAAAAGATTTTTTATTACAAAGGATATCTTCGATTTTATCACTTTGATTACATTTTTCATGACGATGGTAAAAATTAACTCTTTCTCTCCTTTTTTTTTTTTTTTTTTTTTTTTTTTTTAATTTCTAACTTCAAAGAACGGAAGTTACTATTATTATCGAAATTCACAACTGCTAAATTTTTTTTAACGATCAGCCCATTTTTAACACCACATGAATCTGTAAATATACGTTATATATATAGGCAAGTTAATATATATATATATTTGTTAGCGTTTTTTGCTACTATGAAACATATTGTTTAAATCTTATACATCGTTTTATACTAAAAACTAGGGAATCGAACCCGGATTTCCCGGGTTACAGAACATAGGCGAAAACCATTTTTTTTCTAATTCTAATAGATTTTTCATATTTAATAACAACGTAAATCATTAACAACGTAAAGAATTTTTATAAGTAAAATATCAATAATATATTCAAATAAAATTTCGATATTTAATAAAGCGATACTTTTGTATTAACCGCATGCCAGGAGTCCAAGATTTCGCTGTTACTGCAGGTTTTTTATTCTGAAAATTTCAACTGCTTAGGCACGTAGTTCGAGAACATGTCTGCTAAATTTGCATTTTATTTAAATTATATTATTTTTATAGTTATATTTTGATGAAGTTTTAATTTCGTTCTGTAATATTATCCGGAAATAAATGCGGATCTATTTATATTGTTTTAAATGCAAACGGATTAGCATTTCGCAATCGAACTGCACATGATAGAGATAGATCTAAAATTAATTCAAGCTTGTAAAGCATTCCATAAATCATAAAATCAGTAAATTAGTCATCAAATATTAATATGAATTAATCATCAAATAGTTTTCAAAGAAATTGCAATTTTTTTTTTTTTTTTTTTTTTTAGATTCGACGGTGTAGAAATTGAAATTGTGCGATATTTAGAAGTTTAAAAAGATGCAGTGAAAGCGAAATTTATTAGTCAGTTCGTTGCTACCATAAAAATGACTTCAGCAATAATCAGACATGTGTTGCTTTATAATATAGATTTTTATTATTAATCAACCCTATTATTGGACAACATCATTTATATGTAACTCTCCCTTGACACGGACCCGATTACGTAAGATTAGAATCAAAATTTAATAAAATAATTTTATTCTATATATTTCAATCATTTGCAAAATTTGTCTAAAGTTGCCAGCAAATAGAACTACAATTCTAACAAATACCGAATCATTGTTTTTTATGTCTTTAACCATACGGTCTACACATTCAAATAGTAATTTTCTCATCAAGGGGGCTTCATCCCAGACGATGAACTTCGTTTCTCTTATTAATTCAGTAAGGTCAGATTGTTTAATAATGGCACACGTAGACGTTTTGTTCAAATTCAGCGGTATCTTGAATTTTGAATGTGCTATTCTACCTTGATCTAATAACAAAGCTGAGATCCCAGAATATGGAACAGCGAACGCAACCATATTATATGATCTCATCATTTTAAAAACTCATTAAGTAAAAATATTTTGCCAGTCCTGGCGCACCAATAAAATAAACCTTAGAATTTTCATTTAAAACAGCAAGCGAAATTTCACCATAAATTGATTTTTGAACGTGATTATCCAGGCGCAAACGATAAACAGCCAAATATTGTTTTGAGTTACAATTTTTATAATGAAAAATATTTTTATGTATCACAAACATTCCTTTGGTTTTTAAATTAAATTATTTTGATTTATAAAATTATCGCTCATCAAAACGTTTATTATTATTAATATTATTATTTTGCGTTTTATATAAAATCAGTGAAAGTGTTTTTTCTTTTTACTTTTCAACGTGTCTGTATTAAATTTTAACTAATAATACTAATTTCAATTCTTTAATCAACGATAATATGCGGTCGCCAAGAGGGGAAGAAAAATTACCAATGGCAACCATTAAACACGAAAAAAGTGAAAATTACCAAATTTTTTTAATTTAAAAGCCATAATAAATCAGCGAATTAAAATACAGTTTTCAAACAAATTGCATTTCAAAGTAGATTTTTTTTTCCTATTTGCCGGTGTAAAAATTAAAAATGTGAGATGTTTAGAAATTAAAAAAATTGCAATAGTAAAAATTGCAAAACTGAAATTTCCCGGTAAACTGTTGCCATTCGCAAAATGACGTCAGCGTTACGCGGACACGTTTGTCCTTTATAATATAGATAGATAGAAGATAGATAGGGTAGATTTAAGACCACTTTTGACATCATCGGGTCAATGCGGATAACTGCTGTTAATTTGATCGCTCAACGTTCCATATTCTACGAGGAATAACTGTGAAATATAATCAGTCGTTTAATCAGTCGTTTCATAAAATCGTTTCATTAAACCGTTTCATGAAATCGTTTCGCAAATTCGTTTCATTAGGATTTTACATATATAAGGTAGATTTAAGACCACTTTTGACAGCATCGGGTCAATGCGGATAACTGCTGTTAATTTGATCGCTCAACGTTCCATATTCTACGAGGAATAACTGTGAAATATAATCAGTCGTTTAATCAGTCGTTTCATAAAATCGTTTCATTAAACCGTTTCATAAAATCGTTTCACAGATTCGTTTCATTAGGATTTTATATATATAGGGTAGATATATGACAATCTATGAACAAAAATAGATAAATGAAAAATTTTAAGTGCATATTGATTGTGCACACTTTAAATAACTTTAATGCATATTGCATGTGATTTTTATAGTGCATATAATCTGGACTCTAGTTATAAGTAATAATTATTGAATCAAATGAAAAATCGGAGACTTAAGAATGTAATTATGATTTTTCTTTATGTTTTTGCATTCATAACATATTAGAAAACATTTGAAGTTTTGAATCTAATTTTTTACCACTTCAATTACATTTTTCATGACGACAGTAAAAATTAACTTTTTCTCGTTTTTTTTTTTTTTTTTTTTTTTTTTTTTTTTTTTTTTAAATCTGATTTTAACGTTTAAAAACAAATAAATAAATAAATAATTGCTTCTGCAGAAATCTGCAAGAGGTTTTGTGAGATTATGAAAAATTATACTTTATAATCTTTTGTAAAATCTGTTGAGTTTAATGATTAATAAAATATGTGCAACAGACATACAAACATCAAAATTATAAACGCAGATCAGGCACAAACATTAAACCTAAATAAATTGTACATTTAACATTACATAATCTATTGAGCCATTTTTTATTAAGGAATATCCTAAAATATTTTGCTAAATACATCAGAGAGTGAGAATATTAATTAACTTTAATTTTTAATTTTAAGCATCAATTGTTTTATTTTGTCTCGTGCAAAGTAGAGAGTACTGTATTACGTGCTTAACCTAATTTTAATTAAGTTTCATTTATGAAAAAATTCTGCTATGCTATCCATATATATATATGGATAACATAACAGACTTTTTTATAAACTTAGAGGTGTAATTTTAAGCACTAATTTATTGTCTTCTTTCTTTTTCCATCTCGATTAAAATAAAATATTTTGGTTCATGTAGTTATCATTTAAATATTTTAATCTACTAAATAGTTTAATCAAAATCTGCGATTTTTTTTTTAAAAAAATTAAAAAAAGAAACTTAACTACAAGAGGGAAAAATTCTGCTATAAGGCCGAATATAGATTGCCACACACGGCTTTTATTTAAAAAATAAATAAACTAGCTGTAACTTAGAATAAAAACGCAATGACAACAAACAATTTTAAAATATCTAAATAACAAATAAAAATTCCCCTGTTAAAGTGTTGAGTTGTTCAATAACCATTCGATTTAGAAAAATATTTTTCTACCACTGAGCAATTTTTTTTAATGAAATTTAATTCATGTTGCTATGGCAGCAGACGATAAAACGATATCTTTGGAATAAGGGAATAAATAGAAGAAAAAATTTAGTTGATGTTTGTGATAAAATGTTTTTCTTTATTTTTTAAAAATGTATATACATAATTCACTTTTATATTTTAACAAAATAATAAGTTTACTATAATTCGTTACTCATGCTATGGCCAGTATACACGATACACGTCGAGCCACAATGCCTTTATCATTACCTTTTTACGCGTAAAAGTTTCTCTACGGTACTCCATTGTGAAGTTTTGTAATTTTTGAAATCTAATATTTGAAAAACGACATAATCATTAGATTTGAAATTTATATCAAGAAAAATACAATTTTTTACCATTCTAATGCAGTTTGTAAAACAATTTTGTGACAAATACTTTTCGAGTTATTAATTTTTTAAGTAACTTCAAATGTTTCATTTTCCGAGATTAATCTGTGGCAACGATGGATTGCTGTGACTTTTCATAAACATGAAAAATGATAGAGATTGAAAGAATAAGCCACCCTGTGTGTGGCTAATAAGGTTGTGCACATTAGAAAATGTTACGTGTTATTTCTATTAATTAATTATATTGAATATTAATTAAATGTATCTATAGTTTTAGGCAAACATTTTCTTTGTCTTTCGTCTTATGCGAAATATGTTCTTATATTTGTATAATTTAGGTAACATTTATTTCACTATGAATTAATGGTTAACCAGCTAATTTGTATGTAGATGTGTGTGTGTGTGTGCGTTTCCATTTCAAAACAGACTGTTCTGTATATTTACTTTGTTAATTTAAACAATGTTTGGGAATTTTCGCTCAACAAAATCGAACTTTTGTGTTATCCATATAAAAAAATGCCATATAGTTTCCTATAATGTTGGCGATACAAATGAAACACAGGGTGGCCATAACTAAATTGTCCGTACTCAGCATGTTCTATAGAGTGATCTAACTGCGAAAATGAAGCCAAATTTTGTATTGTGATTAAACAAGACGGAGGGCGAAGAATTCCGCGAAAAAAATAGTTCCAAGGGCCACCGCTAGGTGGAAATGTGTAGCTGAATATCAGCCACTGTTGCCATATTCAGCCATTGTTGCCATATTGCGATTGATTTCAATCGTTATATATGCTAAATAGAAGTTAATTTTATATCAGTGTTGATTCTACATTTTTAAAATTCGCTTTTCAATTAGACAGCGCCACATTTCCACCTAGCGGTGACTTTTGGAACTAATTCTTTTTCGCGAAATCTTTTGTTCCCCGTTTTGTTTAATCATAATACAAAATTTAGCTCCATTCTCGCAGTTAGATCGCTCTACAGAGCGCACTGAGTACTGTCACTTTAATAATGGTATATAATTTGTAATTTTAAGCAATGATTTATATAGTTTTTCGTCTGTTTCGTGTCGTGGAAAAAATAATATCTCACGCGTTTTCTTTATCTAATTTAATCACTGAAAAATATACAGGATGCTCCTTCTTATCGTTGACTAATAGCTAATTACTAAAACATTTATTATAGAAGTGCGAATCGAATTGCAAAAATGTTACAAAATTTTTTCTTCAACATACGATAATACATGAATGTCAGAATAGTTATTTTTTAAAAAGTTATGAAATTTAAATTTTTATACGACCCCTGGGTCTTATATGTTATTTTTAGAAACATTTTTTCCGTACATAACAGTAAAATCCCATTCTTCTACGACCAAAACTCACTGAATGTTATGGAATTTCGGAGTTTTCCTGCATCAAAATATCCTCTTTCTGTTTTTAGTACCGGAAAATTCCGTCTAAGAATATTAATTAAAACTAATCTATAACTTTAAGTATGAACTTTCTTTTTCTTTTGCTTATAATAATAATTTTGTCTGTGTAATATTCCTGAGAGATACCAAATACCACAGTTGTATACACTTCAGACGAAAAATTAAAGCTAAGTAATTTATATACTTAATAATATGTAAGATATTAAAAAAAAAATTAAAGAAAAAATTCTAAAATATTTTGTTATACATATCAAATATAAAAATATCTCTATGCGACTGAAAATATTAATTAACTTTAATCTGTATTTTTAAGCACCATCTATTTTTTCTTTGGTCTCATATACGACACTGGACTGTTGCAGTATATTTTGCCTATAATTAAAAAAACAAACTGCGAAATTTTATTTAGAAAAAAAAAACCCTAAACCATGCACAATAGAAAATAGAACAAGCTGTCTGTGCAAGGTTAAAAATATTAATTAAATATAATCTCTATAATTTTAAACATCAACTTCCTATTTCCTTTTTTTCTTATGTGAAATAAACACTTCTGTTGCGTCTCCTTTAGATAATAATTATTTCAGTATTCACTATTCAATTCATTGTGCAGTTTTTGCCTTTTTACTTACCCGTCATACGTAGTATAGGGTAAGTCTTGTAATCGTTTTGAAAATCGAAAAAAAAATTTTTGACGGATTTACACGTTTCAGACACTAGAGATTCCGAAAAACATATTTTTAGAAAAAAATATTTGCCGTCCGTCTGTCTGTGCGTGTGTCTGTAAACGCTCTATTTCCCGAACAAATTGAGATAGAGACTTGAAATTTGGTATGTACTTAGTATGTAATAATGGGAAGAAGCTTATTGAATTTCAGTTACCTCGATTATCCGGAACTATTTTTTTCAGACTCTCAAATATTCGTTCTGCTAAAAAATATATACATTTTTTTCGAAATTGTTTATTTTAAGGAGTGAATATAAAAGACAATAAACAAAACATAAATTTTGCATAAAGATGAAGTCGATCGGATAATGAGTTGCCGAGATATTTGTAATCCTATTTCCCACACTCTTCGATTTTTCATGACCCTGTACTTAATTCAAATTTCAATTCAAAGATATATTTTAATTGGAAATGAGACGCTTAATCCGACGTCGTAAACCGTTAGTTAATATGATTATCAATTTTGGAGTTATAAGGATGTTTCTTTTACTCAATTCAGCAACAGAGCATTTAAAGTTTATGACGTCATCAAGCCACGATTTTATTCAAATTGCGATGCATTTTATAAATAGTTTACACGTGTTTTATTTTCATATTTTATACTATGCATATCCATGATGGGTAAGTATTACGGTGGCCCCCAACGATTAGTTGGTGGTTATTAGTTGTGTGGTTATGTGTGTGCCGAGTAAAACAGACTATTATATTTATCTATTTTGTCTAATTAATTTTTTTTTCGTAAATTTCCATTTAAGAAAAAAAATGAACTATTATTTTATGCATGCTTTATAAAACGAAATATATCATTCCTATAATGCTTGGGATATTAATTAACTTTAATCCAGAATATACCCTTTCTTCTTCGACATTTTACCGTTTCACGTAAAATTTTCATATTCTTTATATCTGCTTTGTCTAAAAAAAAATAATAACTGATAATTTTAATAGTTTCATTAGAAAAATAAACTTATACTATATAATGTTATATATATATAGGAAAATAGGACTTACTATCGGTATAAAATTAAGATTATTATTGTAATGTAATACTAATAGATTACATTTAATTAATATTATAACTTAACAACCAGCGTTTTTCATTTGTTTTTTATGAAACAAATACTTATGTTCTATCTGGTTCAAGAAATATTTATTTCAGTATTGTAAAATATTGGATATTATCAGATACTGTAATATTGTATATTATACTATATTGTATTATTGTAAAATACTGAATATTATAAAATACTGTACTTTTATGTCTATCTGTGGGAAAAAATTAATCAATTAACACCAAATCGTTTATCCGTATAAGACTAGGAATATTAATTAAATGTTATCTATAATTTTAAAAATAAGCTTATTGATTATTTCATCTTATGCGAAATAAATTCTTCTGTTCCATCAACTTTAGTTAATATTTATTTCAGTATTGTAAAATGTAATATTTTGTACATCTGCTTTGCCTAATTTAATCCCTTAACATTAAATAGTTTTAACAAAGTATGAAAATTTGTATTTCGAAAAAACTTAAATTATAACGTAGTACACATTAGAAAATGAAATAATCTATCAGTAGAAGGCTAAGAATATTAATTAAATGTAACCTATAATTTTAAGCATCAACTTCCTTTTATTACGTGTTACGTGAAATAAACTCTTATGTTCTGTCTGGTTCTGGTAATTTATTTCAGTATCCACTGATGGATTTCCAGCTGGCTATATTTTTCTTTCTCTTTAGTACATTTACGTTTTTCTTGGCCACTGTCTACGTGAATGCTTCTGCTATTGCTTTTTGTTCATTTCTCCACTTGTTGCCATGGCAGTTATGGCCATCATGACAACACATAATGTTACTAGAATCAACTCTTTTATTTATTTTTATATTAGAATTTTTCGGGTTCAATATTGCAAGCAAATATTGATTTATAATAAAGTGAGCTACGTTAATGTTAAGCAAACACATCAGCATTACTTTTTATCTCGTTTGTTTAAGTGAATTGGGTTATTAAAACGCGAATATTTATTGAATTGTCAATTCTTTTGTTGGGAAAATAGAATATGAATTTCATCGACAGAAGTTATGCTTTAATTTCATTTACTAACGAAAAAAACATAAATGTAATTGCTTTGTAATTCGCTTAGGATATTTTTGAAATAAAATATGATATATTCAAACAATGAGAATAGCTTTTGAACAGATATATTTTATAAATGAATGAGTATTTTATATAATACTATATTAAAAGTAATATTACATGTAATAAAAGTTATACTTATTACATATATTAAAAGTTATACTTATTACATATTAAAAGATATACTTATTACATATATTAAAAGTTATACTTATTACATATTAAAAGTTATACTTATTACATATTAAAAGTTATACTTATTACATATTAAAATTTATACTTATATTAAAAGTTATACTTATTACACTTACTATATTACTTATATCAAAAATAAAGTATTTCAGTAGTTCAGTATTAGTTCATTATTATATACATGCATTACGGAATATTTGAGTACTTGTGACACAAAAGCCTATAAAGGGGATGCGTCATGGCTACGGGTATTTCAATCAGGAGTGCGAAAGGGTGTGTCAACCAGTACCTTTGACAGTATTGATTCCTTTTTCTTTACCCCTGATATTTCCAGCCCTCCCGTATAGCTGACATCAAGCCTTTTTAAATGCATAGATATTTTTTCGATCTCTTACTTTTTATTTTGTTGTTAATTAATTTTTTTCAAAAACTTCAAATATCGTGTTCTTGATCCATTTTGTTTCAGGGATCCGTACCTCAAAAGAAAAAAACGGAATTTTTATAGGATCACTTTGTTGTACGTCTTTCAAGACCTTTTTTCTTTCTCCAGGAACGGCTCAAGTTGAAATTCATATATAAAGTCCACGACCCCTTTCTTTTGTAAAAATTTCCAGCTCCTAACTCAATGCAATAAAACGTTACGGCCTTAAATCAATTTTAATTATTATTTTTTTAATACAGTCTCACTCTCAAAATCTATAGAGTATTTCCCGTTTACATAGAATCTAGAAATTTGGCACGAAGGAAAATCTTATAGCACATGTAAAAGAAAAAAATCTGAAAATCATTAATGACGATTAATGTCATCTATGGCGATTGACGTTACACTGCAAAAAATAATTGTTGATTTTACAGTATAAAACTGGCATCCCAGCTGCCAGTATTATACCGTAAAATTAACAGTATTAAACAGTAAAATAAGCAGTAATACGCTGCCGTGCAAGCAGTAATACGCTACCGCGCATGCGCGGTAGCGTATTACTGCTAGCGTATTACTGCTTGCTATTACTGCTTGCGGTAATGTAACATAAATGTATAGAACACTCAGGGTGAGAGTCCTATTTTATTTTCTTGGAAATGATTATGACCTTAAGGATCCTCCTCACGCACTTGAAAACACCCGCTCGCTAATGTTAATCCTAGGGGGCATTATTTTTCTAATATCTCGTTTGCATTTCAATATTTTTAAACGATTTTTTTTTTTGCATTGGATAGCAGAGATCAATCTCTACTTCCGCCGTTGATTACTTCTTCGATTTTCTTTCCAGATTTATTTTTACGAAGTTACTTTCACTTTCCGAACCGGTTTTGAAAATGGAAGTATCTTCGTAAAAAAAAATCCGCAAATAAAATCGAGAAAGTAATCAACGGCGGAAATAGAGATTGATCTCTGCTATAAAATTAAAAAAAAATCGTTTAAAAATATTGAAATGCAAACGAGATGTTAGAAAAATAATGCACCATAGGATTAACATTAGCAAACGGGTGTTTTCAAGTGCGTAAAGAGGACCCTGAAACTACTTGAACTGCATTTATTTTGCGGTCTAAGAAAGTCTGCCTGAGCGACCCATAAATAATAAAACTTCTCATTCTTTCCGAACGATTTTGTGGTCATCGACAAAAAAAAGGGGGAGTCTCAACAAAATAAAGATGTGTCGACCATTTGTCATGGACGTTCCCTGCTTGAGCTCTGAATTTTAGACATGCTAAGAAAGTTATAAAACTTCAAAGAGAGCGAAATACCACAAGAAACAAGCCACTCATAAGTTTGGTACAAGGAAGATCTTCTTAAGGTGCAGACAGACAGTTGTTTAACTTGGCGCTTTCTCTCAGGTGGTAAAGCGGTCCCTTTCGTCTTTTATGACTTTCTTAGCATGTCTGATGTCTAAAGCTCAGAGGTCAAGCAGGGGAGTATGACCACAAGTCATTAACGCCTCTTTCTTTTGTTGAAATTCTCCTTTTTGTCGAAAATCACAAAATCGTTCGGAAAGAATGGGAAGTCGTATTATTTATATAGCTCTCTCAGGCAGACATGCAAGTTTGCTATATAAACGCTGCCTTAGCCAGACAGAAAAGAAGAGTTTTCTTCCCTCTGTCAGATGGAGATTTCAGACCACAATAAGACTAACAAAATGAAAAGCACTAGACTAACAAGACTAACCAGACTAACAAAATGAAAAGCACTAGACTAAGAAGACTAACCAGACTAACGAAATGAAAAGCACTAGACTAACGAAATGAAAAGCACTAGACTAACAAGACTAACCAAATGAAAAGCACTAGACTAACAAGACTAACCAGACTAACAAAATGAAAAGCAGTAAAAGTACCAACACAGGCTTAACGTCAGTTTCAACTGAGGCAAGGAAAAAACTGCCAATTTGATTCGTGAAAAGTTTTTTATAAATGTTTTATTATTTATTTATTTATTTATTTATTTACTAGCTTACCCGCCCGGCGTCGCCCGTGCCAACAACTTTAATTGTACCTGAAATCAGTTTTGAACATTTTTTTATTTTTAAACAAATCTAATGTTGGGGGCCCCACTACCTTAGACAGCAAACACTGGGCGTGCCATACACACTCCCATATATTACCGTAAGCCGAGTCGAAAGAGCCATACCCCTTCATAATCCAGCCCATAGAACCAGAGATAGAAAAGCACCCCTGGTGGTAAAAATCGAAAAGCTCTATCTATGTAGAGTCGAATGAGCCATACCCCGTCGTGATCCAGCCCATAGAAACAGAGATAGGAAAGCACCCCTTGGTGGTGAAATTCAGAACTAAAATAGGTAAGCTCTATCGATGTTGTGTCGAATGAGCCAAACCATGTCGTGATGTGACCCATAGAACCCGAGTTAGCTGCAAAATCCTTTAGTTATACCTTCCACCGCCAGGGGGCACAATATGTTCTATACGAACATAACTGAAGTCATTAAGGTTATCGATGTCGAGTCGAATGAGGCATACCCCGTCATGATCCAGCCCATAGAACCAAAGATACGAAAGCGCCCCCTGTGGTGAAAATCCGAACTAAAATCAGTAAGCTCTATTGATGTCGGGTGGAAAGAGCCATACTGTAATGACTTAACGAACTCCAGTGATCCAAGGTGATGATTAACATCCAGCACTTTTTATTAGGCATCGTTGATACACAAGTTAAAATAAGATGAACAATTAAAAAACATTACACTCTGCCATCAAAACCCCAGCGTACACTACCATCATATACTGTTCACGCGCACGCATCATTTTCCGCTCACCATCGTCTGTTCAACTCTCTCTGCATCTCTCTTAGCTTAGCTCGGTTCACTTCTTTTTGACCTGCAAACTAACATCTCTTGCAGTCTCTTTGCATATCGAAAACTGTCATTTCGATTCGATTACACGGCTTACACGGCAGTCAACCTCCGAAGCTAGGCGACAAAACCATGGACAAAAACTGGACAACTCTAGGCCAGCAACTCACGAGTCAGGCTAGGCCATAGATTTCTTCGGTCGTTACACTGCTCTCATTGGCTGGCTGCTTCGTTGCCGAGGCTATTTTATGGGAGGAGCTTGAAATAGCCTCGAACCCAAAATTCCATATACACGTTTTAATTTTTTTTTTAAATCTAAATTAAAATTTAAAAATCCGGCCGCGAGGTATACTATCCGGTGACAACATCTACACATGACAAAAATTTCTGAGTCCTAGGTGTTATAATTACGGAGAAATCCGCGGGCAGGCAGACAGACACTTACTCTTTTATAGAGATAGAGATTTTTTTTTTTTTGTGGGGGGGGGGGGTGCAAAAGGCATCATCTATGATAAAATTGAGCGTAAATTTTAACAGCATAAATGCAACACCATAATTTTATCAAATATGTAAATTTATCACAAGTAAAATTAAATTCAAGTTCCCATCCAACGATGGATTAATGTTTTGTTTAGTGAAATGTAAGTTATTAGGAATAATTTATGTATTTTATTAATTTAGGACTTATACGATAGTTTGTATAGAAGCCCAAACAAAAACCCAAATTAAAGTTTTTAATTATACTGCTTATGAAACAATAATTATTAATTATTTGAGTGAATTACGTTAATAAAATGTGAATTGTTATTGAATTGTCGATTCTTTTGTTAGAAAAATATGAATTTCACCGTGAGAAGTTGTACTTTAATATCATCTACTATCGGAAAAACATAAATGTAATTGTTTTGGATATGTTAGAAAGTATATGGCATGCGAATGTTGAGAACAGCTTTCAGATATCGGTACTGTGATAAATGTAGGACAATTTTAAGTGATACTAAGCTGACCTGCCCGGCATTCTCTAGGCTTGTTATAATAACCTTAAATATACATAACATCACTGTTGAATTATTTTATATTTTTAGATGAAAATCGTTCCAAATGAATCGAATGTTTGTTTCCCACCGCTTTCAGCAGCGTACACCCTCAAATTAGCATGATTTATTTTTAAACGAAAATCTATCCAAACAAACTTTGAGTTGGAGACCCCACTGCCTTCGGCAGCGTACACCGTAGTTACTATGCACACGTCAATCTGTTTTTGCAAACGAACCTCGAATTTGTATGATTTTGACTAAACGAAAATTTTTGCAAACAAACTAAGTGGCCACAGCTATAATGATTGCCAATTTAATTTCTGACATTTATTAAACTTTCAATTTGGACCAAAATTTCTCAAGAAATAAATAAAATGCGCACCAAACTCCCACTCTTTTAAAATACGAAATAATATCTTTCAGTGAGTTGAAATTTTCTGTTGAAAATGTAGAGCTTTCCCAGAATATGGGCAGAAACGAAAACCCCTCCAAAAATGATTTAACGCACAATTAAACTGGGGAACAATATCTTCAAAGGCACTGAGAGAAAAGAAAATCTTTATCGAATCCGTGAAACGACTTCAAGAATTTTTTTTTTTTTTAAATAGTAAATATTTATAAAACCAAAAATATCGTTAAAATAAAAAGTTTTTTTTTTTTTTGGAAGGGGGGGGGGGGGGAGAGGTGTATTTTTTGTATTTTTGTCCGCAAAAAAAAGAAGGCAAAACTGGCGAAAATCAGAAAAAATTAAAACGAAGGCGAATCGATCTGAGATAAATAATTTTCTTAAAAAAATAAATATTCAATGAAATTAAATAGTAAAATCGAAACCAAAGATACCGCCAGAAGTAGAAAAGTACACTGAATAAGTGTTTTTCTTTTTTTTTCCATAGATCCTTTTGGGAAGCGGGTACTGCAGTTTTAAAATGTAGTAAAAACCGAAGACTTCGAAAGGACTCGAAACACAAAAAATCATACATGGAATCGAATTTCGGAATATGTATTTTTTGAAACAGTAAACATATTTTTTTAAAAAAATACACCATTAGAAAAGGATAGGCACCGCGAATAAGTCGGTATATATATATTTTTTCATTTTTGTCCATGAAACGGATGCGCCCAGTCTCAAATTGCAGAAAAACCGAAAACTGGAAAAATTACGCGAATCGAAGTCCAGTAGAGCAAAAGAAGCTCACTATTTTGCGATGTTCATTATGGTTTTTAATTAATAGATCGGCTAATTATAAAAAAAAAGACCGAGCCTCAGGTGCATTCAGACCTAAGTTCGTCTATCCTCTACATTTTCAGACCTCTGTGCCTATATTTCCCTAGCCATTGCCTAGACACACAGACAGGCAAACATCTTTCTTTCATTAATATAGATTTTAAGTAAATTATTTTATTATTTTTATATGATGTTTCAATATTTTATATTAATTGATTATTACAAGCATGCATTACGAAGTAAGTATACAAAAATTATAAATAAATAAAATTCGAAAACGCAGGCTATAACTTCAGTTTTAATTAATACAATGACAGAAAGAAATTTTGTTAACCTTCACCTAATTTTAGCCGTATTGCTATAGGAGGAATGCCTTCAGGAAAGACTTTTAACACTCAACTGCTATGACAGAAATTGTCGCATAGCGGTCTCTGAGACCGCTTAATTGAAAGATAAATAAAAGGCTAGGTTAACTCATAGGATATTATTTATGTATTAAACTTTAATGTACAGTGCTATTATAATTAAAACACGATTCGCATTCATTATTATTCTACATCAGTTGGCAAGAAAATATGGTGGATTATCCTCCATCATTTTACCGGGTAGAAAGAACACTATACCAGTTTAAAACTAAAGTCCTGTTACACTTAACTCACATTTGAACGGATAAAGTTAGATTCGTGTAACAAGTGTTTATCTGTGTTTAAAAAAAAAAAAAAAAAAAAAAAAAGTCAACTACTAAAATGTATAGAGATTCCTCCATTTAGTATGAAATTATGTTTTATAAGTAAAAACAACTTTATTACCCCAGAAATGTAAGTTTTTCGATATTCAATCGGCTTAAACTCTTCACTAATTGCGACTAAAAATGTGGCATTGAGAGACAAATGTGCATTTAGTAATAAAACTAGCACATATCAGAAAGGGACAATTTATTTTAATAATAAAAAAATCAAATTATGCATAATTTGCACTGTCCACCATTTACAGCAATGCATGTGTATGCATGCTATATGTGCATATGAGCGATTTTCTCATGATTTTGAATTTTTAGGTCCCTTAATAATAATTTTTATTTTAGTACATATTCTTGGTTTTTTTTATTTCTTATATTATAAAACACGCCATTGCATGTTCCTATAACAGTATTAACTTAATAAATAAGTGTTGGACGATTTTGGGGGACAAAATGTAGCATTAAATACTTTACAGTCCCTTGTTCCTAATGCTGATTTTTAAGTTTAGAACTATATGGATAAAATTGTTTCAAGAAAAGTAATTCTACTTAATATTTTAACGAAACTGGAACTATTGTGCTATATAAATATGTAGCAAAAACTAAGCTGCACATATACGGTTATTATTATATTTTGAACTCTGTCCCAGAATTTTAGATGCCTTACCATCCACCTTACTAAAATTATGCAGAACATCACTCTAGATGCAACCACAGAGTCTTTTTCAACTTTTTTCTCATGCGGAACTATGCTAGAGAAAACATGGCTATAGTTCTTTTACAGGAAATTTACTGCAGAATTTAAAACAGCATTTAAATATCAATTTAAAGCATTGTGGCTTTATTGATAGTCTGGCCGTCCTCAAGACTTAATCCTGAATTTTTTTGGTAAATTAAATCTTTTTGTTTTTCACTTCAATGTAAATAACTGTTGCTAAAAAATGAACATTGTGGCTGTCAGTTAATATGATTTTCCTAAAAATAGGCGGTAATTTTCCTTACCGTTCCTGTTCTATTTCACTATTAAATGGATAGCAAGGGTCTCACAGGGATATTACAGTATTAAACATTAAAACTGAACAAGAACATGTTTAATTATAGCAACAAGAACAAAAAAGTTTAAAATTGGAGGTTTAAAAATGCTATTTTATTAAGTTGAATTTTACGTTTCTTATTCCTGAAAGTTACAATTATGGAAGAATGTCTCATATGTTTTGTTGTTGATGGGGTTGACACATTGAGCACACTTGATTTTCTTCAAAATAAAGTGTACGTAATTTTTATGTGTTAGTTTTATCGGTAAATGTGCATCTGTCTTTTTTTACTTCTGTTCGCGATTAGTGACGTATTTATGTCGGTGACTGGATATCGAAAAACTTACTTTTTATAGCTTCTAATAAATATATCTTTACACGTAAGACATGATTTCATACTAAATCGAGGACGTTCTATTATTTTGCCATATATATTTTCCGCTTTCTCTCATATTTTTGGAGAAAGGGTCGATAACTTCCAAATTTCGCCAGGGGGCGCAGCAGTCACTCTCATATGATTCATGTAATAGCGCATCGGCGTTTTACTATAGGTATACACTTTTTCAAAAATTCCAGCTTGCTCAGCTGAATCATTATTTGAGTGTATCCGGATTTTACTTTGTAATATAAACTTTGTACAATCTGTATAAAATTTTACTTTGTACAATAAATAACCAATTTCTGCAGTGTTTTGCAATATTAAAGATACACTAACAGAAACAGTACCGTCTGGTTGTTACTTCTTAAAATTTTATTTCATAAAAAGTACATTTATTATATTCAACATTAAATTTTTATATTTATTTTCAAATTATTTGAATCATCTGAATTATTATTTTAAATCTATTGCATTAAAAAAAAACAGGCGTGTTCTCTAAACTAAATTATTAACATGCTGGCTTAGGATAACCATATGTAATTCGAAAATAAAATTCTTTGCATTAAGTGATGTGAATTTCGAAATTTGTGTTGCACGAGTGAACAAGTACTGTCAGTTTTATAAGCTTTGTTTTCTTATACCGAGAATTCGGGCGCTTTTTCTCTAAGGCCCTTTTATCGTGTTATTAAATTGCTTATCTGTGAGTCCCACATTTACAAAATATTTTTTTTCTACAAGTACATAACGAAATAGCTTTTTTTTATATTTAAAATGAGTGCACTGTGTCAAAAGTAAATAAAACCACCGGTAAAATTACAGTTTAACGTTCATTTTTCAAAAATTAGAATCATGAAAGTTTGATGATCAGTCTACAGTTACTTCTTATCAGAAATATATTGTAATTATTATGAAAAGTGAAAAAATGTCAATTAATCTCTGTTAGAAATGTGTATTTTAAATAAAATTAAAAGAATAATTTTTCATAATTTTGAGAAAAAAACTTACACTTACTACATATTTTGGAAAATATTTCAGACATAGGCAAATGGAACTTACCTGTAAAAGAAACAAAATATAATTTAGATAAGTTCACAAAGGACAAATAACATATAGGTTAAAATAACTATAAATTAGCAAGAAAGTTAACAAGCATGATTATTATTTTTAATAATAATAATAATCAGGGCTTTACAAATTTCATAAAATCTGTTAGCCAGCAAAAGATTCTAGTCACTAGTAAAAAATATTTACCCCCCCCCTCTTCTTTCGTCATTGATTTTCAAAAAGCACAAAAGTTTTTTATGAATTAATTGAGAAAAAATAATAACAAGCGTAGTTTAGAATTAATAATTACATAGTTTAACCCTTTCAGGGGCAAAGTACTTTCAGCATTAAAATGTTGAAATGAATAACTGGCACCGCAATTTACGAAAAAAATTATTTCCAAATAAGAAAAAGGCTATATTTCACATACATATTAAATGGGAAAGATATTAGCAAAATTCTGGTGCCATTGTAGCGTTTGGGAATTAAAATTAAGTGGTTTCATAAACATACCACTGCCCCTGAAAGGGTTAAAATACTACATAATTTAGTTTTATATCTTTACTTCAAATGCATTACTTATAATCACTTATATACAGGGACCGATTTACAAATTTGGGGGCCCTGGGCACAGATACTTAGGGGGGGGGGGGTTGCACCAATGCTTACAGCTGCCTTGAGTACAAAAAATATTAATTAAAAAAACCCTGCAAACAAAATCGAAAAAGAAAAAAAACGGCCTTTGTAGAGATTGACCTCAACTGAATGAAAAAAAATCATTTAAAAATATTGAAGTGCAAACGAGATATTTTTAAAAATGTCTCCCATAGGATTAACATTATCAAGCGGGTGTTTTCACTTGAGTGAAGTAGCCCCTTAAAAAGATATTTTTAAATGAAATAAACGATAAAAAGATTCTTCCATATTATTTTTTAATAGTTAAAACTTCATCAGATTTTGGCTAATAATTGAAAAAAATCTTCAGTAGCATTTGGGGGCCCTGGGCCTGTGCCCCGAATGCCCTGCCGTAAATCAGGCACTGCTTATATGTTATCATTCTTTAAAGTGAATGTGATAGATTAATCAGTTTTAATTCTGAGCAGAAACATCTGTTTTTAATCGCATAAAACAGTTTGAGCCTTTTTTAGAATTGTATTCAATTTTAGATGTCACAGATGCTGGATTGACATTATTTTTTCCGTTTTATTGAACCCCCTCCCCCCACATTCTAATCGCGTGACATGCTAGCTGGCTAGAGCGGCAAAGATTGGCGTTTTCTGTACATGAAATGAAAAATGCCTTTCTTCCAGTAAACGTACGAGAGAAGAGGAAGATCACTGCTTCGCGCAAGTAGGGGTGGGAGAGAGAAAAAAAACTTGGTCGCCAGATCAAAACATTTGGTCGCTTATGGAGACCTGGCGACAACATTTGTCAAGCACTGAAATAATAATAATTGCCAATTTGATACTAATTCATCACATATTGTTTATTTCATTAAAATTTGAAATTCTCCTTCTTAAAAAATAATAGTTTTTTTCAAAAGGGAAAATTAAATTATTTACATATTTCGTAATGAGTTAAATGAATTACTGCCAATTTACTTACCATTCTATTCTTCAAAAATGACGAAAACATCGATTTTTTTTTCCTAAAAAAAACTTTGGCACCTCCAGTATATTTGAGTGAAGTTTTGAAACAATCTGACAATTATATGTGTTAGTAAAAATACTTTTTATATTTTGCCAGCCCTTTAAATGTTCCGCCCACTAAATGTTCACAGCACAAAATTCCCACCAATACAACTGTAACATCTCTAACTTAGACGTATATACGAAGCAAAGATATTTTATTATTCTTATATATAGATATTGTATTAAGCATAAAATATTTAAATTGATTTTTTGCAGTTTGCTCTTTTTTGAAAACTTGCTGTATTTAAAATGCTAAAACTTCAAAAATTATTTTTTAAATGCCTTGATTAATTTTTATATATTCAGTATGATCTGCTTAATAATATAATGAGAAGAAAAAAATATAAATAAAAATGCAACATAATCCTAATTTTTCCAGCATTTTTCAATAGATATGTGCGTTTAATTTTAATAAAAAATTTGCTTAAGTAAAAAATAAATAAGTTAATAAAATATTTGCTTAAGTAAAAAAAAAAAAAAAAAAAAAAAAAAAAAAAAAAGTTTAAAGGGTCCAGAGGCCTTTTAATAAAACATCTCTAAACCACCAAATATTTTTTATGGTTGCAACTGATTACGAGTTAACAAAAACAATGGAGTTTACTGTGAGGCAAATCATGCTCGTGGAAAACAAACTTGCTATTTCTGCAGCAACGAAACGTTAAAAAGTTAAAAAAGTGAGTGTAATATATTTTTAAAAACTCTTTTGCCATTTGATAGTTTAATATTAATTAAATTATGATTATACGTTGAGAAAACAATTTAGAAATCCTGAATATATAGTTTAAGTAACTTTTTTTTCTCTGTTGCCATAACTGAAAAAAGAAACATATTAAAAATAATATAGTTTGTAATAAATTCACTTGTTCTGGCTTTCTATCAATCGTAAACCAAAGCAAAAAACTTTCAATAATCGGGGTCATCCCAAATTAACGAAAAAATGTTTGCAATGTATTTTAATAATAAGATACTATTTCAAACATATTGAAACTGATATACTTCAGTGAGGTGCAGTACAATATGCTTTCTATAAAACAGAGTGTGCATAGCATTTATAATTTATTTACAAGGATTTCGGTTATAATACTGTCTATGATAATTGCTGGATGTGCGTATTTTGTTGTGGTATGATTCTTAAATGTAATTTTTTCCCGTATTACCTGGTGTATATAAATTCTATAGATTATATACAGAGCTGCTCTAAAGAATTTGAATACCTTTTTGTTTATTGACGGGAATTGCTGAAAGAGAATTTTGAACTGTGGTATGCGTTTCCTAACTGAACAAAATTTTGCATACTATGTACTATATACAAAAATCTTTTGATCATATACAGGGCTTCACAAAATAATTTGAATACTTTTCACACTATAGGTGGTCATAGCTTAACCTGCGTTTTCAAATGTTTTATGCGTTTCCTTCTCAACTTTAATTATTATCTTGTAAAAGTTCTACATCTCCTTATATTTATTTACAATAACAATTGTTCATTCAGTCCATTATTGTATCTAACCTGGCACGACCAGTATAATTAGATAGCCTTTGTGATTGACATTGTAATATTTAACAGTTAATTTTCAATAGTGAGAGGTCCCCTTCCCGGGTGGTCCTTCCTGTGACCACCTCGCTTCCTGGGCTGGGGCTTTGCCGCTTAGTAAACAAACCAGCTGGGCGGTGCTAGTTGAGCTTAAGCCGGAGGGTAGGCCTCCCCGCCCGGTTTGACATTGACCTTGTTTACTTTGACATCATCTTTCGTATTTTTAAATGGTGAAGTGTGGTTACAGTATTCTGAATGTGTTGGAAAGTGTTTCATAATCTAGACGAATTTTCTTTTCTTTCTTGTTTTATTCTCTTTGTCTTGCTTTTTTTAAATTACCCTCCCTATGGAATTCAAGAACATCAAACCATGATGAAATCAAATCATCTATCTGAATTCAGGCGCCTACTCGTGCCTTCTTCAATAAACTTCACAGGTCCTCGATAATATCGCGTGTGAAAGTACTAATCCTTATTCTAATCGAAGTTATAAGGAGGAGGAGTATTTTTAGATTTGTATATGTTCTAGGTCTCACCTTCATTTTCTCTTTTATTCACTTTTGTTCCACCTACTTGCAGATGATTAATGTTACAGCCCCTTTTCCAAGTTTAATCAGACGATATCATTGAACAGGCTTCTGAAAAGAGGATCATTGCATATAGGAATAAATTTGTTTCAAGGATCATATAATTTAAGATATTTAGAAGAACATTTGCAAATCCAAATAATCCTGTTAATAAATTTGTGCTATGTGATTTTTAAATGCAATAAGAAATAAAAATCACTCGTTAAGCATAGATTATGAAACACTTTCGAACGCATTCAGATTACTACAACAAAACATCACCGTTTGAGCACGTGAAAGATGATTTCTAAGTAAACAATTTGGAAAACGCAAATACATTTGAAAACCTATTTCAGAAATGAC
This sequence comes from Maratus michaelseni, assembly GCA_963931845.1. Taxonomy (NCBI): domain Eukaryota; kingdom Metazoa; phylum Arthropoda; class Arachnida; order Araneae; family Salticidae; genus Maratus; species Maratus michaelseni. The sequence continues at coordinate 253,111,023 of OZ007594.1, forward strand.
CACCTATAGTCTGAAAAGTATCCTAGTTCTTTTGTGAAGCCCTGTATATGATCTATAGATTCGTATATATACTACATAGTATGCTAAAATATAGTTCAGTTAGGAAATGCATAACACAATTCAGCATGGCACAATCCCTCATTTCTGTCAATAAACAGAAATGTACTCGAATTCTTTTGAGCTGATCTGTAAATGATCTATTGATTTTATACACAGAAAGTAATTGCTGAAACGTCAGTGATGGTTCACTGTGGGGACGCGTTTGGTTTCCGTTTGTTTGTCTGTCTGTTCCGCGATAACTGCCGTAAAAGGCGCCCGATTAGGTTGATTTTTGGTGGGTATGTTGGTGAGGTACCCGGAATTACCTGTATAGTTTTTAGTTACATTTGGTTCATTCGTTCGAAAAATATAGAACATTTCTTTTTAGGTCATAATGCTTTCCTATGGGAATGCAGACGATTTTCAAATTTCATTTTTAACTGAAATGAAAATCACATATTTGAATAATGGATTTAAACGTAAATTACGGATACTAAATTTTCGATATGGAGTTCTTAAATATATGCAATAGCCTTGAAAATTTGCCGATACATCTATTAGAATTTGGAAATTAATTGTTTAAATTATTGAAAAATTTGTTGCAACTGTTCGGAAAATATAAAACATTTTATTTTCCTATATTTTACAAATTTTAAAATAGATTTCGTTTTCTTTCCTCTATATTTTATTAGTTGCTTAGCAACCCTATTTCAAAGAATATCAAAATAAGAAATGCATTTTTTTTTCTAAAAAATTACAAGAATAAGAAGTTTATAAGAATTTTAGAATATCATGGCATAAATCGTGTTTAATTTAACGCTTCTAATTTATGAAACCTCCAAAGTATTTTAAATGCTATAAATATGTATGTAACATAAAAAAAAAAAATTGCGAATGGTAAGATGCTATATAATATGAAAAGTGAGTTTAGAAAACAATGACTTTCAGAGCTGACGTTGAGGCTCCTGGTCTGCAGATTTACTAGTGTGCAAAATACTTAAAACACACTTCCAGCCGTTATAGGTCTTAGACAGTGCTGTAAACAAATCTTTCGTCTGTCCCTGTAAATGAACGATAAATGCTATGCAGACCGTTTTCTACAGCAAACAGTTTACACAAATAAAATAAACATGTTTATTAAATTCCGATTGCAATACGTCATTTTAATATTTTTAGAACTTAATTATAAATTAATATATCAGAACATTTTTCTGTTAGCCCGCCATAGATGATAAATCGTCATATATTCTTTATCGTTACAATTGTATAGGAGTTACAACAATAATGATTTAATGATGCGTCAAAATACGCTCTCCAACAATAAAATTTCAATTGGCTGTAAAACTGCAACAACGAAATATTTTAAATATTAAAAGGTAGAAATTTTAAATTAAAAATAAAGTGTGTAACATATTTTTAAAAAATACGCTTTAATCAATTTCATATTAATTCAATTATGATTGTACGTTAATAAATTAGTTTGGAAAACCTAAAAAGTAGTTTAAATAATGTTTGTTTTTCTTTCATATTAGTCATATCTTAAAAAGGAAAAAGAGCATTTTTTTTTGCTCTTTTTAGCTGATTTTTAAAAATATATATACTATACTAGTAAATCTACAGATCAGGAGCCTCAACGCCAGCTCAGAAAATCATTGTTTTTTAATATCACTTTGCATATTTAGCATCTTATAACCCGCAATTTAATTTTTTATATTATATACATAGTATGTATAGACATATAAAACACTTCGAAGGTTTTCAAAAATTAGAACCGTTAAATTAAACACGGTTTATGCAATGACATTCTGAAATTCTTTTGAACTTTTTTTTCATGAAATGTTTTGGATAAAGGGTACATTTTTTCAAGGGGGCTCTGTCCCCCTGAACCCCCCGTAATCTTGTTAAATTTATATTCGTGATTTCCTATTGATTGTGTGAATGATTATAGTATATATTGGATTTCGTTTTATACTGTGGTTTTATTAAGATAAGCAACAGTTTGGAAAATAATTTCATGTTATCCTAATACCCAAATAACAATATTTACTTACCTTCCAACCACGAAACACTTGCATCTGATGGATAAGTTGAATAATAGCTCTTGTACAAAAGCAACTTATGGAAATGAATCTGAATCTACTATATTTCCCTTATATCTATTTTAGAAATCTAGTTTAATTACAATTTTTGTTTCGGAGAAACAGTTTTGATGGTCATTCTATAATATTTAGATGTAAGATCTTAACTAAGTACATCCTGATCTACTCGATGGCAATAGCATACTAAAATCCTCAGCCCCCCCCCCCCCCAAAAAAAAAAAATATATATATATATATATATATATATATATATTAGTCATATTTGGAAACTTTTAAACCTATTGGGTAATCATTCATAATCGTGCTCACTAACAATTCACTAAATAGCAACCGTGATTTGGCGCTATAAAATATTTTTGTGATAACTTTTTATGATCTCAGTTTCTAGTAATTGTGCTATTTCAGGCTGTACGGGTGCGTTTTACTATGCTAATTTCTTTAGATTAACCATCTCGTTGTACGAGAGATTTTATCCTATTTTTAAAATAATACTAATTTTCAACCACGAAAAATCCACATCTCTTCCAGAAAATGAATAATGCTTTTGTTCAGAAACGAAGATAAGGCGGCGCGCGGGCGAAGGAGATTTATGTATGGAGTTGGTCTTATCAGAGCAAGTATTTGTAATAATTTAATTATTTCATGCTTTTATAGCTTAGAACAGGTAAAAACAACGACTACATATCCTTATCTTTCCAAAATAATGGCTCTCGTAATAGAGCCTATATTTAATCAGAAAAAATCCAAAATATTTATGAAAGTATCACGTGATCTGATTTAGCCCGATCAGCGTTCGTAACCCGCAAAATTTTCGCCCGCGCGGCGCGCGATCGACCCAGGAAAAATATCTGGGTGGTTTGATCACGTGACTGCGCTTTTTTGTGTTTTACTTGGTTTGGAAGGTTTATTGATACAGCTGTAAGCAACATGATCGGATATCTGAAAAATTTAAACTTTTTAACATTCTAAAATGATTTTTTAAGCCTTATGATCCAACATAAAAATAATAGAATACGAAAGTATGATATACATATATATATATATATATATATACAACATATAGTTACATAACTGCTGTCAACTTATATGTCTCTAAAACTACAGCACCTACTAAAACAGATATATTAGTTTAGTTGACAGCAGTTACATAAATATATATATTGTACAAAACAATGCATATAATAAAATAAAGTTTAATTTTATATAACCAGTGCACCTTTAACTAACAATGGAGAGGACGTTCGGATCACCGAATTCCTGAAACACAGTATTGGTGGTTTCAATAAAACTAATGTAAACTATAAAAAAAAAGAAAAAAATTGGGTACTTTTTGGTTAACCGGGTGCCAGTGAAACAAATATATATATATATATATATATATATATACACATACACACACACATATATATATACATACATATAAACACAAACATATATGTAGATATATATTTATATTTTTTTTCACTGGCGCCCGGCTAACCGAAAAGTACCAAAAATTGTTATGTACTTTACTCACGTTTGTGTTGTCCTACACAGATGAACCTGAAAAGTATGGATACAAATGAATGCTCGCCGTTTATTTCAGATTTTTTTTCCCTATTTTTATTAATTTAACAATTATTTATCAGTTGCTTTATATTTTTGGGGATAAATAGAATGTTAATCAATCAAGGTCGTGATACCAAAGTTAGTATAAAGTTAGAAATAAAGTTTAATTTTATATAACCAGTGCACCTTTAACTAACAAGGGAGAGGACGTTCGGATCACCGAATTCCTGAAACACAGTATTGGTGGTTTCAATAAAACTAATGTAAACTATAAAAAAAAGAAAAAAATTGGGTACTTTTTGGTTAACCAGGTGCCAGTGAAACAAATATAAATATATATATATATATACACATACACACACACATATATATATACATACATATATACACAAACATATATGTAGATATATATTTATATTTTTTTTCACTGGCGACCGGCTAACCGAAAAGTACCAAAAACTGTTATGTACTTTACTCACGTTTGGGTTGTCCTACACAGATGAACCTGAAAAGTATGGATACAAATGAATGCTCGCCATTTATTTCAGATTTTTTCCCCTATTTTTATTAATTTAACAATTATTTATCAGTTGCTTTATATTTTTGGGGATAAATAGAATGTTAATAAATCAAGGTCGTGATACCAACATGTTAAAAGATTTATTTCATTATTTGTAATAGTAAAATAAAATCTTTGTTAAAATTTGATAAGAAAGCTTTTAAACATTTTATTAAAATATATTTTTCGATAACAACCTTGTTGAAACATAATTATTAATTTCTAAATTTTTTTTTTCTAAATTCATTTTTTGATGTAAATTGCATTATTTATTATATTGCAATAAACATCATAAAACACGAGAAACAAATGCTAAAATAGTTATACATTCAGTAGAAAATTTATAAACATTCTAACTATATTTTATTTATATTCATTACGAAACTAAACGGTAAACCACATGTATTTTACCTCTTTTCAAAAATAGGTACTGATATTTTTAGTTTAAATAATGTATATCTTTTACATTTTATTTTTATAATATTTTTTACATTGTAAAATATGCTTTGCATTCTATTCGTACTAAAAATTCACTGTTGAAGTACTCATTATAAAAACCTGGAGAAATTCGTGCAAATTGACATATTTTCATTCCTTATTTTATATTTGCTAAAAAGAAAAAAAAAAATAATAATGTTTAAATATTAAAAGGCACTGTAATGTAAAATTTTAATCATTAAATAGCTGAATTTGTCGTATTTAATTAAATAAGTAATTGTTAATAACATCAAATTTTACTTTTATAAAATATATTCCATTAATCATGAAAAATACAAAGCAACCGATTAAACATTTTTAAATTAAAAGAATAGAAAAATCAAATAGAAATTTAGGGGAATCGAACCCGAAACCTCCAGAATCAAGAGCAGTGCTCTAACCATGCAGCCACCAAGTTCAATTCTAGATTTCAACAAAATATCATTAAAATACTCAAATTAGTCAAGTCTAAATCAATGATAATGAACGCAGGCCTTTCAATTTCATTCACAGTATAGACTCACTCCATATTTTAATCTCCATCGCCCGCGCACCGCCTGATCTTCGGTCCTGAACAGCCGCAACATCTCATGTAAAAATGTTTCGGAAATCATTCTACGGTAGTTAAAAGGTAACTTATATGAAAATTAATTCTCATTTATTTCAATAAAATACAAAAATCAACCGAAAATAATTTTATTTTGCGAATAAAATATTGCAGCAAAATAGTCTGAGTTATTTGAATTTTATTATTATGATATTCTTTGAAATATAGTTGCTAGGTTATGGTTAAATTAAATAGAAAAATAAAAATAAATGCATTTTAAAATTTGCAAAAAATGATAAAATAAAATGTATTACATTATTAGAACAGATGTATAAAAATGCACCAAAAATTATACACCTAATTTAAAAAATCTGACAAATGTATTAACAAAATTTCAAATTAATTTGAATAATTTAAGACCTAACTTGATAAATTTTAGCCTTCATAACTTACCGTTTAAATACATGAATCAAATGCGCCATTTTATTTTCAACAAATGAAAAATTTCAAAATCGTCTGAATTACCACAGGAAAGCATTATGACCTAAAAAGAAATGTTCTATATTTTCCGAACGAATGAACCAAATGTAACTAAAAACTATAAAGCGGATTCCGGGTACCTCACCAACATACCTATCAAAAATCAACCTAATCGGATCATTTTTGCGGCAGTTATCGTGGAACAGACAGACAAACAGACAGACAGACAGGCAGACGGGCGGACAGACAGAAACCAAAAACTTTTCGGGTCTCCACAGTGAGCCTCAACTGACGTTTTGGCAATAACTCGCGCTTTCTACCATGCGTAAAAAAAGCTGTGGATTTTCCGTAATCGGGTTCGTTGCCCAAGTCAAATTAACGTATTGTAATGGAGAATTTTTGGAAAAATCATGAAATTAAGCGGGATTTTCAACATAAACATTGAATTCTTATAAAATAGTGTTTTTTTAACTATTTTTATTTTTATTTCTTTTTTTTTTACGAAATAAAACACTTTTTTTTTCTCTGATAATGCCAGAATGATCACGAAGAAGCTCGCCAAACATGGACAATCAATTCTCAATTGTGGTAACACTGCCACTTGCTTCTTGGTTTTTCATATTTTTATTAATATTACTGCAAATATTATTTTTCATTACTCTAACAGTCAAATGTTTATTATTGAGATAACTTCCAAAAAATCATGTTTGAAATTTATTTAAAAAAAAAAAAATACTAAAAATTCAGTAAATTGAGTTGTAATTTCCAAAGAAATTTTATTTGAAAGTAAATTTTCCATTCCATTCGGTTATATAAAAATTGTAATTATCCAATGCCAGTTTTATATTTTTATATGTCGAATAAAAGGTAAAAGCGCTAACGTCATTTACACTATCGTCATGACGTCAGCGTCAGTGTACAATAGTTTTTTAATAAACCTTAAACATCAAGAACGGGAGAAAAATTGTTTATAAAATTCCATCTTTACATGCAAAAACCAAGTTAAATATTATTAAATAAAAATATATAATAAAAGGATGTAATTATTGATCTTTCGTTTGAGTTTTATAGATAATAAAAGGTTAAAATTATACGATATCCCATTTTTCCATTATCAATTTTTGCTATAAATTGATTTTTATCTATATCTTTAACACACGAATCTCAATATCGAATCTCCAAACAATTTAGAACAACTTTACTTCTAATGTCGTAAATTTAACATATGACATATTGAAAAGTAATTAACATTTTGAACAAATATAAAGGTGTTTGCTAACCTTTACTGTACAAAAAATGACGAAGATATCAATTTTACAATTTTTTATGTGCGTTCTTAATTATACAAATACGTAGCAACTATAGTCGTCGACTGGTACGTCCGTCAGTCTGCATATAGCAGCGCAAAAACTAGCCAACCAAATGGTTTGAAATTTAATATGTATAATCGTTGCAGAATTTTGTCGAGTCATTTCAAACTTTATGAAAATCGAATCCAAACTTAAAGATGATTAATAAAAGTTTTCTTCATTCTTTTAAATCCTATCATACGTAATTAATTCAGTGATATCCCATGATAGGTAATGATTCTAGGTTGTCATGGTGATTAAGTCCTATTTAAAATGGAGTCATATTATTTCCGTATTACTGAATTTTAAAACCGAATTTGTATACTAAAATTGTTTAATTTTAGCAATCATATAATCTACCGTCAGTTTTTTGGATAGATGTTTCCGGAGAAATATATATTAAATGAAAAAAAAAAGAGTCTAAATTTCTAGCTCTGAAATTTTCAAAGCTAGGCTTAAGTTTCCCATTGGAATTTTCACTCAATGTCAGCAAAATATAAAATGTTGCCAACTTAAAATGCATTTATTTTATTACGGAAATTAATCGTATCATAATAACAGACGATATAAATATTTATAAAACTAGTTATATGGTACGAACCCACCTCATTTGTCACGTTTGATGTACAATTTCCAACTTGTTTGTTTAAAATGTATTTAGACATCCCTAATATATTCTAGAAAAGTTGCGTAAAGATCCGATGATTATAGATATGTGAAAAATGCCTTTTACTGCATTCCTTTCCCTTTAAATGCATCAGGATTACTTTTATTTTTCAAAAACAAAAATAAATATATTTTAAACTTTTACCACAAGAATAGGATATTTTTCTTCATTCAATCTTTTTTCTTCGTAAAATCATTTAATAATATTATAATTATTATAAAACATCCTAATAATAGAAAAGTTTGAAGGGTAATGAACAACATTATAGATCATCCTTTCAAGTACTAAAGCTACACTGAAAAAAAAAAAAAATAAATAAAAAATTGTTGATTTTATGGTAGAATACTGGCTCCCCAGCTGCCAGTATTATACCGTAAAATTAACAGTAAAATAAACAGTAATACGCTACCACGCATGCGCATTTTAGGCATATTTCTCTAAACTTTGCGCAGAAGATATCTCTCACTTTCTCCTTTCAAATAGAAATAAAAAACCTCTGTAATTTTTACTGGAATCTAATCCATTTAAACAATACCTCTCCAATATTATCTCGTACAGGGTATAATGTTTTGAGTAATCGAAAAGTACGTATTCATAGCAACGTTAATCAAATAAATTAGTTTAATGAAATATTTCTCTGCTGAGCTCATAGGACGTCTAAAAGGTAAAGATATTCGATATCAGCTGACTAATCAAATACGGATTTGCTTACCGTATTTTCACAAATTTTTAACTATTTCGGATTTAAATTTGTGTTTAATTTTGAAAAAAAAAATTACTTTTAGGTTTAAAAAATTAAAAGTAGATAAGCTATTACAAAGACAAATATTAGGGTTATCGAATGTGTCATTTACTGAAATATAACGAATAATACACTGCAAAAAAAAATTCTTTATCTTACAGTATAATAAACAATAATACGCTACATGCGTGGTAGCGTATTACTGCTTATTTTACTGTTTATTACTGTTAATTTTACGGTATAATAGTGACAGCTGGAGTGCCAGTATTGTACCGTAAAATCAAAAAATTTTTTTGCAGTTAATTAGCATATTTTAGACAAAAAAGGGGGTAAAAATTATACGATATATTATTTTTTGGAAGACAATTTTTATTATACACGACCGTTATCTATATCTTTAATACGGATTCTAATATGTGATTTTGGACAATTTTGAGTAATGTTACTTCTAATACTGTAAATTTAAAATGCCACATATTAAAAGTTATTTATCTTTTGAACAAACTTAAATAAATGAAGCTCTCGGAATGTAAAACATGGTAAATAACATTTCTGATTTTTTTTTTTTTGATTTTCACTGGGAAAATATTTAACTGCATCCTGACATCCTCTATAATCTGCAAGGTTTATTTATTATTCGATATATGCCATCAAAATCAAATTCAATAAGGTCTAATAAAATAAAACTTATCTAGAAAAAAAATGTACGCATAGCTAAATGAAGGTTCTATTCTCTCAAATCAGTTGTAATAAGTTTAGAGTAAGCAATTATAATAGTTTTGATTATTATTATTATTATTTTTTTAATAGAAAACTTTAACCTGGAATATCTTGAAACCTTGCTACAATATTATTTCTAACCCTTGCCAACATGTCACATATGCAAAAAATATTAATATTTTGAACCAACTTGAAAAATTATTGAACATTCGTTCGAGTACTATAATTATTGTCTTTTTAATGTATTTTAGAAAATAAAATATTAAAATTATACATTATTTCCTATTTTGCTGAGCAATTTTTCTTTATGTATATCTTTAGCGATAGTATTATGGTGGTGTAGATGTGCCCTTTTTTTATCAATTATTTGTTTATGTTCATTACCTTACTTGAGATTATAAACTTTGTATGTAGTTTATGTGTAAATTTTACGAAAGTTTGATGTCTGTCTGAACTGAGATTTTTTTTTCTTTTTCCTCTACAGCTAACTTTTATAAAACGCTCACGTGTTTGCGTGTAGCATTTTTTTCCTATTGGAAAACGATCACATAGCTTACATAATCTTTTATAAGGTCACATTGAGAAATTTGAATACATTATCGTTTAAGAGAGCTTAATGTTTGCATCGCATGATGAAGGATGTTATAGTTTAATTTTTTTTATGCTTTTCAACAAAATGTTTAGTATAACATTTAAATGGACTCCTGTTTTTGTATATATTTAAATATAAGTAAAAAAAAAAAAAATCGGCCTAACTTAACCAAAACAATTCATCGATGCAAATAAGACAGAATTAAAAATTATTATTATAATCTATCTTAACATAACATATCAATCTGATGTCTTTTTCAATTATTACTCTCTTAATATTTAAATACAGTTTACCACAGTGACATTCAAATACATATATAATTTATAACTCCCAGGTACTTTTCTTTACATATTTTAATTGCCCAAATCTGAAACAAACATTTACTCATGCAATTACAGTAATTTCTGGTATATAACGCGCGGCTCAAAGAAATTGGTTTCGAACCAGAAATTGCATTTAATAAAATGTAACTCGTTTCTACTTGGTATTTATTTGACTCTATTTAATAAATAAAATTTCTGGTTCAAAACAGATTTATTTGAACAGCGGATTATATACCAAAAATTACCGCACTCTTAAGTTGAAGTCAAGTTACATTTCACAAAAACTATTAAAAGTAATTTTACGTAAAAAACGGAAACCATTTTAGAACTTTTAACATGGACAACCGTAGGCAGATTTTACAGATAATTATCATACTCTATCTTGCCATATCAACCTCATGTCTCTTTTAATTACTTCTTCCTTAATATTCAAATGTAGTTGAGCAAGGTGTCATCCTCACCATTTATCTTAATCCCGATTCTTGATCTTGACTTCTTGAAAAAGGACTTCGCAGATCATCGATAAAATCGCGTGCGAGTGCAGTAATCCTGTCGTTTAATCGACGACGGAAAGGGCGGGGTGTTCCAAGATTTCCCATTCCAGGTTTGTATGTTCCTGATCCCGATTTCTTTTTTATTACTTTCTGCTCGTCCGTCTCGTCAACTTTAAGATGATTAATGCACCTCCTTCTTTTTGAAACTTGTCCAGATCGTACCACTGTACGGCTTCTGATAACAGGGCACTAGGCCAATGAAAAAAAAACAAAAAAACAAAAGAAGAGATCGAAATGATTTGAAACGATTTCAGAAATTGTCGCTATAGATTTCCATGTCCTTACGCTTCTTTGTGAAGAAAAAGGGTTGCGGTAAAATAAAACCTGCAATTATATGTATTTTCTTTAATGTAATTTATGTTCTAATATAGATTTTCTGCTATGATTAAGGTTGTGATACAGTGTAATTTTAGCTTAGATGTATAACTGAACAACTTTCTTAATGAAAAATTTTTTTTTTCTTAAAGTTTGATAACTTTTTCCATTCTTTGTTCCACTATTTTTAAAATAATATTTTAGTGTAATATAAAATAAACAGTTTCCAGTAAGTCACGCATTTTAAGTTGGGACTTATTTTATATTAAAAATTCATTTAATGTTTAGTTTTGTGCAGTAATATAAATGCTAAGATACAACATGGGGAAAACTTGAATAATAATTTAAAGAACATTGGTAAGGTTTGGAAGAATTAGTCCAAACTATAAAATAAACATTATTAAAAATCATTTTTAAGTAATAATACAATATAAATACCGTTTCAAAATATTCAACAATTTCATTTCTTTTCTTTACGCAGTTTTAATTCTATCTGATATAATAGAAAATTTTGTCTGTCTCATTGTCTACCTGACTATTATGGCCTTTAATTAAAAATAAATGAACGAAATTCAAAAATATTATCGGGGTAGAAAAAAGCAGGTTCTCTATCATAAATTATGTGGGAAAAGGAATTCTTCTAATATAGAAAGGATTCCGTCTATAAGCGACTGTTATTTGAAATGAGTTTTAACGAAGTAATAACTTTTTTAAACTAATTGTCTGATCTTTCTCTTTAATCTTTTCACCTTCATGCCGTGATTTTTTCATAAATGTTTGCCTCATATATTGCCTACACTATATGGCCAACGATGACCGGTCACTTGCTATTTTAGACGTTTTGTTCAATATCTAGAAAAATACATAAGGAATTATCCTGAAACTTCAGGCGTGTAAACAGCATAGTCGACGTCATATATTTCGGTGAAGATTTTTTCCCGAAACCCCATAGGGGGCCGTCATTAAATTGAAGAAAAGCGAATATCTTTTGGATAACTCTGTAAAAACTAATATCGCAAATGCGTTGAAACGATAACACATGATTAGAAGGCTTCTTTTAATAAACTATGTTCATTTTTATGAGGATAGTACTTATACTCGTGAAGAAATTAAGGTTTTTATTTTTTTTTTAAATCCCAAATTTTACCAAGTATTTTGCTTATAATTTTCAGCGTTCTTAATATAAAAGAATGCTCTTTTCAGGAACGATGACAAACAACATTATACATAATACCCTGTAATCAGAATTAAAAAATAATAAATATTGGAGGAAAAATCAGCAGGTTCACTAAATATTGTTTCACTGCGCATGCGCGAATGCAATAAAAATATACTGTGCATAATATATTAGCTAAATGTATAGAGCAACTTTTGTGAAAGTTTCAAAAACATAGCTTGAAAATTCTGATGGGGATAGTCGATAGAATAAGCTTGAAATTCGCTGTTCCCAAAAGGAAACAAAAAGATGAGGGGTGGTATCCAAATATACAATGAGAGACACTTCATTCTTATTATGTCAACTTTCATAAACTAGTGTATTTGGATATGCATATTATTCCAAACTGAACTCTTTTGTTTTATATAGTGACAGTTCGCCCCCATCTCCAAAGTGGTTTATGGTAATTGTTTAAACACATGTAAATCAAAGTAATTTTAAGGCTTGTAAATTTATATGAACAAGGCGGTTTGTTTTTTTAATTAATTATTTTTTAATGATACATTGAAAGTTGTCATTAATTTATCTTTGCTATCTATCCGTTTGCTTAAAGATCTTATCAGTTTAATCGACTGCTTGCTCTCTAATAGTTTTATCTGATCTCTGTGAAATTTAAATATTCCCAGAAGAATTAAAATTCTTTATTAAATATGCTCAATATTACATTGATAGTAAAGAAACCCATAAAAGAATTAGAGCGTATAACAGTTTACAAATGTTTTCTCTCTTTTTTTTTATAGTACGCTTTAATAACTTTGCATGTTTTCCATCAATTTTAGATTTCTTCCTAGAAAATATTTAAGAATACAATTTATCAGCCTCTCCATTATACAGGCGGCTGTCTGTTTATTTGAAATTTCAATATGCAATTGAAAATAGCCACTTCAATGTATATATATATCCGTTATGGACCGTATCTATAACAATTCGATTTCCTCAACATCTACTGTTTACTTTTATTTTAAATATTCTTTTACGCATTTAGCTTTTGAAAACTCATGTTCAGTTCGAGTTGAATTTCCTCCTCATTCTGTCTCTAGGTCTATTTGCCTGTTTAGCACCTCGCTCTCTACCTGACATTAAACTGCTGGAATTGCAACGACGCCGACGCTTGAATATTATTGATTTATATGGTTATACTTATTTATATGGCCCTTTAAATAATGTTCACAATAAAGTGTGCAATTTTGAAAATTGTACTTTAAGCAAATAAATGAGTAGAATGCTAAAATTTATCTTTAAAAACTCAAAATTTAAAATTACACTTAATGTGTTTCATTACTTAAAAGATGATAAAATTATTAAAAGGTGTTAAACTACATAATATTATTCAGTGTCAATTACTCCAAGCACCATCAGCTATACACATAACCATCATCAAGGATAAAATACAAACTGTTATTACCAATGCCTTATTTTCAAAATATCCGCTTCTTGATCCGGAAACTAGGGGAAAGTCTCCATTTCTGCATACGGGTTTATTGGGTGATTCCAATTAATCTTGGTGTATGGGTGACATGATGGCTATCTTTATCGCTAAAAGTGCTTAGAGTAATTGACACTGAATAATATTAATGTAGTTTAACGTCTTTTTTTTATTATTATTATTACTTAAGTAATAAAACACATTAAGTGTAATTTTAATTTTTGAATAACATTTTATATTTGCTGTTTTAATGTTTATATATTAAATATGTATGTTTTTGTTTGTGTATGTGTGTGTTTCGTTTTGCAGATAGTCAAAAATACTTCAGTGTGTTTTTGTCTGAAACCTGCTCAAGATCTAACTTTAAATTGCATGCTAGTATTTTCTGAAATTGTACTACAGTCTGCATGAGAAGTATGGTTTTCTTTCTATTTACCGTCATACTGCTGAGTTTTGACCATTAAAAACTTCTCTATGGACGCTGAAAATACAGTAATACCTCGGTTTTTTCGATTTTTTCCGCGAAAAATTTGTTTCGGTTTTCGTCGGTTGCCTCGGATTTCGTTTATTTCCAGTGTATTTTTGTGCTTTTTTTACTGATTGCAAGTGCTCCATCATGGGATCAAAGAAAGTTTCGTGTAAGCAACTTGTTTAATGATAATGTCTTCCCCATTTTGGACAAATCTTAAAGAGGCGGTAGAAACAAACCACTTTAGACAGCTTTTTAAGCGACATAGGCAGGGGTGTGAAAAGTGGGCGCCAATGGGCCGATTGTCACCAATAAATTTATTAATATTCTTCGTCTAAATTTTATTAATATAGTTCGCCTAAATTGTTTTAGTATTCTTATTAGGCGAAGAATACTAAAAATTTAGTGGTGGCAATCGTTACAGTGGCGCCCAGTTTTTACACCCCTGGACATTACTCCGATTCCAAATCTAGTCCTACTGCCAAAAGACCGAAAAGAAAGTGGCCCCAGATATAGTGCCTTGATATCATACGCCAAGAACATTTCTTATGGTTTTTAGTATTAAACGCTATACTTATTCTCTGTTTTAAAAAAATTCGTACTTTTTGGGGGAATGTTTAAAACGAATTAATTGGATTTACATAGATTCATATAGAAATAATTGCCTCGATTGCCGATTGTTTTCGGACGGATTATCGACGAAAACCGAGATATCACTGTAAATCATTTTTCTATGTTGCTAACACATCTTACCCACACTAGATTCTTAGAAGGATTTCCATAACTTGAAAGAAAGGACTTTCATGACTCTGCACATTTATTAATGCAATGATCGAGCACATTTTGAAAAATAATAAATTTATTCTATATAGAATGAATAATATTAGCTTAATTATAAATATTAAGTTATATATAAGTTTCTATAGGTATTTCCGACAAAGGAAACTAACAAGGATTTTCAGAAAATCTGACAAAAGTAGCCTTTAAATACCTCTTGTGAAACGACGCGACTCTGAATTCTCCTTCCTTTCGATAATTTTTATATTTAATCGGCTTATTCACTATGGAAGTTATTACAATACACAATAAAATTATTTTAACTTCTAAATTTAGACTGCATAAAAGGAAAATAAAATGTTTAGGTGTATTGAAAAGATTCGGTACTACTAAAATGGGAAAGATGCATTTACAGAGAGAAAATGAAATATAAAATGAAATTGTGATGCTTACAACATAATGTTGACAATAGAATTTTATGATTTATTCGACACTAACGCTACCCCCCTCCCCATCTCTCTCTTTCTCCCTGTCACACATACACATAAACTTAAACAAGGGAACGAATACGATCAATAGTAATTCATTTAATACATTTAGGAGTTAAACATTCTTTAAATTCTAAGCTTTGATTCCGAAAATATGAATGTTTCAGTAATAAACTAATGAATATTTTGAATCTAGTGTATTTAAACCTTTATTTTGCAGCGCCTCAAATTTATTAAATAATTTACTTCAATACAAGAAATATCATTTTAAAGCGAGTAAAATATAAATGTTTAAATAAGAACAAAATTTAATGATTTATTGACAAAAATATGATTAAGATAGCTATATATATAAAATTTGCACTTAGATATGTAATATATCTATTATAGGATTCCATAGCAAATTTTATTAACACAGAAAACAAAATTATGATTCTAAGAATTACTTCAGCACATGAAAGTTTTGTTTCAACATTGTAACATCATGTCTTAAGGACTTTATTAATAACCTTTGAATTAGTTGAAATGTTACTAAAATGTAACAATGAATAAAATTATTTCTGAAGATTCAGTTTTGATCTTAAGAGAACAGCTATGTGCCTGCAGCAGCTCGATATGCAAACACAAACAAAATTACACAAAGATGTGGTTATATTTCGGAGCTTTCCGCACTAAAAAAAACGATCTGTCTGTTTTTAATACCGGAATTCATAAAATTCAAAGTAACATAACTCGGTGAGTTTTTGTCGTAGAAGAATGCAATTTTTACTTATTTATTAGTTAAAGCACACTCTCAGAAATAAAACACTCAATTTTGACGATTCCGCAATCCTCAGGTCTCATTTCGTTATTTTTGACAATCATTTCGTCACAGAGTCACGTGGTTTTTGACGAAACGCGAATCCTCAAATATCTTGACGAAACTGTTTCCTCGCTGTCAAAAATAAAACTCTCACTTTTGACGATTTCGCAATTCTTGAGCTATATTTCGTCATTTTTTGACAATTATTTCGTCTCAAAATTAAGTGATTTTTAATGAAATGGAAAATCTCAAATATTTGACAAAAATATTTCCCCATTCCCGGCCAGATTATTTTTGTTACAAAATCGTTCAAAAAAAAAAAAAAAAAAAAAAAAAAAATACACGAAAGTATTAAATTTTGTTAAAAACGCTTAAAAAATTCTTCTAAAGTTACAGAATTTCGTTAAAAACGGTTAAAATAGTAAAATGCGAACATCATTTGGTCCATTTTCGATCGAAAGCATCAACATTTTTCCAATAGTTAAAAAAAAAAAAAATCACAATTTTAGGAGCTCTTTTTTATTTAAGGAATATATTCATATAACAATCAAATTTAAAATATGTATAACTGACCCCCCCCCCCCCCCTCTATAAACAGTAATCTTATCCGCTAAAATTGATGAACTCGCCTCCAAAATATGCACTTCAAAATTAATTATTTCTGATCAACAATTAGACCATATTTTAATTATTCATTGAACAAAGGAAATTTCTCTAATAAATTATATTAATCAAGCCATTTTCTAATTATTTATTAACCATAGAAAAACCATAATAATAAACTAGCCTTATTAATTAAAACATGCAGAAAGTATAACAGCACCGATAAAAATACAATCTGCTTTCTAAAAATATAAACACACATCAACATCCCATAAATACATTTAAAATCAAATAATTCCGAAGTCACGATAGCGAAGTGGTTAGAGCACTTAGCTGCCAAGCCAAACATCGCGTGTTCGAGTCCGATCAAATCCCAGTGATCTTATTTTGCCGTAGTCAATTAAAGATGCTTCTAAAAACTCCGATAGATGGCAGCACCAACCTTTTTTGGAACTTTCGTCAAAGAAACAATTTGAGGAAACTGATTTCTTCGTAATTTTGAGGATGCAAATTTACTCGATTTGACGAAATGTTTACTCGGAGCATTTTTCAAGAAATCGTTTCGTCAAAAACGAAGAAAATTTCTTGAAATTTGAGTACTCATTTTTGAGAGTGATGAGAAACATATGTCCATAAATATAACTTATTATAATCAAGGACCGTACAAAAATTTTAAAAGTCATTGCCTACATTTCTCCAACAGAGTAAAAAAAATCAAAGCGTATTTCAATCTTTTTGGGATACCTCGTATAAACAGCATGACATATGGATAGATATCAAATTCGTTTTGTTTCTGCCAGTTGCGGTTTGATTTTCGGGTTGAACAACGTGCTGTTGCTGTAACAATGTAATACGACGAACAACATGGAACGGACAACAGACGAACAACAGACAATCACGTAGACAACAACCAAACAATCTGAAGGACGAATTAGGCTGAAGAATGGTTAGGTAGCCGAAGTTTTAATAGTCAATACTGTGATAGACGAGTTCAGAACCATCCACAGCATCATGTAGAGTAACTCCGGAAGAGTCGTCGCATCCGGGATAGACGCCGCACCCCTTGTACTTATTGTAATTATCGATAGATGACAGTCAGACGAGCAGTATAGGTGCGCAATGAGATAACTTTAACCAGTGTATAGCATGAATCACATTTCGATGTTTACTTGTAGCTGCACAATCCTTATTTTGAGGTAAGCGAACGATTTCACTGTCCAGACTTTTAAACGCGTTATGTTTAAATACTTTTTATACGCTAATTACTAAATGCATGTATGATTTTGAAGGCAAAACAAGTGTAGCGTCTGTATAGAGTACTGTGCGCATGTTACGTCATTTTCCTTTGCGAGGACAGGCAACTGCGATGTGCGGCGTCTGGGAGATCTGTACCGTACGAAATGGGATATATGCCTAACTGTGTATACTTGGCACAGTTTATTTTGTACGGAATGCCGCGATTAATAAAATCGAAATTTGTCTATCTGTGTCTTATTTTTTATGTTACTGAATTTTATGTTATTGAATTTTATGTTACTGAAGTATATTTGTTGGATTTGATTAAGTGTTATTAACTTTTTCCTTTTCTTTTTACTCAGACTAACCAAGTTAGGCATATTATTAGTCGTTAATTGTAATTTTAGGGTATTTAATCTGCGATGATTGGAACAAATCGGCAACTGTTGGCACCGCTACTAGTTGCTTTAAATCCACTGGGATCTTCCCTTTTAACAACAACGCTTTCCCAGATCATTTGTTTTCTGCATTATAGCGGGTAGTGAAGTGCCCTTACAAGAAAACACGACTCAAGAAGAAGCAAATACATCAAGTAAAGTTCTAATCAACACATCTCAAATCAATTTATAGCCTGCAGAACCTGGAACTAGCAGTGATAAACCACCATCACCTACCAAACACCTACATAAAATCTTTCCTATTCCGAGACTTAGCCAGGTGACAGAACTGTACAGAATTAAGAAAACGACAGTAATCTTAACCTCTATTGACAATAGGATTGGGCTTAAAGCAAATTTAGATAAAGGATTCCAAAAATGTAAGAAAATTAACAATGGCAAAACTACCAAGAGAAAAATTTATTTTGATTCAGATGGAGGATCTCACGATATTTCATCAGACATTGATGAATGTTCAAAAAGTATCAAGTTTATTACACCAAAGGAGAAAAAGGGAAAATTTTAAAGTAAGAAGGTGAAGAAAGATGCAAGTCAAGATGATAATAAAGAAAAGTTGGATCACACATGTGACGCAGACGTTCTTGCAAGGAATGTACAGAAAACTACTCCAAAACTAAGAGGAAGTGTGATTGGCTTCGTTGCATCATGTGTCAAATGTGGTTACATAAAGACTGTACTATTTCCGACACTTTTTGTGTAGATTGCGGTCGAAAAAACAGGTCTACTAACAAATAAAACAATGTAAACACTATTTTACTATTTTACTTTTTTCTTTTCCCTCTCTAATACACTGATGTTACGTTGTTGTTGAAATAACAATTAAAATCCAATCTTTAAAAAGTAAGTAGATAATTTTAGTAGTGAACAAAATAGGCAGACTAATATTGATTTGAACCTACTAGTACGTTTCATTGTACTCATTTACTTTCTTTTGTTATTACATAGTTAATTATAGTCCAAATATGAATATTTGCTTAAATCTTTCTTATGTATAATTTAATTCTCTTCTTATGACAAGCGAGGCATAACTCCTGCACAAGTACGGCGTCTCACCCTTGGTTACAAAATATTATTTTTTTTTGTCGCAGTACATATGTAATATATTTAACATTAAATAGCACAATATGATTTTTTTTATGTGCTCCAGGGGATTTTATACACAAATTAAAAAAAATATGCGGCATCTCATCCGGAAGTACTCTAACGAGTTTGGATGCTATTTCTAACAGCAGAAACAGTTGTCCGAAACTTTAGTTGTAGTCGTCCACGGATAACCATTCTAACAAAACATTGGGCATCATCTCCTACAGTTGAAAACTGATCGAAAGTAGGCATTGTGGGAATACAGAGAAGGTCCATGTAATGCAGTACTGGATGCCAGGTATCACGATCTACCGTGATCTGCAAGAAAGTGGTTTTATCGCTCTGTGAACATTATAATGTGTTTCATTTTTGGACATCGCACATTCCCAGATTCCGAAAAAACATAGAGAGTTCACTTTTGGTGTCAAGTGCTTTGTACCGATGAGAGCCGACATAATATCACTTTTGGTTCCGGAGCTGTTTGTTTTTGAAGAGAGTGGGGGACATATGTCTAAAATACCGTCGAAAGGCATTGGTTTAAAAGTGAAGTTCTCATTTAATGATGCATAATGGCCAAACATAGTTTCACTTCTTCCAAGGAGATTCATTCACTAGTGACCATTATTTCAACGTGATTTTCATTCCTCATTTGCTTCGCTTTAAGGGTGCTGAGCGAGTTTGGTTCATCTTTAAGGATAAATTACGCTACTTCGTTATGCAGCTGCAACCAGGGTTGCCAGTTTGGCCTCCTTTTTCTAGTTACAAATTTCGAATTCATACCAGAAATTCTGAATGGTAATTTTGCTTTATTTAATGACAGACATTTTGTAAAAAATTATTATTTCCAGTATTATTACGGAATTTAATAAAACAGAACTTGCAACCATAGCGGCAACGCGGAATTAATGAAAAGTTAATACATTCTATAGATAGACCTTTTTTTGTCGATCAATCCGCACTTTCGTAGACTTAGAACATATGTAGAATATTCTTGGTAGAGGCCTGGCAGCATGTCACTACTATTAGTAGGTATGATTCAAGCTGAAAGTGGTGCTACAAAGGAGAATTGGAGAGGGGGGGGATCAGGCTTAAACAACACAATCACATACTGAGCATTAGCAGATAGCTCACATCGTCCACCGTAGTTAGGAAATATATCATTTATTAAGGACCTTATTTTTCTCAATTAGTGGCTGCGAAATTTGTATTTCTGTTGTCTGTCCCGCTGCACCTGCACCGCCTTTTATGAATAAAGGTCCTCTGCATACTTTGGATTTATTTCTCAAGCGTGTTTTCTCATTTTCCATACTTTCCATCTCAACAATAATATGGTATCCTTGGTACCAATTTGAAACATAGCTGTGCGATTTTCCATGTATAAAATAGATTCTGCCCCTAATTTTTGAAAAACATTATAAGTTACTGCAAAAAGTTAACACCTTTTTCTGGGGTAAGGGGGTAGAGTGGTGAAGGATTTTTCTGGAAAACTGAATATTAAGAAAAAAAAAAAGATAACGAATAATGATTCCTTAAAAATGTTCTCTTTTTCGAGAAAATTATTTCATTGAAAAATTCTTTAGGCTTTCCTTTTTTCATTTTCTTTTTAAATCTTCTTCAAGTTTTTAAAATAAAAGCATATCTAAAATATGATTAAAAAAGAATCATTCGGTACACCGATATATATATATACCCATTCATATCATCAACCTATTAAGAAAATAATGAATAAAAGTTAATCTATTTTTCTAAAATCATCGCCAATATTAATTTAATTAAAAACAAGAACAGAAAAAGAAGAAAAAACGTAACGAAACAATGTTTCATAACCTAATAAAATCAACACGTATCACCATCCCACAAAATATGTATTCGCGTATTCAGGTATTAGTCTCCTCATAGATTGAGAGGAGTGCGACGGCACTTTTCACCACACATGTGATACGATTATTTTTATTTTATTTTATTTTATTTTAACCTCACTGTTCAAGCAGACGACTGCCGTTTTCTTTCTCTCCGCCACCCTCGCAATAAGTGACACTCCAAAATCCGAAAGTGACCCCCTATCCCACGAACAAGAGATATTCTCCCTGCATTCTGTTACTTCCTTCTGACCCTGAGTTGGGGGGAGAAGGCGGGGCCACATGACGTCACAGGGCCCCAGGAATCGATGATGACGTCAAACGGCTCCACTCTACAGCTGCGGTATTTTCTCCGGGTCTAAAAGCAAATCGGAGACCGCAGTCCTACAACGGCAACTGCCGATCAACCGGATTCGGTCGACACAGAATGGGTATCCTTGGTTAATCTCCTGAAGGACGATAGGGAAAAGAGGTTACATTTTTTTTTTTTACTTCGACTATTTATTTTGTAATAGTTGTAGATACAATGTCTATACTTGAAAAAGAGGAAATAAGTTTAGTAAAAAGAAATAAAATTTAAATTTCAGCGTTAATAACATTAAAGATAATTAGTCATTCATGGACGCCGGCAAAAGGGACAGGGGACAGCCATTGTCACTTGCTGTATTTTGAAATTTAATGAACTAAAATCACTGATAGTTTTGGAGACAAAATAGTAAAATATTTTCATTCAATGAGATTTAAACTAATTAAACACTAACAGAAAGATAATCTAAGAATTTTTTGTTAGGGGGAGATCTGCCCCCATTCTGAACCCTCCCCCCCCCCCTTGCAACACAAGTTTTAATTATTTTTATTTTACGTTTTTGTGTATAAAAATTATTTTAAAGATGGTTTCAGGGGGTTGAGGCCACTGTCGGAAAAAGCAAAACAAAAATAAGGTTAATATTTCTAAATTGTTAATTTTCTGCATCGATTTTTATATTGATAATTTTTTTCTTTAAATGCGAGAAATTTTGACAAAAAATTCTTAATTTGGTCTATTTTATGCTTATATTTTCCATTTTAAGAAACACATAATTAAGAAAGTTTTAAGAGAGACCACCGTTTTCACAACCGGGTTTTCCCCCAGAGTGACAGCTTGGCATACAATTTCAGGGAAAAAATGTTGGCATCGTTTTGAAAAACATTTCCTAGTCTAGACTGCGGACCATAAGTACATATCTTTCAAAATCTTCCCTATTCCTGAACTATGTTTTGTCGAAAACCATGTAATCACTTATATTCTGCTGATAAAAATCAAAGCTGTCTTTTAGAAAATATATGAAAAATTAACAAAGCAAAGGTCCCATAGACTGATATTTTAAATTAACCCAAATATTGAAATACAAACTCTAAAATTATGGGGAAGACTTCCTCTTACCTTTATTGTTGTAAACGTGTTGTTACTCCACTTTAACCCTTTGAAGGACAAAGTACTTCTGCTGCTAAAATGTTGAAATTTGAATGTTTAAGGATTTACGAACAAATTTATTTGAAAATAAATAAAAGCTTTACTTCACGTACATTATTAAACATCACGTACATAAAGCAAAATTTTATACCAAAATTCTGGTGCCAATGTTGCATTTGAGGATTAAAATTAAGTGGGATAAATAATATTCCATCGCCCTTCAAGAAGTTAAAAAGGGATAAAATTTCTCCCGACCTAATAGTCGTTGTTTCACTGATTACATAGAGTAAAAATAAGATAATCCTTTACATAGATCCCAAAAATAACATTTAACTTCTAACCAACGTACTCTGACGAAATTTCTCAAAATGCTGTCTACAACCCTAAAAATAAGAGATGCATTCTTTCCATTGCACAACTTTGCATATATATATATATATATTTATATCATCCTTTTGGCATTGGAAAAATGCGCAACACTTTTTTAGGTCACACGTTGGTAATGTTGAATATTTAGAATAATAACTTTCTTGACTGTTTTAAAATAATATGATAAAAATTAAAAATATTAGGGATAATTTTTTTTTAGTAAATGAAGATGGCCTGTGTTAGGGGAGGAAAGGGGGAGGGGGAGATTGGGACCCACTTGTCAGAAAAGGCCTTATATTGACTTGCACTTTTAAAAGTTCTAAAATAATTTTATCTGACTTATTTTAATGCAGTAAGTTGCAATCTTTTCATCATATTTTAAAAACTTGCAATTTTTTTAATGATGCTCAAAAAATAAAATACGTTTTAGCAATCGATTATCCACTTGAGGGTGCATAATTGGGTTCTATACCTATAACTCTACGACAATGCATGCTATTTTTTTTATTTATTATATTTCGTAAATATGTGTTAGAAATTATAGCAAAAGTATTGTATTATACTCAGTTTCATTAACTTTTTTTTTTCTTTTTTCAGCTGAATTGCAAGAAATTGATTTTTTTTAACTTTACAAAATTTAAAAAACTAAATCCCCTTATGACCTAGACCTGTACAAATCACGTTACAAGTCGTTAAACTGCAATACAAAACAGGAAAAATAATTGTATTTTTTTACCTGGTCAGAAAGAACAGTTCCAAAATCTCAAAACTTTGCAATAAAAGCAATTTTAGATTAAAAAAAAAAAAAAAAAAAAAAAAAAGTATTGTCGATGTTATAAACTTGCCTAGATTAATTTAAATGTTTTTATGATATTTTCTAAGCCACAGTTCTTAAAAAATATTTTTTATGCCAAAATAATAAATAAAACTGGAGATAATTTCCCACGTGTGAATTTCGACGATAAATTTTAAAATAATTATTTAACATACTTCACTTCTCCTAAAAACGCCCCCCCCCCACACACACACAGACACGCACAACGTCCTAAAACACAAAACAACAGAAACTTATAGAAATAATAATAATAATAATTAGCAGCCAATTCCCGACATGATGGTAACTGGGTGTTAACTTTTCCAGCTCTCAAAATACCCCTTTGTAGATAATGAGAAACAATGAGAATCAAGTTACGCGTTCTTATCAACTTTCATTTTATGAGTAAATATTAAATATTTTTGCAAGTTAAAAAATCTCTATTATTTTAAATGTTAGGCGGAAAAAGTAAGTTAGGCACTTTAAAAATCAAAAAAGTTAAGGTAAAAAACTGAAAAAAAAGTGATAGTTAATGAATGTAGCTGAACCTACAGGTGTTTGTATTTGCCCGGAAACAACAGGGTAGTGGTATAATATAAATAAACACTAGCACCCCCAGTAATAAACCCCCATAAATAACCCCCCAGTCCCCGACTTGTCTGTTTACCCGATTTTAAGATTTTAAGAAAGTTTTTTCAGAACAAGTTTTTTCACATTTAAATACATATTAAAAGAAAAAAAAAACTTTACGAAATATTGTAGAAATAATGAATTCACTTAAATTTTATACTGAGGTTCATAAAATTTCACTTGTATCTTGTCTTGTGAGTTATACGTACATAAAGTAAGTACCTATCCATATTAATTTGGTAACACAATTCTCTATTCTGATTATTTGCTTATTTTCGGGGGGGGGGGGGTATAAGAAAATAACAGCTTTTACTAAGATTTCACGAAAATTTGCTATTGTGCTGCTTCTTGTCTACAAATTAAATGTATCTGCTGGCCTATTTTTTTTTTCCTTTTTACGCTTTCGTTTATCTGATGAAACCATATTCATCCAACTCCTCTTTCTGAGTGTCTGTCTGTCAAAGAGTTCGTACTCCGAAACTGTGTAAGTTAGAGACTTGAAATTTTGCATACTTATAGCTGAATGCCCCCTGTCACATGACAAATCGTAAAATTTTGAAAAAGTCTTACATTATTTTAATTTAATTAATTAATTTAATGACACCCGACCATTTCTGCGATTTTTAAACAGATTTCTAGATTCTAAAACAGAACCTTAATTTCAGCCTTTTTCATGTATAGGCTAGATGGTTCAGTGGAACGCATCTTCCTACTAATCCAAAGTTTCCGGGTTCTATTCTCGACGGCGAAAGTTGAATTTTTTCGATTTTTACATTTCACTGTCCGTTGAATTTAATTAAAAGAACTATCGTATTTCTTAGGTAGATTTCATAAAAAATACTACCTATTACATTCTCCCCTAAGTTGGAATTTTTGAAAAAAAATTGCAGATCTACGCCGATTATGACTCCCAGAACCCAAAACCAACCCCAGTTCAAAACTTTATCTATCTATCTATCTATCTATGTCACTTTTTTATGGACACGATAATTCCCATAATTCCGCACAAATCCATTCCAAACTGATACATAAAATCAAGGGGCTTAAAATCTCGGAAAAGTTCGTTAATGGGTAAAATCGAACCAGGGGGGGGGGTGAATGGGGGGGCTTTTTGTGGAAACAGAAAAAAACCCATAATTTCTTAATTATAATACGTATCGAATCCGTTTAAAGTTATTATTACTTCTAGGAAAAGGGCAGAAAATTTATGTATGACAGATTTTTGATATCATTAAAAATGGCCCCAAGGGGGGGAAGGGGGATTTTAGAAGAAAAAAATTCATAACTAATTCGATATTCGAGGTCGATGTCTAACCTTTATCAATTTTGGTTGCAGTTTTTTTTTTCTCTCTGAGGATTCTTTTATTTGCGGAAACGGTTTCGAAATTAAAAGTGTCCTAAGAAAAACAAACAAACCTGTATCCAAAATAAAAGGAGAAAATAAAAAATAACCCTGCCATTAGGTTAGCATTAGCTTGCGAGTGCCTTCCCGTTACTAGCGTCTACGGTTTCCATGTTTTTCTTCATTAATTAATATGTATGAAATCACTTCTAAAAGTCGTAAAAAAATATTTGATAATCTGCAAAAATTCACTCGTAAAAATAAACTGAAAGTCATAAAAATTTAAGCAAAAAAACTTTAACAATTAAAATTCCTGCGATATAAGACTTAGGTTAATATCCCCATGTCATAAGAAAAGGTCGGTGCTGTAATTAGACGTTAGCCAATTTTCTCCCAACTTATTACAGCCAAAGAAAGAAAGCGTTTTCTGCAAGATGTTTATAATGGAGCATCCGAGATTTTTGTCACATAATAAGACAGCATTTTCACGAAGGAACCTGCTCTAACCAGTCAAAACCTCATTTGCTTTCGGCTCAAAACTTTCCATGTTTATATAATGACTAATATAGATTACATCATGGACGCCGGCAGAACGAAATCTAGGGAGGGGCAAGTATTTTTGAGCAGATATGCCTATGTTGTTTGCAGCTTACAGCACGTTTCTTTAAATTGAAAATATAAACAATGAAATAAGCTAAACTAAGATTTTTTGACAGAACTATTCGTGCAAGACAATCATTAAAATGTCATCATAAAAAACATATACAAAATAGAAATATATAAAAATTATTTCTACCAACATTTTTTTTTTTCAACAATGATAATATGAACAGGAAGTAGTAAAAAAAAATTTAATCAGAGAGCGATTTGATTGAACGAAAAATGATTAAACGTAAATTATTTCTTAATATTTTTTCCTAGCAATTAATTTCTAAATTCAATTGAATTATAATTATTTTCCTGTCAAGAACTGTAATTTAATCTTTGTAAATCACAACACTAACTTTTGAAAAAAGAAAATTTTATTCGAATTCAGTAGTTTAAAAACAATTTAGCAAATATTAGAATAATTGTTTTAAAGAAAGGTAATAGATATTGCATCTATTATCGTAGCAAGAATTTGTACAATTTAATTTTCCTAATCCTATGTTAGAATAAAACGAGTTTTATCAAAATTATGAGAGGAAGATTGTAATCTTTATTGTGTGATAGATTGCATATAAAATCTATAATAAGTGTGAACTCGAGTATTTTTTAATTAAAAAGAATTAAAAAGAATTTTCCGACTGAATGAAAGGTAATCAATGGAAAAATTCCCTTTAATATTTTCGCACGTTATGTTTTTCTTTATAATCCTAGTAATTAATTTCTAGAAAAATTAATGGAATTATTTTTCTTCGCGAAACGTTTGTTTAATATTGGCAGTGACAGGATTTTTTTTTACGAAAGGAGAATTTTATTCGAATTATTTTGGAAAATTTTAAATTTATTTTGTATTTTAATATTTTTTAGAATTTGAGTAAACCATCTCGTAAAATAACTTGACAATCTAGATTGTGATGATATTAAATTCAGCAGTTTAAAAACTTCTAAGTAATATTCGGTCATTTACTATATTATTATTATTATTATTACTACTACTATTATTATTATACTAAAGATTAAATATGGGATATTGAATCTTTTGTTGCGGCAAGAAAAAAAAAAATAATAATAATAACTGCTGCATGCTTATGTTACAATAGAACAAATTTTTATAGAAATTAGTAGAAGATTGCAATCTTTATTGTTCCATAGATCGCATGGAATATCTATGATAAATGGAAATTCAAGAGTTTTTAAATAAAAAAATATAAATAAATCTTGGTTAATTTAAAAGTAATCAACGGAAAATGCTCCCTTAATATTTTCACTCTTTCCACTATCCTGTTGAATCTTAGTAATTAAATTCTAGATAATTTGATTGAGCTGTAATTATTTTCCTTCGTGAAACATTTATTTAATATCTGCAATGGCAGTGCTCACCTTTAGAAAACGAAAAAAAAAAAAAAAAAAAAATCGAATTCTTCGAGAGAATTCATGATTTTTTATATTTATTTTATATTTCAATCTTTCATAATTTTGAAAAAATCGCCCGTAAGAAAATTTTATAACTTAAATTGTGGTGCTATTTAATTTAGCAGTTAAAAAAGTAGTTTAGTAAAAGCAAAATAAATGTTTTATTTTATTTTTTATAAAGAATTATAGCATACTATTACATATATTATTGACTTATATAAGAACTTGTAAGATTTAATTTGTCTATGTTAGAATAAAATGTCTTCATCAAAATTATGAGTAGAAAATTGTAATCTTTATTGTTTGATTGATAACAAATAAAATGTATGAATCATAGCAATTCCAATGTTTTAAAACACAAAATAATTTCTAAACTGAATAAAAGGTCATCAACGGAAAAATGTCCCCTTAAAAAATCCCCCTTCTACACATTTCTTTTCAACCCTAGTAATTATATATATATTATTATAATTTTATTGAACTGTTACTTAATTATATAAGAAAATCACTCATTATCATTAAACTAAAGATGTATATGCTAAAAGTGATAAAACAGAATACATAAAGACCTATAAAAAGTTCTTATAAGCCTTTATGTGTTCGGTTTTATCACTTTAAGCATATATATGTGTGTTTAGTTTAATGAACTGTTATTATTCTTCGTTGTTGAATGTTTGTTTCATATCTGCAATAACAGTGCGTAACTATATATATATATATATATAAAAAAAAAAAAAAAAAAAAAAAAAAAAATAGAATAATTAAAAAAAATTATAGTTGCTTATGTATTTTTTGTATTTTATTATTTTAGCGTACTAATCAATCCATCTCGTAAAATAATATATAGCCCGAGAGCTAACAGGTAATTCGGAGCAGATATTTCAAAAAAGTTGAAAATTGGTAGTATAGTATATTTTTACCTTATCGCTTTATGAAATCATTGGTCTGCAAGCTAGCTGGTGGTGGATTCGCGACTTACGCAATTTGCAACTTTCAATTTTTCGATGAATAAAAAAGGTTCTTGATTAACAGCTACAATTTACATGTATATAAATACATTTTTTTTTAATGTAAAAAAATAATTGGTAAGACGAATCTGCCGATATTAAATACGTGGCAGACGTCTTCAAAATTGTTACAAAAATAATTGAAAAAAAAAAAGTTTTTATTAAAACTTTAAACTTACATACAGCACGTTCCATATAATAACTATTGTATGTTAGTGTCATGGCAAGCCTATTGGATGTTTCAAAATATCTGACAGATGACATAAAGTGGTGTGCGTGAGTGCATTACGGGTAATGGTGAGTGCCACATCGCATACTGGCGCAGCTGTTGAAATCAAACGTTACGTCACACTTTTGTATTATTGGTGTCAAATCCCATTGTTTGGCGACAGTGTTTATATATATAGATATAGAAAGTGATGGACGGGATAATATACAGCTAACAAATAATGTAATATGCAATAGATTGTAGCAATATAAAATTCAGCAGTTTCGTAACATTCGGTTAATTATTTATTTAAGAAGGGTGGCACGTTGTTACATCTGCAGCAGGAACTTGTAAAATATAACTTTACCATGTTTATATTAGAATAAAACGTGCCTTTATATAAATTAAAAGAGAAATATAGTTATCGTTATCGTTTCATAGATTCGTATATAAATACAACGAAAAGTGATGAATTCTAGAGTATTTTCAAAGTGATAAATGCATTCCTAAATTCAATGAAAGGTAATTAACGGGAAAATTCCCCTTAATATTTCCTCCTTTTACATCTTCCTCATTAATCTTAGTAATTAATTTCTAGATAAATTAATTGAACGGTAATTATTTTTCTGTGCGGAAGGTTTGTTTAATATCTGAAGTGACACGACTTACTTTTAGAAAAGGAAAATTTTATTCGAATTCCTTTGAAAAAATCACAATATTTTATATTTAAATTTTATTATTTTAGAGTATTGAGTAAACCATCCCGTAAAATAATTTTAAAACCTCGATCGTACTGATATTAAATTCAACTGTTTAGAAATGTTAAAATAGTTGTGTTTTAAGATTACACCTATTATTGCAGAAAGAATTGGTAAAACCTAATTTTTCCCTTTTCTATACTTCCATAAAATATTATTGTAACTAAGCGAGGATGATTATAATCTTTATTGTTTGATAGACCGAATATAAATTGTATCATAGGTGGAAATTCTGCATTTTTAAATTAAAAAAGCCCTTCCGGCCTGTACCTGGAGGAAAAGGTAGCTTCCATATTCCACGTTTTAAAAAATTCAACTCATTTTACTCAAACATCCGGAGCTAAAATGCTTGGGACCCGATTATAGTAGATTCAATCCCGATTATCGTTCATACTGAATTTGTATGCGAATTTCAGCATAAAAAAACTCAGATTGTTTCAAAATGTCAGCCACCCTAAAATTTCAAACTGTCATTTCTCAGTCATTTTTAAGATAAAACCAAAACAAAGAATCCTCCAGAATCCTTGTATCACGTTCTAACACTTAACGGAAACAACCTTTTTAATTTATAATTTTTTGTACATCTTTTTGAATTTTAAAAAATTAAAATTTTTTTTAACTGGCCACCATTTTGAAACAAGATGGCGGATGAAGCTGGCCAACAAACTCGGTGGAGACCTTGGTATGTCTTGTTCACATGATCAGTCACATTCATATCGGTTCATAAATACGAAAGTTATAGCACAACAAAAATCAGATTGTTTCAAAATGTCAGCAACCCTCGAATTTAAAACTGCCATATCTCAGCCATTTTAGGTAGCTTTCATTACAAAAAGCTACCTACTGCAACCGTTCGGTGGAAAGCAATTCCATAAAATTTTGGTATATTTTCACCGATCAGAACCCCCAGACTCCCAAACCACCTTCCGTTCCCACCGTCCGGCTGCAATAAGTAGCTTTTTGTAATGAAAGCTTCCAAATTCAGCTTTTCGACCAAATTCATTGGGTAACCCTGTCGCAAAGCAATGTTGTACCAGTTAATCATTTCCTCTTTTAATACGCCTATATCTGAAGTCGATCTATTTAAACGGATTAGACCAGCCATACTCAACCTTTTTTTCTCGCGGGCCACAAACATATCTTTGTAATGTTACTTAAAAGACTTTCTCGACAGAATGAGAGGTAATCAACAGGAAATTTTCCCTTAATATTTTCGCACACTACATTCTTAGTTTTATCTTTGTAATTAATTTCTAAATAACTTAACTGTAATTATTTTTCTTTGTGGAACATTTGTTCCATATCTGCAAGGGCAGGACTTATTTTTAGAAAAAGAAAATATTATCTGAATTCTTTCGAACATTATAGAACCCTTCACGTTTCTTTTGTACTTTCGTCCGTTTGAGGTAAATTAGCTTTACTTACAGCTTTATTTACAATCACCAGTTTGCAATGACGCAATTTAAACGCCATATATATATATTTTAAATTGATATATCAATAAATGGAATGTTTGAAAAATATCTTATTAGCCTGTTTTAGGACCAGCCTCTCACATTAAGAAGCAATAATCATGCTTTAGAGAACTCGACTTCTGAAATTTCAAATGAAAAGTTACTTGTAATTAGTAAATGAATATGTAGAATCTTCAAACAATAAAGAAGACAATTATTCTATTTCAGGACCAGTTTCTTACATGCATAAACGGTATAATCATGCTTTAGAGGACCCAGACTTCTGGAATTTCAAATGAAAAGTTAATTTTAGTTTGTAAAAGAATAAATAGAATGTTTAAAAAATAAAGAAAACACTTATTTATTCAGGAGGTAGGAGAACTAGTATCTTACTTGTATATACGATAATTATGCTTTAAAGGTACGCAGGACAAATTCCAAATAAAATCTTATCTACATATATATATTTATTGCTAAAAAATTCCAAATTAAACTAAAAGTGTACCACATAATTTAAACCATAAAATGAAAATATACATAAATAAACCAGAGCAGAATAAAATATTTAAAAGATATTAAATAGCTGAAAGAAACATTATAAGTAACCAGTTAAAACTTAACTAAAATCAACAGAAGTAATAAAATAAATTGCAAAATTAATAAACACACCAACCCATGAGACAGGCTGCGTGGCTTGCGACACGCAAATGCAGGGTTAAAACAGTTTTTACGCATGCAACGTTCCCCAAATTTATCTGTTGAGACCAGAAAACGATACGGAAGGAGAACATAAACTAATCCAGTTTAAACAACTAGAAAATGACTAAAAAAATCCACTTTTCCTAACAGCTATCAGCTTCCGGCCCACAATCCTTAAACTGTTTACCTCGAATAAACGTCTCAATTCACTTCGATTCCTGCATGCCTTTACAAAGTTAATCGTCATATGTCTGACCAAATTCATTGGGTAACCCTGTCGCAAAGCAATGTTGTACCAGTTAATCATTTCCTCTTTTAATACGCCTATATCTGAAGTCGATCTATTTAAACGGATTAGACCAGCCATACTCAACCTTTTTTTCTCGCGGCCACAAACATATCTTTGTAATGTTCGGCGTTCCGCAACACAATTATATTATAATGTACAAAAAAGGTAATTTAAATAGTAAGATTTTAAAAAAGTAGTATGTAACAAACCTAATATAATAAAGTTAATATAATCAGTAGGATTGAACGTTTGTCGAAAAAAAAATATTACTACAACTTTTAACACCACTATTTCCAAACAATAAACTTTGTGGTAGATTTCAATTGCAAATGATGTACAAATAGTGGTATAAAACATCTTTCTGCCAATTTTTTCCACGGTAAACGTTAAACCCTAATAAGCCTTATTAGTTAAACATAATGCTTATTAGGCAAAATACCTGGCATATTTTGCTTATAACAATGTACCATTTCCAAGTTCTAAAGAAAAAAATAAGGTGACTTGCTTTAATAAATTAATCGTTTTCTCAATACAAAAACTTTTTTTTAAGTGTAGAAATGTATAGTGCAAATGTAATAAATTTGGAATAATATTGGTTTAGTGTTGAAGATTAAGAAATGTACATACCACTATCGCACAAATATAACTACATGTAAAAAGAACTTTAGACTGAGTAAACGGTATTTAAGATAATTTTAAATTAGTAATTTTAAATAACAGGACAGTTTTTGTCTTCCCATGAAAATATATAAAAGAACAGTGAAGGTCTTAAAAACTTTCATACACATCTCAATTAATGTAACACATAGAGGTTATTCACTATGTATCTTGGGCCGCACATAAAAGGTCTCCGACCACATGCGGCCCGCGGGCCGGAGGTTGAGTATGGCTAGATTAGACCGTTTATAAAAAAAAATTCTGAATATCGATAGATGAACATTTGATTCGAAATGTAGCATTGCGATCGTTTTAAAGTTAAAACATTCTTATTTATCGTATACTATAGTGATTAGCTTTTTATTTTCAATTTCAAAATTTACATCTAAATATTTTACTTTTAGATTATAATTGAAGGAGGGTTTCAATTCCAGATTTTTTGGGTGGTAATTAAAGTCAAAATTAGCTTTTATTCCATTTAACTGAATAATTAAAACATCGTCGATATATCTAAAGCTGATTATATTTTTATTAAAATCACTATTATTTTCATATATATCTAGATACAT
The DNA here is from genome assembly GCA_963931845.1 of Maratus michaelseni. Taxonomy (NCBI): domain Eukaryota; kingdom Metazoa; phylum Arthropoda; class Arachnida; order Araneae; family Salticidae; genus Maratus; species Maratus michaelseni. Next base: position 253,144,758 of record OZ007594.1, read on the forward strand.
GTAGGCCAATATCGAACGACGGCACCCCCCCCCCTTGGGATGCCATGAATTTGCTTGTATAATGTATACCTTGTTGCCTTCATATATAGATAGCCCTCTTGATTCAGTAATTGAAATAAGTTTTGAAATCCATTAAAATCAATATATTCATCACCATATCTATTATAAACTTTCAATATTTTCTCCTTTAAATCCTTAATATATATATTGTTAAAGAGATCTGAACAATCATATGCATATATTCCTGTAATATTATTTTTATGACTGTTTAATCTTTCCAAAAGTTCGTAACTGTTATGTATTATGAAGGTGGAATTTACGCTTTTGATTTTTGTAAACAATCTCTGCAATACCTTTAACACTTTTTTATTAGCACACACAATATAGGAATTATAACCACAAGTAATCGTTCTGAACTTTATTTGACACTTGCAAAACTTGGACAATAAATGCAAATAAGGAGAATTCAAATTCTTCTGTTTCATTTCAATTTTTTTATACATTGCCTTGATTCTGTTTTCCACCCCTTGAACCTTTGGATTTCATCACATTATAGTTATTTGTAGTATCACAACTTTCACTTAATATTTTACTATATATTTTTTTACAAATGATTGCGTAATTTGTACTTGCTTTAGCTACATAAGTTAAAAAATCATCTTAGATATTTCTTATTGCAATTTTAAAATTAATATATTTCCCTCCTTCTCTCTCTCTGTCTCTCTCTCTCTATATATATATATACTCGCTCACATGCCCGGCGTTGCCCAGGTCCGTGATAATAACCTTAAAAATACCTAAAATCAATGTTGAATGATTTTATATTTTTAAATGAAAATCTATCCAAACGAACTGAAGGACAGTCATTATAGTTATTGCCGATTTAATGTCGATTTAATTTCTGACGTTTTGATACATTAAACTTTTAATTCTGACCAAAAGTACCTGAGGAAACCTAAATAATATAAAACGCTCCACCACCTTTCCGCTCTTAAACTCAAAATATTGTACAGTATTGCCCAATTTATTAGTCCCATTCGAAATTTTTTTTCCAAAACCTTGTTTCTAAGATGATTATATTAAAAGTAAATAAAAATCATGCACTCTTGGCACCATAATTCACTTTTATATTTTAACAGAATAGTAAGGCTACTTTAATTTGCGACTCGTGCTATAAGTCAGTATTACGTCAGGACACATGGCCGTTATCATTATCTTTTTACGCGTGAGAATTTCGCTATGGTACTCCATTGTGAAATTTGGTAATTTTTGAAATTCAGTATTTGAAAAACGGCATAATCATTAGATTTGAAATTTATGTCAAGAAAAATACAATTTTTTTACCTTTCTAACGCAGTTTGTCTAACAATTTTCTGACAAATACTTTTCGAGCTATTAATTTTTTCAGCAACTTCAAATGTTTCATTTTCCGATATTAATCTGTGGCAACGATTATCTAAAATCCCAGTCGTCAGCAACGCATAGCTTTTTATTAAAGAGGATAATGAAATCAAAGGAAAATATATTGTACAAATTAAACAAAATAAAATGGAAATGCAAATATGAAAATCTATGAATATCTTTTGGATTCGACAGAGGAGCTTCATAAGAATAATCATAGTAAATATATGTTATTTCGTCGAATATTGTCAACAATAAGCCTAAAAATGACAATATTAAGCGCCTTATAATATATATATAAAAAATATACCTCAAAAAACATCTTAAGAAATTTTTCGAGATATATCCTTAATAGAACACCAACTATATATTTCTATTAGCTTCTATCAACTGATGTCTAATCAAATTAATTGTTAACTCAATTTGTAATTTTATTACGCTTTAAATGCTACCGTTTTTCAATTGTTAAAAAAATCGATACACCTGATTTTATTCACAGACCGTGATTTGGTGCTGAGGTTTCATATGTGAGTGAGAGATGCCAGGCTCCGTATCGTTACTCGTAGCTCAATGATAGAGCATTGGAGCGTTATTACAAGTGTCCGGGTTCGAATCCCGGTTTAGATATTTTTCACTCTGTTTGTTATATTTAGTTAGCAATGTGAAAATTCGCGTATTTACTATTCAATAATTTCGGAAGGTAATTTCACTATTAAAAAATTATTTAAAAATATATATATACATATAAATGTACTTATTAGTTCTCTCTTTCTTTCTTCCATCGAAGAGAGGGAAACATTTATAAGAAACGCTGTCAAAATATGTAATTAAAGACGAAAATTATTTCGAAATGTGAAATTTGTGCTTTTATTAATGATAAAAATAAAAGGTTTTCAAAACATTTATGTTATAGCCTAGTTAAATCCATATATACATTAAATGTTGAATGATAAAATTGTATTATAAAGTAAAACAATAATTAGAACTTAAAAAAAAAAACCTAAATAAAAATGCCCCCCATTATAATTATTTTACAAAGTTACTTGCAGTAACGCAGGGGTATCATCCGCCCGAAATTTCTTTTTCTTATTAACCACTATTTCAAAACGATAATGTACAATAGAGATCGATCACTAAGATTATGCTTTAGAAATAGTGATTAAGAAAAACAATTAGGACAGCTCTGACCCCTGATTAAAGATAATGATGTTTTAAATTGAAAGTAATATCTATTTTTAGAAAAAAATAAAGGACGTAAACCATAAATATAAGAATAAAAATCCCTGTCGGCTCGGCCTACACGCACAAGTAGATTTCGAAGATGTAGACCGTAGGGCGCCTGTCTGTTGGGAATTGCGGAAGAAATTACCGGAATTTGGAAACGCCCACTTCGAAACCTAACTTGTTTGCAAGCGGAGTCGGGAGGCATTTTTTTTTTTTGTTGTTTTTTTTGTTTGGTATAAGGGTTGGTCCTATAAAAAACGTGTCAATATAAAAGTTTTAGATAATATTAAGAGGATTTATAATAAATTTAAGCGGATTTGATATCTTCTGAATTGACGAAGTTATGAATTTTTTCTTCTAAACCCCCCTCCTTTCCCCCCCCCTCCCGTCATACATAAATTTTCGGCCCTTTTCCTAGAAGAAATAATAACTTTAAACGGATTCAATACGTATCATAATTAAGAAATTATGGGGGTTTTTCTGTTTTCACAAAAAGCCCCCCCATTTCGCCCCCCTTGGTTCGATTTTGCCCATTAATGAACTTGACCGAGATTTTATGCCCCTTGCTTTTATGTATTAGTTTGGAAGAGATTTGTGCAGAATTATGGGAGTTATCGTGTCCATAAAAAAGTGGCATAGATATATAGATAAATAAATAGATAAATAGATAAATAGATAGATAGATAGATAGATAAAGTTTTGAACTGGGGGTAGTTTTGGGTTCTGGGAGTCATAATCGATGTAGATCTGCAAAAAATTTTCAAAAATTCCAACTTAGGGGAGAATGTAATAGGTAGTATTTCTTACGAAATCTACATAAAAGCTAAGTAAAAAGGATGGATTTTCTGAGCCTTTGCTATCTGCTTCACATGTTTCTCCTGTATAAGAATATCTTTGTTGGGAAATGATTTTTACAGGCAATGCAATTCTCGCATCACATCTGATTTACTTTCGTTGAAGTACTATATATTTTTTAAATATATTTCATTAAAATCTGAACTTATTCTAATTTTATCATAAATTGTTATTTTGCTTTTTTATTTATAAGTTAAGTTCTTTGCACTATTTTTATTTACGTTACCTACATTAATAATTGATAAAAATATCTATATAGTTGCTGAAATCTAAAAGATAATTCGCACACATTTAAAAAACGACTCTATAGTGTGAGAATTAAATTTTTAAATTTAACTATATTTTATATATAGCTAAGCTATTTTTGAGAAACAAATTTTGTTGTCGTTTGTTAAAGCTTTCAGACATGTAGTTGAAAAGTGTTTAGGGCTTCTGCCCGCCGTCTGTCTGCCGTCTGCCCGTGTTAAACTAAATCTGATAAATCAATAAATTAAGTACCCCCTGCAGTAGGTTTCTTTTAAACATTTTCAAATATAGTTAACTCTTTCACGGGCAAAGTATTTCTATTGCGAAAATGTTGAAATATTTAAATGTCACCGCAATTTTCAAACAAATTGAAAATAAATAATTTATTTTCTTCATTTACATCCCTTAACAAAAAAAAAAAAAAAAAAAAAAAAAAAAAGATAGCCATTTGCCAGTTTGGAATTAAATTTAAATGGTATATATATAATATATAATATACAACCGGTGATCGGCAGTGGTATATATAATATACCACCGCCCTTCAAAGTGTTAAAAGTTGTTTATGAAGTCGGTTTGGGGATCTGGTCACATACCCGTCTGTCTATCTGTCGAAGCTCTAACTCTGGTAAATATACTCATATTGTCAAGTATTTCATTGAGGTTTACTAAGGCATGTTCGCAATTGGAAGTGGAGTGTGTAGCATTTATAGTTGGTTTACAGGGACATTAAAAAAAATCCCGTAATATTATAGCTGATGGAGAAAAATCGTTTGCGGTGTATTTTAAAGATGTTATAGTATTTCAAACATAATGAAACTGATATGCATTTATGAAGTGTAGTAATACCTACTTTCTGCAGAATATGGAGTACAAAGCATTTATCATTCATTTACAGGGTCACTTAATGGCTTACATAATGGTCTACATAATGGTCTACAGAGAAAATTCTCGCTGAAGTGTAATTATGTTAAAGTATTTCAAACATGATGAAATTTATATACATGATGAAATTTATACACTTTACTTTGAGGTACACTAGTACAAGATGCTTACTGTAGAACATGACGTTCATAACAGTCATCGTTCATTTACAGGGTTACACAAAATATGACAGTTACAGCTGTTTATGAGCGATAAATGAAGGAAGTGCGTTTTCAGTTCTAATATGAGATTTTAAGTAAGTTTTTGCATACTACGTGGTGTGCACAAATACTATAGATGATATAATATATAGGGCTACACAGAATAGTTTGTAAGCATTATTATGTATGAGCGTGAATTGCTTACGTGATTAAGCTTGCGTGAATTCGCTTGCTATGGATGATAATTTCTGAAAGTATGTTTTCAGTTGTGTTATTTTTTTTCCTGGCTAAGAGACGCGTATAAAAATCTGTAGATAATATACAGGGTTGTACAACATTATTTGAGTACATTTCAGGTCTTCACATACAAAAATATCCCTGTAAAATTACGGGCAGAGGCCGGCAGCAGAGATTCTAGTCATACCCCGTAAAAAAAAAAAAAGTCCAGGCCCATCATTTTGTGCTGCCCGTAATTTTACGGGGTAAAGTAATACAGCATTATAATGCACTTTAAAACACAATAACACTTTACTTGCTGTTCCGTAGAATGTAGCACGTTAGATAATCATCACAGAATCGCTTTTTTGGCGGGTTAAAATTTTCGAAACACGAGTAAAATGAAGGGTTATACCCTACACTGTAAAAAATATTTGGAACGTTTAGTATTCTAACAGGAATGTTTCTGATACCATCGGATATCTGAGAGCTATTTTCACTTTCTGAAACCATCAGAAACCTTTCCGAATTTTTAGGTTTAGGTGATTGAAACCGACCCTCTTCTATAGCAAACCAGTTTGTCCGCATTTCAAGTATTTCTCTTCTCAACTATTTCAAACAGTGTACGCCGTTAACGGCAAAAATAAAGCAGCACGTTGTTGGATGTGGAATATAATGTTAGTCATTCGAACGGTCCAAAAAGAGAATTTAAAAAAAGGAATATTTGAAAGGGTAAGAATTTCTGCTGTTTTTACTCTAATAATATTTTTTATAATGATTCTGTTTTATATTCATTATTATCTCATACATGGCGTGATATTTTTCAGTTTATATCAATATTTTTAACAAATGTCTTAACCCTAACTTTTAGGACTATTTACATGAGCATTTAGATACTTTGAGTTGGAAGGATAATTATTAAAATATACTCTAAAATATAAAAATACAAATCCTTTGTCTCTCATTTTAAGTTTTTTTAATGTTGCTTCAATAAATATGATTTATAAATAGCATTTAGTAGCAATTTTATCTCTTAAAGAATAATATCGGCCGGCGGTATTGTGTGTTTGTTTATATATTTTTTTTAACGATGTTTCAGAACTCTAACTTTTATAATACTATATATTGAAAATTGACTTGTCTGACTTTAAAAATATCGTTTTAAAATAAACAAACTATATTTATTTATTTTATTCTAATTCTGAAAAAAAAAATTCCTAGGTGTTTTTATCAATCTCAGGGTTATGTCCAGATTTTTCTCACAGGGTCCTGTTATTGTGAAATTGTACAGCTTTCTTAATATTTTTAAAAATTCTGGTCGTAATTTTCGGAATTTGAAATTATCGTTATATCAGGTTCCTTTGTATCTATCCTTTACACATAAAAAAGCTATGCACTTTGATAAGTTCAATTGTTTTGTGATAGGTCAGATTTTATTTTTAAATCATTAAATTTGTGAAAAGTTCAGTTTTTGACGTGGTAAAGTCCTGTTTTTAAGACAAAGAATTTTGTGACGGATACTGTTTTGGAACGAAAAATTTTGTGAAGGGTCCAGTTTTAAGATGAGAATTTTTGTGAAATTGTCTTGTTTTAATATGAAAAATTACCTTTTAAGGACCGAAAAAATTAACAGATAAACAGATCTCTGAAGCTGCATTGCTTTTGGAAAGCTCATACATAAGTTTTAATCATTTTATGTTGCTGGGAGTTAGATTATTTGAAATGTATCTAAAATATATTAGTATAGCTTTAGTTTGTCTATTTCATGTTAATGAAAAGTTTTGAAAGTTTTCTTTCTAAGTATATATGCTATTTTTTTAAATTTTTTAAAATAAATACTTGATTTGTGAAGCTGTATGAATCCCATATTTTTTTCATGATATGTTGTTAAAAAACAAGGTAAATATCTCAATTCCCCAATATTCACTTCGTGAATATTCTTAAATATTAGGGTTAAAACACATTTGATAAAATTTTGATATAAACTGAAAAATATCACGCAATATACCGAATAATTTCGCCTAGAAAAAAGAATCATTATAAAAAATAAGTTTGATTAGAATATTTAAAAGAACAGAAATTCTTATCTTTTCAAGTATTCTTTTAAAATTCAGATAATATATAATAATAAAAGATAAAAAGATATTCAGAAACACTTCAGATATATTCAGAAAGGTTTTAGATACATTCAGAAAAGTTTCCGATATATTATGAAAGATTTGCGATATATTCAGAAACTTTTTCGATCCGTAATGAAAGATTTCCGATATATTCAGAAAGGTTTCAGATATGTTCAGGAAGGTTTCAGATATACTCAGGAAAGTTTCATTACGAATCGGAAAGGTTCCGTGTTTTAGCCGAAACATTTTTCTGATCGAATCAGAAACCTTTCTGTTAGTATCGTGCAGCACAGGTCTCCGTTACCTTCAGAAACGTTTCTGAAAATTTTTTACAGTGTAGTGGAGGATGATGTATGGGGTCGTACCCTAATTTTGCTAACATATGGGCTAGAGCTGTAAGAATATGTGGATTGCTCTTAATTTTCTAAGTAGCTAGGGGATGAGGTCGCTTATTTAGTGGATCAGACCGTTTTTCATCAAATAAGGCTGAAGAAAATTGAAGGGCAAACGCTCATAAATTTACAGTTTTTTCTGAGAGTGTTTGGTGGAGATTTATGAAGGTGAATACTTCACCGTGTTAAGCGTTTTGTCAATAATGAAAATTTTAACAAACTATGTAATTTATTTACAAATATAAAGATCATGTAAAGGGATGCACAAAAGAATTCTAGTGTCTTTCCGGCGATAGACAGTAATTGCTGAAATCTGTTTTTCAAATGTATTATGAGCTTTCTAAGATGCTCACTTACATAGCTTATTTCACCTTTTTAAATGGTGAAGTTCCTTTACAGTATTTTGGAAGTTTTGGAAAGTGCTTCATACTCTATGCTTGACGCATAATTTTTCTTTCTTACTTTTTTTTTCTGTTTCAAAAATAGAAATGTGATAATGTAAATGTATTGTCTGATAATACATCTGCGATAAAAATTCTATAATTATCCTACAAATCCTGAATGAAGACACAAATAAAAACAGTAATCCAAGAATGAAGCTGTAGAACTGTTACCATTTTTACTCAATTATATTTTTCATTCATTAAGAGAAAATTCGTCATATTTTTAGAAGAGTACGATATAGGTAAACACCCATAAAAGAGATGTTAAATAATTAAGGGGAAAATTATTTTACAATGGGTAATTTGCGCCTTTTAATTATAGAAAAAATGTTTTCTAAATATGTATTTTATGGTTCAATCAAATCGATATGTCCATTAGTTGTTTTATTGGTGATAAATTAGTTTGCAATCGTTTCATTGTTCAAAAAATAAATCATTGAGTGTATTTATTTTGCTCTTTTGAATAAAATATTGTTTGCTTTATATTATCTATTAACTAGTAATTGAAATAAAAAATTGTATTGTATAATAGTTTTTAATTTTGTAAAATAATGTTTATTTTAATATATGGTCAATACAAAAATGGTTATTAGATAAACTGAAGTAGTATTTAAAATGCAAAATTTATTCAAGGAAACGTGATGAACTGGATAGAAATATTTTAAAACTTGAATAATTGTTAGGTAATTTATGGTAATTTTGAAGTAATTTACACTGGTAACACTAGTAAAACAAAGGTTTTACTTATAAATAGTTATAAATAATTACTTATAAATTTATTAACTTAAAAATAATATTACTTATAAATATTTACTTATAAATAATCAGGTGTTTGCTATAAGTGTTGTCAAGCTGTAAATATTGTTCAAATACAGTAATTCACAGATAATTTGAAAGAAGTATAGTAGTGCGTTTCTATTTAATTGGTGAAAGACTGTCAAAAGACGTTCTAATGTACAGTTTGTAAAAAAAAAAAAAAAAAAAAAAAAAAAAAAAAAACTTATACAATAATATAATAATTCTTTGCACTACCCATTTTCACAGACATTATTTTATTTTCAAACACATAAACAAGCAGTGTACACGTCTAAAAGTCTTAAAAAAACACCCGAAGATAACGAAGGAAAAGCTATTTCATATATAGGTATGACGAAAAGGAAAATTGAAGACAGAATGAAAGAACACAGAACAGATATAAACTTAAATAAATCAGTCACTGCAATAGCCAGATTAAACAACAACTCTCCAATTACAATAGACTTCAATAATGTTGAAAAATTAGCCAATTATAATAATTTAAACTACGCATTACAGAGGGAAGCCAGAAAAATATTTACATCAAACTCAGAAACATGCAATGATATGATCCACGCAAAATTAGATAACGGATGGCACCATATGTTACTAGAAAAAAGCAAAATGAGGGTTTTCAACGGACTGACGGACGAAGCAGAAAACATAACATCAGTGACTGAGGATGCCTGAGAGCGACAGGTGAAATATTTTTACTGTTTTAACAGATTGGCTAGTTTTGTGTAGTTTTAAATGTGTTTTTTAAAACTTTTAGACATGTACACTGCTTGTTTGTGTGTTTGAAAATAAAATAATATCTGTGAAAATGGTTAGTGTAAAGAATTATTATATTAAAAATTACATTATGAACAATAATAGATTTAAAAAAAAAAAAAAAAAAAAAAAAAACTATACATTTTAATTACCAAAGTGCCACACACTGTTAAAAATTTGCAGCCAACTGTCCGGCCATTCAACCGTTTTTATAGAAAACTGTCCTATAACTGCAATTTAACTCTATTCTGAGACAAAATGAGCGATAATATGTTCAAAATACAGTTAAATTACAATAATGTAACCGTTTTCTACAAAAATGGTCAAATGACTGGGTAGTTTGCTGCAAATTTTTAACAGTGCAGAGAAAAACAATAATCGCTAAATAATTAAGAATTATATCTTTATTTCAATTTATGTTAAAAAAATAAACTTCTTCATATTGAAATTGTAACAAATTTGGAAATTGCAGTACAAAAATAAAAATTTTGACAAAATATTTGGATTCTTCGGTAAATATTGCCTTCGGATATTAAGCGGAAAGTCATTTGGTGACATGGTATAGGAATTCCGCTGATTTAAAGTTTGGAGCTTGTTTAATTCCTTTTTAATCATTGCAAAACAAATTGTAAGGGTTGTAGTTTTTTAAGCATAAGTACTGGGCGAAAAGAGCAGTAATTTCGATTTTGCATATTCGAAGCTTCTAGAATCGATTTCTGTCACATTTTTATTGATTGCAGTACATTTTTAAAATATTAATTGCATAATTTATGTGTCTTGAAATTAATATTCGAAAACAAATTTTAATGTAGCCTGCAAAAAATTGAACAGAGATCAATATCCAGAGGCGAAGCGAAAATTACAGCTTTTTTCGCCAAGTAGTTCTGAGTTATACTTAAAAAACTTTATTGCAGTTTGTTTTGCAACAATTAAAAATGAATTTAACATTAGGAGTTCCAAACTTTAAATTTGCATAATTCGAAAACTACTTCACCGAAAGACTTCCGTTTAGTATCCGAAGAATCCAGATATGCTATCAAAATTGGGTGTCCGTATTCAAATTTCCGAAGTTTGTTACAATTTAAGTATGAAAACGGAGTCCTAAGCTTTAAAAATATAAAATAAAATAAAATAAAGAAAACATAATTTCCAATCGAATAACTTTTTTTTTTTTTTGAGACAATTTGGCAATTAAAATACATAGAGTGTTTTTTTTTGTTGTTTTTTTTTTGCGACAATTTGGCAATTAAAGTATATGGAGTGTTTTTTTCTTTTTAGGTAGCTTTCAATACAAAAAAGTATAAAGCTACCTATTGCAGCCGTTCGGAGGAAAGCAGTTCCGGAAAATTTCGATATATTTTCACCGATCATGACCCCCAGACCCCAAAACCACCCTCCGTTCAAATGTTGATTTATATATATATATATATATATATATATATATATATATATATATATATATCCATATATATATATATATATATATCCATATATATATATATATATATCCATATATATATATATATATATATCTGACCTATGTCATACGATAACGCTCGTATTTATAAATCAATTTTGATGAAACTAATTGTGTGTATTAAACTCAGCAATGTCTCGACCGAGTTCGTTGGACAGCTTGGTCCGCCATTTTGTTTCAAGATGGCGGCTAATTAAAAATTTAAAACTAAAATAAATATACAAAAAAGTTAAAAATTCAAATTTATTTTTTAATTCAGTGTTAGGCCTTGAAACGAGGATTCCAGGGCATTTTTTGTTTTACCTCTATCTTAAAAAACGGCTGAGATAGAGCAGTTTGAAATTCTAGGGTGGCTGACATTTTGAAACAAGACAGCACATTACAAAAATTTTCATTGTTGTAATAATTTTCCCAATCAAACGCATAAAACTATATGTATTGATATCCGTTAGCGCCAAATTCTCGCCAAACTTGGCGACATTTGGCGAAATATCGCCAAATTTGGCGACAAAAATAAGTCTTCATAAATGAAGCCAATTTGGCTATTGCTCAATAATTTGGCGAATTTCTTATTCAAATTCAGTATTAACGAATCTTTTGAAAACGTTTTATTTGCATTTTAAGTTGCTGTTTTCGTGTAACATTAGCTAAAATTTTAAAACGAAGATATAGGAAAGCTACCTTTTCTTCCCGGTACAGGCCGGAAGGACTTTTTTGTTTGGCATCGAGTTTACATCCATTTAAAAGGATAGTTACCTATCAAATCGTTCTGAAACAAGTTTTTAAAGTATTTCTTTCTGGTTTAAAATTAAATATAAATATAGAAAAGGAAAATATTGGCTTTAAATATTGTCATTTTATAAATAACGGGGATTTGTATAAATTTTCATGTTTATGTTTACTATAATATTTTCAGAAGACATAGTAGAGGGCGATGAGGCTTTTTTAACCACTTCAACGGCTGTCCCGAGTTAAGTCGGGGATAATAACACTGTTTCTACGTCTGAAAAGTTAAATTGTCGTTATTTTGCAATGAAACATGATAAATATGATAATAATAATGAGTGGGTTTTAGAAACTGAATAAAAAAATCTAAGGTTTTACGCATTACTCAAGGACGGCCAATGCATGAGTAAAGCTTTGCATAAATTTTATACAAAAGGTGGAAATTTTGTGGAATTTTGTGAAAAACGTGTAAAATTTCTTTTTATTTTACTAGTTTAAGTTTTATCTAAAAATACATTAATTAAATATTTCTTAAACATAAAATATTTTCTAAAGTATTATAAATCAAAAGCATGTCCGCGAGTAACGCCGACATCATATTGACGGTGAAAACACCTGACCAATAAATTTCGCTTTTACTGCATTTTTTTTTCTAAACATCACACAAGTTCAATGTTTACAACGTCGAATATGGAAAAAATATTCTTTCAGATGCAGTTTGTTTGAAAACTAATCTCAATTAACGAATTTGTTTATGGTTTTGAAAATAATTTTCAAGCGTGATTTAAAAAGAAAAATCTATCGCTATCACGTGCAGCACGATTACGAAAGATTCACCTACTTGCACTTAAAACAATATAAATAGTTCAGCATTTGTTGCTGGCTAATATTACATAACGAAATTAAGGCTGCGTTAATAATTAAAAAAATCAAATAATATAAATAGAAGAATTCAAATTTAACAGACATGTAATCCAAATACGCTCTTAAACCACTATTATCAAAATAAAAAAGGCTGCTGTAAATAGCGAAATATCAGCCGATTTCTACAGCTGTTAACTCCTGGCATAATGCTTTTAATAAATTTCAAATTTTTATTTAAATACATTACAGATATTTTTCATATAAAATGCTTTTTGTTGTTGTTAATGGGCAATCTAAAAAAATATATTAAATGTAAACAATCTATAAGAGTTTTAAATTTTAAAAAATGGTTTTCACCTGTTCTGTATCCCGGGCTGCCCGGGTTGGATCCCCAAGTTTATCATAATGTACTTTATGACGTTCCGAAGTACATTATCTATATATTTAAAACGAAAAGCGCATCTATATATTTAAAACGAAAAACGCATTCTGTCAAATCCACATGAAAATCGTCTCTTTACGCATGCGTCAACGTTTTTTGAAGGCTTCTACCCTCAGAAACGGGAAACCTGATTGATTAGCCCAACCTTCACCTGTTTAGCATTGGGGGATTGAAAAGGTTGATTGAAAACGGACGAAGCCGTACCATTGCATTGAAATCATAGACCTTCTAATATATTTTTTCTCTGAGGTTGAAAGCTAAAGCTTTTTTTTTTTAAAGAACTCATGTTTTCATTACTAAATATGCATATTTTTTCGCAAAAATTTAAAGAAAATTTGGATTCAATTATATTTATAACCGATTGAAATGTCAGAGAGTTCGGAAGATGAGAACTATTTTTTATTGCTATGTTAAAGGAGCCGACGCGAAAACAAACAAGCAAGCAAAAAAGTGAGAAGAAAACATTTCGTTTACAACTAGATAACAATATTTTTTCATTTAATTGTTACACGGGCTGTAAAAACGTTTTATTTATCACCAATAAAGATTTCAAAGAGTTTGTACAAAAATACTTTTTTACTTTATAACTAAAAAACGACCATAGGTTTAATTTTTAAAAAAAAAAAAAAAAAAGAAAAAGAAAATGAGCGCTTTATCACTAAATATCAATATTTTTTCGCGAATTTTTCATTTTAAAATATAAATTCATACAAAATCGGGTTAAAGGTATAAAAACTTGATGTTTTTTTTAAATTTATTTATTATCACGGGCCCGGGCAATACCGGGAGGGGGTCAGCTAGTTGTATATATATAGTTAAAATGAAATCACATGTGTGAAATCAAAGGAAGAGGTAGTAGAGAAAATAAAAAAAAGAAACTACAAAAATTAAACATAATAAAATGAAAATGCGGATATGAAAAACTATTAATATCTTATGAATTGCTCAGGGGAGCTTCATAATAATAATTCATATTAAAAAAAATATGTTATTTCGTCAAATATTGCCAGCATTAAGACTAAAAATGACAATATTAAGCTGATTATAACATATAGAAAAAACCGCAAATAGGTGAAAAAAAAAAAAAAAAAAACGTGAAAACAATGAGAGATCCAAAAAATAATATTATGATCCAACTGTAATAGATAAAAAATTAAATAATAATAGACACAATTCACCAGTAAAATAAAGAGAGGAAATAATTAATTCAGATTCAAATATGTTATGCATGTGCAAGTCCAAAGTGCATGACATGATGTGTCATTGGCAAAACAGAGTGCAGTAGAAATTTAAAAAATGAAGTTGCTGGTGCTGTCATCTAGAGTTAAATAAAAAAAAATGGAATGCTGTGATTTATCTTTAAAAAGAGGAGTATTTATCTTAAGATAAATTACATACACTGTAGTTATTAATATAAATAGAAATGAAGATTAAAGGAAATAATATGGTAGTAAACAATAATTAAAATTAGAAAGTATGTAGTTAGTAGTGTTTAAAAATATGGAAAGATGATGTAAGAAATAATTTTAAAATTGAATAGATAGAAAATATGATATTATTTAAAAATATATAAATAGAAAAAATTAGAAATATATGAATATGTAAATGATATATTTTAAGGGGGTGAAAATATTGTATAGGCAGTATGTATGAAGAGATATTATGTAAATGATAAAATGGTTGTGTTAATGGAAGAATAATAAATGATTGTGTTAGGTGTATAAAACTCGCTTTATATATATATATATATACACACAAAGAGAGAGAGAGAGAGAACTTATATAATTATAACTAAAAAGTAAGTACGATATTTCAAGAAAAACTTTAAAGTAAATCACCGCTTATGAACAGCATCTCGCAATAAACAGTGATACCAGAACAGGTGTGCTCCAGACTCTAGAACGAAAGTTCAACTTCCTTGAAAATACTTCAAATACTTGCACATCTCACTGGCATCAATACCTTTAATTAATCGTCTCTTATTTTAAGCTCTATGAGCACAAATACTCCTGAATTCTGAAAATCCCACCGTCTTTATTTTGCAATAAAGCATTATCAGAATAGATTTGCTTCAAATATTAAATCAAAAATCGAAAACTTGAACAACAAAAAAGCAAAAAAAAAAAAAAAAAAAAAAAGCAAAACTGACTAGCGTAAATAATAAATTTCGTTACATTTTTATACAAAGTGACCTCTTTTCACTACGAATGTGTGAAAATTGAATTTGTTTTCTAAATTTTGTATAAGGAGCAGTGGGGTAACTATAATCACGGGGATAGTGTAAACCCTGGCAAATAATGATACCAGAGTCCTTGTCGCGAATTTAGATTTTTATAGTTCATTCGATTCGTCTCATTGAGGTTAGTAATTTGATGCCTCGCATTATCTGCTACACTATCATACGTTGGTGGTAAATACTAATATTATTATATAATTACGATTATTCTCTTATGATGATTAGTAACAACGTTATCATGCTTCAATCACTGGCACACTATCAGTTTGCATCACATAATTTCATCCCTATGTTCAAGTGTGGATTTGCCAAAGAAGGCTACATTGATAAAGACGAAAATTACATTACTCCTACTGACTACAGTTTTAAAATTAAAGAAAATATGCAGACTTGTTTTGAGTGCATCGTCGAGTCAGCTGAAGAAGAAGCCTTTATTCGTTGTGCTCACTGCGAGAAATAATTTTATTTTACTCACTTTTTCGGAAAGAACAGTGTATCAAAAATTGATTATGTATGACAATGTATGACAGTGCAAACACCTTAGTTAACTTTATATTATTCATATTATTTGACGGCATCTGATTTTCAATAAACGAAATTTTGAACTTTGACCCAGCCCCCTGTCCTTATTAAAATTCAACAGCAGATATCTGATATATCAAATTACTAATCTCAATGAGACAAATCCAATGAGCTATAAAAATATAAATTCGCTGCCAAGGACTCTGGTATCTTTACTTGTGAGTTATTATTAAATGATAAAATAGTATTTTAACCAAATGGCCAGTTGGCATGTTTCTACTGCTTCTTTTTCACAATATTTGAATGAGAGTAGTCAAATAAAGCTCTATTCAATTTTTTTAAATGCAGTTGTCAAAATAGTCTACATTTTGAAGTTCGGTAGTAGTGACCTTTTTAGAATTTAGATTTCAGTTAATCTCAAGCACTGCCTATACCATTGGTTTTTATATTCTTAGCTAACTTTAAAAAATAGAATTTAGAAATTCGTTCTGTAGTTTTTCTTTTTCAACACTTTCTTTACAACATACATAGTTGAACAGTGTTTATGAATTCGGTTTGTCTACCTGTCTGGCCGTCTGGCCGTTCTCTAACTGTTGAAATATACTCGGATTTCCATGTAATTTTATGTGTTAATTAAGTTTAGTATACAATGTTCGCTATTGAGAATGAAGTGTGCAGCATTTACAGTTATTTTACAAGGACATACAAAATAATTCCGTTGCATTAATGGAATCGGAAAAATCGTTTGCGGTATATTTGATGATGTTACACTATTTTAAACAGATTAAAATTTATATATTTCACTGACATGTACTACAAGGCTCTTACTGTAGAATATGGAGTCGAAGTATTTATCATTCATTTACAAGGTCACATAAAACAATTCCATTACGTTATGATTTATGAGCATAATAAAAAGCATATCAAAAACTTAAATCACCTGAAAATTAGCTATTTTGTTAATAAAATTTCGCGTCAAAATCATGCCATTCACTGGAATTTTCCTTTTTTGATATTATTTGAAATATAATTGCTTAGCAACCATTTAATAAAAGAGAAAAAAAAAATGTATTGGAAATTTTTGTAAAAAATGAGAAATTAAAATGTTTCATATCTTTCAAATTTACGCATAAAAATTCCCAATAATTTATACAACTATTTTGAAATTCTAATAAATATATTGGAAAATTTTCAAAGCGATCGGATTAAATTAAGGTCTCCATTTCGTAAATTTAGAATCCATAATTTAGCATTTACAATTATCCCAACGAATGATTTTCTTTTCGGTGAATGTTAAAATTAAAAAATCGTCTGACTTCCCATTGAAAAGCATTATGACTTAAAATAAATCGTTCCATACTTTTTGGAACGAATGAACCAAATTTAACCAAAAACTATACTGCTAATTCCGGGTACCTCGCCAACATACCCACCAAAAACCAAACTAATCGAACTCTTTTTGGGACAGTTATCGCGGAACAGACAGACAAACAGACAAACAAACAAACAGAAACCAAACACTTTTCGGGTCTTAACAGTGAGCCTTCACTGACGTTTCGGCAATTATGAAATTCGTGGAATTTATCGTTCATTTACAAAGACGCACAAAAGAATTCGTTAGAGGATTGACCTGGTCGATGGTGCGTTTTTCAGTGAAGTATGCATTTTTAAACTAACGTAATTTTTAGTGTTTTACGTGGTGTGTACGCTGCAAAAAAAGTGTTGATTTTACAGTATAATACTAGCAACCCAACTGTCAGTATTATACCGTAAAATTAACAGTAATAAACAGTAAAATAAGCAGTAATACGCTACCGTGCATGCAGGGCAGCGTATTAATGCTTATTTTGCTGTTGATTACTGTTAATTTTACGGTATAATAATGGCAGCTGGGATGCAGTATTATACTGCAAAATCAACACTTTTTTTGCAGTGTAGATCATATGCAGGGCTGCGCAATATAACTCAGACACATTTCCGCAAATGAACAGTACAAGTTTAAAATGTTTTTTTCACTACATGTTTTTTAAATTGCTTATTTAGATATTTCATTTCATTGTATGAAAAAATTAAATTTGTTAATAATATTTTGTTGTTATTAGAAAGTGTTTCATAATCTGTGCCCGATGCATACTTTTTTTTCTTTTTCAGCTGGGGTTATCCCCCCAATGTTGCATGTGGGACAAGTGTAACCACAGGAACTTGGGTAAGTGCTCCAACACTTCTATAATTGCACTTTTCATTTACCTCAACTCAGAGTAACATAAGCTACAGTAGTAAACAGTTATAAATAGTACAACAATTATTACAAATATCACTGCTTATTTTACTGTTTATTACTGTTAATTTTACGGTATAATACTGGCAGCTGGGATGCCAGTATTATACTGTAAAATCATTTTTTTTTTTTTTTTTTTTTTTTTTTTTTTTTTTTGTAGTGGGATAACCTTAGGTTAATCAGAGCCTTCATTAGGCAGGAAAAAAGAAATATTGTTGTCCACTTCTTTCTCTTCGTATGAAAATTCACAAAATGATTCTTGTTAATATATATTTTGAATAAGCAGTAAACTGAACCAATATTTGTTTAGAACATACAATTTTTTAATCTAATTTACAAAAAATAACAATTGAAAAGCGATTGTCCTGCTCTAATGCGTTCTTTTTAATGATAAAGTGGAAGCGTGCTTTAAATAAAAGGCTTATCATAATTATTATTATAAAGATATTATTTTTGGCTGCGTTGCATTGATGTATGTAATTTAACAGACTATTTTATATATATTTTTCTTTTTTTCTTATTTTTTTTTTCTTTAAACCATTCTTTTCAGTTTTCCACATTATTCTGTTGCTCTGTATTTCTGTTAACAAAAAAGTTCATAATTTTGTACTCGGACAAAATACCTAAACAAGTCAAAATATATGAAATCAATAAAACTAGGAACATATTACACCTGCCTCAGGCTTGAAACCACGTGTTTTAAGATTAATATAAAGGTCGTGATTTCACTTTCTTTGAATGCTGGGAAAGTGTAACTATCTGACTTCAGATGAAAAACAAAATCATAGCTCAAAAACCAATTTTAAAATTCAGATCTGAGTTAGTGTACCTAATAGGCCATTAAACAAGAATATCAAAGAAACAAAAACATTCGATTATATGCTTAATGGGAAAGGTTTAAAATCGAACCATGCCAAAACGTGGTTACATTCACGCCAGTTCATCGAATTATGTTTTAACTGAAGATGCATTTAATGTATTTAACGCATAGTTTATTTTGTATGTGATGTATGCAGATGATTTAATTATAAGCTCGAAATGAACTAACAAATTTTGAAAACAAATGTTCCCTGTCTCGCAGTAAAGGAAGATAATCGAAACGTGCACAAATCAGAAAATTAGAAAAGTCTGATTCTTTTTTTTAATATTGTAATATGTTGGGCGGCAATAATTACCCCTGCAGGTTGAGCGTCTCTTATAAGACGTTTTATTTATTAGTATATCTATATCCGAATAGTAATATTTGTCTTATTTAATCACATACATTCGGTGATTAGTTAAGGCAAAAATTATTGTTTGAAAATTGTCGTGTTGGAAAATAGGAACCATACGCACCCTATAGAACACATATTCCAGAGGTTCGTCCCGAAGAGATTAAAATCTTAATTTTTATTTAAAACATATAACTGGAATATTTTAATATAACGAGCTTGTAAAAATTACATTTATTTTCAAGATTCTGAAGCATACTAAAAATGTATACGTGTACTTCATGAATATTATATTAATTTTTAGGATTGTGAAGCATATTAAAAATATATACATGCACTTAATAAATATTCTATTATTTTAAACATTCCGAATATAAGCATATATCTTAAATTAGGTCTGTACGACATAATGGTCTATAAACCGCATACGACCCATCAAAATTTATTTTGTGTTCACACTACTGTGTGATGTTGCATGTTATTTCGGAAAAAAAAATTCTCATATGTTTAATTTTACCTTGTTTCATAGATTCATAATACCAATGCAAATATTCAACACTAGCTAACCCGCCCGGCGTTGCCCGGGCCCAAAATATTAATAATCTGTTCTATACGAAACTTGAGCAAAATCCCGTCGTAATCGGGTCCATAGAACCAGATATACTCCTATAGTTCCACCTTCCACCGTCAGGGGGCGCAGTCTGTTCTGGAAGAGGCCTTTTCAGAACACTCGACCCAACCATATTTCCTAGTAGAATTGAAATTTAATCACGGGTAAACATTGCCAAAATAGCGGAAATCGCGAAAGTGTGTTACGTAATCGATGGGTTTCTAAAGGGTTAATGTACATATTTTTTAAAACCCAACCGTGCGTTTTGAAGAAAATGAACGTGTCTATGATCTGGAGTCTACTGCTTGTCCGTACTCACATTTCCCGAGTCGATGCTGATTTTTAAACCTGGACCGCACCCAGAAAAACGTTTTGTTAAATCAACAAAAATTTGTTTGACCCAACAAAACTTTTTGTTTAAATATAGGTCAATGGAAATTTTGTTTAAATCAACAATTTTTTTTTTTTTTTTTTTTTTTTTTTTTTTTGCAATTTCAAAAAAATTTTTTGTATCGTCAGCAAAAAATGTTTTGTTAATTCAAGTAAAATGGTTCAATTTTACTTGAATTTTGCTAAAACAACCAAAATGTACTCAACAAAACATGTTTTGTAGTTTTAATCAATTTCTTTTTCTGGGTGCGAAAAACGAAAATCGCGTGAGTGAGTTTTGGAAAGGATTTTTTTTTTTTTTTTTTTTTTTTTTTTTTTTTGGAGGGTTAAATTAAAAATTTTCAAAACGGATACCAGATTTTAAAAAACAAAGGGATATAGATTAGGCACGGTATTTTTAGTTTTTCGTATCTTGTTTATAAACGCCAATTCGGATTTTTAAAGATAGGAGAAATAGTTAAAAAAGCGAAATTGATTTACAGTAAAAAACGTTTTCGAAAGGGTTAACGTGATTTTTTTTTAAACTAAAGGTTTCTGCCTAAACCCTATAGAACGTAGATGTCTTTAGGTGTGTTTGTTTTTTTGTTTGGTTATTTTATTTATGCCAGATTTTATGTATCGCAGAAAATCGGAATTTGCAAAAGAGAGTCCTGCGCACGAATTCTTTTTGAAGGGTTAATATTCGTATTTTTCAAAAACAAATACAGATGTTGAAAAAAGAATAAATGCAGATATTGTCTGGTATTTTTAGTTTTTCGTACCTTTCTCTGATCGCCGATGCAAAATTTTAAAAACTGCCAAAATCGCAAAAATCGCAAAACGGCATACAGATAATATACTTTTTCGAAGGGTTAATTTTCCTATTTTTAAAAACCAATAGTGATTTTGAAAAGGGCAAACTTTAATCTTTAATTTGGTGACCTTCGTTTTTCCGTATCTTTTGTATTCCGGTGGATGCAAGGTTCGGAAAACAGGAGAAAATAAAAAACATGAATTCGATGCTTTGTGATTATTTTTTTTTGGAAAGGGTTAAATGTAAAATTTTTTCAAACCAACCAGATCATTTCAGACGTAAAAGTATGTTCTTTCAGAATATGTAGACGGTTTTTCCGTATTTCTTGCCGTTCGCCCATGGCGAATTTAGAAAAACTTAAAAAGAAATGGAATGACCCACGCTTTGTTTCATCTTTTAACGGAGGAACGAATAAATGGCTTCTGGGCATGCGCCAAGCTGTTTTCGGAAGACAGATTTTTTATTTGCGATCTTTGATCAGTTTTTAATTAATAACTACTCTAATTTTCAAAATATTAAAAATCTGAGGTTCAGGTGCACCAGAAGAAGGTTTGGACTACCTAAATCTAAATTTGCAGGCTTCTAGGTGAGCTAGAGTTTGCTAACCATCGCCAACAGACACATACACACACAGACACACACACAGAGCGAAACTTTCTTTTATTAGTATAGATTGAATAATAATAGTTGATTGTGAAAGTAACCAACGGATAATTATATTTTTTTCTGGTGTTATTAAACTATTGAACATAAAAAACTCTTATAAGATTGTGATAAGGACTTCAGAATATTTCGAATAATCTCTAAACAGCCCCAGTGATGACGAACTGCACTTCGCTGTAAACGTGTAAATGGGACGTGTCGTCGAGTTCTCCTCGAGAATTTTTCAATAAATACATTTGGATTTTTTTTTAAATCAACTAATGAAAGTTTTTATAAATTGAAGGGCATGCAGGAAGAAGGCGTTAAGTCCATTTATGACACTCGTTGAGCCAGGAAGGAGTCAGCTCCAATTAGCTGCCCCTTCGTTACTCTAATGCTAAGTTAGTGGCAGCTATTGAGAGACACAGAAAATAACTAACTGTTGGAGATACCTTCGTCTTGTACTAAACGATCAAAAGATTTTTGTTTTAAAAAGAAAGTGGACAACTTAAAAGTGCCAAGAAAAAATCAAAACCCTTTTTGCTGCAAGCACGTTAATTAACTAACTTTTTTTAAAACAGAACTGAACACTGAATTTTAAATGTTCGATCGTTGTTACTTCGCTCTAATGTGTAATTATAAGAGCAGATATGTTTATAAATTTAAATTTTAAAAAATTAAATGGTTTTAAAATATTGATATGCGTCAACTGTGTGCTTTAGGTAAATACATATGTATTCTATGAATGCTCTATGTTTATGCGTCTACTGTGTATAATATTAGAAAAATACGCTTATTCCATGAATGTTCAATTTTTTTTGTAATCCGAACACAGGCCTCAAACAAAAATTCATACTAAATCATTGAGTTCTAAATGCGCTATCTCGCAATAAAACATGATTCTGAAAACAGATATACTTCTAAAACTAGAACGAACACTGAAGTTCTCAGAAAATACTTCAAATACTTCCCCACTTTGTTGGCGTCAATGTCCCTTCCCTTAGTTTTTAATGCATGGATCGCAAGGGATCTTGGCAGAAGTTCAAAGATGCCCAGACAAGCGCCGCGCCCTCCAATGAAATTGGACCGTGTTCATAATTCTACAGGACAAGATTTTGGTAGTGCAGTCACTAGACAAATGTTTAAAACATATACTATTATATAACACGATGTAACAAATGAGATTTATGAATATCTGCCAAATAATAAAAATGTCAGAAAACTGCATTGGCGACTTTCATAGATACATGCAAAGACACAGATATCATTGAAAGACGAATAGAAGGAGCATTTTGAAGATATACGCATTTCAATACAGTAGTCCCTGGTTATATCATGCCGCTTGGGAATCACGAAAAAAGATAAATACGTCCGAATGCATGATATACAGAGAGTATAAAAATTTAAGGAAATGTTAATCTAGAAATAATTATTTTTATATTTGAATTAAAAATCTTTGTTTAAATGAATATTAAATTTGTCTTAATAAAATTGACAGTACAGAATTAACCGCCATCACATAAAGTAACATAAAAGTAAAAGTTAGTCTCAGGACGAATGTCGGGCATTATAGAGCACATACTATGAAAATTTTTGGGCATCACTATTTCCGAATAGTAATCTGTGTGCTATTTTATCGAGAATTTCTCCGACGAAATAACACGATGATTATTATTTTAAAAAAGTGGTACTCAAAAACAAAGATTATACACGGGACGCTTGCCTCAAATATTGAGTTTGAGGCACACAATTTTCACTATCTCGCAATAATCCATGGTTATGTAAACAGATATGCTTCGAAAAATAGAACGAGCATTAAAATTCCTAGAAAATACTTCAAATACTTGCACACTTCGTTGGCGTCAATGTCCCTTCCCTTAGTTTTTAATTCATGGATCGCAGAGGATCTTGGCAAAAGTTCAAAGATGCTCAGACAAGCGCCGCGCCCTCGAATGAAATTGGATTGTGTTCATAATTCTACAGCCATGAAATAGACAGGATTTTGGTAGTGTAGTCATTAGGCAAATGTTTAAAACATATACTATTATATACTAGATGATGTAACAAATGAGATTTATAACTGTCTGCCAAATAATAGAAATGTCAGAAAAATGCATTGGCGACTTTCAGATACATTACGAAGAAACACATATTATTTAAAGACGAATAAAAGAAACCTTTTGCAATGTTACGTATTTTAATGCAGGGTGGGCTACTAAATACTGTTACAAATATTCAGTCATTTTACTTTACAAATATAAAATATAAAATGATAAATACACTAATATGATGAACATCAGAGATGAAAATTTACCTGGAAATAATTTTACTCGAATCGACCGCCATCTATATCGATTACCAAAGATAATCTCTTATGCCATTGTCCGACTGTGGCTCGAATCATTTTAAGAGGTAATCGGTCCCATTCACGCAAAATGGAAGCTTTGAGAGACTCCAAATTTTTGTGTTGTTTGCTATTTACTTTAGCCTATAAAATCCCCTGACGCAATAATCTAAAGCAGGGGTTCCCAAACTATGATACGCGTACCAGTACTGGTACGCAACGCTCTGGTTACTGGTACGCGAAAGTACGACGCTGGTACGTAAAATGAAATACCAGCATAATATGAATTTATCACGTTGGAAATTTTCGAATGAAAATTAAAAGCTCTAAACGCTTTTACTTACCCATCATACGTAGTAAGTATTGTGATCGTTAAAAAAAAAAAAAAAAAAAAAAAAAAAAAAAAAATTACACGTTTCAGACACTGGAGATTTCGAAAAACATATTTTTAGAAAAAAAAAAATAATAATAATAAAAAAATTGCCGTCAGTCTCTCTGTGTGTCTGTACACGCTCTATCTCACAAACAAATAGAGAAAGAGACTTGAAATTTGGTATGTACTTAGTATGTAATAATGGGAAGAAGTTTATTGAATTTAAGTAACCTCGATTATCCGGAACTCTTTTTTCGGACTCTCGAAATATTCGTTCTGATAAAAGATATATAAAAATTTTCGAAATTGTTTATTTTAAGGAGTGAATATAAAAGAAAATAAAAAAACAAATTTTGCATAAAGAATGAAGTCAATCAGATAATGAGTTGCCGAGATATTTGTAATCCTATTTTCCACACTCTTGGATTTTTCATGACTCTATATTTCATTCAAATTTCAATTCAAAGATATATTTAAATTGGAGATGAGACGCTTCATCCGAAGCAGTAAACCGTTAGTTAATATGATTATCAATTTTGGAGTTATAGAACATTTAAAGTTTATGACGTCATCAAGCCACGCTTTTATTCGAATTGCAATGCATTTTATAAATAGTTTACACGTTTTATTTTCATATTTTATATAATGCATATCCATGATGGGTAAGTATTATGGTGGCCCCCAGTTTTTGTTATTTCTGATGAATGTTTGTTATATAGCAAACTCTCTGAAATCCGCCCACGCTGTTTATGATACAACTAGTTTTCCAGAATGAAACACATGTAATTATTACATTTATATGGAAAAAAATTATTTGTAAACAAAAACTTAATTTAAAAATTAATCAATGAAACATTTTTAATTAGCAGAAAAATTTAAACATGATTTTTTAAATAGGTAAAGTCTGAATCCGTGAAAGTAGGAGGAGCTTGTTGGAATAGGAGGAGTTAAAAAAATATTTTATTTTATTACTATTATTTTTTCGTACTGGTTATTTCAGCGTTGACGTTTCATTTGAAATTTAATTCATTATTTATTTAAGTCTGTCAAGTGAAATTTTTCTCTTATTCTGTACCAAATGTGTAAGTTTCTTTCTATTTCATGGAAATCTGTTTTTAATACAATAAAGTTATTTAAAATGGTGATTTGCAATCGAACAAAATATGGGAAGTTCCACTTTCACATTTCCCCCTTTATTAGCATTACGTTTGCTACCTGGTGGTGCGCGGAAGTATGGACTTCGATTTAGTGGTATGTCGGTCTAAAAGTTTGAGAACCTCTGATCTAAAGGATTTAGATCCGGTGAAGAAGGTGGCCAATCTTCTTGCATGATAAAGTTCGGACAACTGACATAGAGTCAAACCTGCGTTGATTTAGCTCGGTGTGAAGGTGCCAAAATCTTGCTGAAATATCCAATTGTTTTTGGGATACAACCTGTCAGCAAGTGGCAATAAATGTGTAGCCAATATGTCCTATTTGTAATATTTCGCATTGATTTTTATCCCTTTATCGATGAATTTCAAGGCAATTTTCCATTGTTTGACCCTGCAGCCCAAGCCATAACAGAATTCTTATTCTGAAAGCGTTTAATAGTTCGAAGGTTTTCAGGTATATCCTCGAAGGTTGCTGAATATACGATATCATTTTTAGCATTATAACACTGTTCAGTGCAAAATAGCTTCTTATCAGAAAATATTATTCTGTAAACACTTTTCTTACCATGACGCTTCAGCAATTTCTTGCATCTTTGTAATATTCTTATTATTTGTGCAGCAGTCAAACCTTGAACTTTTCTTTTGCGATAAGGGCGAAAACCCAGGTCTTTATTTATAATAACTTGCATAGTTCTGCGACTCACGTTCTCTCACGTCAAAACGTTGTGAATTTCTTCGTGTCTTTTCACGAGTTTTTTGATGCGCTCTTTTGTT
Source organism: Maratus michaelseni (assembly GCA_963931845.1). NCBI lineage: Eukaryota > Metazoa > Arthropoda > Arachnida > Araneae > Salticidae > Maratus > Maratus michaelseni. The sequence goes on from OZ007594.1 coordinate 253,171,139, forward strand.
TGAACTCAGCGTGGAAGACCAGAAGGGCGGTCTTAACAGTTATTAGTATCCAATAATCGATTTATAGTTCTATATATAAATATTGTATTGAAACCAAGGCATTTTAATTGCTTAAAGATTTTACCTGCGGAAAATCCGCGATCAAAGAGCTGTTTAATCATCATTCTTTTGGCTTTCATCTTTAAAATAATTTTAAATATTTCATTTATACAAAAATCGTCTGCATTAATGGAAAATTGCCAAACGCTGAGATAGAGAAATAAATTGTTTTACCAAACGATTAAAATTAATTCTTATTTTTTGGAGTGTAACAGTATTTAGTAGCCACCCTGTAGTATATATCACGCCGTTTGGGAATCAAGAGGAAAGATCAATACATGATACACTGAGGGTAATAAAATTTAAGAAAATAATAATCTAGAAATAATTGTTTTCATATTTGGATTAAAAATCTTTGTTTATACGAATATTACAATTTAACTTAATAAAATTTACGATACAGAATTACACTTGTTATAACAGTCATCACATAAACTGAAGGTTAGTCTCGGGACATTCATATGTGACGTATAGAGCACGTACAGTAAACATTTTTGAGTATCACTATTTCGGAATAGTAATCTACGTCCTTTTTCATTCAAAATTTCTCCGACGAAATAACACGAAGATTATTATTCGAAAAAAGGGGTAGTCGAAAGTAAGGAGTTATATACGGGATGCATATAACAACACATTTTTAGCGGGTGAACAATTTATCCAAATGAGTGACAAAACGAGGTATGATATAGCGAGGAGTTTTTTTACATGTTACTTTTAATCATCCAGAAAAAAGTTGTTATCGATAAATTTACCGTTTTCTTGTAAAAATCACTTTTCATAAAAAGTAATATCTCTATTTTTTTATTGAAAGTGATTTTTAGAGGAATACCAGAACAACTTTATGGAAAAGAATGCAAAACAATGCGATAATTGATTACAAATAATGTGGTAAATTTATTTCTTTGAAACGTTATATAACTGTATCATAAACGTAAAGGTGATGATTTGTATAACTACCATCAAAACTTAAAACATTAGGAAAAGTCATATCTATATATATATTTCTCTTACGTGGCGCGAAAATAAGGTTGAATTTGTAGCTTGCCATTTGGCAACAACCGTAGTTTCTAGAGCGAAGATTCTGAGTGCTTCATTTTACGGTTACATTACCCATTCAGCAAATCAAAATTCAGAGCAGAATTTGTGCTTAAACACAGCATGATCTTTCGGCGATGAATGTTATTGGCTCGTTTTACGGTTACGTGATATTTTGAGCAAATCAGTTTTTCGACCAACACAGAATATTTAGAAACAGCAGAAAACGTACTTACATTGTATTTTTCACGTCGACTGAACTTTAGATGATTATTGTTTATTTATATTCAACTATCTTACCATCACATAGTGTTTTTCGAAATTAATTTAAGCCGTGCTGTACAATATTATAGGCGCAATCAGTTTTAAATTAATTGTGTTTTCCAAGGTTTTTTTTATAGTGTTAAAATGATTTATGCCCATTGGTTGCACGAACGAAATGCATTTTTAACTGTGTTTTCAACGAAGTTTTCAATAACTTTTTTATACATTAATTTGTAAAATTCTTATGTTAAAATGATGCATTATAATATTCATTCTGGTTGGAGTTGATACAAATAGTGACGAGCGAGCGAAGCAAGCTGGGGATCGCGTAGCGGTCCCAATGTGAATTGCGTTGCTATTCCTGGAGGTTGGGGAGCGTTAGCGAGCGGGGAATCGAGCCCCCCTAGAATTCTATATTACTTATAAACATTTATTATAACATCTTATTACTTATAAGCAGTATTTATTACATTTGTTTATATATATATATATATATTATTCATAATAAAATCAATGCGATGGAGTCCTCTGTTTCTTCGTTTTCAGATTCATGCGCTTCTGACTTTATGCGTTTCTGAGGTTTGCTCTTGTGAAACTTAATGGGAAAATATTTCGTTACTGTAATTCCTTAATTTCAATTAAACATATTTCTCTTGTGAAAGTCGAACATGAAATTTGTTTTGAAATAAGAATATATATATTTTCTTTTGCTACGTTGTTCTACATTCATTTATATTTTTAATAGTTATTATTTATTGTTATAGATATGATATATGAACAAGAGATATAGTAATATTTTTATTACAAAAATATTTAATGAAATGTTATATTTTAGAGAAAGAAGAAATTTGTTCATATATTTTGCATCTTTAATGCACATAAATGATCAGAATATACAATATATATGAAACTATGCATGGCAGGTTTAGATGGCAAATGTATGACTTGCTGATATAGACATACGTACAGACATAGCATATTTTCTTTTGTGAAAGTCGAGCATGAAATTTATTTTGAAATAACAATATTTATATTATGTTTTGCTACGTTCTTCTATGTTGCTTTATATATTTTATATTTTTTTAGTAGTTATTATTTATTGTTATATATATGATATACGAACAAGAGCTATAGTAATATTTAAATCTAGAAATATTGAATGAAAAGTTATATTTTAGATAAAGGGGAAATTTGTTAATATATTTTGCATCTTTAATGCACATAAATAATAAGAATATATATGTACAATATATATGAAACTATGCATGCCAGGTTTAGATGAAATATTCATGACTTGCTGATATAGAAATACGTATGCATGCATAACCGAACTAACGCAAACATCCTTATTATTTAAGGTGTTTCTCAGAATATTAAGAATTTCGAAATTTAACGTAGGTTTCAATTGTAAAATAAAGCAAATTATGTTAAATTAAAACAGTACACATACCTTAAAGTACACCACATCATCATCGCCGGCACGATGGGGAAAAGGAAGGCCATTTATTTTTCCAGAATTTTAAAATTAAATTAACTAAATTATTTTTGTTTGTTTGTTTTTTGAAGATTTTGAAACAAAAGTTAATTTTATTCTTCACAAATAAATTAAAATAATTATACATTAAGAGAAAAATGAACTATTTTTCGTTAGGTGTTTAATATGATGATATGAAGCATATATTCTGCTTTAGGAATGATCTCACAACACAGGGGACTGCTTAAAAAAGATGATTTTTTTTTAGAAGCATACATACATTGCAATCTTGTTAATGTTGTTACATTAAAAAAGGACCTACATACATTCTTTTATTAAAAGATTTTTTGATGTATAATGAACTATGTAATAGTTATACACATACACTACACACACACATGTGATGTTGCAAGAAGGAGGCACCCTGTCGTTCTTGCCGCTCTAGCTTCATCTGCTATCAAAGGAAAATCAATGGCTCAACGGGATTTTAATTTATAGTATATGTATGAATTCAGATAAGCGTAACTGTTTTTTAAAAATAACAATTATTATAAAAATGACACGGGTTTAAGGAAACGCATCGAAAAATAGTTAGAAAAAATTGTATTCTCTTTTGGCAACTAAATTGTAAAATTTGATATTACGCTTAACTGAATAGAATTTTATGTGACCAGTTACAAAACTCTTACGTAAGCTTCGCCTCGTAGCTTGTTCAGCCACGTGCACGTCAATGGAAAATACAGTACATCTTTTTCATTTGTACTAATCAGCATGTTGTTTCAGAAAAATAATTTTGAATATATGCAGTGCATCCGAGAAAGGTCTTTATCGTTCTAAACATTAATTACAAAAATACTAACATTTGAAACAAAATGGAGTTTGCTGCAAAAGAATGAAGAAATCTAAGATTTTTTTACGGTACCTTCAATACAGCTGTACATGAGCTCCGTTAGTAGAACGAAGAATATCGAGCCTGTACTCGATTTCCCTCTAGAGCTCCTATAATAGAGGCTGACGCATCCTCGCAGATTTGGTGCTCAAATTGAAGTTTAGTCGAAAAACCAAGCTAATCAGGACCGGTTCAGCCAATCAGAACCGAGTCTTAGGCAACCCCAACTCCGGCTGCGGTAGATTGATGCCAAACTGAGCACCAATAATCTGAAACAAAATGGATATGCGTCAGCTCCTATTATAGGAGTCTTATTTCCCTCCAAGTGTTTTTTAACATTTGCTGTGTAACAGCAAGGATTGATGAGTGTTGATTTCATGATCTGTCATTTTATACTTCAGGCAATTGATACCAGAAAAGATTCTTAGATTTCTTCTTTCTTTTGCAGAAAGCTGCATTCCATATCACCTGTTAGTATTTTTGTTATTAATGTTTAAAATTATAAAGACCTTTCTCGGACACGCTGTATAATACATACTGTCGAACTATTAAACGAAAATAAACGATCTTTAGAACCTGTCACCGTGTTGTTTCTTCTTAAAAAAATACTCTTCCTTTTTATTTTCCCAGACTTACATAAATTTGAGGAACTATCAAGTATGGGTAAATATTACTTAAATTTTCAAAAAAAGACAATGACTTATAAATCACTAGAAGTTTTTCTAATTAAAAATTTAAATCATAAAAGGTACTTTTGAAGATGAGCGATTTTATGTAATTACATAAAAAGCAGCTACTCTTTTTTTTCCGTTTCAAAGAGTAGTTACATTATTACAGCAACTACTTCGTTCTATAAATATACTATTTTTAACCTTTTTAGAGTACAGTCTCCTTGATAGTGTAAAATACAGTTAAAAGATAATTATTTCAACATGCAATCGTGTGCAGCATATCAAAATATTTCATTGTTGGAAAAGAAGTGAAGCGATAAAAAATATATATATATTGTGCTATTTTCGCGAGTGCTGGACTGTAAAATAACTCAAGTGCATGAGATTTATTTTTAAGTAATAAAGGAATGAATCATTTGGAATATCAGATTTATTAAATTTTTTACTATGGATGAAGATTACATGTATTATTTTTTAACATCCAAAGCAAAAGTCATTCAAAGTATTCTCTCATTTTATTTACCTTTATTCCGTGTATTAGAGAGCAGAAAAACTGGCAAACATATGCATAATTTTATTAGAAAAACATTTATTGTAACAAAGTTTACATTATTTTGTTCAAGAAAGTCTAATTTATAAAATACGAGGGTAAGTAATTAAGTAAGTCACAAAAGACAATTAAATAATAACTTACAATGATATTCACTTCAAAACTATTTTTATTTCTCAACATATTCTCCACCAATATTTATGCACTAATATCACCGTTTTATCAGTGCCCCAACACCAGCTGCATAACATTCTTTTGGTTGCTGTCTCCGCCCCAATAGGACTTCAAGTTGAACCTTTTCATCATCTGTGAACATCATCTTGCTTTCAAGATGGTTTTTAGTAGACTAACCAGCATAAAATCGAAGTGCTAAGTCGAAGCTGTATGGTGGATGTCGAAGAAGTTGCCAACCAAACTTTTGAATTGTCTCCTGTGTCCAACTTGAATTCTTAATGTGGCTGAGACAGCAACCCAAAGAATGTTATGCAGCTGGTGTTGGAGCACTGATAAAACGGTGATATCAGTGCATAAATATTGGTGGAGAATATGTTGAGAAATAAAAATAGTTTTGAAGTGAATATTATTGTAAGTTATTATTTAACTATCTTTTGTGACTTACATAACGACTTGTATATAACATTTTAATTTTAATATTTTCGCTATTTCGAGGAATATACACTTGAAATCTGCTTTCCACACTAATGGAAACAGACTCCAACAGGTTATGTGGCATGTTGTCCCATAAATCCACAACAATTTCCATTTCATAATACTGTCCTCTTTAAAAAGAGTTTTCTTTTAACTGATGACTCACTACATATTTCTAGGATTTACGTTTGCGAAATTTAGGAATCATTAAAGTGTTCAATACAATGATTCCAAAGTAATTAAATAGCTAAAATTTGGGGACTCATTTTAAATAATCAGCATTTTTCAAAATTCTACCAATACGCCTACAAAAAACTAAAGTAATTACATTTGCATTAGCAACCTTTGCAGTAACTTTCTGGCTGCATTTGTGATGTAAAGCTGCAAATTAAGATAGGTGAAATCTATAATTACCATGCTAAATTTCATTTCTTAGTGATCTAGGCTTTGACTTGGAAGTCTTCATCCTGTTCAAACTTTTCATCACACGATAACATGCCTAAGATGTATACATCCCTGTTCTCAGACAAGCCTTTTCTTATGCTCGCTCTCAGATCGCCCTAATACGGAATATCTTAAAAATTGGAATCCGTTTCGGATTTCCATTATTTTATATTTAGTTATATCTTTATAACACATCTCTCTCTCTCTGTAAAACATTATGATGTTCAGAAATTGTAAAAGAGGTATTATTAAAGTAGTATGGTACACTTAGTACACTGGATGTCATAACGATGATGGCAACGACTTGTGTCTTATACGCTAAAATATACAGTACTGGTTGCTATTGCTTTCGTTTTTGTAGCCCATACATTCACAAAATATGGCATAATTTTAAATTTAACTTCAAAATTTTTAATGTGTTTTAAAAGTTATAAATTTTAATCTTAACGGCAAAAATTTTAAATTTTTAAGGGTTTTTTTTAATGCAGTCTTGTAAAATTTGTATGAGTTGCTTGAAATAACCAATACTTGTACTTAACATACTCGTTTTTGAATTTTTTTAAAAAGTAAGTTCTAAAACAAATAAGTCTTTGTTTCTAAAATATTTAAAGTTCTGAAGTCTGTATTAGTTTTCAAGGTTTTAATTTTGCGTAGTGAGAGTTTCGTTCGAGAAACTTTAGTTTTTCTTAAAATATTTGTTTTTGACAATAAGACTCCGTTTTATAAATGCAATCTTTAACATGTGAGCAGATTGCAAAAGAGCCGGCTAAAATTAAAAAAGCCCTGCTGGTTGCTTTTATTGGTGTTTTAATTTTTTTTTTTATTGTGCGGGGAGGGGGGCTTCTTTTATTGAGCTACAATTGAATAGATATAATTGTTTCCTAATATTTATAACATTAGTATCCAAATACTACATGCATAATGCTGAATTTACAGTCAGTGTTGAAAAAAAATCTACATTTAAATATATATATGTGTATCTCTGTGTGTGTGTGAGAGAGAGAGAGTGTGTGTATGTATGTATACCATCTATTCCGGTATATAACGCGTACTTTTGAAAACGAAAATAGTCAAATTTTACAGGTGCGCGTAATACACCGGGTATAAAAATGAATGCTTAAAAATTAAGTGCAATAATTCAGATTTCTATATTATTCATGAACAAGAGAAGAAGACCTGTTTATTTGAATGATACGAGAGTAGGATTCCAAACGCTTTGTGGTGATTCAAGCAGATAGGCCTTGTTGCTTGGCATTAGTGTATGTCTTCACTTCGCATTTGCCTATTTTTGTTACTAGTTATTGTACTTTTTAATGCCCTAAAATACTAGTTATTGTACTTTTTAATAATTAGATATAGTATTTCCATATATCTCATGAAAGTTTCTTTTTTTTAAAAAAGGGAAGTGCACATAATATGGCGGAAATACCTAAAACTTGCAAAATACAGTCTCAAATCGATGGCGCATCTTATACGCCGAAATATGCGGTATTAGTTTCTTTACTTGGATTTAATTATTTCTTCTTCGCTACTGGCTTTAAATAATTCAATTTCAAATAAAAATTGCTGAGCGATATATATTACTTACATGAAATAAAAACTTCTTAATATGCCATAACGATCTTTACTATTTCACTTTAAAAACTGCATTGATGTGTAACCCATAAATATTGAAAGCAATTCATAAAAACAATCCATTTAATAAAAATCACTATTTTTTTTTAAACAAATAGGAACAGCATATACATACATAAACTATAAGTAAAACCTCAGAATAGTAGACACCTTAGGAGCGAGGAATTTGTTCGCTATTTGGAGGTGGCCGCTATTCAAAGGTAAAAATGTACAGATATATAGATGCTGGGGATCGAAAAAGTGACCACTAAATAGAGTTGTCCGCTACTGGCTTTAAATAATTCAATTTCAAATAAAAATTGCTGAGTGATATATATTACTTATATGAAATAAAAACTTCTTAATATGCCATAACGATCTTTACTACTTCACTTTAAAAACTGCATTGATGTGTAACCCATAAATATTTAAAGCAATTCATAAAAACAATTCATTTAATAAGAATCACTATTTCTTTTAAACAAATAGGAACAGCATATACATACATAAACTATAAGTAAAACCTCAGAATAGTAGACACCTCAGGAGTGAGGAATTTGTTCGCTATTTGGAGGTGGCCGCTATTCAGAGGTAAAAATGTACAGATATATAGATGCTGGGGATCGAAAAAGTGACCACTAAATAGAGTTGTTCGCTATTCGGGAGTGTCAATTATGGAAGTTTTACGTGCCATTTTGAATAGCTTATATGTATATTTGTTTTTTTTTTCTCTTTTGTTTTAAAATTGAATGAAAAACATGTTCTTAAACATAGAGGTAAACTTCTTTGAATAATCTTTTAATCAACCCTTTTTCCAGATACGGACCATTTTTGGATTCTTCTTTCTAATAATTTTTATGCAAATGTAGTTATTTAAAATAAGTGTAATATTTGTCGAGCTATAGAATACATATATTCAAAATGCCCTCTTGATTTCTAAGCTAATGTATTTTCTTAGATGTCTTTGTATGTATTTTTTTTTTTTACATTGCCTTCATGTTTGCATAGTAGTTAAAATATATTTATTTGTTGATATTTAATAAATATCGATAAACTATTTAGTAAAAAACAGTTATACATGCATCAAAATTAAATTTCTATTTTAATAAAAATCGATTAAAAAAAACCTTTTTATTAATGAACAAAATTTGGTCTTTATAATGACAGCCGGCTTTTATGAAGAAGGTCAGTTTATTTATTCATTTCAGCCGCACAATTTAGGTAATTAAAAAAATGGCATGGTTGAAATCCAGAAGCCTTACTTATGAGCATTTTAAAAAAAAAATTCTAATCAATATCTAAAATCTGGGGATGCAGGTATGTGTTCTTCTTAGTAACATATTTTATACGTCAGGCTTCCATAATGAAGTTAAAGTACATGTTAAAATTAAATAAATATATATATTAATAATATAATAATGTATATAATTTTTCAATTACAATAATTACTCCCATATGTCTTATCACAAGTAATATGTTAACTAGATTAATTTTAACACAATTATTCAAATTGGTAAAGAAATCATATGAGTTGTAATTTTCCAAATGGGCGAAAAACGTCCGGGCCAGGATTCGAACCTGGGATATATTGGCTGAATGTCAGCCAAGATATCCCAGGTTCGAATCCTGGCCGGACATTTTTCGTCCATTTGGAAAATTACAACTCATATAATATATTAACTGTTGAATAATTTTTAAATGCTATGACATAAAAAGATCCTAACTTATTTTGAACACTTTTGCAGATTATATTGCCTATTTATCTTCAATACGTAAAAAAATAAAGCATTTTTCAATCTTTTCGGTACACCATGTATTTTTTATCGGTGTCACCTTTTGCAGATGTCACCTAAAGTTTATTATAGCATAATAAATATAGATTTTATAAAAATAGAAAATCGAACAATCCTTTACAAAAACACTTCTGGAACGTGCGTACAGCATTCTTATCAATCCATATTTTCGCTTGCGGAGATAAACTTAGTCCAACTACAATTACTCATCACTTTAGCATCCCATCGATCGTTGGAAGCTGTCTTACATAAGCACTCTGCGTTTTCCAACCCACAGTCGGTCGCCTTGCTTCGCCACTCCTTGGACAATGTCCAGTGCGAGCCAAGCAGAAAACTTTTCATCATTAATCATTTCCAAAGACGTGTTTTTGGAAGGAACATTTCATGTCTTATCACGAAGTTTATAGTTTCGGGTTTTAGGTTATGTCAGTTGTCTAATGGAGTGAAACCAAAATTTTAGGGCAATTCCATTCTAAGTAAATTAAATATAATTCAAAATGCAAGGCTAATAAATGAAATATACACAGGGCCTATATACCATAACCCTGTATACCATAAATCTGTTCACTTTTCATAAATTCATAAAAAAAAAATAAAAATTGTCATATCAGAGTGAAATTTGCGCCATAAGACTTTTCAGTGACAGATTTTTCATAGAAAAAGAAAAAAGTTGAAATTTTCTTTTAACCATCTTTTGGTATAATGCTTTTGTTCATTTACCATGTTTTATGATGCAAACCGCACTCTAGTACGACAATTTGTTATATTGATAATTTTTTCTTTTAATTTTTGAAATATGGGTGGATTTACAGAATTCTGATTCCCCCCCCCCCCACTTTTGCCATAAAAAGTACCACTTTTGCCACTTTTTCACAAGTCTTATGGTTCAAACCGTACTACGACACAATAATTTGTATTTATTTATTTTTAAATGTGAACTTACTTATGGAACATCCTGTATTCTGCTGCATTAGAATTTTCACGTTACATCTGACAGTATTTTTTTAAATAAGACTGAAATATACATGGTTGTATAAAAGATTTTATAGCAGACGATATCGTTTGACCCCTTGTGATTTTATTTGAAATGCGAACTGACTTATGGAACATGCTGTATTCCGCTGCAAAAAAATTTTCGCATTATATCTGACAGTATCTTTTTAACCATTATGCCTTCTTAGTTTGAAATTCAATAAGGCTGAAATATACACGGTTGGATAAAAGATTTCATAGCAGACGATATCGTTTAACCCCTTGTGATTTTATTTATTTAAATTAGTTATGTACTTAGAATGATTATTTAACCCCATCTCTTCTGCATTAATCACGAGTCACATTCGTGATTGATTCACAAGGCAAAAGATATTGCCGAGATATTTGTAATCCTATTTTGCAAACTCTTCAATTTTTCATGACCCTGTATTTCATTTAAATTTCAATTCAAAGATATATTTTAATTGGAAATGAGACGCTTCATCCGACGCAGTAAACCGTTAGTTAATATGATTATCAATTTTGGAGTTATAAGGATGTTTCTTTTACGCAATTCAGTAATAGAACATTTAAAGTTTATGACGTCATCAAGCCAGGATTTTATTCGAATTGCAATGCATTTTATAAATAGTTTACACGTGTTTTATTTTCATATTTTATACTGTGCATATCCCTGATAGGTAAGTATTACGGTGGCCCCCATCGACTAGTTTCTATATTTGCTACCAATATTTCAAATTAAAAATCTTCGTAGTAGATTCCTTTAAAATCTGCAATAAAAGTCTACAATAAAGATTATCGTTTTAAAATAGTGGTAGTAAACGGATAATTTTTTTGAAATAGGTAAATTGCCGTGTTCTTAGAGCCTGTGCACTCTGGACGGGGGTTTTTGAGCACATCTTCTAGAAGACAGAGCCCCTTAGTATAATAAATTTTTAATTATAAATTAAACTAAAGATATCTGGAAAGTATCTTATATAGTAAGTCTATGGTTTTTTTTAGTTAACAAAAACATTGTAAAAATAAGGAACTTCCTTATTGGCAGATTTTATACACGTGTCAGAATGCCTAAGATTACTAACTACTTTCAAATACATTACCTTTATGTTAAATTTTCCATACATAAGGGGACTCGGTGCCAAATTTATCCTGTAAATAACACCAAAATAAAGTTTTTGGATTATCTATACTAATAAAAGAAAGTTTCGCTCTGTGTGTGTGTGTGTGTTTGTTTGTCTGTCTGTGATGGCTAGCAAAATCTAGCCCACCTAGAAGTCCGAAAATTTAGGTGTGGATAGTCCAAGGTCTGGCCTGATGCACCTGAGTTTCAGAATTTTATTTCTTTGAAAATTAACAAAAATATTAATTAAAAACTGATCAATAACTCATCTATTTTTTGCGAGTCGGCTTTCAGAACTCGCGCATGCCCAGAACCCGATTTATCACAGAAAACGAAGATATACGAGAATGAAGAACCATTTACATGAAGAATTCGTTTATTTCGCAATTCTGTTGTAAATTCTTTCGACTAAAACGTTTGGTTTATTTAAAAACGAAAAACATATTCTAAAAGATCGCACTGTTACGTCTCCAATGCAGTAATCAATTAAAAAAAAAATATGTTAACACTTTGAAAAACATTTTTGAAAAAGTGTCTTTTCCCAGGCTTATGTTTTCTCCCTTACGCCAACGCCCCTCAGTAGCACATTTTTAGAGATACAGACAAACCAAACACATGCTCTTAGAGCTGAAACCTTCTTCTAATAGACGGTATATTTTTTTTTTTTTTTAAATACGGATTTAAACCCTTTCAAAAACACCGGCGAACGCAGGTCATTTCGCGCCTCACGAGAAAAAAAAAAATTACGCTAAAAGTTACTAAACGTTTCGTATTCGACGAATACTATTTTTTTTTTATGTTAACGGACCCGACAAGAAAAGAAAACATATTTATTTTACAACCAGATAACAATATTGCTGACGTAATTTTTACACGGACTGTAAAACCATTATATTTATGACCATTGAAAATTTCAAAGGGTTTGGACAACAAAAGCTATTTTTTTTAAAACTATACAACGAATCCTACTTGAAAAAAGAAGTAAATGGTTTTCTTTACGATTTTGTCATTAAAGATATAAATTCATACAAAATTTGGGATTTATTTACGGTTTTATCACGGTCCCGGGCAACGCTGGGCGGGTCAGGTAGTATTTTTTTTAAAAAATCCTTACAGATAGTAAAAAGACTTGTATTGTTAAGAAATTAATATATATTTTTTTATTGACTTTTTCCTTTTTAATTTAACAATTTTAATTTTTTTCTTGTTTTTTTAATTGTGGTATTTGAAACTAGACTTCTTATCTTATACTCAGGGCACTTTGTTCTACAAATCTAAGTATCAGTTTTTTTTATACAAATATTATATCAGAACAAAAAAAAAATTAATAATTAGATGTATATGGAATAAACCCATGAAAATCACGTATATTTATGTTCAGATTTATTTTTTAAACAAAAATTTCAAAGCAATAAAAAATCGCTACGTAATTATCTCTCATTGAATCTAAAGATACTTTAAACAAATTCCAGACAATTAGCTCATTTATTGGGGAAGCCATGCCATATTTATTACATAGAGAATATAAAAAGTATATATATATATATGAAATGAGAAAAATGAGTTGAAACATTTGATTTACAAAAAAGAGGTACTAAATTTCATCTTAATCTTTTAACCATATCTCTTTTACTACTTATGAGATCGTTAAGAAATTTGAGCAAATTGTTCTAAAGATGTTAAGATTCATTTTAAGATAAAAATCTGAAATTCGACATTGTTGTCATTTTTTGTCTAAATGGGAGATACTGAATTCCATTTAAATATTATTTCTACATTTACAAACATCCTTTCCTTACTTATATGCTAACATACATACATCCGGCATACTTACATAAATAGATATTTAAATTCAAGTAAGTACAATAGATATAAGCTTTTTCAGCAAACGAATGTACCAGTGACCAATAAGGAATCTTAATCAAATATCATAATCCACAATAAAACAGTCGCTACACAGCAATGTTTTCTTCCACGATCCGGAAGATGTTTATCACAAGTGACGCGATATTTTTTCGGTGATTGAAAACAATAAGCAACTACGACGCTTAAAATTGTGGTAAAGTGTAAACAAAAAAAAAATAATCATATTTATTTTACGTAATAAGAGACAAATATTAATAAAATTCATGGTGCAATGCAAAAAACAAAAGAAAAGAAGTCATTCTTTATTTTGTGTGTATGACATCACCAAAAGGTTTGTGATGTATATATGGAAAGTGTTTTCGCTCCTAATATATTTGATGAGTGCAAAAAAAGCAGTCTAGCGTAATTTGTTTACTGCAAACCTAAAATAAAAAGACAAAAATCCCGGTTTTTCGCATCGCAAGTTAATTGGATGAAGATACTCGTCTGCAAATGACAGTTTATGCGAGCTCTTCTTCCACAATAAAATATGGCCCAAACTAAGAGAACAATTTACAAGCGAAAGGATTAGGGTGCTGATAATCAGCATTCTTGAGTAGTACATAATACTGCCAATTTTCCACGAAGGTACAGTGGCGTATGAGTAATTTTCCTGTCATATATTAAACAAAAGATAACTGAAAATTTAAAAAAAAATTCTATATAGGGTGAAACCCTCAGTAACTGACACTTTAAGGATTTTTTCTTCTTTAAAGCACTATTACAAAGGTTTAAATCTATTTTTAGTCATTAGTTGTTGTAGTGTTGTAAAATTTAAGAGTTTATATCTTGTTGTACTAATCCTTTCCCTTTCAGGATCCACTGCAAGAGGGAACGTGACTACCTCTGTAGGTTTCTCACACCCCTCGAGCTGTGGTAAAGCAAGAGCCGTCGTGGTAGCTCGACATATGACCTAGCGACCGTCTCCCCCTATGGGGTTTCGCGAACGAAGTCGTCGGGTGTTCCATGGCGGTTCATCAAGGTTTCGTCTCTGCGGAAGTTTCCTCCGAGACGTGGGGTTACTGCCGTGACGACCTATGTCACCAACCTTGGTAAAATGACCTGGGGGTCCGCAGTTGGGGAGCGGCCTCAGGCCGATCGCAGCGCTGGGCGAGACAAAGCCCTGGTGCGTTATGAGCCCTTCAGAGGCTTGGGTGCGATGGTCGTTTACGCGCGTCGGCGACCCCCGTGGGGCAGGATAATTTTTATCTTTGTTTTTGAAAGTATAGTAAAGATACATTAAAAAATTACTGCTGAGAAAATTTTGAAAAAATTATAATTTTTATTACTAAAAATTAATTTTTGTCATAAATATGGTCGATATCTCTAGTAACTGACACTATCCCTTTTTTGAAAAACCAGTAGCTGAAAAATAAGTTATAACTATTAAGACAAATAAGTTACAACTAGGTGACATTGCTTTGCATAATTTTACAAGAAAATGATTATTTGACTTAAATTTCTGCTAAAGTGTCAGTTACTGGTTAGGTGTCAATAACGGGTTTCACCTTATATAATCTATATATTTTTTAACACCTTCCAACATAGTTGAAAAGTGTTTATGAATTCAGTTTGTCTGTCTGTCCGTGCTCTAACTCTCGTAAATATACTCGGACTGCCATGGAATTTTTATGTGTTATTGAGATTTACATTAGAATGTTCTGTATTGAAAGTGATGTGTGTAGAATTTCTAGTTCGTTTACAGGGACACGAAAAATTTACAGAGACAATATGGTCTATCCGGAAAAATCGTTTGCGGTGCATTTTACTGATGTTACGATATTTCAAACATAATGAGATTGATATGCATTACTGAGATGGGCTGCAACAGGCTTTCTCAGGAGTATAGAATAAGTAGCATTTATAATTCGTTTAGAGAGAGGCACAAAAAATTCCATTGCAGTATGATACATATGGTAAAAATCGCTTGTGGTTCATTTTAATGATGTTATAATACTTCAAACATATTAAAAATCCCACTACAACACGTGTTTTCTATAAATTATGGAGTGAATAGCATTTATCGTTCAGTTACAGAGACACACAAAAATCCGGTTACAGGACTAACTAACAATGGGACCGCCAAACATGATGCACACAGATTTTGATGATTTTAAAGTATGTTGTAGGGGTCATAGCCCTAACTATTCAGGTCAAAGGTTTCCTTCAAATGGGCTTTAGTTTTCAAGAAATTTCGGGTTAAAGTTCAGTATGCATTTCAAATACCCATTAGTTCGCAGTCTTGAACAAGAACTCCGTGGTGCTGAGCCAACGCTCGGGATTTCAGAGAGCGGGAGATCAGGTTTCTGTCCTCTCTAGTGACTTTTTAAACTTTTTTAATAAATTTTATATATTCGTCGCGGTATAAGTTTTATGCAGAATTATGAATTCTGCATCTTTGAACTTTTTGATATTTTCCTAATAAATTCCATTTACATTTTCGAATATTTCGTGAAAATTCATAGTTTTTTTTTTTTTTTTTTGAAGTTTTGAAATTAATATTTCTATTGACGAAATTCCAAACTAATTTATGTCTAGATTTTGTTTAATTTTTTTATTATTTACCCTTTATATTTTAATAACCGTTCTAAAATAATACTTTTTGTTAATTTTGTGAAATTTTAAATGAAAATTTATCATTTTTTATAATTTATACAAATATTTTTTTATCTCAAATCTTCTAAAGGTGTGTATGATTAGGTAATTCCAACAGCATATCTTGAAAGGAGTAATAAAATATTAAAGAGTGACGCTTACATCCAAATATATATATATTTTATGCTGTTTAAATACATTTAACTGTAAAGTTCAAACACAACATAATTTTTGATTTGCACAAATAAAAAATAATATATTACAATTAATTTTTTTTCTTATTATTCTAACAAGTCGATGCCATACAGAAATATTCAACTAGAAATGTAAAATCGTTTGTAAATTACAATGCATATAAAAAATATCTGAAAAAAAAAATCGTTTGCAATGACTTTTACGGTAATATCAGAATAAATAAAATTTTCTTTTTATTCATTTCATTTAGCTTCCTTTGCAGACAATTATAACGTTTGAAATAATTTATTTTTCAACTTTTAATGCATTTTTAAATATATTTATCACAATTTAAGTACTTAAAGAAGATATAATATGCTGATTTATACATTCTTCCAATATTGTTAAAACAATTTACTTAAAGAATATATTTAAAGGCAATTTTTAATACGGAATTTGATTAGAATATTTTTGCGATATGTATCACACAATTAGTTCCATATTTAATAAACTAAAAATGTCGATGTCGGTGATGATAAATATTTTAGTATTTCAGCAGTTAACATATTTCAATATATTTAGAACAAATCAAATATTAAATGGATATATTATTTTGTTATTTTTTTCTTAATCATTAAAATATTTTTAAATAGAAAAAACAAATAAAATAAATGCATTATTTCACAAATACGCTAAATATATAAGTAAATACACACACACACACACACACACACACACACACACACACACATATATATATATATGTGTGTGTGTGTGTGTGTGTGTGTGTTTTCACCTACCTATTCAAATGTATACACAAAAAATCACCTTTTGGCTTAAAATAAAACTATTTGGGGTCAAAAGTAAAATCAAAAACGCCAAAAACAAAAGATAAATCGCCAAATATTTTTTCAATAGCACGTACATGTATATATATCACTGGTGCCCGGCTGACCGAAAAGTACCAAAAAAAAAAACTTCAAAAATGATGCTGTACACTTGAAAAAACATCTTTTGGCTTAAAATCTTTCATCAAAACTGTTTTTCTTTTTTTTCTTTTCTTTCTCTTTCTTTCTTTTTTTTAAAGTAAAATTAGTAACAGTTTTTCTTTTATTTTTCGATATGTATAGCCATTTTAATTCTTTCTGCAAAAAAAAAAAAAAAAAAAAAAAAAAAAAAAATAACCTTTTGGCTTAAAATATAATTATTTGGGGTCAAAAGTAAAATCAAAATCGCCTAAAAGAAAAGATAAATCGCCAAATATTTTTTTCAATAGCAATCTTGCCCATTGAATAATTTTTTAAGCATTACGAATATTCCTAATCATGTTTAAATTAAATATTTTCATTTTACAATATTATCTCTCATAGAAACTGTTTTTCTTCTTTTTTTTTTCTTTCTTTCTCTTTCTTTTTTTCTTTTTTTTTCTTTTTGTAATAAAATTAGCAAAGTTTTTTTTTTTTTTTTTCGAGGTGTATAGCCTTTTAAATTCTTTCTGCAACAATAATGGTCGCCATAAAAATTAGCAATGGCAACCTTTTCGACCAAAATAACAGAACTTTCTATCATAATTCTATAACAAATGTACGTAGAACAATATGTTATATACTAAAACCTTCCCTGAAAAACTATCTATCGAACAGTGCAAGTTCCATCAAAATCCCTTCAGCGGAACTCGAGTTATAAAAGAACTGAACGAAATTTCCGTTTGTGTTTTATATATATAGTAGATATTAAAAGAAAAATTATAATAAAAATCACGGTGCAATGCGAAAAAGAAAGAAAGAAAGAAAACTTATGCGTCAAGCATAGAGTATGAAACACTTTCTGACACATTCAGAATAGTGCAACAAACTTTCACCGTTTAATAAGGTGAAATATGATGTTGAAGCAAATAATGTGGAAAATATATAACACATTTGAAAGCCCAATTTCAGCAATCAATAGTCAAAAAATTATTCAAATTATTTTGTAAAGCCCTGTATATGATGTACACTAAAAAAAATAGTTTCTGAAAATTTTGTAAAAATTACTCAATTTTAAATATGCCACATACTCAAAATAGCTCCGATCCAATGTTTTCAAAATTGAGAAATACTCATTTTTGGTTCCATGGATTTACTCATTTTTGATTCCATGGATGTGTTCAAATATGAACTGTTATGTACTTATTTTTGATCCCATGGATGTATTCAAATATAAACCGTTATGTACTTATTTTTGATCTCATGGATGTATTCAAATATGAACTGCGATGTACTCATTTTTGATCCCATAGATGTATTCAAATATGAACTGTGATGTACTTATTTTTTATCCTATGAATGTATTCAAATATGAACTCTGTGTGCTCTCTGTTAAATATTTAATACATTTCTCTGTTATTTTATGTAATCAGTCTGTAAATATTAAATTTATGTAAATATTAAATTATACACAGTATTTTAAAATAATTTAAAAGTGCTTGAAAACAATGCTCTAGGTCATAAAAATATGAAGGCATATATACAAGATGGCATCCAAGATGGCTGATTAGTAACACGTGGCAAACCTAAATTTAGGTAAAAACATGGGTTTTTAATAAAACACTTTCAAAACTAAAATAAGTTGAATGGGAAAAAATATTTTTCTTGTCAAGGGGTCACAGCCTTGAACGCCCCCCCCCCCCTTCCTCCCGTTTATTACAGATTACAGTAAAAATGTACTGACATTTATTTCCCGCTCAAACGCATTAACAAAAAACCTTTAATTGATAATTTATTTAGAGAAAATATCGAAGTTATTATCAAGATACCCAAATCAAATATTTTTATGACAAGAGCATTGTTTTCAAGCACTTTTAAACTATTTTAATATTTGCATTAATATTTACAGGATTTAATATTTAAATACATAAAATAAAATAAAAAAATGTGTTGACTATTTAACAGAGAGCACTTAGTTTCAAAGTTGTTGGAGGAATCACTCATCTCACTCAGGAATGTCACTCAGTGCATAGAGACCGGATTGACTGCCTATGAGAATACGAAGCGTGCATATCAACAACGCAATGTAACCTTATGGAAAGCTCATCGCCTTATAATGGAGACACAAGATATACTTCCTTCCAAGAAATAAACAATGTAACATTATTCCCTTATTATTGCTATATTATATTGCATTGTTTTCTTATTAATGAACATCTTTTATGTCGCCATGAGATAAAATAAATCATTACAAAGTACAACATTATCGTTTCGCTTGAGTTTGATAATTTATGATGTTTAAAAATTGAGAAAGAATAGGTTAATTCTTTATCCAAACATACTCAATTCGGTATGAGTACATTGATTTACTCATTTTTGAGTACTTCATTTTTTTCAGTGCAAAGATTTGTATGTGTACTACATAGAATGATAAAGTTTAGTTCAATTACAAAACGCATAACACAGTTGAAAATTACCCTTCAACGATTCCCGTCAATAAACAGAAATGTACTCGAATTATTTTGTGCAACCCTGTATATAATCTACAGAATTTATACACACCGAATAATACGCAAAACATTAGTTAAATTTTAAAACGCATGCCACAACTAAAAACGCACTTGCAACAAATATCGCTCATAGACAGTATTGCAACCGAATTCTTTTGTGTGTCCCTGTAAATGAATGATAAATGCTATGCACACTCTATTCTATAGTAAGAGTCTTGTAGTGCTCTTTAGTGCTGCACTGCACTGCAAAAAAAAAAAGAAACAGTATAACACTGGTACTCCAGCTGCCAGTATTATACCGTAAAATTAACAGTAATAAATAGTAAAATAAGCAGTAATAGACTGTTTCAAACGTATCGAAACTAATATACACACTGAAAAAAAAAATAATAATAAAATAAATTAAAAAATTGTTGATTTTACAGTATAATACTGGTATCTCAGCTGCCAGTATTATGCCGTAAAATTAACAGTAATAAACAGTAAAATAAGCAGTAATACACGGTTTCAAACGTATTGAAACTTATATATACACTGAAAAAAAAAAAATGTTGATTTTACAGTATAATACTGGTTACCCCAGCTGCCAGTATTATACCGTAAAATTAACAGTAATAAACAGTAAAATAAGCAGCAATACGCTACCGCGCATACCGTAAAATCAACTTTTTTTTTTTTTTTTTTTTTTTTTTTTTTTTTTTGTTTAGTGTATGTTGAAAATGTTAATAAAACGGAAAAGAAAGAGAGAAAGAATTTTTTTTTTCTTTTGTGACATCACCAAATGGTTTGTGATGTATATATGAAAGGGTTTTCGCTGCTAATATATTTGATGAGGGCAAAAGAAGCAGTCTAGCGTGAGATGCTTATCTCGATTCGAGAATAAAAAGACAGAATCTCGGTTCTTCGCATCGCAAGTTAATTGGATGAAGATAGTCGTCTGCAACTGACATTTTATGTGATCTCTTCTTACGCAATAAAATATGGCGCAAACTAAAAGAACGATTTACAAGAGTTATATAACGTATAGGAGCGGAAGGATTAGGGATTCGATCATGTGCTGTTAATGAGCCCTACTGCACAGTAAACATAAATAATTTTGACAAACTTTCACCTATGTAGAGAGTTTTGTGGCGTATGGTAAAATGTTCAGTCGTAAATTAAACCGAAGGTGGCTTAGAACATTTACAAAATTATATATATTGTTAATATATTTAACAAATACAATGTATAGTTAACATATGCATTACTAGCAATATTTTACATAAATAAAGTGGTATATGAACTTTGAATTTTTTAGAGTAGGATAAAATTTGCAATCGCAAATGAAATTTTAGAAATTAAGATTTAAAAAAAAAAAACTGCTATATAATTCAACAGTATTGTTAGAATTAATGAAGAAAATAATTTACAGAACTTATAACATACAACTTGTAATTTATACAACGTATATAAGCTGAATGTATTGTGAATGAAGCAAATGCTAAAATAATAGTTTGACAAAATTAAAAATAATTTCCCTTTATACGATTTCCATTTATATAACATTTCTATTCTTTTCTATTGCCATAAAAATATGAAGCATTTGTTAAAATAAATAAATAAAAATATAAACAAGAAAATACTGCTCATATATAATGCTATTCTATATAATAAAGAATTATCTACTATATATATAAAATGCTTATAACTCACGCTCTGCTAAACCTATTTTTATGAGACTTAAATTGTCAGTTATATATTTTTGTATGGGGTGGGTGGAATTTAGTGTATAACACATCGTTATAGGTTACTTAGTTATAAAGCTCTGGGAGAAAGTTCTATAAATACGCCAACCAGAATATGAATAAGAATTTCATTCCGAACGCTTATAACTTACGTTCTGTTAAACGAATTTTTATGGGTTTCAATTATCAGTTAGGTAATTGTTGGAGAACGGTTTTAGTGTCACATTTTTCTAGGCTGCTAAGTTATACAGCTCTGGGAGAAAGTTCTATAATTAAGCCAACCAGAATATGAATAGGAAATTCATTCCGAACGCTTATAACTTGTTCTGTTAAACGAATTTTTATGGGTTTCAATTATCAGTTAGGTAATTGTTGGAGAGAGGTTTTAGTGTCACATTTTTCTAGGCTGCTAAGTTATACAGCTATGGGAGAAAGTTCTATAATTAAGCAAACCAGAATATGAATAGGAATGTCATTCCGAACGCTGATAACTTCCGTTTTCTTAAACGAATTTTTATGGGACTTAAATTGTCAGTTATGTACTTTTCTTTATTATTTATTTATTTATTTTTATTTATTTTATTTTATTTTATTTTATTTTTTATTTATTTTTTATTTATTTTTTATTTATTTATTTATTTATTTATTTATTTATTTATTTTTATTTTTATTTTTATTTTTATTTTTTTTTATTTTATTTTATTTTATTTTATTTTATTTTATTTTATTTTATTTTATTTTATTTATTTATTTATTTATTTTTATTTTTATTTTATTTTTATTTTTTATTTTTTTTTGGGGGGGGGGGGTTAGTGTATAACACATCAGTCTAATTTGCTTAGTTACAGAGCTATGGGAGAAACTCCTATAAATAGGACAACCAGAATATGAATAGGAATTTCGTTCCGAACGCTTATAACTTACGTTCTGCTAAAAGGATTTCTGTCTTTTATTATACTACATCTCCAATTGTTGGAGAAAGGTTTTAGTTATAATACACTGTTTTACGTTGCTTAGTTGTAGAGCTATGGAAGAAAGTTCTATAATTATGTGGAGTATATTATGAAAGATTATTTTTTTTAAAAAGTTCTACTGAACGATTTTGATGGAAATTGCACTATTAGTTAGAGAAATGTAAAATTAGAATTCCGAATTGCAAAACTTGCATTCTACGAGAGTGGGGCCGCGGACAAAAGCTAGATTGTAATAAAAAGTCGCATGGCAATAAAACTTTTTCTTTATCATTTGTTTTCCTTTGTGACGCCATGAAACGTTTTCTGATTTATATGTGAAAAGTGTTTTTTCCCCCTATCGGCATATTTGATGAGTGCAAATAAGCAGTCTAGCGCAAGATATTTATCTCAACTTTACTGCGTAGAATAAAAAGACAACAGGCGATGCCAAAAGCTGAGATTTTTAATTGAATGTAGTTACTCTTCTACAAGTGACCATGTGAGCTCTACTTCCACAATAAAATACGGAACAAACTAAGGGAACAATTCACAGTAGTTATATAATTATACAGAGTATAGAAGCATAAGAATTAATGATTGCGCTGATAATGAGTACTCATGCGCGCTGTAAAAAAAGACAAATGTTTCTTAATCTAGGAAAATATAATGTAACCACGATCGAAAATATACAATAATAACCTCTTCCGAGTTACCCACGATTCTGAAAAGCATTCTTTATCTTTATAAATCTCGGAAACCAATATATTTTTGAGATTTAAAGAAGCATTTATGGAAAAAAAACTTATTTTGCTGCCACTAATTTTCGGAAACGTTTCCGAATTTTTATGGTGTATAAAGCAGTTTTCTGAAACCGGAACAGAGGTTATTCGCATGCTATCAATTCTCAAGTAAATATTTTCTAGTTTAATAAATATGTTTCATAGACAAATATGATAAATTATTTAACAGTGTGGCATGTTAATATCTCGATTGCACACATACCTGTAAGATTAAAGTAACTCTATGTGAATGGAAGGGGTCTTGTGAATTGTCCCCATTCTAGGAAGATAATACTATGGAGGAGTTGTGACAGGTTGACATGATCAATTAGTCACTTACTTGTCATCTAGACACTTACTTGTAGAAACAAGATAATCTCTTAAGAATGCAAATAGTCTTATAGATTGGCCTCTTTCTGAGAAGATAATCCTATTGAGTGAAGAATTTCATTGCCATCTTGAAGTAAGCCAGGCTGGAATGTATGTGTTGTATTGATGGCAATACTCGCTGAATGAGGGCATAAAAATTGTATCAGCAATTCCTTTGATACAAAGAACTGAGCCCCTATGAAGTGAAAATTCAGACTTGGTAAGTAAGGAGGTGTCAATCATAAGGGATTATAGGTTTTTTCTTTCCCTATATAAGAAAGACCAGTTTCCAGAGAAGGGACAGTCACCAAACAGATATCGACAGATGCTAAAGGAATGCTGACGAGATACGCGATACGGAGGTCGTGAATGCTGAAACTGTATTTATACATCATGGACATACTTATCATTTTTTTATTTGTTTTTGTTTTTTAATTTGTTAATTTACAATAAAGTTTTTTCGTTTAAAATGAGAATGGAGTGTATTGATTATTATACATTGGTACACGTTATCACAACAGATTAATCGATTTTTCACATTGATGTTAGACCCTCTATATATATTGATATATCTTTTTTTTACATTCGATATATCGATACTTCTTATAAATTAATATTTTACATGTGAAAATAAACTTTAAACATTTTTCACGTACATGTCTAAATAGATTTAACTAAATTATTACTAAATTATTAAAAAAAAAAAAAAAAAAAAAAAAAAAAAAAAGAGAATGACAAACTTATTATTTTTTTTTTCAATGTCTTAGTCGTTTGATATGGATAAAAATTTTAGGTGGTATCAAAAATTCCTTCAAGCAACCAGAAAAGTAAACCATCTTAATTTACATGATTTTTGACTAAAGGTCATTAGCCAAATCAGGATTTAGGGAAAACGAAGGCTCCTATATTATAGGAGCTCTAGGGATAACATACCTTCCTTACTCCGTCTATTCAGTCTCAAACAATGAGGAGATTGTTGTGTTTTACACGAATGTGTTAATGCAGTAGTTTAGTTTCTATGGTGAAAATTTTTTATTACTATCAAAAAGTAAGTTTTTAGAAGTTATATGTGTCCTAAAAGTGATATTTGGAGATATTTTAACACAATTAATGAAGATTAAAGACAAAATTAATGAAAATTAAAACTTTGATCTATTATCACAAAAAAAATATTCAGCCTTCAACATCAAGAGAATTAAACAATAAAATAGGTTTGGTAACTTCACGTGGCTGTGTCTCAAACTTATTCTGTAAATATGGATTCTGAGATACATTTGTATTTACCAATACCTGTAGCTAGAAATTACAAAGGAATCCTTTGGAAATCTGGGAAGGTCTAAAACATATACACTCCACATTTTATGCTTTAAAAAGATAATATTTTAGTGTTGTTTCTAATGTTGTCCCTGTTGAGAGTCCATTTTCTAAGGTCGAAAATATAATTACGGGAAAAAGAAATATTTGAGTTGCAGATAATATTAAAATTACTATTCTTAAGTGGATTTCTTTAAAAATACCTGAAATTATTTCCTAGACTTTATGAACGTTAATGTTAAAAATACATGCTAAAAATCTTAAAAGCCATTTTAAAATAAAACACTATTTAAAGTAAACAGAAATAAATCATTCCATGTTTTAAAACATTAAGTGACTATCAGTGACGATGAAAATATTCCGATCTATCGATATTTTTCTGATATCGATGTCTATAAAACGATATATGGACAAATCGATATATCGATGTTTTAAAAATATTTGTTATCACTAATTAATCATAATCCCGAATACAACAATCGCTATAACAATGATTTTTTCCATCAGGATAAATTTTGGCATAAGTTCCATTACGTTTTTTTTTTTAATTAAAAGCAATAAGCTACTCTGTCGGTTGAAAAGCATGGTTGGATGTAAAAAACACAATATCATTTTTACATACTACTACTCTGTGTAATAAGGAAAAATAACTAATAAAATATTACAAAGCAATGCCGAAAAAAGAGTATTTTTTTACTTTTGTGGCATCACCAAATGATTTGTGATTTATATTTGGAAAATATTTTTGCTCCTAATATATTTTATGAGTGCAAAAGAGGTAGTCTAGCGTAAGAAATTTATCACAACCACAGTCAACCAAAGAGACAGGCCGTGGCATTTCAGTCATCTCTGATGATTTTCAGTCTATTTTGATCCTATGGCAGTTTGACAATTGAAACCGGACTATCATGATCACGTGATAGCCAAGAGGGGGTGAAAGTATCAGAGCCTGTCTCTTTTGTTTGCTGCGTTTCAACCCTGCTATCTAAAAAAAAGATAAAACTTCGGTTCTTCCCATTGCAAATTAATTGAATGAAGATACTAGTTCGCAACTGACAATTTATAACAGCACTTCTTCCGCAATAACATATGAGCCAAACTAGGGAAATAATACCCAAGAGTTATATAACGTATGGGAGATAAAGCATTTGCTATTATGTTCATGCGCTGATAATCAGCACTCGTATGCATTAAAAATAAATTATTCTAGCAATTTCCCACGTAAAGACAGCGAGATATCTTGTGGTATTTGACAAGATTTTCAGTCGTAAATTAAATTAAAGTTAACTGGAAAGTTTTAGAAAACCCCATATAGTGCATCTATTGTGTTTTATAGTTTAAAATACAATGTAAAAATAAGAAAATTGTCTTTTTTGTAGATATTATTTACAAGTCAGAGTAGCTATGATTTTTATTTTAATTTTTTTTAATTTTACAAGATGTATTTCGCTACTCCACCTTCTTCCCCTGGAACGCTAATAAAACGCCATTTTTATTTTTCAATAATCCCGGTGGCTGCCCTTTTTCTATGATCAGAGTGAAATGACATGCAAAATACATCTTTTAAAAGAAAAAATTTAAAAAAAAATCATTATGACGTGATTATAAGAAAAATGTGATATTCCTCAAATGAGAAACTAAATTTTGGTTTATTGTATGGTTTATTATATTATGGTTAATTATGCAGCAGTATTCACAATTAATATGGAAAATGCTTCTCTGATAAAATAAACTGAATGATATATTTGACATAGATACAAATATAACAAGAAACTGTTATCTAACAAGGAACTGTTACTAAATTGACTCACTCCTCGATTTTAAAATTTTCTTTTTGCCTTTAAATGAGAAATTAAATAAAAAAGAAAAATCATGCGTCAAGCATTAGATTATGAAACACTTTCTAACACTTCCAGAATACTATAATTAATTAATAGAATACTATAATTAATCACCTTATTAATCACCGTTTAATCAGGTGAAAGAAGCTATCTTAAGCAAACAATTTAGAAAACGCATAACAACTGCAAACCTGCATTCAAAAATAACCATCCATAGGCAAAAATGTATCTTGTTGCCGTGTATATGAATTTATTTATTTTCTACTATACTAAGTACAGCCCAGCTCGAAAATGCATAACTCAATTAAAAAACTTTAAACAATTCACACTTATTTACAGTAATGCTTACGAATTTTTTTATGTAGCCCTGTATATGATCTGCAGAATTTATACACACCACGTAGTACGCAACAAATTATTTAAATTTAAAAACGCACACCAAAATTGAAATCGCACTTCCAATTCGAACATTTATCGCTCATAGACAGTATTGTAGCCGAATTATTTTGTATAACCCTGTAAATGAATGAAAAATGCTTTGCGCTCCCTATTTTTTAGAGCGGGAAAACACAGAAAGCATGTTTTAGTGCACCTCAGAAATGCATATCAATTACATTATGCTTGAAATAGTATAACATCATTAAAATACACCAAAAAAGTTAGAGCTCGGACAAATGGTAGACAGACAGATAAACCGAATTCATAAACACTTTTCAACTATGTTGGAGAGTGTGAGAAAAAAAAACACAAAAAACCCAAATGCTAAAGCTAAAAGCAATCAACTATAATTATACATGTTTCAGATCTAGAGGAAAAGTATTAACATGCGTCTCAAATGTTGGCAACTAAATGAAAACTTCTGAAAATTTTATACATGCAGCAATGTAAAGCAGTTTATAAATGTGTAAAAAGAAACACCCTTAAGAAAGAACATTTTCAATTCACATATGAACTTCTTGAAAATGTGCTCATTTTAAGCTAAAAAAAATAAGTTCGCAAAAATCATAATCATTTGTTACTACTGATTTTAACATCCTTTAATTTCATGCAAAAAAAATAACATCATACCAACGGTATTTTCACTATTAATATGAGAAATAATGCTTATTTCATTAATTAAAATATGTAGATATATTTGAAATAGGTACAAAACTAACTAAAACCTGGTATAAAAAAACATCCCTAAAGTAATATAATCGACTCATGTAATATCACACTCTTGGATTTTACAGATTTTACTTTTCCTTTTAAATGATAAATTAAAAAAAAATTCCTAATGATAATCTTTAGCCTAAGGCTTTGTTTTCATAATTAAAAATGCTAAAGATAAACTAGCTGAAATCTTGTTAAAATTTCTTATAACAAAAATATATTTCGTTGTTCAGAAGCGAACATCCAATCGTATTTAAAAAATTAAAATTGCAAGCTCTTAATATTAAAAGAAATGTTTGCTAATCAGACGGAATAAAAGTTATTCTAAATCAAGTTTACCATCGTTAAACTATGAACAAAAAAATGCGGGAAGTTAGAGAATTTCAGATTTATAAATTATTCATAGATTATTTTCCTGGAGAGGCTCTTCTATATTATGATTAAAAGAAGCGTTTTCCTTACTTTTTTGGTTAATTGCGTGAATAAATACATATTTTATGACAGATTCATATGGAAGCACTCATGCTTAAGCCTTTCAGTAAGCTTTAAGTAACATGAAGAAAAGAGCAAGTCGTATGAATTAAATAATAATTAAAGAACAAAAAAAATAATGCATAAGGTATGGATTATGAAACATTTTCAAATACTAACAGAATATTATTAAGAAATTTAATTTTTTCATTAAAGGAAATGAGATATCTACACTGCAAAAAAAAAATTGTTGATATTACAGTATAATACTGACCCCCAGCTGCCACTATTATACCGTAAAATTAACAGTAATAAGCAGTAAAATAAGCAGTAATACATTGCCGCGCATGCGCGGCAATATATTATAATTTCAATATAATGTATTATAATGTAATAGTAATGTTATAATTAAACAATTTAAAAACACATAACTCAGTAAAAGTACATTTTTAGCAATTTTAAGTAATGTTATTTCTGTTCATGAAAGTTCGGAAATGAAGCTTAAGTGCTGAGAGAGTTTCAAACAGAACCCTTTACGCAACTTACAATCACTAGAATTGGAGATATGTTTGAGGCAGATGGAAATGTTCAAAATATTGGGAATCCTGGATTTAGCATCGCTTGGTCATGTTATACGAATAATATTAAACAAACATATTAAAATACCTTTCGGCTGATTATACTCATAGTAGTCAGTCAAGAATCATATATTTTTGCAACAAACAGGATTTTTTAGCAACCTAGTTATTCTTTAAGTGCAGTACGCAGGAGGTAAAAAAATAGAATGAAATTTGACTGAAATTTTAGAACCCCTTATAATATCGAGGATTTCTTAGCAAAAAGAAGAAAAAAACACCGAAATATATTTAACATTGCTAATATTATACTTATAGTAGTCAATAGTAGTCAACTCATAGTAGAATGACTTTAAACAAACAGATTAAGACCTCAATATCTTTTGGCTGGTAATTCGCACAGCAGCCATTGAAGAATCATATAATTTTCAGCAAACATGATTTTTGAGAAATCCAATTATTCCTTAATTGCTGTATGTGGGTGATAAAACAATGATATAAATTTGCAAGAATTTAAGAGCACCTTAAAATATCTGGAAGTTCTAATAATAATAATAATAATAATAATAATAATAATAATATGCCGATATATATTTAACATTGCTAGGTCATATGATATAAAAATGGTTTTAAACAAACGGATTGAGACCTCAATGTCTTTTGGCTGGTAATTTGCATATAGCAGCCATTGAAGAATGATATGTTTTTGCAGCAAACATGATTTTTTAGCAACCGAATTATTCCTTAATTGTAGCATGCAGATGGTAAAAAAAAAATGACAAAAAATGAGAACAATTTTAGAGCTCATTTATAATGTATGCGATTTCTAAAAACACAAACAAACACAGATATATATTTAACATTACTAAGTCATATGGTAAGAATGACTTTAAACAAGCAGACAAAACCTCTATCTTTCGCTGATAATTCGCATAGTAGCCCTGAAGAATCATATATTTTTTTCCGAAAACATGATTTTTAGCTACCCAATTATTCTTTAAATGCGGTATGCAGACGGTAAAAAAAAAAAAAAAAAAAAAAATTCGCAGTAATACCACAGCTCCTTATGTTAACTTCCGATTGCTAAAAACAAAAAGAAGAAACGTGACTTTATCAAAAAACCTATGGCTGACAGATTGTTTTCATGCATTCTTCAAAATAATAAAAAGTATCAGACAATCCAATTTATAATAAATAAAAAATTGATGATTAAAAATCTTCTTTCTTTCGCAATATTTAAATGAGAGCACGTAAAGAGGAAAAATATTTAAAGAAATGGCTATATCAGTATTTCTATTTTTGAGAAAATAAAATTTTTATTTTCGATATACCGATAGATCGTTTCCATCTCAAGTCATATTATGCAAATAATATTAAAAAAACAGTTTAAAATGACAATTTTTCTTTTGATAGTAAGACAAGCATCTATTAAAAATGAAACATTTTTACCTCATCAATATCTTTGAGAGGGGAATATTAAGGAGGCACTGGACCTTTAAACTTCCAAAATATCAATTTTAAGATTTTATGTTATTCTGAATATTTAAATATTTTTGAAGAATATGCAAAAAACCACATTAAAAAACGTATATTATTTCTCGAGTTATAATCATTTATACATGACTTTACATGGATACTTTAAGTAGATATTGAAACTTTCAGATGCGTTTTCTCAGACTGATAAATTTTGAGTTTACATGCACTGTTACTTTCAAACTATACAAGATACTTTTTTTCAAATTTAACCACCTATGCATATTTTATAGTCTTCATGATAAAATAATAATAATAATAATAATAATAATAAATAACTCTTTGCACATGAAAATAAAGAAAAATTGTCTTGCAATTTTTTTTTTTTTTTTTTTTGTGTGTGTGTGTGTGTGTTAGAATTTAATTTAAACAATATTTGTGTGTATATTTTGGTTTTATGTTAGAGATGAGTATGTTTTGATTCGATTTTGGTCTAAAATTGTTTTTATATGAATAATTTCTTATTTTATCATGTGCGCACCACTGAATGATTTTCATTTACCTATTAGTAATATGAATTTTTTTAATTAAAATTAAAATATTATTTTTGAAGATACAACATTTATATTTATGAATAATATGCTTACAAATAAATACTTTAGGCAGGAAGTAAAAAAAAAAAAAAAAAATCTCAAATGCATAGTATGTGAATTTTGACAGTTTGAAAATGATGATGTTTCTGATCGTTTCGACGCACATACTCAAAGGTACTGTACCCTTCATGTTTTCGATGTACCGAGATTATATCTTCCATCACAATTCCTATTATACAAATTATATTAAACAGAGTATTTTTTCAGCGGCCGCGCTCTAAATATTTTCACGAGTAGATGCGTATCGTATTTTTTACTCACAGTAGTTACACTATTCAAATGCAAACTATTCTATAATGATAGTACAAAACACATTAGACAAACATGTGCTCAGTAAAAATTAAATTTAAATTTCGGCTCATATATAAGACTAAGACGTGCAGAAAATATCACCTTTGTTGTGAAATTTACCACAACGCGCACGATAGAAGGTTAAATACTAATTTTTCGTTTGATAATAGGCAATTGGAAAGCGAAATATTATGCATATAGTAATTTTTACTCACAGTAGTTGCACTATTCAAATGTAAACTATTCTATAATTACAGTAAGACAAGTTAGACGAACATGTGAGCAGTAAAAATTAAGTTTAAATTTCGGCTCATATGTAAGACTAAGACGTGCAGGAAATATGACGTTTGTCGTAAAATTTACGACAACGCGCACGATGGAAGGTTAAATCCTAATTTTTCGTTTTATAATAGGCTATTAGAAAGCGAAATATTATGCATCTCGTAATTTTTACTCACAGTAGTTACACTATTCAAATGCAAACTATTTTATAATGGTAGTAAGAGACAAGCTAGACGAACATGTGAGCAGTAAAAGTTAAATTGAAATTTCAGCTCATATGCAAGACGTGCAGGAAATATCATGTTTGTCGTAAGACAGCACGAAATTTGGAAGTTTAAATGCTAATTTTTCGTTTGATAATAGGTTATTAGAAAATGAAATATATTTACAGTAGTATATCATTATTTTTTAAGGGAAATATGAATATTTTTGAGAGTTTGATGTACATGTAACATCGCTAATAATATTATGCAATCGATATTAAACAAATAGATTAAAATCTAAGTGTCTTTTGGCTTCTAATTCTCACAATAACCAGCAAAAGACAAACATTTGTTCAAGAAAACAGATTTTTTTTTTTTTTTTACTGAATTACTTTTTAATTACAACAAGCAGACAATAATAATAATAATAATAATAATAATAATAATAATAATAATAATAATAATAATCACAACAATAGCTCCTTATATTAACCTCCGATTGTTAAAAGTCAAAAGAAAAAACGTGACTTTATCACAAAAAGTTACATCTCAGAGTTAAGGCAGAACGAACGTTGGAAGGTTAAATGCTAATTTTTCGTTTGACAATAGGTTATTAGAAAATGAAATATATTTACAGTAGTATATCATTATTTTTTAAGGGAAATATGAATATTTTTGAGAGTTTGATGTACATGTAACATCGCTAATAATATTATGCAATCGATATTAAACAAATAGATTAAAATCTAAATCTCTTTTGGCTTTTAATTCTCACAATAACCATCAAAAGACAAACATTTGTTCAGAAAACAGGATTTTTTTTTCTTTATTTTTTTTAATTACCGAATTGCTTTTTAATTACAACAAGCAGACAATCCTCTTTAATAAAAAGGTATGTGTTGCTGACGACTGGGATCGTTGCCACAGATTAATCTCAGAAAATGAAACATTTGAAGTTACTGAAAAAATTAATTGCTCGAAAAGTATTTGTCAGAAAATTGTTAGACAAACTGCGTTAGAAAGGTAAAAAATTGTATTTTTCTTGATATAAATTTCAAATCCACTGATTATGCCATTTTTCAAATATTGAATTTCAAAAATGACCAAATTTCACAATGCATTACCATAGCGAAAACTTCACGCGTAAAAAAATAATAATAACAGCAGTATGTCAGCACGAGTCACAAATTATAGTAACCGTATTATTCTGTTAAAATATAAAAGTGAATTATGATGTCACGAGTGCATGATTTTTATTTAATTCTCGACAAATACTAGATACGCCATTTCTATTTAGTTGTGAATAATATAGGTTTATTTCCGTTATTAAAATATGTAGCTATAAAACATATAAATCAATGGAAAACGGTAGGTAATAAATTGTAAACGTAATAATAAACCGTATTAAAAAAACATAACTTAGTGAAATAAGTATCCGTTTTTATGTTATTATAGGATATCTAGGTAAAGGTACAGATTACTTTAAAATACAAGGTTAAATTCACCGATATATTTCGTTTGATTCAAGGTTCTTTTGGAGAAACCGACCAGCGCAGCGGGCGTAGTCTGCTAGTAATAATAGTAATAATAATAATCACAACAATAGCTCCTCCTTCGATTAACCTCCGATTGCTAAAAGTCAAAAGAAGAAACGTGACTTTATCAAAAAAGAGTCTGAGAGTTAAGGCAGAACAAACGTTGGAAAAGGTTAAATGCTAATTTTTCGTTTGATAATAGGTTATTAGAAAATGAAATATTTTTACAGTAATATATCATTATTTTTTAAAGGAAAATATGAATATTTTTGAGAGTTTGATATACATGTACCATCGCTAATAATATTATGCAATCGCTATTAAACAAATACATTAAAATCTAAATCTCTTTTGGCTTTTAATTCTCACAGTAATCATCAAAAGTTAAGGCAGAACAAACGTTGGAAAAGGTTAAATGCTAATTTTTCGTTTGATAATAGGTTATTAGAAAATGAAATATTTTTACAGTAATATATCATTATTTTTTAAAGGAAAATATGAATATTTTTGAGAGTTTGATATACATGTACCATCGCTAATAATATTATGCAATCGCTATTAAACAAATACATTGAAATCTAAATCTCTTTTGGCTTTTAATTCTCACAGTAATCATCAAAAGACAAACAGTTGTTCAGAAAACAGGATTTTTTAAACCGAATTGCTTTTTAATTACAACAAGCAGACAATAGTGATAATAATAAAAATCACAACAATGGCTCCTTATATTAACCTCCGATTGCTAAAAGTCAAAAGAAGAAACGTGACTTTATTAAAAAAGTTATGTCTGACAGATTATTTCTATGCAGTTTTTAAAAGCAATAAAAAAAATTAAGATAATTTAATTTTAATAATTAAAAAAGGGATGATAAAAAAATTGCTTTCGCGTTATTTAAATTAGAACACAAAGAGGAAGAATATTGAAAGAAGAAATATCCAACAGCTGCAAAATTTTATTTCTAACTTATTAATCTTTTGCTATTGGTTCAAGAGTGCTATTGAAACGCTACATTAAAGAGGATGTATTTCTATTTAGGATAAAGTGTGTTACTTGAATAATAGGAAAAATATGCTTGTGGATGAAAAAATAGAAGTGATAATTTATTTAAGATGGCATTTTCTATTGAGACTCGGCTTTTACGCTGATTAAAATGTGTTCCCGTTTCATAGATTCCAAATTAGGGATTAAAGTTCACTATGCCAAATTTAAGCCCTTTATCTCGCAATGACAATTTTATATATATATATATATATATATATATATATATATATAATAATTGGAAATACCATTTCCCTTAGTCCTTGAATAAATGCTAAAGAAAACATATTAAAATTTCCCGTAAATTATCACAACTCATAATGATACAAATTGAGTTTATTTTTTGCTATTTTCGGCATTAAACTTTATTTTGCAGTGCATTAATAATTGTAGTAAAAATAGTCCTAGTAATTTTAAAATTAAAATTAATTAATTTTGTAAATATTTTAAATAATTATCGTGGTATCCGCCAAATTAATATAAACTGGTATATTAATACATAGGAAAAACAATTATGAATTTCAAAAGCTGCGATGATTCTGGAATATTTTACACAAATTAACATTGTAATTGATTTTGTAAATATTTTTAACTATTAGTAGAAAAGCTATTCTAAGGTAAACGAGCAACAGTTTTGAATTTTAGAAGCCTACGATTAATTTTAAAGTTTCTAACATAACGTAATTAATTCTCGTAAATATTTTAAATAATTATCGTAGAAGCGTGAAATCTGCTATACTAATATGTCTGGCCAATAATTATAAATTATGCATATTACGACTAATTTAAATGATTTTTGCATAAATTAATTAAATGTAAATATTTTAAATAATAGCTTTATTAAATAAACAAATTTGACTCCGCCTTTATCCGAGTATAAAGAAATAAAGCTTGCTTGTTTTCAAATTGAACGAAAAATGAACTCAAAGTATTTTTCGTCAGAACCTACGACGTTCGCGTACATATAAAGCAACAGACAAACACCAAAATAGAAGAAATCTAATCCTTTTGAAGCAATCCAGTCATAAATCTAATTTTTTATTTCTGTTTAAGAAACGAGCTACTTTCCAGAGAGGACTCTTTGCAGGAAGCAAAACAAATGTTTAATCTAAAGGAGCATTATCTGGTGAAAAAAAAATGAGTGAACCAACACATCCCAGCAAAGCGATTATTGAGTTTCCTTGACTGCTGTTTGAATATGTGGGTAAGCATCTGATAGGGCTAAAAATGCGTAGTCTGATATGAACTGTTGCAACCGCGTCAAACAATCGATAATGAATATTAGAAACAACAGTTAATCATTTTGAAACAAAGCATTAAAGTGGAAACGTTCGTAATATGCAGAAACAACGACTAGGTTGTTTTTCAGTATGACAACGCTTGACCACATGCTGCAAAATCAGTTAAGGAAACTGTATAAGCGCTTTGGTGAGATGTGTTTCCTCAGCCCTTCTATTCACCAGTTGCTGCTCCTTCAGGTTACCACTTATTTCACTCCATTCCGAACAC
Organism: Maratus michaelseni; assembly: GCA_963931845.1. NCBI lineage: Eukaryota > Metazoa > Arthropoda > Arachnida > Araneae > Salticidae > Maratus > Maratus michaelseni. The sequence continues at coordinate 253,207,045 of OZ007594.1, forward strand.
TATTTCTGTAGAGCGGTTCACGTCTTATACAGAAATTAAAAAAAAAAAAAAAAAAAAAAAAAATCAATTGGTTTTATGATTGGATTGTTTCAAAACGAACAGACTTCTATCATACTGAATTCGTTTTTTGCCGAACATATGGACGATTGTTGTAACTTTTGATGGAAAATGTTTTGAATAAATCTTTCTTTAATTTTTCACAACAAACAAATGTTTTTTCATCACTCAAAAAAATAAAAAAAAATAAATAATGATATTTATATGATAGATCTTTATACTAAAGTGAATAATTATGGATTTCAAACGCTGAAGATTAAACTTGGCTTTTCGTATCTGTCTATTTGACTGCATATATACTCAACAAAAGGCAAAACAACATTTACAGGCTACGGCAGTGGCACATTTGAATGTTAAGTTTTTTAGTAGTATATGTAGCTTCAAAAGATAAATAATTCAAACTTTAGGATTTTTTCGATAAGGTTAGCAATGTTTGTTTAATTTTTTAAGGAACTGTACACGTGTGTCTCTCAGTACTCATTATTATAACACAGAGGTAAGATTTAATGTTGCATTTAAAAAAAAATTAGATTTATTGTATATGCATACTATGGTGTAGGAGAGGACCATTGCCCTCCTTGAACATTGAAGTTCAAATAACTCACAAAAAACTATCTAATAATAAGAAACTGAATTTTCTTTATCTCTGATGATGCTGAAAAATTTATAAAATTTATTTTCACCAAGCCCAAGCGAATTCAAATAATTAAACACTGAGAGAAAATGGAACTTAGAATTTTTAATCAAGGTGTGCTTCCCCCCCCCCCTCCACACACACACAATTTTTTTTTTGTCGTTGTTTACGTTCATCAAAATTATTTTAAAAGGTGTGTACAGGGAGACAGAACCTTTCTGACCAAAAAGAAAAAGAAACTGTTTCAAGTCTCCATTTGGAATAAATCCTGTAGAAGCCTATTTTTAGATTTTATTTATATATATAATTTACATTCCTATGTTGATTTTTATGTTTATACGTTTAAACATTGCCTTAAAATAGCGGGGAGAGGGGAAAGGGTACTCTGACAAAGAAAAAATTATCATTTTCGGTGATTTCCTGCTCTCATTTCCAATTTGGAAAAACGCTGATGGAAAGTTATATTTCATTATTAAACGTTTATTAATTGTTAAAATTCTGCATTGCTTTTTATGTCAATATGTTTAAAATTTTTCTTACACAGTGGGTTCTGATAAAATATTCTTGATTTAGCTTATTTCATTTTTATAATCTTTATTTAAAAAAAAACGAGCTTTACGCTGTGAATCGCACACACATTTGTTCCAAAATTTTGACCCTCTCTGCATTTTGTTCTGTCATCGTTCACCAAAGCATGGTTAAAATATCAGTTTTCAGAATATTAAAAAAACCAGACTTGAATATTAGTTTTGGGGAAAAAAAAATTTTTTTTTGAAAACACATATGTTCCTATAATAGGGCAGTTGACATGTCTCGAAAGTTACACATTTTAACCGATATAGGGTGAAACCCCCAGTTATTGACACCTAACCAGTAACTCACACTTCAGCAAAAATCTAACTCAAATAAGCATTTTCTTGTAACATTCTGCAAAGTAATGTCATCTAGTGGTAACTTATTTGTCTTAACTTATTTTTCAGCTATTGGTTTTTCAAAAAAGGGATAGTGTCAGTTACTGGAGATATTGACCATATTTATGAAAAAAAAATAATTTTTAGTAGTAAAAAATATAATTTTTTCAAAATTTTGTCAACAATAATTTTTTAATGTATCTTTACTATACATTCAAAAACAAAGATATGTATAAAATAGATTTAAAACTTTGTAGTAGTGATTTAAAGAAAAAAAAAATCCTTAAAATGTCAGTTGCTGAGGGTTTCTCTCTATATATATTCACCCTTTATATTCCGCAGTAAATACCCTGCCGCGCATGTGCGGTAGCGTATTACTGCTTATTTTACTGTTTATTGCTGTTAATTTTACGGTATAACATTGGCAGGTGGAATTCCAGTATTATACTGTAAAATCAACACTTTTTTCTGCAGTGTGGGACAGTTTTACTTTCTTTCTTTTTTAGTACTGAAAATAACAGGATATCCGTGCTAATGTTCCGGAAAAAATTGAAACCTTAACATGAAAAACAAAATCTGCGAAACTTCTGTAAAGTAAAAAACTAAAGCAAAGCTGTAACTATTAAACCCAAACTGTAAAGTAGCATCATCTTTTAGATCATCTAAATAATGAAACGCAGGGAGTTAAATTTTCAAAAAAAAAATTATCTTGTGTTATACGAAAGCAAACATAAAAGAGATTTCTTACTTAAATAAGCTGCACAGTAACTTTACTAGATTTTTTAAAAATGAATCTTTAGTAAAAAAGATGGAAGTGATAATTTATTCAAGATTATAAATTTAAAAAAAGTTTCGGCTTTTACAAATATTAAGAGACAACATTTTCTGCTCGATTCTTCATGTTGAAGAATATTATTTGATATTTTATTATTAGGTAAATAAAATTAAAAAAAAAAATTACTTATATGTGAATTATGTCTATTGTCTGATTTTTTAAAGCTATCATTCTCCTCATCACCGTAAGAAATTTTTTTAAGAATAGTAATTAAAATGAAAAAGGTAACTTTAAATAATTTATTTATATCTACATAGATTACCTGAAAAATGATTAATCCATTATTTTTTTAACCTTACTTTTATTCTTAAAGATATGTCGTTGAATCCATGCCTATGATGGTTTGTCAGAAGAAACTCATTCTAAAACCTCTTTCAATGTGTACAGAATGAAAACTTAATAATATTTTGTCATTTTGCCACAATATTCATTTTTAACTTCATAAACAATGTTTTTTTTTTTCTCACATATGCACAGAAAAAATAAAACCCAATTTGGGTCGAAAGTTTCTTAGGTATGTGCCCAAATTGGGCCATGCCTGTTTTGGTTACCACTTTGTATCCATTTTGGGCACTGTTAAATGCCAATTTTCAAAAAAAAAAAAAAAAAAAAAAAAAAAAATCTGTGTGGTACCAATTTTATGAGTCTTTTTTTTTTCTCTCTCAAAATTCTCCAGTATTACCGAAAAGTAAAATTCGCCTTATTTGATGATAGAAACTCTGCTACTAAATAAGGCAAATAATACATACGTACACTGTAAAAAATGATCAATGTTTCTTATTTTATGAAAATATACTATAACTACGAACGAAAATATAATATAATCTTCTCAGTTATCCGAACTTCTGAAAAGCGTGTTCCATTGTCTTTTGAATCCCCAGAAACCAATACATTTTCAAACTTTAAAGAATTATTTTATAAAAACAAAATTTCTCTAGCTGCCCGTATTTTTCAGAAACGTTTCCGAATAGTTTATTATAGTGTATTAAACAGTTTCCTCAGCCTGGAATACCTATTTATCGAATGTCATCCATTCTCAAGTAAACGTTTTCCACCGCATAAGTTAATTTATACATGAAAGACTAAAGAAATAATCTTAATTTTAATGTTAATGTTAACGCTGTTAATTTTGCATATTAGTCTGTTAAACATATTTGATGAACATGAAAATGTTTACTTGAGAAAAAACTATATTCCGGACTTAGAAAACTGATTAATACACTTTAAAAACTACTCGTAAAGGTTTCCGAAAATTACGGGCAGCTAGAAAAATTTTGTTTTTCTAAATGATTCTTTAAATCTCGAAATGCCATTGATGTCTGAGGTTTCTAAAGATAAAGAAACACTGTTCAAAATCATGGTTAACAAGGATGAGTTTATATTATAAATTTATTCGTCATTATATTATATTTTCGTAGATTCAGAAACATTCGTCATTTTTTACAGTGTAAATATTGATTACAAGCGGCTCGAAGGTAAAAATGTTTGACACTCCTGTCCTATACACTGTTCCATAACATATTGGGTATTTTATATGCCTTAAAAAGGCAAAGAATTTACTTCAGTATATTAAATGATTCAGATACTAGTGCAAAACGCAATGCATTAAAAGAACCATTAAAAACACTAGAAGAATGTAGAATAGATAACACATTTTCAGAAACTAAATCAGACAACGGTATGTGTTACAACTAAAACATCAGAAGCAAGATTATTCCAAATTCCCACAGTTTTACTTCTGCTCTGTACTTGCTTTTGCATGTCGAAAAAAGATTATTTTGAAACGTGTTGTCATTTTCGCATTATTATGTTGCGTCTAAGGAGTTAATTTTTGTATCTATCTGGAACTCTTAATTACATTTTTCGTTATTAAACAACTCTAAAATTTTGAAATTTTAGCTATGCTTCTATTTTTTTTTCATATTTCAAATTATAATCTCAAAACTGTGGCACTGTCGCGACGGTGTCACGGTTAGGATTTGCCGTTAGGATTTTTCTTCCATGAAAGATTGTCGCTTAGTCTAGCTTATTCAATCATCTTTATTGTTTTGCATACTGTATTTAATAATACATTAAAACTCTCTCTTTATGGAATTTATTATTAATTAATTTTGGCTAGTTTACAGATGTTTGATAATACAGTTTAGATTTGATTTATACAACCATAAGCAAACACATTTATCCTCCATTCTGGATTCATACAAGGTGACCGAAAACCTCCGTACCAAGATTAACCGTCAATTTCTCAGCATTGAAAATTATGTAATATGTTCATGGAATAAGGGCATTTTGTTTCATGTGTTTTTCATATTATTTAATAAGTTTGAAAAAAAAAATGGTGTCTCATGCCACCGATAAGCAGGATTTAATTATCGAAGACTACATTCGAGCAACCAAAAGTCCAGAGCGAATAATAGGAGTTCTCTAAGTGAAGTTTGGAGCAGAGGTGGAGATTTACACAAATATATTTACAATTTGCGAGTCGATTTTCTGACGAGGTGATTGAATTTTTAGAGAGTCTTTTAAAAATTGTAGGTTATAAAAAATATTTCAAAAACTTTTATATATTTTTATTCGTTAGCCATATTTCGTGTTTTTTCCACTTGCTGCGATCGAAGCACTTCATTAAGTTTTATCCTACACGAAACTTTCTTATGCTGCATATATTTCGTAATTTTATACAAATGTTAATTCGAAAATATTCGTTTGTATACTACAGCTATATGCTATAACTGTACCTTATAGCTAAGTGTTTTAATACTTTAGATGCAGAGGTAACAATTTACATTAAATAAGAAATGAATCATAGCAACCTTTTTTAAAAAATTAATTCTTCCTCTTGAATATTAAATATGTGAATTTTCACATTACTTTTTCGCTTTTTTAGCAATGCGAAAATTCACGTATTTAATATTTAATAATTTCAAACGTAATTTCACTGCTGAAAATTAATTGAAAAATTTATTAAAATTATATGAATTATTTCTCTTTCAAACAAAACTTTATGACTGATGTCACGATTGAAAGAGTCTAGAAAAGGACGCCTTTTCACACAATCATTCTAGATTTAGTTTTAATAAATGAAAATGTAAGTTTCCATTTTAAAATAATGCCACACGGAATAGTATTTCACTAAATGCTAAGCCATTTAGTTGAAATTTTTGCATTGTTTTCCGTAATGTCAGGAAAATCGCACATTTTTCTGTTACACGTGCTAAAGGAAACATGCATATTCATTTATAAAGTTGAGGGATTTTACATCATTTTCTCTTATTGTCTTTTTAACGATCTACGACGTCAATGCACATAGAGCATCATTATTGGAATCGTCATATTTTTGTATTTTTCTTTATTTTACCTCATAATTAACACGGACAAAGCCGGGTGGTTCTGCTATTCATTCTTTTAAAAAAAAATCATTAAAAATTAAAATACTACTATAAATTGTGAATAAAAAAATATTTTATAGCGCATATGAGGCCTTTATATTTCATGGTGTTAGTCAAATTAATATTTAATCGAAAGCCGATTTCAAAAATACTGAATTTTATAACTTAAATTAGGAGCCTCATATGACGTCTAAGAGAGCAAGAGGATTAAAAGAGTATTACATTACATTTATTGCTGCTATAATTATTCACATATGATATTTAATTTTACTCATACAAAGATCTATCATACATTAATAAAAATACATTAAAAATGTATTTAAACTGCAAAAGAATATTTAAAAGCAGCAAACAGACTTTTTTTAGGGCATTAAAAAATTCATAAAAAGAAAGTTGTAAATTGTTATCTAATATAATTTGTCGGAACAAAAAAGAACAAGTATTAACGAGGGGGAAAACCTTAGTAAAAAATTATGTTATTCTGAGAGGTAATTATTTGAGAATATAAAAACAATGATATTTTTATCACCATGTTCAAAGGAAATTTAAAAAAGCCATTACATTACATAAAATGCAGTCACAATTGTCCACATATGAAATCTAATTAGACTCATCCAAAGATATGTCTTAATTAAAATATAAAATGAACATTATAGTAAATACCCATTAATTACATCACGGCATTAAAATGGCATAGCGCAATTAAAATGGAAAGTTAAATTGTGTACCTTCTAATAAAAAGTAAATATATCCTTATTATTTCAATTTCTCCTGATTTCGAATATCACGGACAATTAAGCTGAAGAAAATTTGAAATAAAAAACAAACTTTTTTTTAATCTTCATGATAAATAAAATATTTAATCTCGAAACTGAAAAACTTGCACGACAGTTAAATTGCTTCTATTATAAAAAGAAATCCATATTTTACTATTAATTAATCGTGAAAAGAAAACAATCAGGTTGCCTTTCGGTATTTGAAAAATATGATTAAATTTGTTATTTAAAAAAATAAACAAAGATATTCAAAACATTAATAGATAGAAAGAAATTATTTATGTATATAAAAGGAAAATTTCTAAATATGAATTTATCATCGTAATGAAGATAACTTTATTAATTAACAGGATTATTTATGTAACATTTATTTTTTAGAGTATTTTTTTGTTTGAAATTCATTTTTATCTTCATTTACACGTCTCCAGAAGGGAATGGTGAAATTAAAAAGAACTTGTGTACATATATCATTTTTATACACACACACGAGAATACCAATGTACATGTACAATCTATTATTGATATTTGAGATAACCAGAAAATTATAAAATCTCAATTGCATTTTTCTATTTTAGAAGTTTTGGAGTCGAATTTTTATCTATATAATAATTTTTTTCCATATGTAATCTTGAAACAGCATCATCATTATATTTTACTGAGTATTTTACTGAGAATATTTGTCTGTTTAAGGAAAAAAAAGTAGAAAGAGTGAGTATTGTTTTACAATCGTTATAAAAGCAATTTATAATAGTCAAGCTCGTTTTATGTTGCAGTAAGCAGGCAAACACATGTTTTAACTTGTGAATTTCCTAAAATTAGCGTCAAGCTTAAGTGATAAAGTCCGTCTGAAAAATTTAAACATACACTAAAATACGATAATAAAATTAAAAAAAAAATGGTTCACAGGGAATAATCTTGAATACTAGCTATAATGTACTTAACGAAAAATAACAATTTCGGCCCGGATGGCTGCATGTAATGAGTGTTCAGGCTAATCCACAAATTGGAAGATTCATGAAAATATATATTATGTGGTCATAACGCAAAATAAAAATAATGTCGGTATGTAATGTGTGAAAGGACACAATACAAAGACGCTTCGGGGTATACAAACACATTGGTTTTAAAAAAATGGATTGCAAAAAGCGTCTAAAATCGCCTAAAAATCCGGGCAAAATGAATTGGGCTCGACATGCCGTCATGGGACAAGTAGATTACTGCATTATTCAGACATGAATAAAGGTGAATTTTGGATGGCATGGAAGGCTGTAATTGATACTGGAATTATCTCATGAAAGGCTACACACTTTCTTCAATAGGTGACATAGTAGCAAGTCTCTGATTATTTGGAGGACGAATGTTTTTAATGCCCAGAACTCCATAGTCTTTCTCCATGGAAAACAAAATTCAACAAAGTATCAAAAAACACTAGAGCAACATTTTCTTCCGTTTGGCGACCTTTTAGGGAGACCTGATTGGCGATTTCAGCAACGCAATTTTGATAGAACGCAACGATAGTCTGAATCAGCAACTTCGACCCATAACTCACATAGTGCAAAACAATGGTTTTCTGGGAAAAAGATTCCAGTTTTAGATTGACCAGCTTAAGCCCCGATCTAAAGCCCCTTTAGAATATTTCGGGTATCTTAACCCGCAAAATTAAAAAAATGTAAAGCAATATGAAAACTCCAAGTGGCCATAGAGAAGGCATGTAATTCTCTGTAACCAATAACATTGTAAACACTAATCGATTAATGGAAGCGCGCTTATTTGATGCCACTGAAACACGGAAAATAGAGTTAATAAATAACATCATACACTGTAAAAAATGACCAATGTTTCTTATTTTATGAAAATATATACTATAACCACGAACGAAAATATAATATTATCTTCTGAGTTATCCGAAATTCCAAATAGCGTGTTCCATTGTCTTTTGAATCACCAGAAACCAATACATTTCCAAAATTTAAAGAATTATTTATAAAAGCAATGTATTTTTCAATGCCCGTATTTTTCAGAAACGTTTCCGAAGGGGTTTTATAGTGTATTAATTAGCGTGCTCAGCCTGGAATACCTGTTTTTCGAATGCTATCAATTATCAAGTAAACATTTTCACGCTCAAAAAATAAGTTTAACAGACAAAAATGCAAAATTAACAGCGTTAACAATAACATTAAAATTAAGATTATTTCTTTACTTTTTCATGTATAAATTAACTTATACGGCTGAAAACGTGAACTGCATTGTTCAAATTTTACAGTGTATGTAAGCGTTGAATGATAGTTTTTCGTGCATTGTGCATAAACGTTTGAGACACTGTATGGTTTTGATTTTTTTATTATTATTATTATCAAAGTCATGATAATGTGATTATTTATTCATTTTGATATCATTTACTTAATTGATTTCACATAATTTAATAAATAGTTATCGTTATTTTGTTTATTTTTTTTATTATCTAATAAACGATATTTTTGAGGTAAGCTTGAAATTTTGCGACAGACTGTATTAATTAATGAATTATCTTAAAGCTTCGATAGATTTCACCGCACCTTACCATGTTAAAATTGCTCATTTCAAGCTAATCTTATTTTAAATTTGTCCAATGATTTTAAAAATTAAAATAAACTGAAACACGTTTTAAATGTTGAAGCATATTAATTGTTTTAATTAAAATATTAAGTAGAGAAATAAAACTCTACTGAACAGTTAATAAGCTCTTAATCATTTTTATTTAAGTTAAATGTATTGAGTATTAATAATATTATAAATAATAAAAGCTTTCTTTAACAAAACTGTATCGTTTAATTATATCTTGTATTTAATAATTTGTGATTTGTTTATTAGAAATAAATCGGATTAAATGACTTGTTTAAAAAGTTAAATTTGTTCATGTTTAATATAACTATTTATTAAACTTAAATTAGACTGTTTACAAACTAGTATTAAAATAATATTTCAATACGAATTCAAAACTAATAAATATCAATTTTGCAAAAAACCATCTTCATTTGAATTTTTTTTTTTTTAATTCTGCATTCAAATAGTATTTTAAAAATAGCAAATATGTAAAATAAAAATGGTATATTACAATGTCAGGAATCGAATTCAACTTTTGTGAAAATTCTTAAATATATTATTTACCACGAAACAAATCTTTATTTTCAGATATATGTACTGTTCGGAGAAATATTACTGAATATTTTATCACATAGACCTTGCAAACTTTGATAGAGCATTACATTACATTACACTGATTGCAGACATAATTGTTCATATGCGAAATCTAATTAGATTTATCTTGAAAAACTGCCTTAATTAAAACATAAAATGAAAATTAATTTGTGACAAACCATTAATTACTAAGTATTAAAATTTTGTCGCGCAACTGAAATGAAAAGTTAAATTGTGTGACTCCTATTAAAGAAGAAATATTTCTTTCTTTTTACTGTTAGGCATTTTCAAATATCACGAATAATTAAATGGTGAAAATTTTAAGATGGAAAATACATTTTTTGATTGTAAATAAAAAAATTAATCTCAAAGTGGGTGAATATATGCTAATGGTACACATGCGGATACGCAAATCAAGCACGTTAGTGTTTTTTTTTTTTTAAACTAAAATAATTTAGTAAATACAGTATTTTATAAGGACCATATAGAAAAGTTTTAAAATGCAATACTTTTATAACAAATTTTGATTAGAATCTGTCATACATCACCTTTCCTGTCTTGAACCTTTACTTACTTTACGCACATATGCCTAAATATTTTGTTTTTATGAATTAATACAGCTTGTTATTTATTTATTTATTTATTTTGGGGGGAGCGGGTGTGCATACCTCTAAACAATTTATAAATCTAACGAGAGAAAATGAAATGTTTTAAATTTTGGAATTCCCGTTAAAATAGCTTCGAAGGCACTGCGTATAATTAATGCGATTTATTTAATTTTATCCATAGTTTGTTAACAACCAAGATGTTTATGTTTAAAGTCGCTATGAGTTTTTTTTCTTTTCAGAGTAAAATGTATTTGAGCATTGGAGATACCGTTGAGATAGCTAGCATTGTATGGGATCGTTTGGGTGTAGACAAATACAAAACATCCACTTTGCTACACTGGGTTTCAAATAACACAGAGACAATTTTCTAAAAGTTTTTTTAGAGGGGAAAGGGAGAGGGGGCAGCAAATTGACAGTACCTCTAAAAATTATTTTAAAAATAAGGTCGAATTAATATATCACAATAATTAATATAATTAATCAGTTAAAGGCATAATTACACAATTTTCACAAAATATTTTAATAAATATTAATTAATATTAAAAAATACACTTACATTTTTTAGCATCCCTAAAATCTATGTCCCTTTCTTTGCATTGAAAATTCATAAGTAAAGGTGCTTACTGCAGTTCGATCTCCGAATAAATAATTAAAGTAATACTCAATCAAACAAAGAGCAAAATGTGTATCAAGTTACAAGTTATTTACGTTTATGTGCAAAAGATTTTGATATTGATGACCTTGATCTATATATTATTTCTCCTGTCAACATCCCTTTTTCTAAGAAAATACGAAACGCAGAACGGCGAATGAGATAGCATATGAAAGGATTTTGAACAAGCTTCTGACATAGTACAAATACATTTCCCTAAAACATGTTTTTTGATTAAATTTTGCTGACAATTAAAAATTAAATCGGCATTGTTTTCATAAATGAAATGAAAGGTTTTCCTCAAATCAGTGTTGCCATAAAAATAAAATACTGCATTATCAGGTGACGTCATCTTATAATGCAACAATTAAAATACGATTATTAATTTATTTCTTGCGCGTACTTTTTGAAAAAAATATCGAGCTTTTAATCGGGTTTTTATTTAATTTTTACGAGTGGCGGGTCACCTACTGTTTATTTGCTTTCTTTGTTTAATCATGGCTGTGTATATGCGTACTGTATCGGAGTACCAGTAGATTAAGTAATTTAAGGATTATCTTCCATTAAATATGCAGTTCATTAGGATTCGCAAAAAATGTAAGTATTTATTTTTTAATATTGTATTAAGCTGTTAATACGATAGCCAAGTCTGACGTCACTTAAATGGCTGCTGGACCACAAAGTTTGAACATCCCATGTTTAAGTTCTCATAGGCATGCAAAAAAGTGGTGTACCAAATATTGATTTATGTATTTAAGATATTTTGCAAAATCTGAGGAAATGCTTTCATATAAATTCCCCAAACGTCTGATTCAATGCTTCATTTTTTTTTCAGTATATGGGTCTTGGCAACCTAGAGAAATAACATTGGTGAGAGAAGTAAATTTGGCAAAATATTTTCTGGCAATCTATTCCCATTTTCTTATACACAAGCAATCATTATATGTATTATTTCTGTTGTCAACACCCTTTTTACTATGCACATACAAAACATACAACGATGAATGAGGTATTAGTCGAAAAGTTTTTGAACAAGTTTCTGAGATAGTATATAACAAAATTTTGTTAAAACGCGTTGTTTGATTTTTTTAAAAATCAGTTCATTAAAAATGAGTGCTAAAACGTCCCAGGAAATAATCTCAAAGATTGCAGTGCGAAAACTTCGCACGGGCCTTTCTGGTATTATTCTAATGCGACTCACGAATGTCACTCCTCTCTTAAGATTTTTTTTTTTAAATATATATTTTATGTAAAAGAAAAAGGCGGCAGGGGGAAGAACTATGAAGATTTTACGATTTAATGGACATTTTTAATATTCTCTTCGTATTTAATAAAAATTTGTTTATACAAAAATTGGTCACACCCATATTTCACTCTCCTGAAGTTTTTAGTACCACGATAAAAATATGGGTTTTCGATATATATATGATATAAATAATTACCGACCTGATTAAACATAGCATGCTTCTGTTATATTATATATTTTTTGTATAATAAAAATTAAATAGATAGCTTTAAACAATATTTTGGGAGACACTAAGTATTCAAAAACTATATTTTTATTTACGCACGCTTTATGGGAAATATAATTATTTTTATTCATTAATAGAACATATGTTTTTATTAATTAGCAAAAGAAAAAAAAAATGAGCAAAAATCAAGAAAATATTTATTTTTCCTAGATGAAAGATGCATTCTTATAACATAAAGAGCAGTTTTTATTACATCATTTTTAATCATTTTCAGTATCTTTCCACAAAAATAAATAAATAAATAAAAATAAATAAATATAAATAAAGCAGTCGTATTTTATTTATGTAATATATTAATTTAAAATTCTGTGTTCATGTGTTCAGAATTCTGGTATATTTTCAGAAGTAACTGATGAAAATGTAAAAATACTTGCGTGTGTATTTCCTAAACTCTCTTTACACTGTAAAAAATGACCGATGTTTCTTATTTTATGAAAATATGCTATAACCACGAACGAAAATACAATATAATCTTCTGCGTTATTCGAAATTTCAAATAGCATGTTACATTGTCTTTTGAATCCCCAGAAACGAAAACATCTTCAAAATTTAAAGAATAATTTATAAAAACAAATTATTTTTAGCTGCCCGAATTTTTCAGAAACGTTTCCGAAGGGTTTTTATAGTGTATTAATTAGTGTCCTTAGCCTGGAATACCTGTTTTTCGAATGCTATCAATTCTGAGGTAAACATTTCCATGCTCAAAAAAAATGTTTAACAGACAAACATGCAAAATTAACAGCGTTAACAATAACATTAAAATTAAGATTGTTTATTTATTCTTTCATACATAAATTAACTTATGCGGCTGAAAACGTGTACTTGAGAATAGATAACATTCGAAAAACAGGTATTCCAGCCTGAGAACACTAATTAATACACTATAAAAACCCTTCGGAAACGTTTCTAAAAAATTCGGGCAGCTAAAAATAATTTGTTTTTATAAATTATTCTTTAAATTTTGAAGATGTATTCGTTTCTGGGGATTCAAAAGATAATGTAACATGCTATTTGAAATTTCATATAACTCAGAAGATTATATTATATTTTCGTTCGTGGTTATAGCATATTTTCATAAAATAAGAAACATCGGTCATTTTTTACAGTGTAATCAGTTTGTGATTAAATATTAAATAATCATAAATTCTGCTGAATTTTTTAGATACTTTTATAGCGGCCTTTCTTTTTCTAAATAAATAATTTTCAAATATTTTTTTAAATAATTTTTCATACCGAAAATTGATTTTTTGATTAATATAAACGGTAAATGATTTTTTCTTTATAAATCACTGATAGCATGGAGTAAAAAAATGTAAAAATACTTTATTTATTTTTTAAAAAATTAAATAAACTAAACGTTTTTAGAATATTTTGTTAAATACCTATAAAATTCATTTAATAAAGTTTAAAAGAAAACCGTCTTTATCGATAACATTATAAATACTTGTTTCCTTCAAATATATGTTTATTTAGATTATGAAAAAGATAAATTAATAGTATTTGCATAAAAAAAGAAAAACTATCCTAGATTAATTTTAACACAATTATTCAAATTGGTAAAGAAATCATACGAGTTGCAATTTTCCAACTGGATGAAAAACGTCCGGACCAGGATTCGAACCTGGGATCGCTTGGCTGAAGCTGCCATGCTCTTCCAACTGAGCAATCCCGGTTGAATCTGGAGGTCATAATTCATCCAGTTAACCTTATTGATCATAGCATCTGGTCTGATATTTTAATCAGCTCAACAGAATAGATCGCAGGTAATGGAACTCCAGTAAACGTTGGATACGTGATTACACTAGATTAATTGTAACACAATTATTCAAATTGGTAAAGAAATCATACGAGTGGCAATATATTCTTTATTTTTCACACAAACTAACATATTTAATTCCCATGTACAATATTTCATTACAATGTTAAAATATTTTTAGTCATATATGGGGTCTATTTTCCATTAATTAACCATGAAAAAAAGTAACGCAGATTGTTGCCCCATCGTTTTAGCAATTTGTGAAAACCATTGGGAAATTGTAAGGTTGGAAAATGGTTGAGAAATGATAGGTACAGTGAATCCTCTAATTTGTAGAGTATCTGAGCAGGATTCTGAGTCACTGTTGACCCTTTGTTGGAAAATGGTTCAGTGGCCAATATTACGACAATATTACGGCATTTCTTACTATGGACCAACGTGGCTCAATAATTAGCCAACAATTAACCAACGTTGGTCCAACTACATTGTGCTACTTGTAAACGGCTTTTCTTTTCTTTTAAACTATTTGCTTTGAAAATTTGATGGATAATTCTGATTTCTGTTATGATTTTCTTTGGAGAGATTATGATTTTAACAAATAAAAAAATTAAAAAAAAATGTTAAAATATTTATGGATAAAAATGAACTATTTCTGATTGTAAAACCAAAACTTTTTGATTTGATGAAACTTTCCATGATTTTTTAGCCTCATTTGGAAATGCATTTTTTTTTTTTTTTTTTTTTGAATAACCGGCAGGCATATAATTTCATTAGATCATTATTCATTAGTATCATATATCATTAGATCATATAATTTCATTAGTAACTGAGCAGATTTTAAAACAAAAATTTCCATATATATCGCTTTATTAAATTCGTGCACAAATGCCGATGTGAAATTTAATATTCAGTAATAATTAACAAGACATAAAACAACACTTTTCTTTACTTAGATGAATTTTGTAGAATTTTTTGTCAATAAAAGTTCATCATTATCAAAAATATATATAATAATTGGTGATAATATTGAATACCTATTCAATTTATTTTTTATATTTGTTGTTGTTGTCTTTTACTCAAATACTTATTTATTGGAATTAAAAAAGATTGTTAAACTAGACACTCTTATAATTTTATGATCTATATTATAAAGCAAAAATATGTCCGTGAGTAACGCTTTGACATTTTCTATATAAAAATGTTTTTGGCGTTGTTAAGGTTCTGTCAAAAATATATTAAATGTAAAAAATATATTACAGTTTTTTAATTAAAAAAAATGGTTTTCACGCATATTCTGTAAACCAGGCAGTATATTCTGTGACCCGAGAAGCCAGAATTGGATCCTCTGTTAACTGAGTTGAGAGATTTTAAAACCAACATTTCCATTTGTATCGCTTTGTTAACTTCGTTCACAAATGGTGATGTGAAATTAAATATTCAGTAACAAGTAATAAAACATAAAAGAGCACTTTTCATTAATTCGATGAATTTTATAGATTTTTTTTGCCAATAAAATATACTAACTGATGATAATGTTAAATACCTGCTTTTATTTTTTTTTTTATTGCTGCTTTTATTACTCAAATACTTATTTATTTCAACCTCAAATAACTCTTATAATTTTACATTGCAAAAAAGAAAAGCGGTAACTTGCAGTATAATGATTCAGTTATAAATTTATTTAAATGTAAAAGCAATACAAATATTAAAGACCAAAAAACACCCTTACTGCCAGAAGCATTCGGAAATGTAATTATTTAGAGACACAGATATTTTATATGACTATACTCCATTAAAAGTTCTAAAAATATTGCATTATAATTATTTCAGCTATAACTTTATGTATACTAAATCTGATTAGAATCATCCGAATAACTGCCTTAATTGGAACGTAAAAAAATTCATTGCAACTATATCCATTAATAACTAAGCATTAATTAAGTATCGAAAAAATTATTAATATGAAAAATTAGATTGGATGTATTTTATTAAAGAGAAAATATTAATTACAGTGAAGCGATAAAGAAACAAAACAGCAAAATGCAAAATTGAGAGGAAGGGTAGAAATTTTTAAATATGGATTGTTTACACGCCAAAGTACAAAATTTGTCTTTCAAAATAAAAATTAAAAAATGTGTCTTAATCTTAATTTTAGCGGGGATGGGGGGGGGGGGGATCTTTTTTTAAACAGAAGCTTGACCCCTGTAATTATACTTAATCACATGCTCAACATTAAATTTTATACTTTACCACATACTTAATTTTAAATTGGCCTTTCCTTATTGTTTTTAGGACAACTCTTCGCACATCCTCTAAATTTTAAAATCTTATTGTTTTTAAATTTCTATTTAAAAACGGTTAAAACATTTTTGCATGAAAACGGAAATTATTTATACAGGGTATCACTATTTAAATAAAAAAAAAGGTTCAAATGTTAGGAACTTAGTAAAATTTTTTATAATATAGTAGGTTATTAAAATCTAATAATTTATTTATTTATTTATTAATCTATTAAAATAAATTGAAATTTAATGACAGACGTTACAAAATAAAATGTATTAAACCGATTAATGGATGAATGCAAGACGTGGAGAATTCTCTACATATTAAATTTTGACGGAAAGCTTCTAGTAAAAAAACTTTTTAAAAAATATATAAATAATAGGAAAACATCTTTAAACTCTTAGATTGGATGTTTGCCAAAAATTAGCATCTAGATACTCTAATGTATATCTAGAATCTGTGAGACATACTAGATTACTTATGATTCTCTTTTTGTTTTCTAAATTAAAAATGCTACAATAATGCATTCATTTAAAGTTTCTTTTAGAAAAATGAAAATTTTTTGAAGGAAAAGAAAATATTTTAAGTAAAAGTGTTTTTTTTTTTTTTTTTTTTTTTTTTTTTTTTTTACAAACTTTAAATATTATTAATATGGGCAAACGCCTCATAAAACAGAATTTTTAAAATTATTTTTAGTGGAGAATAAATAGATATGCAGTTTTATAGAATCTAAAAGTAAAGTATTATTTCAAAAGCACTTTAATGGTATGTCTTTATTGTAATTCCCCCTTAACCCCTTCGCGGCGAGCGTCCTTTACATAAATTTTAATCTTTTACCAGTGGTTTTTCAAAACAGAAATTTTCGTCTCATTGAATCGCAGAAATGCTGTCATTAAATAAGGCAAAGCTCACAATAAAAAATAACTGGTGGGAATAATCGAGGATTCTGAGCATCTTATGCGTCACGTATACGTGTCGCTCGTCCCCCAAGAGGGGTTAATGAATAGATCTTGAACAATTCGCAATAAAAATAATTGAATTCTAAAATTATGTACATGGTTTTATCTTTCCTTCATCATTTACTTATTAAACACTATTAGGGGGTAAATGCAAGACTTGAATAAATCTATATATATTAATTTATGACTAAAAGCGTCTTATGAAAGTGTTTTAAGAAAATATTAATAGGAAAAATTTTTCCAAAACACATATATTGGATGACTGACAAAAATTAGTATCTAACTATGCAAAATACTCTAATGTATATATAAAATCTGTGAGAAAGTCTATATTATTTTAAATTCTCTTTCTGTTTTCCTAATTTAAAATGCTACATTCATTTAAAGTTTCATTTAGATAACTGAAAACTTTGAAAGAAAAGAATATATTTTAAGTAAAATTATTTTATTTTTCTTTTACAAACATTAATGATTATTAATATGGGTAAAAGTCTCGTAAAAGAAGAAATTGTATACTTTTTTTTGTGAAGAATATATGGATATACAGCTACTTAGAATCTAAAATTAACCTAGTATTTCAACATCACTTTAATGGTATGTCCTTATTGTAACTCTAAGAAATAGACCTTAAACTGTTCGCAATAAAAACAATTGAATTCTAAAATTCTGTATATGGTTATATCTTTTCTTATTTTTTTATTTATTAAACCTCATTAGTGGGTGAATGAAAAACTTAAGGAACACTTTAAATATTAATTTTTCACTGAAAGCTTCTTATGAAAATGGTTTAAGGAAATATTAATAGGAAAAAATTGTCAAAACTCTTATATTGGATGACTGCCAAAAATTAGTATCTAGCTATGTAGGATGTATATTTAATGTAATGTATGTAATCTATGTAATGTATATTTAAAATCTATGAGAAACTCTCTCTCTCTCTCTCTCTCTATATATATATATATATATATATATATATATAACACTTAATTCTCTTTTTGTTTTCTTAACTTAAAATGCTAAAATAATGCATTCATTTAAAGTATCTTTTAGAAAAATAAGAAAATATTTTAAGTAAAAGTGTTTCATTTTTCTTTTAGAAACAGTAAAGATTATTTATATGTGTAAAACTTCACAAGAGAAAAAAAATAGACTTTCTTTGTGGAGAAGAAGTAGATATACAGTTATTTAGAATCTAAAAGTAAGCTAGTATTGCAAAAACACTTTAATGGTATGTCCTTATTGAAACTGTTTTCGAATAGATCTTTAGCGATTTACAATAAAAATAATTGAATTCTAAAATTCTATATATCGTTATATCTTTTCTTCATCTTTTATTTATTAAACCTCATTAGTAGGGGAATGCAAGACTTGGACCAACTCTTTATATATTAATTTTTGACTGAAAGCGTGTTGTGAAAATGTTTCAAGAAAATATGAAAAGGAAATTTTTTTTCAAAATTCTTTAATTAGATTACTACCAAAAATTAGCGTCTAGCTATGTAAGATACTCTAATGTATATCTACAATCTGTGAGAAACTCTAGATAGCTTTTAATTCTCTTTTTATTTTCACAACGTAAAATGCTACAATAATGCATTCATTTAAAGTATCATTTAGAAAAATGAAAATTGTTTGAAAAGAAAGAAAATATTTTAAGTAAAAGTGTTTCATTTTTCGTTTATAAACATTAAAGATGATTTATATGGGTAAAAATCTCATAAAAGATAAATTTTTGCCTTTTTATTGTCAAAAATAAAGATATACAGTTATTCAGAATCTAAAAGTAAGCTAGTATTTCAAAATCACTTTAATGGTACGTCCTTATTGCAACTTTTTTGGAATAGATCTTGAATATTTCGCAATAAAAATAATTGAATTCTAAAATCTGTATATGGTTATATCTTTTCTTCATTTTTTATTTATTAAACAATATTAGGGGGTGAATGCCAAACTTGGACAACTCTCTATATATTAATTTCTGACTTTAACAGTCTTCTGAAAATGTTTCCAGAAAATATTAATAGGAAATTTTTTTCAAAACTCTTATATTGGATGACTGCCAAAAATTAGTGTCTAGCTATCTAAGATACTCTAATGTATATTTAAAATCTGTGAAAAATTCTAGATTACTGTTTCATCACATTCTCTTTTTGTTTTCTTAATTTAAAAGGCTACAATAATGCTTTCACTTAAAGTTTCTTTTAGAAAAATGAAAATTGTTTGAAAGAAAATAAAATATGTTAAGTAAAAGTGTTTTGTTTCTCTTTTACAAGCATTACAGATTATTAATATGGGTAAATGTCTCATAAAAGCGAATATATATATATATATAACTATTAAATGAACGTTACAACCAATGTTATTCTGTGTTAGATTACACTGAAAAATACCAAAAAATGTGTCAAAAGCAGAGTTTTTTAAAAAAATGTCTCCGAACGAAGTCGGATACCTTAATGGGATGTCCTTATTGTAACTTTTAAGATGATTCTCAAAAAAATATTTGTCCCCGCTCAACAATGTGGAACTTTCTGACACATTTACTGCATTAATTTTAAACATAAAAGCATGATACTTACAGGCTTAATTATTGAAATAGTTGCAGTCGAACAGTTTTTAATTTTTCGATAAATGAATTACATCTTGAGTCATAAGGGATTGTTGTCTATAGAGATGATAGTTTTTTTATTCCTTTTCTGCGCTATCGCGTCCGGAAACTTGCCTCAACACGCCAAATTTGACAGCATTTTCTGAAAAATCGTTTACCGAAAAACGGAAAAAAGTCCGATTATATATTTTCTGAATAAGATAATCTGCCAATTTTATACGTTGGCGAACAAAAATGAATTAACAAAAGTGTCAGAAAGTAGCCAGTCTGATTTGAGGAGAGCCTTAGAGAGTTCTTCAATTAATCTTTCGTTTATTTAAAAATATTTTAGATTTTTCTTAAGAACGGTAATTGAGACATAAATAGTACGATTAAAATTTATTTACTTTATTGGAAGTTTTAACGATAATTTTAACTGTCTAAAATATAATGAAATATTTTAAACGAAATATTATTCTGAATAAATATATTTTTAAATAAATGTAAAAACTGACCATTTAAATTAACCCCTTGACTACCAATTCTTTTTGTGGGATATTTTAAATCAAATTTAGCACAGTGTTTTAATGTTTAAAAGCCACAGAACTGGTGAGAGACCAGTGGGACAAGCAGACATGGTTTTCCAAGCGTTTCAAGGACTGCTGTGTCCAGTGGTAATCTTTGAAGTTGCACTGAGACATAGTGTCCCACTGCGAGTCTACTGGTTAAACAATAAAAATTGCAACACATTTAATGAAAATTAAAGTGAAGAAGTAAATTTTTAGTGATTATTTTTAAGTGAAGAAGAAAGTTAAAAAAAAAAACGAACTTTGTAAAACTTCTTGGTGAGTTTTTATACCGTCAACCGGAGTGATTTTGTTCACCCTGGGATGACTTTGACCCACATCATGGAGAAAGACAAAACGTGCAATAAACAAAATTTGTTACACTAAGACTAATTAGTAATGCCGAGTTCTGATAGATTGGAGTAGTAGCGTAAAAATAAATTATTTAATTCAGCATTTTACAAATTGAGTTTGTCATCATTTTCGTTGCTGTTTTGTTTATTTTTTGCGCATGATCTTAATGGGGAACCCTTTGATTGGAATATTTATTTATACCTGATGCTCTAAAATAGTAAAAACAATTTTTTTTCTTAATATGTTTTCTGAACAAATCAATAAAATTTATATATATTAATTTCATATTTTAGATTTTACATTGACACAACCGACATAATGAATGTCAATTTGGGGTGAGATTGTCTCAGGAAAAAGTAATTTTTATTATTTTTATTATATAATTATTACTTTTTGTGCAAGTGCTGGTATAATAATGCTTCGTACGTACAAAACTCCTGTAAATAGCTGTAATTATAAAAATTATCCTATCTCTTAAACTATACAAAATATTTGTTATACAAAATACACTTCCAAGTTAGGAAATAATCATAAAATTAACCAGTTAATGCTTTTCAGTAACTAAAACAGACTGTTAAGAGACTGTTATGTGTGTAATAAAGTAGAGATTTTCGAAAAATATATCTGTAGTAAAGTAATAATAATAATAATAATAATAATAAGGTAAATTTTGCTTAATGCAATGTCTTATAAATAAAATAATACAAGAAGAATATGTATTTGTTTTTTATATGATTAAACAATTTTTGTTAACAGGAAAAATTTGAAATATAGCATCAAATCTTAAATATAGATATCGAGTAACTTAAAAGGGATTTAATTGCTTTTATCAGCAATTACACACAGGAGTCAGTATTTAATGTGACCTATAGATGTACTAGTAATATACATAGATATTTATGTATATAATGCCCTAACAGAGCAAATAAAGCAAGTGAATACATATAGTTCAGAAAAAAAAAGTTTCTTAATCTAGGAAAATGAAACATAACCACGAATGAAAATATACAATAACCTCTTTCAAGTTACCCACGATTCCTAAAAGCGATCTTTACCTTTAGAAATCTCAGAAACTAATATATTTTCTGGATTTAAACATTTATAAAAACAAAGTTTTCTTTACTGCCACTGAATTTTCGGTTGCTATGAATTCATAAGTAAACATTTTCGTGCTCAACAAACGTGTTTTACAGACAAACATGGTGAATTAACAGCATTAACGTTAACTTTAAAATTAATATTACTTTGTTACTCTTGCATGTGTAAATTCAGTTTCGCAGCTGAAAATGTTTAATTAAGGATGGATAGCATCTTAAAAGTCCGATATTCGGTTTGAAACAACTGATTAATACACAATAAAAAAACCATTTTTTGAAATATTCTCTATATAAAGTCTAATAAAGAATTTATAAAAATTGAACAGGGCTAAATAATTACAACTTGTTCTGTCAAAGATTTTAATGTTGAGCATTTTTCCTTTTATCACTTTATTACAAAATGGCAGCCAATTATGCGAGAATTTGAAAAAAAAAAAAAAAAACACTTTTCTAAAAAATGACCTATGTTACCTGAAAACAACTCACACCTGACATAACAGCTGAAAATGAACCATTTTATTACATATTAATGGTTTAACATAAAAAAAAATTATGTAGATCATTCTAAAATTCTATTATAAAAAGAAAATCTGTAAAAATGAAGCTCGTGTTTTGCCAGAATTCTGCAATTGTTAAGTTAAATTATTTTAAAACTAAATAAGCACTCCTTAGGTATTTTTAACTGTTTTTATTATTCTAAATGGTACATAAAAACAGAACAAAACAAAAAAATTGACTTTAGTAAAATATTTGATGTGGTATTAGGGTGGGTTTTTTGGGGGGAAACATTTCAGTGTGGGTTTTTTTAGAGGACAGCACAATACTCGGAAACGTTCCTAAAATCAGTGGTACCAAAAGAACCCTTTGATTTTATAAATTCTTCTTTAAATCTCAAAATAATAATAATAATAATAATAATAATCGTGTGTTAGATTTCTAAAGATAAAGCACGCTTTTTGGAATCGCGGGTAACTCGAAAATGGTTATTGTTTTTTTTTTCCTTATGCTTACATTATATTTTGGTAGATTAAGAAACATTTGTATATATACAGTACTCACGCGCACACACACACACGCACGTATACATAAAGTAATTAATTAAGCAAATAATTTTCTTATTCTTAAATGCGAGAAAATGTTTTACATTTAACGAGCTTACAATGGAAATTGTTGATTTAAAAAGCAAACATTGTCAGAACTATAGTGATGAAAGACTACGATTACGATAATTTATCATAGATTTCTTTCCCTTATATATCTTTATAATATTCGAAAAATAAGATAAGACAGTGCCACTTTCTTTCAATATTTATTTAAAACTTTAAAATTGTTTCAATTTATACATGAATAGCAATATTTCTGAAATTTTGCATGATGCATTAATCAAAATTAAGTATGTTGCATTCATTTGTAAAATACGACAACTAAATCCAAAAATTTCCACTAAATGTACTTGCCAAGTAATTAATGTGTTTACTGAACCCTATTTATATTATTTTCTCCTTTACAATTGTTGCCAAGATTAGTCTACAAAAGGATTCATTTATATACTCTTTACAAATTGAATAAGTAATCGATATTTAGACGATTTTAAGCACGAAAAGCTCTTATGTATTATTATTAATATTTAACATAAAATTTAATGCACAATCGGCGTAAAAAAAAGATAAAAATAACACTTCAATCTCCAAATAGTCTGCAAGAAAACAAAAACAGGGAATGTCTTCTTTCAATTCATGTAAGAAATTTTAACAAATTTTTAAATACAGATTTTTGATAACATTAGATTATTCGGCAAATTTTATATTTGGGTATCAAACGGCAAGTTATTCTTGTGTAGATAAATATACACTAAAAACACCAACTTTTAACACACAATATCAAACTATAGTACAATGGACAAACGTACGTTTCGTGAGTAACTTGGAATCACATCCTCAGTGTCAGTAAAATAAATTTAAACATTATTGTATACGTTGTTGTTTTCATTTGGGTTTCTCGACTCAATTTCATGTCTTTGGGGGGATACAATAATGTTTAATTTTATTTTACTGACACTGAAGATTTTGAGTCCAAGTTACTCACGAAACGTAGGTCTGTCCATTGTAATATAGTTTGATATTGTGTGTTAAACGTTGGTGTTTTTAGTGGGCAAGTTATTCGTTCAAGTAAATTAAGAAATATGCAGATATAAAATTTATAACTTCTAATGTTAAATTCATTTTTAATAGTTGCAAAATAAACTGCAATGCAGATATTTTTCTTAAGCATAATTAAAAAATAATTTAGGGGAATCAGCTGTAATTTCACATTATTAAAGCTTCTAGAAATCTATTTCTGTTAAAATTTTCATAGGTTACAGTACTTAATTTTTACGAATGTTAATTTCATAATTTACATATTATGAACTACAGAACTGCACCTCTAAAAAACTCAAGCCAGATCTACATATGATCTTTATTTAAAAGAAAAAAAAGAAGGAGAAAGAGAAAGAGAAGCATGGTGATTAAAAAAAAATAATCTTTTTTTTTTTTTTAAGCAAGGAAAAAACTGTAATTTGGTTAATGACATTTAGATGCGGTAAAATATTTTCTAACTTGATTTTGGTTAATCGAAACATTTTTTTTTTCAAATCGGCCTCTCTTTAAATTAGATTAATTTAAAAAACAAAAACTACATGAGACAGCTGGTATATATGACATTTTCCAAATTATATATTTTAAATTTTGGTTTTACATAGAGTTGTTTTAAATTATTTTATATCAGTTTTATAAGAGTGTTCTAGTGTAAATAGTTTTCTTAGCTGCATTCACCTGATTTATCAAAATGCTTTTTTGTATCAATTTGATATATGTATATATATTTTATAAAAGTTTTATAAACTGTTCATTCCTCACGAAAGAGAATATGCATACTTTTTTTTCTTTTTAAAATGAGACCTCTTTTACAAAGATATGCGAATTTTATCGCTTTATTTGAGTAAAGATCTGTAATTTGTTAATAAAATTTAAATGTTATAAAAGTACTTGGTTAAATATTTATGTATTACTTTAGTTATAACTAATAATAATTATTAGTTACTATTTCTGGATAATTAACTATTATTTAATCATATGTAATAATCTCATAATTTTAATTTTCATCCTCTGCTTAAGTTAAATAAGCTTAATAAATTATATTTTACATCTAGTATATGAGACTTTCGAAATATTTTAAAAATTGAATGTCATTTACAGATAGAACTATTTTAGTTTATTATACACCAATCTTAAAAAGGTGTGCACTGATGAAAAAAAATTGTTTTCGAATTGTTTACCATTTTTATCCATATAACAGATCATAACACCCAGTGCTTCATTAAATTTCTAAAAGGTGTAAAGTAAAAAATATAAAAACAGTTAAAAAGGTCTTAATAAACTGTTTGCATGCATAATTTAACTTACCAAATCTATGGGCTGAGTTACTCCATGGTTACGAATAAGGAAATAAACACCCAAGTAAAAAATAACAATAAAAATAAAATTACGTGCGTAATCTGAGAGAGTACGTTAAAAATTGAACGATGGCGTTTCAAATCATTACATTATAGATCGTGCAACTATAGAATATTCTTGTTTGTTTTGATAATGGTTTCGGTGAAGCCTAAACATGTAAACAGCTTATTAAAACCTTTTTTTTAAAACTTTTTTATAGTTTTAATTTTTCACCTTTGAGCAATTTAATGAAGTATATCAAACTATTATTTAAAAAATATTTTATTAGTTTTCTATTGATCATAGATCAGACACGCTTATAAAATAGTTCCATATTATCACTTAAACCGTCTTCCCGCTGACGCTCATGCATTTTAAAGTTAGAGATTATGATAATAAATAACCACTGATACAGAATATATTTATATTAAAAATTTTCGAAGTAATCATCATCATTATATACTTATTTTACTAATAATTTTCTGGGCGTTTAGTTGGGTCACCAATAAAGAATTCTGCTTGACTTTCCTTGCCTCTATAATGGGTATGAGTCGAAACTCGTGAAAGCTTCCGTCAGACTGCTGTTGTTTAAAACGCTCAGAAAATGAATTTTGCAAAATAAATAAATAATGATTACTTTGAAGTTTTTTATGTTCGTAGAATGTGAAATCCGGTATGAATGCACGAAGGTATCAAAAACAAATCTCCAACTTTCGATGCCTGAGTGTCAGTGGTATGAATTCTCGAAGATTTATTTCTATAGCTAGCATAAACGCTAGCTGAATGGCTGTTTGAATGACGTTTTATTATCGAAAGCTCTAACTTTCGATGCATGAGTGTCAGCGGTATGAATTCACGGAGATTACTATATCTAACACAAACGTTCTGTATGAATGACTCTTTATTATCGAAATCTCAAACTTTCGATGCATGAGTGTCAGCGGAAAGACGTTTTAACGGAAAATAAGCAAATATTCTATTGGCGTTTCTGATCAAGAAGTATTTAAAGATAGGTTTTAGAGCTTGAAACAAACAAAAAAAAATGCGCAAAAACGTAAGAAGCTTAAGACGATTGTTGCAATTTTTTCGCATGTTATCTCAAAGACTGAAATTTCTCCAGGATTAACGTCAGTTTCACAAAACTTTGTAGCTATCCAGTGAATTTATACAATCAAAGTGGTGTGGTAAAAGTTGGCTCGAGTTATCTAACTTTTAGAGAAATAAAGATATTTGATTGTATGAAATTTCAAAGAACATTAGTTTTAATAAAGCACTTCGTGTAAATTCAGAATTAAGTAAGACTATTAACGTATTCACTGCTTTCCTCCATCTCAGTAAAAAATAAAAGGGATTTTAATTTAATTTTCATGTCATTAATGTAAACCTGCATTGCAGTATAGGAATGTTAGCCTGGATAGGGCACCTTACATTGCATAGCTATGTTTTTTTTTTCTTTTTTTTTACATTTGGTTACTATATGCTGAAAATAATTATGAGAAAACAAAATCTTTATGTCATTTCTGTCACTTTTTAATAATTTCAATAGAAATATAACATGGGCTTAAAAGTGTAAAAATATAAGATAAATAAAGAAAAAGCTTATATCACATACTCATTACAATATTTTCTTCTGCTTTGTTATTTGATCCTACATTGGATTTATGTATATGAAAATAAAAATAGATGAGAGAAATAAATATTTAAAAAGAAAGTTTTCACTTTCTTTCCTAATTAACTAAACCAACAAATAGATGAGATGCATTCTGCATTAATTATAACAAACATTCAGAAAAAAAAAACAGAATGCATATAAATATTTCTATATTAATATCAAAGAATCAAAATCCATTAAGAAAATATATTGTAGATAACGACAAAAAATTACCATTTAGCTGTACAAGACATTCTAGTATGAAACTAAAATCTGGAACTTTTTCTAGATTTTTAATATTTTTTAAATGATTTTTTTATTATTATTATTTGAGTTATATTTTCCCATCCAACGAAATAAACGAGTCTCCAAATATAGATTAAGCTCAATTAAGGAGTCAGTTGATTGAACTATAACAATCTTAAAAGAAGGGGGAGGGGGGAGGGAGGGCGAATGATGGCGTGATGAATTAACTCGGAGATTCATTGACACCTTAGAACCACATGGATCTAAATCTTTGTTGTGTTAGAATTTGGTTTTTACCTTTTCGTTATCTATTAATTACTGAAAATAAATCATTTGATTTAAAATTTTTAAAAATCTGACAGTATTGTAGTAAAGATAATAACTGTGCAAATTTAAAACAACAGATTAAAATGCACTTGAGAAAATATTTAAATTTATATTAGAATAATCAGAAATTGAAAAAGAAATCATAGGCTAAATATGTAAGTAGCATATGTAAGTGCAGCCAATGAATGACTGAATGTTATAAATCAAAAAGTGGATTTATTTTTAATGTAAATTTATGCTTAAATTTATTGAACATGAACAATATTTATCATATTTGTAAGTATAAAAAAATGCCCATAAAATTAGTAAATTTATTATTCATTTATTTATTTATTTTGATACACGACTCACTTTAAACTTGCCCAAATCTATTAATACTCCATAAATATTATTATTATTTTTTTTTTACATTTGTTTTTCATATAATGATCCAAAACACCTTAGACGTAATTTGATTTGAAAAAAAAATCATGTACGGTGCAACACAGTGTACTTAAAAGCAAAGAAAGCTACAAATATGTTTATAAAAAGTGTTTGAGATCTGTAAATAAACACATATATTTTTTTAATTTTGAAATCATTAAAGAATACACATTTCAAATGTTATAATTTTAAAATTTCCTTCGTCAAGCAAAGTTAACATGCGATTTGTAATTTTACACATTAAATTCTGCTGGATACATTAAATTATTTCTATTTATCACAACTCAATATATTCAGCAAAGTTTTGAGTCACCTTTATAGGTATTAGCGTATATTGTTTCCCAATTGTCATAATTTTTTTTTATTTTCAAAAGTTTGTGAAATGATTGTTTTACCCTTAGCATTTACTCACAGAAGTTTCATACTATACTTTCAAAGTTTTGTAAAACATTGTTTATTAAATGGAAATATGTTATCGTACTATAACATTAGTAATGCCTATTGATATAAGTTTATGTTTTTTACATTATTAAAAAAAATTTGTGAAATGAATGTTTTACCCTTAACAATTACTCGCAGAAGTTTTATACTATACTTTCAAAGTTTTGTAAAACATTGTTTATTAAATGGAAAGATGTTATCGTACTATAACAATGCCCATTGATATAAGTTTATATATTTTATAGAGAATGTTAAAATTATTTTTTTAAAAAGCAGTATAAATATTCAGTATAAATAATTCATTTCAAACACTAAAATGCGTATTTATAAAACATTAAAAAGTAAAATAATTGCTTTTTTAATATTTCATAAATATGCATTTTTAAGTTTCGCATAAACCATTTCAGTAAAAAATTTGCCTAAAACGTTAAATATGAAATTACAAATATTGGCAAAAAGTATGATACCATTAAAAACCTTTAAGAATTAAAAATCGATTTTATTTTATGACCTTTTGTCTTAAAAAATATTCTTTTTGTCCCGGAATTTTTATTTTCAGGGTAAGCGAGAAGGAGTGTAAGTGCCACTGATAGTCAATGCAGGAGGGCTTCAATAACGTAGCGGTCATGAGAATTGCTGTAATGCATCACAATGCAGTTGTTTCAAGGTAATTGTTGGTTTTTCGCCATTGTAAATATCATAAGTGAATGGGTGAGTGAAAAAAGGATAATGTATCAAAAATAAGAAAAATAAACTGAGATAGTTTAATTAATAACAACTAATAAATTAGTCAGTATTTTTCTTTGAAATGTACAGGAGTCCCTCATACACTGTTAAAAAAATTGCAGTAAAATTACGGGCAGAGGTCGGCAGCAGAGATTCCAGTCATACCCCGTAAAAAAAAATCCATGCCCATCATTCAGTGCAGCCCGTAATTTTACGGGGCAAAGTAATACAGCATTCTAATGCACAGGATATAATGCACTTTAAAACACAATAACACTTTACTTACTGTTCCGTAGCACGTAGCACGTTATAATCATCACAGAATCGCTGTTTTGACGGGTTAAAATTTTCGAAACACGAATAAAATGAAGGGTTACACCTTAGCGGAGGACAATGTATGGAGTCGTACCGTATTTTTGCTAACATATGGGCTAGAGCTGTAAGAATATGTGGATTGCTCTTAATTTTCTAAGTATCTAAGGGATAAGGCCGCTTATTTAGTGGATCAGACCGTTTTTCATCAAATAAGGCTGTGTTGCCCATGAAAATTGAAGGCCAAACTCTCATAAATTTACAGTTTTTTCTGAGAGTGTAAACTAGTACTACAATTAAATAATAATAATAATGAATATTTCTTTAAAATTGATAGTTTTTTTTCCTTTTTTTTTCCCTTTATTTTCTCAACATTTAAATCATGTGGAGTGTTATCCTTTTTCCACTCACTCGTTCAATTAAACTTCGCGAACAGTGTATCTCAGAGTAATTTTAATTTGCAGGACATCATGCTAATTATAACACATTTAAAAGGAAATATATAAAAATCTACATTATTTTTTGCTTTAATGTTTTAGTAATACTGAATAAACAATAAAACAGTTATACAGTAAAAACTGGGAAAACGGGGCCTGTTTTTAACGGAAATCGGTACCTCTTTCAGACCATTTGCTCTTGTCACTGTTGGGGGAGTATATAAATTTAAAGCTAGTTTTTAGTATATTAGCTATAATGTGATTCGAAATTTCTCCCTGGAGGTTAAGGGAAAGTGATATACTCCGGGATAACACCGCCCGAGACTGCTTGAAGGAAAAAACTAACTACTTGCTAAGATGGAATGTAATTTGCTGCAGTTCCTTGTGATTCTGTCTTAATAGGTTTTATAATGCTAACATATGTATATATATATATATATATATATATTACAATATGTTTTTATAGTACTCATAATGTTAATATAGGAAATACTATCTATCATTATTTATCTTTTTTTTTTTTTTTTACCATATTATAATGTGCACATGAGATATTTTAAATGAGCCCTGGGCACAAAATTATATATATTTTTAATTTATAAATATTTTTAGCGGTATTTTTTCGCAAAATATGTGTTTATATATACTAAATACCTTTTCATCTACCCATTTTTAAGTACAGAAAATAATAAATATAAATTCGAAATCGGGATTTCGAAAAATTTTTATTATGCAAAATGTGATAAAAAGGGGTGGGGAAAGCTTTTAGGACAGTTATTTTTACTATTAAAATGATATTTAAAACTTTCTCTCCAAACAAAGAGTTTATTCAAAGAATGCATTACTGAAAAACACGGTACCAAATTTCATAAGTTTATCTTTTATAGAAAATTTGATATATCAGTTTAAACATGTCAAATCTGAAAAACATGGATTCTGAGGATCTAATTACCGTAATTTATATGTGGTTTGCTCCATTTTAGATTCCAGAGTATTAAATTACAGTTATTTATTACTATATTTATTACTATCTTAAGAAAACATAATGCGACTAGATAAAAAAAAAGAAGTTATTTTTCAGAATTTTTATTTATTTTATTTTATTTCCGTTAGTTGAGATTGATATTTTTGATATTTAGTTATCACATATTCTAAATACCTTATCCATAGTATAATGAGAAAGTGCATTATTTTTCAGGGAACATTTTTAAACTGGTATTTTTTATTTATCTTTAGAAGATAATATTCTGATTAGTGTTTATTATTAAAAAAAATAATTATAACATTCATATGGAAGTGTAATGGTTATTTTCTTTGAAATGTAATTAGCATTAAAAAAAATCGTTTTAAAAATAGGATATTTTTTTAAATTCAATTCTTAGTTATCGAGTCACGCTTTTAGATTGCATGATTCTGGAACTGCCAGGTACTGCTTGACGCAATTCGGATGCTTTTACCAATACTCAAATTTAGAAAGTATTATGTAATGAGATCTGCGTGACTTTGCCTTGCTTATTCTAATAATATTATTGTAAGGCGTTATTTGCCTAGCACCAAATTTCGTGCTATTGATGTTTTCCTGGAAGTGATAAGTTGTTTATTGAGAAATTAATATAAAGACTAATCTATATTAAAAGAGAAGGATTGTTGTAAGTAAAGATCGCTTGAAAATTAAACTACATTATGCAATGCGAAAAAAAAAATTGGAGAAAATAATAGTAAAATATGTTGGTTGTTTGAATGTCATTGCTATTATTATAATTATTATTATTATTATTATTATTACAAACCAACAGCAAAATTGGTCTTAAGACTTTATATGTTTATAGCAAAAATGGCAGTAATCATACTAATTTTTTACAGCAGAAAGCCAGTAGATTTTGCAATGATTATCGCTGATTTTTTTTCTTTTCTGTACGGTGTATTTATTATTTGAGCAATAATCAAATTAGCTATAATGGTAAAATCTTATTTGCAATGAAAAATCTACTATTGAAAAGTGCAAGTAGATACAATAGAACTAATCATACACTGCAAAAAGTAAAGTGTTGATTTTACAGTATAATACTGGCATCCCAGCTGCCAGTATTATACTGTAAAATCAATACTTTTTTTTTTTTTTTTGCAGTGTAGAGTTGTTTTAAGAATTACAGAATCCTCTAAAGATACATATGTGCTTACTAAAGGATCTAAAAAGCAAAAGAACAGAACACAGATATTCTACGTTGCTGTTTGTAGTGAGCAAATGTGTAATTTCTGCAATGTTGTAACCACTTCGGATCGATCGTCCCGTATACATACCGCATAGGGTGCTGGCGATCCATATTTTTTAGTACTAGTGTTTCTGAATAGCAATATTTGGTTATCTAATCACATAATTTTTACAATTAAATAAGAGGAAGGTTACTATTTGAAAATAATGTTAATCATAATTAAAAAGCTGTATACAGGATAACAGTCGGGAAGGGGTTAATTTTTCTCTCAAGAATTCTTTTGTATTTGTCATTTAATAGAAATCGGTAAATAACTGTATCCATGGACCCCAATTTAAGCACATACTTACAAAAACGAAAAACTATTGAAAACTGATTTACTTTAAGACGGGTATATCGATTTTTTATTTATTATTTTTTACGAGTGACAATACCGCCCATGATGTTATTTCTGAAAAGGGACGTTTTGTGTGCACCCCACCTAATTAAAGATATTTTCTCAAGAACCCTCTAAGCGTCTGAAGGTTTTTCTGTATTTTCATAAAAATGCTTGTAAAATTAATATTAATTTATATTTTCTCTCACGGTTTGTTTCTAAAATACATTTCATATCCCTTTATCTTATACGTATTTTAAAATGTAATTCTGCAATTCTGTAAGACTATTTTTCTCTACAACCAATTTAAGTTGTTTTGGGGAAACGGAAAAATACGGGCAAACCGCTTAGAGGGTTTTAAAGCATTTCAAATACTTTCAGTTGTGCGAAAACTTCAAGTATTTAGTGAAAATTTTAAGAGATATTCGTGGATCCTTAGATGATGTTTTCGAATAGAAGGTACAAACATATTCATAATTTTGCATTTTTAGAATTCATGGAGATACCATAAAAGGCAAATTTAAAATCGCACGCATAAGAACTATAAGCATGCATATGCGATTATGTAAACTAGGCATAGCCATGGAATCAATAGAAAGCTTTGGCAGGACGTTTGTACGAAATTCGCATTAAGAAAACTTTTTATAAAATAACAAAATTTCCTTTACACAAATATTTAGTCGTAAATTAAGAAAAAATGTTTAAAATGTTCCCGTTTTTAAAATTCCTAAATTTCTCAAGCACAGATTTTGTAACCCAGGGTAACTATGGATATGAGGGACACAGAGAATAAAAGGGTAAAAATATTGATTGAAACAAAACAGAAGTAAGGGATAAAAAACAGTTTTTTGAAATTAACTTCTGATTTTATGTTGGTGAAAACGAAAAACAAGTTATATCAGTAGAAAATGGAGGGAATGGGGATCATTAACGAAAGCTCACTTACCCTAATGTGGTCATCGTAACGATGGTATACCAGAAGGCGGCAGGTATAGATGTAAACGTTGTATCCTGGACGTTCTTCTCCGCATAAAAAATGACGGTGGCAAAGATGATGATGGCCATGGCCAAGGAGAAGACAAGAAAGCCGAGCTCAGAGGCACAGCTTTGAAGCGTGTACCCGAGAATACGGAGCCCCGCTGAGTGGCGTGAAAACTTGAAAATCCGGAAGACCCGGAATACTCGGAGGGTAACAAAGGCTCCAGAAACGTCATCGTTGTCCTTTATGCCGAGTCCTATATAATAGGGCATAATGGCCATTACATCGAACACACTCATGACGCTGCGGGCGTACTTACAGCGATCAGGCGCAGCATAGAGCCGTAAGAGGTACTCGGCAGTAAAGATCATGACACATGCCGTGTCCAGGCAGAAAAAGGCAGCCTTGTACGTTTCGCCGCAAGACATTGTTTCACCGATAGAGTCGTTGACACCGCAGGGGAGTGTTTCACACACATTCGCAAAAACGGAGACAGCAATAAAGAAGCCCGTCACGTAGTAAAAAACCAGTGCCGCAGTGCTTGTGTGCGGGTTCTCGAAGGCCCGCCACATGCGCTCTCGGATATTGGCGTGGGGCATGTTGTCTGCGTCGTTGGCGTCTGACAATCGGTCGTCCATCAGGCGTTCCGCGTTCTCCCTTTTCCTGTCGCGGTAGTCCTCGTAGCAGCAGTCACCGATGACGTCTGGAATGATCCCGAAGAAGGCGAGCTCCTCGTCGTACGACATGAGGCACTCGTGTTTAGGGTAGTGCAGTTTGCCGGTGCGGTAGTAGTTCAGGATGTGCCTGAAGATGTCAGGGTCCCTGTCGAAGAAGTATTCCCGGCAGTCTTCATCGTAGAAGAACTCACGCTCATTGGACCCGAGCAGGGTGTCCGGGAACTTCTCGACTGTGTTCCGCCACGTCTCGAAGCGGCGGCCACTCACGTTTATCACGAACTTTTCATCCTCCCGTTTCCTGTGCTCCTTGGTGACCGGGGGCGCCGGCAGCGGCTTATTGGCAATCGGAACCCAACCGATAGCCGCCGCCCGCGCGAAGGGGAGCCAGGCGGCTACGCTAGCCATGACTCGAGGCACTCATCGCCTGGCCGGATCGGGAAGACGTCTGAGCCCCGGCGCTGGAGGTACGTAGCCCCGGCAACGGGCGGGAGGGCGATGGCAGCGCCTCAAATTTTTTGGCACACGCGCGCAACGGAGGAACCCATACACCCCCTTCTTTTCTCTTTGAAGGAGATTGGGGGCGCACCGGAGCTGAAATGTCCTTCGAAATTGGGATGAAACGAGTTTATATATTATTGCACATAATTTACGAAGAGTATGAGTTCTTATATAGCTTTCGAATGCTATTTTAATGTCTTGAATTGGGTTAAATGCTCGTCTATAGAGTGAAATAAGAGCTTATTTTTGAAATTGCAAATGTGATTAATGTTTATTCGAATTAAAAATATTACTACCAATTTTAGACATATAATTAATGCATTTTAAAATAATTTTAAGGTTGCTTTTCGAGGTTTGTTTGGTTTATAAGAATCTTCGGCAATTTATTTTATTTTAATCACAGCTTTTTATTTAAATAAAGAAGGAGAATATCTTTCCATTTAATAGATTAAATTTTTCGCTTTCATTTTTAAATTAATACATCAACGTTACAAGCTATATATTCAATTGGAAATTTTAACTATCATTTTAATTTTATATAAATGCTCATTAAATTATAGAACAAAAACCTTAAACTTAAGTTTAAATTTTATTATGTCTATGATAAGGCTTTAAAAAAAGTATTTATTAGCAAAAATTATTTTAAATAAAATAACCATTTTTGATAGAAATCAATGTATAAATCACAATAGATTAAAAGATATTAAAATAGATTTGTTATCATTGTATATTGTTGGTAACATATTAAATCTTGTTAACACCCGGATATACTAATGCAAATTTAAACAGAATAAAAGCTCATGAAGAAAGATAATTCGTTATTTTATTTATAAAAAAATATTAAAACTGTTTCAAATTTTGTCATTGTAAGACTGAGCATATAATTTACATTATTTCTTTTTTATTTAAGCTACACAAGAATTTGACAATGCTATTCAAATGATCTGTGTAGATATGTAAATCATAAATATTAATGCTTTTAATGTATTTCTTCCTTATATAAAGTTTCGCTAGTGATCAAGTGATATCATTTTTTCTTGGATTCAGTTTTAAAGAATTTGATTTGACTTGTTTTGATTGATATTTTTTGGCAGCAACTTAAACACGTTATGTAAATTTTATTATTATCTATCAATTAAACTGTTCTTTTTTCCTCTTGTGTTCAAAGCTAAGTTAGATTTGAAAGAAATAATTCTTTTTCAAGAAAATGAAAATCATTTATTTTAACAAAGTAAGACTATTAAACGTAATATAAATATTTCTGAAACTTTTTTTTTCCCCAATTCATCATTTATTTATAGTAGCTTTTTTCTTTACATTTTCACTTACAAATAATTAATATTATATTTTTGAAAAACCATATCAATACACTTGTACAGTAACTAATCAAAAGAATAGAACGACTTCTTGTGTGAGTTCCTGATATACAAAATAAGTATTGCACAATTTTTATTACTAAATATACAGGGCGCGGAAAACTTTTGGTTCATCTGATTAACTGATAAACTAGTGGAAACTAATATTGATTTTTTTTTTTTTTGTTTGTTATTGAAATACTTTTGTTCTTATGGATTTATAGTTTGTATATTCAAGGATGTGCTCTTCATAATGCTTTTGATTGTTTTGAACACCAGTTTCAACAAAAACAATGGAATGTTTGCATGTACCATTATTTCCACCCTAAACTATCACAGAAGTGGAATGAGCAGACGATTCAATAGGAGCTAATATCTTATAATTATGTTTGGTAAATGATTGGATTCATACTTTTACATAACAACAACAACAACAACATATATATATATATATATATATATATATATGTAGGATTCCAGTTTAAACACTTCATTTCCTTTATGACGTGCATGGTCATCAAATTAATTGACGCTCTAGTACTATTATTATCCATGATTTAAATGCACGAGTTATAAATATTTTAGATCGCGAGATCAAGATTTAAATATTTTCAAAATTGGAAAAAGAGCCAGTCTTCTATTTTTTATTGTGAAGCAAGCATCGAAATGAAAAATAGCCAGTAAAGGCGCTGTTAGGCCTAGTTGGACTATTGGAAAATAAATATATTGTATATGTTGGGCCAGAAGTGTATTAGCTGTGAAGAAATTATTAGTAAAGTATTGTAGAATTATCTGTCTAAGACTGTATTAAAGTTTATATTTTGTTATTCAACGTAGTTGTTCATATAATTCCAGTAAATAAACTGTTTACATATATTCATCTTACATATATATATATAGATATGTTTTCTGAAATTCAAAGATATTATAATTAATTATATATATATATATATATATATATATATATATATATATACAAATATATAATAAACAAGCACGTAAAACATATAACTAAACACCTACTTCATCATATAACATAAATATACTGTCAATGTTTAAATATCTAAATATAATAAATAATATTTTTGTGATGCACCAAAACTTTCTCCAAATCCTGCAAATTCTAAATGTTATATCATTTCAACGGACAAAAGCGTTACATTAGAGAATAAACATAACATCATATTAATAAGTAATTAATAATAAATTACTTTAAATTATAAATATAACATTACGTTAATAAATTATATTGATAACTTTCATTAAACTTCAAGAGCATCCAAGAAAATTCACATTTTACCGCCGAAGGTACATAAACTTCAAGTATATATATCAGTATTATCTAATAAAAAATAAAATGTAAAACATAAAAGAATCACATCGGACACTTAAAATATCTTTGACGAATTCTGCACAGAAAATGAATATCAAAGTACTATGCAAAGATAATTTAATTTGCACAGATGTTTATAAATCCGAAAGAGTAATCACTAAGTTAATTAAACCTTATAAAACTCATATTGATATCGTCATAATTAGTTAAGATACTTGTGGCAAAAACGAAAAGATGTGTCAAAGGAGGAAATTATTAGCGCGTGACATCCGGCTGATTTTCCGGTCATTAAAGAAAAAAAAAATGACACAGGATTCGTGAAATATCAAAACAAATTATCAAAAGAATGTCTTGCGTTACTGTCTAGTAAAGCTTAAAAATGAATTTTAATGCCAAGTATATGCGATTGAAAAGCAAGAAAAGTCCTTGAAACGTAATTGAAAGAAAATGTATAAATGAGCTAAAAATAGCAACACGAAGTAAAAAGAATTAAACGAAATTATTATATTTTCTCCTGTGTTAAAATTTTTGAAATGATTAAATCAATGAAATGATACAATAAAAGTTTAAACGTGCTAAAATGTAATGTCAAGAAAAGAGACAGAATTTGAATATTGGTACTGCGTTTGAAATTAAACTTTAAATCTACTCGAAATGTTTTTGAGGGGGATTCTTTTCTAATTAAGATTCTAACATATGAGTTGCCATGTTGGTTCTTCTCTATTTTAAAGTCTTTATAATAATGTATTCATGATAATATAATTGAACTGAAATTACATTTTTAAACTGAATTGAACAAATATGTGAAAAAAAACCTGTAAATTGAAATTATAAAAATAAACTATAAAACCCCGGTATAGAAATGCATTAAAATGGATTTAATACAATAGAAATAGAAATATTTTAAAGATAAACATTGTGAAAACAGTAAAATTAGCATTCAGTTATTCAAGAAGTTAAAACATTGAAATTGAATTAGTAAAATTTCAAAATCCAAAACTACAAGAGAGATGGAAAATTAAACAAGTTGGAAATTGTACGTCAAACGTGACAAATGAGGTGCGTTCGTACTATAGCTAGTTATATAAATATTCAAATCTTGATGATTTTTAATTCTGTGAAATGAATTATATCGTCTGCAGATTAATTTCTGTCATAAAATAAGTATCTCGGTCGCTTGATCATTAAAACTCGAAAGCTCCTCTAACAAGAAAGCACCGATTTTTTTTCTTTTTATTCAAATTTCTTAATAAATATTTTTATTAATATCTCCTAAAGTTTTGATTCGATTTTTAAAAAAACTGAAATGTCTCGACAAAATTCTGCAAAGATAATATATCTTAAATTCCAAACCATTCGGTTGGGTAGTTTTTGCGTTGTTATATGCGGACGCACGGACAGACAGACGGACAGACGGACAGACGGACGGACGGACCAAACGACGACAATAGGTGCTACGTATTTATATAATTACGAACGCACCTAAAAATAATAAATTATGAAAGTGCTGTGGAATCATCACGGAGGCTTCACGACATGATTCAATGAGAAGTAATATGTTATTTCATCGTATATTGTTGTCTATTAAACCTTATATTCACAATAATACAACACTCATAACATATATAACATAAATAAAATGGTATAAAATATAAAATTATGATCAAGGTATTGAGTTAAGAAATTCGGAAAAAAGAAAAAAAAAGACATGATAGTAAATAGAAAATTAATACAGCCCACCAACATCAAAATCAGAAGTGAGTCCTATCGCAAGTATGCTCTATTGCCCTTGGAATTTTTAATAGCAACAATATCGATTTACTCAGACTGTTTTTAACACTTTCCAACCTAGTTGAAAAGTGTTTATGACTTCGGTTTGTCTGGCCGGATGGCCGTGCTCTAACTCCCGTAAATATGATCGGAATGCTCTGCAATTTTTATATGTTATTGTCGTTATCT
Organism: Maratus michaelseni; assembly: GCA_963931845.1. Lineage (NCBI taxonomy): Eukaryota > Metazoa > Arthropoda > Arachnida > Araneae > Salticidae > Maratus > Maratus michaelseni. The sequence continues at coordinate 253,246,641 of OZ007594.1, forward strand.
ATAGCATGTTCCCTATTTCAACGGAAGTGTGTAGCACTTATAGTTTTCTTTCAGGGACACTCAAAAGAATTCCGTTACATTGCGGTCTATGGGGAAAAATCATTTGCGGTTTATTTAAATAATGTTTCACTATTTGAAACGCATTGAAATTTATATATATCACTAAGGTGCATTAGAAGAAGCTTAATATGGAATAGGGTGTGCATGGCACTTATAGTTACTTTACAGGTACAGTCAAAAGAATTCCGTTACATGACGTCTATGGAGAAAAATCGTCTGCGGTTTATTTAAATAATGTTTCACTATTTTAAACGCATTGAAATTCATGTATATCACTAAGGTGCATTACAAGAGGCTTACTACTGAATATTGTGTGTATAGCAGTCATCGTTCATTTACAGGGACACACAAAAGAATTCTCTACTGTCTGTTAACAATAGTTCCTGGAAGTGCGTTTTAAGTTACTGAACGCGATTTTAAATTGAACTCACTTTTTGTCTATTACTGGGTGTGTATAAATTCTGTATTTCATATACAGGGCAGCACAAAAGTTCGCGAACACATTTCCGTTTATTGACAGAAACTCCAGAAGGAGAATTTTAAACTGTGCTACGCGTTTCCTAACTAAACTAAAATTTAGCATCCTATGTAGTATATATACAAATCTATAGATCATATACAGGGCTGAATAAAAGTATTCGGATATTTTTCCGAATATTGTATATGTTGGGAATTCCTGAAATTACGTTTCTAAATATGTTATGCGTTTTCGAAATTGTTTACTTAGATGTTATCTTTCAGCTTATTAAACGGTAATGATTTGTAAAATTATTTTGAAAGCGTTGGAAAGTGTTACATAATATATGCTTGACGCATGATTTTTCGTTCTTGTTTTTATTTATATATATTTGTGAAATAATCATTTCAAGTTGAATTCTTGAAAACAAACATTAATTTCTAGAAATGTCGATACATGGGTACCGACATAAGTAGCAGTAATAAATTTCGGCACTGACATACGTATATTTTGGAGAGAATGTCAAAATTACTTAATAACAGAGTATTATATAGAATATTGTATAAATAGAATATTATTATCCCTTTTTATAATTCGAGAGCATGAACAAATGCTTATTGATATTTTCAACTTCAAAAGTTCCTTTCCCTCACTTTAAAATTTTCAGAAATGTTTTTAAAAAGAAAAGGGTATTACTTAACACTGTAAAAAAAAAAATCCTGAAAATAACGGAAATTGTACTGGCAATCGAGAAGCCAGTACTATTTCCGTATTTTAACGGAAAAAAAAATCCGTAAATTCCAGGAAATTTTCCGTGATTTCTGAAATATCCGTTTTTAAATTTCCGTTTTATAACAGATATCTTCCGTACTTTTTAGAAATTTTTATGTCGTTAAAATAAATTTTATAGGACCAAATAAAAAAAAACTTATCTCTCAAGGAACATCTTAAGTGATAGATAGGCTCCTTTTTTCCTTTTATTTCTGAGAAAGAAATGGCCAGCCAGACTAAACCAGAAATGGGCCAGAAGGCCATAAATGGCCAGAATAAACAGCCATCACTTCCCTCGATGAGTATCGAAGCCAAGACCCTACGTTTACTAAACGAGCGCGCCAGACAACTGCACTACGGTTGGACCCGTCATTTCCTCAAATGTTGCTACTTATATGAGATAATTTTAATGTTGCAATAACTTGAAGTTCTCGTAGTTAGATGGATATTTTTAGAGATCCAATGTTTTTAATATTTTCTTTTCAAAATTGTTCTATGTTTTCCTTTTTATTATTTGATGTTTTATAACAGATAAATTAAAATTTTTTATGTATTATATGCGTAAAATATTGTAATAACATTAATGATTGTTTCTTTTTGCAACAGTACATATACTTTTTAAAATAATTTGTGTGTTGATTTATTTATCAATTTCAGTAAAAACAATAAATTTCTTAAGCAGACGTATTTATTACATGCTATTAAAGTAAATTTTCTTTATATCTTACTTTAAAAACTTATGTAAATAAACAAATTTATAATAAATTAAATTATTATATTTAAGCTTTGCTGCGAACTTTTGTGTATGGTTGGTTCTATTAAAATGAATAATTCTTAAAATATCAAAACGAAAAAATAGATTTTTAGAGAAAATTTTGAAATTAATAACTTTAGGATAGGTAAGTTTAAATTTAGACTTATTAATTTTGTTTTAATTATAAAAATTATAAACTAACAAAATAAATTATAAACTTTTATAAATATGAAGTTTATAATTTTATAAAGTAAACAAAAGTTATTAATTATTTTTTATAAATTTAAAGAGAAAATTATGGATTTTGTAAAATTATAATTTATAAAATAATAAATTTTAGTTTAATTCACAAGAATATAACACAAATCAGTTTAGTTTAATACCCACATACAGATAATTTGCAAAGATATTATTTTATGAAACTTTAAAAATATTAAAATAAAAAAATAGATTTTTAGAGAAAATTTTGAAATTAATGACCTTGGGATAGGTAAGTTTAAATTTGGACTTATTAATTTAGTTTAATTTATAAAATTATAAACTAACGAAATAAATTATAAACTTTATAAAATCATAAACTTCATTTTTATGAAAGTAAAGAAAAAATATTAATTACTTTTATAATTTTAAAGAAAAAAATATAAACTTTGTAAAAAATTATAATTTATAAAATAATAAATTTTAGTTTAATTCACAAGAATATAACACAAATCAGTTTAGTTTAATACCCACATACCGATAATTTGCAAAGATATTATTTTATGAAACCTTAAAAATATTAAAATAAAAAAATAGATTTTTAGAGAAAATTTTGAAATTAATGACCTTGGGATAGGTAAGTTTAAATTTGGACTTATTAATTTAGTTTAATTTATAAAATTATAAACTAACGAAATAAATTATAAACTTTAGAAAATCATAAACTTCATTTTTATGAAAGTAAAGAAAAAAATATTAATTACTTTTATAAATTTAAAGAAAAAAATATAAACTTTGTAAAAAATTATAATTTATAAAATAATAAATTTTAGTTTAATTCACAAATTTATAAGACAAATCAGTTTTGTTCAATGCAATATACATATCGATAATTTGCAAAGATAATATTTTATGAAACCTTTAATAACGTAATATTGCCTCACGTTAATAAAGTTAAAATAAAATTTTAAAACGTCTGTGAAAAAATTCACAATATAAAGCAATATAGAGAAAAAAAAGTAGATTTAAAAAAAATATTTTTCTGTAATTTATGGAAATAAAATAAATTTCTAAAGATTTCACTGAAAAATAAAAATATCACTATTATTTTCACAAAAAATTACCGCTCAGATACAATCCCGGTTAGAATGCGTTCCAGGATTGGCCCGAGTCTAATGACAAAAAAATAGGCCCACGGGTAGGACTGGTTCAGACCTGGATCCTAGAAGAACTCTAGTAAATACAACAATCTTAATTCGCATTTCAAACAAGGCGATTTCTGTACGCAAACCTCTGAACGTCATTTACGGAAATGGCATTGTTTTGAAAGAAATACGGACATTGTACAGTTTTGTAAGAAATACGGAAAAATCCATTAAATTTACGGAAAACTTTCTGCATATTGAATATTACGGAACTAATGTCATTTACGGAAATTGTACTGTTGTTTGGGAAAAATGAAACTTCTCTGTAAAATTTAACGGAAAATCTCTTGTATTTTCACGGATTTTTTTTAGAGTGAACATACTCATTAGAATACAAATAAACTTGAAAATTGTTTTTAATAGATCTATCTGATGAAACAGATATCGCGAAGGAAACGTTTTTAAAACAAAAGAGCACATTTACTTTATTCAGATTTTCATAAAATATCGATCAGAAAACACTCCTATCTCGAATGATCTCTATTCAAATTCTTTAATGCCAGTATTCAAGTGAGATATAACATTTTTCTGTAACATTATATAATACTAGGAGGTTCTGGTCCTTGCACCCTCCATACAACAACGTCCGGATATTCAAGAGACTCGGGCGTTCCAAACTTATTTCTAATTAATCCATCGGTGGAAACACGCTGTAATCTACCCCAATAATTAATTGAAAATGCTTGGATTTAAGAGTATTTTTAGAAATTTAAATTCTGAACGGACGTGTTGCGTTTAGCTCTTTATGTGATAACTTGAGTTTTTTAGTATAAGTAATGAATTGCTAATTTATAGTTATTTCCGTATCCATAATTTAAAATTGTGTTTGCATTAGAAATGAGTTTAAATTCAAAGTAATCTCCGTCGTTTGTCCGGGAAAAAGTAGTATTGAGACATGCAGTCTTTGATAGTGGGGTAATGCTATAAATTTTGGAAAAATAACCTTTTTTTAGGGTTTCGTTCACCTCACGAAACCCTATTACTCCCGCTCCGTTGTCTGTCTGTCACAGAGCCATTCTCAGAAACTATGTAACTTACAGAGTTGAAAATTTGTGTATATAGCTGAATACCAGCTATGAAGAGCTCAAAATATTAAAATTTGAAAAATTCGTATTATTTTAATAAATAGAGGTAAAAAACCAAAATTCTACCAGCCTTTTCCTATTAAATTTAAACATTTTTCGTTATAGCAGATGCCAGAAATTAAAAATACACGATGAAATTCTTTCTACAATAATTAATTTTCTATCAGACAATTTCCACGTGAAAAATGAAAATGAAATAAAAAGTTTCACCAATTGAAAAAAAGATTAATATGAAATAAAATTGATTGACGTCATAGTGGTAATAAAACGGAAAGATTTCTCAATAATACAAGGAGTATGAGTATGTCTATGTACACAAAGCAGATTAATATCACATCATTAGAGAATTAAAAAGAAAATCTGACGTCATATCGGAAGTTTAACAGATTTTTCAAATATTTCAGAATAATACAAAGCGAGTATCAATCTGAGTAATAGAGAATAGTAAATATATGAGTTTGAGGAACGTATTGAATCATGATAAAAACCCGATTATGGAAATATTCGCATATTTTAACATTTTGAAGGTGTACAACATGTTTAATTTTGAAATTATTATTTTTTTAAATATCGCATTTCGATCACATGACAGATATTATTATGACAGAATATAATACCACCTGTGGACGCTAAAGTGTACGAATTCTATTGTTGAACCATGTAAAAAAATAATCAAATGAAAACATTAGAGTGCAAAAAGATGCGAAGATCTAATTAGGATATCTTTTTCACGAAAAAATATTTGGCCTAAAATAATAGTAGATTTCTTTTCTATGATAAACCCAGAATACAGTGTTTACTACGCTTGCTCGTATGTGTTGAAGGAAAATCCTCAGAAAAGATCTGACAATATTATAAGTGAATCGATTCAGTAGTTTTAGAATATTCGCAGTCACCTTTTTTGAAAAATGCACTTTTGTGAAAAACGAGTTTAAGTTTTATGTTGTAAATGCACTACAATGCTTATCTATTTATTTATTTTTGATTACATAGAATCTATAATTCTTAATTGCTCACATAGTTGCTTACACTTTCTTTAATTTGCTTACATAGAATCTATAATATCTATACTTCCAGCACTATGAAGTAGTTCCTCTCCAGGTAATAAATTCTCTAGAACTACAACTTGCAAAAAATCAATTTTTCTATAACTATGACAAAGTGTAACCCCTTAAGAAAAATTATTTCTGTAAAATTACGAATTTCAATTTTGCATACGGTTCCTGGGGTATAAGAATTACATTTAGAAAATATTAACCGTGTATAAAAAAACTATTATTCTACGAAAAAATCTTACGAAATTATGATACTTAACACTGCGTATGCGGTAGCGTATTACTGCCTATTTCACTGTTGATTACTGTTAATTTTACGGTACAATACTGGCAGCTGGGATGGTGTATTATACCGTAAAATAATTTTTCCATTTTTTTCAGTGTAGAATTACCGTATTTCTTGTATACTTACAACTACCGGGGTGGGTGATAGCTGAACCATATGGACTTCAATTATGTTATTCTTGTTTTGTATGGAAGATGCAGACACTCAGTAAAGTTTGGTGATTAATACAATGACTTTTAATTAATGATTAATACAATTTAACTTCTAGAATATTATGTAATATGAAATTTAGTGAATATATACCATCAAAGAAAATTTGAATTTTGAATTTCAGAATAGATACTTTGAGATTTCGAGACCTCGCGTGAAATGAAAAGTAAGAAATAACTTTTAAATGATATATATTTTTTAATATTCAATTTAAATTTCGTAATAATAATCCTACAGATTAATAAGATATTAAAACATACTAAAAATTGAATATATATAACTCCAGGATGTTTTACTTACATTATACTACTTTCCGTCATAGTTATACAGATCTGTAGATAAAAAAAAAATAATCCGTGTGATTTCAACTAAATTCGTGTTAAGGTATCATACTGAATATTTAGGAAAAGTCAATAAATTTAGAAGTTTTATTTTGAAAAACAAGAGTGAAACGAGCGGAAAATCACATCTTGAGTCATAGATAACCCGCCTCCATAATTATGGTGTTAAATTTAAATTTAAAGTATCTTAACTTGCTAAAATTTTGTCATAGAATCATGGATTTTTTTATTAATTTTCAGTGTTTGCTTTACATTGAAAATAGAAAGTTGCGTTCCGGACAGTGTCGAAAAATGCTGAAAATTCATAAAACTCAAAGTATCATAAGTAAAAAAAAAAAAAAAAAAAATTGACAATTTTTTCTGTATTTTTTTCTTTATACTATGTAGAACCACTATGATACTATTAACTGTTAGTGGATAATAGTAACTGTTTTATTGTTATAAACTGTTACATTGTTACAAAAGGAAAACCTAAATGGTTAAATAGCACTACTTTTCATTCATGTCAATAATTGTCAAACAGAGCGAACATATCTGCCGTTTCACACTGGCAGGCATAGTTTAATTCATATCTTAGACTCTTTTAAACTTTTATTTGCAGCTCTATTAAGTACGAAAGACAAATACAATCTTTCCGAAATATTTTATTCTTAAATACAATAAGCAAATATCAGATCATTTTATAGCGTGTCGAGAATTTACATTATTAACTTTTGCTTCGAAAAACTTTCAGGTACTATGCATTCGAGAATAGTATCTATTATAAGCTATTTGAAGTTTAATTCTTGAAAAGTTGGAAGTTCTTTAAATAAATCATTCCTTTTCTGAGCAGCCGGGTATATGCATCCAATGATTTTGAGTTATATTTAAAAATGTTCTATACCATTGTCAACTAAGTAGACCAGTAATTATTAATTTAACTAGCGGATTCAACCCAAGTTTCCTGATTTACAGAATAGGGGTGAAAAGATTTTTTTTAATTGAAAACTAATAGAATTTTTAAATTTAATATATATTTTCGGATATAAACATCAAAAAGTAATTTTACTGAAAAACTATTAATAATGTATTCAAATGTGTTTTATATTCATTACATGTCTACTGAATTTGTGGTTTACTTATATTATAATTTTATATGATTTATTTATTGACGACGTTATAATTTCTTTATGGAGTATTAGCCGGAAACAAATACTGAACTACTTAAATTGTTTTAAGTGTTCATAATTGGGATGCACGTAATAGAGATAGGTTTATTTAAAAAAATCATGCTTGAAACTTATTTTAAAAACCATAAAAATTCAGTAAACTCAGATGCAGATTTCAAATAAATTGCATTTCAAAGAACATTTTTTCCTACTTGACGATGTAAAAAACTTAAATTGTGCGATGTTTTGAAGTTAAAAATTGCAATAAAAGGAAATTTATTCGTGTTGCCACGCCAGCGGTACTCACGGACATGTTTTTGCTTTATAATAAAATACGTTATTTCAAGAATTATTTCAATTTGTAATCTTTAAAAATCTATGAAACTTTAAAATATTTTTACTAACACGTATTTGTTTTAGTTCAACACTGTAAAAATATGTCCTGAAATTAACAGGTGTTATTCTGTGAATTTTCCTTTTTTTACCTGAAAAATTCCGTTTTGGGTAAAAAGTGTAACATTTCCTGGAATTAACGGAAATTTTCAATTTACTGCTAGAGATATAACTGAAAGTTTCCGTAGGTCTCGGGGAACGGAGCTTTTCCGGCGAGACACGTTCTGTTCCGACGCTGATTGGAGGATATATTAGTTTGTCAGTCTGTGTCCTGTGTCAAAACCCCCACAGAACTGCGGAAGAAGCAATATGGCCGATACAGTAGTCCGAAGTAACTTGCGATGATAGCACGTGCTTTTTAGAATTTACAATTTTAATAATAAGTACAACTTTGGATGTCGACATATTTTACAGAATAAAAGTAAGTTTTATCTTTGTTTTTTATATCATTGTTTCAATAACATTATATGTATAATTTCTTTATATGTTTGTAAGATATAAATTTAGTTTTTAAACCACGTGTATATTACGATACGAGAATAGCTTTCAATCATTTGCCTAGAATAAGTATTTTATCTTAAGTCATAAAAAAAGGATGATTTCGCATTTTATCTGATGTTTATTTTACTTCAACTCACTATTTCCTAACCGGACTTTGTTATTAATTTATGTGTAATATGTGTCTAAAGATAATCTTTATTCATGCAGATTTAAAAAGGAAAAAAGATCCCCGTTCTTTAGCAGTGCTTTATTTCGTTATTATATATTTTTTAAAATTCCAGTTTATCCGTTTGTATTCGAATATACTTTTTAAATCATATAATTATTTTACATTCTAACAGTTTCTAATCATTAACTATGAGTAATATGGATGCACTGTTTTTTTTTTTTTTTTTTTTTACTCTTAATTTTAAAGTTGATTTTATGGGGGCAGATTATTATTATTATTTATTTTCTTTATAATTAGAGAATGCTGATAGTTGTTTGATCTTATAAGTGTTTTTTTTTTATTTTTCTCACATATATTTTTCAATAGCACCTAGCGATATTTATAGAGTTATAGGTTGACTTGTAAAATTATTGTAGTATATATTTTTTTCCTTTTTTTTATTATTAAAATAGTTTCGATATGAACAATTTGAGTACAATCAGGCCTCGTTATTAATTATTTATATTTGTTGGTTTAAATACCAGAAAGTGTTTACATCCGCGTAAGGGGGGGGGGGGATAATGACTACATTAAATAAACAAAAACTTTAAATAGGTAAAGAAAATGATTTAACGTATATAAATATATGTGTATATATATATATATATGATTTAAATTAGCAAGTATTTTCGAATACAAACTAACAGATAAACGAATTAAAAGCTAAAAAACAAGTAACATATTTCTTTTATGATTTACTGAAATACATTTTCATTCTCTCTCTAGGCAAATGAGTCCAATTTTTGTCTTCAAAAAACGAGATTTCTATCTTACATATGTATAACAGAATTGATTATACATACTAATAATATTAAAACAATGATATAAATAAATAAGAGATAACACTTAGTGCCCCAAGTCTTTAAAATATGTCTCAGTATGAAATAAGAAAAAAATAAAATATATAAACAGTGAGGGGGGGAGGGGTAAAAATTGAAAAATATATATTAATAACAAGTGCTAAAAATTTTACAGTTATACAGTTAGGAAATGAAAGCTATGGATATCTTTGAAAAACAATTATATATATTTTTAAAAATGCTGCGATTACATATTTTTTCTTTCTTCTTTCAAAATTTTTCACACAATGTATTTTTTAGTACATTCTTTTTCTGTATTTTCAGATATCAGTTTAGGAAAATTTTGCCTACCTAAAAGGACTGTTCACAATTTTTTTTCCACCTCCAAACAGAACCTTTTCACAAGTTTAATCATTTAAAAATAAAATCTGATCTGCCACAAAACAACTGAACTGATCCCAGAACATATTACTTAGTTTTTTCATGTGTAAAGGATATACAGGAACCTGTATATAACGATAATTTCAAAATTTACAAAATTATAACTAGAATTTTCACAAATATAAAAAAAACTCTGCAATTTCATAAAAACAGGACACTGCGAGAAAAATCTGGACAGACCCCTGATTTTTATTTCTAGATCATCAAATTTTAGTCATGTTAAAGAATTTAGCTCCAGGGTTTGAATGCTATTTTAAATAATAATTAAAATTGCAAATTTTAGCATACTTTATGGAAAATTTGCAATATTCTTATAATTAAGCTTCAGATTATTCCTAAAAATATTTTTTCGTATAAATATATTTAATTCTTTAATAAAGATTTTTTTTTTCATTTCTAAATTAAATCACATTTATTGGCTTTTATAAAATTTTGCATATTAAGTATAAGTCTCCTAATAATATGTCCTAAGAAATTAACATTTTAAACTTCTTTTTTCTGTGTACAATTCTTACAGAATGTCTCTTTTCCTTTTGTTGTCAAAATATTTCTAAAATATACATTTAATTTTATCTGAAGTTTTAAAATATTACTTGGTTTTGCTAGGATTTTAACACATAAAATTATAAATAAAATGTATATTTCAGAAATATTTTGACCACTACAAAAGAGACATCCTTTAAGTAGAGTACAAAGAAAAAAAAAGTTAAACATATTTAATTCCTAAGAATAAAAAAATAAAAATAAAATTATAACTGCCACAGATAAGTTTAACATAAGTGTGGGGAATTTGAGATATCACTTTCCCCTTTATGGGAGAAATATCGAACAGATAATAAAAACTGAAAATATCAGTTTTGTAAAACGGAAAATAACCGTCCTGAAAACTGAAAATGTCAGTTTCTAAAACAGAACATTTCAATCCTAAAACGGAAAATTTCAGTTTCTAAAACAAAACATTTCAGTTCCTAAAACGGAACTTTTCAGTTTCAAAAAGGGAACTTTTCAGTTTCGAAAACGGAACTTCTCAGTTTCAAAAAACGGAACTTCTCAGTTTTGAAAACGGAAAAAAACCACGAAAGTGAATGTCTGTGAAAAAACGGAAAAGTTACGGCAACTCTGCTGCCAGTACCTTTTCCGTTTTTTTCAGGAGTTTGTTTTTACAGTGAAGGGTAAAAAACTTTCATATACATTTCATGAATCTCGACATTTGTAAATTGCGTAAACTCAAGGTAAGTTTGAAAACGTTTTTGATGATAAACTACTTTAAAGCTTTGACTGCACACTGCAAAAAATAATTGTTGATTTTACGGTATAATACTGGCATCCCAGTTGCCAGTATTATACTGTAAAATTAACAGTAATAAACAATAAAATAAGCAGTAATACGCTACCGCGCACGCGCGGCAATGTATTACTGCTTATTTTACTCATCATTGTTTTATTTTACTTACCCATCATACGTAGTATAGGGTAAGTCTTGTAATCGTTTTGAAAATCGACAAAAAAAATTTGACGGATTTACACGTTTCAGACACTAGAGATTTCGAAAAACATATTTTTTTAGAAAAAAAAATTGGCGTCCGTCTGTCTGTGTGTGTGTCTGTAAACGCTCCATCTCCAGAACAAACTGAGATAGATACTTAAAATTTGGTATGTACTTAGTATGCAATAACGGGAAGAAGATTGTTGAATTTCAGTAACCTCGATTATCCGGAACTATTTTTTTTCGGACTCTCGAAATATTTGTTCTGATAAAAGGTATATAAAATTTTTCGAAATTGTTTATTTTAAGTAGTAAATTTAAAAGACAATAAAAAAACATAAATTTTGCATAAAAAATGAAGTCGATCAGATATTGAGTTGCCGAGATATTTGTAAGCCTATTTTCCACACTCTTTGATTTTTCATGACCCTGTATTTCATTGAAATTTCAATTCAAAAATATTTTTTAATTATGTGTTAATGTAATTATCAATTTAGGAGTTATAAGGATGTTTCTTTTACGCAATTTAGTAATAGAGCATTTAAAGTTTATGACGTCATCAAGCCACGTTTTTATTTGAATTGCAATGCATTTTATAAATAGTTTACACATGTTTTGTTTTCATATTTTATATTATGCATATCCATGATGAGTAAGTATTACGGTGGCCCCCAACGACTAGTTTCTTTAATCCATCGATAAACTTCAATTGCAAATTGATATTTTCAGGGAGATATTTGTAACAAGTGTCGACAAGTTGTCTACAAGTGTGTTTCACAGCGTTAAACACAAAAAATAGCTTTAAAATTTAAACATACGTATTTTCAAGCTTTGTATATTTTAAAATAAAAACTAGGATATTTTATTGTTTAAATAGTACAGCGCGCAACCGGAAAGCACTTACATATATATATATATATATTCATCAATAAAAGTCTCTATTTATCAAGATGAAGAGTAATTCTTCATAAAACTGCGCATATTTTTATGATCAATAAAAATCTCTAATTTTGGTTTAAGAATGAATGTATACTTCTTGTCAACTTTCAATGTTCTTTAGAAACGTGTTTTAATTTATAACATAATAAAAGCCCTTAAGAAGAAGAAGTCTTCTATTTTATAAAACATTGTAAAGTGAATGATATTTTTGTGTGCATTATGTTCTGATATTATAAAATTGGTCATTCCCTGTTACATAACTTGTACTTGATATACTTGATGGATTTTGTGGCACATATATAATATACATATTTTATTTTATATACCATATATTTCGGCGCATAACGCAAACTTTCTTTTTCAGACTATTTGTTTTGTTTATTTTGAGACATCGTCGTACACTGGAAAAAAATATATTTACTTTACGGTATAATACTGGCATCCCAGCTGCCAGTATTATACCGTAAAATCAACATTTTTTTTATTTTTTTTTTTCACTCAGAAACTTTCATGAGATATGTAGCATTAAAATACAATACAGAATGAAAAAAAAAATACAATAATTAATTTAAAATAAGAGAATACTGAAAGCGAGGATATAATACTGCTAATAAGTCTAACTCTACCTGAATCCCCACAAAGCGTTTAAATTGCACTCTAATTCATTCAACTATTCGCATCTTCTTTTATTAGTCACTAGGCCCAACAGTATCACAGAAATACTATCCTATATACAGCTATATCACAGCAATTTTATAACATTTTTTGTTATTGTACTCTTTTAAATTTTGAATTTTTTAGAAACTGTTCGGGTGCGAGCATTAATAGTCGTATCTAATTTCAAGTTTCTGGCGCTAACAGTTTCAAATAAATCGTATTTTTAGAATGTTTTCCGCTCTTCTCAAAATTTATAATTTCACATTTTTTTTCAAAACATTCTTAGCGAGCATTTAAAACTTAAATGTAACTACCATGCCAAATTTCAAGTTTCTAGATTCAGTATTAGAGAAATCGCAATTTTAGAACATTTTTGTTCCTGTACCCTTTTAAATTTCTAATTTCTTAGAAACTTTAGGGTTGCGAGCATTTACGTCTTAAAAATAATATGAGCCATGTCTAATTTCAAGTTTCTATTCTGAGCAATTTAAAATTAATCGTAATTTAGAACGATTTTACAATGCTTTCCGCTCATTACACACGTTGTACATTTTTAATTTTTTTATAAACAGTTCTTAGCCAGCATTTACATTTTAAATGTAATTATCATACTAAATTTAAATTTTTAGACCCAACAATCTCACAGAAATCGCAATATTAGAGCGTTTTTGGTTATTGATGTACCCTTTTTAATTTCGAATTAGTTAGAAGGTGTTCTATGCGAGCATTTACTTCTTAAAAATTATATCCATGTCCAATTTCAAATTTATAGTTCTAACATCTCCCAAATACAGGGTGACAAGAAATAACTTGGACACACATTATACATTATAATTTTAATGCTAATGAAAATATTGCGATCAAACTTCAAAATAAATATGAATACATTATTTCGTCTAATATATTTACAAATTTTCAAAGTGGCTACCTTTAGCCTTAATACAGAGCTTTAAACGTGTCACAAAAATTTCGGCTATGGGCCGCAACTCACTTACTGATATTTTATCCCATTCCTTGCATAAGGATTTCTTTAGGGATGCCAAAGTTTTATGAGGTTTAGCACACACCCTTGTCTCCAAGATGGATCAAACAAAATAATCCATTGGGTTCAAATGTGGGAATACGGTGGCCATTCTTGAGCTCCAATGAAGTCAGGAAAATGTGTCTTGCAACAATCTTGAGTGCCTTTAGCTCTGTGTGCAGGTGCGGAAACCTGTTGGAAGGTCCATCTTTTGTTTCCAAAGAACTTTTGTGATCAAGGTAAGACAACATCTTCCAAAATGAGTTTGCGATATGTTTGTTGATTAATTTTTATCCTTTGATCAATAAAAACAAGCGGTTTTTTCCCACTAGCACATATCCCACCCCAAACCATTACAGATTGGGGTCGTTGACGCCGTTCAACAATGCAAGAAGGTTCAGGTGCTTCTGCTGATCAAACTCTATCATTATGGCTATTGTGAGCTTGTTCAATCGAAAACAGTTTCTCATCTGTGAAGACAAATGTTTGTCATCGATCACCTGTGGCCTGCTTTAACAGTTCTTTACACCTTTTAAGTCCTGTGCGTTTGTTCTCTGCTCTTACCTTTTGAGCCTCTTTCATTTTGTAAGGGTGAAGACCAAGCTCTACTTTGCCATCAAATGTGCGGTTTCTCTGTTGATCTTCATCTCTCTAGCAACCTTTCTCATTGAAATCCTAGGATTTTGTTGAACTCGCTTTTTGATAACTACTCGGTTTCTTGATGTGTTAACTGTGCGCTTTCTTCTTCTTCCTGGCCTGTCACCATCATGTCCGAGTTCTTTAAACCTTTTGATTGCGTATGAAACCGTCTGCTTAGGCACCTTCAATCGTTGAACGATTTCACATTGTTTCATTCCTTGCTAATGTAATTCAAGTATAGCAGATCGTTTGTTAACCATAATGGTTATCACAACTAACTTACTTACACCTGTTTAGTAGCTTTCTAGAATCAATTCCCTATGACAATAACTTTATAACTTTAGTGGTAGTACAGATTTTTGGTTTGAAACTTCGTCCAAGTTATTTCTTGTCACCCTGTAAATCATATTTTGAAACGTTTTCCGCTCATTTCACCCTCTTTAATTTCGATTTTTTTAGAAACCGTTCCGACCGAGCATTTATGACAAATTTCAAGTTTCTAGCCACAGCAATTTTTTTTCTAAAATTGCAATTTTAGAAAAAAAATTTCTCCTGGACACTCCTTGGGAGTAACGGTACCGACATAAATTATAGCCTATGATGAAGCAGAGACTGTCACCATCATTTTGCCGCGATTAATTTTGAAATGTGACGGTTCTATAGTTCCCGCCCAAGTAGCACAGTCTGTTGGCTCATCGTTGGTAGTTTATGAAAACCGTTGGGAAATAGTCGGATTACGAAGAGTATCTGAGCAGGACCCTGAGCAGCAGATGTTTGGACTACTGTTTGGGCTTTTGTTGGCAAATGATCGTTTAGCTAATGGTGTGGCAAAGCGGACATTTCTTATCGTGGGACAACGTGGAACAACAATTAACTAACTACTAGATGGAACCCGTCAAAATTTGACGGCAAACAACTTGATGGTACCATAAAAATAAAATTTATAGTTGCTTTAACTTGACAAATTTCATAGTGGGGAGCATAATATGATTAAGCGGTCACAGACCTTTCCATCGATATATCACATGAGGGGTGTGTGCAAAATTTAGAAAAGTACCCACTAGGGGGGTCAAAGTGGGGGGATGGACATGGGAGATGCATAATAGGATTAAGTGGTCACAGACCTTTACTATGATATATAACATGAGGTTGTGTGCAAAATTTAGAAAGTACCCCTTGGGGGGCAAAGTGGGGAGATGGGCATCGGAGATGCATAATATGATTAAGTGGTCACAGACCTTTCCAATGATATATAACATGAGGGTTGTGTGCAAAATTTAGAAAGTACCCCTTGGGGGGCAAAGTGGGGAGATGGACATCGGAGATGTATAATATGATTAAGCGGTCACAGAACTTTCTAACAATATATGACATGAGGGGTGTCAACAAAATTTAGAAAGTATCCCTTGGGGGGGCAAAGTGGGGAGATGGACATTGGAGATGCATAATATGATTAAGTGGTCACAGACCTTTCCAATAATATATAACATGAGGGTTATGTGCAAAATTTAGAAAGTACCCTTTTTTTTTGGGGGGGGGGGCAAAGTGGGGAGATGGACATCGGAGATGCATAATATGATTAAGCAGTCACAGACCTTTCCAACAATATATGACATGAAGGGTGTCAACAAAATTTAGAAAAGTGCCCCCTTAGGGGGGGGGGGAGTGGCGGGATGGACTTCGGAGATGCATAACATGAATAAGCGGTCAAAGACTTTTCCAGCGATATATCACATGAAGGGTGTGTGCAAAATTTAGAAAAGTGTCCCACTTGGGGGGGGGGGAGTGGGGGGATGGACCCCAGAGATGCATAACATGAAAAAAAGGTCACAGGCGTTTCAACTTGCAACTTTTTTCTCGAAGGCATTTGACAATATTATTTTTTTTTTACCCAAGACAATTTAACGATATTCTTAATTGTTTTGCGCAATTCGTCAAACGTTCATGGAAAAAATCATGAAATTCGCTAATCAATAGTTGATAAATTATAAAATTCAACAATCGATAGCAGAAAAATTGGTCAATCGATAACGGAAAAATCACGAAATTCATCAAATGATCTCCCATAAAAAAATTGTCCTGCACACTGATGTGATGATCAAAAGGGTTTTGAAGTATAGGACAAAATTAGCACTTGCCAAACAGCGAGTAATACTGAAAATTTGGCAATGGACTTTATTGCCACCACTGGTCAAACATAATAGTCACACTCACCAATTGCGATGATTGAATGGAAAAAGATTTTTTTCTCTGCTGTCGCTCGGCAAATTTCGGAACTATTTGGCGAATTTCACGATTTTTTTCCCGAAATTGACGGATTGTGATTTTTTTTCTCGAAGCCATTCGACGATATTCGAAAACTTTTTCCCCCGAAACCAGTTGATGAATTTTGCGATTTTTCCACTGTCGATTAATGAATTTTGCGATTTTTCCGCTATCAATTGACGAATTTCGCAATTTATTGACTATCGATTAACGAATTTCACGATTTTTTCCATGAACGAACAAATTACGCACTTTCTTTCCGCTAATGTTTGACACAATTCGCCCTTTACAATTCAGCCAATGAGTTGAACGTTGTTTCTTTCCAGAAATGTCAGGAATGAAACAATGATTCTTTAGGATGAATTTCCTTCGTTCGATGCCCCATGGAAGAATGTGTGTGATGCAGCAACGGGCGTCACAGACTTTTTAGGGCACTTGCAGACTAAAAACATCTAACCAATCTTCGCGGGGGGAAAAAATCACAGATTTCGTCAAATGATTGAGGAAAAAACACTAATTTCATCAAAGGATCATGGGAAAACATGACTTTCGATAAAAGACCACAGAAAAAACGTAAATTATCCAAAAGGATTGCGAAAGATAAGCAAATTTTGTCAAAGAATCGCAAAAAAGGAAATTTCACCAAAAGATCACGCTTTTTTACTAAATTTCGTCTAAAAATTGCGGAATAAAAAGTGTTTTATCAAAGAATCGCTGGAAAATGCGAATTTCGTTAAGGATCGCGAAAAAAATGCGGAATTCTTCAAAGGATCGCTGAAAAAACACGAATTTCGTCAAAGAATTGCTGAAAAAACATGAATCTCGCCCAATAACAGAAAAATCATGGTTCATAATCATTATATCTAGTAGTATATGTAAATACAGTTTGTGATGTAAGACAAAATTAACACTCACCAATCGGCGAGTAATATTGAAAATTGGTGATTGATGTTATTGCCACCACTGGCTAAACTTAATAGTCACACTCGGCAATTGCAATGATTGAATCTAAAATGAAATTTTTTTTCCCGCTGTCACTCAAAGAATTTTGAAACCATTTGGTGAAGTTGTTCCCGAAACCAGTTTGTGAATTTCCCGATTTTTTCTTCAAAATCATTTGATGAAGAGACTTTTTTCTCAAAGGCATTTGACAATATTCAAAATTTTTTTACCCGAGACAATTTGACGATATTCTTAATTTTTTTTGTGCAATTCGACAAATGTTCATGGAAAAAATCATGAAATTCGTTAATCAATAGTCGATAAATTGCGAAATTCAACAATCGTTAGCTGTAAAATCATAAAATTCGTCAATCGATAACGGAAAAATTATGAAATTCATCAAATGGTTTCCGGTAAAAAAAAAAATTGTCCTGCACGCTGATCTGATATTCAAAAGGGTTTTGGAGGTATTTATTTTATTTGTTGCATTGTGGAATCAGTTTGCTTATTTTGTCAAATTTTTCAACAATATTCGACCCAATACGCATGCGTCAAAAAAATCTTCCGGTAGGACCGGCGAATGAGGTGAGGGTCTATTACTGTCTCTAGAAACGTGTTTGGGATCATCTCCTGTTGTTTTTTTCTTGCACGTTGCGTGAAACCTAGGAAGGTATTTATATAGAACTCACTGTGGAGTGTTTAGAAGGTATTTATTTTATTTATTTATTTTATTTATTATAATTTGTATGAATACTTAGGTGTCCATTTCGGATTTAATGTTTAAAAATGAATTTAGGCTCATTTAACGTTCGCGAAATCAATCCCGGTGGAAATTGTCTTTTTAGATCTCTATCATTTTGTTTATATAGTACAGAAAATAATTATTCAAACGTACGTAAAAGTATCGTAGAGCACGTAATACAAAATTTGACCACTTATAGTCCGTTTATTATCGGGGATGAATCTTATGGTGTTCCGATTGCTAATGAAAACGATTATGTAAATATATGGCTCTTCATAGAAGTATATGGTTCTTCACACTTCAATAGAAACATTGTTTAAATTAATATAATCAATATTATAATATTATATATAAATAATATTATATCAAAATATTAATATATCGCCAAACTGTAACGCCAAATAAACGGGAGAACGTTGTCATTGGAATATCAAAATAAATAAATAAAATATAAGAATTTAAGGATACAATTGTTATTTAAATTAATGAAATAACTAATAAATGAAATAAACATAATGAAAAATACACGCAAATGTTGAATTAAAAACCACTTGATGACATAACAAACATGTATAATGCTTCCGACATCAAGTAAATGGGACTGTATTTTTGGCATTTAATCATACTGTTTGGCGATAGTATTTTGTTATGAAAAGTGGTCGATGGGATAATAGAGAAGTACCTAAGTTTTTTATACCAAGTTTGAAAATTTATCTTTTTTTTGACATTTAAAAAAAATAACAGAAAAAACATTACAAATTTGCCCATTTGCTCAGCGGTCAAAGGATTAAGTAAATATTAATGAATAGCGGAACTGGTTCTACCTATAAAGTATATTATTTTGCCGAAAAACCCCCAACAAAAAAAAATAATTACAAAGAATAAGTAATCGTCTTTAAATATACAAAAAACAATGGGATTAATGGCCAGGTATGTAAATATTAATATTGTTACATGATACATTATACATTGTTTGTATATATACTTCTTTGTATACATATATTGTTTGTATACATACAAACAAATATAATGTAAACATTATTCAAATATTAAGAGTTTGCAAATCAAAACATTCTAAAGATTTGTATACATGCAAACAATATAATGCATACATACTCTTTACAAATAAAATAGCACACTTATGTAATGACAAAACTTTTAAATCGAATAGAGATAATATATTTCAGTTACAAAATAATGCTAAAGTTCAGAAACTCTTTTAACTTATATATATTATACATTCGCATAAAGCTAGTCACATTCCTGCATATTTATTAAATATTTAGTTGTTAAATACAGAAATAATATTTTATAATTTATATTCAGACGCTCAGATTCTGCCTTTTTCGAACACATAATAATAAAAATATTACTACCGTGCGTACTGTCTTTTGACATATTTACATAATCATTTTCATTAGCAATCGGAACACCATAAGATTCATCCCCGATAATAAACGGACTATAAGTGGTCCAATTTTGTATTATGTATTCTACACGTTTGAATAATTTTTTTCTGTACTATATAATCAAAATGATAGAGATCTAAAAAGACAATTTCCATCCGGATTGATTTCGCGAACGTTAAATGAGCCTAAATTCATTTTTAAACAGTAAATCCGAAATGGACACCTAAGTATTCAAACAAATTACAATAAATAAAATAAATACCTTCTAAACACTCCACCGTTTTTTATATAAATATCTTCCTAGGTTTAACGCAACGTGCAAGAAGCCATCAAAACAACAGGAGATGATCTCAAATAGGTTTCGAGACAGTAATAGACCCTCGCCTCATTGGCCCGTCCGGAGATTTTTACCGGAAGATTTTTTTGACGCGTGCGTATTGGGTCGCATATTTGTGGAAAATCAAAAAATACAAACTGCTTTAAATATATGGATTAGACAATGTTGGCCAAACCATTCTGTGCTACTTGGGCGAAATTACCCTCTACAAACAAACAAACTCGCAAACAAACATTTCTTCTTCATAATATTAGTATAATATATATAGATTGTTTTAGAAATCTAAATTCTCTTGTCTTTTTTTAATTTTTATTGTTTCATTTTTATACGCAGCACATAACGCGCACCTGCAAATTTAAATCAATTTTCTTTTTTCAAAAGTGCGCATTACACGCCAGAATATACGTATGTCTGTTAAGAGGCTACTTCACTCAGGCGAAAACACCCGCTCGCTAATGTTAATCCTATGGGGGAAATAATTTACGATATCTCGTTCGCATTTCAATATTTTTTTTTTTTTTTTTTTCACTGGATAGCTGAGGTCAATCTCCATGCACGCTCCTTTGTACTTTTTCGATTTTGATTACAAGTTTTTTTTTTTATTAAGGTACTTTCACTTTCGGAACCGGGTTTCGAAAGTGAAAGTATCCCCAATAATTAAAAAAAAAACTGCAACAAAAGTACAAAGAAGCATGCATAGAGACCTATGCTAACCTCAGACAGCAAACCTCAGCTATCCAATGCAAAAAATGCGACCCAGATATCGTAAATTATTTCCCTCATAGGATTAACATTAGTGAGCGGGGATTTTCGTCTGAGTCAAGTAGCCTCTTAAGAAGAAAAACTTGGAAGAATTGCGTTTTCTTCCCCTCTTTCCTCTCCCTTCAGTGCGTAAAAATCCCCCCCCCTTTTTTTAACACTTTCCAACATAGTCGATAAGTGTTTATGAATTCAGTTTGTTTGTCTGCCGTCTGTCCGTGCTCTAACTCGCGTGAATATTCTCGGATTGCCATACAATTAATATATGTTATTGGGGTTTACTATGGCATCTTCGGTACTGAAAACGATGTATGTAGCACTTATACTTCGTGTACAGGGGCACTCAAAAGAATGCCGTTACATTATGGTCTATGGGGAAAAATCCTTTGCAGTGTATTTTAATGATGTTACACAATTTCAAATATATTGAAATTGATATACATCACTTAAGTGCTCTAAAAGACGCTACTATCGAATATAGCACGTGTAGCACTTACAATTAGTTTACAGGATAACTCAGAATAATTCAATTATATAATGGTATATGGGGAACAATCATTTGCGGTGCATTTTAATCATGTTACACTATTACAAACATATTTAAATAGATGGTGCACTAAAACATGCGTCCTGTAGAGTATTTAGTGAAAGCATTTATCATTCCTTTACAGGGCCACGCAAAAGTAGTCAATTACATAATGGTTTACGGGGAAAAATTGTTTCTAAAATATTTTAGTTATGTTAGACTATTTGAAATATAATTAAATTTATATACATTACTGGGGTTTACTACAAGATAAATGTTATATAATATGATGTGCATAGCATTTATAGTTCATTTACAGGAACACACAAAAAAATTCGGATATAGTTCTATATCCGAAATATTATCTGTAAGCGGTAATTACTGGAAGTCCGGTTTCAGTTAGGTATACATTTAACTAAATTTTTGCATACTATGTGGTATGTATAAATGCTATATACCAAATACAGGGCTACACAAAAGAATTCGTAAACATTACTGTGTATCAGCGTAAATTGCTTAACGGGTTTTTTTAATCGAGTTATTCATGTTGAGCGCGAAATATATTTAGTATACTAAGAGATGTTTGTTGAATATAAATAAAATCATATACAGGGACTCGCAAAGAACAGGACAACTACTTGGCCGCCTCTATATGATACTTTCTGGTAAATGTGATTTCAATAGTTTTCAACGTGTTTTTGGCTGAATTAAACTTTAGCTAACTATGTGGCGCGTGTATAAAAATCTTACGGTAGTGTATACAGCTCTGCACAAAAAAATTCAAATATGTTTCCGTCTATTGGTAGAAACTGCTGAAGGTGAATTTTCAACTGTGTTATGTGTTTTCTTATACTAAACTAAATTACAGCATACTATATAGGGTATATACAAACCTATAGATTATATACAAGGCTGCACAAAAGAATTGGAGTACGTTTCTGGCTATGGCCTGTAATTGCTGAAATGTTTACTTAGGTATTTTATTTACCTTATTAAACAGCGAATAGTTGTTAACCTTCTGAAGCGCGGGTGGCTCATTTTTGGATCACTTAATTTTAAACCTTATATGTCACATTCATACCAGAATTCTGGAATGAAAATTTTCCTTTCATTAAAAACAAAAAGAAAAGCTTTTATTTATTTTTAAATAAATTCTTTTGTACATTCTGCTGTCAATCAATCATTCAAACATTTTACGAATAGAAGTACTTTGCCCCTGAAAGGGTTAAATATTCTGTTACTGTTGGAAAGTGTTCTATAATCTATGCTTGATGCATGATTCTTCTTTCTTGTTTTTATTTTTCCCTGACCCTGGCCAATTTTTTTTAAACTGTTATTGTTATTTGCTTTATTTAAAACTAGATTGACGCGTCAAAATAAATCAAGTGTATTTATACTAATTAAAGCAAACCTTAGCAATATTTCTGGTACTTCACGAAATATTCACAATGCTACATAACTGAGAGAACCAACATGCTAATAAAGTGATGACAATCAGTCCTTCTACAAATTATACTCCTGAAAAAAAATCAGTGTATGTTATCTTCCAGTCTTAATTCAAGCTGTGCTGTCAAACAGTGAAGGTGTAGAACTTTCTACAGAGCGTACTAAAGATACGGGATATCTTATGTAAGCATATAAAAAGTGGTTCACATTTTGTAATGGGTAGTTACAATTTCAAACAAGCTGTTTTTATGTACTGACAAAGAATATGGGATTTCCCGAGATTGACGCCTTCAAAATAAATCAAGGATATTTTTACTAATTAAAGAAAACCTTAGCAATATTTCTGGTACTTCACGAAACATTCACAATTCTACATAACTGGGATAATCAAAATGCTAATAATGTGACGACAATCAGTCATTCTCCAAATCCTACTCCTGAAAAAATAAATCCACGCATGTTATCTTCTAGTCTTAATTCAAACTGTTCTGTCAAACAGTGAAGGTGTAGAGCTTTATAGAGCATACTAAAGATACGGAAAACCTTATGTAAGCGTATAAAAAGTGGTTCATACTTTGTAATGGGTAGTTGTCTGAGTGCAACGAAGACTCATACACAGCGCAATATTACTTTGCCCCATATATAGCTAGGATGGATATTCAAACCTTTCGTCAAGCATAACTCAAGAAATATTTAACGGATTTCGTTCAAATTTTTACAGCAGGTACCTATAAAGGTGACAACGACGTCTATTTATTACCAAGAATAAATGTCAAACCGTTTGGAAATTATATTAAAAAAATAGATAAAAAAGCACAATTAAAGTGCATACGTCACTAAATTTTGTGCGTACGTCATTTTCACCGCCCGGCGGGAGATTTTCGTAGACAATCGGAATTGAAAAGTTCATGGAGTACATGGAGCAAAATAATATGCAAGCACTAATATTCAGCACAATAAAATATATTTCAATTTAATAGAAATCGAAAATTAATCTGGATTTTTTTCTGTTTGAAAGAAAAACCCCGCAATAACTTGGTAGACTTGGTATTAGAGATGTGGCGCAAATCTCAGCAATAGCTGCTTTTTTTATTTCGCGTGTGTAAATTAAAAAATAATAATAATATTTGGTGTTTAAAGAAAAGGTTTCGATTTATGGCATTATTTTTTTTTCTCTTTTTAGCATTTTAAATGGGATTAATGAAAGTCATGTATTTTAAATTAAATGAGTGAAAGGTTTATATTTAAGTGAAATGAATTCAATATGAAAATGTTATAGGAACAATATTTGGCGATTTATCAACTGCGCCAGGATAACATAAAAGTACCAATATATCAAACGGTATGTAATATGTGAAATTATTATAATCACCCATCGTCCAAAAAAAAAAACTAATATTCTGCATTCAGAGGGGAAAATCCATCTCCTGTGCCGTAAGATTTTGCGAGTTCTTTTTTGGTGATAAGTTTTTCGATGTGATTGTTGGGATCTGCAGGATTTGGCTTACTTTTTCTAAACCTTATTTTTTTGCAGATGTAGTATTAAGTAAATATATTTTTTTGCAGATATTTTTCTATTTTGTATATTTGGCATTCTATTTTGTATATTTTCTATTTGGCATTTGGAAAAGAGATTTTTACCTTTTTATCTGTGCCTTCGGAAATATTAAAAAATAAAAAAAGATTTACATATATCAAGCGTATAATGTTATGTTTTGCATTTTTATACGGACCACTTCTCCATTTTTAGATTTTAAATGCTATTTATTATTTACTAGCCGTTTATTAATTGTTTACAATTTACCCCCCTGACAATAAGAATTTTTTATCACAAAATGCCTTTTAGGTTTGTTAAATAAGTTTGTTTGTGTATTTTCATTACTTATTAAAATATCGAATATGGCGATAAAATTTTATTTTAGCATCGTTCTTAAATTTTTAAGATTGTGCAAAAACATGCTTTAATAAACGTATGTTTGTAAATATTTGAAAAACATGTTTTACTGCTCTCTTGAAAAATTTTGTAACATGCTAGAACTACGTTTTGGCACCATTTAAAATTTTTTTCGCCAACCGACATAGGATACGAAACTTTTCCCCATTCAGATACACAGGCAAGGCTGGTCTCAAACAAGAGTAAAGCTAGCAACAATATTGTTTTAACTCTATAAGAGTTACATTAATGAAATTAAATGCTCCGATTGGCTTTTGCCCCAATTACGAAAGTTTCTCCTAAAAAAACTGTAGAAGAAGTCTTTTACATTTGTTTCAAATGAAGCTCGGTATACAAGGTAATAATACAAACAACACTAATGGCGTAGAGGCAAAAATTTTATTTTAAATGTATATATTTGCAACCCTTCCCCCCTACCCCTACCCCCCCTGACCCCCCCAAAAAAAGAATTACAGTAATGAATTTTAAATGGCGTTAAGCCACGCTTTCTGACATAAGCAATTGGCTGCAAACGCGATAACGAAACTTAATAATATGTAGCTAATATAGCCCTCACGGTACTTTGCAGTTATACAGACCTTGTAGTTTTTTTAAAAGCTTGAGACAATTCAGGTTTAAGAAGTTGAGATTTACTGTCAAAGGATATAAACAACTATGAACACAAAACTGATGAATTATTATTCAGGTTTATGTATGTATTTAAAAAATTTGCATCTGATTACACTTATTAGATAAATTACATCTATTTGCATTTAATAACTGATAAACGGCTTCTGTATATTAAATGAATTGTTTAAATATTGGGAAGAGGTGGCGAGAGGTATAAAGACGAGTAAACAAACGGGTAGACAGACGGGTAGAGAGACGAGTAGCGACATAGGTAGTCTGACGGGTAGAGAAACGAATAGACAAACTGCTAGAGAGAAAGGTAAAAAGAGGGTTGACAGAGGGGTAGCGAGATGGGTCACGAGACGAGTAGTGACACCGGTAGACAGGAATGTAGTGAGAAAGGTTGCGAGACGCGTAGAGTGATAGATAAAGAGACGAGTAGAGATATGAGTACAGAGACGAGTTGTCTGACGGGTAATGAGATTGGTAGCGAGTTGGGTACAAAAACAGACGGATAGTGAGACGGGTATACAGACGAGTAGAGAGACAGTAGACGGGCACGGAGATGGGTAAGAAGATGGGTGGAGAGGCGTATAGCCAAACGGGTAGAGAGACTTATAGACAAGTTGTGAGACAGATAGACAAATGGATAGCGAAGTGGATATAGACACGGCTAGACATATAAGTAGTTAGACGGATAGACAGACGGTTAGAGGAATAGATTGGCGGGTAGGGAGACCGGTAGAGAAATATAGAGACAGGTAGCGAGACGTGTAGAGAGATAGACAATCGGTTAGAGAGGCGGGCAGAATAACGTATAGGGAAACAGACAGATTGTGGAGAGACAGACAGACAGGTAAAAGAAAAGTCTGCGGATTGGCGCAGTAAAGGCGCAGGGGGCAGAGCCACCTAGAGAATAATCAAGAAGTATCTGTTAAGCTTAACTTTGAAATATATATAATTTTTCATTTTGCCGATATGGAGATTTAATGTAAAAGTTATTTTACAGAAGTCATCGAAAGATTTTTTGATGTGATGTCTGAGTGCAACGAAGACTCATACACAGCGCAATATTACTTTGCCCCATATATAGCTAGGATGGATATTAAAACCTTTCGTCAAGCATAACTCAAGAATATTTAACGGATTTCGTTCAAATTTTTACAGCAGGTACCTATAAAGGTGACAACGACGTCTATTTATTACCAAGAATAAATGCCAAACCGTTTGGAAATTATATTAAAAATAGATAAAAAAGCACAAAGTGCATACATCACTAAATTTTGTGCGTACGTCATTTTCACCGCCCGGCGGGAGATTTTCGTAGACAATCGGAATTGAAAAGTTCATGGAGTACATGGAGCAAAATAATATGCAAGCACTAATATTCAGCACAATAAAATATATTTCAATTTAATAGAAATCGAAAATTAATCTGGATTTTTTTCTGTTTGAAAGAAAAACCCCACAATAACTTGGTAGACTTGGTATTAGAGATTTGGCGCAAATCTCAGCAATAGCTGCTTTTTTTTATTTCGCGTGTGTAAATTAAAAAAAAATAATAATATTTGGTGTTTAAAGAAAAGGTTTCGATTTATGGCATTATTTTTTTTTTTCTCTTTTTAGCATTTTAAATGGGATTAATGAAAGTCATGTATTTTAAATTAAATGAGTGAAAGGTTTATATTTAAGTGAAATGAATTCAATATGAAAATGTTATAGGAACAATATTTGGCGATTTATCAACTGCGCCAGGATAACATAAAAGTACCAATATATCAAACGGTATGTAATATGTGAAATTATTATAATCACCCATCGTCCAAAAAAAAAAAAAATAAATAAATAAATAAATAATATTCTGCATTCAGAGGGGAAAATCCATCTCCTGTGCCGTAAGATTTTGCGAGTTCTTTTTTGGTGATAAGTTTTTCGATGTGATTGTTGGGATCTGCAGGATTTGCCTTACTTTTTCTAAACCTTATTTTTTTTTGCAGATGTAGCATTAAGTAAATATATTTTTTTGCAGATATTTTTCTATTTTGTATGTTTGGCATTCTATTTTGTATATTTTCTATTTGGCATTTGGAAAAGAGATTTTTACCTTTTTATCTGTGCCTTCGGAAATATTAAAAAAAAAAATTACATATATCAAGCGTATAATGTTATGTTTTGCATTTTTATACGGACCACTTCTCCATTTTTAGATTTTAAATGCTATTTATTATTTACTAGCCGTTTATTAATTGTTTACAATTTACCCCCCTGACAATAAGAATTTTTTATCACAAAATGCCTTTTAGGTTTGTTAAATAAGTTTGTTTGTGTATTTTCATTACTTATTAAAATATCGAATATGGCGATAAAATTTTATTTTAGCATCGTTCTTAAATTTTTAAGATTGTGCAAAAACATGCTTTAATAAACGTATGTTTGTAAATATTTGAAAAACATGTTTTACTGCTCTCTTGAAAAATTTTGTAACATGCTAGAACTACCTTTTGGCACCATTTAAAATTTTTTTCGCCAACCGACATAGGATACGAAACTTTTCCCCATTCAGATACACAGGCAAGGCTGGTCTCAAACAAGAGTAAAGCTAGCAACAATATTGTTTTAACTCTATAAGAGTTACATTAATGAAATTAAATGCTCCGATTGGCTTTGGGCCCAATTACGAAAGTTTCTCCTAAAAAAACTGTAGAAGAAGTCTTTTACATTTGTTTCAAATGAAGCTCGGTATACAAGGTAATAATACAAACAACACTAATGGCGTAGAGGCAAAAATTTTATTTTAAATGTATATATTTGCAACCCTTCCCCCCTACCCCTACCCCCCCTGACCCCCCAAAAAAGAATTACAGTAATGAACTTAAATGGCGTTAAGCCACGCTTTCTGACATAAGCAATTGGCTGCAAACGCGATAACGAAACTTAATAATATGTAGCTAATATAGCCCTCACGGTACTTTGCAGTTATACAGACATTGTAGTTTTTTTAAAAGCTTGAGACAATTGAGGTTTAAGAAGTTGAGATTTACTGTCAAAGGATATAAACAACTATGAACACAAAACTGATGAATTATTATTCAGGTTTATGTATGTATTTAAAAAAATTGCATCTGATTACACTTATTAGATAAATTACATCTATTTGCATTTAATAACTGATAAATGGCTTCTGTATATTAAATGAATTGTTTAAATATTGGGAAGAGGTGGCGAGAGGTAGAAAGACGAGTAAACAAACGGGTAGACAGACGGGTGGAGAGACGAGTAGCGACATAGGTAGTCTGACGGGTAGAGAAACGAATAGACAAACTGCTAAAGAGAAAGGTAAAAAGAGGGTTGACAGAGGGGTAGCGAGATGGGTCACGAGACGAGTAGTGACACCGGTAGGCAGGAATGTAGTGAGAGAGGTTGCGAGACGCGTAGCGTGATAGATAAAGAGACGAGTAGAGATATGAGTACAGAGACGAGTTGTCTGACGGGTAATGAGATTGGTAGCGAGTTGGGTACAAAAACAGACGGATAGTGAGACGGGTATACAGACGAGTAGAGAGACAGTAGACGGGCACGGAGATGGGTAAGAAGATGGGTGGAGAGGCGTATAGCCAAACGGGTAGAGAGACAGATAGACAAGTTGTGAGACAGATAGACAAATGGATAGCGAAGTGGATATAGACACGGCTAGACATATAAGTAGTTAGACGGATAGACAGACGGTTAGAGGAATAGATTGGCGGGTAGGGAGACCGGTAGAGAAATATAGAGACAGGTAGCGAGACGTGTAGAGAGATAGACAATCGGTTAGAGAGGCGGGCAGAATAACGGATAGGGAAACAGACAGATTGTGGAGAGACAGACAGACAGGTAAAAGAAAAGTCTGCGGATTGGCGCAGTAAAGGCGCAGGGGGCAGAGCCACCTAGAGAATAATCAAGAAGTATCTGTTAAGCTTAACTTTGAAATATATATAATTTTTCATTTTGCCGATATGGAGATTTAATGTAAAATTTATTTTACAGAAGTCATCGAAAGATTTTTTGTATACTTTAATAGTAATCTAGACTATAGTTTTGCAATCTGGTTTGTAGCAAAGCATGCTATGGTTTGAAGTGTAAGAGTTTCTATAAACAGTTATACAAATAATAGATATATAATCAAGGAAGAAAAATTTTAAATTCACACGCAAAAAAAGGTGCAACAATGAAATTAAATTTGCGTTAAGCCACGCTTGATAGAATAATCTGGTTGGTTCCTATTTGAGACCACCATTAGGCGAAATCTTGCCAAATCGTCGATAGTCAGCCAGATGTAGTTCTTTTATTGTTGGAAAGGCTGAGCTATGATATTTTTTGTGATGACGCGTTTGTTATGTATGACGTATTTGTTACGTCATCAAGTGATTCTTTATTCGATGTTTATTTGTATTTTAATGATTTTTAATGATTTATTAATTATTTAAAACACTTTTTTAAATATAATTAAATAACACTTACGTCATTAAATAGATGTGTCATGATATTAAAAGAAAAAAAGCATTGAAAAAAATTAATCATCTGCTTGTTTATTTAAAACTTGATTTTTTCTTCTTCTTTTTATGTTTGTGAGTGGTTACTCTTGTTACTTTAGAACAGTATAAAAATTAATTGACTGCAGTTTGTATGGGAGTCTCATGTTCACGAAGCGATCATACATGCGGTATAGTGATCGCCGCATTTACAAATTTTGTGTATTTTTGTGATCGCTATACAACGAGGTTGCTGCATCCAGATATGTCTTTTTTCGGTTTCATGTTCGCGAAGCGTCATACGTACGGTACAGTGATCTCGGCATTAACGAATTTCGTGTATTTTTTGGGATTCCGATACGACGAGGTTGCTGTATCCAGTGATGCTTTTTTATTCGGTTTCGTGTTCGCGAAGCGATCATACGTGTGATACAGTGATCGCGGCATTAACGAATTTCGTGTATTTTTGTTTTTTCAACTTCACATTAATCGTTAACTTTTATGTAATATCGATGAAATGTGTATAAAAAATTTTTTTTTACTGCTCATATTGTCTTTTTTATATCTATTTTATTAAATTTGTCAAATAAAATATTTTATTTCTCTCATAAATGCAGTATCTAAAAAAATCAACTGTGTATGGTTTAATTTAATAATTCTGTATTTAAATTATCATTCTTTTGTCCAAATTGTTTTGAACGAATAAAATTTTACATTCGTTACATTGTTACTCTCGTATAAATGCAATCTATTTTTCAGTGACTTTTTATCGCTAAATCCATTACTTTTCCTATGTGTAACTATTTAAAAATTAAGAATGGCAGTATTTTACCACTTGCTTATTGTGGGTTACAATATGATAAATGTAAGTAAACAATTTAGAAATCGCCAATGTGGCATAATTTTTCAAAGCGCCAAATGGTGGCCTGAAATCGGATTATGCCGAATAATCTATTGGCTGCAAATCCAATTACGTAACTTTAAAAAGCTTGGCGTTTTAAAAGATCCGGTTTTTTTTTTTTTTTTCAAGTTTTGCGCAATACGCGCTTAAGAAAATGAGATTCTTTGTCACATGTTAAAAAAAAATATGACAACACATCTGATGAACGGTACTTCTTTTATATTTTTAACAGTGTATATGGATTTATATATGATATTTTGTAATTCTATCATTTAATTTGCTCTTTTTCTTAATATTGTAATTGTTAACCCTATGCTCTCAACAATATCACTCAGACTAATCCCTTTGAGGGAAGTCCTAGTTACGATTTTAAATAAGCTCTTTTTATGTAACATTAAAGGATTTTCCGAGGATTGCCGTTTTTTTTTTTTTTTTTAACCAATAGTAAAAAAATGGTACAAATTAATATATAAAATTTGTTTTATTTTATTTTTATGTTTTATGAAGTCGATATCTTCTATTGCAACTCATCAAAACTCATGAGGAAAATTGGATTTTATTTAGACTTTTAAAAAAGTACAGTTCTTTTATAAAGCTAACAATTCTGTTCAAATAACTTATTAGCACTGAATAATTATATTTTACATTATTGTTTCAAACCTAATACTATTATTTAGTATTTTTTCATTTTTTAATGGCATTAATAGGTATTTGTTTTAATTAAATGTTAATGCATTTTTCACACAGACTGTTAAACTAAATTAAATAGAAATTATAATCTAATAGTACATTATTAAGTGAGAATCAACGCACTAAGAATAATGCGTGTTTTATTTATTTATTTACTTTTTTGTTAATCAATTAATGAATAAACATTTAGTGCTTACAATTTATAACTAATTATTAACTCGTTAAATTTACATTAGTCTGTAAAATTTATAATTATGAATTGCTCAATAACTTCATTTTCTGTGCTATAATTTAAAATTGATTGGAATGAAAAATAAATTCTATTAAAAACAAAACAAAACACTATAAAAACAAGAATAGAAAAGAACTAAAAATCTGCATCTAACAGTTATAAAGTACAATCATAATTTATTAAGTGTTGCGGTAAAAAATTTCATTTTCTTAAACTTGCACCGAGTATTTTGATGCCCGTAATTAATAAAAAAAATGTATGTATGTAACACATGTTAAATCTCTATATTTTTCTCATATAATTTACTTATGTCCACATTAAAATACTTTTGCTTTTTAATTCCCTAGCTCAAATCTCAATAGTTTCTACTCCTAGTATTTTATTTTTTCCTTATCAAAGTTAATTCCATTTTTGAATATCCTATTTTTGTATTAAGCCTAGTTTTAACTTTCAAAGGGACACGTTCCGCGATTTTTCGCGTCAATTTCAGTGCTTTCTTACATAAACTTTTCCAAACGCCATTAAAGAGTTCCAGAGAATGCGTTCATTGGTTAATACAGTCTACTTCAGTGCGGAATTCCGTGTCTATGTGTTCGTATGCCTTGATAGATAAAAGCTGATGCACAGCCTCAGAGAGAGAATTTTCGGAGTTTTATCTTGCCATTCAACTTCGTACAGGCATCCGTTAACTTGGGAATTGATGTGTGTATGTGATTATGAGGATATTAGTAAACGTATGGAAATTTTAGAACATATACAATTATGGAACTATGATGAAAACGTTTCTAATACTTCGGATTGTTATGTTGAATATTTTTTCGTGTCACTAAGTGTCTTCCATTAAGCGTAGTGATTTGATTGTTCTAATAAAATAATTTCTTTTCAAGTGAACTGTTTGTATGTTTTTTCCTACTCTTGGAAAAAAAATCTACTCTTAGCTGTGGATTATGAATTAGCCTTGCAACTTGAATCACGATGTTTTTGTCCAAAATGACTGTCATTTTTCACTCATAACGATGAGTTAAAAGCTTCAAGCAAAACGCCGTTGCTTCAAAAACAGGCTGGTTAAAATATCACTTATCTATAGAAATCAACAGGTTTTTGATCGCAGTTGTCACACACACACACACATAGGGGAGAGTAGCCATACTTGGACAGTCGCTTTAAATGGACCTATTTTAAAAAAACCTAAAATTATCTGTTTTGATCTAAATTTTTCCTACTAAACGCAAGAGAATATTTTAAAACTAAGGTAAGTTGTTATTTTTTCATATACATATCTAAATTCATGTGTTTATTGCGCATATTTTTCACGCGTATTTGTTTGTTTTCGTTTTTGTCCGTAGTCTTGAGATTATCTGTTTTAAAAAATGGCGTAGTTTCCTTGATTGGACCAATTTGAGTTGCTTAAATTGGACCATATATACGATCCTAAATTTGAAAAGTAAGTAATGAATTTCGAGTGTTGTACGCTTTGGACACTATTTTTCGGAGTCAGAGTCAGTAATCATGAAACCTACTAAAACTAAAAGAGATAAAGGCACAAACAAACAGTCTGGAAGAAAAACATAAGTGACAGCAAAACTTGTTAAAGATATTGGAAACGAGAAGGAAAGAGTAAGTTGTGAAGAGATTGACCCACAAGAAGGCTGCAGCTACAAAATCACTCAAAAAGTCAAAGAATCATTAGAAATGTTATTTCCCTTGCCAAAATCAGTTAAGAGCCTACGCTAGTCACGCAAAGAAACGCTCAAGCTAATGTTAAGTCTATGGGAAGGTTCTAATGCTGGATAGAACCTATAATATAGGTACATCCTGCATATTGCATATTTCATGCAAATGATCCTCTTAGCAACAACTGTAGCATAAGGGGTGGCCTTGTTTATGCAAGTAAACAAGCAATAAAACCCTGGCAGGCGACAAGCTTGACGTTACAGAAATTGTGTAGATGAAAAACAATTTATGACGGGCAATTTACAAGAGTCATA
Source organism: Maratus michaelseni (assembly GCA_963931845.1). NCBI lineage: Eukaryota > Metazoa > Arthropoda > Arachnida > Araneae > Salticidae > Maratus > Maratus michaelseni. The sequence goes on from OZ007594.1 coordinate 253,280,607, forward strand.
AAATCGTAAGAGAAACATCTGACCGTTGATTCCCGGAACCTAAGAGGGGGACAATTACGAATGATCCTTTGAAGGGGTAGAGTATAACTAACTCTAATCACAAACGTTACAGAAATCTGATTTACGTAACGACCAATACAGATATTCCAAAAAGGCGTGGAAATCAACCACAAGGAGTATCATTGGACCCAGCATGACAAAGAAAGGAGGAGGCAATTGTATCCTTCTGGTGAAAAGAAATCTCAGAACTAAAAAATTTCTTGAACTTAAGAAACACTTCTAACTAAAATTTGAAAGAAGAAACACCTTCTGTTTTTTCTAATGTTGCTGGTGCAACGATTTACATAAGTTAATTTTTTGTTATGGCTCCAGAATATAAATAGCCGAAATTGATATAATTTTTTTAGTTAGTTTTAAGTTATTTTGGCTGTTCAGAACTGGGTCATTAAATGAAAATATTGGATTTCCATTTGATATGGTCACACCACTTAAAAGTTAAATGGTGCAATGTCAACGTACTCCTCATTTTCTGTGAACTTCCTACAGTGATCGCCAACGTACTTCACATTTTCTGTGGACTTTGTACAGTGATTAACAATTAGTCTCAAGTTCCTCAGGACCCATGAGGTATGTCAACATTACACGAGATTTGTCACTGGATCTTCTAGAGTCAGCTTGGACACTCTATATGGACAGTGGTTTCCGAAAACAAAAAAAAATGTCCTCTCCGATTACATATTTTTTCTTCAAGCAGGGAGATAATGCTGGATAGAACCTATAATATAGGTATATCCTGCATATTGCATATTTCATGCAAATGATATCCGTTCCCACGAGAACCTCTTAGTAACAACTGCAGCATAAGGGGTGGCCTTGTTTATGCAAGTAAACAAGCAATAAAACCCAGACAGGCCACAAGCTTGACGTTGCAGCAATTGTGTAGATAAAAAACAATTTATGACGGGCAATTTACAAGAGTCATAAAATCGTAAGAGAAGCATCTGATCGTTGATTCCCGGAACCTAAGAGGGGGACAATTACGAATGATCCATTGAAGGGGTGGAGTATAGCTAGCTTTAATCACAAACGTTACAGAAATTTGATTTACGTAACGACCAATACAGATACTCCAAAAAGGAGTGGAAATCAACCACAAGAAGCATCATTGTACCCAGCATGACAAAGAAAGGAGAAAGCAATTGTATCCCTCTGGTGAAAAGAAATCTCAGAACTAAAAATTTTCTTGAACTTAAGAAACATTTCTAACTAAAATTTGAAAGAAGAAACATCTTCTATTTTTGTAATGTTGCTGGTGCAACGATTTACATAAGTTAATTTTTTGTTATGGCTCCAGAATATAAATAGACAAAATTGATATAATTCTTTTAGTTATTTTAAGTTATTTTGAATGTGGGTGATGTGTCACAGAAAAGTGCCCTAGACTCAAGGATACTCCTGTAATGTGCTATCTGCAGATAACCTACAAATGCTGTGCTCTGAAAACAGATACAGGTATTTCATTTTTCACCCAAGTACAATTAAATTCTTTTGATATTAAATGTTTAAAGTAGAAGAGATAAGCATTTCTCTTACCATCCCGAGATCAGGGACATTTAGGATTTTAAGTTTAATTATAAAGTTATTAGATTCCAAAGTTGTCAAATGTGGTAGAAAAAAATGTTATCTTAAATATGTACCAGTAATGCTGAATGTACCACACTTAATTTTAACTACTTAAATAATGACTTACTAAAACAAGTCAATAAATTTCATTATCATATATAAATTTTGTACATACAATTCATATTTCTTTTTCAATTATCTTACTCAATGTCTTTTGTAAATAAAATCTCTTTACTTTAATCTTAATTTAGACTCTATTTATTATTATTTACTGTGTGATGTTTATTTAGATTACTATATGTTTATTTAAAATTACTACTACAAGCAGAAATTTACAGCGGGCTTGATGGTCAACCATAAGGATGAGATATACTTCAAAACCACACAACGCTGTACAACTTTTTAATTTTAATATAAAAAAATCTATCCCAGGTTGTACGATCACTCATACCATCAAATTGACGCTAGTATAATTGGTGTGTTTCTGTCTGGAGGAAAGAATAATGATAGGTTCCAGTAATGCCCTATAAATTTTATAAATTCAAGTTTAAATCTCTCCAACAGTTCTTGGCAGATTTCTCTCTCGCATTTTAATATTTTTAAATGATTTCGTTTTGCATAGTATAGCTGAGGTCGATCTCTAACGTTGTTAGTTTTTACTTTTTTGATTTTGGTTACAGTTTTTTTTTATAAGCGGACATTTTCAATTTTGGAACCGGTTCTGAAAATGAAAGTACCCTTATATAAAAAAACTAAAACCAAAATCGAAAAAGTAAAAACTAACAACGTTAGAGATCGACCCCAGCTATCCTATGCAAAAACATCATTTAAAAATGTTAAAATGCGAGCGAGAAATCTGCCAAGAACCTTCCCATAGACTTAACATTCGCTTGCGCGTGTTTTCGCATGACTGATGTAGGCTCTTAAGTCAAAGTACAGAGGGAGCCAAAAAACAGCTGTGTTAACATCTTTATATAAAGTAAACCTTGAAACGAAAAAAAAAGGAAAACAACAAAAAGGAAGTTCTCAAAGCACAAAAGCAATTGGAACATCAAGTTTTAAAAATTGGCGTAATTCAATTGGAAAGAAAATGATGGAAGGGAAGAACTATAGACATACGGTAAAGAAAACTTCTGTTGCAAAAAAAAAAAAAAAAAAATGTCTAAGGATTCAGAATCTAAAAAGAAAAATCTAAAAAGAAAGAATCTATAAGAGAGTGATGATTAGTTTTTCCTAATTTGTAAGAAAAATAAAATAGCAGCAATGGTTCAGTGTTCAGATTGCCAAATATGGTTCCATGTTGTGTGCGCTGGAATGAAAAATTAACATAAAAAATTCATGTGTAAGCCTTTCATCACTTCTTACATGATATTCAAGTAACTGGCAATTAGTTCCATAACTTCTATTCTTAATTACTTATAACTTTGATTTATATTTTAAATACATTTTGATTTAAAACAATTACTCTTACTTTCAGACATTTGATTTCATTATATTTTATTGCTGTTATTTTGTTTGATTGTTTCATTAATCGCAAACTTTAGTTATATTTCCTACTCATTAAAACAGCCTAATATTATTTGGTATAATTTAGGAGACTTAATTTTGGGTGGTCGAACTTAGGTAACCAGTCGCTAAATTTGGGCCACTTTTGACAACATTTTCAAATTAAAATAAAACTTAAGATTTTCAAAAAGAGATTGTTCTAAAGCTTTATTTAGTTAGTAGATGAATAGATTGACCCCGTGTAGTGATATTTTGCAGATATTCCAAAAATGAAGTAAGTTACATCTGAAAATAAGTGAAGTGGTCCTAGATATAAAGATAGAAAGAGAAAGGAGTATAGATAATTTCCAATTTTAAGTACAATGATAAAGAAGAATATCATTATTCTGTAATATTAAAACAATGCTAAACATATTCGTATTTAATTCTTTAAAAAACAATTGAAAATTATTTAAATTCATATTCTGTTATCCCTTTGCTCTTTGATATTTATATAAATATAATTAAAGCGGTACAAATTTCGATAACGTTGTTCAGATGGATTATTCCTTATTTCCAAATCCAAATGGTCTTTGTTAGCTATATTCTTACCTAGATACATTCTAAAGTACTCGAACATTTTAATCTTTTTAAGATGGACGTAACAATTGTCCAACAATTTCCAAATATCAAAATGCAAGAGATGAAGTCGAAAAATATGTTCTCATCACCTTTTTCTGAGAAATTGTATAGCAATGGAGCAAACACGATATCAATTTAATGCAAGAGCCATTCATACACCATTTGGTGACGTACGGCTAAAATTCCAGAGATGATGCTGACGCAATGCTAGCAGCTAGGAAGATCTAATATATTAGATCCTCCTAGGCTAGCAGAGAGCTCGGATGAGCGGTCATCATCTCCCAGTCCCCAGCCTGCACGTGGTGAGCAGCCTCGTTTGGAATCGTGAACAAAGGAGAAAGTAACAGTTGTTGAGTAATATCACGGCCTAACTCGATTTTCTCCTTATGAATGGGCTTGAATGAGAAATTGTGTTGAAATCCACAAAAGGCACATAGAAGTGTATGGTCAAGGTGTCATTTTCCACCACATATTGAAATGCCTTGTCTTCTACCCTAGAACCCACATTTGGCGCCAGACAACTTCCACTTCTTTCCGGCGTTGAAAAATCCTGTCGGAGAAAAGTACTTTGGCTCCAATAAAGAATGAAGATATTCGCTAAATAGTTCTTTCGTATGTGGGGTACACATTTTTTCAAAAGAGTTTTTTAACTGTGTTAAACATTATGACAAATACATCATTGTCCTCAGTTATTATGTAGAAAAATTAATTAGGCCTACTACTTTATGGTCGCAGTCTGTTATATGTCATGAATAAAAACTCTGTAGCTTAAGGGAAATTTATTTTTCAATTTCTATCCGTAATAAGCTATTTAAATTGAACTGTTTAAATCTGTCTTTATGTATGTTATGTTTAAATATAATAAAATAATTATTTTCCGATTGTTTAATTTTTTTTTTAATTACACTATATTAGTTAAGTAAACAATTCAAAATAATGCATTGAAAATACATATAATTTCAAAAGCTTTAATCAGAGATCCCATGAAAAGTGGAATTAATTATTATCTACAAACTGTTTTATTTGATTAGTTATGCAAACGTTTTCTAAACTTATGAGGATACTTTGATGATATTTAAATTATCTTCAACTGGCAAAGCTCTTTTATGTGCTCTGTTAACATAATCACAATCTAGATTTAATCAACATTAAATTATTAAAAACTTTACTACCTACGATCATGTTTTTAGTCAAATGACTTTTAAAAGCATTAATAAAAATTAAATTTTGTTTATATGCTTTTATCACATAGTCTGATAAACAAAATAAATTAAAGAAATGTAATAAATGTTTAATAATATATAACACTACATATGCTGATGTTTTATTTTCTTGTGAATATTTATAATAAATATATGTGTGTGTGTGTGTGTGCGTGTGTCTGTGTTGTATGAGGTTTTTCACGTTCAATGTTTTTCAGCTGGGGGCGGAAATAAATAACAATCATACATTTATTTTTATTTTAATTTATATATTTATACATATTATATATTTAATTTTCTTTAAATTTATTTATTATTCATATTTCTAGCTACTAATAATTTATTTAACTATTTAACATGTTTAATAATTCGCAAATTAACGTAACTAACAATCAGGTTTTATTGCTTTTCAATGCATTTTTAACCAAGGAAATATTCCCAATTTAAAATTAATTATAACACCTTTATATTTTTCACATACTTGTAAAATTTGCAATTATTAATTTTTCAGAAACTTTCATATCCGTAATTTTCCATGTAGTTGATTTTAATTAAAGTTAAAACTACATTTCATCCAAAATAATAATAATAAAAATAATATTTATCATAGTAAATAGATGTGAAAAATATAATCAAAAAATGTAAAATAACGCATTCAAAATTTAAATTTTTCTTAAATTTGTAATGAGTATCATTTTAAGGTCAACAATTAATCAAAAAAAAAAAAAAAAAAAAAAAAAAAAAGAAAAGAAAAGAAAAGAGAGAAAAAGAAAAAGAAAAAGAAAAAGGAATAGGTAGGTAAGTAAACTAGAGTTCTATCCAGGCACTTTAAGGTAAAGGACTTAAAATTATAAACTCGTTATTCACTAATTTACACATGATATACGATAAAGCATGAAAGTACAAAGGCTGCAATATTTAAGGGCACACGAGCAGGGAAGACCGAGCTATGCTCGGTCAAAATTAAATTTGAGTTCAAATATCATGACCCATGACCAAAATGACCCACTAATTGAATTTTCTCGAACATGTGACTTAGCCCAACAGTCTTCTCGTGCCGGAAAACCATAGGATGCAAAATTTAGTGTAAATTGAGCCACTTTTTAGATATTGACCCACAATGACCCAGAAATGACCCACTAATCGAATTTCTCGAACATGTGACCTAGTCTAATGATTTTCGCGTGCCCGAAACTCGTAAAATACAAAATTTAATCAAAATCGTTAGAGCCGTTTTTCAGATAAAATTAATTTGACCCGCTTTGACCCAAAAATGACCCCCTAATCGAAAGTTCTCGAACATGTGACCCAGCCCAATAGTCTTCTCGTGCCCGAAAATAGTCGGATACAAAATTTCGTCAAAATCTTTTGAACCGTTTTTTAGATACAATTAGCTTGACCATGACCCAAAATGACCCAAAATGACCCACTAATTGAATTTTCTCGAACATGTGACCTAGCCCAACAGTCTTCTCGTGCCCGAAAACCATTGGATGCAAAATTTAGTGTAAATTGAGCCGCTTTTTAGATCTTGACCCACAATGACCCAGAAATGACCCACTAATCGAATTTTCTCGGACATGCGACCTAGCCCAATGCTTTTATCGTGCTCGAAACTCGTAGGACACAAAATTTAATCAAAATCGTTAGAGCCGTTTTTCAGATAAAATTAATTTGACCCGCTTTGACCCAAAAATGACCCCCTAATCGAAAGTTCTCGAACATGTGACCCAGCCCAATAGTCTTCTCGTGCCCGAAAATAGTCGGATACAAAATCTCGTCAAAATCTTTTGAACCGTTTTTTAGATACAATTAGCTTGACCATGACCCAAAATGACCCAAAATGACCCACTAATTGAATTTTCTCGAACATGTGACCTAGCCCAACAGTCTTCTCGTGCCCGAAAACCATTGGATGCAAAATTTAGTGTAAATTGAGCCGCATTTTAGATCTTGACCCACAATGACCCAGAAATGACCCACTAATCGAATTTTCTCGGACATGCGACCTAGCCCAATGCTTTTATCGTGCTCGAAACTCGTAGGACACAAAATTTAATCAAAATCGTTAGAGCCGTTTTTTAGATAAAATTAATTTGACCCGCGTTGACCCAAAAATGACCCACTAATCGAAAGTTCTCGAACATGTGACCCAGCCCAATTGACTTCTCATGCCCGAAAATGGTCGGATACAAAATTTCGTCAAAATCGTTTGAACCGTTTTTTAGATACAATTAGCTAGACCATGACCCAAAATGACCCACTAATCGAATTTTCTCGAGCATGTGACCTAGCCCAATGGTTTTCTGGTGCCCCAAAACGGTAGAATACGAAATTTCGTCAAAATCGTTAGAGCCGTTTTTAAGATAATTTTTGCATATATATATATATATATATATAACCACCCACAAGATTTGCTCGTATTAGAATATATGATATGCCATCTCGATAGTGCGAACTAAGCAGATTTAGAAAAATGCTTACATATAATTTGTTTAAATACAGATGCATAAGTAAACCTTTTTTTCTCATTTAAAATAGATATATTTTAGTTTATTTGTGCAACAAGAAGTACTTGTTACATACATAATTTTATTTAGTGTGAGTATTTTTTTAATCTCTGTCCAAATGGTTTTAACTATAGGTCAGTTTAATGAATTTGTCTAAAACAGTATTGAATATGACTTCTTTTTAAAAAGTCGTTTCGGCCTGTGCCGGGAGGGGGGGAAGGTGAGGGGGAGGTAGCTTCCCTATACCTTGTTTTTTAAAAATTCAGCGAATTTTACTGAAACACACAAAGCTAAAGCGCGTGGACCAGATTATCCCAGTTTTCCCGAAAACTGAATTTGAATGAGATTTTTGCCAAATTAGTCAGCTGTGGTGAAGTTGGTTTTAATTATGGTAATTTATTTTTGGTCGCCAAATCTGGCTTTATTTGTGCCATTTTCGCCAAGCTTGGCGAGAATTTGAAGATGGTGGATATGGCTATGTAGTTTTAAGCGTTTGAGAATAGCAACGATTAAAGTAATTTTACAAATAGCCACATTTACTAAAACTCATAAATGACACTTGATTAAGGAAAAATCAGCTACCCTAGAAATTCAAACTGCTATATTCCAGCTATTTTTTAAGATAGAGGTAAAACAAAAAATGCTCCGGAACCCCTATCAAGGACGAATACTTAAGAGGGAAAAAACTTTTAAGATTTCCATTTTTGTTCTAATTCTATTTTAAATTGAATTGTTAAAGTGGCCGCCATTTTGAAACAAGATGGTGGATAAAACTGGTCAACAAACTTGGTCGAGTCCTTGGAATGCCCTGTACACTTGCTCAGAAACATCCATATCGGTTGATAAATGCTAGTGTTTTCGCATGAGAAAAATCTTTTTTTTTTTTTTTTTTTTTTTTAATGTCAATCCTCCTAGAGTTTTAAACTGCTATATCTCATATGAGTTACGAAAAATGTCCAGGCCAGGAAAATTACAACTCGTATGATTTCTTTACCAATTTGAATAATTGTGTTAAAATTAATCTAGTGCTATATCTCAGTCAATTTTTAGGATAGAGTCGAAGCAAAAAAATGCTCCAGAATCCTTGAATCAAGGTCAAGCACTTAAAAAAAAATCTTATTCAATTCCTATTTTATTTTTTTTATATGTTAACGCAGCCGTGAGGGTCGAGGCGTCTAAAGCACCAGGTTTAAGAAGTGGTACTCTTAATAAAAAAATATGTTAAAATCATCTTTAGATAAAGTTAATTCTTTCTGAGAAAACTATTGTTCTGGAAAGAATTGAGATAGAAATAAAATAAAAATATTTAAATTAATGATTTTTAACCTGTGGAAGCTGGATAAAATCCTCTTTGAACAGATTTTACAAACTTTGTTTGTAGTACATCATTTTTGAAAAAGAGTTTAGTTCACTTACGCTTCTTGGAATAAAATTTAAGAGCACATTCGATGTTGCAAAGCTTATATTGTATAAATGTAAAGTCCAGACACCTCATTACATATATTATATATATAAAAAAAGAAAAATTAATTGTTTTTTTACTTTTTTTATTTAAATTAACTTGGTTTATAAAATAATAAATTAACTTGGTTTGTAAAGAAGCAATTTTGTTGAGGGATTTTTCACACACTTCCTGATATGCTAAAATTTTTAAAAAAAAGCATACAGGCGTAGTTCTGATGATAATGCAACATTTAATATTTTTATAATCTAATTATAAATTAATAAATTGATTTTAAGGTATTTTTTTTATTAGCAGAGCACGGGTGATAAAAAATGGTCTTTATGGTTATACTTATATACGAGTTACAATAACAACGGTGTTAAGTATGCAGAAACCCACTCTTGCTAAAATAGCTAACAGACTGTTAAACTTCAACAATGAAATAATTCAAGCACTAAAAAGTGTGAAAATAAAATAAAAATAAAAAAGAGTAATATATTTTTTAATACACTTTTATAAATTAAAAGTTTATAATTAAATTAGGGTTATATGTTGGAGAAAATAATTTAGATATCCTGAATACATTGTTTAAATAATGTTTTTTTTTCCGTTTTTATCATATCTTAAAACAGATTACAGAGCAGAAATTATATCTTTTAAAATAAATTTACTAATTTGCGCGTTCTATCTAAAATGATTATAAGGTGCGTTTTTTCCGTAATCGTAGACCACGCCAAATTAGTATTGAAACAGAAATGTTTGAAACAACAAACATGATTTTGCAGTCCTGAAATTAGGGGTAATTTTTACGATAAACATTGAATGCTTTTATAAAATAATGTTAAAAAACAAAACTATTTTCACTTTCATATTTACTTTAAAATACAATTAATGCATCTTCACAGCCAATATATTTTGGTTTTTATTGGCTGCGATGGTGCATTATGTTTGAGTTTCTAAATAAACTCAAAGAAATATTTTGTTTTCAGTTTTATTTTTCAACATCATAATTTATTGTGCAGTGAAAGTAAAAAGATGCACTCAAATGTACCGTGAAGGTATTATTATACATTCAAGTGTTCTATGAGATAAAAAAAAGTTGAAAACTCTATAATAATCATAGTTATATGTATAATTTTAGATAGTTTTAACTATTCAAATAAATGCATTCTGAGAAAAACTGAATAAAATATTTACATACGTATACCTGCCAATTTATGCGCTTTTTTCTGTCAATTAATCATATTTCAAGCAAGAAATTTGATTTAAAAAATGAAATTAAACAAATACCACATCAAAAGAAAACACATTTTATTAAATACATATTCTGGTTCAAAACATGTTTATTTGACTTGAGAAAAAAAAAGCGTAGAAATTGGCAGCTGCAACATATGCATGACAGAGTTTTTATAATATTAGAGGATCTGTGTTATGGGTTTATATATTGTGAAACTATATAAAAATAACATATGTTTCAAGCCATGTGAGTCTGCTTTAATTTTTAAGCGCAAAACTGAAAAATTGAAAATTTGAAGCATTTTATGTCTGTTGTAGCTCTACTCTTGTTTTCAAAATGTTTTACAAACATTGCGTGCTGCCAGGAATAAGGCTGTAATGTTTAAGCATTCAAAAAAGCATTCATAGTTAACACATTCCAAAACTATTGAAAAATGTTTCACTTGTCTGTTTTTCATCCGCAGTCTGATTTTCTGTATAAAAATATTCGAAGCAGAACGAATTTCGATAATGTTATTCAGATTTGATTTCAACATTTTCTCTCTAAAAGCGACCTCTGTCGTTTCCACTTTTACAGTTTAAAGAACACGAATATTTTAATGTCTTTAATAGGATTCAGTACTTCAAAAATAGACAACTAAATAAATAAATTATACGTATTATTTATTATCTACTTTTTAATAATATTTGTGTTTGTTATTGAATGTACAATATGGTAGAAAATTAACTTAAGAATTTTTTTTTTATTAATATCTTTCAAACCGTCACTTTTATATTTACAAATATTACACAGAAATAAAATTTTATGGGTGCAAAATGCATAAATAAATAAAAAAGAACAGAATAACAAATATTTGTTTTCTAAAAAACGTTTATTTTTTTCTTTTATTTATTTATTTATTTATTGCGAATATTATATGAAATGCGAACATTTATTCTGGAAAAGACAAGTTCCTGCGATAACCGTGATTGAAAATTGAGACACTGATAATTTTCTTTTTCACATTTTATATGTTTTCTTAACCCTTAAAATAATTATTATTAACAAGGCTTGAGAAATGCGATCGCCAGGGGCTACAAAGTTACTTAATGTTGCGTCTTATTTATATATATATATATATACACACAATTTGACCTAAGAAATGAGTAAAAAAAAGGCCTTTTATTCTCTCCTTCACCCCTACTCGCCAGGGCAAGACGTGATCTTCGTATTCTCTCGTACTTTTAATGGAAAAACCAAGTTTAAACTATATTTTTCATCTCATGTACAGGAAACGCAATTCTTTGCCGCTCTAGCTAGCTACTGTATCAAGTGATTAGAATGTGGGAGGAGGGCAAGGGCGGTTTCACTAAAACAGTAAGAAATAGTGCCAATACAGCCTTTGTGACACCTGGAAATTAGATACAATGCTAAAAATTGCTCAAGTTTTTTGTAAGCGTCAAATCAGATTTTTGTGTCAGAATTAAAATTTATTAATATATCACATTCAATTTAAAGAATAATAACAATAAAGTTATTATTAGTAATTCATTCGAAGTAAATCTATAAAAATAAAATTTCAAGAATAATTAATTGCAATAAAATTAATGAATAATATGTATTTTGTTAATATTACTTCCTCGTTTAAAATACTTAGTGAGTTTATTATTATAGCCTCTGTGTACACCGCACACATTGCACAATAGGCCGACTCCACCTAGGTTTGGAGACCAGTGTCTGGTACTAGATTGTTTACCAAAGTTTCTCGAGAGAGGGTTCGGTTTTCAGTTTTCCAGAGAATTTGGGTGAGAGGGGTGGTTTTTTTTTATCCTTAAAATTTTTATTGTAGATTTCTGGATCACAATAAACCTTTTCCCCCTCCAACCGGGTGCTGATTCCGATCACTTAATGCCAGCGCGGGAATATTGTTTATTTTAGCAATACATATTACATAATAATTTTTGAGTTATTTCCCAAACGTAATTAGTTTTGATATTTCTCATATTGGGATTTATTTTATAAGTACGAAAAGATTTTGATTAATCTAGCTGACTTATGTATATAAATAAGCGTATTTGTTTTATAACCAATATGTTTACGGCCTACCATTGCTTGCCTACAATTTCTATCGAGAGCAGCATCTGTCACTCATTTTAGTCACAATGTAAAATTAAAATTCTGATAAGATGTCTCATAATAGATGTTCGAAAGTTACAAAATATTAAGAAATACATTTAGAAATTATATTGAAACAAAATTTTTAACTTTTATCTTTAATTTGTCAAAAAATGTTCATCAAATGCAAATTTTAATATAATAAAACCGGAATTATTTGACTGACTTCGACGGGAAAATAGGCAAAAAATTGTTTTCTTGCTTCACTATTTCATCGATGACCCCTTCATCAGATATCAATTTTGTAGCATTCAACAATCAGGACATTTGAAGCATTCGGCAATAAGCATTTTCCAAAAATGCCGGTTCATTCAGCCTTTACAGTTTTTTTTTTCTTTTTATTCCCGAGATATATAATTTTGATAAATTTCATTAGAAAACTTCTAAATTAGTACTATTCTAAACTATGTAACTAATAATTCTAAACTAAGTTTTTATTTCTGAATTAATTCATAAAAAAACTTTTATGCTTTTTTGAAAATCAATGACGGCGACGGGGGGATATTTTTTTACTGACGACTAGACTTTTTGCTGGCTACCATATTTCCTTAAATTTGTAAAACCCTGATTATTACTAAATTCTGAAACATGAATGGAGTCATAATAATAAATGCTATTATTACTTCATGCAGATGATAACAAGAATATTTATTAAAACAAAATAATAGTCAATGAAAATACATGTATTATTTATAGAACGCAAGACCCGAACGGATTCAACTGAAACAGTTATTGGCTTTCCTGAAATTTTTATGTAAGTTCAGCTATATTCCCAATTATTTGTGGCGCTGTGTACCTTCTAAATATTTACTCACAAATATAAGGTAGTGATTGATTAGACAAATTTAATTCATTTCAATAAAGCCTCGATAATCGATACGTAATTGTGATGGAAACATTTTCCCTAATTTTGGCCAAATTTCAAAATTTAATCTAGCACTATAAAAATAATTAACAATTAAATAAGAGCTCATTATTGCATATCAAAAAAACTCTTTAATTAAAAGCCTCAACTAATAGAGACGATTGTTTCATTCGTGTTATTATTCTTTTTAACGAAAGTTAAAGTAAAATACAATAGTAAAATAAAATTAAAGCGTTATTTTTGTATATAATATGCACATTTTAAATTTATTTTGATACAAATCTTGTAAGTGATAAATAAGATATAAATTAAAGTTTGTCACGTGTATTTAACAATGGGATCCTCTTCTACTTTTATTAAAATTTAAGAAAAAGTATATAAACTACACCTTTTTTCGTGTGGTTTTGATCCAAGGAACTCGAATAAAAGGTCAAAAGTGGGTGTTACTATTTGAAAATGAAAGTTAGTACAGTTTTTAATATATAGATGACCCATATTTCAAAAATATCTCTAATTTCTTAAAAGTCAAAATCTTTAAAAAATTTTTACAAGTAGGTCTAAAAACGTTTAAGGTAACAAGCTTTAAAACTTTTGACCTGTCAGATGTATCAGATCCCTTAAATGTCCCTGCAAAAGTGCGGAATTAGCTCTAACAGCTAAGTTATGAAACGCCTTGCGCGCAGGGATCAAAAAATGAAATTAATTAAAAAATGATTTAAAAAATGAAATTAATTTAAAATACAAAAATAAATATATTTAATTTCTTAAAATTAAAACTCTATTACATAAGAGGATTTGAAACATTTCCTTAAAATTTTGTGCAACTAGGTCTGGAAATATTTAAGGTAACAAGCATTAAAAGTTTTGCGAACTTTTGGATGTATCGGTTCCCTTAGATGTCCCTACAAGATCACCGAATTAGCTCATACAGCTAAGTTATGTAAGGACCTTGCGCACAGGAATCAATGATTGAAAAATAACAATAATTTAAACTACAAAAAGAAGTACCTTTAATTTCTTAAAAGTCAAACTGTATTACAGAAGAGTGTTCTAAATATTCCTTTAAACATTTTTTCAAGTAGATCTAAAAATATTTAAGGTAACAAGCTTTAAAACTTTTGACATTTCAGATGTATCGGATCCCTTAAATGTCCCTGCAAAAGTGCGGAATTAGCTCTAACAGCTAAGTTATGAAACGCCTTGCGCGCAGGGATCAACGATTTAAAAAATGAAATTAATTTAAAATACAAAAATAAATATATTTAATTTCTTAAAATTAAAACTGTATTACATAAGAGGATTTGAAACATTTCCTTAAAATTTTGTGCAACTAGGTCTGAAAATATTTAAGGTAACAAGCATTAAAAGTTTTGCGAACTTTTGGATGTATCGGTTCCCTTAGATGTCCCTACAAGATCACCGAATTAGCTCATACAGCTAAGTTATGTAAGGACCTTGCGCACAGGAATCAATGATTGAAAAATAACAATAATTTAAACTACAAAAAGAAGTACCTTTAATTTCTTAAAAGTCAAACTGTATTACAGAAGAGTGTTCTAAATATTCCTTTAAACATTTTTTCAAGTAGATCTAAAAATATTTAAGGTAACAAGCTTTAAAACTTTTGACATTTCAGATGTATCGGATCCCTTAAATGTCCCTGCAAAAGTGCGGAATTAGCTCTAACAGCTAAGTTATGAAACGCCTTGCGCGCAGGGATCAACGATTTAAAAAATGAAATTAATTTAAAATACAAAAATAAATATATTTAATTTCTTAAAATTAAAACTGTATTACATAAGAGGATTTGAAACATTTCCTTAAAATTTTGTGCAACTAGGTCTGAAAATATTTAAGGTAACAAGCATTAAAAGTTTTGCGAACTTTTGGATGTATCGGTTCCCTTAGATGTCCCCACAAGATCACCGAATTAGCTCATACAGCTAAGTTATCTAAGGACCTTGCGCACAGGAACCAATGATTGAAAAATAACAATAATTTAAACTACAAAAAGAAGTACCTTTAATTTCTTAAAAGTCAAACTGTATTACAGAAGAGTGTTTTAAATATTCCTTTAAACATTTTTTCAAGTAGATCTAAAAATATTTAAGGTAACAAGCTTTAAAACTTTTGACATTTCAGATGTATCTTATTCCTAAAAAAAAACCCTACAAAAGTGCCGAATTAGCTTTAACAGCTGAGTTATGCAACAGCCTTGCGCGCAGGGATCACCGATTTAAAAAAAATTAACTTAATTAAAAATGCAAAAATAAATATCTTTAATTTTTTTAAAGTCAAACTGTATTACAGAAGAGTGTTTTAAATATTCCTTTAAATTTTTTTTCAAGTAGGTCTAAAAATATTTAAGGCAACAAGCTTTAAAACTTTTGACCTTTCAGATGTATCTGATTCCTTAAATTTCCCTGCAAAAGTGCCGAATTAGCTTTAACAGCTGAGTTATGCAACAGCCTTGCGCGCAGGGATCACTGATTTAAAAAAAATTAATTAATTTAAAATGCAAAAATAAATATCTTTAATTTCATAAAAGTCAAACTATATTACAGAAGGGTATTTTAAATATTCCTTTAAATTTTTACAAGTATCTCTGAAAATATTTAAGGTAACAAGTATTAAAAGTTTTGCAAACTTTTGGAGGTATCGGATCCCTTAGATGTCCCTGCAAAATCACCGAATTATATCATACAGCTAAGTTATCTAAGGACCTTGTGCGCAGGGATCAATGATTAAAAAATGACAACAATTTAAAATACAAAATGAAGTATCTTTAATTTCTTAAAAGTCAAACTATATTACAGAAGAGTGTTTTAAATATTCCTTTAATTTTTTTTTCAAGTAGGTTTTTAAATATTTAAGGTAACAAGCTTTAAAACTTTTGACCTTTCAGACGTATCTGATTCCTTAAATTTCTCTGCAAAAGTGCCGAATTAGCTTTAAAAGCTGAGGTATGCAGCAGCCTTGCGCGCAAGGACCAATGATAAAAAAAAAATGAAATTAATTTAAATTACAAAAATAAATATCTTTAATTTCTCTTAAAAGACGAAATATATTACAGAAGAGTATTTTAAATATTTCTTTAATATTTTTGCAAGTATGTCTGAAAATATTTAAGGTAACAAGCATGAAAAGTTTTGCGAACTTTTGGAGGTATCGGATCCCTTAGATGTCCCTGCAAAATCACCGAATTATATCATACAGCTAAGTTATCCAAGGACCTTGTGCGCAGGGATCAATGATTAAAAAATGACAATAATTTAAAATACAAAATGAAGTATCTTTAATTTCTTAAAAGTCAAACTATATTACAGAAGAGTGTTTTAAATATTCCTTTAATTTTTTTTTCCAAGTAGGTTTTAAAATATTTAAGGTAACAAGCTTTAAAACTTTTGACCTTTCAGATGTATCTGATTCCTTAAATTTCCCTGCAAAAGTGCCGAATTAGCTTTAATAGCTGAGTTATGCAGCAGCCTTGCGCGCAAGGACCAATGATAAAAAAAATGAAATTAATTTAAATTACAAAAATAAATATCTTTAATTTCTCTTAAAAGTCGAAATATATTACAGAAGAGTATTTTAAATATTTCTTTAATATTTTTGCAAGTATGTCTGAAAATATTTAAGGTAACAAGCATGAAAAGTTTTGCGAACTTTTGGAGGTATCGGATCCTTTAGATGTCCCTGCAAAATCACCGAATTATATCATACAGCTAAGTTATCTAAGGACCTTGTGCGCAGGGATCAATGATTAAAAAATGACAATAATTTAAAATTCAAAATGAAGTATCTTTAATTTCTTAAAAGTCAAACTATATTACAGAAGAGTGTTTTAAATATTCCTTTAATTTCTTTTTCAAGTAGGTTTTAAAATATTTAAGGTAACAAGCTTTAAAACTTTTGACCTTTCAGATGTATCTGATTCCTTAAATTTCCCTGCAAAAGTGCCGAATTAGCTTTAATAGCTGAGTTATGCAGCAGCCTTGCGCGCAAGGACCAATGATAAAAAAAAATGAAACTAATTTAAATTACAAAAATAAATATCTTTAATTTCTCTTAAAAGACGAAATATATTACAGAAGAGTATTTTAAATATTTCTTTAATATTTTTGCAAGTATGTCTGAAAATATTTAAGGTAACAAGCATGAAAAGTTTTGCGAACTTTTGGAGGTATCGGATCCCTTAGATGTCCCTGCAAAATCACCGAATTATATCATACAGCTAAGTTATCTAAGGACCTTGTGCGCAGGGATCAATGATTAAAAAATGACAATAATTTAAAATACAAAATGAAGTATCTTTAATTTCTTAAAAGTCAAACTATATTACAGAAGAATGTTTTAAATATTCCTTTAATTTTTTTTTTCAAGTAGGTTTTAAAATATTTAAGGTAACAAGCTTTAAAACTTTTGACCTTTCAGATGTATCTGATTCCTTAAATTTCCCTGCAAAAGTGCCGAATTAGCTTTAATAGCTGAGTTTATGCACCAGCCTTGCGCGCTGGTATCAATGATTTAAAAAAAAGAATAATAATTTAAAATGCAAAAATAAATATCTTTAATTTCATAAAAGTCAAACTATATTACAGAAGGGTATTTTAAATATTCCTTTAAATTTTTACAAGTATCTCTGAAAATATTTTAGGTAACAAGCATTAAAAGTTTTGCGAACTTTTGGAGGTATCCGATCCCTTAGATGTCCCTGCAAAATCACCGAATTATATCATACAGCTAAGTTATCTAAGGACCTTGTGCGCAGGAATCAATGATTAAAAAATGACAATAATTTAAAATACAAAATGAAGTATCTTTAATTTCTTAAAAGTCAAACTATATTACAGAAGAGTGTTTTAAATATTCCTTTAATTTTTTTTCAAGTAGGTTTTAAAATATTTAAGGTAACAAGCTTTAAAACTTTTGACCTTTCAGATGTATCTGATTCCTTAAATTTCCCTGCTAAAGTGCCGAATTAGCTTTAATAGCTGAGTTATGCAGCAGCCTTGCGCGCAAGGACCAATGATAAAAAAAAAATGAAATTAATTTAAATTACAAAAATAAATATCTTTAATTTCTCTTAAAAGTCGAAATATATTACGGAAGAGTATTTTAAATATTTCTTTAATATTTTTGCAAGTATGTCTGAAAATATTTAAGGTAACAAGAATGAAAAGTTTTGCGAAATTTTGGAGGTATCGGATCCCTTAGATGTCCCTGCAAAATCACCGAATTATATCATACAGCTAAGTTATCCAAGGACCTTGTGCGCAGGGATCAATGATTAAAAAATGACAATAATTTAAAATACAAAATGAAGTATCTGTAATTTCTTAAAAGTCAAACTATATTACAGAAGAGTGTTTTAAATATTCCTTTAATTTTTTTTTCAAGTAGGTTTTAAAATATTTAAGGTAACAAGCTTTAAAACTTTTGACCTTTCAGATGTATCTGATTCCTTAAATTTCCCTGCAAAAGTGCCGAATTAGCTTTAATAGCTGAGTTTATGCACCAGCCTTGCGCGCTGGTATCAATGATTTAAAAAAAAGAATAATAATTTAAAATGCAAAAATAAATATCTTTAATTTCATAAAAGTAAAACTATATTACAGAAGGGTATTTTAAATATTCCTTTAAATTTTTACAAGTATCTCTGAAAATATTTTAGGTAACAAGCATTAAAATTTTTGCGAACTTTTGGAGGTATCCGATCCCTTAGATGTCCCTGCAAAATCACCGAATTATATCATACAGCTAAGTTATCTAAGGACATTGTGCGCAGGGATCAATGATTAAAAAATGACAATAATTTAAAATACAAAATGAAGTATCTTTAATTTCTTAAAAGTCAAACTATATTACAGAAGAGTGTTTTAAATATTCCTTTAATTTTTTTTCAAGTAGGTTTTAAAATATTTAAGGTAACAAGCTTTAAAACTTTTGACCTTTCAGACGTATCTGATTCCTTAAATTTCCCTGCAAAAGTGCCGAATTAGCTTTAATAGCTGAGTTATGCAGCAGCTTTGCGCGCAAGGACAAATGATAAAAAAAAAAATGAAATTAATTTAAATTACAAAAATAAATATCTTTAATTTCTCTTAAAAGACGAAATATATTACAGAAGAGTATTTTAAATATTTCTTTAATATTTTTGCAAGTATGTCTGAAAATATTTAAGGTAACAAGCATGAAAAGTTTTGCGAACTTTTGGAGGTATCGGATCCCTTAGATGTCCCTGCAAAATCACCGAATTATATCATACAGCTAAGTTATCCAAGGACCTTGTGCGCAGGGATCAATGATTAAAAAATGACAATAATTTAAAATACAAAATGAAGTATCTTTAATTTCTTAAAAGTCAAACTATATTACAGAAGAGTGTTTTAAATATTCCTTTAATTTTTTTTTCCAAGTAGGTTTTAAAATATTTAAGGTAACAAGCTTTAAAACTTTTGACCTTTCAGATGTATCTGATTCCTTAAATTTCCCTGCAAAAGTGCCGAATAAGCTTTAATAGCTGAGTTATGCAGCAGCCTTGCGCGCAAGGACCAATGATAAAAAAAAAATGAAATTAATTTAAATTACAAAAATAAATATCTTTAATTTCTCTTAAAAGACGAAATATATTACAGAAGAGTATTTTAAATATTTCTTTAATATTTTTGCAAGTATGTCTGAAAATATTTAAGGTAACAAGCAGGAAAAGTTTTGCGAACTTTTGGAGGTATCGGATCCCTTAGATGTCCCTGCAAAATCACCGAATTATATCATACAGCTAAGTTATCTAAGGACCTTGTGCGCAGGGATCAATGATTAAAAAATGACAATAATTTAAAATACAAAATGAAGTATCTTTAATTTCTTAAAAGTCAAACTATATTACAGAAGAATGTTTTAAATATTCCTTTAATTTTTTTTTTCAAGTAGGTTTTAAAATATTTAAGGTAACAAGCTTTAAAACTTTTGACATTTCAGATGTATCTGATTCCTTAAATTTCCCTGCAAAAGTGCCGAATTAGCTTTAATAGCTGAGTTTATGCACCAGCCTTGCGCGCTGGTATCAATGATTTAAAAAAAAGAATAATAATTTAAAATGCAAAAATAAATATCTTTAATTTCATAAAAGTAAAACTATATTACAGAAGGGTATTTTAAATATTCCTTTAAATTTTTACAAGTATCTCTGAAAATATTTTAGGTAACAAGCATTAAAAGTTTTGCGAACTTTTGGAGGTATCCGATCCCTTAGATGTCCCTGCAAAATCACCGAATTATATCATACAGCTAAGTTATCTAAGGACCTTGTGCGCAGGGATCAATGATTAAAAAATGACAATAATTTAAAATACAAAATGAAGTATCTTTAATTTCTTAAAAGTCAAACTATATTACAGAAGAGTGTTTTAAATATTCCTTTAATTTTTTTTCAAGTAGGTTTTAAAATATTTAAGGTAACAAGCTTTAAAACTTTTGACCTTTCAGACGTATCTGATTCCTTAAATTTCCCTGCAAAAGTGCCGAATTAGCTTTAATAGCTGAGTTATGCAGCAGCTTTGCGCGCAAGGACCAATGATAAAAAAAAAAATGAAATTAATTTAAATTACAAAAATAAATATCTTTAATTTCTCTTAAAAGACGAAATATATTACAGAAGAGTATTTTAAATATTTCTTTAATATTTTTGCAAGTATGTCTGAAAATATTTAAGGTAACAAGCATGAAAAGTTTTGCGAACTTTTGGAGGTATCGGATCCCTTAGATGTCCCTGCAAAATCACCGAATTATATCATACAGCTAAGTTATCCAAGGACCTTGTGCGCAGGGATCAATGATTAAAAAATGACAATAATTTAAAATACAAAATGAAGTATCTTTAATTTCTTAAAAGTCAAACTATATTACAGAAGAGTGTTTTAAATATTCCTTCAATTTTTTTTTCCAAGTAGGTTTTAAAATATTTAAGGTAACAAGCTTTAAAACTTTTGACCTTTCAGATGTATCTGATTCCTTAAATTTCCCTGCAAAAGTGCCGAATAAGCTTTAATAGCTGAGTTATGCAGCAGCCTTGCGCGCAAGGACCAATGATAAAAAAAAATGAAATTAATTTAAATTACAAAAATAAATATCTTTAATTTCTCTTAAAAGACGAAATATATTACAGAAGAGTATTTTAAATATTTCTTTAATATTTTTGCAAGTATGTCTGAAAATATTTAAGGTAACAAGCAGGAAAAGTTTTGCGAACTTTTGGAGGTATCGGATCCCTTAGATGTCCCTGCAAAATCACCGAATTATATCATACAGCTAAGTTATCTAAGGACCTTGTGCGCAGGGATCAATGATTAAAAAATGACAATAATTTAAAATACAAAATGAAGTATCTTTAATTTCTTAAAAGTCAAACTATATTACAGAAGAATGTTTTAAATATTCCTTTAATTTTTTTTTCAAGTAGGTTTTAAAATATTTAAGGTAACAAGCTTTAAAACTTTTGACATTTCAGATGTATCTGATTCCTTAAATTTCCCTGCAAAAGTGCCGAATTAGCTTTAATAGCTGAGTTTATGCACCAGCCTTGCGCGCTGGTATCAATGATTTAAAAAAAAGAATAATAATTTAAAATGCAAAAATAAATATCTTTAATTTCATAAAAGTCAAACTATATTACAGAAGGGTATTTTAAATATTCCTTTAAATTTTTACAAGTATCTCTGAAAATATTTTAGGTAACAAGCATTAAAAGTTTTGCGAACTTTTGGAGGTATCCGATCCCTTAGATGTCCCTGCAAAATCACCGAATTATATCATACAGCTAAGTTATCTAAGGACCTTGTGCGCAGGAATCATTGATTAAAAAATGACAATAATTTAAAATACAAAATGAAGTATCTTTAATTTCTTAAAAGTCAAACTATATTACAGAAGAGTGTTTTAAATATTCCTTTAATTTTTTTTCAAGTAGGTTTTAAAATATTTAAGGTAACAAGCTTTAAAACTTTTGACCTTTCAGATGTATCTGATTCCTTAAATTTCCCTGCAAAAGTGCCGAATTAGCTTTAATAGCTGAGTTTATGCACCAGCCTTGCGCGCTGGTATCAATGATTTAAAAAAAAGAATAATAATTTAAATTACAAAAATAAATATCTTTAATTTCTCTTAAAAGTCGAAATATATTACAGAAGAGTATTTTAAATATTTCTTTAATATTTTTGCAAGTATGTCTGAAAATATTTAAGGTAACAAGCATGAAAAGTTTTGCGAACTTTTGGAGGTATCGGATCCCTTAGATGTCCCTGCAAAATCACCGAATTATATCATACAGCTAAGTTATCTAAGGACCTTGTGCGCAGGGATCAATGATTAAAAAATGACAATAATTTAAAATACAAAATGAAGTATCTTTAATTTCTTAAAAGTCAAACTATATTACAGAAGAGTGTTTTAAATATTCCTTTAATTTTTTTTTCAAGTAGGTTTTAAAATATTTAAGGTAACAAGCTTCAAAACTTTTCACCTTTCAGATGTATCTGATTCCTTAAATTTCCCTGCAAAAGTGCCGAATAAGCTTTAATAGCTGAGTTATGCAGCAGCCTTGCGCGCAAGGACCAATGATAAAAAAAAAAAAAATGAAATTAATTTAAATTACAAAAATAAATATCTTTAATCTCTCTTAAAAGTCGAAATATATTACAGAAGAGTATTTTAAATATTTCTTTAATATTTTTGCAAGTATGTCTGAAAATATTTAAGGTAACAAGCATGAAAAGTTTTGCGAAATTTTGGAGGTATCGGATCCCTTAGATGTCCCTGCAAAATCACCGAATTATATCATACAGCTAAGTTATCCAAGGACCTTGTGCGCAGGGATCAATGATTAAAAAATGACAATAATTTAAAATACAAAATGAAGTATCTTTAATTTCTTAAAAGTCAAACTATATTACAGAAGATTGTTTTAAATATTCCTTTAATTTTTTTTTCAAGTAGGTTTTAAAATATTTAAGGTAACAAGCTTTAAAACTTTTGACCTTTCAGATGTATCTGATTCCTTAAATTTCCCTGCAAAAGTGCCGAATTAGCTTTAATAGCTGAGTTTATGCACCAGCCTTGCGCGCTGGTATAAATGATTTAAAAAAAAGAATAATAATTTAAAATGCAAAAATAAATATCTTTAATTTCATAAAAGTAAAACTATATTACAGAAGGGTATTTTAAATATTCCTTTAAATTTTTACAAGTATCTCTGAAAATATTTTAGGTAACAAGCATTAAAATTTTTGCGAACTTTTGGAGGTATCCGATCCCTTAGATGTCCCTGCAAAATCACCGAATTATATCATACAGCTAAGTTATCTAAGGACATTGTGCGCAGGGATCAATGATTAAAAAATGACAATAATTTAAAATACAAAATGAAGTATCTTTAATTTCTTAAAAGTCAAACTATATTACAGAAGAGTGTTTTAAATATTCCTTTAATTTTTTTTCAAGTAGGTTTTAAAATATTTAAGGTAACAAGCTTTAAAACTTTTGACCTTTCAGACGTATCTGATTCCTTAAATTTCCCTGCAAAAGTGCCGAATTAGCTTTAATAGCTGAGTTATGCAGCAGCTTTGCGCGCAAGGACCAATGATAAAAAAAAAAAATGAAATTAATTTAAATTACAAAAATAAATATCTTTAATTTCTCTTAAAAGACGAAATATATTACAGAAGAGTATTTTAAATATTTCTTTAATATTTTTGCAAGTATGTCTGAAAATATTTAAGGTAACAAGCATGAAAAGTTTTGCGAACTTTTGGAGGTATCGGATCCCTTAGATGTCCCTGCAAAATCACCGAATTATATCATACAGCTAAGTTATCCAAGGACCTTGTGCGCAGGGATCAATGATTAAAAAATGACAATAATTTAAAATACAAAATAAAGTATCTTTAATTTCTTAAAAGTCAAACTATATTACAGAAGAGTGTTTTAAATATTCCTTTAATTTTTTTTTCCAAGTAGGTTTTAAAATATTTAAGGTAACAAGCTTTAAAACTTTTGACCTTTCAGATGTATCTGATTCCTTAAATTTCCCTGCAAAAGTGCCGAATACGCTTTAATAGCTGAGTTATGCAGCAGCCTTGCGCGCAAGGACCAATGATAAAAAAAAAATGAAATTAATTTAAATTACAAAAATAAATATCTTTAACTTCTCTTAAAAGACGAAATATATTACAGAAGAGTATTTTAAATATTTCTTTAATATTTTTGCAAGTATGTCTGAAAATATTTAAGGTAACAAGCAGGAAAAGTTTTGCGAACTTTTGGAGGTATCGGATCCCTTAGATGTCCCTGCAAAATCACCGAATTATATCATACAGCTAAGTTATCTAAGGACCTTGTGCGCAGGGATCAATGATTAAAAAATGACAATAATTTAAAATACAAAATGAAGTATCTTTAATTTCTTAAAAGTCAAACTATATTACAGAAGAATGTTTTAAATATTCCTTTAATTTTTTTTTTCAAGTAGGTTTTAAAATATTTAAGGTAACAAGCTTTAAAACTTTTGACATTTCAGATGTATCTGATTCCTTAAATTTCCCTGCAAAAGTGCCGAATTAGCTTTAATAGCTGAGTTTATGCACCAGCCTTGCGCGCTGGTATCAATGATTTAAAAAAAAAGAATAATAATTTAAAATGCAAAAATAAATATCTTTAATTTCATAAAAGTAAAACTATATTACAGAAGGGTATTTTAAATATTCCTTTAAATTTTTACAAGTATCTCTGAAAATATTTTAGGTAACAAGCATTAAAAGTTTTGCGAACTTTTGGAGGTATCCGATCCCTTAGATGTCCCTGCAAAATCACCGAATTATATCATACAGCTAAGTTATCTAAGGACCTTGTGCGCAGGGATCAATGATTAAAAAATGACAATAATTTAAAATACAAAATGAAGTATCTTTAATTTCTTAAAAGTCAAACTATATTACAGAAGAGTGTTTTAAATATTCCTTTAATTTTTTTTCAAGTAGGTTTTAAAATATTTAAGGTAACAAGCTTTAAAACTTTTGACCTTTCAGACGTATCTGATTCCTTAAATTTCCCTGCAAAAGTGCCGAATTAGCTTTAATAGCTGAGTTATGCAGCAGCTTTGCGCGCAAGGACCAATGATAAAAAAAAAAATGAAATTAATTTAAATTACAAAAATAAATATCTTTAATTTCTCTTAAAAGACGAAATATATTACAGAAGAGTATTTTAAATATTTCTTTAATATTTTTGCAAGTATGTCTGAAAATATTTAAGGTAACAAGCATGAAAAGTTTTGCGAACTTTTGGAGGTATCGGATCCCTTAGATGTCCCTGCAAAATCACCGAATTATATCATACAGCTAAGTTATCCAAGGACCTTGTGCGCAGGGATCAATGATTAAAAAATGACAATAATTTAAAATACAAAATGAAGTATCTTTAATTTCTTAAAAGTCAAACTATATTACAGAAGAGTGTTTTAAATATTCCTTCAATTTTTTTTTCCAAGTAGGTTTTAAAATATTTAAGGTAACAAGCTTTAAAACTTTTGACCTTTCAGATGTATCTGATTCCTTAAATTTCCCTGCAAAAGTGCCGAATAAGCTTTAATAGCTGAGTTATGCAGCAGCCTTGCGCGCAAGGACCAATGATAAAAAAAAATGAAATTAATTTAAATTACAAAAATAAATATCTTTAATTTGTCTTAAAAGACGAAATATATTACAGAAGAGTATTTTAAATATTTCTTTAATATTTTTGCAAGTATGTCTGAAAATATTTAAGGTAACAAGCAGGAAAAGTTTTGCGAACTTTTGGAGGTATCGGATCCCTTAGATGTCCCTGCAAAATCACCGAATTATATCATACAGCTAAGTTATCTAAGGACCTTGTGCGCAGGGATCAATGATTAAAAAATGACAATAATTTAAAATACAAAATGAAGTATCTTTAATTTCTTAAAAGTCAAACTATATTACAGAAGAATGTTTTAAATATTCCTTTAATTTTTTTTTTCAAGTAGGTTTTAAAATATTTAAGGTAACAAGCTTTAAAACTTTTGACATTTCAGATGTATCTGATTCCTTAAATTTCCCTGCAAAAGTGCCGAATTAGCTTTAATAGCTGAGTTTATGCACCAGCCTTGCGCGCTGGTATCAATGATTTAAAAAAAAGAATAATAATTTAAAATGCAAAAATAAATATCTTTAATTTCATAAAAGTCAAACTATATTACAGAAGGGTATTTTAAATATTCCTTTAAATTTTTACAAGTATCTCTGAAAATATTTTAGGTAACAAGCATTAAAAGTTTTGCGAACTTTTGGAGGTATCCGATCCCTTAGATGTCCCTGCAAAATCACCGAATTATATCATACAGCTAAGTTATCTAAGGACCTTGTGCGCAGGAATCATTGATTAAAAAATGACAATAATTTAAAATACAAAATGAAGTATCTTTAATTTCTTAAAAGTCAAACTATATTACAGAAGAGTGTTTTAAATATTCCTTTAATTTTTTTTCAAGTAGGTTTTAAAATATTTAAGGTAACAAGCTTTAAAACTTTTGACCTTTCAGATGTATCTGATTCCTTAAATTTCCCTGCTAAAGTGCCGAATTAGCTTTAATAGCTGAGTTATGCAGCAGCCTTGCGCGCAAGGACCAATGATAAAAAAAATGAAATTAATTTAAATTACAAAAATAAATATCTTTAATTTCTCTTAAAAGTCGAAATATATTACAGAAGAGTATTTTAAATATTTCTTTAATATTTTTGCAAGTATGTCTGAAAATATTTAAGGTAACAAGCATGAAAAGTTTTGCGAACTTTTGGAGGTATCGGATCCTTTAGATGTCCCTGCAAAATCACCGAATTATATCATACAGCTAAGTTATCTAAGGACCTTGTGCGCAGGGATCAATGATTAAAAAATGACAATAATTTAAAATACAAAATGAAGTATCTTTAATTTCTTAAAAGTCAAACTATATTACAGAAGAGTGTTTTAAATATTCCTTTAATTTTTTTTTTCAAGTAGGTTTTAAAATATTTAAGGTAACAAGCTTTAAAACTTTTGACCTTTCAGATGTATCTGATTCCTTAAATTTCCCTGCAAAAGTGCCGAATAAGCTTTAATAGCTGAGTTATGCAGCAGCCTTGCGCGCAAGGACCAATGATAAGAAAAAAAAATTAAATTAATTTAAATTACAAAAATAAATATCTTTAATCTCTCTTAAAAGTCGAAATATATTACAGAAGAGTATTTTAAATATTTCTTTAATATTTTTGCAAGTATGTCTGAAAATATTTAAGGTAACAAGCATGAAAAGTTTTGCGAACTTTTGGAGGTATCGGATCCCTTAGATGTCCCTGCAAAATCACCGAATTATATCATACAGCTAAGTTATCTAAGGACCTTGTGCGGAGGGATCAATGATTAAAAAATGACAATAATTTAAAATACAAAATGAAGTATCTTTAATTTCTTAAAAGTCAAACTAAATTACAGAAGAGTGTTTTAAATATTCCTTTATTTTTTTTTTTCAAGTAGGTTTTAAAATATTTAAGGTAACAAGCTTTAAAACTTTTGACCTTTCAGACGTATCTGATTCCTTAAATTTCCCTGCAAAAGTGCCGAATTAGCTTTAATAGCTGAGTTATGCAGCAGCCTTGCGCGCAAGGACCAATGATAAAAAAAAAAAAAAATTAATTTAAATTACAAAAATAAATATCTTTAATTTCTCTTAAAAGACGAAATATATTACAGAAGAGTATTTTAAATATTTCTTTAATATTTTTGCAAGTATGTCTGAAAATATTTAAGGTAACAAGCATGAAAAGTTTTGCGAACTTTTGGAGGTATCGGATCCCTTAGATGTCCCTGCAAAATCACCGAATTATACCATACAGCTAAGTTATCCAAGGACCTTGTGCGCAGGGATCAATGTTTAAAAATTGACAATAATTTAAAATACAAAATGAAGTATCTTTAATTTCTTAAAAGTCAAACTATATTACAGAAGAGTGTTTTAAATATTCCTTTAATTTTTTTTCAAGTAGGTTTTAAAATATTTAAGGTAACAAGCTTTAAAACTTTTGACCTTTCAGACGTATCTGATTCCTTAAATTTCCCTGCAAAAGTGCCGAATTAGCTTTAATAGCTGAGTTATGCAGCAGCCTTGCGCGCAAGGACCAATGATAAAAAAAAAAAAAATGAAATTAATTTAAATTACAAAAATAAATATCTTTAATTTCTCTTAAAAGACGGAATATATTTCAGAAGAGTATTTTAAATATTTCTTTAATATTTTTGCAAGTATGTCTGAAAATATTTAAGGTAACAAGCATGAAAAGTTTTGCGAATTTTTGGAGGTATCGGATCCCTTAGATGTCCCTGCAAAATCACCGAATTATATCATACAGCTAAGTTATCTAAGGACCTTGTGCGCAGGGATCAATGATTAAAAAATGACAATAATTTAAAATACAAAATGAAGTATCTTTAATTTCTTAATTGTCAAACTATATTACAGAAGAGTGTTTTAAATATTCCTTTAATTTTTTTTCAAGTAGGTTTTAAAATATTTAAGGTAACAAGCTTTAAAACTTTTGACCTTTCAGATGTATCTGATTCCTTAAATTTCCCTGCTAAAGTGCCGAATTAGCTTTAATAGCTGAGTTATGCAGCAGCCTTGCGCGCAAGGACCAATGATAAAAAAAATGAAATTAATTTAAATTACAAAAATAAATATCTTTAATTTCTCTTAAAAGTCGAAATATATTACAGAAGAGTATTTTAAATATTTCTTTAATATTTTTGCAAGTATGTCTGA
Source organism: Maratus michaelseni (assembly GCA_963931845.1). Classification (NCBI taxonomy): domain Eukaryota; kingdom Metazoa; phylum Arthropoda; class Arachnida; order Araneae; family Salticidae; genus Maratus; species Maratus michaelseni. The sequence continues at coordinate 253,309,634 of OZ007594.1, forward strand.
AAATATTTAAGGTAACAAGCATGAAAAGTTTTGCGAACTTTTGGAGGTATCGGATCCCTTAGATGTCCCTGCAAAATCACCGAATTATATCATACAGCTAAGTTATCTAAGGACCTTGTGCGCAGGGATCAATGATTAAAAAATGACAATAATTTAAAATACAAAATGAAGTATCTTTAATTTCTTAAAAGTCAAACTATATTACAGAAGAGTGTTTTAAATATTCCTTTAATTTTTTTTTCAAGTAGGTTTTAAAATATTTAAGGTAACAAGCTTTAAAACTTTTGACCTTTCAGATGTATCTGATTCCTTAAATTTCCCTGCAAAAGTGCCGAATAAGCTTTAATAGCTGAGTTATGCAGCAGCCTTGCGCGCAAGGACCAATGATAAAAAAAAAAAATGAAATTAATTTAAATTACAAAAATAAATATCTTTAATCTCTCTTAAAAGTCGAAATATATTACAGAAGAGTATTTTAAATATTTCTTTAATATTTTTGCAAGTATGTCTGAAAATATTTAAGGTAACAAGCATGAAAAGTTTTGCGAACTTTTGGAGGTATCGGATCCCTTAGATGTCCCTGCAAAATCACCGAATTATACCATACAGCTAAGTTATCCAAGGACCTTGTGCGCAGGGATCAATGTTTAAAAAATGACAATAATTTAAAATACAAAATGAAGTATCTTTAATTTCTTAAAAGTCAAACTATATTACAGAAGAGTGTTTTAAATATTCCTTTAATTTTTTTTCAAGTAGGTTTTAAAATATTTAAGGTAACAAGCTTTAAAACTTTTGACCTTTCAGACGTATCTGATTCCTTAAATTTCCCTGCAAAATTGCCGAATTAGCTTTAATAGCTGAGTTATGCAGTAGCCTTGCGCGCAAGGACCAATGATAAAAAAAAAAAAAAAAAATGAAATTAATTTAAATTACAAAAATAAATATCTTTAATTTCTCTTAAAAGACGGAATATATTTCAGAAGAGTATTTTAAATATTTCTTTAATATTTTTGCAAGTATGTCTGAAAATATTTAAGGTAACAAGCATGAAAAGTTTTGCGAACTTTTGGAGGTATCGGATCCCTTAGATGTCCCTGCAAAATCACCGAATTATATCATACAGCTAAGTTATCCAAGGACCTTGTGCGCAGGGATCAATGATTAAAAAATGACAATAATTTAAAATACAAAATGAAGTATCTTTAATTTCTTAAAAGTCAAACTATATTAAAGAAGAGTGTTTTAAATATTCCTTTAATTTTTTTTTCAAGTAGGTTTTAAAATATTTAAGGTAACAAGCTTTAAAACTTTTGACCTTTCAGATGTATCTGATTCCTTAAATTTCCCTGCAAAAGTGCCGAATTAGCTTTAATAGCTGAGTTTATGCACCAGCCTTGCGCGCTGGTATCAATGATTTTAAAAAAAGAATAATAATTTAAAATGCAAAAATAAATATCTTTAATTTCATAAAAGTCAAACTATATTACAGAAGGGTATTTTAAATATTCCTTTAAATTTTTACAAGTATCTCTGAAAATATTTTAGGTAACAAGCATTAAAAGTTTTGCGAACTTTTGGAGGTATCCGATCCCTTAGATGTCCCTGCAAAATCACCGAATTATATCATACAGCTAAGTTATCTAAGGACCTTGTGCGCAGGAATCAATGATTAAAAAATGACAATAATTTAAAATACAAAATGAAGTATCTTTAATTTCTTAAAAGTCAAACTATATTACAGAAGAGTGTTTTAAATATTCCTTTAATTTTTTTTCAAGTAGGTTTTAAAATATTTAAGGTAACAAGCTTTAAAACTTTTGACCTTTCAGATGTATCTGATTCCTTAAATTTCCCTGCTAAAGTGCCGAATTAGCTTTAATAGCTGAGTTACGCAGCAGCCTTGCGCGCAAGGACCAATGATAAAAAAAAAATGAAATTAATTTAAATTACAAAAATAAATATCTTTAATTTCTCTTAAAAGTCGAAATATATTACAGAAGAGTATTTTAAATATTTCTTTAATATTTTTGCAAGTATGTCTGAAAATATTTAAGGTAACAAGCATGAAAAGTTTTGCGAACTTTTGGAGGTATCGGATCCCTTAGATGTCCCTGCAAAATCACCGAATTATATCATACAGCTAAGTTATCTAAGGACCTTGTGCGCAGGGATCAATAATTAAAAAATGACAATAATTTAAAATACAAAATGAAGTATCTTTAATTTCTTAAAAGTCAAACTATATTACAGAAGAGTGTTTTAAATATTCCTTTAATTTTTTTTTCAAGTAGGTTTTAAAATATTTAAGGTAACAAGCTTTAAAACTTTTGACCTTTCATACGTATCTGATTCCTTAAATTTCCCTGCAAAAGTGCCGAATTAGCTTTAATAGCTGAGTTTATGCACCAGCCTTGCGCGCTGGTTACAATGATTTAAAAAAAAGAATAATAATTTAAAATGCAAAAATAAATATCTTTAATTTCATAAAAGTAAAACTATATTACAGAAGGGTATTTTAAATATTCCTTTAAATTTTTACAAGTATCTCTGAAAATATTTTAGGTAACAAGCATTAAAATTTTTGCGAACTTTTGGAGGTATCCGATCCCTTAGATGTCCCTGCAAAATCACCGAATTATATCATACAGCTAAGTTATCTAAGGACATTGTGCGCAGGGATCAATGATTAAAAAATGACAATAATTTAAAATACAAAATGAAGTATCTTTAATTTCTTAAAAGTCAAACTATATTACAGAAGAGTGTTTTAAATATTCCTTTAATTTTTTTTCAAGTAGGTTTTAAAATATTTAAGGTAACAAGCTTTAAAACTTTTGACCTTTCAGACGTATCTGATTCCTTAAATTTCCCTGCAAAAGTGCCGAATTAGCTTTAATAGCTGAGTTATGCAGCAGCTTTGCGCGCAAGGACCAATGATAAAAAAAAAAAATGAAATTAATTTAAATTACAAAAATAAATATCTTTAATTTCTCTTAAAAGACGAAATATATTACAGAAGAGTATTTTAAATATTTCTTTAATATTTTTGCAAGTATGTCTGAAAATATTTAAGGTAACAAGCATGAAAAGTTTTGCGAACTTTTGGAGGTATCGGATCCCTTAGATGTCCCTGCAAAATCACCGAATTATATCATACAGCTAAGTTATCCAAGGACCTTGTGCGCAGGGATCAATGATTAAAAAATGACAATAATTTAAAATACAAAATAAAGTATCTTTAATTTCTTAAAAGTCAAACTATATTACAGAAGAGTGTTTTAAATATTCCTTTAATTTTTTTTTCCAAGTAGGTTTTAAAATATTTAAGGTAACAAGCTTTAAAACTTTTGACCTTTCAGATGTATCTGATTCCTTAAATTTCCCTGCAAAAGTGCCGAATACGCTTTAATAGCTGAGTTATGCAGCAGCCTTGCGCGCAAGGACCAATGATAAAAAAAAAATGAAATTAATTTAAATTACAAAAATAAATATCTTTAATTTCTCTTAAAAGACGAAATATATTACAGAAGAGTATTTTAAATATTTCTTTAATATTTTTGCAAGTATGTCTGAAAATATTTAAGGTAACAAGCAGGAAAAGTTTTGCGAACTTTTGGAGGTATCGGATCCCTTAGATGTCCCTGCAAAATCACCGAATTATATCATACAGCTAAGTTATCTAAGGACCTTGTGCGCAGGGATCAATGATTAAAAAATGACAATAATTTAAAATACAAAATGAAGTATCTTTAATTTCTTAAAAGTCAAACTATATTACAGAAGAATGTTTTAAATATTCCTTTAATTTTTTTTTTCAAGTAGGTTTTAAAATATTTAAGGTAACAAGCTTTAAAACTTTTGACATTTCAGATGTATCTGATTCCTTAAATTTCCCTGCAAAAGTGCCGAATTAGCTTTAATAGCTGAGTTTATGCACCAGCCTTGCGCGCTGGTATCAATGATTTAAAAAAAAGAATAATAATTTAAAATGCAAAAATAAATATCTTTAATTTCATAAAAGTAAAACTATATTACAGAAGGGTATTTTAAATATTCCTTTAAATTTTTACAAGTATCTCTGAAAATATTTTAGGTAACAAGCATTAAAAGTTTTGCGAACTTTTGGAGGTATCCGATCCCTTAGATGTCCCTGCAAAATCACCGAATTATATCATACAGCTAAGTTATCTAAGGACCTTGTGCGCAGGGATCAATGATTAAAAAATGACAATAATTTAAAATACAAAATGAAGTATCTTTAATTTCTTAAAAGTCAAACTATATTACAGAAGAGTGTTTTAAATATTCCTTTAATTTTTTTTCAAGTAGGTTTTAAAATATTTAAGGTAACAAGCTTTAAAACTTTTGACCTTTCAGACGTATCTGATTCCTTAAATTTCCCTGCAAAAGTGCCGAATTAGCTTTAATAGCTGAGTTATGCAGCAGCTTTGCGCGCAAGGACCAATGATAAAAAAAAAAATGAAATTAATTTAAATTACAAAAATAAATATCTTTAATTTCTCTTAAAAGACGAAATATATTACAGAAGAGTATTTTAAATATTTCTTTAATATTTTTGCAAGTATGTCTGAAAATATTTAAGGTAACAAGCATGAAAAGTTTTGCGAACTTTTGGAGGTATCGGATCCCTTAGATGTCCCTGCAAAATCACCGAATTATATCATACAGCTAAGTTATCCAAGGACCTTGTGCGCAGGGATCAATGATTAAAAAATGACAATAATTTAAAATACAAAATGAAGTATCTTTAATTTCTTAAAAGTCAAACTATATTACAGAAGAGTGTTTTAAATATTCCTTCAATTTTTTTTTCCAAGTAGGTTTTAAAATATTTAAGGTAACAAGCTTTAAAACTTTTGACCTTTCAGATGTATCTGATTCCTTAAATTTCCCTGCAAAAGTGCCGAATAAGCTTTAATAGCTGAGTTATGCAGCAGCCTTGCGCGCAAGGACCAATGATAAAAAAAAAATGAAATTAATTTAAATTACAAAAATAAATATCTTTAATTTCTCTTAAAAGACGAAATATATTACAGAAGAGTATTTTAAATATTTCTTTAATATTTTTGCAAGTATGTCTGAAAATATTTAAGGTAACAAGCAGGAAAAGTTTTGCGAACTTTTGGAGGTATCGGATCCCTTAGATGTCCCTGCAAAATCACCGAATTATATCATACAGCTAAGTTATCTAAGGACCTTGTGCGCAGGGATCAATGATTAAAAAATGACAATAATTTAAAATACAAAATGAAGTATCTTTAATTTCTTAAAAGTCAAACTATATTACAGAAGAATGTTTTAAATATTCCTTTAATTTTTTTTTTCAAGTAGGTTTTAAAATATTTAAGGTAACAAGCTTTAAAACTTTTGACATTTCAGATGTATCTGATTCCTTAAATTTCCCTGCAAAAGTGCCGAATTAGCTTTAATAGCTGAGTTTATGCACCAGCCTTGCGCGCTGGTATCAATGATTTAAAAAAAAGAATAATAATTTAAAATGCAAAAATAAATATCTTTAATTTCATAAAAGTCAAACTATATTACAGAAGGGTATTTTAAATATTCCTTTAAATTTTTACAAGTATCTCTGAAAATATTTTAGGTAACAAGCATTAAAAGTTTTGCGAACTTTTGGAGGTATCCGATCCCTTAGATGTCCCTGCAAAATCACCGAATTATATCATACAGCTAAGTTATCTAAGGACCTTGCGCGCAGGGATCAATGATTAAAAAGACAAGCAAGTGCTTTAAATTATTATTTAAAATACAAAATGAAGTATCTTTAATTTCTTAAAAGTCAAACTATATTACAGAAGAGTGTTTTAAATATTCCTTTAATTTTTTTTTCAAGTAGGTTTTAAAATATTTAAGGTAACAAGCTTTAAATTTTTGACCTTTCAGATGTATCTGATTCCTTAAATTTCCCTGCAAAAGTGCCGAATTAGCTTTAATAGCTGAGTTATGCAGCAGCCTTGCGCGCAAGGACCAATGATAAAAAAAAAAAAATGAAATTAATTTAAATTACAAAAATAAATATCTTTAATCTCTCTTAAAAGTCGAAATATATTACAGAAGAGTATTTTAAATATTTCTTTAATATTTTTGCAAGTATGTCTGAAAATATTTAAGGTAACAAGCATGAAAAGTTTTGCGAACTTTTGGAGGTATCGGATCCCTTAGATGTCCCTGCAAAATCACCGAATTATATCATACAGCTAAGTTATCTAAGGACCTTGTGCGGAGGGATCAATGATTAAAAAATGACAATAATTTAAAATACAAAATGAAGTATCTTTAATTTCTTAAAAGTCAAACTAAATTACAGAAGAGTGTTTTAAATATTCCTTTATTTTTTTTTTTCAAGTAGGTTTTAAAATATTTAAGGTAACAAGCTTTAAAACTTTTGACCTTTCAGACGTATCTGATTCCTTAAATTTCCCTGCAAAAGTGCCGAATTAGCTTTAATAGCTGAGTTATGCAGCAGCCTTGCGCGCAAGGACCAATGATAAAAAAAAAAAAAAAATTAATTTAAATTACAAAAATAAATATCTTTAATTTCTCTTAAAAGACGAAATATATTACAGAAGAGTATTTTAAATATTTCTTTAATATTTTTGCAAGTATGTCTGAAAATATTTAAGGTAACAAGCATGAAAAGTTTTGCGAACTTTTGGAGGTATCGGATCCCTTAGATGTCCCTGCAAAATCACCGAATTATACCATACAGCTAAGTTATCCAAGGACCTTGTGCGCAGGGATCAATGTTTAAAAAATGACAATAATTTAAAATACAAAATGAAGTATCTTTAATTTCTTAAAAGTCAAACTATATTACAGAAGAGTGTTTTAAATATTCCTTTAATTTTTTTTCAAGTAGGTTTTAAAATATTTAAGGTAACAAGCTTTAAAACTTTTGACCTTTCAGACGTATCTGATTCCTTAAATTTCCCTGCAAAAGTGCCGAATTAGCTTTAATAGCTGAGTTATGCAGCAGCCTTGCGCGCAAGGACCAATGATAAAAAAAAAAAAAAATGAAATTAATTTAAATTACAAAAATAAATATCTTTAATTTCTCTTAAAAGACGGAATATATTTCAGAAGAGTATTTTAAATATTTCTTTAATATTTTTGCAAGTATGTCTGAAAATATTTAAGGTAACAAGCATGAAAAGTTTTGCGAATTTTTGGAGGTATCGGATCCCTTAGATGTCCCTGCAAAATCACCGAATTATATCATACAGCTAAGTTATCTAAGGACCTTGTGCGCAGGGATCAATGATTAAAAAATGACAATAATTTAAAATACAAAATGAAGTATCTTTAATTTCTTAATTGTCAAACTATATTACAGAAGAGTGTTTTAAATATTCCTTTAATTTTTTTTCAAGTAGGTTTTAAAATATTTAAGGTAACAAGCTTTAAAACTTTTGACCTTTCAGATGTATCTGATTCCTTAAATTTCCCTGCTAAAGTGCCGAATTAGCTTTAATAGCTGAGTTATGCAGCAGCCTTGCGCGCAAGGACCAATGATAAAAAAAATGAAATTAATTTAAATTACAAAAATAAATATCTTTAATTTCTCTTAAAAGTCGAAATATATTACAGAAGAGTATTTTAAATATTTCTTTAATATTTTTGCAAGTATGTCTGAAAATATTTAAGGTAACAAGCATGAAAAGTTTTGCGAACTTTTGGAGGTATCGGATCCCTTAGATGTCCCTGCAAAATCACCGAATTATATCATACAGCTAAGTTATCTAAGGACCTTGTGCGCAGGGATCAATGATTAAAAAATGACAATAATTTAAAATACAAAATGAAGTATCTTTAATTTCTTAAAAGTCAAACTATATTACAGAAGAGTGTTTTAAATATTCCTTTAATTTTTTTTTCAAGTAGGTTTTAAAATATTTAAGGTAACAAGCTTTAAAACTTTTGACCTTTCAGATGTATCTGATTCCTTAAATTTCCCTGCAAAAGTGCCGAATAAGCTTTAATAGCTGAGTTATGCAGCAGCCTTGCGCGCAAGGACCAATGATAAAAAAAAAAAATGAAATTAATTTAAATTACAAAAATAAATATCTTTAATCTCTCTTAAAAGTCGAAATATATTACAGAAGAGTATTTTAAATATTTCTTTAATATTTTTGCAAGTATGTCTGAAAATATTTAAGGTAACAAGCATGAAAAGTTTTGCGAACTTTTGGAGGTATCGGATCCCTTAGATGTCCCTGCAAAATCACCGAATTATATCATACAGCTAAGTTATCTAAGGACCTTGTGCGGAGGGATCAATGATTAAAAAATGACAATAATTTAAAATACAAAATGAAGTATCTTTAATTTCTTAAAAGTCAAACTAAATTACAGAAGAGTGTTTTAAATATTCCTTTATTTTTTTTTTCAAGTAGGTTTTAAAATATTTAAGGTAACAAGCTTTAAAACTTTTGACCTTTCAGACGTATCTGTATACTTAAATTTCCCTGCAAAAGTGCCGAATTAGCTTTAATAGCTGAGTTATGCAGCAGCCTTGCGCGCAAGGACCAATGATAAAAAAAAAATGAAATTAATTTAAATTACAAAAATAAATATCTTTAATCTCTCTTAAAAGTCGAAATATATTACAGAAGAGTATTTTAAATATTTCTTTAATATTTTTGCAAGTATGTCTGAAAATATTTAAGGTAACAAGCATGAAAAGTTTTGCGAACTTTTGGAGGTATCGGATCCCTTAGATGTCCCTGCAAAATCACCGAATTATACCATACAGCTAAGTTATCCAAGGACCTTGTGCGCAGGGATCAATGTTTAAAAAATGACAATAATTTAAAATACAAAATGAAGTATCTTTAATTTCTTAAAAGTCAAACTATATTACAGAAGAGTGTTTTAAATATTCCTTTAATTTTTTTTCAAGTAGGTTTTAAAATATTTAAGGTAACAAGCTTTAAAACTTTTGACCTTTCAGACGTATCTGATTCCTTAAATTTCCCTGCAAAATTGCCGAATTAGCTTTAATAGCTGAGTTATGCAGTAGCCTTGCGCGCAAGGACCAATGATAAAAAAAAAAAAAAAAATGAAATTAATTTAAATTACAAAAATAAATATCTTTAATTTCTCTTAAAAGACGGAATATATTTCAGAAGAGTATTTTAAATATTTCTTTAATATTTTTGCAAGTATGTCTGAAAATATTTAAGGTAACAAGCATGAAAAGTTTTGCGAACTTTTGGAGGTATCGGATCCCTTAGATGTCCCTGCAAAATCACCGAATTATATCATACAGCTAAGTTATCCAAGGACCTTGTGCGCAGGGATCAATGATTAAAAAATGACAATAATTTAAAATACAAAATGAAGTATCTTTAATTTCTTAAAAGTCAAACTATATTAAAGAAGAGTGTTTTAAATATTCCTTTAATTTTTTTTTCAAGTAGGTTTTAAAATATTTAAGGTAACAAGCTTTAAAACTTTTGACCTTTCAGATGTATCTGATTCCTTAAATTTCCCTGCAAAAGTGCCGAATTAGCTTTAATAGCTGAGTTTATGCACCAGCCTTGCGCGCTGGTATCAATGATTTTAAAAAAAGAATAATAATTTAAAATGCAAAAATAAATATCTTTAATTTCATAAAAGTCAAACTATATTACAGAAGGGTATTTTAAATATTCCTTTAAATTTTTACAAGTATCTCTGAAAATATTTTAGGTAACAAGCATTAAAAGTTTTGCGAACTTTTGGAGGTATCCGATCCCTTAGATGTCCCTGCAAAATCACCGAATTATATCATACAGCTAAGTTATCTAAGGACCTTGTGCGCAGGAATCAATGATTAAAAAATGACAATAATTTAAAATACAAAATGAAGTATCTTTAATTTCTTAAAAGTCAAACTATATTACAGAAGAGTGTTTTAAATATTCCTTTAATTTTTTTTCAAGTAGGTTTTAAAATATTTAAGGTAACAAGCTTTAAAACTTTTGACCTTTCAGATGTATCTGATTCCTTAAATTTCCCTGCTAAAGTGCCGAATTAGCTTTAATAGCTGAGTTACGCAGCAGCCTTGCGCGCAAGGACCAATGATAAAAAAAAAATGAAATTAATTTAAATTACAAAAATAAATATCTTTAATTTCTCTTAAAAGTCGAAATATATTACAGAAGAGTATTTTAAATATTTCTTTAATATTTTTGCAAGTATGTCTGAAAATATTTAAGGTAACAAGCATGAAAAGTTTTGCGAACTTTTGGAGGTATCGGATCCCTTAGATGTCCCTGCAAAATCACCGAATTATATCATACAGCTAAGTTATCTAAGGACCTTGTGCGCAGGGATCAATAATTAAAAAATGACAATAATTTAAAATACAAAATGAAGTATCTTTAATTTCTTAAAAGTCAAACTATATTACAGAAGAGTGTTTTAAATATTCCTTTAATTTTTTTTTCAAGTAGGTTTTAAAATATTTAAGGTAACAAGCTTTAAAACTTTTGACCTTTCATACGTATCTGATTCCTTAAATTTCCCTGCAAAAGTGCCGAATTAGCTTTAATAGCTGAGTTATGCAGCAGCCTTGCGCGCAAGGACCAATGATAAAAAAAAAATGAAATTAATTTAAATTACAAAAATAAATATCTTTAATTTCTCTTAAAAGACGAAATATATTACAGAAGAGTATTTTAAATATTTCTTTAATATTTTTGCAAGTATGTCTGAAAATATTTAAGGTAACAAGCATGAAAAGTTTTGCGAACTTTTGGAGGTATCGGATCCCTTAGATGTCCCTGCAAAATCACCGAATTATATCATACAGCTAAGTTATCCAAGGACCTTGTGCGCAGGGATCAATGATTAAAAAATGACAATAATTTAAAATACAAAATGAAGTATCTTTAATTTCTTAAAAGTCAAACTATATTACAGAAGAGTGTTTTAAATATTCCTTTAATTTTTTTTCAAGTAGGTTTTAAAATATTTAAGGTAACAAGCTTTAAAACTTTTGACCTTTCAGACGTATCTGATTCCTTAAATTTCCCTGCAAAAGTGCCGAATTAGCTTTAATAGCTGAGTTATGCAGCAGCCTTGCGCGCAAGGACCAATGATAAAAAAAAAAAAAAATGAAATTAATTTAAATTACAAAAATAAATATCTTTAATTTCTCTTAAAAGACGGAATATATTTCAGAAGAGTATTTTAAATATTTCTTTAATATTTTTGCAAGTATGTCTGAAAATATTTAAGGTAACAAGCATGAAAAGTTTTGCGAATTTTTGGAGGTATCGGATCCCTTAGATGTCCCTGCAAAATCACCGAATTATATCATACAGCTAAGTTATCTAAGGACCTTGTGCGCAGGGATCAATGATTAAAAAATGACAATAATTTAAAATACAAAATGAAGTATCTTTAATTTCTTAATTGTCAAACTATATTACAGAAGAGTGTTTTAAATATTCCTTTAATTTTTTTTCAAGTAGGTTTTAAAATATTTAAGGTAACAAGCTTTAAAACTTTTGACCTTTCAGATGTATCTGATTCCTTAAATTTCCCTGCTAAAGTGCCGAATTAGCTTTAATAGCTGAGTTATGCAGCAGCCTTGCGCGCAAGGACCAATGATAAAAAAAATGAAATTAATTTAAATTACAAAAATAAATATCTTTAATTTCTCTTAAAAGTCGAAATATATTACAGAAGAGTATTTTAAATATTTCTTTAATATTTTTGCAAGTATGTCTGAAAATATTTAAGGTAACAAGCATGAAAAGTTTTGCGAACTTTTGGAGGTATCGGATCCCTTAGATGTCCCTGCAAAATCACCGAATTATATCATACAGCTAAGTTATCTAAGGACCTTGTGCGCAGGGATCAATGATTAAAAAATGACAATAATTTAAAATACAAAATGAAGTATCTTTAATTTCTTAAAAGTCAAACTATATTACAGAAGAGTGTTTTAAATATTCCTTTAATTTTTTTTTCAAGTAGGTTTTAAAATATTTAAGGTAACAAGCTTTAAAACTTTTGACCTTTCAGATGTATCTGATTCCTTAAATTTCCCTGCAAAAGTGCCGAATAAGCTTTAATAGCTGAGTTATGCAGCAGCCTTGCGCGCAAGGACCAATGATAAAAAAAAAAAATGAAATTAATTTAAATTACAAAAATAAATATCTTTAATCTCTCTTAAAAGTCGAAATATATTACAGAAGAGTATTTAAAATATTTCTTTAATATTTTTGCAAGTATGTCTGAAAATATTTAAGGTAACAAGCATGAAAAGTTTTGCGAACTTTTGGAGGTATCGGATCCCTTAGATGTCCCTGCAAAATCACCGAATTATATCATACAGCTAAGTTATCTAAGGACCTTGTGCGGAGGGATCAATGATTAAAAAATGACAATAATTTAAAATACAAAATGAAGTATCTTTAATTTCTTAAAAGTCAAACTAAATTACAGAAGAGTGTTTTAAATATTCCTTTATTTTTTTTTTCAAGTAGGTTTTAAAATATTTAAGGTAACAAGCTTTAAAACTTTTGACCTTTCAGACGTATCTGTATACTTAAATTTCCCTGCAAAAGTGCCGAATTAGCTTTAATAGCTGAGTTATGCAGCAGCCTTGCGCGCAAGGACCAATGATAAAAAAAAAATGAAATTAATTTAAATTACAAAAATAAATATCTTTAATCTCTCTTAAAAGTCGAAATATATTACAGAAGAGTATTTTAAATATTTCTTTAATATTTTTGCAAGTATGTCTGAAAATATTTAAGGTAACAAGCATGAAAAGTTTTGCGAACTTTTGGAGGTATCGGATCCCTTAGATGTCCCTGCAAAATCACCGAATTATATCATACAGCTAAGTTGTCTAAGGACCTTGTGCGCAGGGATCAATGATTAAAAAATGACAATAATTTAAAATACAAAATGAAGTATCTTTAATTTCTTAAAAGTCAAACTATATTACAGAAGAGTGTTTTAAATATTCCTTTAATTTTTTTTTCAAGTAGGTTTTAAAATATTTAAGGTAACAAGCTTTAAAACTTTTGACCTTTCAGATGTATCTGATTCCTTAAATTTCCCTGCAAAAGTGCCGAATAAGCTTTAATAGCTGAGTTATGCAGCAGCCTTGCGCGCAAGGACCAATGATAAAAAAAAAAAATGAAATTAATTTAAATTACAAAAATAAATATCTTTAATCTCTCTTAAAAGTCGAAATATATTACAGAAGAGTATTTTAAATATTTCTTTAATATTTTTGCAAGTATGTCTGAAAATATTTAAGGTAACAAGCATGAAAAGTTTTGCGAACTTTTGGAGGTATCGGATCCCTTAGATGTCCCTGCAAAATCACCGAATTATATCATACAGCTAAGTTATCTAAGGACCTTGTGCGGAGGGATCAATGATTAAAAAATGACAATAATTTAAAATACAAAATGAAGTATCTTTAATTTCTTAAAAGTCAAACTAAATTACAGAAGAGTGTTTTAAATATTCCTTTATTTTTTTTTTCAAGTAGGTTTTAAAATATTTAAGGTAACAAGCTTTAAAACTTTTGACCTTTCAGACGTATCTGTATACTTAAATTTCCCTGCAAAAGTGCCGAATTAGCTTTAATAGCTGAGTTATGCAGCAGCCTTGCGCGCAAGGACCAATGATAAAAAAAAAATGAAATTAATTTAAATTACAAAAATAAATATCTTTAATCTCTCTTAAAAGTCGAAATATATTACAGAAGAGTATTTTAAATATTTCTTTAATATTTTTGCAAGTATGTCTGAAAATATTTAAGGTAACAAGCATGAAAAGTTTTGCGAACTTTTGGAGGTATCGGATCCCTTAGATGTCCCTGCAAAATCACCGAATTATACCATACAGCTAAGTTATCCAAGGACCTTGTGCGCAGGGATCAATGTTTAAAAAATGACAATAATTTAAAATACAAAATGAAGTATCTTTAATTTCTTAAAAGTCAAACTATATTACAGAAGAGTGTTTTAAATATTCCTTTAATTTTTTTTCAAGTAGGTTTTAAAATATTTAAGGTAACAAGCTTTAAAACTTTTGACCTTTCAGACGTATCTGATTCCTTAAATTTCCCTGCAAAATTGCCGAATTAGCTTTAATAGCTGAGTTATGCAGTAGCCTTGCGCGCAAGGACCAATGATAAAAAAAAAAAAAATGAAATTAATTTAAATTACAAAAATAAATATCTTTAATTTCTCTTAAAAGACGGAATATATTTCAGAAGAGTATTTTAAATATTTCTTTAATATTTTTGCAAGTATGTCTGAAAATATTTAAGGTAACAAGCATGAAAAGTTTTGCGAACTTTTGGAGGTATCGGATCCCTTAGATGTCCCTGCAAAATCACCGAATTATATCATACAGCTAAGTTATCCAAGGACCTTGTGCGCAGGGATCAATGATTAAAAAATGACAATAATTTAAAATACAAAATGAAGTATCTTTAATTTCTTAAAAGTCAAACTATATTAAAGAAGAGTGTTTTAAATATTCCTTTAATTTTTTTTTCAAGTAGGTTTTAAAATATTTAAGGTAACAAGCTTTAAAACTTTTGACCTTTCAGATGTATCTGATTCCTTAAATTTCCCTGCAAAAGTGCCGAATTAGCTGTAATAGCTGAGTTTATGCACCAGCCTTGCGCGCTGGTATCAATGATTTTAAAAAAAGAATAATAATTTAAAATGCAAAAATAAATATCTTTAATTTCATAAAAGTCAAACTATATTACAGAAGGGTATTTTAAATATTCCTTTAAATTTTTACAAGTATCTCTGAAAATATTTTAGGTAACAAGCATTAAAAGTTTTGCGAACTTTTGGAGGTATCCGATCCCTTAGATGTCCCTGCAAAATCACCGAATTATATCATACAGCTAAGTTATCTAAGGACCTTGTGCGCAGGAATCAATGATTAAAAAATGACAATAATTTAAAATACAAAATGAAGTATCTTTAATTTCTTAAAAGTCAAACTATATTACAGAAGAGTGTTTTAAATATTCCTTTAATTTTTTTTCAAGTAGGTTTTAAAATATTTAAGGTAACAAGCTTTAAAACTTTTGACCTTTCAGATGTATCTGATTCCTTAAATTTCCCTGCTAAAGTGCCGAATTAGCTTTAATAGCTGAGTTACGCAGCAGCCTTGCGCGCAAGGACCAATGATAAAAAAAAAATGAAATTAATTTAAATTACAAAAATAAATATCTTTAATTTCTCTTAAAAGTCGAAATATATTACAGAAGAGTATTTTAAATATTTCTTTAATATTTTTGCAAGTATGTCTGAAAATATTTAAGGTAACAAGCATGAAAAGTTTTGCGAACTTTTGGAGGTATCGGATCCCTTAGATGTCCCTGCAAAATCACCGAATTATATCATACAGCTAAGTTATCTAAGGACCTTGTGCGCAGGGATCAATAATTAAAAAATGACAATAATTTAAAATACAAAATGAAGTATCTTTAATTTCTTAAAAGTCAAACTATATTACAGAAGAGTGTTTTAAATATTCCTTTAATTTTTTTTTCAAGTAGGTTTTAAAATATTTAAGGTAACAAGCTTTAAAACTTTTGACCTTTCATACGTATCTGATTCCTTAAATTTCCCTGCAAAAGTGCCGAATTAGCTTTAATAGCTGAGTTATGCAGCAGCCTTGCGCGCAAGGACCAATGATAAAAAAAAAATGAAATTAATTTAAATTACAAAAATAAATATCTTTAATTTCTCTTAAAAGACGAAATATATTACAGAAGAGTATTTTAAATATTTCTTTAATATTTTTGCAAGTATGTCTGAAAATATTTAAGGTAACAAGCATGAAAAGTTTTGCGAACTTTTGGAGGTATCGGATCCCTTAGATGTCCCTGCAAAATCACCGAATTATATCATACAGCTAAGTTATCCAAGGACCTTGTGCGCAGGGATCAATGATTAAAAAATGACAATAATTTAAAATACAAAATGAAGTATCTTTAATTTCTTAAAAGTCAAACTATATTACAGAAGAGTGTTTTAAATATTCCTTTAATTTTTTTTTCAAGTAGGTTTTAAAATATTTAAGGTAACAAGCTTTAAAACTTTTGACCTTTCAGATGTATCTGATTTCTTAAATTTCCCTGCAAAAGTGCCGAATTAGCTTTAATAGCTGAGTTTATGCACCAGCCTTGCGCGCTGGTATCAATGATTTAAAAAAAAGAATAATAATTTAAAATGCAAAAATAAATATCTTTAATTTCATAAAAGTAAAACTATATTACAGAAGGGTATTTTAAATATTCCTTTAAATTTTTACAAGTATCTCTGAAAATATTTTAGGTAACAAGCATTAAAAGTTTTGCGAACTTTTGGAGGTATCCGATCCCTTAGATGTCCCTGCAAAATCACCGAATTATATCATACAGCTAAGTTATCTAAGGACCTTGTGCGCAGGGATCAATGATTAAAAAATGACAATAATTTAAAATACAAAATGAAGTATCTTTAATTTCTTAAAAGTCAAACTATATTACAGAAGAGTGTTTTAAATATTCCTTTAATTTTTTTTCAAGTAGGTTTTAAAATATTTAAGGTAACAAGCTTTAAAACTTTTGACCTTTCAGACGTATCTGATTCCTTAAATTTCCCTACAAAAGTGCCGAATTAGCTTTAATAGCTGAGTTATGCAGCAGCTTTGCGCGCAAGGACCAATGATAAAAAAAAAAAAAAATGAAATTAATTTAAATTACAAAAATAAATATCTTTAATTTCTCTTAAAAGACGAAATATATTACAGAAGAGTATTTTAAATATTTCTTTAATATTTTTTCAAGTATGTCTGAAAATATTTAAGGTAACAAGCATGAAAAGTTTTGCGAACTTTTGGAGGTATCGGATCCCTTAGATGTCCCTGCAAAATCACCGAATTATATCATACAGCTAAGTTATCCAAGGACCTTGTGCGCAGGGATCAATGATTAAAAAATGACAATAATTTAAAATACAAAATGAAGTATCTTTAATTTCTTAAAAGTCAAACTATATTACAGAAGAGTGTTTTAAATATTCCTTTAATTTTTTTTTCCAAGTAGGTTTTAAAATATTTAAGGTAACAAGCTTTAAAACTTTTGACCTTTCAGATGTATCTGATTCCTTAAATTTCCCTGCAAAAGTGCCGAATAAGCTTTAATAGCTGAGTTATGCAGCAGCCTTGCGCGCAAGGACCAATGATAAAAAAAAAATGAAATTAATTTAAATTACAAAAATAAATATCTTTAATTTCTCTTAAAAGACGAAATATATTACAGAAGAGTATTTTAAATATTTCTTTAATATTTTTGCAAGTATGTCTGAAAATATTTAAGGTAACAAGCAGGAAAAGTTTTGCGAACTTTTGGAGGTATCGGATCCCTTAGATGTCCCTGCAAAATCACCGAATTATATCATACAGCTAAGTTATCTAAGGACCTTGTGCGCAGGGATCAATGATTAAAAAATGACAATAATTTAAAATACAAAATGAAGTATCTTTAATTTCTTAAAAGTCAAACTATATTACAGAAGAATGTTTTAAATATTCCTTTAATTTTTTTTTTCAAGTAGGTTTTAAAATATTTAAGGTAACAAGCTTTAAATTTTTGACCTTTCAGATGTATCTGATTCCTTAAATTTCCCTGCAAAAGTGCCGAATTAGCTTTAATAGCTGAGTTATGCAGCAGCCTTGCGCGCAAGGACCAATGATAAAAAAAAAAATGAAATTAATTTAAATTACAAAAATAAATATCTTTAATTTCTCTTAAAAAACGAAATATATTACAGAAGAGTATTTTAAATATTTCTTTAATATTTTTGCAAGTATGTCTGAAAATATTTAAGGTAACAAGCATGAAAAGTTTTGCGAACTTTTGGAGGTATCGGATCCCTTAGATGTCCCTGCAAAATCACCGAATTATATCATACAGCTAAGTTATCCAAAGACCTTGTGCGCATGGATCAATGATTAAAAAATGAAAATAATTTAAAATACAAAATGAAGTATCTTTAATTTCTTAAAAGTCAAACTATATTACAGAAGAGTGTTTTAAATATTCCTTTAATTTTTTTTTTTCAAGTAGGTTTTAAAATATTTAAGGTAACAAGCTTTAAAACTTTTGACCTTTCAGATGTATCTGATTCCTTAAATTTCCCTGCAAAAGTGCCGAATTAGCTTTAATAGCTGAGTTATGCAGCAGCCTTGCGCGCAAGGACCAATGATAAAAAAAAAAAATGAAATTAATTTAAATTACAAAAATAAATATCTTTAATTTCTCTTAAAAGACGAAATATATTACAGAAGAGTATTTTAAATATTTCTTTAATATTTTTGCAAGTATGTCTGAAAATATTTAAGGTAACAAGCATGAAAAGTTTTGCGAACTTTTGGAGGTATCGGATCCCTTAGATGTCCCTGCAAAATCACCGAATTATATCATACAGCTAAGTTATCTAAGGACCTTGTGCGCAGGGATCAATGATTAAAAAATGACAATAATTTAAAATACAAAATGAAGTATCTTTAATTTCTTAAAAGTCAAACTATATTACAGAAGAGTGTTTTAAATATTCCTTTAATTTTTTTTTTCAAGTAGGTTTTAAAATATTTAAGGTAACAAGCTTTAAAACTTTTGACCTTTCAGATGTATCTGATTCCTTAAATTTCCCTGCAAAAGTGCCGTATTAGCTTTAATAGCTAAGTTATGCAGCAGCCTTGCGCGCAAGGACCAATGATAAAAAAAAATGAAATTAATTTAAATTACAAAAATAAATATCTTTAATCTCTCTTAAAAGTCGAAATATATTACAGAAGAGTATTTTAAATATTTCTTTAATATTTTTGCAAGTATGTCTGAAAATATTTAAGGTAACAAGCATGAAAAGTTTTGCGAACTTTTGGAGGTATCGGATCCCTTAGATGTCCCTGCAAAATCACCGAATTATACCATACAGCTAAGTTATCCCAGGACCTTGTGCGCAGGGATCAATGTTTAAAAAATGACAATAATTTAAAATACAAAATGAAGTATCTTTAATTTCTTAAAAGTCAAACTATATTACAGAAGAGTGTTTTAAATATTCCTTTAATTTTTTTTCAAGTAGGTTTTAAAATATTTAAGGTAACAAGCTTTAAAACTTTTGACCTTTCAGACGTATCTGATTCCTTAAATTTCCCTGCAAAAGTGCCGAATTAGCTTTAATAGCTGAGTTATGCAGCAGCCTTGCGCGCAAGGACCAATGGTAAAAAAAAAAAAAATGAAATTAATTTAAATTACAAAAATAAATATCTTTAATTTCTCTTAAAAGACGAAATATATTACAGAAGAGTATTTTAAATATTTCTTTAATATTTTTGCAAGTATGTCTGAAAATATTTAACGTAACAAGCATGAAAAGTTTTGCGAACTTTTGGAGGTATCGGATCCCTTAGATGTCCCTGCAAAATCACCGAATTATATCATACAGCTAAGTTATCCAAGGACCTTGTGCGCAGGGATCAATGATTAAAAAATGACAATAATTTAAAATACAAAATGAAGTATCTTTAATTTCTTAAAAGTCAAACTATATTACAGAAGAGTGTTTTAAATATTCCTTTAATTTTTTTTCAAGTAGGTTTTAAAATATTTAAGGTATCAAGCTTTAAATCTTTTGACCTTTCAGATGTATCTGATTCCTTAAATTTCCGCCTCACCAGTGGCTGAGAGGTTGTGCTCTCGAAGCTGGTAGACGGGAGGTGCTGGGTTCGATCCCAATCGCGCCCGTCGGCCTAATCGTTCGGAGTTTTCGAGGTTTTCTTCGAGCCGTGGATTTATCCATGCGTAAATACGGATTAGGTTCCCTTAGAAAGACCCCCACGAAGGGCACTCCCCCCGGGCCTATATCCCTAGCGTAGATAATTGGCCGTCAACAATCAACCCAACCCAACCCTTAAATTTCCCTGCTAAAGTGCCGAATTAGCTTTAATAGCTGAGTTATGCAGCAGCCTTGCGCGCAAGGACCAATGATAAAAAAAAATGAAATTAATTTAAATTACAAAAATAAATATCTTTAATTTCTCTTAAAAGTCGAAATATATTACAGAAGAGTATTTTAAATATTTCTTTAATATTTTTGCAAGTATGCCTGAAAATATTTAAGGTAACAAGCATGAAAAGTTTTGCGAACTTTTGGAGGTATCGGATCCCTTAGATGTCCCTGCAAAATCACCGAATTATATCATACAGCTAAGTTATCTAAGGACCTTGTGCGCAGGGATCAATGATTAAAAAATGACAATAATTTAAAATACAAAATGAAGTATCTTTAATTTCTTAAAAGTCAAACTATATTACAGAAGAGTGTTTTAAATATTCCTTTAATTTTTTTTTCAAGTAGGTTTTAAAATATTTAAGGTAACAAGCTTTAAAACTTTTGACCTTTCAGATGTATCTGATTCCTTAAATTTCCCTTCAAAAGTGCCGTATTAGCTTTAATAGCTAAGTTATGCAGCAGCCTTGCGCGCAAGGACCAATGATAAAAAAAAATGAAATTAATTTAAATTACAAAAATAAATATCTTTAATCTCTCTTAAAAGTCGAAATATATTACAGAAGAGTATTTTAAATATTTCTTTAATATTTTTGCAAGTATGTCTGAAAATATTTAGGGTAACAAGCATGAAAAGTTTTGCGAACTTTTGGAGATATCGGATCCCTTAGATGTACCTGCAAAATCACCGAATTATATCATACAGCTAAGTTATCTAAGGACCTTGCGCGCAGGGATCAATGATTAAAAAGACAAGCAAGTGCTTTAAATTATTATTTAAAATACAAAATGAAGTATCTTTAATTTCTTAAAAGTCAAACTATATTACAGAAAAGTGTTTTAAATATTCCTTTAATTTTTTTTTTCAAGTAAGTCTAAAAATATTTAAGGTAACAAGCTTTAAAACTTTTGACCTTTCAGATGTATTTGATTCCTCAAATGTCCCTGCAAAAGTACACAATTAGCTCATACAGTATGATATGTATTAACGTTAGTGATTAGAAAAATTACAATACTTTAAAATACAAAAATAAATATCTTTAACTTATAAAAACTCAAACTCTGTTACAGAAAAGTGCTTTAAATTTTGATTCCTTTAAAACTTTGTACACGTAGGTCTAAAAATATTTAAGGTAATAAACTTTAAAATTTTGCTAACTTTGACCTTTCAGAAGTATCTGATCCCTTAAATCTCCCTTCAAATCCGCCAAATTAGCTCATACAGCTGGGTTATCTAGCACCATTGCGCTCAGTGATCAACGAATAAAAATGACATTTTTTTTTTAAATACAAAAATAAATACCTTTAATTTCTTAAATGTCAAAATTTATTACAGAAGAGTGGTTTAAAAATTCCTTTAACATTTTGTACACGTACGTCTAAAAATATTTAAAGTAATAAATTTTAAAACTCTTGACTTTAGAGTTATCTGATCTCTTAAATGTCCCAGCAAAATCGTCGAATTTAATATGTTTAAAGAATACTATACATTTACAAAATGACAAGTATTCCTACATAAATACAACGAAAAAAAGTTCCGATTTAAGATTCAAAAACGACATCAGGATTGCGTTCCCCAGTTCACAGAGAACGAGGCTGCCGCGAAACTGAAAAGACACTTGTAAGAACGAGAACGGAAAACCGCGGCTCGATAAATAGACAAGCTGCGCAAATTAAACTGTTGCATTTTGTAATTTGCGGGTTTTATGATAGAAAACATTTAAAATATTTGTACTGCTGAAAATATAAGAAATGGAATCGAGTACCTTTTAAAAGGACATCCAAAGGCATTTAAATCCACAGAAAAAAAAGTTTTGGTCTTATAATAAAATTTTGAAAAATTAAAAATTAATCTGTATTAATTTTTTTGCGTCATTACTAAGGTGGCCAAAGCGCCCGAAAATTTCGTTCACGTTTAAAGATGGGCATTATCTTTTTGTTTAGAAAACTTATTAAAATTTAAAATAATGAAAAATTTATGAAGTTTAAAAAAAAGATAAAGTTTAAAAAGTTATAAGTTTTGAAATCTTTTATGTTGAATTTTTTGACATTTGGTCACCCTAAATTAAAATATATATATATATATATTGTAGTATTTAAAAAAAAAAAAAAAAAGAAAAAAGAAAAAAGAAAGGAAAAAATTCTTTAGCTATTGCCAGATACAGCAAAAGCAATAATAATTTTAAAATGCTGATTAATTTGTGAAGTTATAAAAAAATAAAAGTTTTAAAAAGTTGCAAACTTTAAAGTTTTGAAGCTTTTAAGTTGAAATTCATAAAATTTGGTCACCTTAAACAAAAGTTGTGGTTAAAGAAGAAAAAAGCACCCCATATACAGCATAAGCAATATTAATTTTAACACTTTTAAGGGCAAGGAATTGTGTTTCTCTAATGTCAAATTTCCACCAGAGTTTTTTTTTCTTTTTTTTTTTTTATTATTTGAAAATAAGGAAATGCAATATTACAGGTTATTTTCACTAGAGTGATAAAATTAATATTTGTTAAAAAATTATAGTACAAATCTTGATTAAAATTAAGTTGTATAAAAAAATATCCCACCGCCCTTCAGGGAGTTAAAGCAATTTTATTCAAAACGGCTATTTTTCAGATTGCGTGCACAATTTCGCAAAAATGGCTAGAATAATTTTTCACGATGATTTAACTTTCTGTGTAGCAAATAAATGTACATGAAACGACCTAAAACTTTCATCCTTTAATTAATATTTTAAAAATACATTTGTTGGTACTTTAAAAAAGCTTCAGAATTTCCGACTTTTATGAAATATATGTATATATAATATGGAAAGATTACAAGTTTAATTTTGATATCAGGTAATTTTAATTTCACACTATTTATGGACACTAAGTATTAAAAACATAACTTATAAAGTGAGTATTATCTTGCTCTCAGTACAGCAGTTTTTGAGGAAATGTAAAGATAGTTATGGCTTTAAATTAATAAAAATTAAATAAATTCCAGGTGTCAGATACCTTTTAAGATGACAAATTACATGTAAAATTGACCCTAATATGGATTGCAATAACTCTAATTAACTCCAATTAACTTTGAACTAATTGAACTCTAACTTTTGGAATCCAGATGCATATAAAGTTTCTGAATATTATCTGAAATTTAATGCTTTCTTAATCAATGAATTCACTTTATATGATTTTTGCTCGCAGCATTTCTCATAATTGAATTGTCACAATGAGCCAAAGTTTTTTTTATTTTATTGAGTAGAGAAATAATATGTGTTTAAAATGATCTACACTGGAAAAAGTATAATAACTAGTTCTTGAAAAAAAAAAAACTTTCAAATTTTTGAATTTTTCTTTTTATAAAAATAGTCATGGTTTCTAAATTTCTTATTTGATGAAAATAATAGTAGGTCATTTTGTGCATCTATAAGATTTATACCTTCAGGCAAAATTCATGAAATTCTATCCAGCCATTATTTAGAAATCATGCGCGCAATGACCAAAACCACCGCTTTGAGAATTGACTTTAAAGATCAAATTATCCTTTGATTAAGTAAAACAAGTTGGAAATTGTACGTCAAACGTGACAAATGAGGTGCGTTCGTACTATAACTAGTTACATAAATATTCAGATCTTTTCTGATTTTTAATTCTGTGAAATGAATTATATCGTCTGCAGATTAATTTCTGTAATAAAATAAGTATCTCGGTCGCTTGACGATTAAACTTCGGAAGCTTCTATAACAGAAAAGCTCCGATTTAAAAAAAAAATCAAATTTCTTAAAAAATATTTTTATTAATATCTCCTAAAGTTTTGATTCGATTTTAATAAAATTTGAAATGTCTCGACAAAATTCTGCAAAGATAATATATTTTAAATTGCAAACCATTCGGATGGGTAGTTTTTGCGTTGTTATATGCGGACGGACGCACAGACAGACGGACAGACAGACGGACGGACGGACGGACGAACAGACAGACGGACGGACCAAGCGACGACAATAGGTGCTACGTATTTATATAATCACGAACGCACCTAAAAAAGAGTTCATACTATTTTGGATATAACTTCCCTCCTAAAGCAAATTTTTTGCATGGGATTTCTTTTAAAATGTTCCTAATGAATCTAATTTTGTTATAAGCTATTAAAAAATGATTTTTTTTTTTTTTTTTTTTTTTTTACAATTTAAAAGGTACCAGACCTTTTGAATTATTAAAAAACAAAATTCAAAAGAGTTCATTTGTTAATATATTCTTTTAAATATTTGCGCATGTCGGTATAATCAATTTTAAATTAATAACTTTTAAATTCTTTGTTAACTTCCGAAATTCGAAAAACTCCTGACTCCTTTAAAATGAGGGGTATATAAAATGAGTTGTAAATTTAGAAATGTGGATCGTAGCTTTACACTGCAAACAAACAAACAAACAAAAAAAAATGTTGATTTTACAGTATTATACTGTATATAGTGTATAGATGCATTTATTATTTTTTCGACCCCTCCTCCCTCCCTTTAGCCCCACCAGTGGCTGAGAGGTTCTGCTCTCGAAGCTGGTAGACGGGAGGTGCTGGGTTCGATCCCAATCGCGCCCGTCGGCCTAATCGTTCGGAGTTTTCGTGGTTTTCTTCGAGCCGTGGATTTATCCATGCGTAAATACGGGTTAGGTTCCCTTAGAAAGACCCCCACGAAGGGCACTCCCCCTGGGCCTATATCCCAAGTGTAGATAATTGGCCGTCAATAATCAACGCAACGCAACTCAACGCAACTTTCCCTCCCTTTAAGTTCTAATAAATCTGTTTCCATTTATGAATCTGTTAAAATCCTACTTAAAATAAGTTTTTAAAGAAAATGTGCGCATCGGGTCGGGTAACCCGATTTTACTCAAAATTTACCCGACCCGCGGATCAAGCGGGGTTGAAGTTATTTTCTTTTTTTTTTCACTGCGGATCGGAATCGGGTCGGGTGTATTTTAAATATTTCGGGATCGGGTCGGGATGACTTTAAATATTTCGGGTTTGGGTTGATTTCGGGGTGAGTTTTGATTCTGTCGGATCGTGTTCGGGTTGACGCGATTTTCTAAATTAAAATAAAATTCTTGGTTTTAAAATATTTCTCATTTTTAACACCGTGGTATAAAAATTTCGAGTTCAGTTCTAGTAAAACGGAGATTTAACCGTTATCATTTGAGGTAAAAAGAAAAATGTTTTACGGTGAATTTGACAAATTAAAAACTTTTATTTTAAATTATTTTATTTAGTAATATAACGCTTAAGCAGATGTTCCAACTTACTTAACTCAACGAACATCTTTTTCAGTGCATAATTTTATAGTACAGAATTTATTATGATAATAAATGTTATTTATTTATTTAACCCTTATCATACACTTTAATTTCATTATGAAAACTTTTTTTATATATGTATTTATCACATAGGAATGGAAAAGTGTGTGTTTCTTAAGATCACATTTAAAATAGAAGTGATCTGTTAAATATAGTCATTTCTTTGTGACTTTGTTTACGTTTTTTTTTCTTTCCTTTTAAAGTATAGTTTTAATCATGATATACTTTTAAAAGGAAAGTTATGAAGACATATACTTCCATACTTCGAAGTGTTAGGAAAATACCAATTACAGAGAAAAACTGAAATATACTTCTCCATTGGAAACTTTGAAACTACTTTGCACTACCCAAAATTTGCACTATGGATGAGAGAAATTTAAATGTAGTGTTACCGTTTGCTTTCGACACACTATTGGAATGAATACTATGAAGGTCTATTTGTTGGACACTATTTTAGAACATAGTGAAGTTCGATTTAAGTATACCTTCCATCACTCCCACTCCATCCAAAAAATGAAAATCCTTCTTGAAGACATTTGGAATGATATCTCAAAAATACCATTACGTCAAAAGGAGTAGACAGTAGTACATTTATGAGACTATACTTACCCCAATGTGGTCATGGTTACAATGGTATACCAGAAGGCTGCAGGAATAGATGTGAAAGTCGTGCCCTTGACGTTTTTTTCAGCGTAGAACATAACAGTTGCAAAGATGATAATGGCCATTGCCAGGGAGAAGACAAGAAAACCGAGTTCAGAGGCACAGCTCTGAAGCGTATATCCAAGAATTCGTAGACCTTGGGAGTGGCGGGAAAATTTAAAAATTCGGAAGACCCGAAATACTCGAAGTGTGACGAAGGCTCCAGACACGTCTTCGTTGTCCTTTATGCCGAGTCCTATATAGTAGGGCATGATAGCTACGACATCGATAACACTCATGACGCTGCGGGCGTACTTGCAGCGGTCTGGCGCAGCATATAGCCGTAAGAGGTACTCGGCAGTAAAGATCATGACGCATGCCGTGTCCAGGCAAAAAAAGGCAGTTTTATAAGTTTCACCGCAAGACATAGTCTTGCCTATTTTAGTGGAGTAGCCGCATGGTACTGTCTCACACACATTTGCACTAACTGAAACAGCGATAAAGAAACCCGTCACGTAATAGAAGACAAGTGCTCCAGTGCTAGTGTGGGGATTTTCGAATGCTCGCCACATTTTCTCTCGGATATTAGTTTGGGGCATTTTGTCTGCTTCGTTGTTTTGGGACAGGTTGTCGTCCATAAGACGTTCTGCGTTTTCCCGTTTCTTATCGCGGTAATCCTCGTAGCAACAGTCACCGATGACATCTGGGATAACCCCAAAAAAGGCAAGCTCTTCATCAAACTGCATGAGGCACTCGTGCTTAGGGTAATGTAACTTTCCTGTGCGATAGTAGTTAAGGATGTGTCTAAAAATATCTGGGTCTCTATCAAAGAAATACTCTCGAGTTTCCTCGTCATAGAAAAATTCACGTTCCGATGAGCCAAGCAAGGTGTCGGGGTACTTTTCCAAGGTGTTTCGCCATGTCTCAAAACGCCGACCACTTACATTTATTATAAACCTCTCATCATCCCGTTTTCGGGGTTCGCTTGTGACGGGGGGTGCCGGCAGCGGCTTGTTGGCAATTGGGACCCATCCAATCGCCGCTGCCCGCGCGAAAGGTAGCCATGCGGCTATGCTAGCCATGACTTGAGGCGCTCATCGCTTCTTTGGGTTTGTTGAGACTTCTGAGCCCCGGTACAATTCGTCACCCAGGCAACAGGCTGTCGCGCAACAGGCAGCGCCGCCCTGGTACGCGCGCGCACGAAAAAAAAAATACATAAACCCCCCTTTTGTTTCCTCGGAGATGGGGCATTCCGATATTTGAAAAGGGTAAATATTTCTTCCACCTACTTGTGAAAATTTCTCCATTAATAGCTCACGTTTTCCCGTGAAAGGATTCTGTTTCAATAAGTGACTTCCTGTCCGTGAGATTTTTCTCTTCGAGAAACACTAGAACTTGCGATGAATGAACTTTTGAAAAGATGGTGCGTCATTGGGCGAAAGTCTTTTCTTTAGAAAGTGAAAACTGGAGAAATCTTGTGGCTGAAAGGGACTTGATATAGTTTTTTTATTTCTTTTTTAAATTATTTTTTTTTATTATTATAAAGTGCATAGAAAATTGTTAGTTGACACAGATTTTAACGCACACTTAAAATATACACCTGTACTGTAACTATTTTAAGAATATTTTTTATTAGTTTTAAGGGATGAAAATGTCTTTAATTTTCTTCTGCTTTGATTTTTACATATTTTTTTTTCTTTTGAATGTTTAACATTTATTTGTTATTTTATGAATATATTTCAATGTTAAAGGATTTTCTTTAATTACGAAAGTTTGAAATTAAATAAAATGGAATAAATTGACATTTATATTTATTTATTTATTTGTAAAATGCATTCGAAATCATTTTAATTAGCTTAGAAAATTTATAAAGAATATTTAATTTAAATATTTCTAATTTATCAATATATTTAAAAGCTTTTTATTAAACATATAGTTTTTTAACTTTTAATATGCTTTTAACAAAGACATATAAATTAAAGATTATTACTTTGTATATAACTAAACTAAGAAATTTAAAAATATTTATACATTTCTCTCGCCATTTTAAAAGAATTTCTATCTTTTATTTTTTAAGGGGATTCGTTACCCTTTTAACAATCTTTGAGATTTACCATATTGGCATATTATTAAAGGATTTTATGAAGGAAAATAATGTTAGCAGTAAAATAGACAATTTTGTTAGTACAATGTGCAAAATTTAAAGTTTTAAAGAAAAATAAAGAAAAATTTAAAACCCTCCTTCGCTTAACGATATAAATATTTTGTAGTAGTTTCTTCTTCTTTTTTATGCTGCTTTAAGAAATGTTGCCTACAGCTTTAAGGCTCAGATTTAAAAAAAGTTTTCTTTTTTAAAGTTAGCTCAAAGCATGTGAATTGTACGTTCATTGGCATACAGCATTACGTAAATATTTTTACTTATATGTCCCCCTCCTCCCCCCCCCAAAAAAAAAAAATCTTATTCAAATCATATCTACACTAATTCTAATTGCTAAAAGACATAAAATAAAAAGTTTATAAACAGTAAAATGAGTTTCAATAGACTGTTGACATGTTTTGGCTTTATTCGAGCCATTATCGAAACAAATAAAAATATTTTATAATTGCACGGTCTGTGAAGTTATTGTTTGGAACGCCATCATTTAATTTTTTGCGTCCTCTTTTAAATTACGCATGTTTTTTTTTTTTTTTAAACATGTCAACTGTCTAATAAAACTTATTTTACGGTTTATAAAGTTTTACGTTTATTAACGTAAGTTTTAGTAATTTTAGTATTTAGTAATTAGTATTTAGTAATTAGTATTTAGTAATTAGTATTTAGTATTAGTAATTAGTATTTAGTATTAGTAATTAGTATTTAGTATTAGTATTTAGTAATTTTAGTATTTAGTATTTAGTAATTAGTATTTAGTAATTAGTATTTAGTAATTAGTATTTAGTATTAGTATTTAGTAATTTTAGTATTTAGTAATTAGTAATTAGTATTTAGTAATCAGTATTTAGTATTAGTAATTAGTATTTAGTATTAGTATTTAGTAATTTTAGTAATTAGTAATTAGTAATTAGTAATTAGTAATTAGTAATTAGTATTTAGTATTAGTATTTAGTATTAGTATTTAGTAATTTTAGTATTTAGTAATTAGTAATTAGTATTTAGTATTAGTAATTAGTATTTAGTATTAGTATTTAGTAATTTTAGTATTTAGCAAGTTTATTTTACGCCTTTTAGCAATTAAAAGAAGTATATTATTACAAGGTGTTATAATTTGTTATATCATACCTAAACTTAAATCGCAGAATAAAGAATTCGTTTGCACCAAATTTCTCTTTTGTGATTTTCTTCTCTTCTATTAAAATTTTATATTACTGGCAGCTGGGATGCTAGTATTATACCTTAAAATCGACAATTTTTTTGCAGTGTATAACCGCGAACGAAAATATACAATAGTCGCTTTCGAGTTATTAACGATTCCGAAAAGCGTTCTTTATCTTTACACTGCAAGAAAAAAAAAAATGTTGATTTTACAGTATAATACTGGCGTTCCAGCTGCCAGTATTATGCCGTAAAATTAACAGTAATAAACAGTAGCGCGGCAGCGTATTACTGCTTATTTTACTGTTTATTACTGTTAATTTTACGGTATAATACTGGCAGCTGGAACGCCAGTATTATACTGTAAAATCAACATTTTTTTTTTCTGTGTAGAAATCTCAGAAACCAATATATTTTCGAGTTTTCAAGAAGCATTTATCAAAACAAAGTTTTATTTGCTGCCACTGATTTTCGGAAACGTTTCCGAGTAAAAATTTTATACACTGTAAAAAATGACCGATGTTTCTTATTTTAGAAAAATATGCTATAACCACGAACGAAAATATAATATAATCTTCTGAGTTATCCTAAATTTCAAGTAGCATGTTACATTGTCTTTTGAATCCCCAGAAACGAATACATCTTCAAAATTTAAAGAATCTCTCTATATTAAAAAAAAGTAACCACCGCTGCCGCCGCTGTCAATTAAGATTTTGTGCCTTGAAGTCTTTCTGGACTAATATCTAGAAAACGATTGCATGTAAAATTTTAAAAATTGGTAGTTTTATAAAGAAATGTTCGATAAACACGCTGAAGCAAACAGTTTTTAAATCGAAGAATTATTTTAAGAGATATTTAAAATCAAAGTTCGTCAAAACAGTTTTTTGAAAAAAGTTTTATAGGAACGAAAACTATCCGCAGGAATTTAACCATAATTTGTAAGGATATAGTTGACAAGTTTGCGGAGTGCAGACTGCAATCACTTTTTTAATTTGAGTAATTTTTTCAGGTTATATTTCAATTTTTTATTCAAAATTTTCATTATTTTAACGAAGATTTATTTCATATTTCATAAATTCCATTATTTGAACCGTTGCCAATTTTTTATTCAAAATTTTCATTATTTTGACGAAGATTTATTTCATATTTCATAAATTCCATTATTTGAACCGTTGCCAATTTGTAATTTTTTCAGGTTATATTTCAATTTTTTATTCAAAATTTTCATTATTTTAACGAAAATTTATTTCATATTTCATAAATTCCATTATTTGAACCGTTGCCAATTTTTTATTCAAAATTTTCATTATTTTGACGAAGATTTATTTCATATTTCATAAATTCCATTATTTGAACCGTTGCCAATTTGTAAAATAGCGCACGTAATAAGATTCCCTTTCAATTAAGAAATGTATTTACACGAGACTATTAAAAACAGAAATAAAACTTTAAAATAATATTTAAATGATCACGTGTTAAAAGCAATAAATGTAGAAAATGACGTAATAAAAATATACTTGCGCGTGAATATTACAAAGAGAAATACGAGTAACTAGGGAAATTCACGTCACATTTAAAATGATAAAAAAAAACAATATTTCCAAACAATTTCAATTAATTATTATATTTTCATGAGAGATCAATTTATTTCGACATATCTTTTACCCATTATTGCAAATTTTAAAACAGCGTAAATAATAATATTTCCTTTCCAATGTCAAAATTCTTCTATTTGTTTATTTGGTGTTACAGTTTAACGATAGTTTTTTTTTTTTTTTTTTTTTTTTTTTTTTTTTAATGAAAATTGATTGACGGGATAATGGAGAAGTATCAAAAGACAAATAAGCGTTGAATTAAAAATTCCCCGATGAAAAAACTAACTCGTGTAACGCATCTGATGTCAACTGAAAGTGACGCGACGCCACGATTATGCACGTTTGGCGCTAAATCATATATTTTGGTGACAGTTACAGTTGTAATCTGTTTCAACAGCAGTTGATTCGACCTTAAAATCCCTCAGTCAAAGGAAAATGAATGGAAACCCTGTTACAGCAGATCGCCACTGGTTGTTTAATTATAATACAATCTTCCGTAATCGTTTTAGAGATGATCAAATCAGAGTGTTTTTAAATCATGCGGTGTCAGAACGGGGGTTGGCGAGCGCAGCTCGTAGGGGGCAGAGCCCCCTAGTAATTTATAAAAACAAATTAGTTTTAGCTGCCCGAATTTTTCAGAAACGTTTCCGAAGGGATTTTATAGTGTATTAATGAGTGTCCTCAAGCTGGAATACCTGTTTTTCGAATGCTATCAATTCTGAAGTAAACATTTTCATGCTAAAAAAAAATGTTTAACAGACAAACATGCAAAATTAACAGCGTTAACAATAACATTAAAATTAAGATTATTTCTTTACTTTTTCATGTATAAATTAACTTATGCGGCTGAAAACGTGTACTTGAGAATGGATAACATTCGAAAAATAGGTATTCCAGCCTGAGGACAGTAATTAATACACAATAAAAACCCTTCGGAAACGTTTCTGAAAAATTCGGGCAGCTAAAAATAATTTGTTTTTATAAATTATTCTTTAAATTTTGGAGATGTATTCGTTTCTGGGGATTCAAAAAACAACTTAACATGCTATTTGAAATTTCGGATAACTCAGAAGATTATATTATATTTTCGTTCATGGTTATAGCATATTTTCATAAAATAAGAAACATCGGTCATTTTTTACAGTGTAGAGTATTTATCAGTTTTCTCAACCCGGAATATAGGTTTTTCGGATGCTATCCATTCTCAAGTAAACTTTTTCATGTTCAACACACATCATAAATTTAAACCCTTAACATTAACATTAAAATTAATATTATTTTGTTACTCTTGCATGTATAAATGCAATTACGCAACTAAAAATGTTCAATTGATAACTTATAGCATCCTAAAATCTGATATTCTGGTTTGAGAAAACTGATTAATACACAAATAATACAACAAAATCACTTGTTAACTTTAAATTAAAGTCTAACTAATGCTTAAAGTGATAAAAACATAACACGAAATGCTTAAAAATATCTTTTAACATCGATTACGCATGTTTCATTCGCTCTAACGGCGACATCTTCAGATCAAAATGATAAATAAAATATTCTCGCATAGTTTCTTAAAAATGGTAAACATAAACCACGAGATCGCATATCCAAGACAAGAAGGTGCTTAAACAGGTCCAACTGGAAAACGTGAAAATTATTATTTATTTTTATTTCTATTGTTTTTTCAATCTGTAAATCATCGCGTGCCAAATTTTACACTATAAAAATTACACTATAAAAATTTTACACTATAAAATTAATACACTATAAAAACTACTCGGAAACTTTTCCGAAGATCAGTGGTAGCAAAAGAAACTTTGTATTTATAAATTCTTCTTTGATACTTGAAAATTGTGTTTTTAGAGGTTTAAGAACGCTTTTTGAAATTGTGGGTAAATCGGGAGAGGTTATTGTATATTTTCGTTCTTGGTTATATTGTATTTTCGTAGATTAAGAATCATTTGTCTTATTTTACAATGTATAAATATTTTTGAAAACTCTTTATGCTTAGAAACCTTAGAAATCAATATGTTTTCGAGATTTAAAGAAGCATTTATAAAAACAACGTTCCTTTGGCTGCCACTGATTTTTAGAAACGTTTCCGAGTAGTTTTTAGCTCACAGGCTATCAAAGTCTGAAAGCTAATGTGCCCGCCGGTTCTGTATGTATGTACGTACGTATGTATGTATGTACGTAGTATGTATGTATGTATGTATGTACGTACGTAATGCGATAATCCTTGACTGAAATATACGTTTTGCTTCAAATTTTGTTTATAGGTTCATTGTGATAAGGCGCTTCCCTGATTAGTTTTGGAGGTTCATTGATTAAGTATAAAGGGGGGAACGGGGGAGAAATTCCCTTTAATTTAGATAAATGGGTTTTTCATGCAGAATTATCCGTTTTGATTTAAATTTTGTTTATCGGTTCATTGTGATAATGCGTTTCCCTGATTAAATTTGGGGGTTCATTGGTTAATTATAAAGCGGGGAACCGGGGGCTAATTTCCCCGTAATTTAGATAAATGGGTTTTTCATGCAGAATTATCCGATTTGCTTCAAATTTTGTATATAGGTTCATTGTGATAAGGCGCTTCCCTGATTAGTTTTGGGGGTTCATTGACTAAGTATAAAGGTGGGGACAGGTGGCTAATCCCCCTTAATTTATTTTCTATTTCTTTATTTTTCGAGGGGCATTATTCTTTGAAATAAGAGTATAATATACAATTAGTGTGAATAGCCTGAGACACTAATAACACACAACAGAACACACAATGAGACACTAATAACACACAATGCCATCAGTTTAACTGGGCACTTTTCTTTTTATTATGGTGTATTAATCAGTTTACTCAAACCGGAATATCGGTTTTTAGGATGTTATTAATTCTCTCTCAAGTAAAGATTTCAGCTACATAATTGAATTTAACAGAGTAATAAAATAATATCGTTTTAATATTTTATATATGTTACTAGCAAAACCCACGGCTTTGCTCGTTTAATTCTTAAAAAATGCCAAGTGGTATTCGTTGGCTTATTTTCATTAGAGGAAATTTTCCTGCCACATATAATTCAGAAATTACTAATTAAGCCACACTAATTAAGCAAATTTCTGTAGTGACTATATCACAGAAATTGCAATTTTAAAACATTTCTGTTGCTGCTCATACTAAAATTTCAAAAATTTTAAAATCTGTTCTATGGGTGCATTTGTGTCTCTAACGTAACAGCCATGTAAAATAACAAGTTTCTATCCCTAACAATTTCAGATAAATCATTGTTTAGAAGGTTTTTAGAACTTTTTCAGCTTATTTCACTTTTTTAAATTTCGATTTTTTTATGGAAACCGTTTTTAGCGAGCACTAAAATCTTAAAAATAGCCACCATGTCAAATTAAACTTCTTATACCAGCAGCATCACTAAAATCGTAATTTTGGAATGGTTTTTGCTTCTGCACCTTTTTTAAATTTCGAATTTTGTAAAAACTGTTCTGTGGAAGCATTTACGTATAAAAAATAACAGGAATGTTATATTCTAAGCTTCTATCGCTGACAATTTAGAAAAAAAACATAATTTACACGTTTTTCGCTTTGTTTACACCTTTAAACTTCAAATTTTTAATAGACTGTTTATACCGAGCATCTACATCTTAAAACTTACAACTATACTAAATTTCCAGTTTCTAACCCGAATAAATCCAATTAAATCATAATGTAGAATGTTTTTAGACCGTTTTCCGCTCATTTCAGCCTGTAAAATTTCGATTTTTTTAGAAACCGGTCTCAGCGAGCATTTGCATTTTAAGAGTAACCATACCAAATTCTAAGTTTCTATACCAGCTGTATCACATAAATTGCAATTTTAGTAACTGTTCTCAGTGATCATTTACGTGAGTAACAGCCAGGCGAAACTTTAAGTTTCTAGCCTTAATAGTTCCAAATAAATCGTAATTTAGAACGCTTATAGAACACTTCTCGCGCATTTCACTCTTTTAAATTTCAAATTTTTTTTTAATTGTTCTGTGTGACCAAATCAGCAGCCATGTAAAGTTTTAAGTTTCTACTCCTAACAATTCCATAGTAATTGCAATTTAGAATGCTTTTAAAACGTTTTCCGCTCATTTACCCCTTTAAAATTTTGAATTTCTTTACAAACCATTGTTAGCAAGCATTTTTATCTTAAAAGTAACCGCCATGCTAAATTTGAAGTTTCTAATCCTGTTAGCGAAAAAAAAAATCATAATTTAGAACTTTTTTCCTTCTTTCACCCTTTTAAATTTCGATTTATTTTAAAAAACTATTTTGTGTGTGCACTTGTGTCTTAAAAAGTATCAGCCATGTTAAATTTCAAGTTTCTGTTCTTAAGAATGCCATAGAAATCGTAATTTAGAATATTTTTAGAACAGTTTTTCCTCATATCACTCTTTTAAATTTCGATTTTTTTTTAAACTGTCCTTAGACAGCATGTATATCTTATACTTTACTAATCTTGCCCAATTTCAAGTTTTTAATCATAGCAATTTTAGAACGTTCTTCGCTCTTACAACCCTCCCTGATGGTAGTGGCACTGACATAAATTATAACCTGTGTTAGAGCACAGGCTATCACCATAAATTTGCGAGCATTACGTTTAAAATCGGTTCGGTAGTTTCAAAAATTCCATAGAAATTGTAATTTAGAATGTTTTTAGAACACATTTAGCTCATTTCACCCTTTTAAATTTCGATTTTTTTTTTAGAATTTGTTCTTAGAGATCATTTACATCTTATAAGTTACTACCATGCCAAATTTCAAGTGTCTAGTTCCTCCAGTATAAAAAAAATCGAAATTTTAGAACGTTTTTCGCTCTTGCACCCATCCTGTGGTAGTGGCACCTATATAAAATATAGCCAATGTTACAGCAGGGACTGTTACCATCAATTTGCCACCATAACTTTTGAAAATGGTTTTGTAGTTCCAGAGATTTCATAGAAATTGTAATTTAGAATGTTTTCAGAACGCTTTTCGGTCATCTAACCCTTTTAAATTTCGAATTTTTTTAGAATTTGTTCTTAGTGAGCATTTACATCTTATAAATAACAACCATTCCAAATTTCACGTTTCTAGTTCCTTCAGTATAAAAAAAAAATCGAAATTTTAGAACGTGTTTCGCTCTTGCACCCCTCCCTCCCTGTGGTAGTGGTACCGACATAAAATATAGCTTGTGTAAAATATAGCCTGCAGGGACTGTTACCATCAATTTGCCATCATCACTTTTGGAAATGGTTTTGTAGTTCCAGAGATTTCATAGAAATTGTAATTTAGAATGTTTTTAGAACGCTTTTCGCTCATCTCGCCCTTTTAAATTTCGATTTTTTTAGAATTTGTTCTTAGTGAGCATTTACATCTTATAAATAACTACCATTCCAAATTTCAAGTTTCTAGTTCCTTCAGTATAAAAAAAATCGAAATTTTAGAAGGTTTTTTGCTGTTGCAACCCCCTGTGGTAGTGGCATCGACATAAAATATAGCATATGTTACAACAGGGACTGTTACCTTCAATTTGCCACCATCACTTAGAAATTGTAATTTAGAATGTTTTTAGAACGCTTTTCGCTCATCTCACCCTTTTAAATTTCGAATTTTTTTAGAATTTGTTCTTAGAGAGCATTTACATCTTATAAGTAACTACCATGACAAATTTCATATTTCTAGCTCCTTCAATATAAAAGAAAAACGAAAGTTTAGAAAGTTTTTCGCTTTTCCACCCCCCTGGGTGTAGTGGCACCGATATAAAACATAGCCTATGTTGGAGCAGGGATTGTCACCATCAATTTTCCACCATCACTTTTGAAATCGCTTCGGTAGTTCCAGAGATTACCCCCTACAAACAAACAAACAAACAAAAAAACAATCGTTACTTCTTTAGAATATTAGTATAAACTACCATTCCCAATTTCAAGTTTCTAGTTCCTTCAGCATAAAAAAAATTGAAATTTTAGAACGTTTTTCGCTGTTGCACCCCCTGTGGTAGTGGCACCGACATAAAATATAGCCTATGTTACAACAGGGACTGTTACCATCAATTTGCCACCATCACTTTTAACAATGGTTCTGTAGTTCCAGAGATTCCATAGAAATTGTAATTTAGAATGTTTTTAGGACGCTTTTCGCTCATCTCACCCTTTTAAATTTCGAATTTTTTTAGAATTTGTTCTTAGAGACCATTTACATCTTATAAGTAACTACCATGCCAAATTTCATGTTTCTAGCTCCTTCAGTATAAAAAAAAAAAAAAAAAAAAAAATCGAAATTTTAGAACATTTTTCGCTCTTTCATAGTATTGTGTAGTGGCACCGACATAAAACATTGCCTATGTTGGAGCAGGGATTGTCACCATCAATTTGCCACCATCACTTTTGAAATAGCTTCGATAGTCCCAGAGATTACCCTCTACAAACAAACAAACAAACAAACAAACAAACAAACAAACAAAAACAAAAAAACAATTGTTACTTCTTTATAATATTAGTATAGATTAATTTATAATGTTTGTCTATAAAACATGTTCATTGAACATGAAAATGTTTACTTGAGAATTGATAGCATTCGAAAAACCTATGTTTCCGGTTAAGAAAGTTGAATAATACACTTTAAGAAATACTCGGAAACGTTTCCTAAAGTCAGTGGCAGAAAAAAAAAAACATTGTTTTTAAAATGCTTTTTTAGATCTCGAAAATATATTGGTTTCTAGAGGTATAGAACGCTTTTCGAAATCGTGGGTAACTCCAAAGTGATTATTATATACTTTCGTTTGTGGTTATATTATATTTTCCTAGATTAAGAAACATTTGTCTTTTTTACAGCGTAAGACAATGTTAAACACCGTTATTTCCTTAAAACCTCACCCTACGTATAATGTCAATTTTTTACTGTATAACCGTTGTTGTTTTTTTAGTAGATTAGAAAATGCTAACCTAGAAATCAACAAATATGTATTGACTTACTTTTTTTTTTTTTTTTTTTTTTTTTTTTTTTTTTTTTGTATTTTGAGAAACAAAGGGAATTTTAACTTCTATCTAGTACATAGAAATAGATTGTATAAACTTAACACGTTTCATATGTGCACAAACAAAACCCGAGATCGCAATTGAAAAAAAAAAATCTAAAAAGAAGGGAACAAGAATAGATCATGTTGATTCTATTGAAAGAAAAATCGACACATTTCTATTTATGATTGTTTTAATAATTCTATTACAGTAGATTTCTGCCAACTCCCCCCCCCCCCCCCCCAGCCAATAACTCGACGATTTTTTTTACACTCTTTCATTTCACATAACTTGGATTTTGTATATAACGATGGAATTTTGTAATCGATTTTTAACTCGCTTCCTGATAGGCTAGAATCATAAAAATTATGTACGCAGGTGTGTTTCTGAAGACAACCCAATATTTTAATATTTTTGGAACGTAATTATAAATTAACAAATTAATTTTAAGACACTAGGGGGGCTCGGCCCCCCGCATCCTAGCCAACCCCAGACGTAATCGTTTCGAGTTTCCATTCTGGATCGCCTCGCTATCCCTTATTTTCTATGCATTCAATTTTTAGATTCCACTTCGTAATCGTTGTTGTAATTTAAATGAAACCTAAATTTATTATAAAAACCAGCTTCCTCCATCCCATACAGCCTATCACCTCAATTATTTGTGAAAGAAAAAGATAAAAAAATTGAATTAAAACAAATTTATTTCCAAAATAAGTTTCAAATATTTTTCTTTATGATTAGATTTCAATATCTTGAATAGTCTCTGGATTTGTACAATACTTTGTTGTAAACAATGTTCTCCAAGTTCGGATCATTCTTAATGAAAATCTTCATATTTTTAGCTGATGCACATCTTGACAATGCATCATACAACTTTTATTGCATTATACAACACATGTATATACATATACATAGTATATATGTGTATATATTACACTGGCGCCCGGCTGACCGAAAAGTACCAATCTTTCTGAAAATACTCAAGTTCACGAAATTAACAATTGCTAAAATCAATTAATTTTATTTTTTTTAGCCAGTTAAAATAAATTTTACCATATTTTTTACTTACATATAGGCCGTTATTTAGTGCTCGATTTAGTATAGAAGATAAGCCGTAAGTGCCGTATTCTAGAGAGTTTTTATTGTGTTTATGATAAATGACCGTTAGCTGGCATTAGACCATTTAGGCAAGAATTTCGATTACAAAAGATAAAAAAAAAATTTAAACCGAGGAAAATTAATTTTTCCTGATATCAAGACTTGGTTAGATATTTTTGTCATAATCAAATAAATCATATTTCATAAAAATAGTCGGAATTTTTTTTGATTGATACCATCTGTTCGAGTAATGATCACGTCGAGTTTTAAACACAGAAAACGAGTTTTCTCGAATTAGTGACCTAGCTAGATCGATTTCTTGTGCTCGAATTAGTATAGTCATCAATTTTTGTGAAAATCGTTAGAGCCGTTTTCGATATATAGCAGTATTCTTAGTGATGAGTTTGTTTTAATAGATCAAAATGACCTTTCCCGAATTCGAAACCTAGCTAGATGGATTTCTCGTGCTTGAATTAGTATAGGCAACACGTTTCGTGTAAATCGTTTGAGTATTTTTCCATTTATAACAAAAAACATTTTCAGCGCTAAGTTTTTTTTTTACCCTGTAAAAACGAATTTTCTTGTATTCGGAACCTAGCTAGATCTTTTTCTCGTGATGGATTTAGTATAGGGAGCAAGTCTCGTGAAAATCTTCCCAGTCGTTTACGATATCATTCATAATCGGGAAAATCCCTAGCTCGTTTAATATATATGAATAATCGGGAAAATCCCTTGCTCGTTTAATATATATTAATTTGGCAAAAGTAATTTCGTCGACAGGATAACTAACAAGTACCAATTGTATATACAGTGTTACGAATATTGTAAATAGTAATGTAAATAGTTCAATTAAGCTCTATTCATAAGCTAATATTAATTTTTGTTGCATTGCAATATCTCAATTTGTTGATTTTTTGCAAGCGAGTAAACGCTATTGGATTTCAATGAGAGTCTATGGAGCTTTGGCGAAATACTGGAAATAACGTCAAGTTGGCGCCAAACTTGGCGACAGACCCGGGTCCCTTCCCCTTGGTAACCCCCATAATAGCGCCCATCCTATCTAAATTCTCTACTTTCATGTTAATTCCCCCTAAGAAAAGTCAGAAAGCTCTAACCAATCAGATACGTTTCGCAGTATCTACGCAGATTTTCATTGGTCCATTTCCAAACCATTACTTTATTTTATATATAGAAAGATTTTTCAATTAGCTGATAAATTGCCAGGTATTCTTTATCGTTTCAATTATACACGTGTTACAACAACAATGGAGTTAATCATGCGCCAAACCAGTAGAAGCTCAATATAGAAAGAGCTCTTGACGGGAGCATGTACGGCGCTTGCGCGTGTTGCTTGCTGCCTTATTACTTGGCGATTTGCGGAAGTCTTCGCCAAGGAGCTGAAGAGCGAAAAGCTCTAACCGAACTTTTCTCTCTGCTGATTGGAAGGATAAGCACGATAATGTCAAAATAGGTTGCGAAAAAAAAAAATAGAATAAATTTTTATTATCACGTTTGCTTCATGAATACATTTGAATCAACATTAATTATATTACTTAATATAATATTTTATTTTCATCTACATAATTTGAAACGAGACCAAGTGTAAATGTTAATGTACATTAACAGTTCTAACATGTTACTCATTCAAAGCAATACAATAATTGTATACAAAATTAATTAATATAGCTTTTAATATAATGTTTTTATTCATTAAAACTTTACAGACTACAGTAATTATTAAATACCGTATATAATTATTTGAAACTGAATATAGCTTTTAATATAATGTTTTTATTTCATTAAAACTTTATAGAAGACAGTAATTATTAAATACCGTATATAATTATTTATAACTGAATATTTCTTAAGTGAAATTTTTTTACTACCTTTATATAATATATAATGTTTTAATGAACTCTACTTTGTTTTTTCATAACTCAAAATAATAATAATAATAATAATAATAAACTAAGCTCATAAATATATATTTATAAATTTATGAGCTTAGTTTATTATTATTATTATTATTATTATTTTGAGTTATGAAAAAACAAAGTAGAGTTCATTTTTTATACAATGTAGTATATTTAGTGTAACGAAATTACACTATCCGTGTTTACCTCAATAAGGACAAAAATTAAATTTTTTTCACAGAAAAGATGAATTTTTTTGCTTGATTCATGTCAACACAGATCAACATACAGTGATCGGACAATCATGATTGATACAACATTTTTATCCTTAGATTATAAGGAAGAATACGGCACTTTGTATACAACCCAATATATGGTAATTTTTGCAGTGTGAAGTGGAGATGTTCTCAAATCGTAACATATAATCT
This sequence comes from Maratus michaelseni, assembly GCA_963931845.1. Lineage (NCBI taxonomy): Eukaryota > Metazoa > Arthropoda > Arachnida > Araneae > Salticidae > Maratus > Maratus michaelseni. The sequence continues at coordinate 253,351,054 of OZ007594.1, forward strand.
AAAATTTAAATATCCACATTTCTCTTCAACAATTCTGTTTAGCATACATTCTATATATAAGCGACAATTAGCTTTTATTATTTAAATGTGAAAAATGTAACAAACTTTAAATATTAATAAGTACTTAAAGTAGTAATGCAATATTTTATTTCATTAGATTACTACTTTCAGTAGATTGGTTGTGTTCATTGATTTTAACTTAATATTTTGAAATTAAATTAATTTTAAATTACATAAAAGTTACTCTCGTATTCTGTAATATGGTGACATTAGAAATTTTTTCGACCCCATCTCCTTCCATTTCTGTTTGTTTGCTTGCTTATTTCATTTATTATTTTTAACTGAATACTCAAAAATTAAATTAGTTTTAAAGCAAATAAAATATACTCATTCTTTTGATGAAAAAAAAATTGAATGAAGGTGAATATCTTATATGATAAAGTAATATTCAAAATGATTTTATTCGTACAAATATTATTTTTATTCCTGAATATCTTTTTATGAGCAAAATTTTTCATGATTCAGCCAAAGTCATTTTCAGCATTTCATTTTGGAAAAATAAGTATTACATATACATAGAGTAAGACCTTATTAAATACTGTAAGACCTATTACATAAAGTAAGTCCACCTTTTCATGCCAAGCGTATAATTGGCTTTAAACATCCATTTTGTCAAAAGTTTCTGAAGATTCCTTGCAACCTCAATAAAGTTCACTGGATAAATAATTTGCAAGATTTTTAAAACTACAATATTTTATTCCAGGAATAGTTGTTACTTTTACCCTGATGAAAGAAAGAAATAAAAATTATACTTTGTCTGCATTTCTGAAATCTAAAAAAACAGGGCACTCATAAAAAATATCCCTGTATATCTGATAAAAAATATACATATATAAACTGAAATACTACACAATCAATGGTACTTTTATGTTAGCCGGGCGCCAGTGATATATATAAATATATGTATATATACACATATACATATATATAAATTTGTGTCTATATCTATGTATATATGTGTGTATATATGTATGTATATATAAAACTTACTGCAACTTTTTAATTTTTTTTTTTAATTTTTTTTTTTTTTTGCTTGTTAATCAACATTTTTGTAATGAAATAAAACGTGCCAGGTTTTTTAAAAAGTGCATTTGCTCTAAATCATAATTTGTACTGAACAACCATCCCTAATATGTCAAACACAAATTACAAATATAAAATTCTTCTCCACAAGCTCCATTCTTACAATAAACTAGCATTATTGTAATCTAACTTTTCAACAGCTCTCTTTTAAATGTTTTATTCTAGTGCATTAGATTTTTTCTCTTTTTTTGCTCCCTTAAAACTTTAAATAAGATAGTATTAAAAAATGTTTCAAAATAAAAATGCTCAATGATAAATTCAGGAGGCGGCGCTGATGCGCACGTGCGCGGGGGGGGGGGCAACCTCCCCGGAAGATTTTTAATTTGATGCTTATTAATGATGTTGAAGTGCAAATTCTCCACACGCACCACCCCCACAGTTAGAACTTTAACCTCACCCCCTATGGAGAAGAATGCCTGAATTAAACACTGAAAATATTAAAGAATTATTAAAATTTCTAAATTATCTAACGTACTTAGTTTTCACTTATTCTCGTATTAAATGAAAGAAAAAAGGGTCCATAGAACATATTATAAAAATTGTAATGATTTACATTAAATTTTCAAAATCAAAATTGCTAAAAAAATTATAAATTATTTAACACTAATTTTTTATGCATCATTATTTTCTTATCAATCACCTACAAAAATGTCTATATGTTATAAAAATCAGGCATTGAAATTATTTCTTAAAAATAAAACTGCTGAAAAATTACGTTTCCTAAACTATTTAACAGAAGAAAATTTAACAGACCCCCCCCCCCTCCCCCCAGTAAGATTACTTGATCTAAACATTAACATTCTCATAAATAAAGTTATTCTTGCTCAGTATATTTTTATGTTATTAAAGATAAAATATAAATACAACTTTAAACATAAACACTTTTTTTCTACACGAAACACTTATTTTCCTCTCATTGGCAGAGTGGGAGTCGATGCTTCCTTTTTCTTTCTCTTTTCGTGTTCAGTGGGAGCCAATTCTACCATATGCTTATTTTCTATACAAATATTAAATTCAGTTAGCCAAACAAGCGATAAACTGCCTAATACAGTAACCCTACTCATGCGCTGCAGCTTCTCAGGAGCCCTTTCTATATTGAGAAGCTAGTCGCCAAACCACGCTCGCCAAAATTGGCCAGCTGGCAGCGAAACTGCAACAACGAAGTGTTTTAAACATTAAAAGGTAGAAAATCTAAATAAAAAAAAGTGTGATGTATAATTTCCTAAAATACGCTTTAATTAATTCATTTTCGTATTAATTAAATTATAACTATACGTTGAGGAAGCAATTTAGAAATTTCTAAAAAGATAGCTTAAGTAAAGTTTATTTTTCTTCCCTTTTAGCCATATATTTAAAAAAAAAAGTAAAAATTATGTATTTTTTAATAAATTCACTAGCATGTGCATAAAAGGAAGCAACGAATTTTCTATCATCGGGTTAGATGCCCATGCCAAATTAACGTATTGTAGATGTATTTTTTTTTTTTTTTTTTTTGAAAAAATCATTGATTGCTACATATTGTGATTAACATTCACCGTAAAAAATATGCAAATTAGCATGATTTTTAACTATGTTTTTGAGATAAAGTGTTGAACTGAATCTTTTAAAAAATATTCACCCCATCGCGCGCTGTTTTTACTTACCCATCATACGTAGTATAGGGTAAGTCTTGTAATCGTTTTGAAAATCGAAAAAAATTTTTGGTACTTTTCGGTTAGCCGGGCGCCAGTGATATATATACATGTATATATATACACACACACACATATACACATATCTACGCATACATATATATACATACACATATATATAGATATATGCATGTATATATATACATATACATATATATACATATGTATGTGTATATGTACATATAACACTGGCGCCCGGCTAACCGAAAAGTACCAAATTTTTTGACGGATTTACACGTTTCAGACACTGGAGATTCCGAAAAACATATTTTTAGAAAAAAAAATTTGCCGTCCGTCTGTGTGTCTGTGTGTGTGTCTGTGTGTCTGTAAACGCTCTATTTCCCAAAAAAATTGAGATAGAGACTTGCAATTTGGTATGTACTTAGTATGTAATAATGGGAAGAAGCCTATTTCATTTCAATAACCTCGATTAACCGGAACTATTTTTTTCGGACTCTCGAAATATTCGTTCTGATAAAAGGTATATAAAAATTTTCGAAATTGGTTATTTTAAGAAATGAATATAAAAGACAATAAAAAAACATAAATTTTGCATAAAGCATGAAGCCGATCGGATAATTAGTTGCCGAGATATTTGGAATCATATTTTCCACACTCTTCGATTTTTCACGACCCTGTATTTCATCCAAATTTCACTTCAAAGATATATTTTAATTGGAAATTTGACGCTTAATCAGATGCAATAAACCGCTAGTTAATAGGATTATCATTTTTGGAGTTATAAGGAAAAACCTCTTTCAAGCAATTCAGTAATCGAGCCTTTAAAGCGAGGCTAACGAAAAAGACAGGCTACCGCGGTGCATTCCACTTATCTTTTTTTACAGACCGCTAGAGTGACGTGATGCTCTTTTCGTACACCTGCATTGATGCATTCGAGCATCACGTGACTCCGGCGGTCTGTAAAAAAAGATACGCGTAAAGCACCGCGGTAGCCTTTCTTTTTCGTTAGCCTCGCTTTAAAGTTTATGACGTCATCAAGCCACTATTTTATTTGAATTGCAATACATTTTATAAGTAGTTTACACATTTTTATTTTAATATTTTACATTATGCATATCCGCGATGGGTAAGTATCACGGTGGCCCCCAACGACTAGTTTACTTACCCATCATACATAGTATAGGGTAAGTCTTGTAATCGTTTTGAAAATCGAAAAATTTTTTTTGACGGATTTACACGTTTCAGACACTGGAGATTCCGAAAAACATATTTTTAGAAAAAAAATTTTGTCGTCCGTCTGTGTGTCTGTGTGTGTGTCTGTGTGTCTGTGTGTCTGTAAACGCTCTATCTCCCGAAAAAATTGAGATAGAGACTTGCAATTTGGTATGTACTTAGTATGTAATAATGGGAAGAAGCCTATTTCATTTCAATAACCTCGATTAACCGGAACTATTTTTTTCGGACTCTCGAAATATTCGTTCTGATAAAAGGTATATAAAAAATTTTGAAATTGTCTATTTTAAGAAATGAATATAAAAGACAATAAAAAAACATAAATTTTGCATAAAGCATGAAGTCGATCGGATAATGAGTTGCCGAGATATTTGGAATCCTATTTTCCACACTCTTCGATTTTTCATGACCCTGTATTTCATCCAAATTTCATTTTAAAGATATATTTTAATTGGAAATTTGACGCTTAATCAGATGCAATAAACCGCTAGTTAATAGGATTATTATTTTTGGAGTTATAAGGAAAAACCTCTTTCAAGCAATTCAGTAATCAAGCCTTTAAAGTTTATGACGTCATCAAGCCACGATTTTATTTGAATTGCAATGCATTTTATAAGTAGTTTACACATTTTTATTTTAATATTTGACATTATGCATATTCATGATGGGTAAGTATTACGGTGGCCCCCAACGACTAGTTTTTTTAAACAAGAAACTAATATCGTCTGTGCTCTTTTAATATTGGAAAGTGTAATATACTTTGTATAATTTGATGGTTAAATAGATGGATTTAACGATGCTATTTATTCAGCACTTATTTTATTGTATGTTGTTATCGGTGTTCTGTATTGAGTTATAACTTTCATTACAGTGATATGTTGTAAAATATATAACATCATTTTCCCTCTACAGTACACTTAAAACTCGGGGGCTTAAAGTACATTGTACAATCGAGACACGTTGTACGTTGTACGTAGATCGTGGCCGGATTTTAATTCTTTCAGTTTTAAAGTGTTTTGAATAACCCAGCTCTTACTGCGTAAATTTCGACATTTCTCTAACTCGCCAAGCTCTCAATCCATATTAAATCGAGTTTTCGGTACCCTTCTGTATTACCTAATACTAATTATTATTTGAAAAATAGTTTATCCAAAAATATGTAAGAGTTTTGCGTTTCGGCTTTTACAAATTAAACAAACATTTTTTTTTTCGACGGAAATTAAATCATTTCATTCTTATAGTGTGTAAAATTATGGGAAAAAGGATTTATAGTAATATCTAAATTATTAAGAAATATTGAGAGGAAATGTGAGCGCGCGCACGATCGATAAAACCGACATCGCCAAAAAAATACTATTAAAGATTCTACTCCTTTATTGAATGTAAGATGGTTCAGGATGGTCCATAGTATGGCACAGAACTAACAAATTAAGTGTAAGTTAAAAAAATAATCAGCATACTTTTTTCTTCTAAAACTTTAAACGTAATTTTCTGGAAACAACATTTTTCATTGCAGCATGATAACTTGAATGATTTTTAACAATTTTTGGATAAAATTTACGCTTATCTATGCATAAAAACATAAAAAAATTCATTCTTATATAGGTCAAACTAAAAGAAATATTGAAATCCGCTTAAAAGAACACTTCCTTTATGTCACTAACCAGGAAATTTCTAAACCTTCTATTGCCAAGCATTCTTGAGATTCCGGCCATAGTTAAGATTTTCACAATGCTAAAATTATCTTTAATGCCAATAGCCCTTCTGAATTGGACTTTCTTGAAAATTTAGCTATTTATCTTAATCGCGAGGTTTTAGTTAATGAAAAATCTGATTCCACCATGCTCCCTGTAGCTTGGAAAAACTTGTTCAGCTCAACCATATAATAATTTTTTTTCTCCCTTTTGGTATTAACTTTTATGTTTGTTTACATTTTGTATTTTTAACCCCCATTTTACTTTCATTTTTTATGCAATTTTTTTTTTTTAATTTTCTTTATAATTTTCCTTATATTCTGCATTCTCGGTAATTCTCTTCTGTGATTGGCTGATGCCTTCTGCTTTTCTATTGGTTGTTCTCTTAACTTGTCCCTCTTTCTCTCCTATTTCCTTTCAGTCTTGCTCCTGCCTTCAAAGTGGTTGCACGTCTCCTTAGCGCCTGACGAAGAAAGACAAAGTTCTTTCGAAAGGCCTAGCGCATTCCTCATTTTTATGGTGTTATTAAGAAGTTGTTTTTTTATGCTTTTATAGTATCACGCCAGTTTATTCAATACTTTAATATCTACACATGTCTACACTGTTTGGAATAAGTGCGGCCTAGTGTAGTGTTATATTGTTACCTCGAAATCTGAGGACTAATTTCGATACTTGAAGAGGGGAGTTTAAAAAAGTGTTAGAATTTTATTTTTCAATATTTATTTAAGTTATAAGAAAATAATTTGAATTAAACAATTGAAAGTTTGTATTTTTTATTAATTAATTAAGTATAAAAATTAATTTGAAACAATATTAACCATTTATATAATGTAAATATTTTTAATATTCGTTATTAAAAATATTTACATTGCGTACTATTTGTTACATTATACTAATTACGTTTTTAACGAATTTCCCATATTTAGAGATTCTAATTCAACAATTTAAACAAATTCTTTTTTTTTCAAACAAGTTTTTTTTTTTTTTTTTTTTTTTTTTTTTTTTTTTTTTTTTAATAGGCGCAAATTGCTTATACACTCGTTATAGGGATATCCGCTTTAACGAATTTCATGCTTTTTTGATGTTGTTAGGTCACACGTCAAGTATTGTGATTTATTTTATTTTATTATATTTTATTATATTTATTATTATTATTATTATTATTATTATTATTATTATTATTTTGGAAGGGGATAGGACCGGAAAGAGCTCTTACATGCATTTGCTATCGCGGCGGTTTTAAGGAATTTTATGAATTTTGATTGCTACACAGCTAGTTTCCTGCTTCCAGTCAGGGCCGGCCGAACGGTATTTTGGCGCCCGTGCGAGTATCCGTCGGGCGCCCCCCAACCGCGAAAAAATGCCCCCCCCCCCTTTTCTAGTTACGTCTATGCTTTTTTCCCATTTTTCTTTTTGAACTTTGACAAAATTCTTTAGCTATATTTTGAAAAAAAAAAGTGTGATGGACATTTTTGCATACATTTTCACATTTGATATGGAAATTATAAATATTGATTTGACTAAAGGATTTACAGAAATATTTATTTTTAAAAAATTAAAAATTTTTAAAAGAACATACTTTTTTTTTAATGGGTACTTTTTACTACGAGGAACAAAAATTAAAAATTTTCACTTTAAATAAAAAATTCCGAAATCAATTTAAAGATTACATAGCTGAAAAATTTTGTACAAAGTTTCATGGTTTTATCTTTCATATAAAGTTAAATATGAAAAGTCTTGATAAAAAAATATTTCCTCGCTCAACAACACAAAACTATAGCTGAAAAACAATGTACAAAGTTTCATGGTTTTATTTTTCATATAAATTTAAATATATCAATTTAAATATAAAAAGATTTAAAATATATTTCCCCGTTCAACAACACAAAACTGACACAATTTCTGACTCGTTTTTAAACATAAAAGCACGAGACTTGCAGGTATGTTTTATGATGTGATATGAAATCGAAAAGTTTTTTTTTTTCTGTTAAAAGAATTACATCTTGAGTTATAAGGGATTTTTGTCTCAGGACAGCAGTTTTTCTCCTTTCCTGCGCTGTCGTGTCCGTAATTTCGGTTCAAAACGCCAACTTTGACGGCATTTTTTGAAAATTCTTCTGCTTTTACCGAAAAACTGAAAAACGGTTCGATTACATTAGTTTTTTAATAAGAGCATCTGCCAATTTGACACGTTTGGGATAAAAAATGTGCTAAAAAGCAGCCAGTTTGGATTTTGGCCCTACACAACGAGTTTTAAAATAAACCTTCTCTCTCTCTCTCATCGGAAAAAGCTGTTCAAAATAGATTGAAAAAAAAAAACAATTTTAAATCATTGATATGTTTCTTAAAAATATATAAATATTAAAATTAATAAGATGAACTGACCTCACAAAAATTTTACAATGCATTGTTTTTTTCAATGTTAATAACATCACTCTTTAAGAATAAGTTTCCATCGACGTTGTCTGATTTTTTTTTCTAAAATTTGAACTGGAAAAATGTTTTTTCTAAAATGAACTAAATTTATCTCCTTTATTTCCTGAGAAGAAAAAAAGGAAAAGAAAGTACGGACCAGGAAAAAATAGTTACATAGTCCAAATTTCATATCAATAAATGTTTTGACTTTAAACTTATTTGTGGTGCATTTCACATTGTCTTGTTGAAGCAAGGCCGAGGGGGGGGGGGGGGGATGTCCTGGGCACAAGAGTAGAAGGGGGCGCCAAAAGAAGATTTAGTTCGTCCTTCGCTACAAAAAACAAATAACGAAATTTAAGAAAAAATGTCATGGAATCGGACGACCCAAAATAAAGATATAATCGTTAATTTTATACTCTTTGTTTTGAACAGGGCGTGATTTTTCCATTAAGGGACTGCTTAGGGGCGCCAGAGAATATTATTTGATTAACGAATTCATCTACGATACCTGTAAGACTTATACACTGTCCCAATTATATTTGAATTAGTTCAATATTTCGGACATCGTGATGACAAAATTTGCTTTTGTGTATCTCTGTAAACAAACTATAAGATTTACATACTTGATTAATGAGCACACCCAGATCCTAGGTACTTGTAAGATCAATACACTGTTCCAATTAGGTTCGAAATGATTCAATTTTCAAACATTATCCTGTTAACAAGATCTGGATTGTATATCTACTATATATATAAAACACAAACGAAAATTTCGTTCCGTTCCTTTATAACTCGAGTTCTGCTGAATGGAATTTGATGGAACTTGCACTGTTGGATAGATAATTTTTCAGGGAAGGTTTTAGTATATAACACATAGTTCTGCGTATATTAGTTATAGAATTATGATGAAAAGTTCTGTTATTTTGGACGATAAGGTTACCATAGGTCATTTTTTTGGCGACCATTACCGTTGGCGAAAGAACTGAAACGGCCATATCAGAAAATAATGCAAACACATAGAAAAATAAAATAAAAATTCTGTTATTAATTTTATTTAAAATCCCCCCCTCCCCGCAAAAAAAGAAGAAAAAAACGGTTTTAATGAGGCATAATATTTAATTTAATGCTTAAAAATATAATTTGTAATGTAATTTGTAATAGTTTGTAATGCTTAAAAATATTTGCAATGCATGAGATTGCAATTCAGATTAAGTCAATTTTGGCGATTTATCATTTGCGTCAGGTTAACAAAGATGCATCTGATAATTTGATTTAGTAAAATATGAGTAATTTTTTTCCCTTTCTTTCTTTCTGTTAATTTTTTTTATATATAGAACTCCCCTATCATGTGTCTTACAGGGGAAACTAGCAGATGTAACTGTAAAAATGACTGCATTTATGAGTTACATGTTATTTGTTTATTTACGGTTTTGATTTTACTTTTGTCGCCAAACGATGTGATTGTAAGCCAAAAATGCATAAGCGTGACATCAGCTTGAGCGGTATTAGAAATAATAGTGTTTTCTCGTGTATACAAGATACTTTTTGGAGTAAATTTTTATATTGAAATGCAAATTATATAAATATCAGTTATTGTTATGAATATGGGATCAAATATTTAAATTTTACTGAATGTCTGCCACTCAAACACATATTGTAAAATAATTAAATTTTAGACATTTAAAAATTTACTACGGAAACATGCAGGTTTGTTTTCACCAAACATATTATTTTTATAACCTCGAAGTCAGACCAGCGAATATTGTCTATTCTTTTTTTTTTTTTTAAATTATTTTTTTAATATATCGCCAATTTCACTTATAGAAATATTCACTGTTTCAAAAGTTAGGAACCAAAGAATATTCTTAAGGAGATGTGTGCATTTATGCGTTATTACTATCACAAAAGGTTACATTTTGAAATAAAAATTGTTTGCTGAAATAAATTTTCGTTGCTGTTTTTGATTCGTCATTTCTTTTTAGTTTTTTCTGCATATCTTCCCTTCTTTCAGGAAGGTTTTTAAAAGATATTGGACTAATTGTCCGTATTCCGGAAACCTGCCAGTTGCCATTTGTAGTATATTGTTGGATGTTTCGTTTATGTTTGAAGGTTACTCTGGACGACGATTCAGATTTCAGAAGATTAGACGACTTGTGAAACTAGCGATTGCTAAATTTATAGGTTTTTTTCATTATGAAACAAAGTTTTATCAAAAAAGCAATGCTTCCAATGTACGGTTGGTTGATTTTATGACGGTCGATTATCTACACGAGGGATATAGACCCTGGGGGGAGTGCCCTCCGTGGGGGTCTATCTAAGGGATCCTAACCGGTATTTACGGCAAGGTTCGAAGAAAACCACGGAAAATTCCGAACGGTTAGTTCAACGAGCGCGACAGGGGTTTGAACCGAGCACTTCCCGTATGCCAGCTTTGAGAGCAGAACATCTCAGTCACTGTTTTGGCGCTTTCAATGTACGAAAAAACGTTGTAATGGCAATGGTGGCGAATGGAATAAGTAATATTTGTCGATTTATCATTTCAGGCTGGATAAGAAAAAAACGAGTACCTGAAATTCTGATTAGATAATTTTTCGATCATTATAAAGCCTTTTCGACCTACGCACAGCTCTAGCAGCTAAACATAGTGAGAAATGAATTTATTTCTGCGTGTTATTATGCTCTTTAGAGAAATGAAAAAAATCGTCGGTTTAAGTATTCACCAAAAATAATATTACTAAACATTTTGCATAACTAACTTTATCATTGTCAATTTTATTTAAGGTATTTAATTTTGTTAATGAAAGATCTATAATTGAATTATCAGTAATTTGTCATTATTTAATGGAACATAGCTTGGCGCGTAACTAACTTCGTTTTGTAACTAACTCTGGTACATTAGTAACCATATCGTTTCAAGCACTTCTAACGTTTGACGTCAAACTTGGATATCGGTAAGATTATGAAAGATTAGGAAGATTTTATTGGTTACAAACTAGAGATTTATTCTTCGACCAGAGTTAATCATTGGGGTTTTTTTTAGATTAACGGTTACACAAATGCAACTGGTCTAAAAAATGGAAAGACAGTGAAAATGACGTCATTTTAATTTTATTCATATTCAGCTTTAAAAATTCACTTTTTTATGTTTCACCATTTTTTTAAATATGAAAGTTAAACACTGTTCTTTATGTGCAAACAATTTATTACAATTTTCACTGTATTTACTCAGCTGGAATCGAAAGATGAAAAACCGTAGTAGACATGCCAGAAGGGAACGTATATTGCGAAATATAACGTAACATAGAGTGAGATTGTACCTTCGTTACCAGAATCTCACATGGAGTCAAGAAAGAGGGACGGAGTTCAAGAACTTGCAGACGAAAATGAATCACTCGAACATTATTTAAGATCAATGGTCAATCTATGCAATCATTGTAATGCTGTCCCTTTTAGTAGTATGTTGACTAGAGAACATGTTAGTTCCTGTTGTCATAATCTCATAATGGCTTCATTTCCCTACCAAACTCTGCTATAAATGATCAACTAAATGAGTTGCTTCTTTTAGCCCAAATTTTGTCCAATGTATGATATAATATAACGCAATGTCGTTCACATCGTTTACAGCAATATTGAAGGAAAATCCAGGTGAACGTCCCTATTGCTTTAAAATACATGCTCAAATCCATTGATATAATTCGTTTGATTCAAGGTTCGTTTGAAAATATTTACTAAGGTAGCATCTGTAGGAGAAGATCCACATTCCTTTAAAATACAAAGCCATTACGTTTGATTTAAGGTACATTTAGAAAAATGGCCCAGCGCAGCGGGCGTAGCATGCTAGTAGATAGATAAAAACGAAGCGATTACAGTAGGTCCATTTCTAAAGAAAGCAATATAAAAACATTAAGATAAATATGCTTCCTAACAATTATTTCATATTTAAAATAAAAATTAATTAGGGGAATGGATTGAAAACTTCTCTGTATACATTTATTTTGGAAAAGGATTGGAGAGGGCGCCAAAATCCTTGCGACTGAAAAATTCCTAGTTTCGGCCATGTATTGAAATACTATTACAGTATTATTGATTTAATATAGATTAAATTAAGAATAACTAAATAAAACGATTTGCTGAAGTTAATTTTTTAATAAGATTAATTGCATATATAATTTTTAGTTAGAGAAATTTACCTCTATTAACCTTTCATTTGCGTCTTCGACAAAAGATTTGGCGCTCCGATTATATCCTTTTTTTATCATGTTTTTTACTTTTTCTTTCTTTTTTTTCGGCGCCCTCGTGATCCTGTAATAATTTCCCGAGTTTTTCATGCACGGCATTTTGAGTATAATCTTTAAATTAATATTGTTTAATACAAAAAAAAAACGAGAATAAGTAATTTGTACGATTCTCTGCAACTACAAGATGTTACCCGCCAAAGGACACTTGCCACTATCGGTTGCATCAAGGGGACAGTCGAGAGTCGACCGACCAGCGGGAGAAGAAAGAGTTCAGAATCGTAAAAATGTCAGAGTAATTAATTAACCTCCCCTAGAGGTTTGGTTATGTCTTTCCAGGATGTAATTTGAGTGTTAATAGTCTCGTTTTCTCAGATAAGGGAACCGGACAATATGGTCTGTATGGGAAGATTTCAGTGTCCTTGAACTGTTATTTAAACCCAAGGTAGACCCACTCCCACAGACCGCAGCCTGGAAAAAATGAAAAAGAAAAGAAAAAGAAAAAGAAAAAACACGGAATCTAAAATTATTTTTTATCGGTGATCTTTTGACTTTTGAGCGCCCCTTAAGTCGTTTCGCGACTTGGAGCCCCGTGCGGTCGCACACTTCGCACGCCCCTTGGGCCGGCCCTGCTTCCAGTGATTTTTTTGTTGGTGTTGTTTTCATGGGCACAAAGCGCTCCTATATGCATTGGTGACCGCGATTTTAACAAATTTCCTGCATTTTTGAGATTGCTACACAACGAGGAGACATTGTTTGTAAAAGAGACATTGTTTGATAGGTTTCTTTACTGTTTACGGCATGGCCAATTGGTGAAGATGGTTTACCGTTGTGAAGTAATGCAGCTTTCAAGCTATATTTAGATGAATCGACAAATAAACGCCATTCATTTGGATCATAATTTTGAATAATCGCTTTAAAAAGTCCAGGAATATCATGGCAAAAACAAAAATCATCCTTTTTGGTGAAATAACTGCTGAAAATTTGACTTCGATTTCGGTAATAAGTTACTTTGGTATTTGGTGTCAATAGGTTCCACTGTTGTAGACGAGAAGCAAGAATCTCTGCCTTAGATCTAGATAGTTGCAAGTCTCGCACAAGGTCGTTCAACTCAATATGGTTTATTAAATATGGCGTTTTATCATCTTCTATTACGAACTCGTCATCATCTTCTTCCTCCATAAACAGATCGTCACTATCTTGGTAACTCGCTCCTGATATACCTGGATATACGGGATGTGGCAGAGTTTCCGAATATGATATCGGTTTTGAGACTGATGGAATGTTAGGATATTGAATTTTATGTTTGTTGTTTGAATTAAAGCCTGCAGTTTTTGTCAAACAAAAATAACAGTCATTTTCATGATTTGAAGGTTCTCTCCACAGCATTGGTGATCCAAATTGAAGATACTTTTTTTTTCTCCCGAAGCCCAGCATATAAGAATAAGCCTACAGCTTTCACAAAAACATGTGGGACCCACTTTTTATCTTGATTACGCACTGAGAACCCAATATAATGCAAATATGCTGTTTTAAGACATTCCGATATCGGTCTTCCTTTTTTGCGAATATAAACTGTCCACAAATGTAGCAAAAACGATCAGAATTAAATTTACACATTACAATTTACTATTAGAACCACTTTAGCTCGCAAAAACACCAGAAAACAGAAAATAGAATCCAAGTTGAAATTGCGGGTGCGTTGAATTTGACGCGATAGATATATTATAGAATTAAAAGTGTGAATATTGAAAAATGTAAAAATTTTAAAAATGTGACGTGATAGAATTTTTTCAAATACCGCCTTTCATTAGTAAGAGGTAGTATAATAAGAAAATAGGCGTTTCATGAAAAGTATATAAAAAATGTTTAAATTTGTAAACCAGTGTTATTTATGCACATATATTTTTAATTATTAAGAAACAGCATTAAATTGTGTTATATTTGTATACAGTAATAAACTTGCGTGCATAAAAAATACTTGTTACGTGATGCAGTCGATCACCGCTTTAGACATTAAAAGTCAGTAGGTCTGGAATCTGGCGAGCCAATCTGAACCGAGTAGGCTTTGTGAATATGCAGGTAGCCCGAGTTAAATCGCCTGATTTTTATAAAATTTGAAAGAAAAATTCCTTTTTAAAAGGATATTTAAAATTAAAATTGTAATAATAGAAGTTACGAAGAGAAAATACGCTTAACTGAAAACCTCGAGATATTTTTACTTTACATTCTAAACATGTGATGAAGAAAGTCAAAATCTAACAAAAACATAACTGTGAAAAAAGGGAGCCAAGTTCTGTAACAAAAAAAGAAAAGAAAAGAAAAGAAGTGATATATAACTGGGTGCCAAGTTCAAATAAAATTCACTCAAACTTACCTACTGAAATATTATAGCATTGTTTAAATTGTTTAAAAATAAAAAAAATATTGATAGCATATTAATAATAAATCTAGAACTTGGCAAGTTTTTACCTAAGACTCATTTATCTTTATTAATGACATTACTATATCAAAACTTGTTATTTCATGTTTGGAGGCTTTAATTTGAGTGTATTGAAGCTCCTGAAAGGGGTGGAGTCTCTAGAGTGATGACCAAGGACAAGCGTAAGTGTATCTGCCTCTTTGTCAGGCTTTAGTCTGTATTGAGGTTTCCGGGAGTGGGGGTCGCTTGAGTGATAATCAAAGACGAGCGGAAGTGTATCGGTGTGTTTATTTGTTTATCAAATCCTTAACACGAGTCATTTGTTTATAATAATAACAATATTAAAAATTATTATAATGGCAGTGTTATTAATATTATCATCATCATTTTATTAAGACATGAAAATGATAGACATAATATTTATCAAAAACTTGCCAAGTTATAGATTTATTATTAATATGCTATCAATAATTTTTATTTTTAAACAATTTAAACAATGCTATAATACTTCAGTAGGTTTTTGTTAGCTATCGTTACTCTTTGTACAGTTACAATGTACTTAAACACTTTACTTAATGGTTTTTAATGTGTTTACAAGTGACTATTTTATTCACCAGGCAACGTTCAATTTAATTTAAATTTCCTACAACAAAATATTTGGCTGTCAATTTGCGGCAGAAAACTGCATTTTAATGCTGCTGTATTGAATGTTTGTTTTGAAACGAAATGTATTGATTCGAAATTTTTATTATTTCTAAATAACAATAATAATATTGACAATTTTATGTTTTACCATTACAGACTCATTAACATATAAATCAACAGTCCGATTCATATTTACAAATAAAATGACGAAGCTATACAAATAATATCAAACAAATAGTATAAAATTTAAACAAGCACTAACAAGAAAATCTGGCTGACTTTTAGCCCTTACTAATGTAGGTTTTTAGTCTGGTGAAAGAAAGTAGTAGCTCAAACTATAATTAAAAACAAAATACTAATGCACCTTTTGCTTAATTATAAAATTTATTTGACACCCAGCATACAAACTTGAAAGTAAACAGACAGTAATTATTAAAATTCGAATTCGTCCACCGACACTATAGCACAGCAAGAATTTGCATCTTCAAAACCCTCCGTATCCAACAGTTTGAAAATTCGTGTCGCTATCGAAAGACATCGAAATGATACTTGATAGTCCTCTGCAAGCATTATCTTTATACTCAGCGGCAATCGGTAGAGTACCTTTATCCGCAGCGGAAATCGATAGAGTACCCGTAGCACTGGCGTTGAGAGTCCGAAACACCGCAAGATTATCCACAGCTATACTGCCTAGACCAGTGGTCACCAAATGGCGGACCGCGGTCCGCATCCGGACCGCAAGCAAATTTTGTACGGACCGGGACGAAATTGTGAATAAAAACTCTTGGGAGTGACCAATTTTGGATTAAAAATATCTATGAAATAAAAGGTATCCAAAATTAAAAACTTTAGCCATAAAATTGTGTAACATGCTTGCTCAACTTATGTGTGTGAAGTAGCATTCTCAAAAATGAACTTCATTAAGAACTTGTACAGATATCTCAGATGACCACCTTAACAGCTTGATGAGAATCAGCTGCACTAACTTGATCGCCCAAATTTCAGGCAGGTTGTGCAAAATAAAACGTGGCATTTATCCCTGTGAACATTAACCAAAATGCACTTTAATGAGTACTCTTTTTGAATTTGTGTATTTTGTATTACTATTCATGTATTCTAAAAATCACAATAAACACTATTCATTTGGTATTTATACACTTCAATTCACTGGTATCCATGATGTTTTGCACGTAAAATGACAACTGATTTCAAAGGAAAGTTTTACTAAGCAAAGCAGGTAGTCTAGATTGGTAGAATATTTTGTAGCCTGAAGAAGGGGGGGGGGGAAGGCTTAAGTTTTCTGGACCGCGGAAATTAGACAATGTTTTGAAACGGACCTACGTGAAAAATAGTTGGTGACCACTGGCCTAGACCCATGGTAGCCACACATCCATGATAAATATTTATTTGAATCATAGGAATGACTCTCTTTTGTTTACATTTTTAATGCTGAGATTAGACGAATTTCAACTGCGGACGTCTCGAAATATATGCGTATTTCGATATATGTATTCTATGAAGATGTTTTTGTTTTTTCACAAAGTGTCTAAAAAGGTAAATTTTGAACATCATTACTCAAAAAATTAATTATCTGAAATTAACCAAAAATGGCTGATAATCAGGTGATTTTGCTGCAAGGTCAGGCCGGATTCAACATTTTGGCACTTTTTTTTGGCAAATTAAAAATTTGCCTAATAGACGTAACGTTAAAATAAAAATGGACACCCCCAAGTGGGTAATTAATCGATTTTCAGATTTTTTTTCGATTCCTTATAATGTAAACGAACTTCGTACCAAATTTGAAGTCTGTAAGTGCAGTAGATATATGAAATCTTTTTGATGAGTGAGTGAGTCGGGGATAAAATTATCGATTATCAGATATTTTCAAATATTATTATCTCGAAAACTAATTTTGCGTTATTTATAAAATTTTGGATTCTAGCTAATTAAAAGGGTCTTACTGCACATCTGAAATTACAAGTACGTAGGTCAAATAGATTTTCAGTAGTAGAGTGTCGAAATTTGACGAAAACAGCTCGAAATGGTTCGTGTAATATAACCCACTAGTATGTCAGACGAAATTAGCTGACACACGTGTGTCTAGATACCACCAGATTTCTTTTAGAAGTGTCTTCCGCGATAAAGAGCAGCAGTGTTTTCTAAAAGGCACTACTGTAATTAATGTTCTATTAACTGTAAATGCAGTAACAGAGGTTACATTTTTCTAGGGTATACGTTAAATTAATTGTGTGGAGTTAAAATATAAATATTTTAATTTCAAAACAAATTTATTAAACTATTAAAAGTGTTAATTTTGGTTAAATTATAAATAATTTTTTTTTTCATTTACGATGTTTAAAAATATAATCTACTTAATTTTGCGTCTATAGTCATTCGTAAAGCTGAATTTGAAAGTTACAAAGGGGAAATCGATCTAATTCAGAAAAATATTAATTATAGCGCCTAAATGTTCGTCTAGTAATATTCGTGCCAAGCTGAAATTCTGGACAATCGCCGACTCTCAAATTGAATTGGTTCGCCATCAAAACTTTCTTAAACCTGGGGGAGGGGGGTAAATAGAGAATATAAACATGAAAGAAACTCTAAACTAAGAAGTTTCCCCCCCCCCTCCATGCCGGATAGTTTTGAAACATACCAACCTAAAAATCGATATAGAAGTTTTAATCTTACTAGGTATCGTTTTCTCAGTAGAGGTGAGGTCTCTCTGCTCCCCTGAATCCTCCGTTTAAAATAATTTTCAAACACATGAGCGTAAAAAAAATTAAAGAGGTTTTCCACGGAAATTTTAGAGGGACACTGTCCCCTTTCCTCCTAGCGGAAAATCCTTAGTTTATTTTGTCTTTAGTTTAATTATTTTACGTCTCTTTGGGAGAAATTTTTCTTCCAATTCATCAGAAATAAAGAAAATTTAGTTGATCATATTTCAAGTTACAGAAAAAACGTGGTCCTCCCCGGTCCTGCTTTTCTTACACTGTGTTATACGCATGTGTGTTATACGCATCAGTCAGATTTCTTCATAACCTACTTGAAGAATAAAAACATAATGCTTTATATCTCTCATTTTTCAATGTCATGACATAAGGAATGATAAATAAGACTTCTCACTTATTAGCTCAATATGGCCTCTTTCAGATAATACGAAAGTAAAAGTAATTTCCATTTTTGATGGTTTTGCATTTTTATATTTGTAAATTTTTCTAAAATAAAAAATGATCTCGGGTTAGGGGGGGGGTAGCGTATTACTGCTTATTTTACTGTTTATTACTGCTAATTTTACGGTATAATACTGACAGCTGAGATGCCAGTATTATACCGTAAAATCAACAATTTGTTTTTGAAGTGTAGGTAAAATTTATCCAAATACAGTTTCAAATACATTCAAAATGTATTCAAATACAGTTTAAATATCTCGCAGAGACTCTCTACACAACATCTCAACACAGTAACAGATGCAAAACAACGTAAATAAGTCGAAAAGTCAAGCAAACCCGCTTTACAGGAAATCTCTCTGAACGACATCACTTCTTCAATTACACTAGTACGTTCAGTCTAAGATATTTACATTAAGTTTTTAAATCAGACAAACCAAATAAATTTAAATTGCCCGTGAATTATTATTGTATTTGAGAAACCTATGAAGAAGTTATGTGTTGTCCCATAATAAGGTATGGTGACTTAATAAATAGATCCTCATTAATTTTGATAGAAATTTATTTAATCACATGTAATTACTTACATTATACAGTAAGAAAAAAATTGATTTTTTGTCAATTTGTTATTAAATAAAATTAAATATAGTTCATTTTTTTAATACAATATCATTTAACTTAGAAATGACATTTATTGTGTTATTTGTTACATTGAAGCGAATTTGATGAATTTACACACACACAAACGAACAGAGGAAAAAGGAATACAAGAAAAATGTAAGAATAAATAAAAATAAATATTATTAATGCAAGTTTTGTTAAGAATAATGACTTTTTTCGGTTTTGTTTTCTCTTTTCATTTCAATACATATTTTCCTTTTCATGCTTTCAGTCGTATATTTTACTTTGTCTGGTTATTTCATCCATCATCGTTCTACTTCTTTGATATTTGTATTGTCCATTGTCCACTTTTCAATAGAACCTTCATTTCTCACCCATTTAATTACATGATTTCTCAATCTTTTGGTTGCAATCGAATAGTATATGTTTTCTTTTTTCAAGCACACTTGAGTAAAGCAAATAAAAACTGAATTTCGTAAATCTCATATAGGGTGAGTGCCCCAGTAATAGACCAGACACCATTAATTGACCAGTGAAATATACAAACTACAGAAAACAAGATATTAATGGATAATGGATGGGACTTTCGAAAATATATCTATCTTTTCGATGGGACTTAGAAAATATATCTAACATCCAATAAAATACTTTTTGCATTCTTTTATTAAACCCAATTTTGTTTTTGTAAATAAAGAAGGAATTTTTTAATTGATATTTAACTCATTTCCTGATATGCTAGAATTATAAAAATTATACACAAAGGTCTGCTTCCGATGACAATACAACATTTTAATATTTTTAGAACTTAATTATAAAATAATAACTTAATTTTAAGGCATTTTTTCCTTTACCCCGCCAGAATTGATTAATCGCCAAATGTTCTTGAGGGTTACAATTTTATACAAGTTAAAATTATAGTGGATTTAATCATGTGCCAGACCACGCTCGTCAAAAAAGACCAGTTGGCAGAGAAACTGCAAAAATTCAATATTTGGAACACTAATAAATAGAAAATTCAATAAAAAAATAAAGAGCGTAATAATTAAAACACACGCGCGCACTTTTATCAATTATCATTTTAATATTATTTAAAGTACCATTATACGTTGAAAAGACAATTTACAAATCTCAAATTGGTAGTTTAAATATTGCTTTTTTCTTTCTTGTTGTCATATTTTAACAAAAAGCATATATTATATGTTTCTTAATAAATTCACTAAGTTGCGCTTTCTACCAAGCGTTAAAAAAACGGTGAATTTTCCATATTCGGGTTCGGTATCCATGCCAAATTAACGTATTGCAAAGGAATCTTTTTGGAAAAATAAAATAATTTCAGTCATTAAATTAGGCGGGATGCTCCAGATAAATATTGACTCCTTATAAAACAGTGTATTTAATAAAGCTATTTTTACCTTTATACTTATTATAAGTTATAGTTGCAACTAAAATTATGCTTGAATGTTAGGATAGAATAATTAGCATTTTTTTCACTGTTCAATTTTTATTATTCTGTGAATTATTGTGTTTTGAATTTTTTCTTGACTTTTGGATCACATACAGGGTGGTCTGTTCAGAAATTAGTATGACTCATTTTTTTTTTTAATTATTCATGAGAATAGTACAAACGATTAGAATTTTTCAAAGTAGCACCCTACCGCATCTACACACTGCTGCCAACGAATTTTCCAGTTTTCGTACGCCTCCCGGAACGCTTGGATCGGAATGCTGTTTAGCTCCCTCGTCACGGCCTGTTGAACCGCCTCTACTGAGCCGTGATGCTTCCCCTTGAGTGTCGATTTTATTCTCGGGAATAGAAAAAGTCTGGCGGTTCCAAGTCGGGGCTGTAGGGGAGGATGAGGCAGCGTTGCCACACTGTGCTGGGCAAGATACTCCACTACGCGAAGCGCTGTGTGGCTCGGCAAGTTGTCACGATCTCAAAAACTTGGGTTTGAGGAATGTTCAATTCATCAGCAGTCATTCTGATACTCATCCTAGGATCACTGTTCAGTAAATTTTCCACTTTCGACACTATTTCTTTGGTCTTGCTGGTCTAAGGGCGTCCGAAACGGTCGTCGTCTTCCACTCTTTCCCTACCTTCTCGGAACAGCTTGTGTCACTCAAAAACACACGATCTACCCATGGCAGCATCACAGTAGTCCTCCTTGATCATGTCGTGAGTCTCTTTGCCCATTTTACCAAGCTTTACATAAAATTTGATCGCGTATCGCTGCTCCAGAAAACGCTCCATGATTCTCTATGACGAGGCGTTTCGACAGGGGTACACAGTACAAGCGACCTGCTCCTTTCAACGGCCGAGAGCCGACTGCCGATTTTTCACAGCATTCCCAATATCCCCCTCCACCGATTGTATGCACACAGACCGCCTCTCGTCTGCCCGTTCGGTCAGGAAAATACCAGTCCTACTAATTTCAGAACAAACCCTGTATACATTTCTTTAGGTAGCAGTTTTTAACACGAACATTTATATTTCGATTTTCACACAGATAAAGAAGTGGTTAATGACCGGTCATTTTCTAATAACTCGGTAAATAATTTAAATTATAGAAAAAAAATTGGGAAAATGTTTCCGGATTATGAATTCCCATATCTTATTTAGTATTTAGGAAAGTCTGTAGAAAAATATATGAATAATTTCCTTAGGAACTAGTCGGATGCGCCAATCCAAGAACTTTCTTCTATCGCATACATGTTAATACTTCAAAAGCAAATTTTATTTTATCCATGCATTTTAGAATAAAAATGCAGCATAGCAGCGCCACCTGTTGTATGATTTACACGAAAACTTAATCAGCACCAACTAAAGTCAAGGTCTAACAGAATATGAAGTTTGATGAAATTCCGTGCATTAGTTATTGAGATATGATTATCGCTAAAATCTTGTAAATCCTCAAAATTACAGCATAGCAATACTGCAATTTACACCAAAATATAACCAGAACCAATTTATATCAAAGTCTAATTGAATCTAAAGTTTTATAAAAATCCGTGCATTAGTTCTTTTGATAAATCAATTGTAGAAATCGTGAAAAATGCAGCATAGCAGCACCACCTGTTAATCGATTTCCACTAAAAACAAATCAGCAGCAATTTATATCAAGGTCTAACTGAATCTACTGTTAAATTCTGTGCATTAGTTCTTGAGAGAGAGCGCCCAAAAAAGTTTTGTTAGACAGATATACTCACAGACAGACATTTTCTAAAAACAGTCAAATCGTGTTCAGGACCGACTAAAACCTATAAATTCGCCGAAAGCTGGAAGTTGAAATTTTTCACGAATTCAATACTTTCTTCTCGTAAAGATATTAGAAAGTAAAAAGGTGAAGAAATTTTCACTAAATAGTCATTTTTTGTTGTACTCACCCTACTTTGCCTTTTTAGTGCTCTAGGATTAAAAAAATTTTTTATAGTACTCTTTGATTTTCAAGAAAATTGAAACATTCCTAAGTTTACAATAAATTTCGACTTTTTTTTTTCGTTGTAAAAAACACATAGAAGCTACGAAATATTTCATTTTTACTGCTGTGATAAAACTTTAAATATTTAAAAACAAAAAATATTCTTTTTTAAAGTGAACTTTAATTTCTGAGGTCTCGTTCGTGTGATATTTTTCCATATCTATGAAAGTTATTAATGAAAGTATCAGTTCCTTGAAAGTCACGAACTGAAAATTTTATTTATATGATTTGGTAAACTTTCACACCCAGTACAAAAAATACATTATATCTTAACATTTAAGTATGTAGAAATTACTTTTAAAGAACTTTCCATGTTTGCTTTGAGGTTAGTTTGATAAATTTACGTCATCTTATGTTTAATGCTTTTTCCTTTATTTTAAGAGTATTTTATACAGAAGTTCTTCAAATAATGACACCATAGGGATTGTTTTATTTCGTCAAACACATAACAAATATTTAAACTTTAAATATTTAAAAACAATTTTTTTTAAAGTGAACTATAATTTCTGAGGTCTCGTTCGTGTGATATTTTTCCATATCTATGAAAGTTATCAATGAAAGTATCAGTTCCTTGAAAGTCACGAACTGAAAATTTTATTTATGTGATTTGGTAAACTTTCACACCCAGTACAAAAAATACATTATCTCTTAACATTTAAGTATGTAGAAAATACTTTTAAAGAACTTTCCATGTTTGCGTTTGAGGTTAGTTTGATAAATTTACGTCATCTTATGTTTAATGTTTTTTCCTTTCTTTTAAGAGTATTTGATACAGAAGTTCTTCAAATAATGACACCATAGGGATTCTTTTATTTCGTCAAACACATAAAAAAGATTATGATTCTTTGCTTAAGGGGATAGTGGACTTCGAAAAAGAGTAAAATAAAAAAAAAATATGTCAATTAAGTAATATATAAAAAAAATCCATGTTTGATATAAATTTTGCTTTAATATACGAGGGAAAGTCATTGTGTAAGTGACAAAAGATAATTAAATAACTTACAATGATATTCACTTCAAAACTATTTTTATTTCTTAACATATTCTCCACCAATATTTATGCACTTATATCACCGTTTTATCAGTGCCCCATCTCCAGCTGCTTAGCATTCTTTGGGTTGCTGTCTCAGCCACATTAGGACTTCAAGTTGAACATTTTCATCATCTGTGAACATCATCTTACTTCCAAGATAGTTTTTTAGTGGACTAAACAGATGAAAATCGCTTGGAGCTAAGTCGAAGCTGTATGGTGGATGTTGAAAAAGTTGCCAACCAAAGTTTTGAATTGTCTCTTGTGTTCAACTTAAAGTCTTAATGTGGCTGAGAGAGCAACCCAAAGATTGTTATGCAGCTGGTGTTGGGGCACTGATAAAACGATGATATAAGTGCATAAATATTGGTGGAGAATATGTTGAGAAATAAAAATAGTTTTGAAGTGAATATCGTTGTAAGTTATTATTTAATTATTTTTGTGACTTACTTAATGACCTTTCCCTCTGTTAATATTGAATCACACTGAGTATGATTTCAATCCAATCAAGTTAAAACATGTTATATAATTACAATTAATTAAATAACACGTTAATTCAGACATACAAACAAATTAATACAATAAACCAACGCGAATGAAAAATTAGCAGCCGTCAGAACTTGAACCTGTATCCACAGCGTAATGTGCTGTTAGCTCGGCAATATCTTAATATTACTCCATGTTGGGGGACGTAATCGGCCAGCAACCAGTCAGCATGGATGACGGAACAACTATGAATAAATTACTGTTCCATCGGTACACTTAATTATTATCGGTACATATACAAGCACAATTAAAGTTACAGTAATTAATTGTAACTTTATTGAACAGACGGTAATTTACATGCTTTAAAAAGTTATAGACTTGTAAGAAACGTTTGTTTCATGTCAGTCATAGTTTACAGAGTTTTTACACTGCGAAAAAAAGTGTTCATTTTACAGTATAATACTGGCATCTCAGCTGTCAGTATTATACCGTAAAATTAACAGTAATAAACAGTAAAATAAGCAGTAATACGCTACCGCGCATACGCGGTTTAAAGTTTTAGATCATTTCCCCATATCTTAGTAGCAGTTATAGCTTGAAATTCAGCATAACAAATCTACTAAAAAAATAGTTAAACGCGTACTGCAGCGATTTTAAAAATTCCATCCCCAAGGGTTACCCCCTTGCGGAAGAGTCGGAAGTTTAAGCTCATTTCGTTATATCTCAGTATCAATTTTGAGTATTAGTGTGAAATTTAACGTACCAAATCTATTAAAAAATAGTTAAACGCGTATTTCAGCAATTTTAGAAATTCAACCACCAATGGTAACCACCTTGTAGAAGGGTTGGAAGTTTGAGGTCATTTCGTCATTTCCCAGCAGCAGTTTAAACTTGAAACGTTAAAATGCAGCATAACAAATCAACTAAAAAATAGTTAAATACATATTTCAGCGATTTTAGAATTTCAACCACCAAGTGCGAAGTTAAACGAGGGGTCGAAAGTTTTAAGTCACTTCCGCATATCTCAGCTTCAGTTTTAAGTAAGAGTATTAAAATACAGCTAAACTAATCTTCTAAAAAATAGTTAAATGTGTATTTCAGCGTTTTAGAGCTATTTTAGCAATTTCGTCTTCGGCTATGAACCTGATTATGGAAGATTATACTAATAAAACAACTATTGCTGATTTTTTATTAGATATTTTGCGTAAGACATTTCTCCAAGGAAAAGTTTTTTTTTTTTTTTTTTTTTATTTGGTATGATTTCGTCAAAATAACATCAGTTTTTTTTAATTGTCGTCTTAACGTTTTATGGACGCAAATGCTCTATTGTGATCGGTGTGATTTTAGAATATTACATTTTTATTTATAATATCCGGAAGGCCAAGATAACTCGGGGGAATCCGGGTGGTTTTGCTTTCTGCTAGTTCAAAATAAAGCACAAATGTACGGTACAAACAAATAAATTCAAATGGTACAGTCGTAAAAGAAAAAGTTATCCACACTCCCTCTTACTAACTCTGTCACAAATCATTGTATAAAAATGTGACTGGTACGAAACAATTACTAATAACGTCTACTAATAAATGATATACTTAAATTTTGTTCAGGGTGTCGTATTCATAGTGAACTTGAATCAAACTCGGAATTTTTTAATACGAACACGTAACTTTGAGTTCATATTTGGATTCTCAATGTATTCTTCATACATATATACAGCTAGATAATAGATTCATTGATGATTTCAGCTGTTATGTGACAGGTTTTATTATTCTAAAATCGTCAAATTTCGAGAGGATTCAGAATGAAGATTGAAAAATTTTCTGAATTTTGTGAATTTAGTTCTTTTTCTGAATTCCTAAACTGCTTACAGATAATATTTTTCATGGTTAACATTTTCATGTGAGACACTGAACATGAAAAAATATCAGAATTCAGCCATAATAACATTTTGAATATATTATTTTATAAATAAAATTTCAATTTTTCCAATTTGGAAAAATTGAAAAAACGGGAAAAAACGGGAAAAAACCAGTTTTTTTCCCAAAGTTTCCTGGTTTTTTCCGAGCATTCCCATCTCTATGCAATTCTCATGTACAAACATTTTTTTAAAAACCAAGAAAAAATCCTAAAAGCTATTCAGTATAAACAAAAAAATTAATCCTTCGAGAATTTTTTATAATAAATGTAAAAATTTATAGCAATTTGAAAATAAAATAAATATTATATTTATATAAAATAAATAATACATTATATATATATATATATATATATATGTAAGGTTTATATATAAAAAATTAAAATATGTAAAATATTCTTGTTTTTATTCATTACTGTGGATTAACTGCCAAATCTCATCTTTTTATCAACATGTAGGGGGAGAGTAGCCGAATTTGGACCACTTCACTTATTTTCAGGCGTAACTCACTTCATTTTTGAAATATCTGCAAAATATCACTACACGTGCTCAATCTATTCATCTACTAACTAAATAAATTTTTAGAATAATTTCTTTTTGAAAATCTAAATTTTACATTAATTTGAAAAATTTGTGAAAAGTGGTCCATATTTAGCGACTTGTCGCCTAAGTTGGACCCCCCCCCCTCCCACCATCACCACCAGTCTCCTAAATTGGACAATATTAGTCTGTTTTAATGAGATAGGAAATATAACGAATAATTTTATACAACTAATTTTATATAACTAATAATATAACTATAATTTTTAGGGAATATAACTGCAGTAAAACCTCCAAAGTTGACCACCTCTCTACGTTGACCACCTCTCTATGTTGACCGGAATTTATTAGTTTGAATGGTCACAACGCATTTTCAATGAAGATTTACCTCTCTATGTTGACCACCTCCGTAAGTTGTATGTTGACCACTTTTTAGTAGGTTTTACTCTCTGTAACTTGACCACTGATGTTTTCCTAAATTTGCTTTTTCCTCCGTTTGTTCTCCATCTCGTTTCCAGGAATTTCTTTATCAGTCATTTAGCTTATCTGAGCAACACTCGCCCCCTTGTGGTGCTCCATTCATTGTTCACTTCCAGTATGATACAATGGAAGGAAAAGACAGAATTCCTGGAATCCGTCGAAAATTTTCAGGGAAGTGAGGGATGTGCGTAGCGGTATAGCTATACGCAGAATTGGAAAACAACCTGTATCGCTCACATGTGAAACACATTCCGTTCTTTTTTTTTCTGGATGTGGTTCGTGACGGGACCGGTCGTTTATTTGCGATTTTTCATTAAAAATGGTGCAAAAAAAGCTCTAAAAGAACTTAAATCAAAGGAGAAAGTAGATCTTCTTAATTTTCTGGAATTCAGCATCCAAAGAAAGACAGCGGAAAAATTTGGTGTGAGCAAGACAACTGTGAGCAACATTTTAAAACGCAAGGAAGAATATATGGAAAGATATTCTTCCGAAAACGGGGGCCTCCAAAGAAAACGCAGAAAAACGTGTTTGGACGCTGTGAACGAAGCCACGTTTCGTTAGTTTAAGGAGATGAGATCAATCAATGCAAGAATATCGGGACCTATGTTTCAGGAAGTAGCAAAAAAAATTGCAAAAGCATTCGAAATAGAGGACTTCCAAGCATCAGCAGGTTGCCTTGAAAAATTCAAACTACAATACAAGATTTCTTAAAAAGTTTTGTGTGGGGAATCAAATGAGGTTTCAGCTTAAGTGGTGGGAAAGTTTATTGAAAAATTCCCAGAGTGTGCTGAAGGTTTTAAAGATGAAGACATCCTTAATGCTGATGAGTGCGGTCTCTTCTTTAAAGCAATGCCTAATAGAAGTGTGACACTCGCAAAAAAGGAAAACTTTCAAAACAGAGTTTTACTTTTCCTCTATGTGCTAGCATGACTGAGGAAAAATTGCAGCCTACGGTGATAGCCAAATCCGTAAAACCTTGTTCGTTTAAAAATGTAAAACCTGAAGACCTTCCTGTTTTTTTGAGAGCGAATAGATCCGCTTGGATGACCAGCGCTTTGTTCGAAGAATGGGTTAGAGAAATTGACGCAGAAATGAGGAAAATGAAGCTGTTTGTTCTACTTACCGTGGACAACTACTCCAGCCACACGAAAGTGAATAATCTCACAAATGTGAAGCTAAAATTTTTGCCTCCAAACACAACTTCGAAAACCCAACCTTTAGATCAAGGCATTCTCAATCCGTCAAAGTGCACTACAGAGCTCAACTTCTGGAATGGGTGATCATGAAAGCACAAACCTATGGTCCTTCTGCATTGGCATCGTCAACAGCTGCATTAGTAAATGCTTTGAATGCTGTTCATTGGATTAATTCTGCTTGGAATAAAGTTACGTAAACCACGATTAAGAACTGTTTCAAGAAAGCTGGATTTGTTACAGCTACAATATCGGTGCAAAAGGATGAGCTTCCTCTATCTCCCTTGCCAGTTTTTGATGGAGTTGATATTGCAGATTATGTTACCATGGACGATGGGTTAGTAACATGTGTTGAACCAGACCCAGAGAAAATCTTCAATGAGATACTCTCTGTAACTAAGCACAGCGAGGATACTAAGGTACGAGAAATGGACGGCGAAGAGGATGATGATCCAAGTGACGACGAAACTAAAAAGTACTCAACACTGGCAGACGATGTAAAGCACATGATGGAGCAACTTACAGATTTCGCTGCAGAAAAATGCCCAATCATGCTTAATGGAATTGTAAACTGTGAAAGTGCTTTTTGCAGTTACCTAATGAACAAAAAGATGACTCAAACAAAAATTGAGTTTCGCAAGAGAAATTTTCTTTACATTATGTATGTGGTTCTTCCCTTCTATTATTTTCTTTCCAATTGAATGACGCCTATATTTTAAAACTTGATGTTCCAATTGCTGTTGTACTTTGAGATCTTCCTTTTTGTTTTTCATTTCAAGGTTTACCTTATATGGCGAAGATGTTAACACAGCTGTTTTTTTTTTTTTTTTTGGCTCTTTCAGTTCTTAACTGATTTTGATAGGAAGATAACATTTCTAATGATTATTTGGCTTTTTGGGGAGTTTTGTAGCTGCAGTCTCTTCACAACTTACTCTTTCCGTTTCGTTTCCTATATATTTGACAACTTTTGCTGTCTCTGGTGTTTTTCTTCCAGACTATGTGTTTGTGTCGTTTTCATCATTTTTTTTTTTACTCTCTTAGTTTTAGTATGTTTCATGATTACTGACTCTAACTCCGATTAATAGTGCCCAAAATATACAGCCCTCAAAATTCATTACTTACTTTCCAAATTTATGATCGTATATCTCGTCCAATTTAAGCAACTCAAATTGGTCCAATTAAGGCAACTGCGCCCTTTTTAAAACAGATAATCAGCCTAAGAACAAAAACGAAAGTAAACATATCCGCGTGAAAAATATGCACAATAAATGCATGCATTTAGATATGTATATCAAAACATAACAACTAACCTTGGTATTCTCTTACGTTTAGTAGAGAAAAATTAGATCAAAACAGCTAATTTTAGTTTTTTTAAAATTATCCGAAAACGGCACGTGGAAAGCGGCTGCCTCTTCTAATCATAAATGACGTCATTCTGATGAGTAGGATTTCAGTGGTAGATGGTGCCTCTTTCTGTAACTTACTGCAGAATGGCAGCGGTCCATTTAAAACGGCGGTCCAAATATGGCTCTCCCGTATATCATGTTTAACTTCAAAAAGCAAATTTACGTTAAATTACCTTTACAAATAAAGTAATAAATTGTTTCAGAAGTGGTATTTCATGTAGGATTCCGCAATTTTGTTGAAATCCTCAAATGCAAACTTTTTTTAATCAAGAAAAATTCCAAAAAACTAGTCATTATAAACAAAAAACTGAATCCTTCGAAAATATCCTAATCCTAATCCTAATAATATTATAAATGTGATTGTGTGCAAATGTTAGGCTGAAGCCAGTTTCAAAATTTCGTTATTTTCATTGAGAATAAATGGACATTTTTTCGTATAGCATT
Organism: Maratus michaelseni; assembly: GCA_963931845.1. Classification (NCBI taxonomy): domain Eukaryota; kingdom Metazoa; phylum Arthropoda; class Arachnida; order Araneae; family Salticidae; genus Maratus; species Maratus michaelseni. The sequence goes on from OZ007594.1 coordinate 253,381,254, forward strand.
TTAAAATAGTTAAATTTATTTTACCGTTGCTAATACTTTATCGTTGCCAAAACTAATTCAAAACCCGAAAAAAATAATTTTTACTCAACAACTTAGTTTCAATTGAAAAATTTTCACGGGAAAAATGAAAATGAAATTAAAAAAATTAAAGAATTAAGAAGAAGATTAAATAATATTATTAGAAATAAAACGTACTTTTTAAAGTTTTTGATAATAATACAAGGTTTCAATATGCGTAACCATAGGAAACAGGCGAATATGACGTCATTTATTGAAAATAAAGCGGATATGCTTTGATTGGTGAAATAAAATGATCTTGGGTTTTTTCTTCACTTTTTTTCTTTTTTTTTTTCTTTTGTGTGGTAACAATACTAGCCGTTTTACCGTCTGCGCACAGCTAATATAACTAACTATACCGTATTTTTTATTTAAATTTTAAAAAAGTAAAAAGAAGTTTCAAAAGAAAATGGTTAGCAAATGTCAATAATACGCTCCGCAAAATTATCCATGTCGTAAATGATGTCATAGATCGCGAGAAATAGTGATTTTTCATTCTTAAAACTAAAAGAAATAACTCGATTACCTAAAAAAAAAATGACGAATGTTAATAGTTCCATTTTTGTTGATAAAACCTAAAGATTTAATATTATTTTGCTAAAGTAACATAATTTTCCCTATGCCAGTATTGAAATTAATTGCCTGGAAAATAAAATTAACAAGAATTATGTCATTAAAAAGGGATTTCTCTGGGGGAAAAGGAGACGTCCTATTTGAAATAAAACGGGAATTTTCCAATATATTTTAAATTGAGTGTGAATCAATTCCTTACATTAATAATACAATGATCAATAAGTATAGAAAGTAGATAAGTTTCACGCCATATTTATAACGAAAAATTTAAATGTTTTGTTATCTATACTGATTATTAAGCATGGGTATCCGTTATTTCGTTCCGCATGAGTATCCGAGTTTTCTGCTAAAAATCACATCATAATTTTAAGAAAAGGAAAATGAACACTAATCTATTATACAGTGAAACTTCCATTTAACGAAGTCTCATCGTTATACTTAAACATTTCGTTATGAAGAAAATTCGTTAAATAGAAATCAACTTAAATTTATGAAACTTGTATACACGTAACCCATATAAAATTATAATATATTATAACATATTTTAATTCGGGCAGTCCTTTTTTTATGCAATATAGATATGAGAATAATTTAATCAGAATAATGATTGTAAAAACACATAACAAAGAGAAGTAAACAAAAACCGAAGCGTACCTTTTCTTTTTTTTCATTAAAATGTGATTAAATGTGTGTGTTTTGATTAAATGATTCTCAAATGTGTTCATTTTCATACAGTTCGCTGAAATAAATTCATACACCCATCGCAACAGCAACCTCTTCGCTTAAATGCTGTACACGCACGAAAGTGGAATAAACTTCGTTATACAGAATAATTTTTTCGTAATATGGAGATTAATTTACATGTTAATGATGTTCAAAGTCAAGGTTCTGCAGAAAATTTCGTTAAGTAGAAAACTTCGTTAAATAGGGACTTCGTTAAAGGGAAGTTTCACTGTATTAAAATCTGACCGTGTGTTTGTATTTCGCAACTACTCCTAGACTATCGAACGCAACGCGATTTACTACCGGTTAGTTTACTACCGGTTTAGCGAATACCGGTTATAATTGATCCGAGGATGTCACACAAATTCTCAGAAAAAATTAAATTAAATGCCATTTTTTTTTAACGAAGTTTTTCTAAAAACGGAAAGTAACTTACTCCATATTTGTGTATAAAAAAGGAGAAATAAAACAGATCAGTATATTTTTTACATCATTTTCTCATTAAAACTGAAAAACAGAATTTATTTTCACATTGAATAGATGGTGAAACCAAAATCTTGATTTCAGTAAATTATCCGAAAAATACAAACATATTTTCACATATTCAAACTTCATGAATCAATTTATTCTGGAGAACAAAAATTGCCTGCCAATATACTGTCATTTAGAAAACAAGATTTGTTTCAGCTATATATTAAACCAAGGAGCAGAATTTAATTTAAAGAAAAAGCATATACTATTTATAATTAATGTTTTTTTTTTTTTTTTGAAGGATGGCTGTTAAAACGTTTCACAAAGGCGTTAAAAGTAAAATTGTTTATCAGGTAAAATTGACATTTGTTTTTACCCAATTCGTCTATTTCCACGATTTTATTTGGCCCTCCTTTCTGCATTGGTTGCAATTTCATTTTCGCGATTATTTGGCACAAATTTTCACTTTTTTAAGACTGAGTTATGTCAAGGTCCCTATAATAATAAATACCGTATTGTCTCCTATGAAATGTAATAAATAGTTAGTTAATTATTAACGTTTTTAATTATTGGGAGTAAAATATTTTGCTTAATTAATGTATTTATTCTTCTTTTAATGTTGCGTGAACGAAGTCACGGGTAACAGCTAGTAATATTATAAATCTGATTGTGTGCAAATGTTAGGCTGAAGCCAGCGTCAAAATGGAGCATTTAATGATCCTGTATATTTGCATATACGTTGATTATAACCGTTCAATGAACATAGGCTGGTTTTTGTTCATTTTATTCAAATATTTTTCTTAATAATTCAAAATTTCGTTATTTTCATAGAAAATAAATGGACATTTTCCGTTAAAATTTAACCATTTTACTTTATCGTTGCTAGGGAAAGGTCTCTCTCTTTATTATCGTTGCCAATAAATAAAAACACGGAAAAATATTTTTCCTCAACAATTAATTTTCAATTGAACGATTTTCACGTGAAAAATGAAAATAAAAAAGAATTCAAAAGAAGATGAATTTCCGTGATATTTGAAACAAAAATATGGAGTATTTGTTATTATACATGAAGTATGAATATCGGTTACATTAAAAAGATCTTTTTCTATCACAAAAACTGCGTTATAATTTGAATGGAAAATGAACAATAATTATATTCTTAAAAATAGATTTCGCTTGGACCATTGAACTATGAAAAGGATCCTCCTCGGCTTGGACAAATATGACGTCATAAATAAAACATGTATTTTCAAATAGTCGTAATAATACAAGGAGCATGAATATCAATGTATAATGAAAGTAGATAGATAATGGACGTAATATTTAAGATGAAAAACTGAAATATTTTTTATCGATACTGATTAATAATTAGCTTGAGTACCAGTTACATACAAATGTGCGTTTTCCGCTAAAATTTACGACCTGATTTCCAGAAAAAGAAAATTAACAAGAATTATGGCATTAAAAAGAGAGTTCTCTGAGGAAAATGTGACGTCATATTTGAAATAAAACGGGAATTTTCAAATGTGTTTTACAAGAGGCGGGAATTAATTACTTACATTAATAATACAAGGATCAGTAAGTATAGAAAGTAGATTAGTTTCACGACATATTTAAAACGAAAAATTGAAATGTTTTTTTATCTATACCGATTATTAAGCATGAATATCAGTTACATACAGATGAGAGTTTTTTGCCAAAAACCACACCATGATTATTAAGAAAAGAAAAATAAATACGAATCTATTATATTAAAATCTGACCGCCTGTTTGTATTTCGCAACTACTCTTTTCAGATTGTCTAACGCAACGCGATTTTCTTAACACCGGTTAGCATTCATCCGAGGACGTCATAAACTCTCAGAATTTAAAAAAAGATTTAAATTCCGAGATATTATTAGTAGTATATGGCACCTACTCTGGAACACTTTTCATACTCCACTAAACGCAAATATTTAACGATTTTTGTAAGATTTTTCATCAAAAATTTGTCTGTTTAAAATATCGACTATTGTAAGATTTTCATCAAAAAGTTCTTCAAAATGTGTGCATTTTTGAACAAATTTTAGAATATTACTCTATAAAGATTTTTTTATCAGTGTGGAACAATTTTTAGAGAGATCCAATGCTAATATTTAACGATCCAAAGGTTTAATTGTTGAACAATTTTTAGACATCCGATGGTAATATTTAATGAGATCAAAAAGTTTGAGCGTTGTAACGATAATTGTAAGATTAAATAATCATAATTTGCCAAATGCTAATATCTATTGTAAGATCAAGCAAATGATGATTATAAAATAATACTATGATAAAATCATTAATAAAATACCTTTGAAAATCTTTATATCGTATGGAATCATAAATTAATGGATCCTAAATTAAAAACAATAATAAGAATTACAATTAAAAAAACATACCTGAATCCCGCCTCTCAGCATTTCACAACCAGGGCTTGAGACCTAGCTACGGCTGCTTTAGCGGGCGTTTCCACCCTTTTTTCAATTTTTTTTGACATTTTTCAAAAGTTTTCAATTTTTTTTGACATTTTTCAAAAGTTTTTTATATTTTTTTTGTCATTTTTCAAAAGTTTTATATATTTTTTTTGTCTTTCTGGAGAACCTTGACGTAGGCTAAACTGGGCTATTTATCTGAGGCTGCCAACAGCTATAGAAAGATTATTTTCGAAGTTTGAAATTTTTACTTCAGATTGAAATATAGATAATTCAACAGCTTTTAAATCTTCTAGTAAAGTTTTAATTCTGAATTTTAGTTTGCGTCTTCTTTCTTCTGCCCTTCTCTTTTTACATTTTTCAGCTGCTAGCTCTCTTTCTAACGCATTTGCTGAGGCTGTTTCATTATAAATAGTCTCTAAAAAATGTTGAACTATTTGGTGAACTGGACTTGTTGGTTGTTGTTGCTGCTGTTGCTCCGTCATGATAAATAACACCTTTATCAATATTCATTTTCTATTTATGTCTAGCGCAACGTCATCAAGGCAACGTCAGAGCTTCCAGAATTTTCGATTAGAACGAACGCCGGGGATGGACGCACGGTATGAAATCAAAGTTTTTTTGGAACGCATTTCCGCTCTGTTTCCTGTAAATCGCGCTGCTGTTATATCTCCAATCAATCTTTGAATTTCTTATCAGAGTTCGAAGCGAAATTCAGTTAAGGCCTTGAATATATCGGTTTTATCGCATCTCCTCTTACGGAAATTAATTAAAGTCTTCCTGAGAGGCGTAAGTATTAAAAAATAGCAGGCAATTAAGAAATAAACAACCTTCCTCTAGGATAATATTGATAGGAATAAGAAAAGCAAAGAGCTGCGTATATTATTATCAATTGCATTACAATGAAGTCTGAAATAAAAGTTAAATAATTTTTATAATATGTTTTAAATTTTTAATAGATCTTTCTTTTTACTTACAATTCTATTTATTCTGTTAGTTCGATAAAATAAAAAAATAGTTTGTGTCGAACTGAACACATGTATGTCAGTAAAGAAATTTGTAGTTAAAACAGAAATATTTTGTATTTTCGTAAATATTATTTAGGGAGTTTGAAATTTTCATAGTTCGATAAATGTTGAATATTATTATTGTCAGATTTAAAACAAATTGTAGGATTAAGCTTTTTCTACTTCATAATCATAATAGCCGTCATTATTTTTTCCTTTAAAATGAAAAATATAACCCCCTTTATTCAGTTTTGTTATTGCATTTTCAGAAATTTTTCCATGACTCTTTTTAAGAAAATAATCTTTTTCTACATCATTAACTTCCAATCTCGCAATAGTCATATTACCAAATTTTGTTTGAATTTTCTTCAACGAAATCAGTTTGTATTTCCCTGTCTCTAAATCTTTTAACTTATGAGTTACAGGGAACGATCTGAGGCTGTTGAATTCTTCCATTTATTCAGAAACATTTTTTGAAAGACAATTTTTATAGTATAGACATCTGTACATAGAACATCCAGGTCCTAATATTCTAACGCATCTCGGTACATCTAATATTTTTATAGGAATTCCCCATTCTTCAAAGGTACTTTTCAGAAAAACTCCTCCCTTAAAAGCAAATGTCCCTCCGTATATCTGATGCAATTGTATGAAATAATCTTTTACATTGTCACTACTAATCCATAAGCCTGTATTATCTGAATATCTTTTAAATCTTAAACCATGGACATCGTTAGTACATCGACGAACTATTCCATGGTCTTGATCAGCTAATTCATAGTTAGGTGTAAACACAGAAATCGTTTCACCTATTTCTTGTTTTAAATGAACCCAGCTTATTTCTCTCGCTATAGATTTAAAAGGAAATATAAAACCTTGAACATTTATGATAAGGGTGACATCGTCCATTTATTAGAAAACAATTTTTATAAATTAAAAATTCGGCTTAAAATCCAAAGGGTACAGTATCAAAGTTATCTAAAATTCTTCTTTTATCATATCCAAACATATATCTTTTATTCATTTTATTCACTTTAATATTTCTATCTTTTTGTATCTGAAATTGGTTTATTTCTACATCTATATGGTCAATTTCCCCCGTTATTGTTTTCATTCTCTCGTCAAAATTGAGCTTAGTTTCGCTCTCATAACTCATTTTAAATCCTTTTACTTTTCCTTTTACAGAACCATCGTTCAGAATATAACCATAATCTTTACTAGCTCCGGATATCCACGATTTCATATATTTATCTTCTCCTAATTCATCGGTCCATTCGCCTAGCATACAGCCCGTTTTTACTTTATTGGAGCCATCATCGATATAAACAATACTATCTGTATCGTAATACATTACTTTATCTCCTAATTTATCAAGCATTTCATATAATCTTATTCTAGCCGAACTGGTTGTAAAAGCTGCTATATAATTATTCGTATTAAAGTTATTCTGGACATATTCATCTTTCATCTTATAATCCATTTGCACACACTCATCATTTAAAAATAACATATTCAAATCTTTAATGCGGTCGTTCAGTATAATTCTATAAAAGTCTGCCAATTCTGTAACATTCTCTGTATGTTTCATATTTTTTCTCTGTCCGAACTTTCCCCATAAAGAGTTTAAACAAATTTTGGATATAAATCTCATTCCTGGGTTTTCTTTGATTTCTCCTAACCTTATACCCAATTTCTTTTCTACGCACCTTTTATATTCTTTTTCAGTTTTGAAATTTTCAGACCATTTATCATCTGTTTCTAATTTGATTTTCAAAAACATTTTAACATAATCCTTAAATAATGTATTAGATTTTTTTTCAAAATGCCAAACTTCATAGATATTTAAAATCTTATAACCTTTTTCAATAGCCAGTTCAACTTCGGTAGTTGTCCACGTACCAGTAAAACTTCTCTCCTCATCCGTATGATTACATTCTTTATTCCGCATTTCATAACATTTTTTACATTGTTTCTTTTCGCATTTTATAGGTTTTGAACATAATTTACACAAACTGAATATTAATTTTTCTCCTTTATAAGGTAAAACAGGATGGTAGAGCTTTCTAGGTGGAAGTATTTTGCATTGTATCAAACCATACCAATTCTTATCATATTTTTCCGGATTATAAATTTTTACCGGATGACCAACAGGATAGTAATCAAAGTAATTCACTGTTGGATAAAGTGAACAAACATCGATATATCTACCCTTTTCGTTTTCTTTCATTTCGTATATTAATTTGGTAGGTTCACACCGACCTCCGGTGAATGCGTTTCCAGGATTTAAAGGTTCTACAAAATCTCTTTTCCATTCATTTTTCATATATTTTTTAATTTCTTTGTGACTATTAAAATCGCATTCCCATATTTCAATCAATTCAAATCCTTTATCTTTTATTTTTTTATTTATTTTTTGAGTTCTGTCATACAAATCTTTCATACATATCTGATTTTGAAGATTGACAGTGGATTCTGTAAAACAGCGAGGACAACCGTGCCAATGACAGCCTTGAAACTGATAAACGGTATTATTATAAAAACCATCTACTTTATAAGTTTTATCCCCTAATTTCAGTTTTTTCTCACCACCGTTTAAAGCATGCTGTATTTTGATAGTGTGTTTTTTAGACAGATAGTCTAACCAAATGATCGATTTCTTACTGTATTGATCCTTTGGAATAAACTCCTCATCAATCGCTATTGTATTCACTGGAATGAATTTATCTCTGTATATAGCCATACAAACGCCAGCTAAAGTGACATATTTAAAAGGGTCAATATCAGCAATGTTTAGAAATAACCTTCGCAATTCTAAACATCCTTTTCTTAAAATATCAACATCAGATCTACAATATTTTATAATTTCTTTTTGAAAATCAAATGTTTCGTTTTTTGCCGATTTATGCCATTTATCAAAAGTTTTTCTTTGATCTAAAGTCATAGTATCATAACCATAATAGTATTTTTCAGGATATTTCCCTACATAATTTTGATTTTCCTTAGTGTTAAACAAATGAGGAAAATAACCTTTAGCCAATTCCGTTAGTCCAAATGTTTTAGGAAATTTTCTTAACGGAATCAGCGTAAAATTAATAGAATCGATAAACCTTATATTATAAGCGGTTGCTTGCATATATATGAGTTTATTTCCTTGATATATTGTAAACACTTTAATTTTATTTTTAAAGCAGTATTTAGCTAGAAATTGAAAATCGAATCCTTTCCCATAATGCGCTAATACCGTATAACCGCAATGTTTCTTTTGGAATAACCATTTACAATATTCATTTTCATTCTGAAATATTTTTTCTTTTCCGTTAAAATCATGATTTATGACTAGATTGACTTGGTGATTTCCTGTCTCTTGGTTCGTTTCAACGTCAAAAAACATATATTTTTCTGTAAATCCTGACCTTTTACATTTCTCACACCATTTCTCTCTCTTTTCTATATTTTTGGGACAAATGTTTTTACAAGCTCCTCCCTTAGATTCTTTCCTACGTATATAACATTTATGATCTTCCATATCCCACTCTCTGCAGTTTTTACATTGTCTTTCTCCGCATTTATGATCTTTCGGTTCTCTTTCACTTCTGTTGATAATTCTCTTACATTTTAAACATTTCCACAGTGTTTTACAGACTGAGTGATTTTTATGATTTTCGAAGCAGTTTTTTCCTTTAAAAGATCTAAAACAATCATTACACTGAATATCATCTCCCTCGCAATTACTCTCTTTCTTAAAACATCTATTGCATTTTAAAGGACATTTATGTTGATCACTTCTATAATAACTGACTTTACAATAATCACAATAATTCTTTTTTCCTAAAAATCCTGTAACCGTTGTAATGACATCAAAATGATTTCTATTTTTTAAAATGTAAACACAATTAGATTTATAGGCACCGCTATATATTCTTTCGTTAAAATTTTCTCTGCAAAATATAGTTATTTGAATATTTAAAAAAATTTCGAATTGTTTAACATGCTCTAAATTACACATTTCTAACGGAATATCACACATTTCATGCAATTTTATCGCTAAACTTTTTTGTAATTTTCTACCCATTTTTATGTATTTAACATCTAAATCTGTAAGTTTTTCTAGATTCAATTTTTCGCATAAAATTTTACGATTTAGAATAGCTAAGGCTGTAACGATGGATCTAGCCAAACAGATATTATCGTCATTTTTAATTTGAATTATACTTTTTTTATCAACAACATCATTATCGTTCAGTAATTTCAATCGTTTACCGCCTTTGGGTAAATCAACAACCGTAAAAATAAATTCACAATCTTTAATATCCAACTCTTTGTATTCCATTTTATGTGTTAAAACATCTAAATAGGTCTCATAGGCTTCTTTCGTTGACATCATTTTAGGATGAAAAGGCTGTGTCAAATAGGGATTGAATACAATTATATCTACCTTTCCTTCAATTTTTCCAATTGAAAAATTGGTCTAAATTTTTGTCATCTGACAATGCTTGCAAGACCTCTCCATTTATTAAGAAATATTTTTTAGAAAGCTATTCCAAATGTCTTCGTTTTTCTTATTAAATTTTACTTTCAAATTATTATCAATATTATAATAATCTAATATTTTCTTTATGAAATATAGGTAATTTATCGACTTTTTATAGTACACTAAACCTAAAAGCTGAATAAACATTTCTTCAGCTTTATATGGAATATTTAACTTCAATTTCCATTTCAATGCTTTAAAACGACTTATTCGGGATTTGCGTCTTTCGCTTAAAAAAACATCTATATTTTTATATGTAAAATATTCACCGTCCGAATCGTACATTATTTCACTTTTTTTCATCTGGTCATAAATCTTTAGATAGTTTTCAGGCATTTCAGATTTTTTTACTTTGTCAAAAGTTTGTGTTAAGCTTGATTCGGTATCATCTATTAGAATGTCTTTAAAAAAGTCGTAATTCATTTATTAGACAGCGAAAAGCTGACGCTTTCTAATCTTATATTCTAGCAATACGTCGATTAAAGCAGACCTTTTTTCTACCAAAGACGTCATTTCCTTCTAAGTACAAAATTTGACGAGCAAGTTCACTTTTTGACGCGCGCTCCAATTTAATCTTCATTTAGAGGTCACCGCTTTCATTCAGCTGACCTTCCTGATAAAGTTACGCTGTTCTTACGGAGTAACAAATTCCGTTCGATAATAAAAAGCAGATTATTAAAATTAGATTATTTATAAAATCACTTAAAGCAGGGGACTTTTTAATATCGATAAAGTTATGTAAAAGCAATTTTATATAATATCATGCTTATTTAATTCATCATAAAAAGTATGGAAGATTATTATTATTTAAATAAAAAACTCAGTTAATTTATTTAACAGAATCGATCATTTAAAAATGGAAAAAACTAAATTGACTTGATATCTTTTTCGTCAACCCAAGAGTTAAATTCGTCGGAATAATTTAACCATTTAACTAGACATTTATTGCCTTTCTTTTTTATTATTTTTTCAATTTTATACACATTGTCTTTTTTATTATATTTAACTAATTCCGGTTCATAGTAAGTTCCTTTTATTTCGTTGCCGTTCAAATCCTTTATTCTATAAGTAATCGGATCAGTGTTTAATATTTCTGAAACGATGAAAATTTCCTCCGTAAAAGTAGGCTGATAACCGCGGGTAAAAGCAGTCTGGTATTTCGAAATTCTTATTCTATCGCCAACCTTGAATTTCGGTTTTCTTATTATTTTTTCTTCGTATAAATTTTTATAAACTTCAGATTCGTTTTCCGCTCTACTCGCTTTGCTAGGCGTCATTTTGATAGACCTATGCCTGGTATTATTATAATTTTTAACTAATTGGTCCAATACATCTATATATCTTTTAGTATTGTTGGCCGCTAGATAGGTTCTAATTTTTTTATTAATTGTCCTGTTAAATCGTTCGACTACAGAACATTTTATTTCAACATTTTCTGTTGTAAACCACTGAATATTATTATCTTTAAATAATTTTAAAGTCCATTTATTTACGAATTCTAATCCTTTGTCTGTCTGCAGTTTTTCAGGAATTCTTTCTTTAAATATCTTTTTAAATGCTTCAGTTACTTCTTGTCCTGTTTTTCTTTTTATCGGTATGGCCCACCCATATTTACTAAATATATCTATCACTGTAAATAAGTAATTAGTTCCGTTATTATATTTACTAAAAGGTTTGATAAACAATAAATCTGCTTGCCATTGGTCATCGATATGACTGACATAAATGCGTCTTCGTTTAAATTTACGAATTAAAGGCTTATGTCTGGTATAAACATCTTGGCTATGTAAAAAATCTGTAATTTGATTTTGACTGAAACCTGTTTTCCGTTTTAATTCATTGATCCCACAATAACCACTTTCAGGATGATAATATATTTTTTCTAAGATACTTTTAGGATCTTTCATCCCTAAGGTTTTCCTAAAAAAACACTCTTTTTAGAACCACAATCTAGACAAATACCTTTCATCATTGGCCTGTTATTTTTAGAAATTGCATCTTTAGTATCTTTTGTTTCTGTATGGTTTTTACATTTTAAACAATAGATCTTTGTATTTCCCATACCGAAAGTTTTTTTAGCTTGAATAATCGGTTTTACAATCCCCCTTTCAATTCTTTCTCTCATCGTAGGATTTTGAATATTATCTAGTCCATCAATCATATTCTTATCGCATACTTCATTTCTACTTTTTGTATCTTTATTTTCTAAATAACATTTATCATGCTTATATGCAATTTCATCTACTCTGTTAACAGGTTTAGACGAATTTTTATACGTTAAATCTGGATTTAATCGTGTTTTCCCCCATAATAATTGTGTCCCCGGGCCTGTAAAATTATGGCCAGGTAAATGCATTTCGAAAGGTAAATTACTAATGACTTTATTCAGAAGACCCGATCCAGTTTGTCCGCATTTTAAACATCCGCCTTTAAATTTACCTTTTTTAGTTAAAGATGTAACACCAAATTTTTTACTTTTACAACTCATTTATTAGGCAGCAAAAAGCTGACGCTTTCTAAGAAGAATATTTATATCCATTCAACTGTACTTTTTTCACATACTTTTCGATTGGGAAGTATACTAAATTATTTATAAAATCTTGTTCTCTGACATACACTTCTTCTTCTGAAATTTTTTTAGCTTTCAATAAATTTAACTGCTGTTTATAAAAATTATAACATTGCTTGTATTCTTCTTTTCGTTCCAAAATATTTAAAGATTTCTCAATGACTTCTACAATTCCAGAACTTAAACTCAAAGCAGCGAGGGGTATGAACGCAAAAGCTGATAATCCCGAAGCACTTAACATAAATTTGCTAACTGATAAGGAAATACTTATCTTTTGATACAAATTGTAACTTTTCCGATAAATATATAATCTCTTTTCTAAATATTCTTCCATTTATATAGGTTCAAAATTTTTTCTGTATCTCATTTCAGAATTTACTAAATCTAGCATAAAGAAATTACCTTTACAAGAATTATATTTTTCTAGAAATTTTTCTTTTGTAAGATTTCCGTCTATTTCTCTGATTATCTGATTAATTTCCCTAGGCTGTAGCTTAAAAAATATGAAGTAATTACAATTTTTTCTAATATTTATAGGAGTTGAGTAATAAGACTGCGTTAAATAAATAATGGATGCATTTTTCTTTCTACCTCTTATAAACAAATCCTCTATAACTTTCTGATCTTTTTCTGTAACACAATCGTCAAACACAACAAGATTTTTTTCTGAGGAATCTAGATCATCAACAGTAATAAATTCACTCAAATCTGAAGAAAATAGTACTTTCTTTTTATACTTATCATACTGTTTTAATAATTCCTTTATTTTATTTTTACTTATTTTTTTACATTTTAAAATATCGTCTCTTTCAACACCTTCAAACAGTGTATAATCTTCTTGCAATTTAGAATACTTTGGCTCAGAAATGTCTTTTGCGCATAAATATAAAGCGTCGAAATCTAATCTTAAATTACTAGGATTCTCAAAACCGTTTAATAAATTTATTAGTAAATTTGTCTTTCCGCAACCTGATGCCCCGATTATTAATAATCTGAAAGGATGTCTGGGTAAAAAACGATGTTGTTTAGGGTCAGGCAATTCTTCCGGTTCTGTGTAATCTTTAATTTTAATCATTTATTTACTGAGAAAATTTACAGCTAGTAAAAATAAAATTACTGCCAGTAAAAGCATATTAGCTGTCAGTAAAAAATAGACGGCGAAGCTGTCGCTTCTATTTTCAAATCATATAAATGGATAAAATAAACGATTTAGAAAAAGATCGAAATAAGAAACAAAAAGAAGAATTAAAAAATGCAATAAAACTTGTCAAATTACAAGCAGATATTAGAAAAAATAATGAAGAACAGCGTGATAGAAAGCTAGGTATAGACAAAAGTTTAACTGAATTTCTTAATTCTGTCACTAAAAAATTAGAAGAACAGGATAAAAGTAGAAAAGAAAATATTAAAGCTATCAATGATAAATTGGACGAATTAAATATATCTTTACAGCCTATTGCAGAATCATCTAGAATTATTCCTGATGCGATCGAAGATGTCAAAGAATTATATAAAGAACCACCACTTACTTACAATGTTGATCAAAATTTAGATATTAATTATTTAAAATCTGTACAATTATACAAACCTTCGAAACTCCTAGACAATAAAGAAAAATTAAATGAAATGTATGCAAAGGCAAAGCAGTTAAAAGAAGAATTATCGAGGAAAAAAGGCAACTTACAAAGTACAATTAATAGGGCTAGAAATCTTTCAGAGGAGGAATTAAGTCAGAAAAAGGTTGAATTAGACGCTGTTAAAAATAACGAAGAGGAACTACAAAGATATCTGGGTAGATTAACTACAATTCAAGGTAGTGAAGTAATGAAAGTGGGAAAAGGATTAGATTTATTATCTGAATTATTGGATAAAATATGTCAAGGTAGCAAGTCGAAAAAATTAAGAAATGAAGTCAAACTGCTAATAGACAAACTCATTAAAGCTAAAAAAATAACTAACGGAGATAAAGAACGATTATACAATCAATTTCTTCTTTAAAGATTTTACTGTCTAATAAATGAGTTATGTAAAAAAGAAGATTCATTTGAGTGACGGGCAGATTAGTAAACTGAAATCAGCGCTCAGAAAAAAAGAAGAACTGACACTGCAGATAGACAATTCTAAAACTCCCAATTATGAGATGTATTTGACCAAAACACAGATAAATCAGATTAGCAAAGGTAAAAGAATAAATATAAGCAAAACTCAATTAGATAAAAACGGTTGATTTTTACCCTTTTTAATTCCTATTTTAACATCACTAGGACTCGGTGCTGCGAGCGGTGCGGCGGGTTGGGGAACTAAAAAAATCCTAGATAAAATATCGGGATCTGGAGTTTTTCAGATATGGGAAAACAAAGGATCGGGTCTAAAAGCGTCAGTGTCTAAAAAAAAAAATCCCGGTAACAGAATTGGGTATATCCGATGAAACGATTAAAGAAAATATGAAAGATGAAAGAGGATTCAGGGGTGTTTTCACTTCCGATTTACTTCCTAAAAAGATTGGAAATTTTGAAAGCGGGATTATTAATTTAGATATTTCGACGGGTCCTGGAACACATTGGGTTTGTTACTATAATGATCCAAAATATAACTATGTAGAATATTTCGATCCTTTTGGGGAATATATATATAAAAATATTAAACTCAAAGAAAAATATATTCCCGAAAATATTATGAAATTTCTTAAACTGTCCAATAAAAAAGTCAATATAGCTCACAATGATAGTTTTTTACAAAAACCTACTTCTGTAAATTGTGGATTATTTTGTATGAAATATATAAAGGAAAGAAATAAAGGTAAATGTCCAGAATGTGTACTTAATTCATTTACTCAACAGCCTAGCGATTATAACGAAGAGTTTGTTTTTCATCTTTAAAGATTTTTTACTGTCTAATAAATGATCAAATTGAAACCAAAAAGTCATGAAAAATCAGAGGACTTCACTGTTGAATTTCCTCAACCTCTAAAATTAAAAAAATTAGCATTGCAATCTTTTACTATGACAGTTTCATGGTTTAACATAACAGATAAAACTAATATGTTTGACGTATACACAGATGAGAATAATGTTAAATCTATCACTATTCCTTACGGTAATAAAAATGTTGAAGATTTAAATATAGATGTGATGAAAGCGTTTGGTTCAGACGATCCTCCGGTAAAATTTGGTAGAATACAATCTAGACTAAGAATGCTTATTAAATTAACTAAAGGTTGGAATATCGACTTAACAAAAAGCGCTTTTCATAAGTTAATAGGCTTTGAAAAAAAGGTCTACGAAAGTCATGATGAAGAGACTGTAATAGAAGGTGAAAATATAGCGGATATAACCAACGGAAACGATATTATATATATTCATTGTGATGTAGTGAATGGATCTTTAATCAACCAGAATAATTCAGAAGTTATTTATTCTTTTACACCGAGGGATGTACCGGGTGTTATCATTTCGAAAGAATTCAATAATTTAATCTATTATCCTGTGAATAGGGATTCTATTCGCAGAATAAGGATGAGAGTTACGAATCAAAATGGTGAATTAATTGATTTAAATAAAGGTTTAATTGAGTATAATTTTAGAGTCGTAGGTGAAAAAGAAGATTATGTTGAAAAAATATATCAATTGATGTTAACTAAAATTTTCTCAATAAATAAATGAATCAACACAGATTATATAGGAAAAGTAAAAGAATTCAAGGAAAAGGATTTTTTAAGGCTAAAAAAGTAGAATTGAATGAAAAAGCAGTTGTTGACAAATTGACGGATGCTGACATATTGAAAGAAATATTTTCAAAAAAGATGAAAGGAACAGGTCTGAAAATTCTTCCTAAATAAATGGAAAAAATTTATGATCTGAGAGATACTCATTATTATTATAATAACGATATAAAAAGTAGCGAATTAAAAAAAATAAGATTGCCTAGTACAAGCCATAATGACAAAAAAGAAAATACAACGTTTCATTTCGAAATTACTGATACCAATGATCCTGTTTCATTATCGGAGAGTTATCTGGAGACAAAGTGGAAAATTGTAAAATCCAGTGGCGCATCTATAAATGATGAAAATGTCGCAGCTGTATGTTCTATGAAAGGTGTAAAACTTCAGATAGGTAAACAAATAATCGAATCAGTTGGAGACTATCACTCCTACATTCTACAGGTTAAGAGACTGAAGGATTATACCAGAGATTATTCAACATCTGAAGCTACCAATATAGGTTTTTATCCAGATACCAGTGATAGTGCTGATAGAAATAAAAGTTTACTTCAAGACGATGGTACGATAATTGCTACCACCCCTGTAACAGATATCGTCAATAAATTAAAAATTGTAAAAAATGAAAACTACAATAAAGGATTTAAAAAAAGATGGGAATTGTCGAAAAACAGCAATACAGTTACAACATGGACGCCTTTAAAGGAAATTTTTGATTTCGTCGCAGAATATAAAAAAGCCATTTCTGGATTCATAATAAGACTGGAATTCCAAAGAGACGATAGTAGAAATATGATCTATACAGACGCTGCAAATCCAGATTATAAAGTAGAAATTGAAGACATAGCGCTGTGGGTGAGATACGTCAACTTTAAAAATGGTGCGGAGATTCTCTATAATGAGTTAAAATTATCTAACACGGATATAGAAATAAACTGGAATCAGTATGAAATTAACAGATCTAGTCCTATTAATAAATATAAAAGCGGTTCTGATTCTATATCTGCTACATCCGATGAAGTTTTAAGATTATTCGTAATACCGCAATATTTCGAAAGAAATGAAAATCCTAAAAAGAATAATATGATATTTGATAACTTGGATATGATCGAATGTTGGTTGATGATTAACAGATCGCCGTTACCAGCAGAGCGATATACTATGGATTTTGGTAAAAAGGAATATAATAGATTATATGAATCTTTTCTGGAATCAGGTCTCAATAATCTAAACACAGAAACCGGTTGTATGGTAAATTACTCAGATTTCGGTAAATTATATCCTATAATTCATTTTGATTTGTCAAATCATGTAAACTATACTACTCTGGAAAATTTGAGAATAGAATTTAATTGGAAATTAGAAAAAGAAACAACCAAAGAATATGTATTTTACTATATTTTAGAAGTAAGAAAGAAATGTATATTAAATATGAATAAAAAAGAAATTACTGTGATTAAAACCTTAGGAGAATAACATTTTTTAGTCTTTATAAATGGCTGTTTATTATCCGCCGTATGATAATCCTGTGCGAAAAGGCCCTATCGGACCACCCGGTATAGGTTTTAAATTAACGGACGAGGGTCATTACGATATGGAAAATAAAATATTAAAAAATTCTTCAGATCCAATCGATGATTTAGATTTATCCACTAAACGTTTCGTTTTGAATAAAATAGAGAATAATCATTTTGAATTAAGAGATTTTATAGACAAAAATAATACTAATTATGACAGTAATTTTGTAACTTTCACAAAAGAAACGGCTGAGAGAATACAAGAACTCGATGAAAATACTTTACATCTAATCGAAGGAAAAGCTTACGACGCTAAAGGAAAAAGAATAGGCAATGTTGCAGACCCATTAGATGCAAAAAATGTTGTGAATAAGCGATATTTTGAGAAAAACGCGTTAATATTAAAAAATGATAAATTTGATGCAAAAAATAAAATAATTACAAATGTTTCAGAACCCGAAAACGATAAAGACGTAGTCAATAAAATATATGTAGACAATAAAGATATCTGGATTACTATAAAAGATGATTTTCAGACTTTTCCAGAAGAAGAATTTACCAAAGTAAATTTCGATAGGATGAGTTCTAAATTACTGGATCAAGAAATGCGATTATCTACAGATATGCATATGAAAATTAATATATATTTAATAGATAATGGTAGATATTCAGATATAGAAATAGAACTTAAAATCGAAGATAAAAGTATTTTACAAATAGAAATAAGTGATAATTATAAAACTTGTTTTGCCAATGGAAAACGCGGTGACATCGTTACATTGTGGATAAAACCCAGAAGGGAACACTTTCCAGCCACTTTAAAAACTTATATACATATTGAAAAAATCGCTTTTTAAAATAGGTTATTAAATGGATATCAACTGGGACGAATTTTCTAAAACTAAAAATTTATCCGAAGATGTCCTACGAAATTTGAAAGATCAACTCAATTGGAAGTTAGTTTGTAGATATTCAGTATTATCCGAATCTTTTATGGAAGAACTCATAGATTATATTGAATGGAATGTTATATGTATACACCAAAAACTTTCAGAAGAATTTCTAGAAAAATATAAAGAAGAATTCGATTGGGATCTAGTTTCTAGAAATCAAAAGCTGTCTGAAGAATTTATACTAAAACATTCGAATTACATAAATTGGATTATTATATCTCAATATCAAACCTTAAGTGACGAATTTATTCAAAAATATCATGAAAAATTAGATTTACATAAAGTATCCATGTTTCAAAAACTTTCAGAAAACACTATGTGCAAACTGGAAGAAGGACTAAATTGGTTGCAAATAGCCCGTTTTCAAACATTTGGTGAAAGGTTTTTAGAAAAATATATGCATAGACTAGATTTTTGCAATCTGATCGAATATAAGTTTGATCAATTACCAGATAATTTTTATAACGATAACTGGAAAAAAATACTTTCCGTTCAACTGGGTGAATTAAATAGAAAATTTGGTCATTATTATGAAGAAGAAGAACCTCATAGAGAAAGATTAATGGATGAAATTTTCGAATTAAAAAATATTTTAATACGATTTATTAATGAATTGAGACTACTTTTGAATAAAGATGAAAAATAAAAATATTTATAAAAATACTTCTATATAAATGGAAGAATTCAACAGCCTCAGATCGTTCCCTGTAACTCATAAGTTAAAAGATTTAGAGACAGGGAAATACAAACTGATTTCGTTGAAGAAAATTCAAACAAAATTTGGTAATATGACTATTGCGAGATTGGAAGTTAATGATGTAGAAAAAGATTATTTTCTTAAAAAGAGTCATGGAAAAATTTCTGAAAATGCAATAACAAAACTGAATAAAGGGGGTTATATTTTTCATTTTAAAGGAAAAAATAATGACGGCTATTATGATTATGAAGTAGAAAAAGCTTAATCCTACAATTTGTTTTAAATCTGACAATAATAATATTCAACATTTATCGAACTATGAAAATTTCAAACTCCCTAAATAATATTTACGAAAATACAAAATATTTCTGTTTTAACTACAAATTTCTTTACTGACATACATGTGTTCAGTTCGACACAAACTATTTTTTTATTTTATCGAACTAACAGAATAAATAGAATTGTAAGTAAAAAGAAAGATCTATTAAAAATTTAAAACATATTATAAAAATTATTTAACTTTTATTTCAGACTTCATTGTAATGCAATTGATAATAATATACGCAGCTCTTTGCTTTTCTTATTCCTATCAATATTATCCTAGAGGAAGGTTGTTTATTTCTTAATTGCCTGCTATTTTTTAATACTTACGCCTCTCAGGAAGACTTTAATTAATTTCCGTAAGAGGAGATGCGATAAAACCGATATATTCAAGGCCTTAACTGAATTTCGCTTCGAACTCTGATAAGAGATTCAAAGATTGATTGGAGATATAACAGCAGCGCGATTTACAGGAAACAGAGCGGAAATGCGTTCCAAAAAAACTTTGATTTCATACCGTGCGTCCATCCCCGGCGTTCGTTCTAATCGAAAATTCTGGAAGCTCTGACGTTGCCTTGATGACGTTGCGCTAGACATAAATAGAAAATGAATATTGATAAAGGTGTTATTTATCATGACGGAGCAACAGCAGCAACAACAACCAACAAGTCCAGTTCACCAAAGAGTTCAACATTTTTTAGAGACTATTTATAATGAAACAGCCTCAGCAAATGCGTTAGAAAGAGAGCTAGCAGCTGAAAAATGTAAAAAGAGAAGGGCAGAAGAAAGAAGACGCAAACTAAAATTCAGAATTAAAACTTTACTAGAAGATTTAAAAGCTGTTGAATTATCTATATTTCAATCTGAAGTAAAAATTTCAAACTTCGAAAATAATCTTTCTATAGCTGTTGGCAGCCTCAGATAAATAGCCCGGTTTAGCCTACGTCAAGGTTCTCCAGAAAGACAAAAAAAATATATAAAACTTTTGAAAAATGACAAAAAAAATATAAAAAACTTTTGAAAAATGTCAAAAAAAATTGAAAACTTTTGAAAAATGTCAAAAAAAATTGAAAAAAGGGTGGAAACGCCCGCTAAAGCAGCCGTAGCTAGGTCTCAAGCCCTGGTTGTGAAATGCTGAGAGGCGGGATTCAGGTATGTTTTTTTAATTGTAATTCTTATTATTGTTTTTAATTTAGGATCCATTAATTTATGATTCCATACGATATAAAGATTTTCAAAGGTATTTTATTAATGATTTTATCATAGTATTATTTTATAATCATCATTTGCTTGATCTTACAATAGATATTAGCATTTGGCAAATTATGATTATTTAATCTTACAATTATCGTTACAACGCTCAAACTTTTTGATCTCATTAAATATTACCATCGGATGTCTAAAAATTGTTCAACAATTAAACCTTTGGATCGTTAAATATTAGCATTGGATCTCTCTAAAAATTGTTCCACACTGATAAAAAAATCTTTATAGAGTAATATTCTAAAATTTGTTCAAAAATGCACACATTTTGAAGAACTTTTTGATGAAAATCTTACAATAGTCGACATTTTAAACAAACAAATTTTTGATGAAAAATCTTACAAAAATCGTTAAATATTTGCGTTTAGTGGAGTATGAAAAGTGTTCCAGAGTAGGTGCCATATACTATTATTATTATTATTATTATTATTATTATTATTATTATTTGTGAATTTTAACGAAGTTTCTCTAAAAATGACAACTAAATTATTCCATTTTTGTGGATAAAAAAGAAATAAAACGGATTAATATATTTTTTCTCATTAAAACTGAAAAAAGAAAGAAAGAAAAAAAAATTCTTGATTAGAGTAAAATTTTTGAAAAATAAAAACGTATTTTCACATATTCAAACTTCATGAATCAATTTATTCTGGAGAACAAAAATCGTCTGTCAACATATTTTCATTTAGAAATAAAGATTTTTTTTTCAGTTATAGATTAAATCAAGGAGGCAAATTTAAGCTCCTTGCACTTAGGTCTACGATAATTGCTCCCTATTCACAAGAATTGAATTTAATAAAAAGAATGTACAATTTCCATTATCTTTGAAGGATTGCTATTAAAGCGTTTCACAAAGGCGTTAAAAGTAAAATTGTTTACCAGGTAAACTTGACATATGTTTTTATATAATTCACCGATATCCACGATTTTATTTGCCCCGCCTTTTTTCATTGGTTTCAGTTTCCTTTTCATGATTACTTGTCACAAAATTTCACTTTTTTAAAACTTAGTTATGTCAATGCCTCTATAACATAGAAATACTGTATTGTCTCCCATGGAATATGATAAAGAGTTAGTTAATTATTTACGTTTCTAATTATCGGGAATGAAATATTTTGCTTAATTAATGCATTTATTCTTATTTTAATGATACGTGGACGAAGTCACGGGTAACAGCTAGTCCTAATAATATTATAAATCTGATTGTGTGCAAATGTTAGGCTGAAGCCAGCGTCAAAATGAAGCATTTAATTATTCTGTATCTTTGCATATAAGTTGATTATAACCCCCATATGAACATAGGCTGGTTTTCGTTTATTTTATTTCAATATTTTTCTTAATAATTCAAAATTTTATTATTTTCATAGAGAATAAATGGACATTTTTTCGTATATTTTAAAATGGTTGGTTGGTTTGGTTGGTTTGGCCCAAAGGGCCCGGTATTGCAGCTTTTTTTAAAATGGTTAAATTTATTTTACCGTTGCTAATACTTTATCGTTGCCAATATGAAATAAAACCCCTGAGTAATAATTTTTAATCAACAATTTATTTTCATGTGAAAAATTTCCACGTGAAAAATGAAAAGGAAATGAATTATTTAAGAATTAAACAGAATATGAAATGATGTCATATTAGAAATAAAACGTGCGTTTTCAAATTTTGATAATAATACAAAGTGCATAAATACGAGTAAGTATGGAAAGCAAGCGAATATGATGTCATATATAGAAAAATAAAACAGATTTGTTTTGATGTTAAAATAAAATGATCTTGGGTTATCAAATTATTTGTGATTAATTTCTCTTTTTTTTTCTTTTTCTTTTTCACATGAAAGGAATTATTTTAAATGTACGTAATATATGTATTTTAAATGTATGTGTTGTAAATTAAAGTTCTGTGTTTTAAATGAAATGAGTGAAAGATTTATATTTTTAATGAATTCAATACAAATGATGGGATAGGTTGGCGATTTATCGTCTGCACACGGTTAACATAAAGTTACCATATTTTTAATTTAAATTTTTAAAAGTAAAAAAAAATAATAATAATTAAAAACTATATATATTGGATGGCAAATGTCAATGATATGCATCGCAAAATTATCCGTATCGAAAATCATAAAATCTTAATAAAAATAACTATATTTTTTAAAAGAAAGTTGTTTTTCTCATAAAAGCTACAGATTTAATATGATTATGTCGAAGTAACAGCATTTTTCCTCTATCATTTTCCCACAATCGAAACACATTTGTAAATCGTCGTTTCGAACCGGAATTTAATATTACATTTCTTTTAGTTTTAAAATAGGAAAAACTTTGTTGTCGTTTTTAAATATAACTTTTTTTAAAGTTGTTTCATAATAGATTTTTGTAAAGTCTTGTAGGATAAAAAAAATTGCATAGATTTTAAAGCAATGTTTGAGTAAAATTACAATATTTTTTTAACTTAAACAAGAACGAAAAATCATGCGTCAAGCATAGATTATGTAACACTTTCCAACGCTTCCAAAATAATTTTACAAATCATACCGTTTAATAAGCTAAAAGATAACATCTAAGTAAACAATTGGAAAACGCATAACATATTTAAAAACATAATTTCAGGAATTTCCAACATATACAATATTCGTAAAAATATCCGAATACTTTTATTCAGCCCTGTATAGGATCTATAGATTTGTGTATATACTACATAGGATGCTAAATTTTAGTTCAGTTAGGAAACGCGTAGCACAGTTTAAAATTCTCCCGCTGGAGTTCCTGTCAATAAACGGAAATATGTTAGCGAACTTTAGTGCTTCCCTGTATAGGATCTACAGAATTTATACACACCACGTAATAGATAAAAAGCGAGTTAAACTTAAAATCGCGTTCAGCAACTTAAAACGCACTTCCAGGAATTATTGTTAACAGACAGTAGAGAATTCTTTTGTGTGTCCCTGTAAATGAACGATGACTGCTATACACACACTATTCTGTAGTAAGGCTCTTGTAATGAACCTTAGTGATATATATAAATTTCAATGCGTTTAAAATAGTGAAACATTATTTAATTAAACCGCAGACGATTTTACTCCATAGGTGTAATGTAACGGAATTCTTTTGACTGTCCCTGTAAAGTAACTATAAGTGCTATGCACACCCTATTCCATAATAAGATTTTTCTAATATAAATTTCAATGCGTTTAAAATAGTGAAACATTATTTAAATAAACCGCAAATGATTTTTCCCCATAGACCGCAATGTAACGGAATTCTTTTGAGTGTCCCTGTAAAAAAACTATAAGTACTACACACTTCCGTTGAAATAGGGAACATCCTATAGATAACGACAATAACATAAAAAAATTGCAGAGCAATCCGAGCCTATTTACGGGAGTTAGAGCACGGCCAGACGGCCAGACGGCCAGACAAACCGAAGTCATAAACACTTTTCAATTAGGTTGGAAAGTGTTAAAAACAACAATGTTATCGAAAAGAAAATCGATTTTACCAACAAAATCGCGTAATGCAAAAGCAAAGAAGAAATCAAAAAGTAATGAATCTTTTCTGCCAGCCGAATTGTGTAAACTTGAACAAGCCGATCGTGCCAATTCATAACATTATAAACGTGAAAGCGCGTTCTATATAGTAGAATTTTTTTTACATATAGGTAGAAAATTTCCGAGAATAGGAAGGTTAGGGGTCTAAAATTAAGTCCATAGTCAATTTGCCTTTTTTTTATCAAGGGAAATTTGGCTCAAAATTAAATACATTGTTGTAACCAGATTAGTTTTTTGCGTGGTAAACACTTAATGGTATTTCAGATGATCCTTTCCCTGCTCACCTTTGATGCCAACTATGACTGTAAAACATATTAAAAAATATTAGCCGATATTTTTCTAATTTTCTTATTGCTTCATGATGTAAATAGACATCCTGTTTAATACTTTAAACCTGAATCGGTCATGCCATTGTCGTTCAATTTTTATTCCTAATCCTAACCCTAATCGTATCCTACCCTAATCCTGATAATAACTTTAAAGAATACTCTTTGACACGAATATGTAAATTAAATCAATATCCATAAATGGAATGAATCAAAAATAGAATAAATAGAAATGGCAAAATAAAATAAGAAAGTACATTTATTCGACACCTAACCCTAGAGAAAGCGTAAAAAATTTCAAGCGCATGAAATAAATTAAAATAATCTTATATATACTAACAAAAATATGTAAATTTAGATAATCAGATTTGTGTCGTCGGTATTTATTTGCTTATAGTGTTCTTGACGCGATAGAGAAAATATCGAGGTTAAATTGGGCAGAATTTAAAGTACTTTCCAGCAACCTTTATTTACATTTTAGAATCGCATCAGATTGTTATATATTTGTGAAATAGCTATCAATGTATAAAATCCAAAATCAGTTTGTTCACTATTTACACCACTTAGCGTGAAGCACTTAAGTTAATATATATATAAACAAGATAATGTAGTAAGAAATATATAACATATGTCTACGCAAAAAAAAACAGTATAATAATGCCCATTTAGCAATGCACACATATACAAATTGTACACCAAATACCACCTAAAATGCACTGTTGTATAGAAGAATTCTGCCAGTGTTGTTTTTCGTTTTACGAAGAGGAATTCCTCGATTTTCACGATTTTACTCGGTCCTCTTTTTTTCATTAGTTGCAATTTCATTTTCGCGATTGTATATATTATTTGGCATGAAATTTCACTTTTTTAAGACTGGGTTATGTCAAAGCCCCTATAGCAAAGAAATACCGTATGGTCTTCTATAAAATGTGGTAAAGCTTTGGTTAATTATATATGTTGTTAATTATCAAGTGAAATGTTTTGCTAAATTAATGCATTTATTCCTTTTTTAATGTTACGTGAACGAAGTCACGGGTAACAGCTAGTAATATTATAAATCCGATTGTGTACAAATGTTAGGCTGCAGTCAGCGTCAAAATGGAGAATTTAATGATCGTATCTTTGCATATAGGTTGATTATAACACGTAAATGAACATAGGCTGGTTTTTGTTTATTTGATTCAAATATTTTTCTTAATAATTCAAAAATTCATCATTTTCATAGAGAATAAATGGACATTTTTTCGTATAATATTTTAAAATGGTTAAATTTACTTTACCGTTGCTAACACTTCATCGTTGCCAAAACTAAATCAAAACCTGGAATAATATTTTTTACTCAAAAATTTATTTTCAAATGAAAAATTTCCACGTGAAAAAGGAAAATGAAATTAATTATTTAAGATACAGAATATGAAATGACGTCATATTAGAAATAAAACTTGAGTTTTCAAATATTTGATAATAATACAAGGTGCATAAATACGAGTAAGTATTGTAAACCAAGCGAATATGATGTCATATATCGAAAATAAAACAGCTTTGCTTTGATGTTGAAATAAAATGATCTTGGGTTATCAAATTATTTCTCATTAATTTCTCTATTTTTGTTCTTTTTCTATTTTACATGAAATGAATTATTTTAAATGTATGTGTTGTAAATTAAAGTTCTGTGTTTTAAATGAAATGAGTGAAGTATTTATATTTTAATACGAATTCAATATGAATGATGGTGATAGGAATAATACTTGGCGGTTTATCGTCTGAACACGGATAAAATAAAGGTACCATATTTTTAATTTAAATTTTAAAAAGTAAAAAAGAAAAAAAACCTTTGAAAAGATATTGGACGGCAAGTATCAATAATATGCAGCGCAAAATTATCCTTATAGAAAATCAGAAAATCTTAGTAAAAATAACTTTATTTTTTTTTTTAAAGTTGCATTTTTTCATAAAAACTAAAGATTTAATATGATTACGTCGAAGTAATTGCATTTTTCTTCTATCATTTTCCCACAATCAAAACACATTTATAAATCGTCGTTTCGAACCGGAATTTAATTTTACATTTCTTTTAGCTTTAAAATAGTAAAAACTTTGGTGTCATTTTTAAATATAGCTTTTTTTAAAGTTCTGTTTCATAATAGATTTTTGTTAAGTCTTGTAAGTTGAGAAAAATGGCATAGATTTTAAAGCAATGTTTAAATAAAATTACAATATTTTTAAATACTTAAAAAACAACAATGTTATCGAAACGAAAATCAATTTTACCGACAAATCGCGTAATGCAAAAGCAAAGAAGAAATGAAAAAAAGTAATGAAACTTTTCTTCCAGCCGAATTATGTAAACTTGAACAAGCCTATCGTGCCAATTCTTAATATTATAAACGTGAAAGCGCGTTGTATATAGTAGAAATAAAGGTTTTCACATATGGGTAGAAAATTTCCGAGAATAGGAAGGTTAGGGATCTGTAATCGGGTCCATAGCCAATTTGCTTTCTTTTATCAAGTGAAATTTGGCGCAAAATTAAATACATTGTTGTAACCAGATTTGTTTTTGCGTGGTAAACACTTAATGGTACTTTAGATGATCATTTCACCGCTCACCTTTGATGCCAACTATGACTGTAAATCTTATTAAAAAATATCAGACGATAATTTTTTAATTTTCTTATTACTTAATGATGTAATCAGACATCCTGGTTCATCTTTTAAAACTGAATTAATCATACCATTGTCGTCCAGTTTATAATCCTAATCCTAACACTAATCGTATCCTATCCTAACCCTAATAATAACTTTAAACAATATTCTTTGAAATGAATATGTAAATTAAATCAATATCCATAAATGGAATGAATGGAAATTAGGATAAACAGAAATGGCAAAATAAAATAACAAGAAAGTACATTTATTCGACACTTAACCCTAGAAAAAGCGTAAAAAATTTCAAGCGCACGAAATAAATTAAAATAATCCTATATATACTAACAAAAATATGTAAATTCAGATCATCAGATTGGTGTTGTCGGTAGTTATTTGTTTAGAGTGTCCTTGACGCGATAGAAAAAATATCGAGGTTAAATTGGGCAGAACTTAAAGTACTTTCTAGCAACCTTTATTTACATTTTAGAATCGCATCAGCTTGTTATATCTTTATGAAATATCTATCAATGTATAAAATCCACAAACAGTTTGTTCACTATTTACACCACTTAGCGAGAAGCACTTTATTTAGTATATACATAAACATGACATAAAATAATAATGTAGTAAGAAACATATAACACATGTCTATACAAATAAACAATATAATAATGCCCATTTAGAAATGAATACATATACAAATTTTACACCATTCACCACCTAAAATGCACTGTTGTATAGAAGAATTCTTTCAGTGTTGTTTTTCGTTTTACGAAGAGGGGATTCGTCGATTTTCACGATTTTACTGGGCCCTTCTTTTTTCATTGGTTGCAGTTTCATTTTCACAACTGTATATATTATTTGGCATGAAATTTCACTTTTTTAAGACTGGGTTATGTTAAGGCCCCTATAGCAAAGAAATACCGTATTGTCTCCTATAAAATGTGATAAAGATTTGGTTAACTATATATGTTTTTAATTATCGAATGAAATTTTTTTCTAAATTAATGCATTTATTCTTTTTTTTTAAAGTTACGTGAACGAAGTCACGGGTAACAGCTAGTTTTATAATAAATGTAAAATGTTATAGCAATTTGAAAATAAAATAAAATACATAGAAGGGAGTATATAAAATGTCTAAAGGGTTTTTATATAAAAATTTTGAAGTATATAAAAGGTTTTTGTTTGTATGCATTACTTTGTATTAAGTGCCAAATTTCATCTTAGCTTTACCATGTATATCATGTTAAACTCCATGAAGCAAATTTACATTAAATTATGATTACAAATAACGTAACAAAGAGTTTGATAGAAACGCTTCAACTTTTCTAAATAAGTTGTATTTTTCCTCCTAATATATAAAATGTATTAAATTACATTAATACATTAAATTATGATTACAAATAACGTAGCAAATTGCTTAAAAAATAAGATTTCTTTACAATCGTATTGTAAAAACTTTGATAGAAACGCTTCAACTTTTCTAAATAAGATGTATTTTTCCTCTTTTACAAAATATAATAGTAATATTAACTAAGTAATTGCAATAATAAAATTCATGATCGATTCCGTAATTTTGTTGCACTCCTCCTATAAAAACTTTTTTTAATCGAGAAAAAATTCCAAAAAGTTATTCAGTAAGGAAAAAAAAAAAAAAAAAAAAACGAAATTTGTATAATAAATGTAAAATGTTATAGCAATTTGGAAATAAAATGAAATAAAATAAATATATAAAAAGTTTATATATGAAAGATTTAAAATATACAGGGTGATTCATAAAAGATGGGCAGAACTTTAAGGGGTTATAGTACACTTAAAGACAAATAATATTAAATAGGAGACTAAGGGTCCCAGACGTATTCCCAAGGAGATAGGGGGCATTAAAGTTTAGGGTCGAAATTTCAAATGATTATAAAACATGGAAAAATTGGTCGATTCGTTTGCGGTTTTTGCAAAAAATTTTCTTTATGCCAGTATTTTCTTGAAATAAAATTTTAAAGTTCAATTTCAAAAAATGCCGATAGGGGGCGCTTTAGACTTTGGAGTAACAAACAACTATTTTTTAACGTTATTTTTTGTATTTCTTTAAATGATTTCGAAAGCTTAGACTTAAACTTAAATTTTGATCTAAAAATCTGAGTCCTAACGAGTAGTTAAGTAGCGTAAACTGAAATTTGAAATTTGAAACCCTTCTCCCCCCAGAACAAAAATCAGTTATTCCCGATCTTTGTGTCGTAGATTAGGCTCTAACTACTGCCGCGTTTTGCTAAAATTATTCTTTATGTCAGTATTTTCTTGAAAATAAATTTTAAAGAAAATTTTCAAAAAATTCCGATAGAGGGCGCTTTAGACTTTGGAGTAACGAACAACTATTTTATACCGTTATTTTTTGTGTCTCATTAAATGCTTTCTAAAGCTTAGACTTAAATTTTCAGCCCAAAATCTGAATCGTTAGACGTGGTTAAGTTTCTGGGGAGAGGGGTTTGAAATTTCTACTCCTGAGCACAGTTCAGTTTACCATGTCCACACATTGTGTGCTGTGATACGAGGTAAAAAGACACAAATTAGGATTATGATACCAAAGCATATTTATTAACATGTAATCACAATAAATGTTCAAAATTGTGACCACCAGAGGTTATGCACGCAGAACAACGGCGACGAATGGAACGGCGAACATTCGCGAAAACATCAGGCTTTTCGAGCACTTCCCCTACAGCGGCGGAAAGTCTGGCGACCAGTTCCTCGGGGGATTCAATGGGTGTCTCATACATAAGAGCCTTCAATCGTCCCCAAAAAAAGAAATCGAGGGGTGAAAGATCTGGCGAGCGAGCAGGCCAAGCAACAGGACCACCTCGACCAATCCATCTGTTCGGAAATGTGATGTCCAGATAGTTGCGGACGTCTCGTACGTAATGGGCTGGCGCTCCATCGTGCTGGAACCACATGACCCGCCGGATGCGTGGAGGAACAACGTTTAACAGGTCTGGCAGCACATGTTGCAGAAATGTGAGGTATGTTTTACCGTTGAGGCGTTCAGGAAGAAGGTACGGTCCGATTAGCTGGTCTCCGAGGATTCCTGCCCAAACATTGATGGAAAAGCGTCTCTGATGAGCATGTGGATACGTAGCATGTGGATTGACATCCGCCCATACATGTGCATTGTGTGTGTTAAATGTACCTTCACGTGTGAAGGTACATTCATAGGTGAAAAGCACAGTTCGTCCAAAATGTGGATTTAGCGCGTTCTGCTGCAGAAACCAGCGGGCGAATTCAATACGATTTGGATAATCCCCTGGAGACAGTTTCTGGACTCGTTGCACATGAAACGGGAGCAAATGTTCATCCTTCAGTACCCTCCAAGTCGTGGACTGTGAGGTATCCACCTGGCTAGCCACTGTTCGTGTACTTGTACTTGGCTGCGCCGCTACTACATCCAGAATGGCATCTGCAACAACTACTGATTCGTCCTTTTTTGCACGACCTGCATTCGACCGGGAAGCGAGAAATGATCCCGTCTCACACAACTGTCTGTGCAAGCGCTCGAAAGTTTTGCGGTTAGGCAACCGCCTGTTAGGAAATCGCTCTCCGTACATTCGTTGTGCCTCTGCACCATTTCCATCTGCCGCTCCGTAAATTAAATGCATCTCAGCCTTTTCCTTATTCGTGAAGGGCACCATCTTCCGATTCATTACTACAGCGACTTACACTTGACTCACCGTTCAGTGGTTTTTATGCCTGAATCGTGTCGAAATTTTGCATACGTGTTCTTCTTCTTCCCCATTTGACATTTGCATACTTTCTGTTTCCTTCTTCACCCGGTGACTAGCGTCAGGAATGGAGCTTTAACGTTTGCATGAGCGACGTTTCCAACTGTGCCAGTGCCTTTATGAGTGAATTCCGACTATGCAGTCCTTGACGAAAGTTGTATTTTTGCCTCGTATCACAGCACAGAATCGTTGGGCATGGTTAAGTAGTGCAAACTGAACTATGTTCAGAAGTTGAAATTTGAACCCCCTCCCCTCGCTACTGAACCACGCTCAGCGATTCAGATTTTGAGCTGAAAATTTAAGTTTAAGTCTAAGCTTTAGAAAGCATTTAATGAGACACAAAAAATAACGGTATAAAATAGTTGTTCGTTACTCCAAAGTCTAAAGCGCCCTCTATCGGAATTTTTTGAAAATTTTCTTTAAAATTTATTTTCAAGAAAATACTGACATAAAGAATAATTTTAGCAAAACGCGGCAGTAGTTAGAGCCTAATCTACGACACAAAGATCGGGAATAACTGATTTTTGTTCTGGGGGGAGAAGGGTTTCAAATTTCAAATTTCAGTTTACGCTACTTAACTACTCGTTAGGACTCAGATTTTTAGATCAAAATTTAAGTTTAAGTCTAAGCTTTCGAAATCATTTAAAGAAATACAAAAAATAACGTTAAAAAATAGTTGTTTGTTACTCCAAAGTCTAAAGCGCCCCCTATCGGCATTTTTTGAAATTGAACTTTAAAATTTTATTTCAAGAAAATACTGGCATAAAGAAAATTTTTTGCAAAAACCGCAAACGAATCGACCAATTTTTCCATGTTTTATAATCATTTGAAATTTCGGACCCTAAACTTTAATGCCCCCTATCTCCTTGGGAATACGTCTGGGACCCTTAGTCTCCTATTTAATATTATTTGTCTTTAAGTGTACTATAACCCCTTAAAGTTCTGCCCATCTTTTATGAATCACCCTGTATAAAAGGTTTTTCGTTTTTATTCATTATTCGGTTGATTATCTGTTGAATCTCATCTTTTCTTTACCTTGTATATCATGTTTAACTTCAAAGAACAAATTTACGTTAAATTACCATTACAGATAAAGTAATAACTTATTTCAGAAGTAATACTTCATTATAATCGTATTAGAAAAACTTTTAGGAACGTTCTAATTTTTCTAAATAAGATGTATTTTCTCATATACTCATTGCAATACTCATATACAAACTTTTTTTAACTGAGAAAAATTCCAAAAAACTATTCAGTATAAACAAAAATCGAAAATTTTATATCATAAATGTAAAATTTTCTAGCAAATTGAAAATAAAATAAAGTATATGTAAGGGAGTAAAAGGTATAAAGAGTTTATATACAAAAGTATATAAAATGTTTTTATTTTTATGTATTACTGTGGATTAAGTGCCAAATCTCATCTTTGCTTCATAATATATATAACTTATATAACTTATAGGATCCAGATACCATTTAAAAATTTAAATTCCCTAACCTTTTAAAAAACAACCATTTTGACGCAAATAGCATTTAATATGACAAAGAATAACAACATTTGAAACACTTTTGCAATTGGAGTAATACCTCCAAAACTATAGTTTATAAATTAGCTATTGGTCAATAGTAAGATGCAGCCTGTATACATAAACAATAATAGTATTTACAATTCATACACATTAAATGGAACTATATTTATTATATAAGTCCGTTTGTTTTTTGTTATTTCAAACTAGTCGAATAAAAAAGGCAATTACGCTTGCTTTCACACATGAAGCTCGACACTTCCAAATTTTCTAGATCGATATAATCATCAACATCTGCTGAACGAAAGACAATATTTCTTTTAGCAAGTTTGTGATAAACTGATACTTTATAATAAATGAAAACACGGATAATCTTTCGTAGTGTCCATAGCCAAGTTGACTCCATTGTTTGCCTCCATGAAGACAAATTTCCATTAAATTATAATTACAAATAGCGTAATAAATTTCTTCATACATAAAACTTCATTATAACCGATTTTCATAACATTTAATAGAAACGCTGTAATTTTTCTAAATAAGATGTATTTTCTTTCTTTTACAAAATAAAATACCAATATTAACCAAATAATTACAATAATAAAATCGATGTACCATTCCGTAATTTTGTTGCAATCCTCATATACAAACTTTTTTTTAACCGAGAAAAATTTTTAAAAAGCTATCCAATAAAAATAAAAAAACTGAATCCGTCGAGAAAATTTTATAATAAATGTAAAATTTTATAGCAATTTGAAAATAAAATAAAGTATATATATATATATATATATGTGTGTTCAATGTCTCTCTCATATCTGTTCTGTGCTTCAAAAGTAAAAGTTCCATCTACTTCAAAGAGTTTATTTGAAGACAATAAAAGAAAACAATTCCTTCATATATAATTCCACACCGAAGTTTATTTTGAACGTTGTGTTACAAATTGTATCAAATAAAGTGGTATGGCATCTTTGAAATCAAAGTTTTGAACTTTATGTTTTATATATTTTATTATTATTATTATTATTATTATTTGTTTAGAAAATATGTTTTTATTTTCATGTCTTTCACACGAGATATACAATAGGGCTAAAAAGTTTTCGATGTAGCAACTCTTATTTAGTGTTTTTTAATCTTTGTTACAATTTATCTTGTATTTTAATACTTATCCTGTATAATAGTAATAAGTTTAATAGTAATCCTGTAAATTTTTATAGAATTACAATTTGAAAATTTTATATATTTAAAATAATAATAATACTTAAAAAATAGCTTTGATGAGAAAATATAAAATATTTAAATTGTTTGCTCCTATTAATACATTTTATTACCTTAAATTCATTAATAAGAAACAGAAATAGCATTGTAAATAGTAACGTTTGTAATCAATACAAATAGCTATATATGTACATTTTGTTTTAAAGAAAATACAAAATAGATCTCTTTAACTGCATCTCTTAAACTTTTAAAATCTCGATAACATCTTGGAGCAAGTTGGAAATTGTTTGTCGAACGTGACAAATAAGGTGCGTTCGTACTGTTATTATTTCAGTTAAATGAATTTTATCGTCTCTTATTATGATATGATTAAGTTCCGTAATAAAATAAGTACATTTTAAGGTGGCAACATTTTATCTTTTGTTGACATTTACTGAAAATTCCAATAAGAAACTTAAGCCTAGCTTTGAAAATTTCGGAACTTGGAATCCATATTTAGACTCTTTTTCCATTTAATATCTATCTCTCCGGAAACATCTATCCAAAAAACTATCGGTAGATTATATCATTACAATAATTAAGCAATTTTAGTACACAAATTCGGTTTTTAAATTCAGTAATACGGAAATAATATAACTCCATCATAACCATGGCAACCTACATAATTGAATTAATTATGTACGCTTTAAAACCGGCATTTTCAAAAGCGAGCAAAAAATACTCAAATCTGAGTATGTGGCATAGTCAAAATGGCTCCAAATCAAAATTACTCAAGTTTGAAACATGTATATACCAATTTCTGAAAACATGGACACACCCAAGAATAAAACATCATGTGCTGATATTTGAGTATGTCCATGTTTCAAAAATGAGTATGAACTGACTTCTATGTGCTCATTTTTGAGTATTTCCATGTTTAAAAAATGAGTTTGAACTGATTCTAAACATTTTTGATTATGTCCCTGTTTCAAACATGAGTATGAATGATCTATGTGATCAATTTTGAGTATGTCCATGTTTCAATATTCTGAGTTGTTCTGGTATTTCAGAATTGAAAGCATTGCGTCGTCATATTTGAAACAAAAAGTTTCATATAACAAAATGAAAACATCGATTTACTCAGATTTGAAATTCATTTTTCTCAGTGTATGATAGGATTTAATAGAATGAAGAATGTGACTATAACTTCGTCATAGAGGTTATAAAATTTCATATACGTCATAACTGTAACATCATACATGTCAGATTACTTGGCGATGCATCTCCGTCGCTTGACGATTAATCCTCGGAGCTACTATAACAAGGAAATACCGATTTTGGCAAATTCAAATTACTTAATAAATATTTTTATTAATATCTTTTTAAGTTTTGATTCGATTTTCATAAAATTTGAAATGACTCGACAAAATTCTTCAACGATTATATATATTAAATTTCAAACCATTCGGTTGGGTAGTTTTTGCTCTGTTATATGCGAACAGACGGACAGACAGACGAACAGACGAGTATAGGTGCTACGTATTTATATAATTACGAAGGCACCTAAACAGTAACAGAAAAGAAATTAAACAAGAATTTATTAGATATTTGGTCTAAACTTATAAACCACAGAGGAAAAAACTCCGACACCAACTCCAACCGAATCCAAAAATGAAAGAAAATTTACCCTTTAGAATCTTGGCATTTTAATAATAGAACCAGTCTTTACATTTACTATTATTAGCTATAAAGTTCTATTTTTGATACTACGGACTTTTCTGTCGTAGCCAGAAGATGGTAGTTTACTTTTGGATGATTGGTAAAAACAAATATCTATTTTTTTTTTTAAATGCATGACGATGTTGGCAACGACCGGCGCAATACCTTTCGCTTTTTCTGCTTGTACATTACTTCTAAAAATCGCATAATTTCAACTTTCGCATCATCGAATGGATAAAAGATTCACGTTAGAATGAAATTTGTTTTAAAACATATAGTGATATTTTCTCACTTTTTAAATAATTTTCAAGCATGATTTTTAAAAACTTACTCAACAATAAGCATTTGTTTGGCAAAATAATGTAAAGTAGCTGAGGACAGTATTGCCACAATTGGCTACTGATTTCCAGAACAAGTTAAAATGCATTTTTTTTTTGCACCATTAAACTTCTGTAATTGGATCCTTTTTCCAGCATTGTTGTCGTGGCTACAATGTAATTTAAAGTTAATCGAATTTACATTCACTTTAATGAACGATTTTTCACAAATACCCCTAAAGATTTCACAATATGCTCTGGCGAAAAATCACATTTGCTGAAATTTGATATTTCGCTATGGACCTGATTTCAGAAGTTTAACCATAAGATGAGATTAACCATAAAATACGACTTTTTAGCGCTAAATTTAAATTTATCAACGAAAAGAAAGATTTCTGTTTTTTTAGATTACATTGGTTACAGGTCAAGGATTACTTTATTTTGAATGAATGAAACTTATGTGTAGTAAATGTTGTTTAACATATTAATTAATTTTTGAGTTAGAAAATCCAGTGTAGGACTGATTTTTTATTAAAATTATTTTTGTACTTTTACTCTGTCTTCTTCTTTCTTCTCTTACTTTTATTATTATATGCATGTCCTAATGATAGTATGTATTTACATTACATTTACTATTATCACTTCTTTTATGTTTTACCATTTAGTAATAAAAAACAATAAAAAGTTTCTTAAAGCTTTGTGCATCATTGCTGAGATTTTTATTCTAAACATGCGTTTCATCTGTTAAATTTATTAAGTATAAAAGCAAAATAGTTAAAAAAAAACTTTTATAAACATTCAATGTTCTTGGAAATCACACCTGTTTCCATGACTGTGTAATTCATGTTTTTCGCAAAACAATTCCGTTAAGTTACAGTACATTAATTTGGCGTGGGCACCGATCTCGATTATAAAAAAAAATTCACTTTTTTACGCTTGTTAAGAAGCGCAAACAAATGAATTTATTTATAAAAAAATAAATAAAAAATTTTGCTCTGTTTCTTTTTAAAAATAATGGCATAAGGAAAGAAAATATGAAACATTATTTAAACTATATTTTAAGGATTTCTCAGTGTATAATATTAATTTAATTAATATGAAACTATTTATTGATTAAAGTGATTTTTTTAAGTATACTACACCCTTTATTTTTTATTTATATTTTCTACTTCTTATTGTTTAAATATTTTGTTGTTGCAGCGTCCCAGCCCGTTGGCCTATTTTGGCGACCGTGATTTGGCACATAATTAAACCCATTGTTGTTACAACTTGTATACAATTGTAATAATAAAGCATATTTGGCGATTTATCACCTCTGTAACTGGCTAACGGGTAAATACCTTAAAATTAATTTATTAACTTATAATTTAGTTTTAAAAGCAGATTAAGGTGCTGTAATGCCATCAGAAACCCACCTCTGAATATAATTTTCATAATTCTAGCATATCAGGATTTTCTTTCCGGAGAAGAATTTGTAATCCTACAATTTGTTATCATTTCAAAAAAGTATTATTGGACGATGCGAAGGCAGAATCTATTATTGATAGGTTTGTATAATCATCTATTAAGGTTAAACATTCGTTAACTTGCCTTGAATAAAGTAAGACTGTATATATTTATGTACCTTTAAACTATCTATATATTTAAAACGAAAAGCGCATTCTGTCAAATCCGCAGGAAAATCTTCTTTTCGCGCATGCGTCAACGTTTTTTATGAAGACTTCTACCCTTAGAAACGCGAAACCTGATTGATTAACCCAACCCTCACCTGTTTAGCCTAGGGGGAGTGAAAAGGGTTGATTAAAAACGGGTGAAGCCGTACCATTGCATTGAAAGCATAGACCATCTAATATATTTTTGCTCTGAGGTTGAAAGCTAAACCTTTTTTTTTAAAGAATTCATGTTTTGACTACTAAATATGCATATTCTTTCGCAAAATTTTAAAGAAAGTTTGGATGCAGTTATATTTATAACCGATTAAAATGTGAGATAGTTCGGAAGATGAGAACTTTTTTGTTGCTATGTTAAAGGGTGTTTGTTTGTTTGTTTGTATAAGGTTTAATGGCACAAGGTCCCATTGGGTGCTATGTTAAAGGAGCCGACACGAAAACAAACAAAAAAAGCGAGAAGAAAACATTTCTTTTACGACTAGATAACAATATTTCTTCACGAAATTTTTACACGGGCTGTAAAACCGTTTTATTTATCACCAATAAAGATTTCAAAGAGTTCGGACAAAAATAACTTTTTATTTTTAAACTATAAAACAACCCAAGTTTTAAAAAAAAGTGCGTTTTTATCACTAAATATCAATATTTTTTCGTGAATTTTTCATTTAAAAACATAATTTCATACAAAATTGGGTTAAAGATATAAAATAATAAAAACTTGATGTTTATTTATTTATTTATTTATTATCACGGGTCCGGGCAACGCCGGGTGAGGGTCAGCTAGTTTGTTATTATTTGACAGCGAGAAGAATCAATATATTGAAATAGATATATAATTTGGACTTTATTTTCAATTTGGTTAAAAATTCTCAAAAAATAACACTATAGTTCCAGAATAACTATACACATTACCAGAAACTTAAAAGTTAATTAATAATAATCTACAATTACAAAATTTATGCATAGAGGTGTATTTCCGATGACAATACAACAATTTAATGTTTTTAGAACTGAATTATAAAGTATACTTCGGTTAGCTTGTGGTATAAATCGCAAAGTAATATTTATGGTTACAACTTTTTACGAGTTACAAAAGCAAAACTTAATTATGCACCAAACCTTTCTCGCTAAAAGACGCCAACTTTCTATGTTCACAGGTTTGTTTCCGATGGCAATACAACATTGTAATATTTTATAACTTAATTATAAATCAATAAATTAATTTTAAGACATTTTTTCCTTAGTTTGCCACAGATGATAAATCGCCAAATATTCTTTATTGTATACGAATTACAATCACAATGGATTAACTGATGCGCCAAACAACTCTTGTCAAATATTGCCGTCTGACTGTGAAACTGCAACAACGCAATACTTTTAACACTAAAAAGTAGAAAATACAAATAAAAAATAAAGAGTGTAAAAAAAACTCTTTTTTTTTAAATGGTAGTTTACATTTTTTTCTGAATTTCTGAACCGAGTACGTAAAGCTTATCTTCTTATTTTCTCCTTAAAAATGACCAAATAAAAATCTTTTGTTGGCTATTGAAAATGTAAGTTTATATTTTCGCTTTGATTCAATAAGAATAGCATATATATACACTATATACATCATACTAATTTCCAGATATTAGTATTTTTTCTTTTAAGAATAAAAGTTGAAATAGCATAAAACAGCTTTTAAATAAACAATATGAAATTTTCACAAAATAATACATAACTTCTAAACCATACAAAAAAAAGGCAAGTTCAAACGCTTAAAAAATGACAACCAATTGCCTAAGGAAGAACAATTTTGAAGTTCAATAAGTAATATTATAAAAACATTTTCACGCCAAATTGATCCTTCTGGAGAGACAGCAGGCTTCAATTAGCGTTGTCAGATACATGATTTTTTTCGCTAAAATTTCTAGAACATTTCTGATAACATGTTTCATATTTCCTTTATAAAGAAAAACTCAAAATTTCTTTTATTTGACGTTTTAAATGTGAATTTTTAGGTTACTTTTTTTTTTTTTTTTTTTTTGCTTCAGATACTTTATGCTTAATACAAAAATATTTTTTAAATTGAAATACATCATGCCAAAATTTAAAGACTTTGTCGTGTTATTGGTATCATTGTTTAAATTCGTTCCTAAAATTATTATTTAATTCATATCTATTCATAATTACCCTGTTTAAATTACAAAAATTAAAATTAAATTGTTAAATAACTATATATTAAAAAATATTATTGGTAAAATAAATATACTTGGTCATCACATTCAGTAGAGAATTCATCTACTTAGTCATTAATAGTTATAGATTAAATCATAATCTCTATATTTTTAAATCTTGATAATTATTTATATATGTATCATCATTTAATCTAATTAATCAAAGACATGAAAAAACTAAACACTATTGAAAGATAAAAATAAAGTAATTGACGAAGGATAAAAATATACAAAAAAAAAAAAACGCCACTCAATATAAGACGTTAGAGTATGGAGGAGGGAGGTATTGTTCTGACAAAGTATACCGATTAACTCATTGCAAAAAATAAAAATTACAAAAATAAAAAATTTTTAAATTTAAAATAAAATAAAATAAAATAAAATTATTTTTAAAATTTAAATAAAACAAAACAAAATAAAATAAAATAATAAAATGGAAAAATATTTAAAAAAAAATACAATAGGACGGTTGGGAGGGTAGACGTTAGAGTATGGAGGGGTGGCGGTGTTGTATAGATGATTAAAATGTAATGGTTAATTAGTGAGAAAGAGAGAGAGTGGGTTATTGGTTTACAATGCATCCCATTCATTACATGTTATTCTTTTGCTGATTCTGTACACTTCATTTTTTAACAAAATTCGTTTAATAGAATTTACTTTATGGAATATTTCATTTAATTAACTTCTTTGATTTGTGTGGAACAATGTCATTTCAATCCCTTCATCAATCATCACACTTTAACTTAACTAAAGTTGTTGTTGTTGTTTTTTTCCTCCTCATTAATTATTATTCTTTCAGAATACTTCCTTTCTATTTAATTGAAATGATTTCCTATCATCTGATATGCAGTTTTAATTTAATCTATTGAATTTTAAGTAACTCCTTTGATTTATGTGGGACAATGTCATATCTAAATAACTTCATCAATCATATTTCTTTAATATAAATATATTTGTCATATTTAAATGCACTGTTTATGTTGTCATATTTAAATGTACTATTAAGCACTGTCATCGTATTAATTCATTTATTTAATTTTCTTTTATTAACGTTTTACATACTCCTATTATTTATTTATTTAATTAATGTTTTCACCTACCTCTTAACTTTTCATTCATTATTTACACTAGTTTTCATAATTTATTAACTTCAAATTAGGCCCTTAAACTGACACTAGATGGCAGTTCTGTTTATAAATTTCTTATTACCCGTCTTAAATAATTCTGATACTCTATCTAAAAACTGCCAAAAGATGACAGTTATGTTTCTTGATGTTACTTAATTTCTGGTTTTAACGCGGTGTTTGAGCTTCATTTTGTTATGGTTTCAATCATTGAGCTTCAATATTTATGAGCCACTCACTTCTCTTGTAATTCATCTGCAATCCCAAGAAAGATTTTTAGTAATAGCAAAATAAATAATAGAAAAGTGGGTTCAAGTTGTATTGCTTATGCTAACTGAACTAACTGCATGAGAACTTAACTGGTGGTGATTAATTAGAGTGTGGAATCACCTGCCTTTAAGAGTTGTAGTGTGACAATTTCAATTTCTGTATTGCGCGTTCAAATCTCCAGCAATAAACAGTATTGGTGCTCAGAAATGATGTGTGTAATGCCGTTGATCGGATATTGCCTTTTATGTGCTAACATAAATGGAGGTGAAATTAATTTTAATAGGAGGGCATTGTACGACAAAATCGGTATAGTGAAGTCCAGGGAGAGGCGTGTTTTGTAAAAGGTAATGGGGGATGTGTTGCTTTATGAAAATAGCAGAACACCCCACTGTGGCCAGCTGTGCGTGGAGTGCGATACAGTTTGTACGTAGAACCTTTACGGACAGGGTTTAATATTTCTTGAATTAAAACGATATCCAGAATGAGGTTTTTGAGAGATAAAAGATCGAAGTTCATCAACTTTCCTTAAGATAATTAGAATTCCAAGTTAATATAGCTAGTGTATAAAATTTAAGGGAGTTAGTAGTAATCGTTATTGAAGTTAATTTCTGTAACAAGTACATCTAGCTCATTTAAAACGACAAACATTTTTCCAGTTGAGTTATTAGAGTCTTATTAGCAGTATTTTTGATACATTTTAACAATTTAGTGATTTTAAGGATTTCTTTCATATCCTTAAAAACTTGAAAAAAAATCCAGGAATTCCTTTTTGAAATTAGTAGGTGGAGGTTTAGAAAGGTTATTGTTTGTCAAGCTGGAGCTCTCCTCAACAGAGGCTTTTTTTAGGGACGTTATTACTAGCATATTCAGTTGTAGAATTACAGTTTGTCACCCGTAAGGCCGAGGCTAACGAAAAAGAAAGGCTACCGCGGTGTTTTACGCGTATCTTTTTTTTATAGACCGCCGGAGTCACGTGATGTTCGAATGCACCAATGAAAGTGTACGAAAAGAGCATCACGTCACTTTAGTGGTCTGTAAAAAAAGATAAGTGGAACGCACCGCGGTAGCCTGTCTTTTTCGTTAGCCTCGAGTAAGCCATTGTGACGTCACGGTGACTTCACAATGACGTCACACTGTGACTTTGTGACCGTCGTCGTGACGTCAAGTGACGTCGATGTGACTTAAATGTGAAGTCGTTATGGCCGTTTTCAAGGCTTTCTGTGACCTCACAATGTGACTACTTTGTGAATCCACCATGCGACTTCAATGTGAAAAATGTGACGAATCTGCATCGGATAGGGTGACCAGATTTTACCCGAATTCTATCCGGATTGTTCGGATCGACATTTTTTTATGCTACAAGTTTGTGACGTTTGTGACGACACTGCACCAGGTCAGGTGGCCAGATTTTATCCGAATCCAATCCAGAAAGTTCGAATCTATCTTTTTGGATTTGTTTGGCTACAGAATAGATTTGGATTAGTGGTCGGGTGACCTGATTTTCGTGAAATTGATCTGACCCGAGTCGGGTATAATGTTTTTACTGTAACTTTTGTTCGGAATAGAATCTTGCATACAATCGAGTAACCAGATTTTATCAGAAATTGGGTTACGCCACAATTTCTGATGTCTCCTCGGATCTAGAGTCATGCACGAATACGGGGATATACATCTGGAACATGATTGAATGTCTACTTGAACATGAATGATGGTAGACTGAAAATATATTTCGCTTCAACCCGCGTTCTTACCCTAACTCAACAACAACAACAACAACAAAATCTGTAGGCCCACAACCCGACCGAACCTGATAAATGATTTCGCATAGATTCGAATAACAAGATTTTACCAAATCCGGATAAGATCTACGATAAGGATTGGATCGGAAATAATTTTTATTGATGCAACTCGTATTCAAATTAAAATTTTGCATCTGATTGGGAAACCGGCTAATGTAGCCGTTAACCAAGAAAAGTATATATGTAAAAAACGCATACTAATATAACAATAATAGATGAATCCATTAAAAATTATAATAATAGTAAATATTTCAATAATATGAAATTCTATTGTGCAAATAACAACTTTTTAAATTAACTTCTACTTCCATTTGTTTTATGTAACCACCAAAAATATTGACAATAATTAAAACTATGCTATTTTGCTGTTAAGCCTTTGTAAGTGTGTTTAAGTAAGTAAGTGTCTTTAAGTAAGTGTCTTTAAATGTGTATACTTTGCCATATTTCCCCTCGCTCAGTATCACGAAACTTTCTAACACATTTATGAACAAATTTTTAAACGCATGGCACCTGCATGCCTGATTATTAAAGCGATTTGGAATGAATAGCTTTTTCCATTCTTAGATAAATGAAATACTTAAAATCAATTTTGGTCACGTTTTTCCCGTTTCTGACGCTGCGCGTCGGAAATTCGGCGTTGATAGTGTTTTCTGA
Source organism: Maratus michaelseni (assembly GCA_963931845.1). Classification (NCBI taxonomy): domain Eukaryota; kingdom Metazoa; phylum Arthropoda; class Arachnida; order Araneae; family Salticidae; genus Maratus; species Maratus michaelseni. The sequence continues at coordinate 253,424,879 of OZ007594.1, forward strand.
AACATCTACTGCTGTTACCAAAAAATGGAAAACGCCATTCTATTAAATATATTCTGAATAAGAACACCTGAAAATTTCATGTATTTCTGAATAAAAAAGAATTAGTTATTTTGGATTTGAGAACAACTTTAATGAAAATATAAGTATAGAATTTAAAATAAGCATTGTGAAAAAATTATATTAGGAATTCATTTAAATAATAGATCTACCTATTGTGCGATATTATTAAATAATAAACATTGTATCAAGCAGTAACACATTTTTCGAAGCAAATGAAATTTAATACTTAAGATCACAAACGCAAATATATATATATATGTATATATATTTCTTTACAAATTATTTCATTTATAGTTTTTGATAGAATACTAAATGCAGAACTTTAGATAGTTATATATTCAATATCAATTTTTACTGTAAAAAGTTCAATAACACAACTAGAAAAATTACCTTAACTGAATAGCTATTTTATTGTTTCATCAATATTCATTATTTTTGTGCACATAATATTGACATATCTTGACAAATAAATTTGTAATGCGTTAAATTGTCACAATTATTTCAAATGTATCAGAAAATTAGTTCTCGAAACCTCCACTAGCAAAGAAATTTTCCAATTGTAAATCAAATATTAATAATTTTAAAAATTGCAATGTTTTTAATTATAATGAATAACTATAAAAATTGAACTGAGAAATGCAAAATATGAATAAATTCCTCATTATAAATAACAATTTACATTTAGAATACATATTGTTGGTAAATACTTTAAGCTTTTTTCCAAACTCTCTATTTAAAACGATTTAAAACATTAAAGACAAAATTTAATACAAGTGATTTTTTAAAAAAAGATTTAAACATCTTAACTTTTAAATAATGTACTATTAAATGTACCATTACTAAACATGCACTATTAACAAAACTGCGAAGACATTAAAAGTTACCTGCTAATCTATAAGTAAAACCACCAGTTCTAGGTTTTAAGTTTAAATGGTCCTTGACTGCTTCCTATTCATTGAAAAATGAGACTAAAATCCTCTATTTTAATTTTCAAAGTGTTCCAGCAGAGGTGTGTTCATATATCTGAGATATCAAATATCACGCAGAACTTATGAACGGACCCAGCTAGACACAGGAAGAGGATAAAATGGATGATTCACTTTAAAACGTTAATTTACTTACACGGTATAAATTCCACAATATAATTCCACAAACTTAAAAGAACAAAACACACTCTAATCCGCCGCCTACGTTACTAAATTTCTATTTAAAGATTTTTATTTTGTATTATATAGTATATTTTGTTAAATTTCATGAAAATGGTAATGAAAATTGTAAAAAATTATCTGCCTCATATATGTAGACAGATAATTATTTATTATTTTATTTTGGAAATACTCAATATATTTAAATAGTGTGTGACAATGTTTTTATTAATGATTTAGGTACATGACATAATCCAATTCTATATTTTATGAGTTTTTTTTCCAAAGTCACTCTACGATCACACCGTGAAGTCACAGAGTGTTGGCATTTTGGTCATAGGTTTTACGTGACTTATGTGACTTGCAGTGACGTCATTGTAACGTCACAAAATTTTTTAAAGCTGTCAAAAAGTAATTTTCTTGATGCCATAAGATGTTCTAAAGTTTATTTTAAGTTTTCTATAGATCTCCAAGACGTTCACATTTTGATCACAGTGTGACGTTACAAAGTGGTGGCATTTTGGTCACAGATGTGACATGACGCACGTGACCACCGCCCTCTGAATACTAGGCCTGAGCGCTGACAACAATGGCGGCTGTCGCAGGCCGATTTTTTTTTTCAGCGTTTGAACGGTCCCTCGAAATTCCACACCAATAATTTCTAAAAGTTTTCTTCGCCTTGTCTTTCGGAGATCAAATAAGTTAAAGAAACCTTTTAGATATTATTGGTGTTGAAGTTCAAGGGACTGTACAAATGATTCCGCCTGCGACAGCCGCCATTTTTTTCAGCGCGCAGGCCTAGTATTCAGGGGGCGGTGACGTGACTCACAGTGACGTCACAATGACTGTGCATGCTATGCGGGTAATTTATCAGTATAATTTTTAGAATTTGTTGAATAATTGAAGTCTTTCAGAATTTCAACGAAATTATATGCTTCTTTAGAATTAGTTTTATTTAGATTTATCTTAAGTATTAGGATGGGTAATTTGTTTCATTTTTAGAAGCGGATTTTCAATACATTCTCTGTAAGTAGTTGTGTGATCAAGCTTGCAATCCGCGCATTTTAGGAATAATGATATTAACTTTAGTAGGGTACTCAGTACAAAGATGGTACTGGCACACCATGTAAATTTGGGCGATAAACATAAATCGTGGAAGCATGGTTCTTGTCTTTAAGTAGTTATTAATTAATTATTTTTATTTGAAAAAACTTATGGTTTTTATTGATAAAAAAAACCCTGAAAGTTAGGAGTTATGTGATGGGGCAGAAGAAAATGAAGACAACATATGAAAATACAGATTGGCACGTGATTGTTCAGACGGGTATTTAAGGATGCAAGGTCCGTTTTTTGAAAGCCACTTTTTTCAAACAAAAATCTTCATTTTAGATTTCTCTTGCAAAAATTGTACAATACATTCCTACCCGAATGTTATTTCTATTGGAAAAATGACCACGAAAAATTTCTTTGGAAAAACTAGTTTCAAAAAGTTGACCAGTGAACCCCCAAAGAAAAGAAAAACATGACTTCATCGGTATTAGACAAACCTCACGAACCCTTCATAAGTTATATGCTAAGCGGTTTATGAAATGTGGTATGAAGTTTTATTGTATTCTCTAAGATAAAAGTCATTTTTGAACTCATGGAATCAATGCTTTTCGCGACATTAAAAATCCTAGTATTTTTTAGCAGAAAAAGGTTAGGATTTAAATTTAGTGAAAAAAATCTGTTTCATTTATGAGTTATAGTAAACAGTATTATTTATATAAATTCATATTTTAATACATGGAAATTTTTCCAGAGAAAATTTCTCACGCCTTACATTCATAATTATTCAAATTTTAAGCAATTAAAGCCTATTAAGCAATTAAAATTTGAATAATTAGTATTATTTATAGTTTTCGGAGTTCAGTGACTATCACAATCTGTTTGCTCACCTTAATTATTATTATTATTATTATTATTTTGGCAATTGAAATACGAACTCACGTCGCCAGACTACCTTTTTCATTAAAGTAAAAACAAGAATTCTTTTATTTTTCTTTTAAAAAAGTGATTAATTTGTTAAAATAAGTAATTACGAAGATGTTATCATAAATATACGTAGCTATGGTCTTGTATATTTAATCGATTAATGTAATAAAACACATTGAAAAATTGTAAAACATAAATGGTGCCAGTAAGATATTATTTAAAACTTTAGAGTATTTAAACATGCTAGAAAACTAAAACATGTTGTTGTAAAGATAGAAGCGTACAGTATACAAAACTATGAAACAAATGCGAATCACATATTTAGAATAGAAATGTAAAATATTCAAAATTTGAGAAGATTTGAAGCATTTTTCATCCCTAAATAATAATAAAGTTTGGAGAGTGACATCAAAATTCCATTTTTATCAAAATACATAAAATGAAATAACCTATACTACCTTCTTCAAAGACTTTATTCAAAGATGGTAAAAAAAAAAAAAAAAAAAAAAAAATCATATACAGTATCAAAAAATAAGTATATTTTACGGTTCTGGCTAGAGTTGTATCAAATAAAATGGTGTGACATTTTTGAAATGAAAAGTTTTTGGAGTGGATGTTTTTTATTTCCTGGCTTCTGAAATAAGTTTCGTGTCTTTCATATATCTCATACAATAGAATTAAAGTATATCTCCTGGCAGCAGTTTTCATTTATTCTTTTTGAAGCCATGTTTATCATCTTCAGGTCTCTAAAAAAAGCATGGAAAGGTAAAAAATTGAGGTTTTAGAAACTTAGAGAAATTTAAAGAATATCTAGTTCATAAAATGTATAAAGTTCACGCTCTTTCTTCGATACTATTGTTTTTAATGTACTCGAGTTTAAAATTTACACAAAAAGCATAAAACAGTAAACGACAAACCTTTGGGGAAAGTAAAGTTCTTCTCGTTTTAATTACCCATCATACGTAGTATAGGGTAACTTGTAATCGTTTTGAAAATCGAAATTTTTTTTTTGATGGATTTACACGTTTTATACACTAAAGATTCCGAAAACAATATTTTTAGAAAAAAAAATGCCGTCCGTCTGTCTGTGTGTGTGTCTGTAAACGCTCTACCTCCCGAACAAATTGAGATAGAGACTTGAAATTTGGTATGTACTTAGTATGTAATAATGAGAAAAAGCTTATTGAATTTCAATAACCTCGATTATCCGGAACTATTTTTTTCGGACTCTCGAAATATTCGTTCTGATAAAAGGTACATAAAAGTTTTCGAAATTGTTTATTTTAAGGAGTGAATATAAAAGACAATAAAAAAACATAAATTTGCATAAAAATGAAGTCGATCGGATAATTAGTTGCCAGGATATTTGTAATTATATTTTCCACATTCTTCGATTTTTCATGACCCTGTATTTCATTCAAATTTCAATTCAAAGATATATTTTAATTGGAAATGAGACGCGTCATCCGACGCAGTAAACCGTTAGTTAATATGATTATAAATTTTGGAGTTATAGAGCATTTAAAATTTATGACGTCATCAAGCCACGATTTTATTCGAATTGCAGTGCATTTTATAAACAGTAGTTAAACATGTTTTATTTTAATATTTTATATTATGCATATCCATACTGGGTAAGTATTACGGTGGCCCCTAACGACTAGTTTTTATTTCTTCTTCGTTCTTTAATATTTGCTCTAAACAGAAAGAAAATATAAGGTTTTAAAATACTTCCCGTGTTTAGAGATCTGCTTCTAGTTCAGTGTTGCCTTTCCTCCACTTTGCTGTATGTTGATCTCTGCGCTACAGAGTAGAGTATTTGACGCAAAATCCTGGCCAAAAAGGCAGAAATTAAAATTTGCTCAACAATAGTGAAAAGCATATCTTATAATAGCTGAATTACTGGTGCGTCGATCTATGTCTATTGTAGGAGCATGAGTCATATCCGGCAGCTCCTAGCCTCAGTTGAAGTGAAAGCTTCTTTGTGAAATGACATGCTTTTTTGTTGTGTTTCAGTTTTGTTATTGAGTTTAAATGTATACTCTGACATGTGCATTTAATTAATTTTACTTTTCATATAATAAAAATAATTAAAATCGAAAATGGGTTATTGTTAAGCCTTTTTAGATCTAATTTATTGAAATCTATTTATTGAAATATATTATCTAATATATTCAAAGCTTTGTCGGAGTATTTTTGAATTATAATAATATTGGTTATAGTTTTTAAGTTAAGTTTTCTTTAAAAAAAATGTTAAGCATATTGTTGTCATTTTTACATATCAATGTTTTTTGGAAAACTGCAAACCTATTAAAAACAATCAAAAGCCAGAATCTCTATACTATAGAGACCCAATTTTGTTAAATATTAAATGCAAGTAATAAACATAAGATATCGGTTTTTATAAAAAATTAAAATTTATCCGTAGTAAAATTAACCACATTTAATTAAACATTACTTGTAAGTAAAACAAATTTATCAACAATTAATTTCGTCTTATAAACAATAAACAATTAAGTAAACATTGTATTATATATTTATTTATTTATTTAAATACATACAATTATGCATATATAACATTAATTAAGTGTATTTACTAATAGTATGTCAACAACAATGATTTTAACTTTAAAACACATGAAAATTAATTTTGGACAGGATTTTGCGTCAAATATTCCACTGTGCGCCTGTCTAGTTGTATCCAATCCACGCAGAAACAACCTGAAAGTCAACCTGAAAACCGACTCGAACCCGACAAAATATTTTTGCTGACACGAAACCCGACTTGACAAAAATGTTCTTTGTCGAACCGAAACATGAAATACTTCAATCCGAACCCGACCCGAAACCCAAAATCAAAGAAAATTGTTCTGATCTATAAATTAACACTGTGATGGATCGGCTTACTCGGATCATGTGAGTAGGCGATGTTTTGAATGAGATGGTAAGTTTTTGTCCACTAATTGTCCATGTGCGTAAAAGTTTATCAAGGCTCTCTTTCTTTAACTTTCGACGGATTACTGTGTAAATCTCGGAATTTGTGGGTGTCTGCTTTTTATCGATATTCATGCAAATTATTGTAGCTGGTCAATCAATATTTGGGATATATAAGCTTCGAATTTACGTTTAGTATTCGGAACATGGGAACGTGTTCTCTCTCGATACGAGTAACTGGAGATCCTGTGCTTGCATCAATAATCTGAAGCTGACGTTTTTGCCTGGACGGACGTATGAAATCAGCGCCCGCCGAGTCTACAGCGGGAAGTTGAAATATTTACCGAAGGCATCCTGATCTGCGGCTGTCTTCAAAATTGTGAGTTCGTTTTTTGAATCTTTAAATTTAATATATTTGAAGTTTTATTTTTACAGAGTATAGCTTCGGGAAGAAGTTTAATTATTTCTTTTGGAGTGAGGTAAATTAGTAGCGGCATTCTCAATCCCAGCCCGATTAGGTTTAAATAAACACTAGCTGACCCTCCCGGCGTTGCCCGGGCCCGGCATAATATATATATATATATATATTTAATCAAGTTTTTATTATTTTATATCTTTAACAAAATTTTGTATGAAATTATATTTTAAAATGAAAAATTTGCGAAATGTTTAATGATAAAAGCTCTCATTTTCTTGTTCTTTTTGTCCGAACTCTTTGAAATCTTTATTGGTTATAAATAAAACGGTTTTACAGTCCGTGTAAAAATTTCGTGAAATAATATCGTTATCTAGTTGTAAAAGAAATGTTTTCTTTTCGCTTTTTTGTTTGTTTGTTTGTTTGTTTCCGCGTTTGTTTTCGCGTTTTGTTTCGCGTTGTTTTTTCATTTAACACAGCAATAAAAAATAGTTCTCATCTTCCAAACTCTTTGAAATTTCAATCGGTTATAAATATAACCGTATCCAAGCTCTCTTTAAAATTTTACGAAAAAATATGTGTATTTAGTACTGAAAACATTAGTTCTTAGAAAAAAAAAAAAAAAAAAAAAAAAAAAAAAGCTTTTAATGCAATATTTATACTACGCCATCCGTTTTCAATCATCCCTTTTCAATCCCACTAGGCTAAACAGGTGAGGACTAAACACGTTTCCCGTTTCTGAGGGTAGAAGCCTTAAAAAAACGTTGAAGCCCGCGCAAAGAGACGATTTTCGTGTGGAAAAGAGAGTGTGAATTTGACAGAATGCGCTTTTCGCTTTAAATATATAGGTTATTTTTAAACCTTAACTCTATTGCTCTCCGTGTACAACTGAACGGCCTGGTTCACTCATACTGACAGCAATGGCCGTCACAACACAATTATTTAAAACATGGTCTACAACCACATCTCTAATATCAATTTTATCATTTATGTAGAAAAATAAACATAATATATAGCTTTTCATCTGAAACAATATTCTTGATTTTCTTTCTGGAAAATCAGTAAACCAGAACCCGACCCGTAAGTATCAAAACTCAACCCGAAATAATTAAAGTAATTTCGAATCGCAACGAAAAAAAAAGTAGCTCCAACACGATCCTATAGTCGGGTTTGGATAAAATTTGGTTACCCCACCCGATGCAAGTTGCTACCACTTTTTTTTAAATAGCACAATTCGCCTTATTTTCGCCTTCTTTAATCTGTCATTAAATAAGGCAAATATTACTAAAGTAAAGCCAGGAGAGATGGCGCGGTCGGAGAGATTGCGCACATAGAGGTTCGGGGGAAAGTAGTAGAGTGAGAGCGCAGCGACTCCAGGTAGTTGTACAACAACAGTAGTGGAGTGTCTACTTGAAAGTGCACGTTGATTGCTTTGAGCGTCTAAGATAAAGTATTGCTATTTTGTTTTGTTTTCCTAAAGTAAGTGCTTGAATTTTCATAGCTATTCACCAGAATTTCTATACAATGTCAATAGTACAAAATATTTTAAATTTTAACGATTTCTCATAAGCTACTAATCTAGACTAACAATGAGAACATCAACGGTTCGTTTTAGTAGCGGCCATGTTTAAATAAAAGGCCGCGCAATCTCTCCTACCGAAATTGGAGAGTTTGCGCATCTGCTACTTAGGAGAAATGGCGCATTGTTTCCATTAGTTTCCATGCTAGGAGAGATTACGCAGCTCATTGGTAAATTTGCATAAATTTTTTTTTTAATGAAAATGGACTAATTTTAAGTAAAACGTGTTATTAAGTTACATAATTTTATTTTGTAATCTTATCTGGATTTGCTTTTTCTGATTCTTTAATTTTTTTTTCCTTTAATTAAAATTTTTTAATCGTTTTTAAAATTATTTCCTTTTTCTGATTCCTTAAGCATTAGGTTGAAATATTCACTCCCAATACAATAAAATTTGTTCACAAAAACCTTACAGCAATGTCATTTAAGTGTAATTATTATTGTTAACAATTTAATTGTAGTTATTATTAGTAACAATCTCTCCTACCCATGTACGCAATCACACCAACCCTGTAAGGAGAGATTGCGCAAAATAACTTTCTTGGTTTTATTACAACTGTTCTATTAAATTGCAACATAACAACAAAATAGCAATGGAAATGCATAAAAAACAAATGAAGTAAAAATTATTCATGGATAGTTTAGTAAAAACTTGATATTTAGATTTTTTATTGCTATTCTTTTGAATTGTGCGCAGACTCTCCCAGCTTTACCTTATATAAAAAAAAGTGTTAGCAATCAAGCAACCTGAATTTTTTTTTTCTTTCTTAATGTAGCGAATTCGCAACATCGTTTCTGTTTAATACCCCATACACTAAGAACTTAAATCCTTTTTCTTTCCTCTTTTTTTTTTTTTTTTTTTTTTTTTTTTTTACCTTTTACAGTTTTAGAGCAGATACAGGATATTTTTGTTTTACGCTTTTGCAAATTTCACCGTATAATAATTTAGATTAAAGATAATTATTGAAATGGTTAGAGAAAATTATATATATATATTTTTTTCCATTTGAATGAACTTTATCGTGACATTTACTTTTTTTTTAATTTACTTTATCGTTACGTCACAAAACAACAGTCACAGTGATTTCTCATTGGAGTTACTAGAAAAAGATCACTGGAGAATAATAATGAAACGAAAGAACGCTAGCACATTTTGGTTCACCGTAGTTACTGTGATACTAGCGACAATTTGTGGCTCTGACGTAGGGATATTACCTATTTTCTGCAACTGATATTTAAATCACTTTTTTATTTATTTATTTATTTTTTATTATTTATTTATTTATTGAGTGCTTATAATTAATTTTATTGGCATTTTGTGCTTGTTGTTTAATTTTTGACAATGTACTAATTTCTACCGGCCTCCGCAGTTCACATAACGTGAATGAATTCGATAAAATCCAAGAAATTCCAAACTCCAAAATCTTATTTATAGATATTAATACATTTTAGTTTTTCTACTTCATCTAAAACTAATTCATTTAAATTTTTTTGTTTTGTTTTGTTTTCCTTTCATATTAAATCTTTAAATTCACTTCAATAAATCGTGTTTCGAATCAAACGAAGCAGAAGGAACATACTGAAACAGAAAACATTTTCTTTTACAATATGTCCCATTAAACACATGAAGTTATTAGTAATTTCTAAATACGATGGAACATTTTTATGAGCACCAATACATATAAAGCTCACGCGACTAATTCGGTTACCTTTTTTTATTTAATATTTATTTTCTTTTAATTTTAATTTCTATTAATAATTTAATTTTAATTTTACATTTATCAATATATATTATTTTTTCGTTAATATTTATTTTTCTTGGTACTACTATTTCTAATTGATTTTTAACAAGTTTAGTTAATGAAGTATTTTATGTATGGTATTTAATATAGGTTTGTTTTAATAAGAAAATAAAGTTAAGTATACGAAATGTGTCTACCATCGGAACACGTGGAAAATGCATGATGCATTGACGCCAGTGGTAGACGCTTTTAGCATACTTAAGTAGATTTTCATATTAAAATAAACTGTGTCTCGCTTACATGCGTTAGTTTTATTAGTAAAAGTATGTGTTTTAATGCGGGACACATTTAGCATACTTAAGCAGATTTTCTTAATAAAATAAACTGTGCCTTGCTTACATATGTTTGTTTTATTAGTAAATGTCAGTTTGCTTTATAATGCCACACTTTTGGATGAAATATGGGACGTTTTAAAGCTGATGATTGAATATAAAAAAATTACGTTTCAAGACTTCAAATAATGTTATTTTTACATGTAAAATATAATTTATACTAAATCGAGGACGCTCTACAACTTTGAAATTGATTTTTTAGGGTGGGTGGGGGGGGGGGGGGGGTTCGAGTTAGTAATATTAACTCCGTGGTTCGCAATAATGTGGCGTTGTAAGCAGTCGCATCGCGTAGCGCATAGTTACTTTACTATACCTAGATACCCCTTGCCTAGATACCACGTTTATGAATGACTATAGATGTCACCGTTCTGATGTTAATGAGGCTGGAGAGAACTTTAGTAGGCACCCTGTATAAACATAATCATTTTAAATGCAGGGTTGTATTGGTTTTAACCAGGAGTGTTTTTAACGAAGAAAAAAAAAACGGTTTTAATCATCTTGTTCAAAATACGTTTTGACCAAGTAATCCAAACCACTATTGAAATATTTAAATATTATATGTTTATTTTATATAAACAGATTTTAAAAAATCACACTAAACAGAAGCATTTAATTTTTTAAAAATTTATAATTCAAAACATCGTTACCAGTAACAAATTTTCTGTATTTTCTAAATTAAGAATTATTATAACATGAGAGACACTCATACCTCAATGATGAACACTAAGAAAAATATTAACAAAGCTTTTCAGCATTTAGAAATCTAAACGACAACTATTTTACTATTGCAATTTAAGAAAAGCCGAGGCTAACGAAAAAGACAGGCTACCGCGGTGCATTCCACTTATCTTTTTTACAGACCGCTAGAGTGACGTGAGGCTCTTTTCGTACACCTGCATTGGTGGATTCGAGCATCACGTGACTCCCGCGGTCTATAAAAAAAGATATGCGTAAAGCACCGCGGTAGCCTTTCTTTTTCGTTAGCCTCGAAGAAAAGGTAAGTGATGCAATATCAAAAGAGTTGCTGTTAAAAATATAATAAATATCCTGGTATTACAATTACAGTTACACTTATGTGATAATAGATAAAATTACAGTTAAGCATGGAATATTAATTATTATATTAGCAATATTATTTTTATTAGCTATATAACATTAATTTTTAAAGAGATATACAGGTTGAGTACTTTATATCAAGTTAATGTAATTTAATACAGTTTTGTCCACTTTTGAGTGGTTAAAACCAATTTTGACCAGTTTTAGACGGTTAAAAACAAATTTTGACCGTTCTCCTGATTAAAATTAGTTTTGATCGGTCAAAATTACAAACCTCTTTAAATGTGAAAAAAAATGAACGAACTTTGAATTTTCGTGGTTTCTCACAACGTTTGATTGTGATTCGTGATACATGTGAACAATCATTGGGACTTAACAAAGTTATTTATTTAAAAAATCTTATCAAAAATAGCTATGTAAAATTGGCTAATTATTTTTAATACAATGTTTCTGTTGAAAAAAAAAAAAGGTATAAAAGGTATGGCTCTATTTTTTACTTGGAACTTGGTATTGAATAAATATTAAATGAAATGAAAAATGTTAGGATAATTTGGAAATTAAATAAAAAATAATAAAAATAGCCTTAAAGAGAAAAAATGTCTTAAATGAATTTAATAGAACTTTAGTACTTCTACTTGTGTTAAAGAGTAATCATCTTCATAAAACTCATACTATGCATATGTTGAGTATAACCCTCCTAAAGCAATGATCCGATTTTAATCCAATTACATACACGTGTTAGACCGTTCACAATTTAAAACCTTCCCATGGGTTTCCTTATGTAATGACATGTATTTAGAACTTATTTAAACAAAAATTAATATTTTAATTGCTGTTATAGTAGAGAGAAAAAAATACAAACATATAAATAAACATAATTTTTTTTAAGAAAACATTTATTGTTGCAAAACTTACATTATTTTGTTTAAGAAACTCTAATTTACAAAATATACAACCTTTTTCAAAATATTTTTATCATTTCAGGAAGTACATACATTTTTGTATTTTTTTTTATTTTTACACCAATGAAAAAAAAAGACTTTAAAGGTAATGTATACAAATAAACCCATAAATTTTCCATAAAGTTTCCATTCCATAATTCCCAGTCGAATCCCCTTTTAAAAGAATATTTTTTACTGATAAACCGATAAATGCCTTCAACCTAATAAAACTAAATTTTTTCTTCACTCGATAACATATTCTAAGGGATAACATATTCTCTGTTGTCCAAAAAAACCTGTTTTTTCTGTTCTGCCTAATATGACATTTGCTTAGAAATTGGGTCTCTGTTACAAATTTCTATTTTCAAAACATTTTGTGCATAATTATACCCTTAAAGCAAAAATCCTATGTTTACGAAAATAAAATTACTATTCGCTGTCATTATGTTTCTGTATATACGTGTAGTATTTTTGGATGCTAAAAGTTAAGTTGTAATTGCAACATTTGTTTAAAAATTCAGATTTTTTCATGAAACGAAATTTTGGCAACTTTTTGTTCCTTACTGTAAAATGCGAACTTAAACTTTAGAAACATTAAAAAATTCACGATTTTTTTTATCCCTTATGCAATGATTTACTTTTCTTTATAAGGTAATATATTGTGTTATTTAATGTCATGACCATAACATTACTTTTTTATGTAATCTTACAGAACTTTATGTATAAAATAACGAATCATGTTCAAGGTTTATATCTCTGAGTTGCACATACCCCTATACAAGCGGGCTAATTTATCTCCTACTTTTTATATCTGTGAGTTGCGTGTACTCGCATATGTAGATTAGTTTTTATTTATACAATCTTCTGTTACGCATATTTCGTCTAAATTATCCTTTAAATATCAAGATTTCAAAAAAGAAATTTAATAATTGCAGAATTTTTTAACATTAAAGGAAATCCAAGTTGTAAGTCCTCAAGTGATGATACTGCTATGCTAGATTTTGAAAAAGCTTTAATTGAAAGCTATATGCGATCTTTCATTGAAGCTCTACGCAGTACGTATGTGCAGAAATCATACCATTCGGTTTAGATGTACAAAAAAAAAAATAATAATAATTAGTGGAATCTAAAACCATATGAGACATTCTTCCATAATTTTAACTTTCATGAATAAGAAACTTGCGAAATTCAACTTAATAAAATAGAATTTTTAAATTTCGAGTTTTAAACTTTGGTACTTCTCCATTATCCCGTTGACCACTTTTCATAACAAAAAAATTATCGCCAAACTATAGGATTTAACGCCAAAAATGCAGTCCCATTCACTGGACATCGGAAGCATTACACGTGTTTGATATGTCAAGTGGTTTTTAATTCGACATTTACCTGTATTTTTCATTATGCTTTACTGATTTACTAGTTATTTCGTTAATTAAAATAACAATTGTGTCCTTAAACGGCGGTGTCTTGATATTAAAGGAGAAAAAGCATTGAAAAATTGTTTTCAACTGATGTCACAAAGATTTCATTCATTCACCAGCCGAGAGGGATAATTAAGAAAAATAATGTAAATAAATAAATATCCAGGAATTTTTTTTTTTCTGTTTCCATTATTATATTGTATTTTTTTTTTTTTTTTTTTGTTTAAATTTACTAATAGTTGACACTTTGGTGAGTAGGGCTTTTTCGAATCTCTTGTATTTTATTTATTTATTTATTTATTTATTTTGATATACCAATGGCAACATTCTTCCATTTGTTTATTTAGCGTTACAGTTTGGCGATAGTTTTCTTTTTATGAAAATGGTCGACGGGATAATGGAAAAGTACCTAAACTTTTTTGTTCTTTTTGCTATAATTAAACATGTTCTTGTTCAGCATTGATGTCCAAAACTGTACTATTTCAGTGAGACCCTTGACATCCGCTTAATAGTGAAACAGAACACGGACAGGAAGGGAAATTACCACCTATTTTTAAGCAAGTCATGTTAAATCTAAATGGTAGACACAATGTTCTTTGATTTTTAGCAACAGTTATTTACATTGAACTAAATAACAAAAAAAAATATTTACCTCTAAAAGTTAAGGAATAAATCTTAGGAACAGTAAGACTGCCAATAAAGCCACAATGCTTCAAACTGACATTTAAATGGTAATTTAAATTCTGAAGAAAATTTCCTAACAAAGAACTGCAGCCATTTTTTCTCTAGCATAGCACTTCTATATGAGAAAAAAGTTGAAAAAGTTGGAAATTTTGCGTAAAACGTGACAAATGAGGTGCGTTCGTATTATAGCTAGTTATATAAATATTCAGATCTTGATGATTTTTAATTCTGCTAAATGAATTATATCGTCTGCAGATTAATTTCTGTAATTAAATAAGTATCTCGGTGGCTTGACGATTAAACCTCGGAAGCTCCTATAACAAGAAAACACCGATTTCTTTTAAAAAATTTAAATTTCTTAATAAATATTTTTATTAATATTTTCTAATGTATTGATTCGATTTTCATAAAATTTGAAATGTCTCGACAAAATTCTGCAAAGATAATATATGTTAAATTTCAAACCATTCGGTTGGGTAGTTTTTGCGTTGTTATATGCGGACAGACGGACGGACCAGACGACGACAATTGCTACGTATTTATATAATTACGAACGCACCTAACGACTCTGTGGCTGTATCTGGAGTGATTTCCTGCCTAATTTTCGCAAAAGGGATGGTAAGAAATCTAAAATCCCGGGACAGAGTTCAGAAAATAATAAGAATCGTAAAAATGAGTGCAACCTAATATTTGTTACATATTTATATAAAACAATCGTTTCAGTTTCGTTAAAATATTAAGTAAAACTACTTTTATTGAAATTATTTTAGCCAGACAGCTCCAAACTTAAAAATCAGCATCAGGGACAGAAAGGAATTTAATGTTACATTTTTGGATCCCGCAATCGTTCAACACTTATTTATCTCATTAATATTGTTTTACAATCATGCAATGGCATGTTTTTCAATAAAAGAAATAAAAGAAAACCAAGAATATGTCCTAAAATAAAAATTATTATTAAGGGACTTAAAAGTCAAAATTATGGAAGAATCGCTCATATATACCACATAAAAAAGGGCAAATTCAGCATATAATTCTTTTTTTTCTGTGTGTCAAATAATGGCTGTTGAAATATTTAATTTTAGTGAATAATTTTTTTCGCGTTTTGGTGATTTAATCTTTTTTTTTCTTATACACGTAATTTATTTTTTACATGGTTAAAATGACATTTATCCCATTTAAATGCTGGTGAATAAGTTCGAGGCATCTTCCTTTGTGTGACAACACTGCAGTGTTAAGAGTTTTATTGTTTGCCATCTGTCATCCAATATTGGGATTACTTCTCTTGTTGCTCAATATGATTTGAATTTTGTAGATTTAAAACATTTTCGAGACGATGAAGCAGATTTTTGAGTGTTTGGTAGAAAAATAAAACTAATAATTCCAATAAATTCCATATTTTGAATTAAATGGATGAGCAAATGCAACCGAGCATGCTCAAGCATTTGTGCTGTTCAAGAGGAAATCAGTTATGAGAAAGCACTATTTCAAAGATGGCCACTTTGACGTGTGTGATTTTCTAAATTCAAGAAAACCATCCTAGCTTTGATGAACATCTTCTGAATTTTACACGAAAAAGTGCCCCACATTTAGAGAGACCCTAGATAGTAGAAATAATGGATTAATTTCGATATGCTTTTAACCACAAATAAAATGTTTATTAGAACCAGAAGGTAAACGGTATATATAATATTATTATTACATGACATCTTCAAATAAGAGATTTGGTCAATTTTGATATATATATATATAATGAATCATCATATGTGTGAAAAAAATTTTTAAAATATTAAACATGAAAGAGTGAAAATACAAATATTAAAAAATATAAAATTGTTATGATATCTTCAGAGGAATTTCATAAGCACAATTTATAGTAAATATATGTTATATGTCATCGACTATTTCGGCGTAAGCCCTAACAACAATATTAAGCTTCTAACCTATCGAAAAAGCTCTGAATGATTGAAATATAATAAGATAACCAAGAAATGAATGAAAAGTCAACAAAAATTGACTATAACTTAAAAAAATAACTAAAGAAACTCACCAAGCACAAAAAAAAGGGACAAAGATACATCCGGAAATAAACATGTAGAACCGCACGCCTTGAAATAGCTAAGAAAAGTAAACTAGGAGGGAGAGTGAGAGAGAGAGAGAGATAAGAAACCAATATTTTAAAAAAAGTATGCTAACATCAAGTGAATAAAAATAATTAACATAAATATGGAACACTAACGACAGTCCTAATTTAAAGATATCGGCAGTTCTGTGCTTTTTACCTACTTCAATACAAATCCTTCTATATTAAAAAGAAGTAATCTGATGGAACTGAGCCAAAAACGATTTAGAAATGGACCAATCAAATTCTGCGTAGATATTCCGGGTTATTCTCATCGCTTTTTTACCAGGGACTTTTTTGAGGAGTTATTACTTTTTTTTCTAGCCATCCTACGGATTCGAAAATCATACCACCAGACACGAAATATAACAAGTTTTCAGAAATTAAAAAAATTATCACGGTCGGACAATAAAAACTAAAAAAAATCTTAAAAAACGAGTAAAAAATCTTTTATTGAAAAAGTCATTTTTTTATATTGTTGCCAATTTCTAAATAAGCGCAAAGGATTATGTTTTATCTCAAATAAAAAATGTATTTGCGCGAGACTATTAAAAACAATAATGAAAGTTTAAAATAATAATTAAATGATCACGTGTTGAATGCAGGAAATAAAGAAAATTACGTCATAAAATTATGTTTACACATGAATATTAAAAATAAAAAAGATGAATTAAATGAAAAAGCATTATAACCTGATTACAGGAGATAGTCGCCGTTCGTGATATCATCATCATCATCTTTTTAAAACAGGATACATTACCAGGTTTTAAGAGGCTGTGAAATCAGAACGGGGGGTTGGTGAACGTAGCGAGCAGGGGGCAGAGCCCCCTAGTGAATTAAAAAATACATTCTTATAAATTATTGCATAATTATACTTTTTTTTTTTTTTTTTTTTTTTTTTGCTCCATGCTATACAATTCTCTCTTTTCCGAATATTATATATATTTTTTAATTCATACATTTAAACAACATGTTCCAGAAATTTTATTTCAAATTATTATTAGTTGTAGTAGTATTTCGATAATACTTTTTTTTTAATTTTTTTGCACCCAAATTTCAATTAGTTTACAGTGGCGTAGCATTTCTAAAATTCTGAGCGGGGATCATGTATACAGATTCTAATAAATTAACAGTTAGGATTATCAATAATTAATAAATTAGTTATGAGAAAAAAATAACTATCCAAACTAATTTTTAATGCCTATTATCACGATATCAACATTTTAATTATTTTAGATAGAAGGTTGAATAGACTGAAAATGATATTGAGTTATGATTATCAAATTATGATATGGTGAAGTATTGGAGGGGAGGGGACCCCAGTCCCTCCTTTTATCAATGGATGTAATATATTTCTTATTGAAATTCATAAGATTTATATCCCCTGAAACTTCTTTGCAATGCACTAATATGAAAAAAATGAACAAGTTTTAAAATATTAAATAAAATGAATTAAAAATGCAAATACTAGATGACATTAAGCCGCTGATCTTTGAATTTACTTGTTAGAAATATAATTAATATTTATAGTCTTCTTTATGTACCAGAGCTGTTTTATCAAAGAAGAATGGTTAAAACTGAATAAAGAAAAGGACAGGCTTTAAAACGACTTATCTGACTTATTAAAAAATTTGTATTTAATTAATTAGGAAGGATTTGAACCCCATGAATCCCTTCAGTACGCGTTTGCTAGATTAATACATTTGCATCTGAAGTGTGCATTTCAGAAATTTCTTCTTTATTCAGAAATTCAGAAATCATAGCAGAAATTCTGAATAGTATTTTTTGCTTTATTCAATAGCAGACGTTTTCGTGATTAAATAATGTAAAAACTCTTCTTCTGCAATTTCTGAATAAAAAAGAAACTCCTGCAATGCACTCGTACACTGAAAAAAAAATTGATTTTACGGTAGCGTATTACTGCTTATTTTTATGTTTATTACTGTTAATTTTACGGTATAATACTGGCAGCTGGAATGCCAGTATTATAATGTAAAATCAACATTTTTTTGCAGTGTTTATGTGCTAATGCACAAGTGGTTTTAAATAAATAATAAGAAGAAAATAATCATTTATAATGTAACTTAGTATGTTGCACTTAAGAAGCTTCATTTAATATTGGAGAAGCTTGTAAATGTTTAACATTGGATCGCATTTTTAATTACGGTTGTTTCTTCAGAATTTATGAATAATTTGTTGCGATAAAGAAAAGGATGCGGGACATTGAAATGTTAATTATGAATGCAAATAATTATTTGTTGAAACAACATTATTGAGGTATGCATTTTTGTCGCGCAAAAATCTGATATTAATGAAGACATCTATTTATTCAGCGTCGTGAATTTTAATTTGTTTATCTTTCTTAGGTATAGATAGTAAATATGATATTAAGCAAAATATCTTTCAAAATAAACGTTTGAAGGTCCAATTTATGACTAGCCTACGCAAAAATATAAACCTAATTAATGGATTTCTATGCAATAAAGGGGAAAACATATTAAAATTTAATTGGTTTTCTGTCACAGAAAACGGCGATCATACTTCTCCTTTAAACGATAGTCGATTATTTATATATTCTGAACTTTGGTGAATTTAATACACTTGGCAATACTTCCTGCTAACATATATTTTCAGGATTCGTATCACTATTTTAAGTAATATTTAAGACTTTGTGCTCAACAACTGCGATTTGAAAAATATTCACTAAGATGTTGGAATATATAATTTAAAGGTGGTAAAAGAAAATAATAAAAAAATAAAACATGAAAATAAAATAAAAAGTGACTAAAATGTACTTTTTTCACATCTGCAATAAACAGAAAAATACATGTTTCTCATAAATATTTTAAATTTTCGAAAACAAAATTGGAAAGTTTATGAACTTACCTTTGTAAAAAATCTATTTTTCGACGTCTCCACACTGCAAAAGAAAAATGTTGATTTTACAGTATAAAACTGGCATCCCAGCTGCTAGTATTATACCGTAAAATTAACAGTAATAAACAGTAAAATAAGCAGTAAGCGCGGTAGCGTATTACTGCTTATTTTACTTTTTATTACTGTTAATTTTACGGTATAATACTAGCAGCTGCGATGTCAGTATTATTCTGTAAAATCAACATTTTTTTTCAGTGCAGCCTTTTTAATTTTACAAAATCTGCAATGTTCATTTTAGCAATAGCGATGCTGCTCAAATGATAAATGAAACTTTAGCATGAAAAATTAACTCGGTATCGCCGTCTGTTCAGAATTCTGTGAACAATTTATATTAACTGCTGTGTTGGGTGATGGTAGAAATAAATAAAATCGTCTTTTAATGTCCGCTGATAAGTAACATTGATTTTTGAGTATGTGGCAGATATGTAACGCGGTGATACAAATGGCTAATCTTATTTAATAAAGGAAATATGCGATTAAATAAGCCGGAAGATTGTTATTTCAAAACAGTAGTAGTCAACAGTCAAAACAGTTCGAATCCTGTTTTTACACTCTTTTTAAAAAGGTAAAAGGCACATGATAGGACAGAACTCTCGTCACCGGTACTCGAAGCTCAAACGCTGACTGTGCCCCACGGAGACATTGTTCAGACCGACAAATTAATGTGTATTTGAAACGCATGCTGAATTTTAACTTGAAATTTCTCGAAACCTAAGGCCCATTTGAAGGAGCTGCTGTTGTGTTCTAGATTTTATTATTGTGATATTGGGTGCCTTTATTTTAGAGGTTTTGTCACTTTCAGTTGTAGCTATTTGGTTTTGTTGCACTGCTGTTGCCTTGGCAACAGAGTTGGCTAGGGTGCCTGTTTATAGGGGTGTTTTGTTTATCTTTACTGTGTCGGGGATGCCATAGTGATTTGTGTTTGTCTTTTGGGTGTATTGTAGTTTCCAGGGGTACTCCGTGTTTGGTGATTTTTCTCTTGGACGTAGAAGGAGTTGAGTTACTGTGGTCTGTTTGGTGGCCACTTTATTGGATCATTTTGTGACGCTTTATTGAATCATTTTGTGCCGCTTTATTAAATAATTTTGTGCCGCTTTATTGAATCATTTCGTGCCGCTTTATTGGAAAATGTATGCCGTTTTATTAGATCATTTTGTGCCGCTTTATTGGTTCATTGCTGATTTTGGTTTCTATTGCTGTTTTGGGTGTTTTGTTCTTCGGGTTTACTATTATGTCTACTAGGGAGAAGAAATTTGATAAACTTATTGAGGAAGCTGAAAAACTGGACTTCATGGAGGCGATGCAGAATTTGTGTGCCCAGGTGTATGATGCGTGGGAAGGCATGAGAGTGAAACAGAGCAAGGTGTCCGCGACTATGCGGCAGCAACAAAGTAAACTCTGGACTACGTCACCATGAGATCAATCAAAGTGTACAGAGAAAATATAGTTTATGACACTAAAATCAAAGCAATAGAAAGGAATAACATGAACAGAAGGAGCTGGCTTCAAAAATCACGCGATCCTAGTCTAGTGTAGAGGAGGTTTCGGCTAGGAGGGAGGAACCACGTAGACAGAGACAGGATGAATTTTCTGTGATCGTTTCGACTAAAGATAAGGAAATGGATGTTACCACAGTGAAGAATGAGATAAAGAGAGTATGTAAAGTGGATCCTGACTTGGGAACGCCCAGTGACATTCTGACAACAAAGCTGAGACAGGTTGTTTTAAAAACAAGTCAGAAATTGTACGTCAAACGTGACAAATGAGGTGCGTTCGTACTATAGCTAGTTATATAAATATTCAGATCTTGATGATTTTTTATTCTGTGAAATTAATTATATCGTCTGCAGATTGATTTATGTAATGAAATAAGTATCTCGGTCGCTTGACGATAAGCTTCTATAACAAGAAAGCCCCAATTTAAAAAAATATCCAATTTCTTAATAAATGTTTTTATTAATATTTTCTAAAGTTTTGAATCAATTTTCTTAAAATTTGAAATGTCTCGACAAAATTCTGCAAAGATAATATATCTTAAATTTTAAACCATTCGGTTGGGTAGTTTTTGCATTGTTATATGCGGACGGACGGACCAGACGACGACAATAGGTGCTACGTATTTATATAATTACGAACGCACCTAATGAGTAACAAAAGAGACACGGACGCTGCTCGGACTCTATTGCAGGGAGATGAAGACTTGAAGGATAAAATACTGATAAATATACCAAGTAGAAGAAGGGAAAGGATCTTGGTTCTTAGTGTGGACCCTGGGGTAGAGGAAGAGGAGATGACAAGTTCTCTGGAGAGAGTTTTGGATGAGATGAAGACTAGTGATGGTCTATGGATAAAATTTGGGCAAAACTGATTGATCCAGGTCTTTCTGCTGCTACAAAGCAGGCTTTGAGGAATTGGTGGTGGAGTATTCAAATGACTTTCAGACAATTCGCAAGATAACAACGCGTAATGGTCGAGTTAATTGGCTTATTGATGTAGACAGGAGGAGCAGAGATTATTTAATTAGTCGAAAGAGAATTTGTGTTGATTATGAGCGTTATAAGGTGGTTGAACATATAAATATAATTCGTTGCAGCAAATGCCTATCACATGGTCATATTGCTAGTAAATGTTGTAGAGGGTTAAGATGTGCTAAATGTTCGGAATGGCATCAGACTGTGAAATGGAAATCTAATGACATAGTGTGTGCAAATTGCTATTTTGAAGGGGGTTCGGATGAGGTGAACCACAGAGCAGATCGCTATGTGTGTCCGGCTTACCAAGCTTACCGAACCAAGTTGTTAACTTCAAAACGTTTGTAAGGGGGGGCCTTTGGTTCGTTCGGTTATTTCTGGGATTAGAGTGCTACAAATTAACTTGGATCACTACAAACTTGCTAATGAAGAACTGGATAGGTATTAAAAAAATTTTCTTTTGACGTAGTTCTGTGTCAAGACCCGTATGTGGTTTCAGGTCAAATTGCTGGTATTCCTCCGAATTGTAGATCCTTTATCTCTCTCAAACTAACCTCTGCTATTTTAATTGTTAATGGTGATTATATTGTCATTGAATCTCTCAAACTAGATAATGCTGCGTTTGTAAATGTCAATGTCGAGAACGAAGTTATTTCTTTGGGTTCACAATATTCTAGGCCGGCTTCGTCGGATGCTTTGGACACTGACTTTACTTCATGGTCTGAAAAATACATAGACTGCTCAGATGTACTAATCGGAGGCGATTTCAATGTGCATATAAGGAGTTTAGGCTATAGCCGGGATGATGAAAGAGCAGAAGTCCTGTTGGAGTATCTTTCTTTAAAGAATATGGTATTGTTGAACGATACTGAAGCTCCGCCAACATACGCTCAAGATGACCACCAGGGCAGGCTTGACCTAACTTTGGCCGCAGAGAATATATGTAACTATATCGATACCTGGGAGGAAGACACTGAGTATAACTCGTTTAGTGATCATCGTTATATCCGCTACAGCTTGAACTTGAACCCTATCGTAAGACTTGTGAAAAGATACAAGACAACATTTTGTTCGTTCAAGAAGTTCAATAATCTTTTTCGTCAGAAGATGCATGAACTATTGGAAACTTTGATTCCTACTAAAAGTGCTGTTCATATGGATATCTGGATGAAGAATTTACAAATATTTCTCCAGGATTAATGAATCGATATTCTAGATATAAAATGCTGGGATATAAACCTAAACATTCTTAGTGTACAGAAAATTTAAGAAGGCAGCGCAATAAACTCAGTGACCATTACAAAAGGTATCCAGACGATATGCATTATAAGGATGCATATTTAAAAGAAAGAAACATCTATAAGAAAAATGTTAAAAAAGCTAAACGATCGTCATGGAGGAATTTTTGTGAAAAAACTAGTGATGCTTATGGTGCTTTATTCAAATATATCCCAGGGAAGAATATTAAACATACGGACATGATCTTCACTACATTAGAAAATAACACAGTCTTTAACTCATACGACCATGTGGCTATGCTGCTTATGCAGGAACATTTTAGTGTAGATAATATACCACAACACATATTTGAATATACTCCAGATGCAGAAATATTTACAGATCGTGGTTTTAAACCTATTTCACATCGTGAATTGAAATATGCATTGAAAAGTCAGGCAAATAACAAGGCACCTGACTATGACCTTATGGGCCCGCTGGTGGTAAAAAATCTATGCACAACGTTTCCCGGTTTTGTTTTGGGTGTGTTTAAAAAGTGTTTAAAATTGGGATTTTTCCCTAGATGCTGGAAAAGAGGAATAGTTATTTTCTTTCGGAAAAGAAGCAAGATTTCATCAAACCCAAGAGCCTACCGGCCAATTCGTTTCTCCCGATTTTGGGAAAAATTTTAGAAAGAGTGATGAAAGTTAGAATTATGTCGAGACTGGAAGATATTCTATATTTGGATATAGCACAACATGGCTTTCGAGAAGGTAGGTCAACGATTTCTGCAATTTTTGATTTTAAAAAGAAAGTTAATGAGATTCCTGGTCATGTGAAATATTGTGCTGTAGCATTCTATGACATAGAGACTGCATTTGACGCGTTACATTGGCGTATCTTAGCACGTATAATTGACGATTTGCCTCTTCCATTCCCAGGTAGCTCAGAGATATCGGCCAATATCCACGGCAATATTGTCCAATATTTTGAAAGTCGCGGAATGTCGTACGTCAAATTTACAACATCTGCCGATATTCACAGACATAACTTAAAATTAGTTTTAAAAAGAAAGCATTCAAAAGAGCTTTTTGCATTACTTATGACATCATAATACAGAAATAGTATTCTAAAAAATAAATTTAATAATTTTGCCAATTTTAAAAAACTTGACTTTTTAATGCCTTACTTTTAATACCTGGTGACATTGACCAATGTTGTAAAAATGATATTACTATTACAACATTCAGGGATATCTATTGACATTCGTAAGAAACAACATCATTTTTCGGACATTTCAAGATATCTATCAACATTCAGCATATCTGACGAAGTTTGTAATCTTGACCGAAGTTATCGGAAAGTTCTAAAGGACCGCCCATTTGTGTGGTCTAGTTTTCGTCAATGTGCATTTGATGGAGGCGTTGGGCGTGAAATTTGCACAGAAAGAAAAAGCCTATATAAAAATTTCTGTAGGAATCTATAGTTATTTTTATATATAAAAAAAGCATGTGAAAATTTGTGTTTTATAAAAAGCTAAAGATGATTTTATACTATCTTTATACTATGTATTTTATACTAATTTAAAAAATATTTTTACAACAAAAAAAAAAATTAATTTATATAATTTTTAAATGGATGCGTGTTTATCTTTTTAAAATGCATTCGGATTTCCGACTTTTATAAGAATTTTATTTTTTATTATTGAAACAATACAAGTTTAGTTTCAAAATTAGGTCACTGAACTTTTAATTAGGCACTATTAATAATATATATTTTATACAGTTCATCTAAGTAATTATTATTATTATATAATAGTAAGCTTTTAGGCGTGTTAACTTTTGTGTAGTGCATTAATTTTTGAAAAAAATTACACATATTTCTGACTTAAAATTAATAATATATATATATATATATATATTTAATTTCTCAAAAAGCAAAATTCAAAGTATTGGGGTTGTTAAAACTTTCTTTATAGTTTGGTGCAAGGGGGGGGGGGGGGGACACATGATTTTTAACACAGAAAGCTTTAAAATTCCTTACCTATTTAAAAATATTTTGTTACAAAATTTCCAACAAACTCAGTTATAAAAAGTGATATTTAAATAAATCTTTGCTAAAATAACGTAAAAAAAAAATATGTCGATTGTGGTTGAAAAATACTAGACAATTAAATGATAGTTTTATTATTTGTCAGACATTTTTTATTCCAGTAACAAAAAAATCTACTCCCACCAGCTTTTGCTAACAGCTTTTTATAACAAGTTTTTCCCTCTGATTCTATTGATCATATTTATTAGTACTTGGGTTTGCCATTGTCTTGTTACATAATAACGAGAGTAGACTTTCCTTAAACAGAGATCGCTCGTTTTACAATGAGGCAATTTCGCACCACATCTGGGGTGCGAAAAAGATATTGTTATTCAGTAATAAAAAAATAAGTCATTTAATATCCGAAAATGTTATTCAGGAATTTAGAAAAATATATCGCTCAATATCAAATCATGATATTCAGCAATGACAGAAAAAAATATCACTTAATGTCAAAAAATGATATTCAGAGATGTTGGAAAATATTGGCCAATATTCACAGATGTCAAAAACTAATATTCACAAATATTATTTCAGGGGGGGGGGGGTCATTTAACGTTGGCCAATATCAAATTTTGATATTGGCCGATATTACATTTTGATATTGGCCAATATATTTGTGCTACCTGGGTTGTACATGAGATCGGCTTTAAAGAGTTACATAAATAATAGACTTATAGGTTTAGTTTTGCACTTGGTATTGAATGGTTTGTGTTATTCCAGGGATATCCCCAGGGGTCGTGCCTGGGCCCTCTTTTATGGCTTGTGGGGGCAGACTGTCTGTTGAAGTTATATCGACAACATTCGTATCAAGTCATCTCCTACGCAGATGACTTCGTTTTGTTTGCCGAGGGCGACAGCCGCCCACAATTAGAGACTAATATGAATGGTCACTTAAATCGTTATGCAGAAATCTGTGAATACCTGGGTTTGAAGATAAGTATTACAAATCTATGGCAATGCTTTTCGGCAAAAATACGTTAGAAAAAAGAAGACCAATTTTTAAAATTAATGGAGAGAGTGTAGCGGTGAGGGAGAAATTGCAATACTTGGGTCTTATCCTTGATAGTACGTTTAATTGACTAACTCATCTGGATAATATTAGAGAGAAATGTAAGGATTTTGCTTTAAATATTCGAAAAACTGGAATTAGAGATAGTGGTGTTCATGTAATGTATCTCAAGCTGTGTGATAATGAAACAAATTATGTATGGATATCAAGCATGGTTTGGAGATTTGAAGACTCCGACTTTAAAGCGACTTAGCTCTTGCCAGAGGATTGGTCTACTATCAGTGATTAAGACATATAGATAGACTTCAATGGATGCTCTATGTACTCTTTCAGGTGATCCTCCTTTGAAGATAGAATATCAAGCTTACTACGATAAATTTCTATTTTTCAGTGAAGATGGATCAATTGTTATCAATAATATAGAGTTTAATGTAGATGAATTCTCGATAAATAAGAGAACATATGAATTCCCAGTAATAGGTCGTGATAATTTAAAATTAATTGAACCAGTTACAGATGTGGTTCCAGCCTCGGATTTGCCTGTTTATTCAGATGGATCTCGTATGCCCTTGGGAGTGGCAGCAGCCTTCACAGTTTATTGGAAGTGCTCATTTATATATGACTATAGAATTAAACTAAATGATTTGAATTCAATATATCAGGCAAAGTTATCTGCTATTTATCATGCGGTATTGTGGTTGGTCCATTCTGAGTTTAAAAGTGTCATATTATATACTGATAGCTTTCTGTCGGTCTCAGATCTTGATAATCTGTTTCCCACTAATGAACTATCTTTTTTTAATTTACAAGCTGCTTATGGAACATCCTGAAAAAGTACTATATCTCGGATGGATTAAAGCTCATATTGGCTTTGAAGGTAACGAGCGAGCAGACTTTTTAGCGAAATCCGTCCTTTTGGAGGGTATGTATGATATCCATTATAGGGTTACGCTTCCACCCTCACTGGTAACAATGTATTTCAAAAAGAAGCTGTTGCAGGATTGGCAAGAGTACTGGTCTGCCTCTGACAATGGTAGGCAGACTTACGATATTTTGAAGAAAGTTGACCGGGAGTTTGTCTGCGCGAAACAACGTCTTGCACATTACTTATCAGGCCGTGGGAGTTATCCGTATTTTTGTGTAAAATAGGTAAAAAACAATCAGATAGTTGCGATTGTGGCTCTCGGTGCACAGTTGTGCACTACATTTTTAGTAGGTGCTTTTTTAATGAGACATCACTTTAAATTTGTGAGAAAATACACTCTACGTGAAAACTTGCAAAGATCTCTTTTGAACTCTGCGAACTATTCAAAGCTTGCAGAAAACTATAATATTTTGAATGGATTGTATTCTACAAAATATATAGGTTTTGAGTATATTTGGTGTTAAAGTCAAATATGTCTAATCGGCATTTTTTTAAAACTATGTTTGAAGAATGCAATGGTTCATTGTCCATTTGGTTATGTCATTGATCTGGTGATGAAGCTTAATTTCGTTGCAATTTTGTCTATTAACCTGTGAAGTAATTTATTTTACAGTATTTTGAACTTTATTTCAAGTCGTGAATTGTTAAAACTGACATAGTTTGGACATAATGGTGACTTGGTGAATAGTACCAACTGGATTTGCTGAGTGTTTGTAATCGACAATGTAAAAAATATGTCGTTGAACCTTGTGAATTGTGTTCTATTGTTCATGAACCTTAGTTTTTTTAGTTATTAGTCTCGACGATGTAACTAAATAAGTTGTTAAATGCTGTTATACATTCTTTAAGTTTATATATTTAAGTTAGTCTTTACGTAAGTTTAGTTCTTATACCGACTTTGTAACATTATCTGTCTGTTAAACATGTAAGAGTTTCTTTGTTTTGTTTTGCAGCTTATTTATTAGTTAATTAATTTGATTTTAGTAGTTTATATTTTATTTTGTAGGGATCTACTGTCACTGTATCAAGTTTGTGCCTTTTCTTTGAAAAGGATTTTGTATATTCGTTTTTTGTTAATAGTCGCCCGTTGTTTAGGGCTTGTTTGGTTAGCTGTGGAGCGCTAAATGGCTGTTGGGGATTTTCCCGCCGGAGCATATTTGCCATAAATCTAACGGTTTGGCGCTCCGACTGGGAGATTGAGCCCATTTGAAGGAAACTTTTGACCTGAATAGTTAGGGGTATGACCCCTACAACAGACAATAAAATCATCAAAATCTGTGGACATCATGTTTGGCGGTCCCCTTGTTAGTAGTAGGTTGATAAATTGGATTTAACTAATCATCATATTGAAAGAAAAAAATAACTAAGTTCATTTAAGAAAACTTTCTCGCTTTTGTTGACCGATATTTCATGATTGATCATGAACCAATGATCAATCATGAATAAATGATTGCTCAAATTGATAAAACTTTAATAAAACATAATTGATAAGAATAAATCGTCATAGCCATGTTTTTTATTAAATACAACATATGAATACAACATAATGAATAATTTTGATATTCGAATGAAACAGTCGGGCATGCGCAAAAGACAAGTCGCCAAACTTCGTATTCTTTTTAATCAATTAAAACCAGAAATTGTGTAAAAACAAAATAATTAAATTAAGAGCCACAAATTATTTTTAAATTCTTTACTAGTAGTTATTTATAACTACAGTTATACCATTTCTTTTTCTTCCAATTATTTAGACTCTATCCTTAATCTCCTTCGCTTTACTTTTTTATTCCAAATTTGTTATAATCTCTTTTCTTAACTTTACATCTATCATTTTCATTTTCATTGTTCTTTTATCTTGTAGCTCTACATCTTAACTTTTCGCAACGGCTCAATTGAATACAAGACGCTCTACTCACAAATAGATTGAGTTTAAAGTTGTCTGCAACTCGGAAGCCCATTAACCGACATCTACTGTTCGGCAACTGTTCATTTTTTTACATTAAGGCTGCAAGCTAAGGCTCCTACAATCCAGGCTGACTCACGCCGCCATTTAATTGCACGTAAGAAAAGAACATTTGGCCACGACACTTCTAGCTGCGTGGGCAACAATCGCTGATTGGTCTAAGTAGGCAACAAAATGCTTGATGATTCAGCCTGCATTATAGTAGCGCTAGTACTAGCGTGTGTGGCAGTACCACTCAGATTGCTGTCTAAATCATGGGCCGACTGGTCCGATTCCAATGCCACGAATGATATAGACCGGGAGGCGGTTGCACAGACAATCACCTCATCGAGTTCACGGCTGAAATTCCAGAATTAGTTAAAACTCGATTCGCATATTAAAACGCAATCGGTCTGCCAAGTCATATCTTGGTGGAAAACACGTGAAAACCTAATTTTAGCGGTTGACTCGTAGGTTTACCATTGTGTTTTCCTGCACCTAGTTCTCTATGTTTTCATACTTTTGGGTGCAGGAAAACACAATGGTAAACCTACGAGTCAACCGCTAAAATCGGGTTTTTACGTGTTTTCCACCACGATATGACTTGGCAGACCGATTGCGTTTTAATATGCGAATCGAGTTTTAACTATTTCTGGAATTTCAGCCGTGAACTCGATGAGGTGATTGTCTGTGCTACCGCCTCCCGGTCTAATAATATGAGCCCTTACTTCTTCTATTATTTCTCATTCTTCTGCTTTTTTTAAAGACATTGAAATTCCCCCTAAATTGTTTAAATTGAAGTTTGCATCAGAGGACTCCCTAGACCCACTAATACTGAATTAATTTAAGAAACGCCAACTTGTAGAGGATTCCGTGTCTTCAAAATTTCCCAAATGAAAAGTAGAGCAGATGGGAGATTACTCCCACTTTTTCTCGTCGAACACCCTAAAAACGAAACATCTAATGGAATTTATGAAAAGCGAATTGCAAATTGATTTATTTTTAGAAATAACCGTGAAACTCAAAAGTAGCCTTGAACAAACATCAGCTAAAAATGATATATATATTTTTTTTTTAAATCTTAGTATTCAGTGAAATAATGGCTAATTCTACCAATACTAATAACATATCTTAATTACTTTCCTAAATTTATCAAACAAAAAATTTAATCTTAAAACTTGTCTGTTATATTAATTTAAACGGTGGAAATGAAAACTGACCTTTTTTATACTTCTGTGCAATTTTGTCCCATCTTTTTACTAGACTGCCCCTAACTATCTAATAAAGTGTTCTATCTAAAAACTTTTCTTTTTATTCTAGATTATAAAATCTGGGAAAAGCCTATTGGTTCGACCAAATGGA
This sequence comes from Maratus michaelseni, assembly GCA_963931845.1. Classification (NCBI taxonomy): domain Eukaryota; kingdom Metazoa; phylum Arthropoda; class Arachnida; order Araneae; family Salticidae; genus Maratus; species Maratus michaelseni. Next base: position 253,455,302 of record OZ007594.1, read on the forward strand.
AATGAGCGGTTCTTGTTTCATTGACTTACTTTCTACGATAGTTATCTAACTACAATTTTATCTTGTTCTTCTAACGGCTAACACACATTGGAAACACTCATCATTTATAAGCGGGGCGGGAGGTGGCTCCCGACTGGGAAGCTGAGTGTGGCTAGCATGGTTGCCGAACAGTTGATGTCGGTTAAGGGGCTTCCGAGTTCGATCAGCTTTACGCCCAGGCTATAAGTGAGTATCGGGTCTTGTAAAAATTGAGCCGTTGGAAAAAGTTAAGATGTAGTATTAACTACATGAAAAATGAATAAAATTCTTTTATTTATTTATTTTCTTTTTAATTTCCAGCTTTAATTGATTAAAAAGAATACGACGTTTGGAACTTATGCTTTTGCGCATGTCCGAATGATTCATTCGAATATCAAAATCATTATTTATTATACCCATCACTAGAATAAAGTACACATGATGACAAATAATACATTTATACAATGCTTACACCAGAATCAGTATCTCTAAGAAAAAATGTAGGACAGTAGTATAATTAAAAAATTGAATATTTTAGAATTTTTTTCTTATCGTATACATAAAAAAATATAAATTTTCACAAAACCACAAAAAAATTTCATTAACTTCAGGAAAATAACATTTAAAAAGATCGTCATTATAATAAATTATCCATGAACAATATACCCCGATAATGTTTTTAATAAACCGAGATAAAGTACTGATAAAAAATGAAAAAACAAAGCAAATAATATGTAGCGTGTCCCAAAAAGAATGAAACGCGCTTTAATTTTTTACCTGTTGGAGTCGAAAATGAGTTCTTTTATGTAATGACTTTCATGTTTTTTTTTTTTTCGGTAGTTTGTTAAAACCTTACACATTTCTTTTGTAAATAGACGCTAATCAATTTTTATTTTTGTTCGAAACACAATAACAGTTCAGAAATTTTACACACAGCTTTAACCTTTGTCAAAATAAGTCGATGAAGATCATGCTTAAAATCGATATTTTTTGTTTTTAAAAACACATACACAGAGAAAACGCGTTAAAAAGTTTCGCAAGTGAATGGAAGGCAAAAACTTCTTAAACGGAAAAATTAAGAATGTTTGAGAAAATCAACAGTTTAAGTACTGATATTCAGGAGAGGTTTTTTTTACATTATTAAAATAATAAATAGAATAATTTATATAGAATTGTGTTTTACTTAAGAAATTCGAATAGATTTGCACACTTAAAAAATAGAAATACATAATTATCTTAGAATATCTTTATTAATTCCAATGTTTGAAGATAGGAAATTTCTCTAAGCATCATTGGATATGCTTTTACACAAAAACAAATCGTATTTAGTTTTTTGTTTCTGTGTTTTCGTGGCAATCTTTAGTTGATAACAGTCCAGTTATCTTAAGCATTTAAAAACTTCATCAAGGACATTTTCAACTCTTTTGATAAAATGGCGAAAGGTTTCTAGTTCTTCCGCAGCATCCAAAAAACTAGGAATTTCTACATTCTCTTCCTCAGTTTCACCTATTTCTTCATCATCTACTTCAACCTCACAAATATCATCCACAGTAAGGTTTTCACATTACAGTAACTCATCATCTACTGACTCCTCAAACGATACAATGAAATCCACCCTTCTTTGTAACGTCTTCGAATCATCTTCATTATCCAATTCATATTCTTCTGTTGATTCTCCATCCAAGAATCCTGCTTTTTGGAAACAACTGGTATCACAGATGGTGTTACTAACTCCCATGCAGATACATAGTATTAACATTGACCATTTTAAATAGCGAAAAATATTGAGAAAGACTTTTTCAGTACAGAAAAAAAATTTTTTTTTAAAGACAAAATAAACGTCTTTTGAAAGTAAAGTTGGAAGGGAAAAAACTTTTTAAACGGTAAAAGAGTTTGTAACAAAACTTTTTAAATGGGTTATTTTAACATTGTAAGAATAGGGAGAAAACGGGAATAGAAAATACAAACTTCTTAAACGGGTTTTACTGTATTACCATATGTCTACAAGGTGTCCCAAAAAGATTGAAACATACTGTAATGTTTGTTTTTCCTTATGGAGATGTAGGCAATGTAAATTGCAAAAGTGTTCAAAATAAGGGAGGAATTAAAATTATGTTGATGAAATAGTCTTGCCATTAATTTCCAAAAAGTTATACTTTTTAATTTTTTATACAGCCTCCTGGATCTTATAAGTTATATTTGGAAAGTTTTTCCCATTCTCTGACAAATAAAACAGTAAAATTTCAATTCATGATCAAAACTCACTGAGTTATGGTACGTTGAATTTTACAAAATTTCAGAGCATTCCTGCATACACAGAGACAATTTTTTTAGTGCCGGAAAGTTCTAAAATTTCATAAAATTTAAAATATCATATCTCGGTGAATTTTGATCGTTGAAGAATGGAGTTTTTACTACTGTACTTACCAGAGCAGGGAGAAATTTTTTTCTAAATTTAACGTATAGGACCCAGGGAGCGTATAAACATTTAAAAAGTCTTAACTATTTGAAAATTAATGGCAGGGCTATTTCTTTAACATAATTTTAATTCCTACCTTATTTTGAATAGTTTTGCATTGAACATTGCTTACGTATCTGCAACAGGTACAAAATTAAAGTGCGTTTCAATCTTTTCTGGGACATCCTGTATATCAATTATGTGTTTAATTACGAACAATTAAGAATAATCGTCTGTCATAAACAAAATAATGATATGCGGTTAAAAAAATTATTATTAAGACAAGCTACTCCAAAATCAAGTTCAAATCATTAGCATAAAATGTGAATTGCATTTAGAGTTTCATCACACCCTTATCATCACACCTTTTTCCAGGTTAAGTGCTATTGTTTTCATTATTTAAGGAAATTTATGATAAAAAGTTAATTGGCAGCTTTACATCGAGATTAATGCTTATAAACCCTTTAATTTTTTTTTCGAATCCTCGTTGTGTCATTTTTATACTGAAAAAAATAACAACTGTATTGTAGTCAGCTATAATCAGAATTAAAAATTCAGTTATCACAAATCACTACAATTTATTTATAAGTATAAATACACAGGGTGTCCCAAAAACATTGACTGCGTCTCTTATTCCTTAAATATTGATCATAGACCATATATTATAAATTACAAAGTTCAGTAAACAAGTGGGTAAGTGCGATCGAAGATCGCACAAGGGGTTTCGTTTAATATTATCATCCTTTCTTTAATAAATCCAAATAAATTTCGTTTTCAAAAAAAAAAAATCATGTTTTATATAAAGTAAAAATTTACCGGTCTATTTTTCTCGTTTATTTCGAAAATCTGAACCGGTCCGATAGCGGGCGAAACCCGTTATTATACTCTGTCAGAATAATATCTGTCATGTGGACTAAATGCGATATTAAAAAAAAAAATCAATTTCAAAATTAAACATGTTGTATAGAGACATTCAAAATGTTAAAATATGCCAATATTTCCATAATCACTTTCTGACGTCATATCTACTTGCTTTTTCTATTACTCATATTGATACTCTCTTTGTATTATTCTCAAATATTTGAAAAATCCGTTAAACTTCCAATATGACGTCAGATTAATTTTCTTTTTAGTTCTCTAATGACATCATATTAACCTGCTTTTTGCACTTACACATACTCATACTCCATGTATTATTGAGAAATGTTTGAAAATTTCCGTTTTATTACCAATATGACGTCATATTAATCTTTTTTTCAATTGTGAAACTTTTTATTTCATTTTCATTTTTCACGTGGAAATCTTTCAATAGAAAATTAATTATTGTAGAAAGAATTTTATTGTGGATTTTTAATTGTTGGCAACTGCTATAACGAAAAATGTTTAAATTTAAGGCTGTTAGAATTTTGGTTTTTTATCTCTATATATTAAAATAATACGATTTTTTCAAATTTTATGATTTTGAGCTTCATAATAGGTATTTAGCTATAAGTACACAAAATTTCATGACTGTAAGTTACATAGTTTCTGAGAACCGGCTCTGTGACGGACAGACAACCAAGCAGGAGTAATAGGGTTTCCTGAGATGAACGAAACCCTAAAACTGATGTTGCCACTTACCCACACAAATAATAAAATTTAGATCCAAATATTATTATATGGACATTGGCCCTAGGTACAAAGGTCTGATATAAGTACAAAGTGCAATTAAATGTAGGAGCCTGGCAGCGCAGCTCAATTTTAACATATTTTTAAATATTTTTTTGCATGTTCCATATCAGCTGCAGAGTAACTTCACAACTTCACACCAGAAGTGTGACCGATATATTTTAATTAAAATTCTTAAAGATACAACTAAATGTAAATATATTGCTTGAAGGTGCGTAAAAACATACATAAGAGCATTTAAAAGCACATTAAAGTCCTTTTAAAAAATCAAAACATTTTCAACCGAACTTACTCGGTCATCATCAGTAAAAAACTATTAGTTAAGTTGAGATGTTGTCTCTTCGCGTTTTCTACCTTGCCGGAACAAACCATTTTACTTCAAGGGTGTGGAATATAAGATGGGATGGGAAAGGTTATTAGCTACACTCTAAAAAAAATCCGTGAAAATACAAGAGATTTTCCGTTAAATTTTACGGAGAAGTTTCATTTTTCAAAAACAACAGTACAATTTCCGTAAATGACATTAGTTCCGTAAAGGAGATTTCAAATCCGTAAATATGCAGAAAGTTTTCCGTAAATTTAATGGATTTTTCTGTATTTCTTACAAAACTGTACAATGTCCGTATTTCTGGTGCCATTTCCGTAAATGACGTTCAGAGGTTTGCGTACAGAAATCGCCTTGTTTGAAATGCGAATTTAAGATTGTTTTATTTACTAGAGTTCTTCTAGGATCCAAATTTGAACCAGTCCTACTCGTGGGCCTATTTTTTGTCATTAGACTCGGGCAAATCCTGGAACTCATTCTAACCAGGGTTGTGTCTGGGCGGTAATTTTAAGTGAAAATAATAGTGATATTTTTATTTTTTAGTGAAATCTTTAGAAATTTATTTTATTTCCATAAATTACAAAAAATTATTTTTTTAAATCTACTTTTTTTTTTCTTTATGATACTTTAAATTGTGAATTTTTTCACAGACGTTTTAAAATTTTATTTTAATTTTATTAACGTGAGGCAATATTAGGTTATTAAAGGTTTCATAAAATATTATCTTTGCAAATTATCGATATGTATATTGTATTGAACAAAACTGATTTGTCTTATAAATTTGTGAATTAAACTAAAATGTAATTTTTTATAAATTATAATTTTTTACAAAGTTTATATTTTTTTCTTTGAATTTATAAAAGTTATTAATCATTTTTTCTTTACTTTCATAAAAATGAAGTTTATGATTTTATAAAGTTTATAATTTATTTCGTTAGTTTATGATTTTATAAATTAAACTAAATTAATTTAGACTAAATTAATAAGTCCAAATTTAAACTTACCTATCCCAAGGTCATTAATTTCAAAATTTTCTCTAAAAATCTACTTTTTTATTTTAATATTTTTAAGGTTTCATAAAATAATATCTTTGCAAATTATCGGTATGTGGGTATTAAACTAAACTGATTTGTCTTATAAATTTGTGAATTAAACTAACATTTATTATTTTATAAATTATAATTTTACAAAGTTCATAATTTTCTCTTTAAATTTATAAAAAATAATAACTTTTTGTTTACTTTATAAAATTATAAACTTCATTTTTATAAAAGTTTATAATTTATTTTATTAGTTTATAATTTTTATAAATTAAACTAAATTATTAAGTCCAAATTTAAACTTACCTGTCCAAAAGTTATTAATTTCAAAATTTTCTCTAAAAATCTATTTTTTCGTTTTGATATTTTAAAAATTATTCATTTTAATGTAACCATACACAAAAGTTCGCAGCAAAGCTTAAATATAATAATTTAATTTATTATAAATTTGTTTATTCACATAAGTTTTTAAACTAAGAGATAAAAAAAATTTACTTTAATAGCATGTAATAAATACGTCTGCTTAAAATAATTATTGATTTTACTGAAATTGATAAATAAATCAACACACAAATTATTAAAGTATATGTACTATTGCAAAAAGAAACAATCATTACTGTTAATACAATATTTTACGCATATAATACATAAAAAATTTAAATTTATATGTTATAAAGCATCAAATAATAAAGCAGAATATAGAACAATTTTGAAAAGAAAATATTAAAAGCAACAGAACTCTCCATCTAAGAACTTATAGTTTTTGCATCATTAAAAACATCTCAAATAAGTTACAACAATTGAATACGTGTCCTGTCCAACCGTAGCGTAGTGGTTTGGCGCTCTGGTTTAGTAAACGGAAGGTCGTGGGTTCGATACTTATCGTCGGAAATGGTGGTTGTTTATTAAAAACTCGCTCAGAAATGAACGGGGAAAGAAAAAAAAAAGAGAGACGTATATGTTTCTTGAGGGATAATTTTTTTTTTTTGTCCTATAAAATTTATTTTAACGACATAAAAATTTCTAAAAAATACGGAAGATATCAGTTATAAAACAGAAATTTAAAAACGAATATTTTAGAAATTACGGAAAATTTCCTAAAATTTACGGAATTTTTTTTCCGTTAAAATATGGAAATAGTACTGGCGTCTCGATTGCCAGTACAATTTCCGTTATTTTCAGGAATTTTTTTTTACAGTGTATTAGTTTTTCAATAACCTCTCCCATCCCACCTTATATTCACACCCTTGAAGTAAAATGGTTTGTTCCGGGCAAGCTAGAAAACGTGAAGAGACAACAACTCAACTTAACTATTAGTTTTTCACTGATGATGACCGAGTAAGCTCGGTTGAAAACATTTTGATTTTTTAAAAGGACTTTAATGTGCTTTTAAATGTTTTTATACATGTTTTTACACAACCTTCAAGCATTATATTTACATTGAGTTGTATCTATATGAATTTTAATTATTAAACAAGGTGAATTTGCACTGAAATTTTAACTTTTTGTTGATATATTTTAAATTTTACTCTAAAAGTTTAATTTTTAAGTGATTTACAAAATTTTAGTTGCTCAATTAGACCATTCATACATACGTCATGATTCTGAAACTGAAAATGACTATAAATAACAATGTTTCTATTCACCCAGGTGAATAACAAAACTTGGATTCCAATATTATTTGAAATAAGGGTAGTGGCCTTAGGTACACTCTGGCCTTGTATACAAAGATCTTCCCTAGTATTTTTCTCAATTAAAAAATTAACACTACCAACTTTTGCATCAGCTTATTAATTAATCTTTAGTTAAATCATGATTACAGAAGATTCTGCATTATTACTTTAATTTTATTGATAAAAGAATTATTATATATATTGTAGATACTGATAATTGTTGTATGTAACTATGAATGTATGTTGATGTGTGTAAGAATATAAAGTAAATGAAAGCATATAAAATGGATGTATTTAAACTTATAAGTATTGAAAATTTTTATGTAAATATAAAGAATTCAGCATGGAAGTGTTTTACAAATTAAAAAAAAAATACTTATTATTTCAACATTATCTAGCTTGTTAACTATAAATTAAGGCAAAAAAAATATTTCATTCTCTGATGTCTGGCATTAATATAGTATCTTAAAACTTTTGAGAATGTGTGTATTTTAAATGATGTAAATTCATTACAAAATATTTAAGGTTGAATCATTTTCAAAGCCAAACATTTAAATAGTGCATATGCAAGATATCTTAATGCATTGGAAGCAATTTAAGAATTTAAGAAATGCATAACTGAATAAAAATACTCAAGTAAAATTATTGTTTTGCTTATAAATTGAGATTAAAATTAATTATAATTAATAAATTATTAAAATTAAAAATTTTTTATTTATTAAGATTGCATATATTAACAATTTAATATGTGCAAGCTGTCATCAAAAAGGGGATAGAACATTCTTTTTAACATGACGAAGAAGTTGTAAAATGATGAGCCTAAAAACCATGGTGACTAAATCAGCGTTTTTCAAAGAAAAAAAAAATCACTGCTTATAAATATGCATAATTTTCTAACGGATGTACTTTAGTCGATTAAAAGATGAAAGTTCTGAATAAGAATGAAAAGTGAACGCATATATATGCCTAACAAGGATTAATTTCTGAGTAATTATTTTAATTTATTTAAATTATTTCCTTTAATTAGCACGCAAATAATTATTGTTTAAAATAATCGCAAATATCTTCATACATTCATTCATATTTCATTCGAAAAACATTTTATTCTCCGAATGTGTGGGAAAAAGGAGTATTAAATCCTGCCACCACATTTTCCGAGTATTGTTTTTCTATTCTTCATTGATAACAAAATTAACTTATTAACATATATCAATCATTCTCTTGATAACTAACTCTTTTTACTTGAAACATCAAATATGGCAACCACTTTCATCAGACTGCATTAGTGAGAATCTCTCGTTGCCCCGGGAAACAGTGACGTCACACTATGTTACGGATTACAATTTAACAACATTCTCCCGTAGCTCCCGTAGAGTACGTGCATTCTAAAACGCCAATCAAAGTTTTTAAAAGCTTCTGACCTAAAAGACTTTATTATAAACAGAAAATATAGATTTTGCGATGATTTAAGAAACATTCAAACTGAGATATAAATAAAAGAATTTTTGATAATTCAACACAGCATAAGTTGCAGACGATTCGTTTAAATTTAAACATAAATTGCATTTTAACTTTCTAACTTCAAAAAGAAATTATCTTTTTTCGATGCAATTTTCGAAAATTATTTGTCTTTTTCTTGGATTTTAATCAAATTCTTTTTAAGTTGAAATATGCTTTATGTTGTGCATTTTCATGAAGTTTAATGATATGCAATTATTAAAGATGACTTTATTTTGCATTTGCTTTAGAGATAAAATCAAACGAATTTATTTAAAATGTCTCGTTATTGGACTGAAATACATTGCTGTTTATTTCAAGATTTCATGTAAATTTTAAAGATTAAAAAAATCCTGTATTCAATTACGAAAAACAAAAAGTTAGTTTTTATATAAATATCTCCTATTTTCTAATATTTATCTAAAATTTTTATTTAAATAATGTTAAAAAGCTGCTTCAGATGCCGATATTTAAACTATATGTAAAAACTTTTTTTTTCTTTTTTTTACTTACCCATCATACGTAGTATAGGGTAAGTCTTGTAATCGTTTTGAAAATCGAAAAATTTTTTTTTGACTGTTTTTTTATTTACACGTTTCAGACACTGGAGATTCCGAAAAACATATTTTTAGAAAAAAAAATTTGCCGTCCGTCTGTGTGTCTGTGTGTGTGTCTGTGTGTCTGTAAACGCTCTATCTCCCGAAAAAATTGAGATAGAGACTTGCAATTTGGTATGTACTTAGTATGTAATAATGGGAAGAAGCTTATTTCATTTCAATAACCTCGATTAACCGGAACAATTTTTTTCGGACTCTCGAAATATTCGTTCTGATGAAAGGTATATAAAAATTTTCGAAATTGTAATGCTCAGAGAATTCTCATCACTCTGAAATGAACTTCTTTCGTCGGCATTTACTTTGCCCGTCATCTTGCTTTATTAGTAAAGCTGTATCAGAAGACCAAGAATGCCAGATCCTCTTATCTCAAAATTTTTTGCTTTTGATTACGAGCATATCTTTAAAATATTCTGTATTAAAGGCGTGTTCCTCATATTGCAAATTTAAAAGATCAAATTACGATGCATGTCAGGCTAATCGATGACGCTATGTTTCGAACTGTCGTGTATTGCATGCAGTACAATGGCTATGTTGAACCACATTTCCATATTAAAAAAAAGTAATCTGGAACTGAGCCAAAAACGATTTAGAAATGGACCAATCAAATTCTGCGTAGATATTCCGGGTTATTCTCATAGCTTTTTTACTAGGGACTTTTTGGAGGAGTTATTACTTTTTTTCTAGCCATCCTACAGATTCGAAAATCATACCACCAGACGCGAAATATAACAAGCTTTCAGAAATTAAAAAAATTATCACGGTCGGACAATAAAAACTCAAAAAATTCTTAAAAAACGAGTAAAAAATCTTTTATTGAAAAAGTCATTTTTTTATATTGTTGCCAATTTCTAAATAAGCGCAAAGGATTATGTTTTATCTCAAATAAAAAATGTATTTGCGCGAGACTATTCAAAACAATAATGAAAGTTTAAAATAATAATTAAATGATCACGTGTTGAAAGCAAGAAAAAAAGAAAATTACGTCATAAAAATTGTTTTTACACATGAACATTAAAAATGATAAAAATGAATTAAATGAAAAAGCATTATAACCTGGTTACAGAAGATAGTCGCCGTTCTTGACATCATCATCATAATCTTTTTAAAACAGGATACATTACCAGGTTTTAAGAGGCTGTGAAATCAGAACGGGGGTTGGTGAGCGGAGCGAGCAGGGGGCAGAGTCCCCTAGTATAGTTAAAAATAAGCATTATTATGAATTACTAAAAAATATTTGTACTACTATTTCGTTCTTGCCATAGCAGCCATTAAAAAAAAAAAAAAAAAAAAAAAAAAAAAAAAAAAAAAAAAAAAAAAAAAAGCTTTTATTCTTGCGTGCATAAATTAGAAACAATACTTTGATGCTGAAATAAAGTGTTTTTAATTTATCATTTTATTTCTTATTAAAACTCTTTTTTAAACACTTTCAGAGGCAAACCAATTCTGAACCAAATGCTGAAATCATTGACTGTCACCAGAATTTACAATTCTAAATTCTTCAGATTTGGATGAAAAGTTGATAATTTATTTCTTAAGACCGGTATGACTTCCAGCCGGTTTGAATATTTATTTTTTAGATCACCAAAGCAAAACAATACTCTTTCGAGTCTTTTTTACGCGGCTTGTCGTTTTGCTTTCGCGGCCCAATGCCAGGTCGCGGTTTGTCATTTGGGAAATACTGGTGTATAGAAAAAAGGTCTTTGCACTGATGACAAAAATAATGTCGAAGTGATGATGTAGTCCAGGGGAAATGTACATGTTACCTTGCAAAAGGTCGGGTAGAAGATTTTATTTTTTTGACTTGTATATAATAAGGCCAGCATGGAAAAACCGAATTATCCAACAAATTTTCTTAAGGGAAAAATTTCTGTGGCCAAAAAACACCAAAATTTTGGGACTTTTATTGTTGTTTTTTAAATATCTAGAGATCCGTTGTTGTAGTGTATTATTTGTTAATTACAATGTTAAACAGGACAAAATTCTCTACAACTTTCATATTTACAACTTTTTTATACACTCAATAGCAATCGCAGTACGACATTTCAAAAATAAGAGAATTTTTCAATGTCCTTAAAAACCGTGAAAAACGTAGTTTTGTCCCGACGCGCGACGATTCAAATGTTCTCCACGGATGTAATGATGTATGTCAACTTCTACAGATTGACAGCAGAAAATTATCTATTATTTGCACACCCTCTTCTTCATTTTCATTACAACAGACATATTTTAAATTCAATAAATCTATATAATTTAGTAAGTAGGGGAGAGTGTGGATGACTAAGACACTTTTCATATTTAGACAATAACTTTAAGTATATACAATTGTTAATTTTAAAGTATTGTTTAAAATAATATTTCAGTATTTAGTAACTTATTGGCACGACAGTTCCAATAAAAAAAAATCTTGTTTAATTTTAATAATTATTTTTATAATGCATGCATATGTTCATTTTATTCCATAAACATTTTATTCTATAGTACAATGGTATATATTTTATTTACCGATTATTGATGACATATGTTTTAATGTTTTACTGTTGTAAGTATATCAAACATTGGATTGTAGTTCTATATAAAAGGAGGGACTGAAAAAATAAATATATCTTATGTAACAAATATTTTTACCTTATAAAATATCTACAATAAAAATGACAACATATTATTTCATTAACTAATATTATGCATTTATATCTCTTGTAAAATTTAAAAATTCTATCTATAAAATATTTGAGATAACTATTTTCATAACTATTTTCAAAATATTAGTTTTAGTAAATATTGTCAATATTTTCCCACTTTTATTATATAATTATAACATTTTAGCGTGCAAAAATATATAAAATTTTAAGATTTTATCTATTAAATGCTTTAAAGCTCAAACAGAAGAACTTGTTGTTGAAAAATACACTTTGTGGAATATTCTAATCTTCTGTAATATGTACTGTTTTGAAACTATATCTGTTGAATTATCTCAGTGCTACCATCTATCAAATGAAATACCGAGTTATTTATGATTGTAGACAATATAAACATTTTTGTTGTTATACATTCATTCCCTATCTCATTCAAGTCCACTTTCCCTGCATAATAAAGTAAGGTACGCAATATGACTGCATAAGCTAAATGAAAAAATGTATTTTAATAACGATAATTTCTACGAGATATTTAACAATATTTTTGTCTTTTTGATGGGACTGTTGTAGGATTATTAGCGTTCAGTTTCCTGGATAGAAGATATATCAGGTATCACGGTTCTTCTAGAGCAGGTGTTCCCAAACTTCTAGATCGACGTACCACTAAATCGAAGTTCATACTTCCTCGTACCACCAGATAAAAAACGTAAAGCTAATATAGAAAAACCTATAAAAAGGAACCTGCCTAAAACGAAATATATCTTCGATCTTTCTTGTTTCCGTCATAGCAGGTTTTATTGTATTTAAAAATGAATAATTACATAACTAAATTGGTACTAAGATTGGCTGACTTTGTAATAACATTCAAGTAAAAAGTAGTATCACCATTAAATTTTAATAATGCATACAATATAAAAAAAAAATGTTTTGGTATAGGAAAAAAGGCACAATACTTAATGACATATTGGCGCACACTGATTCATATACTATTACAGTAGGCTAATTTGCTTCTATCGCTAATGAAAAGGGTGGACTTGTTTTATCAAGCACAGCTTCCTCATGTCTGGCTCAATATTAAGTAGTTTTAGTCATAAGTCACATTCGATGTTTACTTTATTCGTGTGTTTGTTTTTGATGTAACGAAGAGGGGGAGCACATTCACAGATATATGTTGTGCTAAACACAAACAGACTTTGACGATATCAAACGGTACTCTCATATTCTCGCCAATAAAAAATCTGTGGCGTTCATCTTTTTGAATGTGGACTCCAGTAATCCATTACAGGAGAGCTGAATAAGTTCACTTCTTTCCTCTATCGTGAGATAGGGTGTCTCATATGATATGCTGCTTTCTGTATTTTATTCCACGTACCAGTATCGGATTTCTGCGTACCAATAGCCAGAGCTTCCTGTACCAGTACTGGTACGCGTACCATAGTTTTTACCAATCCCTGCTCTAGATGTATCTTTTCTTTTTTCCTGGCAGTTATTTGTCACCGTCCCCTCTTCCTCATACCAACTCTGTATAATAGAGCGGGTATGTAAGTTGGAAAAATAGCCTCATTTTTAAAAAGCCGTAATGCACTTAAGAATAGGGGGGGGGGGCTGCAAATAACAGATAATTTACTGCTATCAATTTGTAGAAGATGACATACATCATTACATCCGTGGGGAACATTTGAATCGTCGCGCGTCGGGACAAAACTACGTTTTTCACGGTTTTTAAGGACATTGAAAAAATTCTCTTATTTTTGAAATGTCGTACTGCGCTTGCTATTGAGTGTATAAAAAAGTTGTAAATATGAAAGTTGTAGAGGATTTTGTCCTCTTTAGCATTGTAATTAACAAATAATACGCTACGACAACAGATCTCTAGATATTTAAAAAACAACAATAAAAGTCTCAAAATTTTGGTGTTTTTTGGCCACAGAAATTTCTCCCTTAAGAAATTTTGTTGGATAATTCGGTTTTTCCATGCTGGCCTCATTATATACAAGTCAAAAGAATAAAATCTTCTACGCGACCTTTTGCAAGGTAACGCCTTTTTTTGGTACATTTCCCCTGGACTAATGCGGCTGATTCATCAAGACACGTTTTCTGTACGGTATAGACTAACTTACTCCCCAGCAGGGCAAATTTTTAAAGGCTTCCTGTGAATATTTAAAAAACAATTAAGGATTCCTTAATACATCAATAAAACTCTTCTCGTTGATCGTTTCATAATGTGTCAAATCACCAGCAAAATACAATAATTAACTTTTTGACTTAGCCTAATATTTTGAGTGTGATATATGAATTCGAATAAAACAATTTTTATTTATATGATTTATAAAGATCCAGTGTATAGTACAATATTTTCAACGAGCTCAATGTCCAATTAAAGCCTAAACTTCTTTTCGGACTTTTAACATTTGTTCTATAAAGTAGAATGTATTCGGGGCATTAATTCAACTAAATAAACTGTTACACAATTAAAAAGTCTTACATTCAAGTACGTGGCAGCGCCCCCACCTCCCGTAGAGCATACAGGAACTCTTCTGGTCGTGCTCGCTAAAAGTTTCTCTGAACTTGGGTACGGCGGTTGTCGTGCCTGAAGGGCGCCCTCAGAGAACTGGCAGCGTAGCTCAGTTTCATACCACACATAACGCAAGACGGAAATTTACATCACAAGTCCCTTTTTTGGACCGTAATGTTTTAAATTGCTCATTTAACTGTTATGACGTCAGTTTTTGTTTACTTGTTTTTTTCAATTAGTTTAGAAGGTTAGAGATTGAACATCTCTAACCTTCTAACGTAAAAGTAAGTTGTAACGCAAGAAAAATTACAATCATCTGTACTACATATTATGCAAAATGCATATTTATTTTTTCACATATTTATTTTCGGATCGTAGCGTTTTAAGTTACACATTTATCTACAAAGGCATCGGGGTTTTTTTTTCGGACTTTTAATTTTTTTCTAGAAAGTTACATAGGTTCAATATATATATATTTAAATAAATAAACTTTTCCGCAATTATAAAGACTTACGATCAACCACATCACACCTAACTCAAAGTGCATTTTTATTTTATCACAAGTTCATTTTGGTGCTCGAATGTTTCAAATTATGGCTTTATCTGTTAAGAAAACTGTCCTCAATCACTCTTTTAACAATTTTTCTAGAATGTGGGAGAGCTTCAGGGCATAAATTCAATTAAATAAACTGTTGTGCAATGAAATAGATTAGATTCTTATGCATTAAGCATATTTATTTCTTCCGATGTTCATTTTTGAGACACCACCGTTTTAAACAATGCAATTAATTGTTAAGACATATTCCTTTTTAGGCGCTTTTGTTTTATATAAATACGAAGCACCTATAGTCCTTGTCTGGCCCGTCCGTCTGTCCCAGCGTAAAAACTACCCAACCGAATGGTTTGAAATTTAATATATATACAATCGTTGCGGAAAATTGTCTAGTGATTTCAAATTTTATGAAAATCGAATCAAAACTTAAAAAGTTATTAATAAGAGTTTTCTTCATTCTATTAAATCCTATCATACGTAATTAATTCAATGACATCCCATGATAGGTAAAGATTCTATGTTGCCATGGGGAATACGTCCTATTTAAGATGAAGTCATATTATTTCCGTACATTACTGAATTTAAAAACCGAATTTGTTTTCTAAAATTGTTTAATTATACCATTCATATAATCTACCGACTGTTTTTTTGTGTAGATGTTTTCGGAGAAATAGATATTAAATGGAAAAAAAAGTCTAAATATGGATTTCAAGTTCTGAAATTTTCAAAGCTAGGCTTAAGTTTCCCATTGGAATTTTCAGTAAATGTCAAAAAAGATAAAATGTTGCCAGCTTAAAATGTACTTATTTTATTACGGAAATTAATCATATCATAATAACAGACGATATAATTTATTTTTTTAGTGAAATAATAACGATGTTTTTTTTTATATTGTGTTATATTGGATATTTGTGCATAGTATAGTTTTAATGTAAGAAAATTGTAATCAATTGTTTGTAAAATTATATTAAAACTTAATTTCATAAAATAAAATTAATACCTATAATATGAAAATCTGCACATAAAATAAATTTTGTATCATGCATTTTTTGCGTAAGAGTGCAACAGTTATTGCTCTATAATCGGAATATTTATAAAACTAGTTATAGTACGGACAATTTGTCACGTTTGACGTACAATTTCCAACTTGTTTCAGGCTAACAAGGTTTTTCTAGAAAGTTAGATGTAACCAGGAGATAAAGTCAGCAAAATATAATATTACGCAACTTAAAAGGATTACAATCATCTGCGCCACATGGTAATGCAACGTGTATATTTACTTCTTCACAAGCTCATTTCGGGATTGTAATGTCTTTAATTGTACTCATTTATCTGTTAAGTAATTGCACAGAGTGTGGTTTTAGTTGAAAAGACTAGCCAAAATTGTTAATAAACCTTTTTTGTGTTTAGTAGCAAAAAAGATGTAGATAAAAATCTTAAAATAATTTATTATGTTTAAAGAAATCATTTTTCGAAGAATTCACGCGAATATTGGATAGTTACTGGGTAGTTTCGGGGCACAAACGTAGAGATGAAAGTACATTATTTCACTACCATACCTTTCTGGTGTCCGTTTACGTTGCTTATTAAAGTCAAAGCACTTTGAAAAATGATGCGTAATTTATGTTCGAACATTTGCTGTTGGCAGCCATCACAACCCCATTTTCAGAGGAACTGTAAACTAGCAAATCTGCAGATCAGAATCCTCAACGTCAGCTCTAAAAGTCATTGTTTTTTAATTTCACTTTTCATATTATTTAGCCTCTTATAATCCGCTGCAACGAACACAACAAAAATTTCAGTGGGCGATAACTTCGAAGCATTTATCTCAGCCAAAGTTATATTTTTTTCTACTTTTTGTGGCTCTAGTTGGGCTGGTTGAGGCGTCTTCAATCTGTGGAAAATGTTTGAGCATTTTCATCTGCTGTTCTGCTCAGTTCTAAAACTTAAAGTAATTGTTTATGATGTTTTGCGACAATAATTGTTCGGCTTTGTGCCTCTTGCTTATTTTACTAAAATATTGAAACGCCTTGGCAACCATGTTTTTCTATTGTCCAAATAGGTAAAGTCACATTTACCATTCCTCGTTGTTTTTTCGAAAACTATGTTCAATGAATTTGAAGATGCCGATTTCTGTTTATAATGTTATTTAAAAAACTCAATCTGTTCCAAAGCAAGGGTATATTATTTTTAGGACGTTTAGAAATTTCGTTAGGTTCTGTCTCTAGAAACTCCAATTGATCGTCTATTCTTCCACTGTGGCAATCGTTTACTTACATGAAACTTATATTATCCTTGATATTTGTATTGATGTTTCCATATTATCTACAAACAAACAAACAAAACAATTAATAAACTAAAACAATTAAAAAAAATAATTTAATTTTATGTAAATTTTAAAAAATATCTGTCTAAAATGAAGTATATAACTTCTTCTTTAGAAACCGTAAAACGTTTCTGAAATTCGAGCAAGAATAGTATTTTATAAAAGCAATAAAAATAAACGTAGGCCGAAAGCACAACACATGAATTTCGAGTGAAATAGCGGACACTTGGGAACCTAGTATAACCCGTGCAATAAACCCCTGCGATAAACCCGTTATAATGTGGATGGGACAGTACACTTAAGCTACCGTGAAAATTAACAACTTAACTTGAGATTTGAAAATTTGACTCTTGGCAAACTTTTTCCCTCTGTGCATCGGGGTTTTTTTTTCGGATTTTTAACAATTGTTTTAGAAGGTTGGTGAGGTTCAGTGTACAAACACGACTAAATAAACTGTTTCGCAATCTAGAAAACTTGCAGTCATCCGCACCACTTATTTCATTCTTCAGGCGTTCACTTTTGTGTCACGTTAGTTGAATTCTTAGAAATCGATTTATTGCAATCACTTCGTTTATACATCTATCTGTCGCATTATATATAAAGCAAATCTTGTCATCACGATAACGTCTGAAATACTAAACCGATTTAAACCTAATTGGAACAGTTTATTCGACTTTGCCAGTGTCTTGAATGAGTTGAGTTCGTTAATCAAGTATGGGACTCTTATATCTCGCGTTTACAAGGATACGCAAAATCAAAAACATGCAAAATTTGTTATCACTATAACGTCCGAAATACTGAACGAATTCAAACCTAATTGGGACAGTGTATTCATCTTGACGGTATCTTAGATGAGTTTGTAAATCAAATATGTAGGTATTATAGTTCATTTACAGAGACACACAAAAGCGAAACATGCAAAATTTGACATCACAATAACGTCCGCAATACTGAACCAATTCGAACTTCATAGCGGCAGTGTATTGACCTTGCAACTATCTTGAATGAGTGAGTTAATCACGTATGTAGCTTTCGCAGTTTGTTTACCGGGGAATATAAAAACAAAACATGCCAAACTTGTCATCACGATAATATCCGAAATACTGCACTAATTCGAATCTAATTGAGACTGTGTGCTGATTTTGCAAGTATCTTGGATGATTTCGTTAATCAGGTATGTAGCTCTTATATTTCAGGGACACATAAAAAGTTTTAAATGGCATTCATTGAATGTTTTGGGTTCAAACCTCGCTTGAACGTCGGAAATATATTATAACTAATGGGCGATTTTTAAACTATGATTTCAACAAAATTTTACTGTTTTTGATATAGTTGACTTATATCAATTCAATTACATTTGGTAAACCAAATTTTAAATTTCTTGCAAGTTACTTGTTTTGCTGTTGTTGTTATTGTTGTTTAATAACGAACTTAGAAGGGGTGAGATCAATTTGTCTAATTTGTTTTAAATCTGATGTACAAAAATAAAATAAAAAAGAAATAAGCCTACTCTTAGCCGAAAGGACTTTATAAACTATATCATTAAGGCATCTATAAGACGTTAAGGCATCGGTTAATTTTCGGGTTTTTAACAGTTCTAAAAATTTAGAGGTATTCAGAATATAAATTCGATTAAATATACTCTATGACGCAACTGAAAAGATTTACGATCATCCGTACCACCCATAACACAACATGCTTATTTAGTTTTCCACAAGATAATTTTTAAATTAAACATTAAACTCTTCAGATACTATCATATTTTCTGTCACGCTTCGACTATCAACATAAGCAGTGAGAGTAGATGAAGCACTATGACCATCTCCGGAAATACTAGAATAATTTACTTATTTTTTACTTGCAGTTGTATAGTAAAACTAATAGGATTCAAGCTAGTAATAATTTAACAGATATTTTCTGGCAGTAGTCCAGGTTTCAATGGATCCACGTAGGTATAGAATGAATGTAGCAAATTAGATTTTTTTATTACTATTGTTTCAGTAAGTGATGTGCATTGTAATACAAGACCGGTGCAATTTAAATTGTGAAATCAATGTGTTAATCGATATAATTGTCTAAGCATATAAAATATCATACTAAGTGTTATTGAGAAAGAAGTGTGCATTTTTAAAATTAATGTTATTTTTTGCGAACATTTCAACTTATTATGCTGTAAATCGCTAAGGATAGTAAGCATTTTTTTTTTTCTGAGTTGGGCAAATTTGTAATTGCAATTATCTGCAATGTTAATTACAATTTAACTGTAAGTAAGTGATTATAGTTAGAGATATTCAAGCACAGAAGTTTCGTCAAATAATGGGATGTGAGGCGGTTCTGGCTACGGTTCTACAAGAATTTTTTACTGCATGTAATTGTAACTATAATTAATTACATACAATTAAACTGTAATTACATTGCAGATAATTGCAATTACAAATTTACCTATCTCCGTTTTTTTTTCACCGATCAACATTTTCCGGATATCAGTTTAGTCATTTATATTCTTTTCTTTTATTGCTAATAGAATGCTATGAGTTTTTAAACTACATAAATATTTAGAATATAAGTTTAAGTGGTCATGGTAGTTTTTTATTATTATTATTTAATTGTTTTTTTGTCCTTTTCTTTCTTTTTTGTCTTTTCTTTTTCTACATATCTAGCATTTCATAAATGTCTTCTCACAACGGTTTTGTAATTGATAAATGTTATTGAAGTTTATTAATAGCATGTTCGCTATTGAAAATGAAATGTGTAGCATATATTGTTCGTTTTCAGGGACACCCAAAAGAACTCCTTTACATCAGGGTCAATGGGAAAAACCATTTGAGGTGCATTTTGATGATGCCAAAGTATTTCAAGCATATTCAAATTCACATACATCACTGAGAAACACTACAGGATTCTCACTGGGGAATATGGTGTGCATAGCATTTATCGTTCATTTGCAGTGCCACACATAAGAATTCGGTTACAATACTCTCCATGAACAATAGTTGCTGGAAGTGTATTTTCAATTATGGTATTCGTTTTTAAGTGTAAGTATCTTTTGTTTAATATTACGTGGTGTGTATAAATTCTGTTGATCACATATTGAATTTCTTAAAAGAATTCGTAAGCATTTCTGTCTATGGGCGTGAATTGCTTAAAGGTAATGTTTAGTTGCAGTATGTGTTTTCTGGCTGAACTATATTTAGTATGCTGAGACATATTTGTTGAATATAAATAAATTCACATATAATCACAAAGTACTGGATACATTGCCAGATACATTGATGATAATTTTCAATAATGCGTTTTGAGCTGTGTTATTATGCGTATTTTATCCGAATTAAAGTATGGCTTAAAATGTGGTTTCTATAATAATCTGTACATACTATAAAAGGCTCTACAAAAGAATTCCAGTACATTTCCGTTTATTGACAGAAATTACTGAAGGTGAATTTCCAATTGCGTTATGTGTTTTATAACTGAACTAAATTTTAACATACTATGTAGTATCTATACAAAATAGATCATATACAGCGCTACAAGAAACGATTTTGATACTTTTTTACTATAGATGGGGAAGCTGAAATTTGGTTTTCTGAGTTGTTCACTTATATATCACCAATCACAGTATTAAATGGTGAAGTTACGTTACAGTATTCTAAATTTGTTGGAAAGTATTTAATAATCTACACTTGACTCATTATTTTTTTCTTGTTTAAGTCTGTACTAGAAATATCTCGACAACGAATGAATCGATTTCCCTTTTTTAATCATATAAGCTTAGAATATATATTTTCCTCTTTCTTGACCGGTGGTTTTTTAAAAATTTTCATTCGGTCATTTTTTATAAACAAAACAATATTATATTTTTTGTTCAAAACTGATGCATTACATTGAACAGTTCGCCATTTATTTAAAAATGCAAAATTTCAAAACCATGGTCAATAATTCCCCACGTACTTCATATCGTAATGTTTTTATTTTACAGAAAATACAATACTGGTTTCAGTACTTAATAAAATATATCTGAAAAAGAATGATGAACATTTTGATGCAAGCTGTTTTTTAAGTATAATAGTAAAATAGCATACAAATAAGTTATTATACACAGATAAAATATCTTTAACTAATGTAAGAATAACATAAATATTTTCTGCGATTTTTACCAGCAATACTACCAAAAAAATATATCAACATAGAATATTTTCTAAAAATAATTTATTTCTCTTTTGAAAGTTTATATTTGATAAGAGAATTTTATGGCCAGTTGGTCACCATAAAGAATATTTCTATCTCATTAAAACAACCAGAAAATTTTTTCCAATAAAAGTTCAAACTTCTAAATATCGATATTAAAGCAAAAATAGTATATAGCTGTTAAACTTTCTCAGAACTTTAACGTTTAATAAACATTAAATACGATTTTCATATTCATGGCTTATATTATTTGTTAAACAGTGGACTCATGAAAATATATCACATCATAATATGTTTTTATTAAGGAAGCTTTCAAACCGAATAGCTTATTACATGCTTTTATAACTTAATTTGGTTCATGTATGAAATGATGAAATTTTGTAATATATTTTTCACTAATTTCCTAATGTGCCAGAGTTCAAGAATTTATTCACATTTGTGTTTCTAATAACAATACAATATAATAATTATTTGCACTGCCCATTTGCACAGACATTATTTTATTTTCAAACACATCAAAGAGTAGTGTACACATCTAAAAGCCTTAAAAAACATGTTTAAATTACCCAAAACTAGTCAATTTTTTAAAAATTGTAAAAATATTTTAACCTGTCATTCTGAGGCATCCTCAGTTACTGATGTTATGTTTTCGGCTTCTTTAGTTAATCCGTTGAAAATCCTCATTTTGCTTTTTTCTAGTTACATATGGCGCCATCTATTATCGATTTTTGTGTGGATCATATCATTGCATGTTTCTTAGTTTGATGTAAATATTTCTATGGCTTCCCTCTGTAATGCGTTTTATTGTTTTCAAAACTGAACTATCAATTAATAGAATAATTTTAATTAAATGTAATCTTTTAGAAAATATTTTAGAAATCCTTGGTAGTTTAAGTACGTTTCAGATATATATATATTTTAATTCTTTTACCATGTGACTCAGAAATAAAAATTCGTTTGTTACAATAATGTTATATTTGAAATGATGTAAAAGTGCTTGTTTTTTCTTTTCTGTTGCCATATCTTAAAAATATACTGATGAAAAAAATACATATATATATCCCTCGATTAATACGGTTTCATATAGTGCGATTTTCAGTTAGTGGGGTAAAATTTGTTTTAGGTGCTCCCTTGATTAGCGTGGACAAAATTTCGATTAGTATGCAAATTACGAATGATCTTTTTTATCTAGCAAGATGATGTCGAATTTTATTTAATGAAATTCGCAGCAAATTCTAAAAAAAGAAATAACATTTAAAAAATTCGAAGAAGCTTTTCAAAAATTAGAATTTCTCAAACATTATTTGATATGTATACCCAGACATCAGTGTAAGTAGGCAAGCGCACCGAAGATTAGAAAAACAAATTTTGTGCTACTGCAAGATGCATTGCAAAAAGGAAGAAAAAAAATTGGCAATTGATAAGTTTTCGTTTAAATACTCGTAAATTAAAATGTAAGTAAGTATGAAGTCATTAACTTACAATAAATTTTAAATCATATTATATATATATATATATTTTTTAATTAACCTAATGGTACGTAAAGCTAACATAAATAACCTAGACAATTGTAGTAATGCAAAATTAAAATTAAAATTGACTTTAAAATGCTTTTCGGTTGTTACTTATTAAATTACCTCACACGTTTATGTTAATAAAAGCTCATGAAGATTAGAAAAACCTTTCTTAAAGTTTCGGTGATATGTACTTTTGAATAATAATATATAAAAAACAATTATCGCAGTACATTATTACATTGTCTATTTATGTATATTGTGTTTTTAAGAAAGTTGGTTGTGGGTCTATTGCAGTTTTTCAGATTCAATGTATCTATCAATTACTGCGGTAATATTGCTGGGTTAATTAAACACACTAAACACAGGAACCCTGATCCATTTATTTTGAATCTTAGTGTCGGTTTTGAACATGGGAATGTGACGTCATAAAAAGAACGTGAATTTCCTTTTATAAAACATGAATTATAAACTTCTAATTCTTCATTTAGAATGCTGGAAAATTTTTGGGCACTGAGATCGCTCCATAAATTGTACAATACACGCGAAGCATTTATATATTATCATGTATATCAATCATAAATAAGTCATTCTTAGTGCGTTCGTAATTTATATAAATACTTAGCACCTATAATCGTCGTCTGGTTCATCCGTCTGTCCGCACATAACAGCGAAAAAACTACCCAACTAACGGTTTCAAATTTAATATATATAATAGTTGCAGAATTTTGTCGAGTCATTTCGAATTTTATGAAAATCAAATCAAAACATAAAAAGATATTAATACAAGTTTTCTTCATTGTATTAAATCCTATCACAGGTAATTAATTCAATGATAGTCCATGATAAGTAATGATTTTAGGCTGCCATGGTGATTACGTCATATTTATGATCGAGTCATATTATTTTCGTATTACTGAATTTAAAAACCGAATTTGTATACTAAAACTGTTTAATTATTGCAATCATATAATCAACCGACAGTTTTTTGGATAAATGTTTACGAAACGGATAAATAGATATCAAATACGGAAAAAGACTCTAAATATGGATTTTAAGTTCTGAAATTTTTAAAGCTAGGCTTAAGTTTCCCATTGGAATTTTTAGTAAATGACTGCAAAAGGTAAAATGTTGCCAATTTAAAATGTACTTATTTTATCACGGAAATTAATCAAATCATAATAACAGACGATCTGATTCATTTCGCTTAAATAATAACGATGATTTTTCGGTACGTTCGTAATTATATCAATACATAGCACCTATAGTCGTCGTCTGGTCCGCCCGTCTGTCCGTCTGTCCACATATAACAGCGCAAAAACTACCGAACCAAATGGTTTGAAATTTAATATATATAATCGTTGCAGAATGTTGTCGAGTCATTTCAAATTTTACGAAAATAAAATCAAAACTTAAAAAGATATTAATTAAAGTTTTCTTTATTCTATTAAATCCTATCATGCGTATATCTATATAATAAAAGCGCAAGTCATGTGACTGAAGAAAACAAATACAAGCTAACCATCTCTTTTTCCATATGCCAAGCGGCCAATTTTATTAAAAATTATTTTTTCGAATAAAATTGCATAAAAGTTAAATTTTTAGAAAGATCGTTCAAAAAAATTGTTTGCTTGAAAGATGAATTGCATTAAAAAATGTATAGATTCTGAGATAACTTCAGTGAAAATTAGGTTAACAGCCGAATATCTCAATCCATTAAAGAAAATAAACAAAAGATTCATTCATCGTGAGTCATAGAAATATTAACCATGGAGGTAATCAATCGCAAAACAAGATTTCCATGGTGAATTTTACAGCGCTGTCTGGTGTCGAAAAAATCGCTTCTGTAAACATGGCATACGTAATAAGAAAAAAAGGCATCCTCATTCCACTCATAGCAGACGATATAATTTATTTCACTGAAATAATAACCATGATTTTTTACATTGTAAAACTAGTTATAGAACGAAAAGACCTCACGTCATTTGTCACGTTTGACGTACAATTTCCAACTTGTTTTACATTGTCTTGTATTCGATATTTGCGCATATTATAATTTTAATGTAACAGAATTGTAATTAATTGTTTGTAAAACTGTACTGAAACTTAATTTCAGAAAATAAAATTAATATCTATAATATAAAAATCTGCACTCAAAATAAATTTTGTATTCATGCATTTTTGCCCAAGATCTGAATATTTATAAGACTAGTTATAGTACGAACGCACCTCATTTGTCACGTTTGACGTTACAATTTCCAACTTGTTCTGCTAAAGGTTTTTCCCTTCTGCTACGCCAATTGACCTCCTTGCATAAACTGGTTTTTAATTTTAAAATATTTATGTTGTCACAATGTGTAATTATATAATGTGTATGAGGTCTTCACTAATCCCCCCTCCCCTCCCCCATAACAAAATATTAATAACCCCCTACCCTCTGCGTAGACCATTGCGTAATTTATTAATTTTATAATGTTGTTAATACCACGTATAAATATTTCAAATATTTTTTAGGTTAAATGTAATTTCGTACAGTTAGTTTTAGTCTAGCATTAAGTAGTTTATAAAAGTTCTTCACGTGACATATTGCAGAGCGAATACAAATACGATCCCATTCAAAAAATGCAGGTCAGAAAAGTTCGAACATTTTTGAACCAAATAAAACCAGAAAATTATGAAGCTTTTTAGCAGTAAACTAGTATGTTGTGGCATCACAAAACTTTCTTCTATATCAATACAATTTGTCTGCAATCAAAAATAAATGACAATATATTCGTTCTTGAGATATAGCTATTGAGGAAATCGTGATCAATGCAGCATAGTAGCGTCACCTGTTGGACGATTTACACCAAAACCTAATCAACAACAGTTTATGGCAACGTCTAACTGAATCTGAAGTTTGATGAAAATCGGTGAATTAATTCTGGAGATAGGATATTGTGGAAATCATGCAAAATGCAGCATAGCAGTGCCATCTGTTGGGCGATTTACAGCAAACACTAATCAGCACCAATTTATACCAATATTCAACTGAATCTGAAATTTGATGAAAATCCGTGCATTAGTTCTGGAGATAGAGCGCCCACAAAATTGTTGTCACATACAGACACACAGACCAGACATTTTCTAAAAATAGTCAAATCGTGTTCAGGAACTTCTAAAACGTATAAATTCGTCGAAAACCGAAAGTTAATTTTATTCACAAATCGAGTACTTTCTTCTTCTGAAGACAGAAGAAGAAAATAAAAAGCTGCCTAATTATGGATAACAATATTTATACATTTATTCTGGTTATCGTTGTATTTTAAACATTTAAATGGAATTTTTTTGGAAATTTTAATACGTATTTTTGTCATTTTAACTTATATATCTGCATTTAATTTTAAAAAACGGACAAAAACAAGCTGACAGGGGATGGGTAAGTAAAGAATGCTTACCCCCATAAAAATGATTGGGAACTACTGCGTTAGACGAACACCACTTCACGCTAAGTGGAAATGTTGGCACAAAATCTGACATAGATGCACTTGCAAATAATTACGAAAAGTGCACGCTAAAGCTAACTTAGGTTGAATATAGGAATTGTAATACTATTGACATACGCCTAGTCTATACTATAAAGGACAAACGTGTGCGTGCGTAATGCTGACGTTATTTTGCGAATGGCAACACTTGACTATAAAATTTCTAAACATTGCATCATATTTTTAATTTTTAAACCGTTATAAAGGGGAAAAAATCTACTTTTCGAATGCAATTTGCTTGAAAACTGTATCGCAATTTACTCAATTATTATAGTATTTAAATTAAATTTCAAGTGTGATTTTTCTTTTTAATGTTATCTCTATCGCTTGCAGACGATTACAAATTATTAATCCGTTTGCATTTTAAACAATATAAAAATTTCAGCATTTGTTTCCAGCTAATATTCAATAACGAAATTAAAACTTGATTAAGCAGTCAATAAAATAGTTTTAATAAAACACAAATTTAACAGACATGTAATTGAAATAAGCACTTAAAACCGCTGAAATTATCAGAATAAAAAAAAACTGCTGTAGATAACGAAATTTTTAGAAATTTCTTCGAATATTTGTTTCTGGCACGAGGCCAATACGAAATTACCGCTTTTAATAAATTTCAAAATTTTATTTGAATATATGATTGACATATTTTATATAAAAATCTCTTTGGTGTTGTTAGGGGGCAATCTAAAAATAATATTAAAAGTAAAAAATCTATTATAGTTTCAATTAAAAATGTTTTCACACATTTTCTCTATCCCAGGAAGCCCGGGTTGGATGCCCTAGTTTAATTAAAAGCATAACCATTTTATTAAATACAAAATACAGAGAAAATTTGCAAAGAATAAAAATAATTGATAATTTCGCTACACGAAATAAATTTGATTATTTCATTTACCATTGTTGAAAATTTCTGATAGTTTCTTTAGATGAGAGTGATGCATACATAAATTCAAATAAGTGTAATTCAGAGAATATTCTTAGAAATCTATGAAATGGACACCAGATGTACATAAATTCCAACAGTTGTTAAAGGAATGCGTGAATCTAGAAATCAAATTTCGGTATGTATATCTTCATTCTTTAACCACAGCGCCATTTTGGTATCCGGAAATCAAGAATATATTTTTACTTTCTTATATCTTTACAAGAAGAAAGTATTGGATTCATGAAAATTTTGTTACTTTTCAAGTATTTTCGTTTGTTGTAGTGAGAAAAAATAGTATACACACATTTACCAATATATTCACTGTAAAAAATGAAGTACTCAAAAATGAGTAAGTTCATGTACTCATTTCGAAATGAGTATTTTTGGATCAAAAATGAACATGTGAATTCTCAAAAATGACTAAGTCCATGTACTCATATCGAAATGAGTATTTTTGGATCAAAAATGAACATGTGCATTCTCAAAAATGAGTAAGTTTATGTACTCATATCGAAATGAGTATTTTTCGATCAAAAATGAACATATGTATTCTTAAAAATGAGTAAGTTCATGTAATCATTTCGAAATGAGTATTTTTGGATCAAAAATGAACATATGATCAAACCCAACATACTTGTATATTTCAGAATGTGTAATGACGAAATTTCGGAGCCTAAAAAGCTATTATTTGAAGGAAAAACGAATAATAAGAGAAATGAAAAGTGGATCTGGTTGTTCTAGATTTTCATCAAAGTTGGATCCACTACTACACATTTACTCTTTTTTTTCTCACATTTTACTCATCTACTTTTTTTTTTCTTGATAGTACTTCAAAATTATGATTTTTTTCCCCACTAATTTTTTAAAAATTTATTTTAACTTTTTTAACGTGAGGCAATATTATGTTACTTAAAAGTTTTATAACATAATATCTTTGCAAATTATAGCTATGCAAATTGGTATTAAACTAAACTGATTTGGCTTACAAATTTATGAATTACGCTAAAATTTATTATTTTATAAATTATAATTTTACAAAGTTTACAATTTTAGTATTTCAATCTATGATCTTTTCTAATGTCATTTTTTAATTAATAATTCTTCGAACTACCTGTTACTTCAGACATTATTTTAATCTTTAACACATATAGACAGGCACTGTACATCCTTAAAAACATATTTAACAAGAACGAAAAATCATGCGCCAAGCATAGATTATGTAGCACTTTCCAACGCTTCCAAAATAATTTTACAAAACATACCGTTTAATAAGCTAAAAGATAACATCTAAGTAAACAATTTGACAAACGCATAACATAATTAAAAACATAATTTCAGGAATTTCGAACAGATACAATATTCGGAAAAGTATCCGAGTACTTTTATTCAACCCTGTATATCATCTTATAGATTTGTATATATACTATATAGGATGATAAATTTTAGTTTAGTTAGGAAACGCGTAGCACAGTTTAAAATTCTCCTTCTGGAGTTTCTGTCAATAAACGGAAATGTATTCTCGAACTTTTGTGCTACCCTGTATATGAAATACAGAATTTATACACACCCAGTAATAGACAAAAAGTGAGTTCAATTGAAAATCGCGTTCAGAAACTTAAAACGCCAGGAATTATTGTTAACAGACAGTAGAGAATTCTTTTGTATGTCCCTGTAAATGAACGATGACTGCTATACACACACTATTCTGTAGTAAGCCTCTTGTAATGCACCTTAGTAATATATATATAAATTTCAATGCGTTTAAAATAGTGAAACTTTATTTAAATAAACCGCAGACGATTTTTCTACATAGACGTAATGTAACGGAATTCTTTTGACTGTCCCTGTATAGTAACTATAAGTGGTATGCACACCCTATTCCATATTAAGCTGCTTCTAATGCACCTTAGTGATATATATAAATTTCAATGCGTTTAAAATAGTGAAACATTATTTAAATAAACCGCAAATAATTTTTCCCCATAGACCGTAATGCAACGGAATTCTTTTGTGTGTCCCTGTAAAAAAACTATAAGTGCTACACACTTCCGTGGAAATAGGGAACATGCTATAGATAACGACAATAACATATAAAAATTGCAGAGCAATCCGAGCATATTTACGGGAGTTAGAGCACGGACAGACGGCCAGACGGCCATACGGCCAGACAAACCGAAGTCATAAGCACTTTTCAACTAGGTTGGAAAGTGCTAAAAACACATAAAACCAGTCCACACGCTGATGTCTCGTATTTTTCCTCTGTCAGTCCGATTTTTCTAAAACTATCTCTTCTCAACAAATCTATCCTCTATAAATATATATCTATATAAAAATAACAATCGTCTATCCCTTCCCTAACAGATGGCGCCAGATGCTGTTAAGGGATCCCTATTAGGAAGGGATAGAGAGGGGGGGTTTCAAAATCAGTAACAACATTTGAGAAGAAGGCAAAACCAGTTATGGCGCGTTGGTTTGAGTCGTTAGGTTAGTAAACAGAACATCGCGGGTTCGATTTCTCACATTGGCAAGTTTGGTTAATTAATATAAACTCACGCAGGAATGAAAAAAGTGAGCAGAAATGTATATGTCCCTTATAAGGTTGTCCTCGCGAAGTAACTTTTTTATTTTTATCCTATACATTTTATTTTAACGACATAATTTTTTTTTTAATTTGAATACATCCATGGGATCAAAAATGAGTACATGTGTTTCTGAATTTTGAGTACATTTGGATCGGAGCTATTTTGAGTATGTGACGTATTCAAAATTGAGTACTTTTTACTCAATTTTGAGTACCCATTTTTTACAGTGTTATAAACCAAACATACGTGCATATACGTGCACTTGAAAATGGCAAAATATTCTTGCAAATATACTCTAAAAAAGTCCACATATTCTGTTAAAATCTAAAAAAAAAGTACTTATAATTGTTAATGCAAAACCACTTACCCATAAAAGCATTTCCGTTTTTTTTTTTTTTTTTTTTTTTTTGAAGACTAGGGGATCTAACCCGGTCTTCCAAAGTTACAAACATATAAATAATTTTTTTTTTTGGTTTGCTCACTAACAACATCAAAAAGCATTTTTATATAAAAAAAATATCCATAATGTATTCACCTAAAGTTTTTGAAATGGATTAAAAGAGCTACTTTCTTGTTAGCCATATGTCAGGCGTTAATAGCGATAGAAATCGCCAAATATTTCTTTACTTAAACAGCAGCCTTTTTTTATTCTGATCATTTCAGTGGTTTAAGCGCGTAGTTCGATTACATGTCTGTTAAAT
Organism: Maratus michaelseni; assembly: GCA_963931845.1. Taxonomy (NCBI): domain Eukaryota; kingdom Metazoa; phylum Arthropoda; class Arachnida; order Araneae; family Salticidae; genus Maratus; species Maratus michaelseni. Next base: position 253,486,059 of record OZ007594.1, read on the forward strand.
TTCTGTTTTCTAGAATTATTTTATTGTTTTTTTTTTTTATTCATTGATAGCATTTTAATTTTGGTATAGAATATTAGTGGAAAATAAATGCGTAATTATTTATACTGCTGGTGCAAACGGGTTAATCTTTCGTAATCTGGCTGCACACGATAGAAATGGATTTTTAAAAATTTCATGCTTTAAAATTATTTTAAGAATCATAAAAAAACCAGTAAATTGAGATGTAGGTTCCAAAAAAATTGCATTTAAAAGTATATATTTTTCTCTAATCAACGTTAGAAAAACTGAAAATGTGCGATGTTTAGAAGTATTAAAACTTGGGCTATGATGTGGAATCCCTGGTCACGGATTTTTTATTTTTAATCGGTTAAAAAAGGAAAAAAGTCGCCAAATTTTGAGGACCATGATTTCTGATATGGTAACCCGGCAATAGTTAAATTGCTGGATTTAGTTCTTTTCTATAGATCGTTGGCGCGATTCTGAGAGCCGGCCAAAAGAAAAATCACCAAAATTCCGTGACCAGGGATTCCACATCTGTTCCAAACCTTGCAGTATAAAAGCGAAATTTATTGGTCGAGAGTTGTCACCTTCAATTTGACGTCAGCATTACTCATAGACATGTTTTTATCCGCCCGGCGCTGCCCGGGCACACTGTCATTGAAAAATATGACAGTGGAGTGGACTTCATAAAACAAAAGACTGAATAATATTTATTTATACTAAAAACTTGAAAAAAATTAAAAAAGAGCTAAAATTTCAAAAGTATAACAGTTACTTTTAAAAAATTAAACGGTCAGGGGAAATTATTACAGTCATTTTTAAAGAATGAGAAGGTCAGGGAAGTTCTTACGGTTATTGCACGTTTCACTCAAAGTCCAACAGTTATGCTCCGGAACGTTTAAATCAGTAATTTGGATTTCAGAAGCTACGCGTTCGTGCGTGCGACGGTTATTAAGCCTATTTTGGCGATCGCTTATGCTCTGTGTTTGACGGCGTTCTCGATCCAATCTACACTGCTCAAAACAATTAAAGGATATTTGAAGTTTTATATAAAATAAAGATATAAACGAAATTTTTTTTGCCGAAAATAGAAGAAGAGAATCACAAATGCAAATTTTTCTGGTTTTCAAACTGTGGAGTATGCAAATTTTGAGTTCGACGTCAAAAACGTCGCTTCAGCGGCAGCGAATGAAATTTGACTTTCAACTGGATAAAAGAGAATGAAGACAAGGATGATCGGCATTCAGTGATTGCTTTGTTTCGATGAGTACGATGTCTCAGCGAAGTCATTTGACAGATTCAGAAGCTTGGAGAAATGTTGGTAGGTTAGAAGAGGGCCAAACTCAAGCCGAAGTAGCGCAAGCCATTGGAGTGTCACAAAGTGTCATTTCCAGGATCTGGAACCGTTAGTGGATGTGCAGGCCGAAGACCAGGGCAAGGTCGTAGACGGGCAACAACACCCCATGAAGATCGGTATTTAGCGTTAACAGCTCGGAGACACCGAAACATGAACGCTACTCTTCTCCAACAACACCTTCGCTCGGCTACAGGTACCACGATTTCAACTCAGACTGTCCGAAACCGGCTCCACGCTGTAGGTCTGTATGCTCGCCGACCGATGGTATGTGTTAGATTAACATCAAGGCATCGTCGCGACCGCAGGGAGTGGGCAACCGAGCATGTCAACTGGAGGAGAAATGAATGGAGCAATATTCTGTTTTCTGACGAGTCCCGTTTTTCTGTGCAACCGGATAATAGGCGTATTTTCATCTGGAGGGACCGTGGCAGTAGGAATAATCCTGCGTTCGTGCACGAAAGTGTCAGATTTGGCGGTGGAGGAGTGTTGGTGTATGGTGGCATCTCCATTGACGGGCGCACTGACCTCTACATCATTCGAGATGGAGCTCTGACTGGTCGCCGATATAGGGATGAGATCCTCAGACCTATTGTAGTCCCTTACGCTGCAGCAATCGGAGATAACTTCATTTTAATGGACGATAACTGCAGGCCACATCGTGCAAACCTGGTGGAGGATTTCCTTTTCGAGGAAGGAATGGTTCAAATGGAATGGCCAGCTTGTTCTCCAGACATGAATCCAATCGAGCACGTTTGGGACGCTCTAGGAAGACGAGTTTCTGGCCGCCAACAACCCCCACAAACTTTCCAAGAACTGGAAAGAGCTCTTCTGGAAGAGTGGGGCAGAATACCCCAACTTGTCATTAATAGCCTCATTGAGTCCATGCCTCAAAGGTGTTCAACGTTGCTGGCCGCCCGTGGAAACCATACCCCCTACTGAAAATGATTTTCTTTGAAGAAAACACCTTTTCTTATTCTTTTTTTCTCATATGCACAAATTGTGTTTTTTTCCTTTTGTACACAAATGCGCAATAAAATGCATTTTTTTCTGCCAAACATGTGTAATTTATTCTCATATAACCTACTATGTCTGTCGACCATGTATCAATCAGCTAAAAAGTTTCCCAGATACAAAATCCACCTAAAACTGCAATATCCTTTAATTGTTTTGAGCAGTGTATTTCGATTTTCTCTTCTTAATTCGGCTTCTTCTTCACTTTCAAGCATTCGCCAAGATCTTCTACGGGTATTTTTAATGATATTTTGATGCTCCATAATTGCAGCGAAAGAGCGAAACGTAAATAAACCCGATTTACCTCGACCTAAATCCTGCCAAAAGACTTTTACACAATAACAAAGAAGATGCGTTTCATTCGGACGTTGCCATTAAACAATTAACAAATAATCGCGATTTCTGTGCCACGTACGATAGCGTAATATATATATATAGATTATATGCCAGCATAGTCGATTGTTAAGTCAGTATGTACTACTTAAAAACAAATATATTATATATGGTGGCTTAATAAGAGGTACGCGGGAAAGATGATAAGAGGAACATGGTGTTATGCTTGTCCAATAGCTAATACCTAGACGGTTAGTTTTAGAGGTATAGTTTTAAAAATATCAAATGCTGTTAACCAACTTCTTAGAAGCTATTTACGTCAAAAAATATATTTTTGTAAAAGTAACGAAATCTAACTTTTTTTATACGGTTCCTGGTTCCTATAAGATATCTATAGAAAAACTTTCTGTCTGCGCAAACAAGTGAGACAGTAAAAAATTCATTTTTATATAACGAAAACTTGTCGTGTTATAATATTTTAAATTTTATGAAATGCCAGTGTTTTCTGACATTAAAAATATATAGATACGTGTTATATGGTTATCTCTAAAGCGTCATAAATTTCATTTATTATATAGTACCAGATCTAATGCTGCAAAAAATAAATAAAGAATTTATTAAAAATCCAAAGCGCTAGAGCTAAAAAGTTTAAAATATCCATTTAAATGCAGTTTTAGGGGATTTTATTCTTTTATGTGGTTTAATTGGGAAAATGCCTTAAAATATGCAATTGCATCAGGAGTTATGCATTTGCATATAATCCGCTCTCTACAAGATTTTCTTCCTTTTTTTTTAAGGATAAAATTTCGCAATGGTGGTTGATTTTATTAAGTTAAAATAATACAGTAGTATTATGTACGTACATAATATATACCACTGGTTGATCCAAAACACACACAAAAAAAATAAATCAATAATTCCGAAAATATAGACAATAGCACGATGCTGTTGTCACTGAAATTTAGAGAAAGGCGTGATTTTTTTTTTTTAAATAATGATAACACAGGGGATTAAAAAAAAAAAAAAAAAAAAAAAAAAAAAACATTCAACGGCATTACATCTCCTTGGTGATTTTGATACATACTATAGTTTATAATTATGGAAAATAGAGTAGTTAGTTGGAATCTTGGAATAGCTCTGGTTCTTGAAATAATTCTTTTTTTTAAGATGCGTTAAGGTGTATTTTTTACACAATCGTTTAGACAGATTTCTTGAAAACTTGGGTGATTATATTGAAGAGCATGGTAAAAATATCAGAATAAAGGAGCAAAAGTACCAAGGACGTTGCTATTGTCACATGATGGATCACTACTGTTGGACCTTACAAAGAGATTGTCCTGAAGAGAAATATTCTAGAAAATCATACAGGAAACGGTTTTAACAGTAATGTTAAATCTACATTTCTGTTTTGCAATATCCTATCTCACTCAAAATACAATGTTACAAAATATGTAAAAAAAAGAAAAGTAAAATAAAATTTTAAAAAGTTTTTACCTATTTAATGTTGCTTCTTTCTACTTGTGGTATTATCGGATTGTTCACTTTATTTCAAAAACGAGAGTCAATCCAGAAAATTTGGTATTATTTTCGTATTCAGCGGGCCAAAATTACTCTTAATCTGTTGTCCGCAAAATCACTGTACCCTGGTGATTATACTGACAGATTAATTCCATTTTCCAGCAACAAGTGGCGTTTCAGTTGTGCCAGCGGATTGTACAGCTACGCAGAAGAGTTTACAAGTCTATTGAGATTTCAAACGTTCAGTTTGAAAGATTCCAATAGTGAGAATAGCTTTCAGATGTAGCAAGATACTCTGGAAAGCATTGAAAAAATTTACACTGAAATTCTTGTCACATAATGTCTTATATAGTGCTAGACCGCGGTTTTGGGACCACTGCAGTGCTAACTGTTTCTGACCAAAAAGAAAAACTATTCTGGCAATAATTTTATTTTCTGTCAAAGAAAAAAAAACTCATATATTTATGTGAAACCAATTTCAGCATATTGGCTATACTTTGCGAATTATTGAATTTTTATGTCGTTGGTGAATTTTGGATCACCCTATGTACATTCACAGTATTTTAATTTACAAAGCCTTAGTTAAGCATTATCATCAATTTGTAGTTCTTAATTTATAAAACATATAATGCATCAAATGGTATTAAAGAGGAAGTAGATCAGATTATATGGATATTTCCATTAACTTTTCTACGTATAGTATATATATAGTTATATTCATGCAAAAAATAGTGAAAAAAAATCTTGTATTACTACTTATATTTTAATTATTAAGTAGCTGGGATGTTTATTGATATCAACTGCCGAAAAAACGTCGTGCTGCTTATGATAAAAGTACGCCAATCAAAGAAAAATAACATGAACAATTGTTGTGTTATTGATTAGGAATATGGGAAAATATTCATTAGTGAATATTGCTTTCATTTGCTGAAAAAATAATAAATGATATATCTACTGCATGCATTGAAAATTATTGCATATAATTATACATATGTACAAGGCCTAACTAATGCAGGGGCATGTGGGGAGCTGTCCCGTACCCTCATTTGAGTTCCCGTGTCCCCATGGAAGTAACGGATTTTTGGCGAGGGTGCAAATGGTTAAAAATAGCCAAAAGTGACTGAAATTCTTGCATTTTCAAAGATTTAGAAAAGATGTTCAATCCGGATCTTCCCATAAACCCCTCCCACCTAACAAAAAAAGAAAAAAGAAAAAAGAAAGGAACTGCATCATTAGCAAATTAATGATTAAAAATTTATTAAACTTTCTAGTATTTCATTGTTTTTAAGAGAAATTCATTATTGATGTTTTCAACCATTAATGATATCCAATTGGGATAATTTTTCTTTCAGACATCTTAGGACATACGTAGATAAGCAAAGGGAAAGTTAACGAAGAAATACTCCGGTCAATCAATCCATCATTTTTTCTACTATTTTCCTACTAGTATTTTTTCTTAAAGTTTTGATCATCTTTCTTGTAATACCTTGTATAGAAATGTGAATAGTACCTGGTACGAAATTTATGTATACGTACAATAGGTATTACTAGTCACTTCAGCATAATTCACGAACAATTTCTACAGATAGATAGCAGGGTAGCCCTAGAATAATGCTTGTCCTGGTGCCCTTAGATAATCAAATCTCTAATTCAGTACCTACAGTGGTGGCCAAAAGTGTGGACATTTTTTGAAAGTTTCATGTTTTTCAACTTTGTGTGCTTGTAGAATATATTAATTTTCACTTAAATACAAACGTTTATATATCAAATTGAAGGTAATTTAATGTAGAATTTAATAAGACCAGTATTACAATATCTGTATTACAAAAAAAGTTATGCAACTAATAGTAAGATCTATCTTAGATTTGCATTTTTTTAAAGTGATACTTACACAATCAATACTTAGTAGGATAACCCTTATTTTTTAAGACAGCTTCACAGTATCTTTTCATCGAGTGAACGAGTGTTTGGAGTTCATCTTTCGCAATCACATGGTGCCAAGAATCAATTATAGCTTCAATAAGTTGTCTTTTATTGGATGGACGTTTTTTTCGTACAAGAATTTTCAAACGTCGCCACAAATTTTCAATTGGATTGAGATCAGGGCTGTTTCCTGGCCATGGTAATATATCTATGCCTTTATTTTGAAACCATGCTTTGCATACTTTTGCTTTGTGGCATGGAGCTGAATCCTGCTGAAAAATAAATGATGCGTTGTTGGGGAAGAGATCCCTGATGGAAGGTATCAATTTTGGTTCCACGACAGTTTCGATGTATTTTTTGGCATTCAGGATGCCATCAATCACTTGAATTCGGCCCACACCATCTGCAGACATACATGCCCAAATCATGACATTTGTTGGGTTTTTTGTTGTTGCTTCAAAGCAATCAGGATGAAGTGCTTCTCCTACTCTACGTCTCACGTATTGTCTACCATCACTACCAAAGAGCGATATTTTACTCTCATCGCTCCAGATTACTTGCTTCCATTGATTTTCTGACCGTTTAATGTGTTCTTTTGCCCACTTAACTCGTTTTTCGCGTTGCTTTTGATTTAAATATGGTTTTTTCCTTGGAATTCTAGCTTGTAGTCCAAATCCTGATAACCTTCTTCTTATTGTTCTTGAACTTACTGCAATACCCGCTGCATTCATTTCACATCTAATGGCATCTGATAAAAATTTTCTATCTTGAAGGCATAGCCGTTTAATTTTTCTATCGGCAGTAGCACTTGTGCATTTTTTTTCGGCCTGATTTGGCCTTATTTTCCACTGATTTCGTTTTTTCATAACGTAAACAGAACTTTAGTACACCAGAACAAGTCACTGAACCACCAAATTGTCTTGCAATTTCAGCATAAGAGAAGCCATTTTCTCTCGATATGACAATTCAGCTTCTTTTTGTAGATGTCCAATTAGTTCTTCTTGTTGATGACATTGTTTAAAATTAGTTTAATTAAAAAAAATGATTTTAAATATTCAAAAACAGCAATACTCTATTTAATTGTACTAGTATGCATCATTCCGCAAAATATTTCCACAACAATAACTCTTTTACCATCCAAATAACCTAAACTGTAGTTACAGACATTTGATTGGTCCTCAGAACAGTGTTTGTGATTGGCTAGTACGCTTTTATTACAAAACACGTCCTTATTCAAAACGATTTATGTTTGTTTGTTCTACTAAAATGAGCATAACGTTTTTTGTTATACAGATATTGCAATACTGTTTTTATTATTAAATAATTCTACATTAAATTACCTTCAATTTGATATATAAACGTTTGTATTTAAGTAAAAATTAATATATTCTACAAGCACACAAAGTTGAAAAACATGAAACTTTCAAAAAATGTCCAAACTTTTGGTCACCACTGTATATATGTACGTTATAAGATGTATGTATAAGGGGATGTAACTATATAAGATGCATGTATGTAGATATATTTAATATGTTTGAAAAAAATAAGTATGGATTTCTCAGTAAGAAGGTAATTTAAAAAAAGTATTCATTATCTTAACCACTTTTGTACGCAAATACGAGGGAGAGTCATTAAGTAAGTTACAAACTGATATGATGTACATTTTAAAATAGTAACAAGTACTTTCGAATCATCCAGCTTTATGATAATCATTTCGTATTGACTATGTAGCATTGGCACGCATGCGTAAATTAGCTTTAAAATAACGATGGGCTTGATGATACATTCAGACCTATTGGCAGTCCTAACACAGGGAACAATTTATAAGTTTGGTTGGCAACTTCTTCAACATCCACTTTACAGCCTCGAATTAGACCCAAGCGATTTTCATCTTTTTAATCCACTGAAAACATCTTGGAGGCAAGATGATGTTTGCAAATGATGAAGAGATTCAACATGAAGTCCTAATGGGACTGAGACAGCAACCCAAAAAATTTTACACAGCTGGTATTGGGGCACTGATAAAATGATAAGTGTATAAATATTGATGGAGACTATATTGAGAAATAAAAATAGTTTTCAAATGATTATCACTGTAAGTTATTATTTAATCATCTTTTATAACTTACTTAATGACTTTCCCTCGTAAAATATGCCAATTACAGGTATTGCTTCTATATTTTGTTTCAATTGCATCGTTTTTTCAAACTGTATTATTTTAAGCACAATGTTAAATTATATTATAACTAGTAGATCTGCAGATCAGTGTCCTCAATATCAGCTGCACAAGTAACATTTTTATTTTTATCTCACTTTACACTGTAAAAAAGACAGATGTTTCCTTTATCTATGAAAATATAATATAACCACAGCCGAAAATTTACAATAACCTCTTCCGAGTTAAACACGATTCCGAAAAGCGTTTTTTAGCTTTAGAAACCTCAGAAAACAATCACATTTTCGAGATTTTAAGAAGAATTTATACAAGAAAAGTCTCTTCTGCTGCCATTGATTTTCCGAAACGTTTCCAAGTAGGTTTTATAGGATATTAATGGGTCTTATTAACCGTGAATAATTTTTTCGGGTGCTATCAATTCTCAAGTAAACATTTCACATGGTCAACAAGCATGTTAAATTAACATCACTAACATTAACATTAAAATTAATATTATTTTGTTACTCTTGCATGTATAAACCAGTTACGCAGCTGCAAATGTTTAAATTGAGAATTGATAGCATCCTAAAATCTGATATTCCGGTTTGAGGAAACTGGTTAATACACTATAAAAACTACTCGGAAACGTTTCCGAAAATCAGTGGCAACAAAAGGAAATTTGTTTTTATAAATGCTTCTTTAAAGCTCAAAAATATATTTGTTTTCTGTGGCGTCTAAAGATGAAAAAAGGTTTTTGAAATCGTGAGTAATTCGGAAGAGGTTATTGTATATTTTCGTTCGGGGTTATATTATGTTTTCCTTGATTAAGAAACATCTGTATTTTTTAACATTATACATAATATCTGCATTCCTTCCAACTATCATACCCCTTGTTTTAAGGTAGGTTTTTTCTACTAACGACATTTTCTCGCTTAGCATTGAGCAATAAAAAATTACATATAGGCATGAAAGTTACAAATAGAGAGAATGAGATTTTATCATCCATAATTCAAAATTTAAACAATTAATCCAAATGCGCCATTTTCCTCTCAATGGTTGAAAGAAATTTGAAATAGATATTATTAAATTTCAAAATCGTCGTAAATCCCATAGGAAACATTAGGGTAAAGTGCCCAAATATGAACCACTTTTTGTTGATGTAATTATTTGATTATTTTCAAATGCTCTTTTTTGACCAAAAAATTGCCAGATGTAGATCCATTTCCTTTCTATAACATTCTGGGGTCAAGTTTGTTCAAAATTTAATACAGCTTGAGAAGAAATTTTTTTTGTATGGTGTGCCATTTGCAGGTTTCAGTGAAAGGGGTTCTTAATATGGTATACACTGGGTCCCTAATATGGCATCCAGTGCCATATTCGGCACCCACACCAAAAATGTCAAAGAAAATCGAGATTTCAGGTTATTAAAATAAAACGACACATCTTTCACGTAAAATAAATTTATTAGACAAGACTATTTAATCACAAAAAGGTATTTTTCTCAAATATAAAATAAAGCTGGTGCAAAGAATTGCATAATTTCCTAACTTTAGATAACTAGCCTAAGATAGGTAATCAAAAATATTCAAATGAATAGTTATGACGAAATAAAAGTAATATATATATATATATATATATATATATATATATTAGATAAAATATAGTTCAAAACATGGGGTGCACAGAAATAAGCTAGGTTTTCCTCTCCCTACAATCCTTGTGAGACCACCTAATACACTGAGTACATCAAGTCCAATTTTCTCCCATGCAATCATCAGAGAATTTTGATGCAGAGAGGGGACACTCAACGTCTTCGTCCGTTTCACTGAACGGTTTCGGGTCCATGTCAGAGTCTGTGTCGATCAGCGGAAGGTCATCCTCATCGAGACTATCATCAGATAATTCAATGTGAATAGCTTTTCGACTAACTCACTGACTGCTAACTCTGCTCCGCTTCCATATATAGGGGAGCGAGAGGATGTTCGGGAACATTCCACGATTTTCTAATGCTAGAATTTTCTGGAATCCCCTTGAAAAACATGGAACAGCATTTAATCCATCTCCATACCTATAAGGAGGGATAAGGCGACATATCGCAAAGTTTGGCGACCAAAATCTGTCGCCAAAAGTTATGCCAGCTTGGCGATATCTCTAATATTTCACAAATTTCCACAGACTTCCATTGTTCCAATAAGGTTTACTTCCTTGCAGAAAATCAACAAATTGAGATATTTTAATGCATCGAAAACTAATATTAACTTATAAATAGAGCTTAATTGAACTATTTACATTATTTTTGAGCACAAACACCAGTTATTTACAAAATCCGTAACAATATGTAAAGATAAAGTAAATAGGTAATACACGAAATAAAAGGATGTCCAAATATGGCACTATATCCATATTTGGGGATCCTTGGTAGTGCCCTATTGGGAATTCCTCATGGATTGCTAATATTAGTTGCTGACAAAAAGAAAATGAATTTCAACCGAAACCAATAATTAGCAAGCATTAATATAAGTAAACTGAAATTACAAATATGTTCAAACATTTCAAAATTACTTACCTTCTTCGAAAAAGTTACTCTTGAAAATGTAACCTTAAAAATATTCAACACTTGGAAACACAACTGGTGGAGTATCAATGCTAAAATAGATAGAATGAATGCGAACGCACTGCATCCTGTTGAATAAACTTGAAAAACTATTGTTTGAGAACTTTCTCACTAGAGTGCGACTTTTCCTCTACAAGATATAAGGTAGTGCCCTATTAGGCGACTATACCATATTTGGGCACTTTACCCTATAACAGGAAAAAAAAATTCTGTATTTTCTGAACAAATGAACCAAATTAAACCAAACACTATACAGCTAAGCCCGGATATCTCACACACAAAACAACCTAATTTCAAGCTGATCAAATGATTTTTGCTGCAGTTATCACGACAAAGACATACAGTAAAACAGATGTCAAAACTATTCGTCTCTAAACTATAAGCTTTCAAGTGACGTTTCGAAAATAGTGATGATGAAATAAATTTAATTTCCCTAGTTATCAAAACATTTTATTAATGTTACTTTCAAGCAAATAAAGCAAGCGAATAAGAAAATACAATTACATATTTGAGAAGTATTACTTCCTAAAGCGCCTTCATTTCCTTAAGCAATCGAATCTGTCGGTGGCATTTTGACAATATAGTCAACTTTCAACATTAATTTCTTAATGCTATGTTTTGAAACATCTCTAATGATGATCGATCTAAAATCTCATACAGTTGCATTTCCTTGCGACAATTCTTGCATTACAAATGATGGATATTTCAGCATTAAACATGGCAATATCGTTGTCGTTTTGAATAGATTATCAATGAATTGATTTTAAAATCAGTGAATAAATTCATCTGAAGTAAGCTTCGAACAAGATTAATTTCTATTTTTGAATGTCATATGATAAGCCAGTAAAACGCCCTAAATTGTATTCAATTATATCGAGTAATTTTGGACTGAGGCATTCGTTATCAAAGAGTGAAAAACTTTGTCTGAAAGAATGAAAGTTTTTAAGGCAAAATGCCATTGCAAAAATTATACAGATACTACTTTTACAGACTAAAATAAATATGACGTACATAATTTGTGAGTTGAGTTAATTTAATGATTTATTGCAATGTACATTCCTGTTATATTTAATAATGTAAATCTTGCTAAAGAAAACTCAAACAATAAATAACGAAAAACAATTACTTGGTTTTACAACACATAGATGTACAAAATAATAATAATACGTTTTTAACACTTTCCAACGTAGTTGTGTTTATGATTTCAGTTTGTCTATCCATCTGTGCGTCTGTCCGTGTTCTTTATCTCGTAGATATACTCTAATTGACCTGTAATTTTCATATGTTATGTACGTTGAGTATAGCACGATCGCTATTGAAAATGAAGTGTGTAGCATTTATAGTTCGTTTACAAAGACAGTCAAAATTACTCCGTTACATTACTGTCAATGGGAAAAAAATCGTTTCAGGTTCATTTTGATGATGTTACACCATTTCAAACATAATGAAATTGACTTGAATTTATGAAGTACACTAAAACGTTTTTTGTAGAATATGGGGTAGTGCAAAGCATTTATTATTCATTTACTGGGTCACACAAAAGAATTCTGTTACATAATGGTCTACGGGGGAAATCATTTGCAGTGTATTTTAATGATACTACACACTTTCAAACATAATTATTCAATTTCTATGTATTACTGAGGTGCACTATAAGTAGCGTACTGAAAAGTGTGGTGTGTATAGCTTTTATCGTCCATTTACAGAAACACACAAAATAATTAAAGAATTCAGTTACTGTACTGTCTTTGAGCGATAATTGAAGGGGTCAGGACAAGAGAGTGCCAAGCCACATTTTTGAACTTCTGAAATACTTCAATTTGAAAATTTGATCCAATACTCAAATCAAGATATATAACATACAGTTTTTTAGCCAATGTCTTAGTAACATTTGAGATATTCTGAGTAATAATAGGCATTACTTTAATGGTATTACTATGATGTTTTTTGTAAATTAGCTATCTTCATTGGCGGCATAAACATCTGGGACAAAAACGAAACCTGTCACATATGCTGTCACCAAGTGCCATTAGAAACAAATTATTTGTCGGATAATATAATTTACATTATTAACAGATTACAGTGTTAGATTTATTTCACCAAAAATGTGGCTTGGAACTTTCTTGCCCCGGCCCCTCAATTGCTAGACGTGCGTTTTCAACTTTACTTGCGTCGTTAAGTTTAACTAAATGTTTACTTAGCACGTGGTGTGTACAAATTCTGTTGATCATATGCAGGGCTACACAAAGGAAATTGGAAGTATTACTGGCTATGTGAGTGAATTGCTTAAGGGTAGTTTTTAATTGTGTGAAGTAAATTATGTACTGCTTAAGTATATTTAGTATATACTAACAGAAGTTTGCAGAATTTAAATAAATAAATGTGCATTTCGAGGTATAAGTAAAAATTGCTAAAAGTTAATTTTCTGACTGAAGTACATTTTAGCATGCTATGTAGTATGCATGCAAATGGGGCGCGGCTTTTTGTGAAAACAGAAAAAAACCCATAACTTCTTAATTTACATATCGAATACATATCGAATACATATTGATACATATCGAATCCGTTTAAAGTTAATATTACTTCTAGGAAAAGGGCCGAAAATTTATGTATGACAGATTTTTGATTTCATTAAAAATGCCCCCAAGTGGGGGGAAATAGAGGTTTAAGAAGAAAAAAATATATAATTTTGTCAATTCACAAGATATCAAATCCACTTAAATTTATTATAAATCTTCTTAATATTATCTACAACTTTTATATTGACAAGTTTTTTATAGGACCAACTGTTGCAGCAAAACAAATTAAAAACAAAAAAATCCCTGCTGGTTCCGCCTACAGGCAGAAGTATATTTCGAAATGGGCGGTCCCAACCACCGCTTCATTGCAAAAAGGTCTTCTTCTGCAATTTCCAACAAACAGGCGCCCTACGGTCTGCGTCTTTGAAATCTACCTGTGCCTGTAGGCTGAGTCGTCAGGGATTTTTTTTAAATTTATTTTTGTCTCTCAAAAGCATGAAACTAGTAGGTTTTCAATTAGCCATTGATTGCCATTTTTAAGCACCTGCTTTTATTTTACATATGATCTCGTAAAAAAAAAAAAAAAAAAAAATATATATATATATATATATATATATATATATATATATATATGCGAGAATAGTTTTGTAAAGAATCCATTTTTACTTCTCTGGGTGCCGTTGAGCGAGAACCACTGTTTGCTATCTGAGAGTTCTCGTGTGAAAATTTCTAAAAAAGAACATATCCAGCATATTTTCTCACGTTGGCGTTACTTTGAAATAGTGGAATCCCGAACTTCTTTGGTAAATTAAAGAAAACTTTAGAATTATAATTGATAGCATTGTCCACCAAGGATGACGGGACTGACAATGCTGGTGGCCTGTCTTGGTGAGAAAAGGATCTCCGTGGGAAACCGCAAAGTGCAACTACTTAATTTCTCCTTTTTAGAAAGGAACGAATAACGCACTCGTTTGCAGGTGATGTAATGGTTCTACAAGTGATGTAAGTGGCCCTGATAAGCCCCTCCTCGGACCAAATCCCATCCCACTGTGAAAACCATGAGCGATAGAATTTAAATTAAGAGTGGAGATCGGGAAAGACGTTGAGAGGTGTCAGACCTCTGCTCAGAATACAGGGTACACCAAGTATCCGGATACCTGCGAGAGAAAGACGCGGAGAGGTGCCAGACCTCTGTTCGAAACACAGGGTACACCAACTACCCGTGTGACTGCTAGAAAATACGGCCGCAAGACCCTCTGTGTGGACAAAGAAGGAGAAATCTTTTGAGATGCAACCTATGTTCTGGATAAAAATTCGATTGAACAAATCTAATTGTCAATTATAGTGGACTTTACGAAAACTGAAGTCTAATCTGCTTTAATTTAAAACTAATGGTCATCATGTCATCGAACTCAGAAAATCTATTCTAATTTTTAAATTGTAAGCCAATTTTTCTGATCTACAAAAAGTGATCTTTCGGCTGTAAGGAAATATTTCTGAAGTTTAGTCCTTTCGCTACCTAACCATCACTTCACAGATTATATTTGAAAGGGCGTTACAGTTTATTTATCATTTATATCTTGAAAAAGTCGCCGTCTGTGCATTCAAAACATGTCGATCTTTATATTAAAATGTTTTTATAAGCCTTTATGTGTTCTGTTTTATCACTTTAAGCATATACATCTTTAGTTTAATGATAATAATTGATTTTCTTATATAATTAAGTAGCAGGTTCTCTTATTCAGAAACTTATGTAATCGAACACTTTTTTCCATTTTTTGGTAAAGGTGAAGATCATTCAGTAAATGCTGTCAAAGGTAGCGTTTCCGACTGAATTTCTGGATGCAACAGCGCTGGAAAGGAATAAGCTGCCGTCCTGAGACAACAATCGCTTATAATTCAAGATGAAAGTCATTTATCTAAAAAGGAAAAAAACTGCTCGATTACAAATCATTTCAATGATCATACTTGCAAGTGTCATGCTTTTACGTTTGAAAATGTGCCAGAAAATGTGCTAAAAAGTTCTGCGTTGTTGAACGGAAAGAAATATTTTTTGAGAACCGCCTTAAATAGCAACACAATAAAGAAATCAAACAAAAACCATGGCAGCTCTTTTTGCACTAGTACTTTATAATTACCCTGTGATCGCATATATCTAAACATACACATGCGCAGGGCAGGGCTTTACAAATTTGATAAAATGTGGTAGCTACCAAAATGTTTTACTCGTCAGTAAAAAAATACCTCACACCCCACCTCTCCCAAAATTCATTAAAGAAAACACAAACGTTTTTATGAATAAATTGAAAAAAATAATAATAAGCATTGTATAGCATTATTAGTTACATAATTTCGAATATTAACTGAACTAGTACTAAGCTAGTTTTGTTTTATTCTTCCAATTTTAATAAAGTTTTATAGATTTACTTCAAATGCATTACTTGTAATCATCTATATGTTATTTTGTTTTTAAAATAAATGTGACAGATTAATCAGTTTTAATTCTGAACACAAAAATCTGATTTGACACTTACAAAAAACTTGAGAATTTTTACGGTTGTATCCAATTTTAGATGCCACAGAGGCTGGATTGACACTAGGTGAAAAGTGTATTTTAAACTTGGTTCTTTCATTCATTAAAAGCACGAGGGAAGAGGATGATCACTGCTTACCGTGAACGAGTAGGGGTACCTGTACTAAACACCGTTTGTGCCCTTTCCTTAAGTCAATTTTTGTTGAAAAAAAAACGCCAGATTAAATAACTTGGTTGCCAGTTTACTGATAGGAAAGTACCGCCGCCATTTGTCAAGCTTTGTATATTCGTATGTATGCCAATCAAATCAGTTATAAAGGAATTAGTTACATCCACTAATTAAATCATAACCTCAGAGAGTAAATATAATTATAAGAATCAGTGTTATATTTGGAACACAAATTAACTTTTCAAAATATTAAATAAGAGCATTATTACCACTTCGTGGACATTATTAGTATCCATGGAGTGCTTTGAATAAGATTTTGACTTTTTAACCCCTGACTGATTTTCCTATTTGTTGTTTAATCTGTATGAGTCCAAATGTAGAAAATGTCCCTATAAACTCTTCTGAAGAAGATCTTCTATTAAAAAAAATTATGTAATTTATATTATTGTGTAATATATAAGTTTAATCTCATCAAAAAATCACCAGTAAAAAATGCAGCCAAGTCTCGTAACTCATTCACCGTAAAAAGTATTGAGATCGTATAAAGCCAAGTTTAACTATCTTATTAACTATGAAATTTTCATTCACAAATCACTCATAGTCTCTACATCTTTAGTTAATTATTATTTTGTGACTTGGCAATTACGCAGAACAGGGAAGTTATTACACCTTACTATGTTATGGGATGGGATGGGATAATTTAATTAAGGCAAATTATATACGCACAGGGAAGTTATTATACCCTAATATGTTATAGTAATATTTGATTAAGACTAGCTATATACGTCACATTCTCGTGCTACGTAATTGCCAAGTCACAAAATAATAATTAACTAAAGATGTAGAGACTATAAGTGATTTGTGAATGAAAATTTCAGAGTTAATAAGATAGTTAAACTTGGCTTTATACGATCTCAGTACTTTCTACGGTAAATGAGTTACGAGACTTGGCTGCATTTTTTACTGGTGGCTTTTTGATGAGATTTCACTCCTTTTTGTAAATAATCCTTCTTTTCTTGATTTTTGGCTCTTTTTGGAGATCATCCACTGATTTTCAAAAAAGTTACCTTAAAGAAATTTCAAGTAACTAGGCAAGCACTACTTTATGGGAGGAGGGAGTCAAAAGTACTCTCAATTGCTTCCAGGAAAGGTGCTATCCATCTGAAATATTTCTCGCAGCCTAGATACTTGATATTTAGCAAAAAAGTACTGTTTAGGATAAAAAGAAAGCTAAAATTAAAATTTTCCGGAAAATTTCAAACTAAATTCGATTTTTCGAAGTTTTTTTTTTTTTTTTTTAATTTTTCCTTACTTTGTATCCTAAACCCTACCTATCTGCCAAATGTCAATATGGTTGGACTACAAAATCAAATTATTTCCAAACCTTCGACTTTTTATAAATTTATTGATTTTTCGATTTTATTTCTAAGTTTCCTGATTGTCATGTCAATATAGTAATTATTTGATCTGTCTTCTTAGGATCATTTATGTTCAATTGAAAGATAAATCAAGATAATCTTAGAGTCACCATGATTTTATTTAGAAAGGACTATCAAGCCATAACCAACCAGTAATGTCGGGAGCAGAGGGGGAGCTGTGAAATTTTTTTTGGTGCTAACATCATTTAACAATCCATATTTTATATGCAAATTAAACAGAGTATAACCTGCGAAAGAAAACAAACATGTCTATAAAGAAACCGCCCATAACGTAGCTGGTCTATAGCGGAACTTTTCTATACCGAAATTCGTAAACAAAAAGAAAAAAAAAGCATAATCCGGGGGGAAAAAAAAAACATAAAACGATTAGGGCGGTGTACTAGCTAATAGGACAATTATCTTAAAACTCATGTTTCCAGAACTACAAAATCGAATTGTTTCCGAATTTTCGATTGTTTACAGATATTTCGATTTTTCGATTTTAGTTTCGAATTTTACAAATTTTTAAAAGTTTCTTTTTTGAATCGTAAATATTACCTTTACGATTTTAAGTCTCTAAGACTACAAGATCGAATTATTTTCAATTTTTGATTTTTTTCTAATTTTCAGGATTTTTTCATTTTTCTTTATTTTGTATCCTAAATACTACCTTTATTACAATTTTCAAGTTTCTAGCGCTACAAATTATTTTCAAATTTTCGATTTTTTTTTTGATTTTTTTTTTTCAAATTTATTGTGTTTTAATTTTTCCTTTTTCTGTATCCTAAATGACTATAGTATCTGTACGCTGAATTTTCAGTTTCTAAAACTACAAAATCGAATTTTTTTCAATTTTTCGATTTTTTTTTTTTTTTTTTTTTTTTTTTTTTTTTTTGTATCCTAAATACTACCTTTATTCAATATTTCAAGTTTCTAGCTCTACAAAATCAAATTATTTTCAAATTTTCGATTTTTTTTTCGAATTTATTGTGTTTTAATTTTTCTTTTTCTGTATAACACTACCTTTAGGCTGAATTTTTAGTTTCTAAAGCTACAAGATCAATTTTTTTTTTTCAATTTTTCAAATTTTCCAGATTTTTTAATTTAATTTAATTTTTTTTTTTTTTTTTTTTTTTTTTTTTTTGTATCCAAAATACTACTTTTATTCCAAATTCAAGTTTTTAGCACTAAAAAATCGAATGATTTTAAAATTTTCGTTTTTTTGTTACGATGTTATGATTTTATTTTCGCTTTTTGTTGTGTTTTTATTTATTTTTTATTTTTCTGAATCCCTTTACCCAAATTTTCTGTTTCTAAGACTAAAAGATAAAATTATTTTCAATTTCTCTTTTTTTTTCGAATTTTTTGTATTTTTAATTTTTTTTTTTTTTTTTTAAATAGCGTCCTAAATATTACCTTTATTCTAAATTTCAACTTTCTAGCGCTATAAAATCGAATTATTTTCAAATTTTCCTTATTTTTCCGATTTTATTTTCGAATTTTATTGTGTTTTTCATCTTACCTTATTCCGAATCCTAAACACTATCTTTACGCCGAATTTTAAGTTTCTAAGGCTTAAAAGATCAAATTATTTTCAATTTTTCAGACTTTTTCGAATTTTTGAATTTTTCGGATTTTTAAATGTTTCCTTATTTTGTATCCTAAATACTACCTTTATTCCGAATTCCAAGTTTCTAGCGCAACAAAATCGGATTATTTTCAAATTTTGGATTTTTTTTCGATTTTTTGATTTATTTTCGATTTTTATTGTGTTTTCGATGTTTTTTTTCTTTTTCTGAATTCTAAACACTACCTTTTTTACACCAAATAGTAAGTTTCTAAGACTACAAGATCGTATTATTTTCAATTTTCAATTTTGTTGGATTTGTTGAATTTTCGAATGATTTTTTTTTTCGAATTTTTTGGATTTTATAATTTTTTCTTTCTTTGTATCCTAAACACTACCTTTATTCCAAATTTCCAGTTTCTAGGCCTACGGGATCCACCTAATATTTTTGATCACGCGTGAGTGAGTGAAAGAGTGAGTGAGTGACAAAAAATCGAAACTTTCAGTTCATATATCGTTTGCCCTAGAAAAGACAGAAATGTGAAATTTTAATTTTTGGTTTTATTTGCCACATACTCTATATAAACGAAGTTTCAGGTTTTTGGGATACACTAGCTCAAAGATATGGGGAGGTCAAAAGTGCCCTGAGTTGCTTCCAGAAAGGGTTGTTTACGGTTGTGCTCTCTCGACTTGGTGGCGGCACTGAAGTGCCTCCAGATACAAAATTAAAAATTCAGGAAAATTCCAACAAATCAATCTTTTTTCAATTTTTTTTTTTGATTTTTTCAAATTTTCGATTTTTTTTCGAATTTTCTGGATTTTTAAATTTTTTTTTTTTTTATCTTAAGTAGTACCTATATTCCAAATTTTAAGTTTCTAGTTCTACAAAATTAAATTATTTTCAAATTTTCGATGTTTTACGATTTTTTCGATTTTTTAATTTTATTTTCGGTTTTTATTGTGTTTTTAATTTTTTCTTATTCTGAATTCCAAACACTACCTTTACGCCGAATATTAAGTTTCTAAGGTTAAAAGATCAAATTATTTTCAGTTTTTCAACGTTTTTCGAATTTTTCGAATTTTTGAATTTTTTTTTCGAATTTTCTGGATTTATTTATTTTTATTTATTTATTTTTTTTTTTTTTAATCCTAAATACTACCTTTATTCCAAATTTGAATTTTCTAGCGCAACAAAATCGGATTGTCTTCAAATTTCCGGGGTTTTTTTTCAATTTCTTCGATTTTTTCAATTTTGCTTTCGATTTTTTTGGTGTTTTTGATGTTTTCCTTTTTCTGGATGGTAAACACTACCTTCACACCAAATCTTAAGTTTCTAAGACTACAAGATCGTATTATTTTCAATTTTCAATTTTGATGGAATTTGTTGAATTTTCGAATGTTTTTTTTTTTTTTTTTTCGAATTTTCCGAATTTTATAATTTTTCCTTTCTTTGTATCCTAAACACTACCTTTTTTCCAAATGTCAAGTTTCTAGGGATACGGGATCTACCTAATCTTTTTGATGACGCGTGAACGAGTGAGTGAGTGAGTGACAAAAAATCGAATGTTTGAGTTCATATATCGTCTAAACTAGAAAAGACAGAAAGTTTTAATTTTAAATTTTGGTCCTGTGTGCCAAATACTCTAAAAAAAACGAAGTTCCAAATTTTTGGGACACTCCAGCGAGGAGATATGGGGGGGGGGGGTCAAAAGTGCCCTGAGTTGCTTCCAGAAAAGTATGCTTACGGCCGTGCTTTCTCGACTTGGCGGAGGCACTACCGTGCCTCCAGATTAAAAGCAAGCAACATTCGAAATAGAAATGCTTTAATTACAAATATATATTATTATACAGGGTGTCCGAAAAGTCTGGAAACGGTCAAATAACTCGAGAAATATACATCGGATTGAAAAACGGCAAAATGCATGTTCAATATTTTTGAAAAATCTATTTAGGGATATGAAAGTTGACCCCCCCCCAACTTTGGGGGGAAAGGGGGAAACTTTGAAATCTTAAATGATGACCCCCATTTTTTATTGCAGATTTGGATTCTATGAGAAAAAATACATAACTTTTGTATTGAACATTTTCTTTGAAACATTGTAGATGGCGCTGTAATCGAGTGCAATGCTGTGAGAATCGTTACCATTGCAATGTCTGGAAACGCTCGAATAATTCGAGAAATACACATCAGATTCAAAAACGAAAAAATACGTGTTTAATATTTTAGAAAAATGGCAAATTTTGATATCCCTAAATAGACTTTTCAAAACTATTGAACATGCATTTTTCTGTTTTTCAATACGATGTATATTTCTCGAGTTATTCGAGCGTTTCCAGACATTGCAATTGTAACGATTCTCCCAGCATTGCACTCGATTACAGCGCCATCTACAATGTTTCGAAGAAAATGTTTAGTACAAAAGTTACGTATTTTTTTAACGTAGAATCCGAATCTGCAATAAAAAAATGGGGGTTATCATTTAAGATTTCAAAGCTGCCCCCCTTTCCCCCCCGGGGGGGACTTTCATATCCCTAAATAGATTTTTCAAAATATTGAACATGCATTTTGCCGTTTTTCAATCCGATGTATATTTCTCGAGTTATTTGACCGTTTCCAGACTTTTCAGACACCCTGTATAATAATGCTGGTAACTGTAAAAAAAAAAAAAAATACATGTTAATTATCTAACTTTTTAAAAATTAATATTAGGCTTTTTCGAGTAAAAGAAATAAATAACAGAATTCATTTAAATATTTCACAAATTTGATTTCTGAAGTACTTCTATGTCTATTTCTCTAAGCAAGCTAATCTGGAGATGACATTTTGACAAAGTAGTTAAAATTCAACATCGAATTCTAAATACTTTTTATTGAAAGATCTCCTAACGATCGATTTAAAATCTGATACGGTTACATTAGCTTGTGACAATTCTTGCGTCACAAATGATGGATATTTCCGCATTAATCATAGCAATATTTCTATCATTTTGAATTGAATATCAATGAATTAATTTTAAAATCAGCGAAGAAATTCACCTGAAGTAAGCTACGAACGACAGTAAATTATTTTGCTGAATGCCGAAACATATTCCTGTAATACGTTAAACTGACTTCAATGTTAAGTATTTCGGACTACAGCATTGGTTATTAGAATGTGACAAGCATTGTTTCAAATAACGAAAGTTTCTGCGGCGTAATGTCATTGCGACAGGCTTGTTAAAGCTATTTAAAAGGACTTTAACTTTATTTTAGATGAGTAAAACACGAAAATAGATCATCAGTGTATAAATAGATAAATTAAAAAATTCACAAAAATAACACAAATCACTTAGAATAATAAAATCACAAGTATATCCCGCAAGTTTCGGGTCAATAAAACTTACCCATCGTCAAAAGGGTAGATTTGGAGAAATAGCACGGTCTTATATGTACGATGCTTACATTTCTAGATACAAAACAAACAGTCATTTTCATAGGAGGAGTTTCCCAAAAAACCCGTATGTTAAAAAGCGGTAGTGGCGCCATCTACGGTATCATATTCATCATCGCATCACCACTGATCTGGCAATAAACTAATTAAATTGTTAATGTTCCTAATGTACCATACGATCATACGATCTGAAATGTATACTATTGTCTCTCGCTTGCTTCGAGTGGGCTCTTTAGTTCTGCAAGTAGGATTATTTTCAAACCTAAACGAAATCCTCAAATGTAAGCACGGAAGAGAATATCTGGTGAGTCATCGCCGCTAGGCGTTTTAACATTTAATGTAAATCTCGAGAACTGAAAACAAGATTTTTTTAGAGCGTTCTAATTAGTGGAATTTGAACAAATATCCTAGTATCGTGGGAGATACAAAAAGTGATAAGTCTATCATTGAGGAAGTTACGAGAGGTAAACAATCACACGTTGTGTTTAAAATTGTTTTTTCTTGAAAAACCTGTTTAAGAGTTAATATCTGATATGGCCTATGATACGATAGTACGCGTAAAAGCCATCCTTATACTATTTTAACAAACTCAAATATTAATTGATATACATATTTCTGAAGTGAGTTAATTTTATGATTATTGAAATACACCTTTCATTTATGTTTAATAATATATGTCCTGCAATAGAAAACACAAACAACAAATAAAGAATAACAAACTAATGATTTTCTTAATTACTGCATGTTTCTTTATTTTATTTTGTTAAATAGCAGGACCACTTAAACTGGATATTAGAAACAGAAATCCTTTAAGCAAACTTTTAAATTAGAATAATACTAATACGAGAAATTTAATATTTTAATTATCTAAACATCTATCTTTCATTTACGTAGTGTTTTTTATAACCCATTTGTTCCGAGTTTGCATTCTATATATACAACTCTGTCCTTTGTCCTCTATTATTAATATACCTGAGCACATATTTGGCGTTTATTGTTGAATAACTGGTTGTGTTTTGCCTATTAGGCAATATTACCAATGGAAAATACCTCAGACGAATGACATGAAAGTTCAAAGGACAACACCAAATCTAGTAATTAAATTTTATGCAGAAAAAATAAGACTGTATGTAACAGTAAAAAGTTTCAAATAACTCAAAATTTTTTTTTTTTTTTTTTTTTTACATTTTAAGTAACTGGCATAAGTGCAAGAAACAGAAACCGTGCTATTTTAACTGTTGTACATCACTATTTTGAAGTAGCAATCTTCTCCTTAATTAATCGCAAATTTCTGTCCATAAGTGGGCGATTGAGAAAACAATCAAAGTTTTTTGTAATTTGTACATTAAGGCTCCCGTTGACTCACTCGACAACGCTCGCTCGCTAATGTTAATCCTATGGGACTGTTATTTTACAATATCTCGTTTGCAATTTAATATTTTTAAACGATTTCTTTTGAATTGGATAGCTGAGATCGAACTCTACAGTGCCTTCTTTTTACTTTTTCGATTTTGCTTGCGAATTTTTTTTATGAGGATACTTGGACTTTCAACACTGGTTCCGAAAGTTAAAGTATCTTTATA
Source organism: Maratus michaelseni (assembly GCA_963931845.1). NCBI lineage: Eukaryota > Metazoa > Arthropoda > Arachnida > Araneae > Salticidae > Maratus > Maratus michaelseni. Next base: position 253,510,189 of record OZ007594.1, read on the forward strand.
AAAAAAAAATAATAAAAAATCCGCAAATAAAATCGAAAAAGTAAAAGTCGACCACAGCTATCCAGTGCAAAAAAAATCGCTTAAAAATATTAAAATGCAAACGAGATATTATAAAATAACTGTCCCATACGATTAACATTAGCAAGCGGGTGTTTTCACGTGGGAGGACATGAAGGACCCTTTATAAAACAGATGTGTTTTTTCAGTGAAATAATGCAGAGTTTTTTTAGTTGACTTTCTCAAATCTTAAATATCTCATTTCGAATATTTGTTAACTTGTCTTAATTAGCTCTGAACCATCCAAATAAGATAAATATTACTTTTCGAAATTAGTGCTACGAGTCTTGAATGAGTGCTACGAGTCATGTTGTCAGGAAATTCTGCCAAGCGGAACAAATAAGTTAATGTCAGGTTTTTGCGAATAAAATATTTAAGTATATTTAAGTATATTTAAGGTTATGTAACAAAATTCCTTTAAATATATCGTAAATGTTGCTCTCTCAAGTATCTTTATTCCCTTAAGCAAGCCAATCAGATGATGACATTTTGATAATGTAGTTTAATTTCGACATGAATTTCTAAACGCCATGATTTTGAAAGATCTCATAACGATCGATTTGAAATCTGATACAGTTACATTTCCTTGCGACAATTCTTGCATTACAAATAAGGGATATTTCCGCATTAATCATAGCAATTCCTCTGACATTTTGAGTAGAATATCAATGATTTCATTTTAAAGTCAGCGAATAAATTCATCTAAAGTAAGCTTCGAATGGTATACTTCGAATATTCAATTATTTTTCTAAATGTTAAATAATATGCCTGTAACATGCTAAAATATCTTCAGTTATATTAAATGATTTCGGACTGAAGCTTGATTAGCAAAGTGTAGCAAGCACAGTTACTAAGGACGAAAGTTTTCCCGGTGTAATGTCGTTACGAATATTTTACTGGTACTTTTTTCACTGACTAAAATAAATATGGAGTACATAATTTTGAAGCAGTGTTAATTTGATGAGTATTGCAATATTGCCTTTTTAGCATTTTCCAACATCGTTTAAAAGTGTTTAGGAATTCGGTTTGTCTGTCTGTCTGTCGTCGCTTTGTCTGTCCGTGCTATAAGTCGCGTATATATATACTCGGATTGCCTGAAATTCATATATATTATTGAAATTTACTATGAAAGTTTGGTTCTGAAAATGAAGTGTGTAGCCTTACAGTTCGTTTATAGGGACACTCGTAAGAATTACGTTACATTACGGTCTAGGGGGGGGGGAATCGTTTACGTATTTTAATGATGTTACACTATTTCAAACATATTGAAATGGATATATCACTGAGGTGCATTATAAGATGTATACTATAAAATATGAAGTGTTCAGATGGATGTTTGCAGAACATCCACAAGGGCACACAAAAGAATTCGGTTACATTACTGTCTATGAGCGATAATTGCTGGAAGGACGTTTTCAGTTGTAGTAAGTGTTTTTAAATTTAACTAATTTTTTGTGTATTACTTGGAGTGTATAAATTTTATTGATCATATAAACGGCTGCACCAAAGATCTGGAGTACATTTTCGGTTACTGACTGAAATTGTTGAAGCGAAAGTTATAAAAAAATACCATATGGAAAAGTAAAAAAAAAGAAAAAAACTGGCTTTCCAAGAGTTCCAAATGCAGATATTATACGTACTCCCCCAACTCCACTACGATAACTCACACAAGACTAACATTCTAGTATAATAACCTGACAGAATCAATTTTTGGTTCAACAAGTTCAGCCCGAATATACCAATATCCACTCCATCAGCAGGAACTGACGGCAGCAATTTACTCTTTCAATAAAAATAAAGCACTGTGGTTAGACGACATAGATCATGTAATTAAATGGAATTTGCGTGAAAACTACCATACACTACTTCTTGATCTTTATAACTATGTTTATTACGTCTTAATTAGGGATTGGAAGCTTGGTGAATTAGTCCAGTTCCTGAAACCGAACAAACCACCTGACGAGATGGGATCTTACAGGCCGATTTTACTGCTCCGATTTTGGGGGAAATTTTTGAAAAATTGCTCTTAAAAAGAATTCACCACTTCCTGCGGTCCTCATTGAACATCCAACCATCACAACGCAAATTAGTAGAAGAAAAGTCAACAAAATCAGCTCTGCAAGAATTATTCTCTCAAATTGAACTGGATATACAAGAGGGTTGCTATACCTCTCTTATTTCTTTAGATTTTCAAAATGCTTTCCATAGATTACCGTGGATAAAGAACCTGGAACTAGAAAATTTAGACCCAGAAATTCCATATATAAATACAGTTACAGTTGAGTCGCGATAATTCGAGGTGGACGGGACCGCGCCTACCCCGAACTGTCAAAAACTCGAATTATTAAAATCATAAAATTTAATTAATAAATAAATGAAAATAAAGCAAATTAAAAATTTCAGTGTGTATTTAAATGAAAAATGTACTTACATATTATTGCATTACTGCTGATATCAACAAGTTAATTATATCTTTAAAATAATTGTCAATTATTTATTTATTTATTTATTTATTTTTACACATTGCTCCGTTTCCGTGCAGCAATATCGCACTATTGTCGAAGCAGCATGTTGTCGGCTGGAGTCGCCTCAGGCTGTTGATCCACGTATCGTATGGTGGACTCTAGCTCAACGAACCCCTCACTGTGACTCATTAACTGTGTGGAATCTGTCGGGTCTTCTCCTAACTGTCATCCTGCACTACTGGAACATTTGTCATTTCTACTATGGCAGCATATGTAAATTCTAGTGGTTCGTAACTATTTATCCATTCCTCTACCACAGCTACATCGCTGTTTTCGCAACCCGGGATTTTCTTAGTCAGATTAAACAAAGGCAAATCATCTAAATCAATGCCGTGATTATCACTTTCTGTAGCCTCTCTCTTCAACATTTTGTTTCAAGATTTGAGAAATGCTTCTGATGTTATTTCGTCCCATGACTCAGCCACCCAATATACAACATCCTTCACAGAAATATTTTTCCAAGCTCCTACAATGGTTTCCTTCCCTTATGTGGCTTGCAGAAGATATTGTAGCAATCTGCGACGATACTTTTTTTTAAGGATTGTAGCACTCCTTGATCTATGGGCTGAATTAAACGCGTGACGTTCGGTGGTAAAAACATTGCACGGACCCCATCACAATTTAGTTTACCCTCATTTGGATGCAATCCTGCGTAATCTACCGCTAAGATGGCTTTGCAAGGAAGATTCTTTTTCTTTCAAAAATTTTTTAACTGCTGGCACAAGATCGTAAAAAAACGAGTTTTTAAATAATTTCTTGAGTCATCCAAGCACTTTTTGGTTTCTATACTTAACCGTCAGTGCAGATATCGAGACATGCTTAAATGCTCTTGGCTTTGCAGCTGTTACGATAACAACAACTGTAATCTTGTGATTTCCTGAAGCATTTGATGCAGCAAAACGTGTTAACCTCTCTTTGCTTTTTTGTGACCTGAAGCACTTTTCTCTTCGCGTGAGGCGTGACACGTGTGTTTCAGATGACAGCATTTTGAAATTAAGGCCAGTTTGAAATTAAGGCCAATTATCAAGCTAGTCATTTGTAAGGTTTTCATTTTTCACGACTTTCTGCAATTTCTTGCAAAGTTGTACGGGGACGTCCTCAGAATCAGTAGATAGCTTCTCTTGTCAGACCTCTAGTTGCCGGATACCAAACCTTTTTTTCCATTTGTCAAACCAGCCTACACTAGCAGTGAAATTTGCATCACCCTCTTCAAACAGCGAAGTTTTATCTTGAAGAATCGGACCTGACAGAAGACATCATTTTTTACTTTGCTGTGTAAACCACATATAAAGTGACTCACCAGTTTTTTCATAGTCAGAATTTTTTAAGGATTTTTTGTCCAAAGATATATCACAGCAGCTGTTAGTAGAAAACGCTTCTGGTTTATCTTCTGTTCCGATACGTTCGCAGTAGAGAAAAGGAGTGAGTGGGGCGGAAGCTCGGTGAACAGTTATTCTCTCCAAGTCGCCCGGCGCTATCTCCCGCATGTTTAGGAAGAATATACCCATTTTCTTTGGAAGGATGGAATTTTTCAGGTGGCTTCAGGGTGCCCAGATGACATATGATACGTCAAACAACAATAAAAACTAGATACTTGAATTTTGTGGTGCGAAATAATTCTATCACGTATTGGGTTTGTGTTGGTCATTATTTGGGAGCTAAACTGATTTTTTTTCACTAACTCGGATTTATGGGAAACTCGAACAATTGAGACTCGAATTATCGAGACTCTACTGTAGATCATTTCTATCAGTACACGGTGCGTATCCAAATTGATTATCGGATGAGGTGGACTGGTTTTACAGGGAATGTCCACAGGGATCCTGACGATAATCTGTTAATCGTCGCTAATGGCCGAACACTCAAATAGCTTGAAGAATATGGCAATTTGGCACTAAAAATTGTTGCAGAGTCGTTCCAACTGCACATCATGATCACATCGTACACAAAATTCCAAGTCCTCGACCTAAGACGTCCTAAATGTATTAAAAGACAACCAATTTCAAAATAATTCATTATACATTGAAGCATGAAAATACATTATCATATCTCAGAATAAAATTTGATAGTATCCTGTCATTTCTACTTCACCTAGTAATAAGCGCTCAGATATAAATATAATCTCGCAAAATCTTCTTAAGTTTGTAGTCCCACAGGGAGGATTATTAAAAACAATATTAAAGATATGGTATTTAAATTCTTAAGAAATAAAAGATCACCTACACCTCAACTGTATGGTATCACTGTCTGAAAAATCGCGTGGTCTGGGGCTTTTCTCTTGAATCCAAGCGCAGCGTCTACTCTTGATATCTGGTGCATACAAAAAATCAACAACGGCTGCCTTGTGGAATCCCACCATTAGTCCTGCAGTTGAAATGAGTGGTTATATCTAGAAGAACATTGCGACCTAGGAATATCCGTTGCATACAACTTGCCTGCCGTCTTCTAATAAAAAATAGCGTCTAACAGTTTAATTCCTTACCGTACATACTTTAACTGGCTGAGTGAGATGCCTATATCAAAAATCCATACCTTCACGGATGGTTCCAAGACCGGCCAGTAGACGGACTACGCCTTCTGTGTTATGCAGAAATAATTCTTTCAAAACAGGTGAAATTAGGCCCTGAAAATTCCATCTTTCAGACAGAACTCCTGGCAATCGAGGAAGCCATCTGATAGGCAGATAACTCTAACTACAAAAGCTTCACAATTCTTTCTTACAGTTATTCAAGCATACAGTCGATAGAAAATATTTTTACCTAGCTATCTAGTTGCAAATATAATGCAAGCTTCCTTCCTTCAAAACTTTCTATTTTCAGTGGGTTCGTGAACACTTTGGAGTCACTCGGAATGAGATTGCTGACAAATTAGCTACCGAGGCAGCTCTTGACTCCACATCACCAGTAACAGACGTTAGGGGTTTTTTTCCCTTACCCAACCTTCATATCTTAAAAAAACAGCTAAAAATATCTCTACTTCAAAACTTGCAACAAGAATAAGATTATTCCCAAACGGGGCGCTATACGTACTTCCAGGTACAGCCTCCTGGCTATACTGCCTAACACTAGAACGTCCGTTGATGTCATTTCGATACCAAGGCGAATTCAGACTTATCTTTCTATCACATTTCCCCCTATATTCTTCAAATTTTATTACTTTTATTCCTTTTACGTAATAAATACACTGTCAAAATTTGTATTATGTGATTTTTATTTATGTCAAAATTTTTATTATGTGATTTTTGTTTATGTCAAAATTTTTATTATGTCTATTTTTTAAGAAAATACAGCCAAATTCACCTAGAACGTCCGTTGGTGATATTTCGACGCCATACAGAATTTAAAATAATCATCGTTTTTTTTTTTTTTTTTAATGTAACAATATAAGCTTAATTAATGTACAACGACGCAATATAGTGCTAAATTAGAATTTATAGCACCCATGTTGCCTAATTAAGTTAGAGGTGTCGAAATGATACCGGTGGCTGTTTTAGGATATCGAAATTGTCGGCCGTTGTAGTGCAAAACAGCTTTTACTACATCATAGAAATATCCACGTATTCGCTACAAATCACGGGCCATTCCCGTCATACTTCTAAAATATTGATAGGGTTTTCTCTGCGTACTGCACGTGTGGCTAAATAGGCGCGTCATTGCATTATATGCTAAACTGCACCTTAACCTCACATTTTTATCTAAGAAAGCCACAATCAACATCACTATCCCCATGGTTTTCATTAGTGTTAAGGAAGCCAAACCTATTCCACAAAATAATAGATTATATTCGACTAATTGAGCATAATCAATATATATTTCAAAATGTCTTGCCGCCCATTGACTAAGTTTTCTAATAGTTTTATTAATGTGTTACTTCTTCATTAGAACCTCCACAGGCTATGTGAAATAATTCCCTCTACGAAGAAAATAATTATTCGTGCAGTCCATAGAACTTGAACTTTAAGAGTACAATGGAAGCATATTGTATATAACTATCTCTCTTATAACAGCAAATTCTTCCTTTCATTTATTAATCAAGACAATTTCAACTTATTGTAGACATTTCATGAGGACTTGAGGGAAGATTAATCTTCAGCAAGCCTAATAATATTATAAAACCGATTGTGTGCAAATGTTAGGCTGAAGCCAGCGTCAAAATGGAGAATTTAATTATCCTGTACCTTTGAATATAGGTTGATTATAACCCGGAAATGAACATAGGCTGGTTTTTGTTTATTTTATTCAAATATTTTTCTTAATTCAAAATTTCGTTATTTTCATAGAGAATAAATGGACATTTTTTCCCTTTAAAATTTAATAAATCATTTTACTTTGCTAAGCATTACCGTTGCCAATAAATAAAAAACCTGGAATAATAATTTTTCCTCAACAATTATTTTTCAATTGAACGATTTCCACGTAAAAAATGAAAATTAAAAAAAATTCAGAAGATGATGAATTGCCATGATATTTGAAAGCAAATATGGAGTATTTGTTGTTATACATGAAGTATGAATATCAGTTACGTTGAGAAGACATTTTCTGTCAAAGACTGCGATATAATTAGATAGAAAAATGAATAATAATTATATTTAAAAAAAAAAAAAGATTTCGCTTGGACCATGGAACTATGAAAATGATCCTCTTTGGCTTGGACAATGTGACGTCATAAATAAAACCATGTATTTTCAAATATTCTTAATAATTTAAGGAGCATGAATATCAGTATATAGTAGTATGAAAGTAGACAGATAATGGACGTAATATTTAAGATGAAAAACTGAATATTTTTTTATCGATACTGAGATCGATTGAGCTTGAATATCAGTTACATACAGATGTGAGTTTTCTGCTAAAATTTACGTCATGATTGCCAGTTAAAGAACATTAAAAAGAATTATATAAATACAAAGGATATGAATTATCACTTTACTGCACAGCGTACAACCACAATTTAAGAATTATATCATTAAAAAGATATTTCTCTGGGGAAAAAGTGGCGTCATCATATTGTAAATAAAACGTGAATTTTCAAATATGTTTTAAAAGGAGCGTGAATCAATTCCATACATTAATAATACAAAGATCAATAATTATAGAATGTAGATGAGTTTCACGCCATATTTAAAACGAAAAATAGAAATGTTTTTTTAGCTATATTAATTATTAAGCATAATTATCAGTTATATACAAATAAGATTTTTCTGCTAAAATCACATCATAATTTTAAGAAAAGAAAAATGAACACGAATCTGTTATATTAAAATCTGACCGTCTGTATTTCGCAACTACTCCTCTTAGACTATCGGACGCAACGCGATTTACTTAACATGGTTATCATTGATCCGAGGATGTCACACAAACTCTCAGAATTTAAAAAATTGCTTTAAACTCCGATATATTATTATTATTATCATCATCATTATTGTAAATTTTTAACGAAGTTTCTCTAAAAACGGCAAATAAATTACTCCATATTTGTGGATAGAAAAGGATAAATAAAATGAATCAATATATCTTTTATGCCATTTTCTCATTAAAACTGAAAACAGAATTTATTTTCAATTTGAATAGATGGTGAAAAGAAAATCTTGATTTCAGTAAATTATCCGAAAAATTAAAACATATTTTCACACATTCAAACTTCATGAATAAATTTTTTTCTGCCGAACAAAAATCGTCTGTCAACATATTGTCTTTTAGAAAACAAGATTTGTTTCAGCTATACATTAAGTCAAGGAGGCAGAATTGAATTTAAAGAAAAAACATATAATATTTCCAATTAATTATTGTTGAAGGACTGTTGTTAAGACGTTTCACAAAAGCGTTAAAAATAAAATGGTTTATCAAGTAAAATTGACATTTGTTTTTACCCAATTCGTCGATTTCCACGATTTTATTTGGCCCTCAATTTTGAATGGGTTGCATTTTCATTTTCGCGATTATTTGGTACAAATTTTCACTTTTTTAAGACTGAGTTATGTCAAGGTCCCTATAACAAAGAAATACCGTATTGTTTCATATGAAATGTGATAAAGAGTTAGTTAATTATTTACGTTTTTAATTATCGGGACTGAAATATTTGGGTTAATTAATGCATTTATTCTTCTTTTAATGTTGCTTGAACGAAGTCACGGGTAACAGCTAGTTTGAATATAAGGGTTCTAGTGTCTGTCAATATTCATTGTAAATATTCATTGAAAATTAGTATACATATTTCCCATTTTGCATATTATTAATGTACTTGTTTTGTAGTTAGCATTATTCAAATTTTAATAACTTTATTTTCAGGATTGCTCAAATTCTTTAGATGGAACCAACTTGTAATCAATTTTCAATATTATGTTTGGAGCTGCCTATAATTACAGTGATTTTAAATGTCTTGTTATTATTATAATGTTTAGTAATAGAATCTTGAATATAGTTTCTCTTCATCAGCTTGTATTTTTGTAAATATTTATCCAGTATCAAAATTTATATTTCAGCAAACAGCAAAGTTAGATTTTTATTATTTTAGAACCGTTACACATTTCTGCCATTCAGCTTGGATTTTTGTAAAAATATTTCCATTATCAAAATTTGTATTTTAACAAATCTCAAAGTTAGATCTTTATTATGAATTTGCTTTTTCCATCTCAGGGGTTAATTTATTAACTTTTGTTCTAAATATCATGTCATATAGCTTTATTATATATTGTTCATGTATTACTGAATTACCTAAACTATTGTATATCTCTTCTGCTCGCTTAGAATAATTGAGTAGTGACATAACTCTTTGTAAAACTTTGCCGGGATGTATGGTGGTCGATGTCTGATGTACGTTGCTGGGTGAGACTGATAGAGTTTGTTAGATCTTAGATAGATCTCTCCACCTAGTTCAACTTGTTTATTTAGACATCATTGCACCTTATTAAAATGTGAAGTTTTGTTACACTCTTCTGAATATCTTGATAAGTGGATGGTAATCTATCCTTGATTGATGTTTTTTAGTTCTTGTTGTTTAATACTATATGTCTTGCAAAAGAAAACCCACACAATAAATAAAGATGAAGAAACTAGTTATACTTAGTTGTTATTACTACACTGCAAAAAATAATTGTTGATTATACAGTATAAAACTGGCACCCAGCTGCCAGTATTATACCGTAAAATTAACAGTATTAAACAGTGAAATAAGCAGTAATACGCTGCCGTGCAAGCAGTAATACGCTGCCGTGCAAGCAGTAATACGCTACCGCGCATGCGTGGTAGCGTATTACTGCTTGCACGGCAGCGTATTACTGCTTATTTTACTGTTTAATACTGTTAATTTTACGGTATAATACTGGCAACTGGGTGCCAGTTTTATACTGTAAAATCAACAATTATTTTTTGCAGTGTACATGCATTTAATTTAATTTTGTTAAACGGTAGCAATATCCAATGTTCAATGTATACATAAATCATTAAAAATAATGCTAAATTATATTATTTATAATAATAATGATGCGATAAATTTTCAGTTATCTAACTTTTTTATATTAAGTTTTTGTAAGTAACGAAAATAATAAGATGCACTTAAATATTTAGTAAATATTGCTTTCTAAAGTACTAATATTTTCTTAAACAGAATGATGACGATGTCATTTTGATAATGTAGTTCAATTTCGACATTTTGAGATCTCCTAATAATCGATTTAAAATATGATAATATTGCATTTCTTTCAGACAAATCTTGCATTACAAATGATGGATAGTTACAATTCAATCATATCAATCATTGAATGGATATTTCCACATTAAACATGACAAACATTGGGTGGATTTTTCCACATCAGCCATAGCAATCATTGATAATCTATGTTATTTTGAATAGAATAATAATTAATTTAATTAAAGTGAAGGAATAAATTCATTGACAGTAATCTTCGAACTACATTAAATTCTGTGATGAATAGGAACTCATGTGTCTGCAACACAGCACACTCTAAAAAAAAATGGGTCTATCTACTGAAAAAAATTTAGTTTTTCTCCTTGATTTTTGCAATTACTAAAAATTTTTTTGTATTCTTACTCAGTTACAAGAAAATCTGTAAGAATTACTAGAAAACACCAAGCAAAATTACTAGAAAACAGCTAGTAACGATTCCGGTTTTTAGTACCGGTTACTAAAAAAATCTGTGGAACACAAATATACTAAAAAAATTTTAGTAACCTCAGGATCTTTTTTTACAGTGCAAACTACAGTGATACCTCGGTTTTCGTCGATAATCTTTCCGAAACCGACGAAAACCGAGTCAATTATATCCATATGGATCTATGTAAATCCAATTAATTCGTTCAAAGCACTCAAAAATTCGTATAAAAACACATTTTATAGAGAATAATAAGTATAGCGTTTAATACTAAAAACAATAAGAAATTCATATACTGTTCTTAGCGTATGGTATCAAGATACTGTATCTCGGGTCACTTCCCTTTTTGGTATTTTGGCATTAGGACTAGCTTCAGAGTCAAAGGACCTATGTCGCTCAAAAAAGCTCTCCAAAGTGTCTGTCTCTGCCGCCTCCTTATAATTTACCTAAAAGGGGGCAAGACATTATTATTAAACAAGTTGCTTACAAGAAATTTTCTTTGGTACCATAAAGGAGCACACGCAAGCAATAAAAAAAACACAAAAATACACAGAAAATAAACGAAATCCGAGGCAATCGGCGAAAACTGAAACAAATTTTTCTCGTAAAAAATTGACGAAAACCGAAATCGACGATAATCGAAGTCAACGAAAACCGAGGTATTACTGTATCTTCAATTAATTATATCAAGGGATTTAAAACGGTAATATCATTGCGTAAAGTTTATTTAACTGATTAATATAAATACGATGTGCATAGTTTTGAATATTGGAAATTCATGCTTTAGATATTTATTATTTCAACTATTGAATCAAGTACAAGATTTTATCAAGATTCAGATTATCAATTACTAGCTTTGCACGGGAAGACAATGTAATTTTTTTAGTACATTTGTTTTCCTGAATTTCGCGCTCCTACCAAAAACTGTTGCTGAGATATGGCAAAATGACCTAAAACTTTCGAATCCCCCTTTAGCCACCTTCAGGGGGGGGGGGAGGATTTCTAAATTCACTGAAATACTTGTTTAATCATTTGTTTAGTAGATTTGTTTTTCTGAATTTCGCGCGCATACATAAAACAACTGCTGAAATATTGCGAATTTCCTAAAATTTTCGAAACCACCCCCATTAAAAACCTTCGGGTGGAATTTCTAAAATCACTGAAATGCGTGTTTATCCATTTTTAGTAGATGGGTTTTCCTGAATTTCACGCTCCTACCTAAATCTGCGGATGATATATGGCGAAATGACCCAATACTTTTGAATACCCCTTTAACCACTTTCTGGGGGAATTTCCAAAATCGCCAAAATATGTGTTTAACCAATTTTTTAGTAGATTTGTTTTAATCAATTTCGCCTTCCGACATAAAAGCTGAGATATGGTGAAATGACCTAAAAAATTCGACCCCCCCCCCCCCATTTAACCACCTTCTGGGAGGAATTTCCAAAATTGCTGAAATACCCGTTTTATTCATTTTTTAGTAGACTTGTTTTCCTGATTTTCGCGCTACTAACTAAAACTGCTGCTGAGATATGACGAAATGATCTAAAACATTCGACCACCACCCTTTAACCCCCTCCGGGAGGGAAATTTCTAAAATAGCTGAAATACATGTTTAATCATGTTTTTAGTAGATTTGTTTCCCTGATTTTTGTGCTTGTAACTAAAATTGCTACTGAGGTATGGCAAAATGACTTAAAACATTCAACCCCCCTTTAATCCCCTCCGGGAGGGGAATTTCTACAATTGCTGAAATACATGTTTAATCATTTTTTAGTAGAAATGTTTTCCTGATTTTTGCGCTCTTACCTACAACTGCTGCTGAGATATGGCGAAATGACCTAAAACATTCGACCACCCCCCTTTAACACCCTTTTTGGGGGAATTTCTAAAATCGCTGAAATAGGAGTTTTATTATTTCTTTAGTAGATTTGTTTTCCTGATTTTCGCGCTCCTACCTATAACTGCTGCTGAGATATGGCAAAATGACCTAAAATACTCGACCACATCCTTTAACATCCTTCGGGGGGGGGGAAGGGGAATTTCAGAAATCGCTAAAATAGGTGTTTAATAATTTTTTTAGTAGATTTATTTTCCTGATTTACGCGTTTCTACCTATAACTGCAGCTGAGATATGGCGAAATGACCGAAAACATTCGACTACCCCCCTTTAACCCCCTTCTGGGGGGAATTTCTAAAATCGCTGAAATACATGTTTAATAATTTTTTAGTAGCTTTGTTTTCCTAATTTTCGCGCTCCTACCTATAACTGCTGCTGAGATATGGCGAAATGGCCTAAAACATTCGACCACCCCCCTTTAATCTCCTTCTGGGGGAATTTCTGAAATCGCTGAAATAGGTTTTTAATCATTATTTTAGTAGATTTGTTTTCCTGATTTTCGCGCTCCTACCTATAACTGCTGCTAAGATATGGCGAAATGACCTAAAACATTCGACCACCCCCCTTTAACCCCCTTCTGGGATGGAATTTCTAAAATCGCTAAATACATGTTTAATAATTTTTTAGTAGCTTTGTTTTCCTAATTTTCGCGCTCCTACCTATAACTGCTGCTGAGATATGGCGAAATGGCCTAAAACATTCGACCACCCCCCTTTAATCTCCTTCTGGGGGAATTTCTGAAATCGCTGAAATAGGTTTTTAATCATTTTTCTACTAGATTTGTTTTCTGGAATTTCAAGCTCCAACCTATAACTGCTGCTGAGATATGGCAAAATGACCTAAGACATTCAAACCCCCCTTTAACCCCCTTCGGGGGGGAATTTTCAAAAATCCCTTCTTATTGCTTGCTTAGGCCATAACAGCAATCTACAGTCCAAATTTCGTGACCCTGACTTTAGTAGTTTCGGCTGGGCGTTGATGAGTCAGTCAGTCAGTCACCTTTTCCTCTTTATAAAAATATATAATAGGATAGATTACCGCTTAATTTACTTAGGCATTTCCGCTTCATGTCCGTTTGCATCGTTGCACTCTCTAATACGAAGATTTTTAATCCTGTTAAGTAATCTTCTGTAATTTACACTGAAGTGAAGTGTTTCTTGTTAAACGCCTGTTCAGATATCCATATTTACAGTAAACCATATTGATGCTAATTTGTTTTCCTTTCATTCTAACATTGGAACGATTTATGAAGATTAGAAAATCTACGGACGCACTGCCGTTCTTCCATTAGAAAATCTACCATTATTCTCATCTAATCGTCTTAGATAATATGTCAATATGTCTTGGTTTTAAGATTTTAGCTAAATTTACTCGAAAACCTGAAGCTAAAATACGAGGAAACCCATTATAGAAGATTTATTCTAACGTACATATTGATAAACTGGATATATGTTATAAAATTATAATAATCATAAGTAGAACTGTCAGTTTCGATGCTTTAATTCTGAAAATTCTCTTTCTATAATAAACTTTTAAGAGAGTAAAGACTAACAGTATAGTAAGAGTAAGTATAATAACAGTACAATATAATAGCAAGAGCAGAGGTCATGTGTAGTGACAAAAGATTGAAACTTTATTAACATTCGTGCGTTATGCCATTTAATTAACCGCATAATATTAATAGATTGTTACTCGCCCTAAAAATTCTCAGTATGTGTGTTGTATTCTCAATATGTCAATCTGCGATGTGTTTTTCTGAATTTCACGCTCCTACCTAAATCTGCTGATGAGATATGGCGAAATGACCCAATACTTTTGAATACCACTTTAACCACTTTCTGAGCGAATTTCCAAAATCACCGGAATACGTGTTTAACGAATTTTTTAGTAGATTTGTTTTAATCAATTTCGCCCTCCTACATAAAAGCTGAGATATGGCGAAATGACCTAAAAAATTCGACCCCCCCCCCTTTAACCACCTTCTGGGAGGAATTTCCAAAATTGCTGAAATACGTTTTATTCATTTTTTAGTAGACTTGTTTTCCTGATTTTCGCGCTACTAACTAAAACTGCTGCTGAGATATGACGAAATGATCTAAAACATTCGACCACCACCCTTTAACCCCCTCCGGGAGGGGAATTTCTAAAATATCTGAAATACATGTTTAATCATGTTTTTAGTAGATTTGTTTCCCTGATTTTTGTGCTTGTAACTAAAATTGCTACTGAGGTATGGCAAAATGACTTAAAACATTCGACCCCCCTTTAATCCCCTCCGGGAGGGGAATTTCTAAAGTTGCTGAAATACATGTTTAATCATTTTTTAGTAGAAATGTTTTCCTGATTTTTGCGCTGTTACCTACAACTGCTGCTGAGATATGGCGAAATGACCTAAAACATTCGACCACCCCCCTTTAACCCCCTTTTGGGGGGAATTTCTAAAATCGCTGAAATAGGAGTTTTATTATTTCTTTAGTAGATTTGTTTTCCTGATTTTCGCGCTCCTACCTATAACTGCTGCTGAGATATGGCGAAATGACCTAAAATACTCGACCACATCCTTTAACATCCTTCGGGGGGGGGGGGGGGATTTCAGAAATCGCTAAAATAGGTGTTTAACAATTTTTTTAGTAGATTTATTTTCCTGATTTACGCGTTTCTACCTATAACTGCAGCTGAGATATGGCGAAATGACCTAAAACATTCGACCACCCCCCTTTAACCACCTTCTGGGAGGAATTTCTAAAATCGCTGAAATACATGTTTAATAATTTTTTAGTAGCTTTGTTTTTTTTCTAATTTTCGCGCTCCTACCTATAACTGCTGCTGAGATATGGCGAAATGGCCTAAAACATTCGACCACCCCCCTTTATCTCCTTCTGGGGGAATTTCTGAAATCGCTGAAATAGGTTTTTAATCATTATTTTAGTAGATTTGTTTTCCTGATTTTCGCGCTCCTACCTATAACTGCTGCTAAGATATGGAGAAATGACCTAAAACATTCGACCACCCCCCTTTAACCCCCTTCTGGGGGGAATTTCTAAAATCGCTGAAATACATGTTTAATAATTTTTTAGTAGCTTTGTTTTTTTTTCTAATTTTCGCGCTCCTACCTATAGCTGCTGCTGAGATATGGCGAAATGGCCTAAAACATTCGACCACCCCCCTTTATCTCCTTCTGGGGGAATTTCTGAAATCGCTGAAATAGGTTTTTAATCATTATTTTAGTAGATTTGTTTTCCTAATTTTCGCGCTCCTACCTATAACTGCTGCACAGATATGGCGAAATGGCCTAAAACATTCGACCACCCCCTTTAATTTCCTTCTGGGGGAATTTCTGAAATCGCTGAAATAGGTTTTTAATCATTTTTGTACTAGATTTGTTTTCTGGAATTTCAAGCTCCAACCTATAACTGCTGCTGAGATATGGCAAAATGACCTAAGACATTCAAACCCCCCTTTAACCCCCTTCGGGGGGGAATTTTCAAAAATCCCTTCTTATTGCTTGCTTAGGCCATAACAGCAATCTACAGTCCAAATTTCGTGACCCTGACTTTAGTAGTTTCGGCTGGGCGTTGATGAGTCAGTCAGTCAGTCACCTTTTCCTCTTTATAAAAATATATAATAGGACAGATTACCGCTTAATTTACTTAGGCATTTCCGCTTCATGTCCGTTTGCATCGTTGCACTCTCTAATACGAAGATTTTTAATCCTGTTAAGTAATCTTCTGTAATTTACACTGAAGTGAAGTGGTTCTTGTTAAACGCCTGTTCAGATATCCATATTTACAGTAAACCATATTGATGCTAATTTGTTTTCCTTTCATTCTAACATTGGAACGATTTATGAAGATTAGAAAATCTACGGACACACTGCCGTTCTTCCATTAGAAAATCTACCATTATTCTCATCTAATCGTCTTAGATAATATGTCAATATGTCTTGGTTTTAAGATTTTAGCTAAATTTACTCGAAAACCTGAAGCTAAAATACGAGGAAACCCATTATAGAAGATTCATTCTAACGTACATATTGATAAACTGGATATATGTTATAAAATTATAATAATCATAAGTAGAACTGGCAGTTTCGATGCTTTAATTCTGAAAATTCTCTTTCTATAATAAACTTTTAAGAGAGTAAAGACTAACAGTATAGTAAGAGTAAGTATAATAACAGTACAATATAATAGCAAGAGCAGAGGTCATGTGTAGTGACAAAAGATTGAAACTTTATTAACATTCGTGCGTTATGCCATTTAATTAACCGCATAATATTAATAGATTGTTACTCGCCCTAAAAATTCTCAGTATGTGTGTTGTATTCTCAATATGTCAATCTGCGATGTGTTTTTCTGAATTTCACGCTCCTACCTAAATCTGCTGATGAGATATGACGAAATGACCCAATACTTTTGAATACCCCTTTAACCACTTTCTGAGGGAATTTCCAAAATCACCGGAATACGTGTTTAACAAATTTTGTAGTAGATTTGTTTTAATCAATTTCGCCCTCCTACATAAAAGCTGAGATATGGCGAAATGACCTAAAAAATTCGACCCCCCCCCCTTTAACCACCTTCTGGGAGGAATTTTCAAAATTGCTGAAATACGTTTTATTCATTTTTTAGTAGATTTGTTTTCCTGATTTTCGCGCTCCTAACTAAAACTGCTACTGAGATATAACGAAATGATCTAAAACATTCGACCACCACCCTTTAACCCCCCCCCCCCGGAGGGGAATTTCTAAAATAGCTGAAATACATGTTTAATCATGTTTTTAGTAGATTTGTTTTCCTGATTTTTGTGCTCTTAACTAAAATTGCTGCTGAGATATGGCAAAATGACCTAAAACATTCGACCCCCCTTTAATCCCCTCCGGGAGGGGAATTTCTAAAATTGCTGAAATATATGTTTAATCATTTTTTAGTACATTTGTTTTCCTGATTTTTGCTCTCTTACCTATAACTGCTGCTGAGATATGGCGAAATGACCTAAAACATTCGACCACCCCCCTTTAACCCCTCGGGTGGGGAATGTCTAAAATCGTTGAAATATATGTTTCATCATTTTGTTAGTAGATGTATTTTCCTGATCTATGCGCTCCTTCCTATAACTGCAGCTGAGATATGGCGAAATGACCTAATACATTCGACCACTCCCCTTTAACCCCCTTTTAGGGGGAATTTCTAAAATCGCTGAAATAGGAGTTTAATTATTTTTTTGTAGATTTGTTTTCCTGATTTTTGCGCTCCTACCCATAACTGCTGCTGAGATATGGCGAAATGACCTAAAACATTCGACAACCCCCTTTAACCCCCTTCGGGGGGAATTTCTAAAATTGCTTAAATAGGTGTTTAATCATTTTTGTACTAGATTTGTTTTCTGGAATTTCAAGCTCCTACCTATAACTGCTGCTGAGATATGGCAAAATGACCTAAAACATTCGAATCCCTCTTTAACCCCCTTCGAGAGGGAATTTTCAAAAATCACTTCTTGTTGCTTGCTTAGGCCATAACAGCAATCTACAGTCCAAATTTCGTGACCCTGAGTTTAGTAGTTTCGGCTGGGCGTTGATGAGTCAGTCAGTCAGTCACCTTTTCCTCTTTATATAATAGTATAGATAAGCTAAGGATAACCGTAAGTAACAAAATGTACTTTTGAATTGTGTGACCGTCTTTTGTACAAGTCGGTTAAAAAAAAAAAAAAAAAAAAAAAAAAAAAAAAAAAAAAAAAAGCTAATAAATTTTAGTAAGTATTAACTCTGAGGAGAAAATTTCCTAATGGTGATTGTTTTTATTAAATAAAAAACATACATTGAAAACGTAACTTTTAGAAAATCTTATTAATACATTATTATTAATTTATGGTTCTTAGTGCGTGACATATATTAAACAGTACATGAGATAAAATTCATATTTTTACTAATTTTAAGGCCAGTCCTTAAACCCAAAGGTCCCTGGTTCGAATCCTGGCCTCGACACTTTTTCACTAAGTTGGAAAATTACAACTCATATGATTTATTTACCAATTAGAATAATTGTGTTAAAATTAATCAAATGCAATTACGGTTCCAGTGTTTACTGGAGTTCCATTACCTGCGATTTATTCTGTTGAGTTTTTTTAGATAGCAGACCAGATGTCATTATCTATAAGGTTAGCTCTGTGAATTGTGTCCGCCTGATTCGTCCTGGATAGCTCAGTTGGCAGAGCATTGGCAGCTTAAGGCAAAAGGTTCTTTGTTCGAATCTTGTCTTGGACATCTTTTCACTCAGTTGGAAAATTTATTTGCCAATTAGAATAATTGTGTAAAAATTTAACATGTATATTAAATATTAAGCACACTGAATTCTTTAAGAATTAAATATTTTACATCGGAAGCATTAACTTCATATATTTTTTGTTCCGCAGTATTATTAAAGTGCGACAAACATTGCTTCGAAGAACAACAGTTTCATCGAAGTAACGTCATTGTGAAAATTTGAAATTTCCGCATTAATTTCTGAATGATATATCTTGAAACATCACTGATGATCTATTTACAATCAGATATACAGTTACATTTACTTTTAACAATTATTGCATTTCTTCCAATTCTTGCAGATGGATATTTCCGCATTAATCATAGCAATACAGCTTTTATTTTGATTAGAATATCACAGAATTTTTTCTAAATTGAGCAAGTTCCTGTAACACGGCAAACTGTATTCAACATATATAAGTTGATTTTATGTTAAGACAATGATTATTCAAGTGTGAAAAATATTGTTTAAGCAATGTCATTGCGAAAAGTTTAAAATTCGGCATTAATTTCGGAATTCTATGTTTTGAAACATCTCTAATGATGATCGATTTACAATCTGACCAGGTTACATTTCCTTTGCTGCATTACTTGCATTACAAATGATGGATATTGTCTCATTAAACATAGCAATGTCTCTTTCATTTTTATTAGAATATTAATGAATCTATTTACAAGTGAGCGAATATATTCATTGAAAGTAAGCTCCGAACGACAGTAGATTCTTGTATTGAATGTCAATTCATGTTTCTGTAATACACGAAACTGTCTTCCATATACAGAGCATTTTTAAAAATGTATACACAATTTATTCCCTAATAACTTGCATGCCCTTCTATTATTTTCCGCTTTAACTGATTTGAAGTAATGATGGCTGAAACCAGACTAAGCTCTGAGGGAAGAAAATTTATCCTAGAAGTTCGAAAACGCACCTGACGTGCAAAGGCAAGTTAGCATAGAGATTGGAAAAAATATCCCAACAGAATTAGAATCGCTAGAATTAGATATAAGTTTAAGGCAAGATAGAACTGTTATAAATTTTCCTGAGTAACGTCCGTAAGGGCCGCGGCCATCAACAAATCACGCAAATAAAAAGAGGCTAGTAAATCTGTTACACAAGCGGCTGGCGCACAGCGAGCCGAAAAGATGAATTTCCACGACATAAGTGAAAATTGTATGTATTTTTCCAACGTTTGTCAACGATGTAGATTTGTTCTATAAGTCTTACAGCATAAATCATATATGTTTTTTTTCTTTACATACCGTCTAACTCGTTTTTGAGGAAAAGTATTGAAAATGTAGGAAAAACAGTTGAAAACCAAAAATGAGTAACTAATGAAAGAAAACTGTTATCTAAATCCAATTTTTTATACGGTTGCAAATTATGTTTTTTTGTCGTGTGAGCAATATTCTAAGCATATTTATTATTTTTTTTTTATTATTATTATTATTTTTAAGTAATTTGGTTTTGATACCTATATATTATTTTTGGATTTTTTTTTCCTTAACTTTCAAAAGTTTATTCTTGTAACGATGTATGCCTACTGTATGCAACAAAATAATTGGTACATTCCTCTTCTACGCATTTGAAGAGTGAGAAACGTTGGGATTACCTGCAAACAGGTGCGACTTTGGCAGTTAGCGATGTTTAATTAAATGTCCACTTAAAAGTCCATTATAAAAAAATACTTTTGCACCCAATCTCATTAAAAGAAAATAAAATATAATAACAAACATATGAGATTTTTTTTAATTACATATGTATAAAATTAACACTTTGTACAAAATTTGACGTGATTGGGAATTGTGAACAGACTCGATAAACAATGAAGACCACTTTGTCAATGTCTGCAAAAAAAGTCATTTTGTCACAGTGTGCGATGAGGCAGGACTTTCAAAATCAAATTTCCATCGCATCGCATTTAAAGTGCATTGGAAAATTTACATTCCAAAATTAATCCACGCTTTCAATGAAAATTATACGGATCGTTATAATCATTTAAATTGTGTACACATAACACATTTGAAACTCACTGTATAAAGGGATTTCAGACTGAGGCATTGATTATCAAAGAGTAACAAACTTCGCTTACACGAAAAACTTTTACCATGATGCAATGCGATCGCGAAAATTTAAATTTCCATCGTAATTTCTGAATGCTATTTTTATGATCGATCTTTAGTGATCGATTTACAATCGACTTTTCTTGGAACCATTCTTGCATACCAAATGATGGATATTCCTGCATCGATCAATGCAAAACTTAGATTAGAATATCAGTGAATTTCTTTTACAGTGAGCGAATAAATTCATTGAAAGTAAGCTCCGAACGAATAAAACTATTTTATTGAATGTCAATTCATGTTTCTTTAACATACGAAACTGTCTTCAATATTATAAGGTGATTTCAGACTCAGACAACGATAAGTGTGACAAATGCTGTTTTCAAAGGCAAAAGTTTAAGTGGTGCAACATCATTGCGAAATGTTTAAGTTTTGACATTAATTTCGGAATGCTACGTTTTGAAACATATCTCTAATTATGATTAATTTACATTCTGACACAATTACATATCCTTACCACAATTCTTACTTTACATGCGATGGGTAATTCCGCATCAGTCATAGCATTATCTCTGTCATTTCGAATAGAATAGCAATGAATTCGTTTTAACTCTCTTGTGCATGAATTATTTTTAAATGAATGAAAATAAATACTGCGTATTTAAAATAGATTTATAATGGAATATTAGAAACAAAAAATCGTGAATTTTTAAAAATCTTACAAAATTACAAAATGAACACCATGTGAGGTTTACAAGCAATAAGCGTTTTTAATAATGGTTATTAAATATATATATATATATATATATATATATTTGAGATAAATTTACCTTTGGATACATTAATGCAAAAGTATAAAATTAAAAAGTCATTCCGGCCTGTACCGGGAGGAAAAGGTAGCTTTCCTATATCTTCGTTTTAAAATTTTAGCTAATGTTACACGAAAGCAGCAAGCTAAAATGCAAAGAAAACGTTTACAAAAGATTCGTTAATACTGAATTAGAATAAGAAATTCGCCAAATTATTGAGCTATAGCCAAATTGGCTTCATTACTGAAGACTTATTTTGGTCGCCAAATTTGGCGATATTTCGCCAAGTGTGACCAAGTTTGGCGAGAATTTGGCGCTAACGGATATGAATATATAGTTTTATGCGTATGATTAGGAAAATGATTACAACAATGAAAATTTTTGTAATGTGCTGTCTTGTTTCAAAATGTCAGCCACCCTAGAATTTCAAACTGCTCTATCTCAGCCATTTTTTAAGATAGAGGTAAAACAAAAAATGCTCTGGAATCCTTGTATCAAGGCCTAACACTTAATTAAAAATAACTTTATACTTTTTAGCTTTATACTTTTTTTGTATTGAAAGCTACCTAAAATAAAATTGCTCACGTTCCGGTTTGTATCAAAAAGCAGAATTTTTTTAGATAAAGTCTTCTTTCATGCAGAAGAGAAACAAATTTGTTAAAGGGGAAATTTCCAACTGAATATGCGAAAATTAAATGGTTCTATCACCTATTACAGTATTTTTACAAGCATCGCTGAGCTTCGTATTGGTTTAAAAGAGGAAGATCGTATAGAAGAGTAAAATTAAACTATGCACAGTTCTCCGAGTGTTGTTTTAAAATTCAACCGCATATGAGATTGTATTGCAGTCAGGGCTTTACAAATTTGATAAAATCTGGTGGCCAGCAAAATATTCTAGTTGCCAGTAAAAAATACTTAACCCCCTCCCCTGTCATTGATTTTCAAAAAACACAACTGAGGAAAAATAATAACAAGCATAGTTTAGATTTATTGGTCACATAGCTTAGAATAGTACATAATTTAGAAAGATAATATAAACCAAGTTTCCTAATGAAACTTATCAAAATTATATATGTATGAAAAAAAACAGAAATGCAGTTAAGGCATGTTCGGGAAATGCTGATTGCCAAATGCTTTAAATGCCCGGATAGTAGAGTGCTACAAAATCTATATCTGATGAGGAGGGCGTCGATGAAATAGTGAAGCAGGTAAATAATTTTATTGTCTATTTTCCTGTCGAAGTCAATCAAATAATTCTGCTTTGATTATTTTAAAATTTGCATTTGATGAACTTATTTTTTCCGAATTAAAAATAAAAGTTAAAAATGTTTTTGTTTGAATGAAAAATCTAAGTTTATTCCATGATGTATTGCTTAATGATGTATTGCTTAATATTTTGTAATTTTGCAACCTGTATAATGATACATCTTATGAGAATTTTAACTTTCTGAGATCAATTTTTGTACCGGAAAAAAAAGAAAAAAACACTACCAGATTAAATAACTTGGTCGCCAGATAGAAAAACTTAGTCGCCAGTGGCAACCTGGTACCGCATTTGTCAAGTCCTGATTGAAGTACATACAAAAGTTAAAGTGAGCTAATGATATGGAAGGCAAAGCAGTTATTTTATTCATACCTGCATCACATTTTCATCTGAATTATATTTTCTAAAGACAAATTTCATAATAAAAATCTGCAGAGACAGGGGTTGCAACGTCCTATATTTATACTTATAAAATCTATATATTTCCTACCACTGTTTCCGAACTATAATATTCGTGGAAGATTTCGTTTACATGTGCAATAGTAAACTACCACGAAAATTATAAGTTAAAAATAGTGATAGCAAACACATAAAAAATATAGGACGCTGCTAACCCTAGCATAAACTAGCAATTACTTAATTGTGATTTAACGTATGAATAATTACTTTATAATACACATAAAATCTTTCATACTGAAAAGTAAACTATTGAAATTTGACTGTTACGAAATACATCAATGTTTAATGTATTATATATTTAAGTTTCAAATCATAAACTTTGTATTTTTCGTTAACTCCATATTTAATTTTATAATAGCTCTTAATAGGATAGAAATATTCCTGTATGTATTCCCATTATAAAATACCAAAATATCTGTAATAAATTTGAAGGAAAAATTCAAAGCTGAGATAAAGATGACGTGAAGTCACAGACTTAAACGATGCAATAAATTTTTAATCGTTAAACTACATGACCACACCTTGATTAATTACGCTGTAACTATTAAAAATTTCCTCATAATTGATGTATACCCTAACATAACTCATAAACAACAAGGGTAGGGTTTAAAATGTATTTCGCAACATACTACGTTTAAATTACGTTTAATTAAAAGTGTAAAAATCATTATATTTTACGGATTAATAGACAGTTTCTTTGGCTTGTATATAATTATTGACGCACTAATGAATTTTGAATAGTATCCAATAGTATATTATTATTTTTCTTTGAAAAAAATTGAATAGCAGTTTAAATAGAGATTAAAAACATACCAGGAGCCTCCTTTGTTAATATTGCGTCTAATGTATAAAAAAATCAATAAATTTTTATTTATTTTTGTTGTTGTTGTTGTTAGGGTTTAGGATCCCCATCATTTTCTTAAAAAGTTTTAAAAATATTAGATTATCTAAACTATGATGCTAAAACATTTTATTAAATTTCAAATTTTAAGGGGGAAAATCACCTTGAAGCCTGTTGTTACTGGGACTGTACATATATATATACACAGAGGACTTGACAAATGCGTTCGGCAGGTCAATTTTTTTTTTTAACCATTGGGAAAATGGTTGTTGTTTTCGGTCGAGAATAGACTCCTTGACGTCGTCATTTCATTGACGTCGTCACTTTATTTTTTTAAGCGTTTTTAACGAAATTTTGTAACTTTAGAAGAATTTTTAACGAAATTCTGTAACTTTAGAATTTTTTTTCTTTGTATAGGCAATAGAAATGCATAAAATCGTTACAAAAATGTTAAAGTTACAAAAAGGATAGATGCAAATTATCAGATGTAGTAAATAAAGTAGATATTTGGTACTTTCGTGTTATAGCGGCCCCCCAAGGATGAAATATTTTTGTTTCTGTTTTCATTAATATATTGTAAATTTGGTACTTTCGTGTTGTAGCGGCCCCCAAGGATGAATCGCCAAGCGACCAAGATTTATCGCCAAATTATAAAGCATGTATGACGTTATAATAATATATGATATATATATAACATTTCTTGACGTATGTGGCCAAGTTATAGTCATATATGATGCATATATGATATGATGTATATATATATATGACATGTGTATATTATGTATATAAGACGTAAATAATATGTGTATAATGACGCATATGGCACATATAGGAGTGTTTGGAATATATATATGCGTATATAGGATGCATATGTAAGCTTTGCAATGATCGTGGCGAAATCATAACTACAACCTTGGCATAATCATAATTGTGGGGGCCGCTATAACACGAAAGTACGGTAATTTTTTTTTGATAAAAATTGACTTAAGAAAGGAACACAAACAGCATTTTTTCTCGCCCTCCAATATTAAAAAATAAACTTAGAAGCAAATTCAAATTCAAACAGAAAATATTTTTAATTTTTATTTTTAATTTTCAAAAATGAATTCCTCAACTGCAAATAAAAAAAAAATAATAAAATCAGAATAATTTGACTGACTTCGACAGGAGAATAGGCAAAAAATAGATTTCTTGCTTCACTATTTTGTTAATATCGCCCCTCCCCATCCCTTCATCAAATATAGATGTTGTAGCACTGAACTATCCGAACATTTGATATATCTATAATTTTAATAAGTTTCATCAGAAAACTTAGATATTAAACTTCGAAATTATGTATTATTCTAAACTATGTAACTAATAATTCTAAACTATGCTTGTTATTATTTTTTTCTCAATTATTTCCCTTTTTTTTTTTTAAATGAATGACGAAGGAGGGAGGAGGGATATTTTTTTATTGTCGACTAGAAATTTTGTTTGCCTATCAGATAGTAATGGGCATAACTTCTTGGGGTTTTTTTTTTTTTTTTCAAAATTTCTGGTAGTAATTGAATAAAAAAAATTTGAAGTTTGACAGATATGCTTCTGCGCATGCCCGAATGATTCATTCGAATTATCAAAATAATCGTTATGCCCATCACTACTATCAGATTTTATCAAATTTGTAAAGCCTTGCATATACACATACATAGACTGATAAGCACATGCCATACACTAGCGTACCATAGACAATTAAAAATATGAACAGTTAATATAGCTGTTTTCAAACATTTAAACTGATGTTTATTTAAATAACAGTACTAAATCCTTTAAAAAATTCATCTCTCTTATTTGTTTATAACTATTAATTTCATTTGTTTTTCATTTAAAAGAATAATTCAAATAACCTTAATCTTCTTAACGCTACAAAAAGCTTTTTTTTTTTTGTTGTTTGTTTGTTTGTTTTATCATCCCTTTATATTATAAAGAACCGAACCTGTGAAATGAATTAAAATAAAAAATAATATTATTTTTAAAAAGTAGGAAATAACTATGAGCTCTAAATAGTTTTCTTTTACAATCTTAGCAATTTTTTTCCTTCTGACAAATTGCAAAGAATTTTTTTTTCTTTGCGTTTATTTTTGAAAATTTTACGCAAGATATAATTTTTCTTTCAAATATTTTCGAAGGGCGAATTACGATTTAATCATCTAAGGACTTTTTTTTTAATGTTTTTGGTGGATCACTCAAAGATACAGAACATTTTTTAAAACTTTGGTGGGAAGCGGAAGAAAATTTTGTTGTGATCAAAGGAAGTAAAATGATTGTCAAGAGAATAAAAGAAATTGATTTTAAAAATATTCTGTTAGGGAAAAGCATCCATGACTTGAAAAATAAGAATTGGAGATTTGGAAAAAAGAATATGATGTCAAGCATACATTATTTTTTTTACAGATTACACTTTCCAAAAATACATTGGTAAAAATAGATACTTAAATAAGTAAAACATTAAAAATAGTTTTGTTTTAAATGCACTATTTTATAATCATTCAATGTTTATCTTGAAATACCCGTTTAATTTCAATACTGCAATTCATAATCTTTCAAAATAAATTCCGTTACAATATATTAATTTGGTGTGAGCACCGAAGCCGATTATGGAGAATTTAGCGCTTTTTTTATGCTTGGTAGAAAGTGTGAGCTAGTGAATTTATTTTTAATATATATATATATATATATATATATATATATATATATATATATATACAGATATGGCAACAAGAAAGAAAAAATGCATTATTATTATTTAAACTGTCTTTTTAGGATTTCTAAATTTGTTTCTCAACGTATTATCAAAATAAAATTAATATGAAACTCTTAATTGATTAAAGGTTTCTGTTTAAATATACTCTCAGAAAAAAACTGTAAATTTTTGAGTGTTTGCCCTTCAATTTTCACGGGCAACAGTCTTATTTGATGAAAAACGGTCTGATCCACTAAATAAGCGGCATTATCCCTTAGATACTTAGAGAATTAAGGGCAATCCACATATTTTTACAGTTCTAGCCCATCTATTATCAAGAATACGGTACGACCCCATACATTTTCCTCCGCTACGGTGTAACCCTTCATGTTAGTCGTGTTTCGAAAAATAATGTCACTTAACCGTGACTGTAACATATTTTTTACCCGCCAAAAAAGCGATTTTGTGATGATTATCTAACGTGCTACGGAATAGTAAGTAAAGTGTTATTGTGTTTTGAAGTGCATTATATCCTGTGCATTATAATGCTGTACTACATTGCCTCGTAAAATGACGGGGCACAAAATAATGGGCATGGACTTTTTTTTTTTTTTTTTTACGGGGTATGGCTGGAATTTCTGCTGCCGGCCTCTGCCCGTAATTTTACAGGGATGTTTTTAACGGTGTATATTATACTGTTTATTTTTATTAATTTATACTTTCTAATTCATGTTACTTGAAATATTTCGCTACTGGAGTTTCACAACCAGTGATTTATCACCTGCGCGTGGGCTAACGGAAAAATGCCTTAAAATTAATTTATCAATTTATAATTAAGTTCTAAAAATATTAAAATGTTGTATTGTCATCGAAAGCACGCCTGTATACATAATTTGTGTAACTCGAGTCAATCAGGAAGGGAATGAGAAATCGATTGCAAAATTCCCTCTTTACATACAAAAACCAAGCTGTGTAAAAAAATAAGTAAAATGAACTCATTTTTAGGTGCGTTCGAATTATGTAAATACGTAGTACCTATAGTTGTCGTCTGGTCCGTCCGTCTGTCCACATATAACAGCTCAAAAACTACCCAACCGAATAGTCTGAAATTTAATATATGTATAATCGTTGCAGAATTTCGTCGAGTCATTTCAAATTTTATGAAAATCGAATCAAAACTTAAAAAGATATTAATAAAAGTTTTCTTTATTCTGTTAAATCCTTATTATCATATGCAACTAATGCAATGATATCTCATGATAGGTAATGATTCTAGGTTGCCATGGTGATTACGTCCTATTTAAGATGGAGTCATATTATTTCCGTATTATTGAATTTAAAAACCGAATTTGTTTACTAAAATTGTTTAATCATAGAAATAATATAATCTATCGACAGTTTTTTGGGTAGATGTTTCCTGATAAATAGATATTAAATGGAAAAAGTGTCTAAATATGGATTTCCAGTTCTGAATTTTTTTAAATCTGGGCTTAAGTTTCCCATTGGAATTTTCAGTAAATGTCAGCAAAAGATAAAATGTTGCCAACTTAAAATGTACTTATTTTACTACGGAAATTAATCATATCATAATAACAGACGATATAATTCGTTTTTAACGATGATTTTGTTACATTGTTTTGTATTGGATATTTGTGCATAGTATAATTGTAATGTAATAGAAATGTAATTAATTGTTTGTAAAAGTGTATTGAAACTTAAATTCATAAAATAAAATTTATATCTATAATATGAAAATCTGCAAATAAAATAAATTTTGTATGCATGCATTTTTGCATAAGATTACAGCAGCTATTGCACCAACATCTGCATATTTATTAAACTAGTTATAGTACGGACGCACCTCATTTGTTACGCTTGACGTACAATTTCCAACTTGTTTTCATTTTAGCATATGTGAAAGTCAGTGATAAATCGGTTACAAAATTCCATCGTTACATACAAAAAACCGATTGAGTTAATTAAAAGAGGGTAAAAAGACAAATGTTTCTTAATCAACGAAAATTTAATGTATTCGCGAACGAAAGTATAGAATAATCTCTTCCGAATTACCGATTATTCCGAAAAGCGTTCTTTATTATTGGAAAGCGCAGAAACCAATATATTTTCGAGGTTTATATAATCATTTATAAAAGAACAGTTTCTTTTGCTGCCACTTATTTTCGAAAACGTTCCATGTCAGTTTTTACATTGGATTAATAAGTTTCTCAAAACGAAATTTCGTATTTTATGACACTATCTGTTCTCAATTAAACATTCTCAGCTGCGCAATTGAATTTATTCATACAAGAGTAACATAATAATATTAATTTTAATGCTAAGGTTAATGCTGTTAATTGTTCATGTTTGTCTGTAAAACATGTTTATTGAACGTGAAGATGTTTATCTAAGACTTGATAACATCAGATAAAGCTATGTTCTGGGTTGAGAAAACTGGTTAATACACCATAAAAACTACTCGGAAACGTTTCCGAAAATCGGTGGTACCAATAGAAACTTTGTTTTTATTAATACTTCTTTAAATCTAAAAAAACATAGTGGTTTCTGAGGATTCTAAATATAAAAAATGCTTGTCGGATTCGTTAATAATTCGAAAGACGTTATTGTATATTTTCGTTCTTGGGTATATTATATTTTCTCAGAACAAGAAAGCTCTAGCTTTTTTTTACAGTTTAATAGAGAAACATGTGTCAAATGTACTTTTCAGTTATAGTAAAAATGTATATTTGATGAATAAAAACTTGAACAAGTTTATGGAAGTTAAAAATAAATATGCATCCGTAATGAGTATTTTTTACTTTTAAATATAAAAATCAAACTAACAATTATGCTAATTTATTGCATACTAAATATTTTTATATTTCGTATGTTAAATTGCATAGAAAATTAAATATGAATATAAGTACAGTTATAAAAAATTCTTCAGTACAACTTACCGCTATTTAAACTACATATCAGGTGAAATCTGATTAGAACTTCTGTGAAAGTAACAAGTTGTATGTCATCATTCTCTCCTTCCTGTGATGATTTCAACAGATCTTACCGGATAATCGTATTTTTAGGTTCACGAATTATAGTATATTATTTCTTACTGTTGCAGAAAGTATGTCATCTATGACTAAAAAAACTATTATAAGAAAATACTCTATTTTTTATCGCTGGTTTTATGTCTTTTATAAGGTTTCTCTTGTTTAAAAAAAAGCTATGAATTCTACCCACGGGACATATTTTTTGTTGAAAGCTTTTGTTTCTATAACTTAGAAAAAATAATCAGAATATCTGTTAATCTGACTGACTTTTTCTAGGGTAATTCGAGTAACAATGGCAAAGATAGATCATTAATATATTGAAAAGATCGATCAATCAATATCTAAATATCGGTTTTTATTTCAAATAATTTCTTGAAATTAGTGTTTTCTGCAATATTTTCGGCGTTTTTATTTTTTTTCTGAAGAAAAAAATTATTAAATCAATTTATTAAAAATTTAAACTATCATTAACAATTGAACTAAATCTTTTATTTTATTTTAGTAATTATTTATAATTTATTTCATTAAAAAAAATTACACTAATATACTTTAAGTTAGTTATTATTATTTAGCTAACATCAGCAAACGTAAAATAACACGTCATCTTTCATTTTCTATGTAAATAAAAGCCCAAAACCTTAAAAAGTTCTTGTACTATAAAATATTCCGCCATAACAAGAATTCCAATCTTGGATCGTTAGGTTAAGGCCCTAACACTCTGTCGACCGAGCTAAACTGGCCCTTAAAATATGTATCACGCTATAAAGGACTACAATAAAATTGTTTTTTCAACAAATATTCAAAATTTTAAATTAATCTATTAAGTTCTGAAACCATTAAAATTTTGCATTATAATCAGTATCATTGAACTGTATAACTTTTCAACACTCTAGCACATGAGAAAGTTAATGAAAAATCGGCAACAAAATTCTGACAAGCATAAGATGAAGTAAATTAAATAATAGAATTCTATTGTCATAAATAAAAGAGTTTAATTGTCATAAATAAAAGAGTTCAATTGTCGAAATACTGACTTTCTTAGAAAAACCACTCTCCAAAAATAAACATAATAAAGTCAATTAAAGCGCACTTTAACAACAACAACAAAAAAAAATGGTGCAAAGAATTTATTTCCCTGAAACAGAGGAAAAGAAATGTATCATGTCTCACTTCTTGCTGCTATATATAAGAACAGAAAAACTCCATTACACAAAACACACACATCACACTTCATCCCATCAAATACACTTCATCAGCAAACAAATATCTAATTTAGCACAAGCCCCAAAATGAAACATCAAAAGTACAAATGGTGAGCACTGTTGATATTTATTTCCAAATTAATTTTTTTAAATTCCTCAAAACTTTAGAAAATCGGAAAATTAGTCAACAATTGTTTCATTTTAGTTATGTTTAATGTTATTTAGTTTGATGAAACCATTTTTATGTAAATATAGCAACACAAGAAAAAAGACAACAAATATATACATTTCGAATAATTAAAATATTTCCTCACTCTTAGCGATTTTGAACCAAAAAAAAAAAATCTTTATTTTGTTATGAAACGTAAAAAGTTACTTGCCTGCTTAGGCTGTGTTGTTGCTGCAAAACTAGTTTTACAGGCAATACTGAATAAAGAAAGTAACTGGATCATTGCCTAACTTTCGTATTACTCAGAGCCGTGACAATAAAAAAGCATGACGAATGCTTCCGTTCTATTTATTCATTGACTATTTCTCTGAAAAATAAATAAAAATGTATTTTTTACACGAGATAGCTTATAAAAACATATAGTAATAATAATAAATATCTTCAAATATGTTTCTGTATACTCATTTATATACAGTTTTAGCAACATATTAAAGTAATTAAATTACATATTAAAGTAACATAATAACATATTAAATATATTAAAATAATTTTAATAATGATTTTGATATTAAAACTCTTTTTACATACGACTGTAATTCCTTAAATTGGTGATATTTTTAATATACATTTTTGCTAAAATTTTAAAGAAAATAATTAAAATTATTATTGGAATAATACATTTTTTTTATTAGAAATACTATAACTATATTATAGATTTTTTAAGCAATTAATTTTTTTTAAGTTTTATTTGTTTCTTTAAATTTTATGCAAACAAATCGCAAAATAGTCTTGTATATTAGTGAACCACGAGTATACTCGTGGTTGTCAACATAAAAGTGTAAACATAAAAGTGTATGTTAAAAAAAAAAAAAAAAAAAAAAAAAAAAAAAAAAAAAAAAAACCTGCCTAGCCACCACTATTTTAATATGTTAAAAAAATACTTCATTTAATGACAAAAACTTTGCTATTAAAGTTACCAAATATTATCTTTCAGAATTTTTGGTGGGAAACGAATTTCAGTAAAAATATCTAAGACTACACCGTTTTCCCACATAGTTTTGGCAGTTAATGGATTAAATAATTTCAGGCATGTTTTTTTATATTCATGTAATATACGTTTTCTCTAAAATTTTAAAGAAATAACTCCTAGCGAATATTTCAATAATGATTCTTTTTATGTACAAATTAAAGATTATTTTTTACAGACATTAGTAAAGCATGGAAAATAATAATAATAATAATAATGGTAATAAGACAATAATTAATTCCTTATATGCCTTTTACATAAAATTAAATGCATTTTCCACAAAATTTACAGAAATATAGAATTATATTAAAGATTTTTAAGCAGCTACTTTATTTTTATATAATTGCATTGAATCTTATGCTAACAAAGTACAAATTAACGAATTTATTTTAAAATATTAAATAAGCAATAAAATGGTAATAACAATTAAAAACAAATAATTAATAAAAAATACTTTTTACATTCATTTATATACATTTTCAACAAAATTTTGAAGAAAATCGTCTTAATTTGTTGGGAAACTGGACAGAAATGTTGTCTTCCCACTCTTTTGTTTTCGGGAGTGTCATAGCCTTCTATGATATTACACGGGTCACGAACATTCTCCCTTGAACGTACATTCTCAATGCTAAAATTCGGAAAAGAGCATTTCAACTTAAGATTTTCAAAAAATGTTTTTTTACTGCTGTGAATTTACCTAACATCATACCAATATTTTCCCAGATCATGAGAAATAATTTATTAAAATTGCAATTTTACATTATGTAGATGCATAGATGCTAAATATTTTCGTAACCATAATGTAGACAGTTCCATCGTTTTTTTTTTTCTTCAGTAAAATACTAATATTGTAGACTGAATTGAATGATGCTGCTGAATTACGTTTTGTGTAGTTAATATTATATGTTACTGTATTTAATTTTATAGTTTTATTGACCTTACCTGTTTTTGTCTTGTCCATGGAACTGATGATGCGAGTACAATTAATAGAAAACTAGTGGACCCGTGCGAGAATTTTGCGCGGCAGTCTAATAATTTTTAGCAATATCTAATATTTTTTTAGATGCGGGTTTAACATTCTTGAGACAAATTGGGGATAACTATATCTGCAAACAACATTAGTCAAGCCAGAATATCGTCTCATTTATTCCGTCAAAGTTACAGTAAAATTTGATTGAAAATAGCAAAAGGCACGCGCGAGAAAAAAAATTAACAGTCATATTGTAACTGCATTAAAAATGACGTCATCCATTTCTTGAAAAACATGAAACAAAGAAAAATAAATTGAACGTATATAAAATACAATTTAATCTAATTTAACAAAGTATACCTTTCATTCTACACATGAAATGCCACTGCTGTGATCGATCGAAGGTGTCTTTTTCTTCTAAACATTTCAATTTCATATATAAAGGCAGAAAATTTACTTAATGGTACATACAAACAAGACCAATTATATGAACGTGTAAAATTTAATTATGATGATATATACATAAAATCAACGTTTCAACCTGCATCTACAGTCGTCTTCAGGCGGTAAATTTAAAGCGAACTAAAAGTCTAGACATGAAAATATAAAGTATGAGAAACAAACAATTGGCCGAAATTCAATTCTTTGTCTCTCATACTTTATGTTGTCATCTCTAGACTCTTTGTTCGCTTTAACTTTACATCTTGAAGACGACTGCAGATGCAGGTCAAAACGTTGATTTTATGTACATATATAATCATAGTTAATTTTTACAAGTTCATATAATTATTCTCGTTTTTATGTACCATTAAGTTAAATCTCTGTCTTTATATATAATATTCCCTGATGGAACTGTCCAACATATATTATTTCAATATCAATTTTTACTTTTTAACCATAAATGTAAAATAAACCCATGCGGAGAAATTCCACTTTATATTTTTTGTCTATTTATTTTTTTATAATCATTGTTGAGCATCTTATAAGGCAGTATTTTATTTTTGTGGCAACATTAATTTTAGGAAAACCTTTCATTTCATTTATGAAAACAATGCCAATTTAATTTCAACTAACAGCAATTTTTAATCAAAAAACATGTTTTAACGAAATGTGAGTGTACTATGTCAGAAGCCGCTTCAAAAGCCTTTCAAATGATACCTCATTCACTGTTGTGTTTTTCGTAAATTCATAGAAAAAGGGATGTTGACAATAGAAATAATACATTATCCACTCGTTTATTTCCTTCATTTTTAATTATTTTGAACTATATCAGAAAATCTGTAGGAATACGCCAAGAACAAATCATCAATTGTTATTGGCTGACTTACAAAAATAAATTTTAAAACATAAGTTTTGAACTTTTTCTTGTTAGTAATTTAAATTATACCGTACTGTTTCTGCTTACTTTCTTTTCCACTTTATCAACTTTACACAAATACTTGAAATAAATCCAAGAAAACCATTAAAGTTTTCTTCCAGGAAATGATTAGGTCGAAAATCGTTCGCGAAATTCCACCCATCATTAAAAACTGGGCAGAATACCCACTTCTGAGAAGCGAATATTTTGAAAGTGAGACCCAGTGGGAAAACTTTGATGGAATGTTTACTGTTTCGAATAAAAATAAATGTTTCTTTTTAAAGTTGTAAAATGTTTGAATATCTGAAAGGAAGTATTAAAGAATGTGAATATCGGTTCCAATTTTAATGTGAGGTGTTGAAGTTATCTGAACCGCGAAATCAGTTGTAATGTATAATATGCATCGATTGTTTTTGATTTCTGAAAGAATTTTCAATTTCTTACGCTGTAAAAAAAGACAAATGTTTCTTAATCTATGAAAATATAATCTAACCACGTGCGAAAATATGCAAAAACCGCTTCCGAGTTACACTCGATTCCGAAAAGCGTTATTTATATTTAGAAACCTCAGAAACTAATATATATTCGAGATTTAAAGAATCATTTATAAGAACAAAGTTTCTTTTGTTGCCATATGTTTTCGGAAACGTTTCTGAGTAGTTTTTATAATGTATTAGTCAGTTTTCTCAAACCATAATATCGATTTTCAAGATAATATCAATTCTCAATTAAACCTTTTTTCCTGTGTATTTGAATTTATACATGCAATAGCTATAACATTAATTGTATGTTAATGTCAATCTTGTTAATTTATCATGTTTGTCTGTAAAATATGTTTGTTGAGTATGAAAATGTTTCTCAACTACTCAACATACTCAACTATATTTTTTATTCTTAAATTTTCAAAATTAAACTTGTGTTTTTTTTTTTTTTTTATATAATATTTTTCATTCGTGATAATTTTTATAAGCCCTTTGTTTCCCTTCGTCATTTCACATCATAATTTAAAAAGAAATTCTTTCATAATATTTCAAATTTTAATTGCTTAAAAGGCGTATAGCCAACAGAGTGAAAAAGTATCCAAGCCGGGACTCGAACTCGGGTCATCAGTATAGCGCACTGACGTTCTACCAACTGAACCACTTGGAACTACCCAGCCTGGCACTTCTCACTATCACATGTTGGCAAGGCTACAAACACAGCAGAAGATGGAATATTTTCTGTGAGCCACCAACCCTGGGACAAACACGAAACTAAAGAGAATCCAGCATCGATAACTGAATAAATCTATTTTTAATACCTGAAAATTTTTCCATAGAAAATTTCCCACGCCTTGCATTCAGAATATTTCAAATTTTAATTGCTTAAAAGTCGTATATCCAACACAGTGAAATATTATGAATGCAAGGCGTGGGAAATTTTCTATGGAAAAATTTTCAAGATTAAAAATAGATTTATTCAATTATCGATGCTGGATTCCCTTTAGTTTCGTATTTGCCACAGGGTTGGTGGCTCACGGAAAAATATTCCATCTTGTGCTGCGTTTGTAGCCTTGCCAACATGTGACAGTGAGAAGTGCCCGGCTAGGTATCGTTCCAAGTGGTTCAGTTGGTAGAACGTCAGTGTGATATACTGGAAATTTTCTATGGAAAATTTTCCAAGTATTAAAAATAGCAATTCATGCAGTTAATTCATTACAGAATGTTGAAAACGGCAAATATTTTAATCTTTATAAAGGTAGCAATTAACCTCTGTACACTATGTGTACATTGAATAACAGCAGTTTCCTTATTTTTTTTAAAAACGACAAGAAGTAATATGTAGTATTTCAAGCTGTGAATTTTGTACTTTTAAAATATACATCGGCGTAAATTTTGTATGTTTGAATATTTTTTGCCTAACACTTGGGTACCAGATTCAGGGCTATCTCACACCCAAGTGACAGATAGTTTTAAAGATAGCGTCTTTATTTACATTGCATTAGGAGAAAGGATTGTATAAAAATGCTTTATAGCGTACAAAAGCCTTGCTTGTGCATTTAATTCTGCAAAGCTTATATTATTAAAGAACTTGATGTTTATCTGACCCAATTATGAATCTTCAATTAATTTTAATGAAAATTTTAGATTGTTTTACTTTATTTATTTAGTGTTTTATTAGAAATTATATTATATTCACTTAAATTTGTTGGTGTATACAACTTGTATCCGGAGATACAAATTGCATCCCTCCTTTTTTCCCCACCTACATAAGTAGCGTGCTACGTCCAGTACTTTCCCTGCACCTACGTAAATTGTATGCCGGTAGCTTTTTAGAAAGACTCATGTTTTGAGCACCTGTCAAAAGCGAGAAATCGTAGCCGGTTCTGTCGCCAATCGCCTAGGTCTATTTTGCCGTCCATGTTTTGATAAGATCTTGAGCGGGAAATGGAGGCGGATGAAGGAACTTATTTTAAAATTGAGATATTGCCTAAATTAATAGATTGTTTTCAATGATGTGTGCTACATGAAAAGGTAAA
The DNA here is from genome assembly GCA_963931845.1 of Maratus michaelseni. Classification (NCBI taxonomy): domain Eukaryota; kingdom Metazoa; phylum Arthropoda; class Arachnida; order Araneae; family Salticidae; genus Maratus; species Maratus michaelseni. The sequence goes on from OZ007594.1 coordinate 253,547,531, forward strand.
TATTCTTAAAAAAAGAAAGAAAGAAAGAGAGAATTTAAAAATTAGAAAATTTGCTTTTCTTTTCTTTTTCTGGCATATATATATATATATATATATATATATATATATATGTTACAGGGGGGAATTATTTAGAAGGTATATTATTTACCTATTGTTATTTTAAAGCAGCAAATAAAATAAATGCAGCAATACAATAAACAACAGCAAGTTTTCTTAAGAATTTGAAAGATTTTAAACTTTGTTCACTGTTAGAGATGAATGAAAAAGTGGTGAACATGTAATAGCCATGTCGCTGTGATTCATTATGATCAATGCTAGCTAGCTAGGTCGAAATGAGCACCAGATTAAGTAAAATCAAACAACTTTTATTTAAACCTTAAAAAAGGAAGAGACTTGAGAAAGCTCTGCTTAATTTGCCATAAGGACGAAAAAAAGTCAATTCCCAAAAATACTTCACTCAAAAAAATAAAGCTTCAAGTATCAATAAAGAGATATGACTTCAAAAATATCACTTACGACTTGGACGAGAGTCAAAACGTCGATTAAGATGTTTTCAGCAAGATCTAACTTTCACTATCTAAGCTAGTCCAATTCCAACTTCTAAAATATCCGCCTATGACAGTTCTGAAATCGGCACTACGTGAGCGCCAACACTCTTTATTCCATTAGCACAAAAAATAAGGTAAATCTAATCTTACCAACGGACGATACTCCTTCTCTTATGCAGTTAGTTGAGTCAACTGGACAGATCTCAGAGAACCACGCTGGGGAAGAACTCGATCTAAAGTTCCACTTACCCAGCTCGTGCCAGTGTCTAACTACTGCTATATCGATTGACCAGATGCAGAAATTTGCATAATTATCGAAACGAAGAGAAAATTCACAAGTTCCGAGGTTTTCAAACTCATTTATCGAAAATTAAAGAAAGATAGCCTTGATCACTTTTACGCACATTGACTGTTAATGGACAAAAACTACGTTCCCAATCGAATCTTCCGCCTACTCTTATAAGTCAGAGTAGTCGACACATAATAAACATTTTAGAAGAGATTTAAATAATAAATTATATACTTATGGTTTCTTCAAAGTAACAAAAAGGTTTTAAATTTTTTTTTAAATTTGAAAGTATGCAAAAGATTTTTAACTTCAGAGTGTCGAGGAGGGTGCGTCAAACGATTGATCATTTATTTATTGTAACATCAAGGTAATAAATAAGGCAGGTTTTTTTTTTTAAATGTGTGTTAAAATTTTTAAGCTGTGTGCTGGAGGATCAAAGAACGGGGGCAAGGGTTATCGAAAATTTGAGGTGGGTGGAGAATTTAGATGAATGATTAATTATGTGCTTGTAGTTAAAAGTAACAAATAAAACAACTAAGACAAAATAACTTTATAAATAAAGAAAACTTTCAGAAGATTTTCATAAGAGGAATAATATAATTTAGTTGTATCCTGAAATTAAATATATCTCAGTTAAAATATTTGCAATTAAATGAATTAAGAGTTGAACCGCTCAATCAAATCAATTACTATTACATTTAATGACGTCACCTACAGAAGATTAATAATGTAATAAAGATTTTCTACTTTGTGTGTTGGGAGGGAGTAGTGGGGACAAATCTTTATAGCCTAAAATCTCAACAGGTAATGAAAAATGTCGTAACGTCATTAAAATGCAATAGTAATTGATTTAATTGAGCGCTTCAACTCCTAATTAATTTAATTGCAAATATTTTAATTGCGATTTAAGACACAGGATTGCAGGATTCAGGTATATTGCCGGATTTACAATTGCAGGATACAACTAGCTTATATTTTGTGCAATTCAACCCAATTGCAATTGAAGCTAGCTTTTAATCTTTAATCGCAATTAAATTAAATTAAATTATTTTTTATTAAATTTATTATTTGAGTAAAAATATAATTGATTGTTGCTCAAACTGCACACAATTATGCTGCCTAATAAAAAAATCGTGAATTAAATCAGAAGTAGTAGTAGTAGTAGTAGTAATTTAATCTTTGTGTCGTAAATAAAATTAATCAGTTAATATAATAATAATATTTATTATAAGAAAATCTTTACTTCTGGTTTTATTTCTATATCTGTTTAAAAAAAAAAAGTTTTCTAATTTCTTCGAACGTTAGGAATTAGTGAAATAAAAAATTATTACTTAAACTAGAAAAAAAAATATTTATGTTTCACTGAATTTTATGTATTAAGAAATTAAAAGCATTTAAATCTCAAAAATCTCTTTGTTTTAAAGCAATGCTATTTGCTCCACACCCAATGGATAAGATTTCTGAAAGAAAAACACTTCTTTGCAGCACCCACAGAATAGGGTTACTGTTTACTATATACGTATGGTGTCACAAACAAGAAGGAGCGCATATTCTATGTAGCATTGAATACAACACCAAAGAACACTAGCTCAGATATATAGATCTTTGACAGCACAACGCCAATGGTTGCTCACGCGCCAAAGGTGCTCAAAACGTGAGCCTTTCTCAAAAAGCATTCCGGCCGAAAATTTTCCTAAATGCGCATAATCGGAAAATATGTAAAACTAATTGGTATAAGTCCATTTCGCTTTGTTTCTTATGGAGTAGTTTTAAGAGATTTAAAATAACATTTTCTAATTTTTATTTATAGATAATTAAAAAGCACGTAGTCTTAATATTTTTATTATATAGCTTTATAGTTATCGAAATATATCCAAATTCATATACTTTTTCAAGGTATACCAAGATATATTCCTCATGAAGAGTGGGGCAACATATAACTCTGCAAGGCTTATACATGGTCCCAAAAAGTGAACACATTACCATCTATGAGAAATTATTGCTTGAATTGCATTTTAATGATGTTACATGGTCTTCGAAAGAGCATATTATTAGAATATTATATGATGTGTGCAGCATCTATAAAAATTATGTCATCTTTTTCAATAAATAACTATAACTTATACATTTAAATTATTAGCTCATTTAATATCTGAAATATTTATTACAGTTCGAGTTTCAAAATACTACTTTACATTTTTTTTTTCAAAATATAAAATATAACAAAAAAAAAATTAATAATTTCTGCGTGAGTGAAACTGAAGAAAAAACAAATTGTTTGCTAGATGAAATATAAATTAGATGAAATTAAATATTATGACTCAAATGCTATATTCTCTTCACATTTTGCTGTAAACAGAGCATCAATAAAACGTCATCATTCAGAGTAAAAAATAAGTAAAATAAATTGCTGTTTTTTTATACTTTGAAAATAGAACATCAAAATAACATATTTTTCATTTTCTTTTTAAACTTTCGTTATTGTTTGATTTCAATAAAATAAATTAGTTCAAAAATGTTTTTTAAATGAAAATTTCTGGAACTAAACGTAATTACAATAATTTAGTTAGATGGAATTTCTTTTTATTTCCCTTGAAAATCCTTTTGGATTTTATTAACTTCTAAATAAACATTTTTATTCATCTTTAATCCTTATGTTTTTAATGTCATGAGAGTAACTTTACAAATAAATGAAAAAGGATATTTTATTTTACGATATTTCTGCTTGAGGAATTTACTTTTTCAAAATATTTATTTCGTATGACATTCTATTTCTTTCAAAACTTATTTTCAGACTAAGTAAAAAAATGTTTGTATATCAGCAAGTTATAAATTTTTAATAATAAATTTTAATGAAAGAAAAATCATGAAAACTGAAACACGGAGATAAAATTACTGAGATTTCAAAAATTTAACACAAAGATATTTTATATCCTAATTTTATATTTTAATTTTACAATTAATAATATAACATTTTACTTTTTAATAGAATATTCAGTCTTTGATATCTTACATAATATTGAACAAACGATACACTGGTTTAGTCAAGTTACTGTGTTAGAATTTGGTAAACCTTCTTTCGAATTTTTACATTTACCATCATCATTACATTTATGGTGCAGTATTTAGCAATAAAGTAAGGAAATTACCTATAAAGCCTCATATTTCTTTCTTTTTACTTCACTTTAGACAGGTATGACATTTTGATATTGTCGAGATACCTGTTCTAAACATTAATTTTTAAATACGAAATATGTGAATTATTGCTTTACTACACAGCGTAAAACCAAACGAGTGAAAAAAAATGTCCAGACTGGGGATCGAACCCGGAACCCTTGGTATTATGCACCAATACTCAACCATTATGAGTTATCCGGACGACTTCCATGTAGCATTCTCTTTTCTTATATGGTAAGGCTACAACATTGCAGCACAGGATGAAACGTCAATCATGATCACACAACTTCAGTGACATGCATGAGACAAATTAAACCCAGTATCGGTGAATATTTATATATCTAATTAAATTTTCAGCAGAGCTGAAATTACGCAGGAAATTAATGAATATAAAGGATGTGAATTATCACTTACTACATAGAATACAACCAAATGAGAGGGGGAATGCTAGACTGGATGTCGTCCGGATAGCTCAAAATGGTTGAGCATTGGTGCGTAATAACAAGGTATCCGGATTCGATCCCCTGACTGGACATTTTTTCACCTTGTTGGTTGTACGCTCTGTAGTAAAGTGATAATTCACATCCTTTAAATTTATTAATTTCCAGCATAATTTCAGCTTTGCTAAAATTTTGATTGGATACATTAATTTTTACTTTCTTCTATCAATAGAAGAAGAAAGTATTGGATTCAGGAAAATTTTCGATTTCCAGTTTTCGACGGACTTATACGTTTTAGAAGGTCCTGAACACGATTTGACTGTTTTTAGAAAATGTCTGTCTGTGAGTCTGTGACTCTGTCTGTTTGTCTGTATGTGACAAACATTTTGTGGACGCTCTACCTCAAGAACTAATGCACGAAATTTAATAAAACTTCATATTCAGTTAGTACCTGATATAAATTATTGTTGTTAAATCTGTTGGTTGTACGCTGTGTAGTAAAGTGATAATTCACTTCCTTTAAATTTATTAATTTCCAGCATAATTTCAGCTTTGATAAAATTTTAATTGGATACATTAATTTTTACTTTCTTCTATCAATAGAAGAAGAAAGCATTGGATTCATGAAAATTTTCGATTTCCGGTTTTCGACGAACTTATACGTGTTAGAAGGTCCTGAACACAATTTGACTGTTTTTAGAAAATGTCTGTCTGTGAGTCTGTGACTCTGTCTGTCTGTCTGTATGTGACAAACATTTTGTAGACGCTTTACCTCAAGAACTAATGAACAAAATTTAATAAAACTTCATATTCAGTTAGTAATAATCTGTTGGTTGTACGATGTGTAGTAAAGTGATAATTCACATCCTTTAAATTCATTCATTTCCAGCATAATTTCATCTTTGCTAAAATTTTAATTGGATACATTACTTTTTACTTTCTTCTATCAATAGAAGAAGAAAGCATTGGATTCATGAAAATTTTCGACTTCCGGTTTTCGACGGACTTATACGTTTTAGAAGGTCCTGAACACGATTTGACTGTTTTTAGAAAATGTCTGTCTGTGAGTCTGTGACTCTGTCTGTCTGTCTGTATGTGACAAACATTTTGTGGACGCTTTACCTCAAGAACTAATGCACAAAATTTAATAAAACTTCATATTCAGTTAGTAATATCTGTTGGTTGTACGATGTGTAGTAAAGTGATAATTCACATTCTTTAAATTCATTCATTTCCAGCATAATTTCATCTTTGCTAAAATTTTAATTGGATACATTACTTTTTACTTTCTTCTATGAATAGAAGAAGAAAGTATTGGATTCATGAAAATTTTTGATTTCCGGTTTTCGACGGACTTATACGTTTTAGAAGGTCCTGAACACGATTTGACTGTTTTTAGAAAATGTCTGTCTGTGAGTCTGTGACTCTGTCTGTCTGTCTGTATGTGACAAACATTTTGTAGACGCTTTACCTCAAGAACTAATGAACAAAATTTAATAAAACTTCATATTCAGTTAGTAATATCTGTTGGTTGTACGATGTGTAGTAAAGTGATAATTCACATCCTTTAAATTCATTCATTTCCAGCGTAATTTCATCTTTGCTAAAATTTTAATTGGATACATTACTTTTTACTTTCTTCTATCAATAGAAGAAGAAAGTATTGGATTCATGAAAATTTTAGATTTCCGGTTTTCGACGGACTTATACGTTTTAGAAGGTCCTGAACACGATTTGACTGTTTTTAGAAAATGTCTGTCTGTGAGTCTGTGACTCTGTCTGTCTGTCTGTATGTGACAAACATTTTGTGGACGCTCTACCTCAAGAACTAATGCACGAAATTTAATAAAACTTCATATTCAGTTACTACCTGATATAAATTATTGTTGTTAAATCTGTTGGTTGTACGCTGTGTAGTAAAGTGATAATTCGCTTCCTTTAAATTCATTAATTTCCAGCATAATTTCAGCTTTGATAAAATTTTAATTGGATACATTAATTTTTACTTTCTTCTATCAATAGAAGAAGAAAGCATTGGATTCATGAAAATTTTCGATTTCCGGTTTTCGACGGACTTATACGTTTTAGAAGCTCCTGAACACGATTTGACTGACATGGTTTGACAGACGAAATGTCAGTCTGTGAGTCTGTGACTCTGTCTGTTTGTATGAATTTGACAAACATTTTGTGGACGCTCTACCTCAAATATGCACGAATATAATGCACGAAATTTAATAAAACTTCATATTCAGTTAGTACCTGATATAATTTGGTGCTGATTAGTTTTTGGTGAAAATAGCCCAACAGGTGGCGCTGCTATGCTGCATTTTTTGCGATTTCCGCAATAGCTCTATCTCAAGAAATAATGCACTTATTTTCATCCAACTTCAGATTCAGTTAGACCTTGACATAAATAGACGGTGATCACGTTTCGATGTACATATCCAAACAGGTGGCGCTTCTATGCTACGTTTTTCATTATTATCACGATAACTATATCTCAAGAACTAATGCACGAATTTTCATCAAACTTCAGATTCAGTTAGACGTTGACATAAGTTGTTGTTGATTAGGTTTTAGTCTAAATCGTCCAACAAGTGGCGCTGCTTTGCTACATTTTGCAGGATTTACACGATTTTAGCAATAGTCATGTCTCAAGAACTAATGCACGGATTTAATAAAACTTTAGATTCAGTTAGACCTTGATATAAATTCGTGATGATTATTTTTAATGTATGCGAAACCTGTGTGAGACAGAAGAAAGTTATGGGATTGGCACATCCGACAAGTTAAAAGAAGGATTTTTAAAAATTACGTTGGATTCGAGAAATCTTAATATTCATTTAAGATTAGACCACGTAACCCTAAAATCTGAACAATGGTTTAGTTTATAGAATATTTCTACTGGAATATATTTGTGTAGTAGTGACCTAACAGAGCACGTACATTTCAATCATTATGGTAAACAAGAACAGTTTTAAAATATTTTTTTTTCTTTGAAAACAATATGATGAAATTGTTATAGGGATATTTCCAAGATGTCTATGTTAAATACAAAAGTCATTGACTCATTATTGCGCACATTATCTTTATTTTGGTTTTTACCCGTTTCTTTTTTACTTTCTTCTATCTTTACAAGAAGGAAGTGTTGGATTCATGAAAATTTTCGACTTCCGGTTTTCGACGGATTTATACGTTTTAGAAGGTCCTGAACACGATGTGACTATTTTTAGAAAATGTCTGTCTGTGACTCGGTGACTCTGTCTGTCTGTATGTGACAAAAATTTTGTGGGCGCTCTATCTCAAGAACTAATGCTCGGAATGTAATAAAACTTTATATTCAGTTAGTCCCTGATATAAATTGGTGCTGATTAGTTTTTGGTAAAAATCGCCCAGCAGGTGGCGTTGCTATGCAGCATTTTGAAGGATTTACACGATTTTAGCGACAGTCATATCTCAAGAAATAATGCACGGAATTTAATAAAACTTGAGCTTCAGTTAGACATTGATATAAATTGGTGCTGATTCTTTTTAGTGTATGCGAAACCTGTGGGAGATAGAAGAAAGTTTTGGGATTGACACATCCGACTAGTTCTTAAATGACACTAACATTTAAAAAAAAATTAACATTCCATTGTAACGTTTATGACGCACTGTAACTTTCTGTCTTCCGCTTATTGAAAAGCCAGAAAGTATATTTTTGTCCATATTTTCGACCAAATAAAATAAAAATAACAGTAAAATAAAATCATTCAACTTTTCATATATTTTTCAATCTAGTAGATGCAATGAAAATAAATTGCACAAACTTAGTAAGTATTGCAATAGATGGGGAAAAAACCTCAAAGAAAACTTAGTTTTCATCAATACATCGAATTCCTTCAATCAATAGTTAGCTGTAAAGTCGTCCAAACAAAAAGTAGAAAATCCCATATTGTGTCCTCTTTCAATATGTATTTAAAAACATAAGTTAGAGACCTATCCAATATATAAAGAAGAACAAACTTTAAAATTTTCAACAGGTTCAGAAATAAATTAAAAAATATATCTGGAAAATATTACTGGGTGACCGAAGCATTAGAAACTTGGCTTTAACTGGGAATCATTCTCTTCCCCAAATTAAAATTCAGATAGAGGACAAACATCGAAGAAAGCTAGTCATAGATGAGATTTCGAATCGGAGTATATAAAAACTGTAAGATGGCTCGATTATCATGCTTGAAACCACACAATAAAAAAGCTTGATTGTAGCGTCAAACAGCACACGTCATTTGGTGATAAGTGGCTGAATGTCATATTCAGCGATGAAAAAAATGAAATTTAAACGACTCTGATGGATTTGCATAATATTGATATGATCTCCGAAAAAAGCCAAGGAGTGTATATTTAGTAGACAACATAGCCCTGTAATGGTATGAAGAGCGTTTTCATTTTATGGTCAGACGTCCCAACCATTGATCAGTGGTCGTCAAAAATCTGAAACCTATCAAGAAATATGCGAATCATTTGTTTCCTGTTGGAGATATTTTAGGTGGAGAAGTTTGGTCTTTGCAACATGACACCGCTTCAAATCATACCTCTAATGCTACGTCACAGGGGCTTAGATCTAACATTTCTATTGGATCTAAGTCCAATAAAAAAAAAGTGTATAGAGTATTCTCACACGCACACTTTACCAAAATAATAAGCAGTATTATTCAGTTAAAGATCCGAAATCGGACACTAAGAAAGCTTTTTTTGAAATTAAGCCGAAAACAATACAGTACCCAATTTTATTGATGTAACATCGTGTATTTCAGTTAATTAAATATAATGGAGAAATAGTCAAACATAACATTTTTATTATTGTCCTCCTATAAAAAAATAAATAACTACTGTGTTTAAAATTTTAACACGCTAATTGTTGTTATTTTGTTAAATGTCATTGCTTCAGATAAAATTAAAAGCATAATTGGGTTAAGTTTAGTATTATAACTACAATTTGTAGCACATATGAACAGGGATTTAAATTAGAGTGAGTAAGTAATTTTGAAAATTGTTGTTGTGGTTAAAATTTTGACACGCAATGCATTAGAAACATCTCGAAATATATTTTTGTTAAAACATTGCAGGTAACATTGCATTCGTAATTTTTTTTCTTATATTTTTTTCATAACTCATATTTCATATATAAAAATTACAAATATGCATGAAATTCAAATAATTATGTTTCATATACTTAATATTTAAATAACAAAAAACAATCAGCATAAAAATAATAATTACGGGGAACATAAATGAAAATATCAAAAATTAATTTATTATTAAGAATTAAAAAAAAAATTACATCGATATAATTTCTAAACTTCTCCACCAGTATCTGAATCTGAAATACCTCCTAGAATCGAAATATGGTATAAAGTTTGGGTTGTACTATACAGCTATTTTCTTCATATAAGTAATTTTAGAAGCCTCAATTCCCAGTTTAATGATACCTTTTGCGTTTCTGTGTTATAATTTGGCAATTAAAATGCAGCATAAACCTGGTTTAACGATATCCAATTTAACGATTTCCCCAATTTAATGCTAAATTTTAGCTATATTTATTTCTGTGTTAAGTGATCCCCGTTTTAACCCTTTTTATCCTGACGGTACATATAAAGTACCACTTTAACCCCTTCGCGACGAGCGTCTTTTACAGAATTTTTAATCTGTTACCACTGGTTTTTCAAATGAGAAATTTTCACCTAACTGAATCGCAAAAATGCTATGATTAGATAAGGAAAACTTTACCAAAAAAAAAAAAAACTGGTGGGAATAATCGAGGATTCTGAGCATCTAAAAAGTAGCTGGCAAATTAATTCAGGATATAAAGGGTTAATGACAGTTGTCCTCTATTTACCAATAATTTTTGTGGATTTCAAATATTTTAAATGCTTTTTAATTAAAATAATTGCCAACTTTTTCTCTCTTTGTTTTATCTATTGGCTGATGTGTGATAAAAAGTTTGAAAATTGAATTTGGTGTGACCTTTCTAGCCAGAATGCTTGGCTTATAGATTGTATGAACTATGACTCTCAATTTCCCATTTGTGAATTACAGATTATTCGAGAATTTTGTAACTAAAATAGGTAAAATCCGTCTGAATTTAAAATCTAGTTCTGACGCAGAATGTGATAAAATTCCAAAAGTTACTTAATTTGAAGAAAATCTTAAATTAGATGCATCGAAAAAATACTTAATGACGTTTGATTTGGATAAACATTTATAAAAAGCCTTTGAAACAATTAAGGAAACAATTAAGGTACATTTAAGGAAAAGCAAAGCAATATATTTTTTTACAAAGTAAAAAGTTTGTATTTATTACGACAGAAGGAAGATATTATTAAATACTAGCTATAAGTAAATTTTTGAAATTTTAATAACAAGGTTTTACGCAGTTTTAATTTATCTAATGACTTCAATCGACTTAACTATGATTTTCGAGAGACCCTTTGCAATCGTTAAATCGAAGTTCGATAGTCTGGCGAACCATTTCACATCCTCGTGATAAATTTTTCAAAAAATATATTTTACGTGATCATAACGTTCCAACAACGAAAAAAATTATTGAATCAAATAGTAAAAAAAAAATTACTTCAAATTTTGATATTAGGATACAAATCACCTGGATCAGCCGGTCCGTATTCGCACTGACAATCTTGTTCGTTCTCGTACAAGAAAAACCTTTCACAGTCACTCCACACAGACTACGTTGGTATCGAACCCTCCAAAATCGGCGCAAGCTCCTCATATTGTAACCAGCATGATAACCACTGGACTGAGTGGACCTTTTATATATTAAGGCTTGTTAACAGTCAGATGCAAATTCCCCACTCTAATGTCAAACCTATGGGCTTGGAACGCATCCGCATTTTTGAAATTTCTCTACGGAAAATAATAGTTTTATCTATTCTTTTTTCTGTATGCTTTTCTTGAAGAATGTTTCTTCCATTTTTATTTGACAAAGTATTTCTAAAATACATAGTTAGTTTTATTTCAAGTGTTAAAATCTTATTTGCAACTCGTCTGTTTCACTTAGATTCTAAGACTTAAAATATAAAATTAAGTAGATATTTTAGAAAGATTTTGTCAAGTAAAAAAGAAAGAAATATCCTTCAAGAAGAAGCATACAGGAAAAAGAAGTTAAAAATTTTAATTTTCTGAGGATAAATTTGAAAAATACAGATGCATTCCAAGCCCATGGGTTTAACATTGGAGAGGGGGATTTTCGGTCTGATTGATGAGGAGCCTTTAGGGGACTTTGAAAAAAATCAAATATACGAAATTTTGTTTCTGTGTTAAAATTTTTAGTTAAAACTTTTAAAATATCAGTATATTGCTATATATTTAGCAGAAAGTATATTTTCATGCTTTTTATAAATGTAAGTAATGAAAAAAACGTATAATAATATATATCATTTTTTTACAGAAAATTTTCCGCATTTTTTTAAAAGCATATTTCAAAAGCCGCAGAGAACAAAGTTTACTTATGTAGAACTAAAAAATGAAAACTGAAATTATGTCATGGATGTCGAAAAATCGCCTCGAAACGCGAAGAAACTCTAAAATTCGCATAAAAAATTCGCTAACATTCATTAAGATACAACTAAATGCAAATATATTGCTTGAAGGTGCGTAAAAACATACATAAAAAACATTTAAAAGCACATTAAAGTCCTTTTAAAAAATTCCAAAACGTTTTCAACCGAAACCCGGTCATCATCAGTGGAAAAAACTAATTCTGTTGAGTTGAGTTGTTACCTCTTTGCGTTTTCTTGCTTGCCCGGAATAAACTATTTCACTTCAAGGGTTTGGAAAAAAAGGTGGGATGGGAAAGGTAATCAATGATGAATTAATTCATTCCAGACTGCGTGGATATCATATGATAATACATCGTTACAGACTATTTCTTTTTTAGACATTATTTCTAGAGACTCTCTTATAATTGCTTCCAGGTGATTATTTGTGCGGAATATAATTTTGGATCTATTGAAATCAACTTTTATAGGTTCAGTTTGCGCTAATCTTGCTAAGGCAGTGTGGGGTCTATTTAATCTCAGATCTGCTTCATGTTCTTTTATTCTGTCTCGGAATTTCCTCATTGTCATACCTATGTACATAAAATCTTTATTATCTTTCTTGAATGGTATAATATATACTCCTGATCTATTGATAGCCTGGATTGGGTCTATTTTTCTGTTTAACAAAACGCGCAACTTTGGGGGAGGGACTGCGATTAATGTAATGCCAAACCTAAAGAGTGAATGTCTCATACTTTCAAAAAACCGTGGGATGTAGTTAACTTTACAAAACTTCAAACTTTTAATTGTACCTGTATTCCGATTTTCTTCATCTTTCACTTTAAATTTCTCATACTTTCAAAAAACCGTGGGATGTAGTTAACTTTACAAAACTTCAAACTTTTAATTGTACCTGTAGTCCTGTAGTCTGGAATGAATTAATGCATCATTGATTACCTTTCCCATCCCACCTTTTTTTTCAAACCCTTGAAGTGAAATAGTTTATTCCGGGCAAGCAAGAAAACGGAAAGAGGTAACAACTCAACTCAACAGAATTAGTTTTTTCCACTGATGATGACCGGGTTTCGGTTGAAAACGTTTTGGAATTTTTTAAAAGGACTTTAATGTGTTTTTAAATGTTTTTTTATGTATGTTTTTACGCACCTTCAAGCAATATATTTGCATTTAGTTGTATCTTAATGAATGTTAGTTATTAAACAAGGTGAATTTGCACTGAAATTTTAACTTTTATTAAACAATTCGCGAAAAATTAAAAAATCGCTGTATGATTTCAGAATAAACTTTATTGAAAAAAGGATAAAAATTACGATATTGTGCTAAAAAATTAAAACCGGGTTATTTTTACTAATGTAGCGAAATCGCAGCGAAGAAAAAAAAACATGCTAAAAATCTCATAAAACATTGCTAAAAATACAAAACTCGCAGATGTATAATCTTTAACTTTTTGCGACTCAACAATTCCGATTAAATAAATATTTACTCGGATGTAAGAATACATCATTTTAAGCATGTAAAATATAACAAAAAAAATTAGAACATAAAAAAATATATATATTGACTAAAAGGTACTTTTTTCACATCCGCAAAAAGCAGAAAAATTTGTCTTTAAAATATTGTCAATTTTTTAATACAAAATCTTAAAGTATACAAACTTAGCTTTATAAAAAAAATCTATTTTTGGATGTTTCCAGCCTTTTTAATTTGATAAAATTTACAAAGTTCATTTCAGCAATAACGATGCGAAACTGTAAAAATGATAAATAAAACTTTGGCATAAAAAATTTACTCAGTATCGCGGTCTATTGAGAGTTCGATGAACAATTTATATTAACTGCTGTATTGGGAGATAGCAGCAGTATTTCCCAATACAGCAATAAAATCGTCTTTTATATCGTCTTTCACTGACTTTTCGGTATGTCGCAGATATGCAACGCGGTGCTATAAAGGGTTAAGGTGTCCCATGCATTTAATTTTTTGTTCAAAATGCCCAGTGTCACTTTAAATGAACATGCGTAGGTTCCAAAATGAAAGAGCACAGCAGTATTTTTCATTATAATATTTAAAACATATAGCTTACCGTGTAGCTATGCTGCTTTTAGGCTTAGCTTAATTAGTGGCTCTCACGAAAAATATTAGTGATGGTCATAATACAAATCAGTTAACAGTTCAGACTTTTGTCAAATAGATAGCACTACCAGCATTATACAAGAACATGCGTTGAACATTTTTCCCCCATTAGCTGATTGCAAAGTAAAAAGCTAAACATTCCATTGCCTAACTGATTTTCTTTCTTATGTTTATTAAAGACTTCTTTTTATTAAGTACTAGCTGAAATACCCGGCGTTGTCCGGGATTTTAAGAATTTTTGTGTAGAAAAATCAATTTCAAAACTAAACATGTTGTACAGAGAACTTCAAAATGTTAAAATATTTCCATAACCGGATTCTTATCGTGATTCAATACGTTCCTCAGACCCATACGGTTATATTCACATGCTGACGTCATATCTACTTCCATTCTCTATTACTCATATTGATACTCTCTTTGTATAATTCTCAAACATTTGGAAAAGTTCATTAAACTTTCAATATGGAAGTTCATTAAACTTTCAATTAATTTTCATTTAATTCTCTAATGATGTCGTATTAACCTGCTTTCTGTACTTACACATACGCATACTCCTTGCATTATTGAGAAATATTTGAAAATTTCCGTTCGATTTCCAATATGACGTCATATATATATATTTTTCAATTGTTGAAACTTTTTATTTCATTTTCATTTTTCACGTGGAAATCTTTTAATAGAAAATTAATTACTGAAGAAAGAATTTTATTGTGGATTTTTTATTGTTGGCAACTGCTATAACGAAAAATGTTTAAATTTGATAGGAAAAGGCTGTTAGATTTTTGGTTTTTTATTAATTACAAATTAACTCTCCATTATTTCGATTCCGGATTACTTTTGTTGCCTCGGTCGTGTTTTAACACAGCTATACGTAAAATTTTACAACTCTGGCTTCCAAACTATTGATTTGTATAGAAGTGCAGACAGAGAGACAGGCAAATTTTCATTTTTATATATTAGATTAACTCTGTTTTTAACAAAATGACATGTGATTATGAAGCTCTTAATCCATATTATTCATCTGCAATCTTAGTTTGGGTTAGAGATAAATACTTAATCTATATATAGAAAAATCATTTTTGGTTTGTATGTATACAAATCTACGGTTTTGGACCGATTTACACGAAACGATATGCATATGTTTTAGAACATGACTAAAATTACTGTGAACTTAAAAATGTTATCCGACCACTCTTTACCTCTTTTTTCAACCACCTCCCATAAATTATCATTATGGAATTTTTTTTCCATTTTCTAGTGAAATTTTTCTTTCCTGTAGCCACACCTTAAAAAACGGCGCGAGAAGTTAAAAAAATATATAACACGTGTACTTTGTTTTATAAATCAATACAAATTCAGACTTACTCGCTATATTTTCGAATTTCCGAAATTGACGTCATTCTAAGCAAAAAATGCGCATTTTTCACCTATAAAATAAAAACTAGAACTATAAGTGCGCTAAAATGACGTAAAATCTTCATTTAAATGTATCTGAAGATAAAACATCTACTATAATAAATACATTTCAATTTCAAGAAAAATATTCAGAAAAAATAATTTTTTAAATATAACGTTATTGTCAGTATGTCTGATGTCAAACGAATGCTACGTTTTATTTCCTATTTTGTTTGTATATGCTACAGCTATATCTTTACTTATACCATTTAGCTAAAGTAAAATTTGCTGAAGTAAAATTTATGTCAAATAGAAAATGAAACATAACAACCATTTTCTTAAAGTCAGTTCTTTCTCTTTTGAAACAAAGCTTCATGGCAGACGTCACGACTGAAAGCGTCTAGAAATTGATGCCATTTTCATGTAATAAAAAAATTATTTAAGAGTATACAGATCAGAAAATTCTTATAAAGAATACAGTGTAAATTAAATACAAATATTTCTTAATTTATGAAAATATAATATAAAAACGAACGAAAGTATACAATAACCATTTTCCGAGTTACCCACGATTCCGAAAAGAGTTCTTTATCTTTAGAAATTTTGGAAACCAATATAATTTCGAGATTTAAAGAAACATATATAAAAACAAATTTCCTCCAGCAGCCACTAGTTTTCGGAAACGTTTCCGAGTAGCTTTTATAGCACTGTAAAAAATGATCAATGTTTCTTATTTTATGAAAATATACTATAACCACGAACGAAAATATAATATCAGGTTGAGTAAAAAGTTTTCCGCTAAAAAATGTTTTATAGTAAAATGATAAATTTATACGAAATCATCTAAGCTAATGCGGATTGCAATTTCCGTTTAAATCTACAATTGTTTACCGACGTTTTGGCAACATTTCAATCCCTTCTGTGAAAAATTGTGGCGTGCGCGAGTCCAGAAAGAGATCGACCTCATTTATGACCTCCTCATTTGAATGGAAGATTGTGCCATCAAGATGCAGCTGCAGATGTGAAAAGAGATAGAATTCTGAAGGGGCCATGTCGGGGCTGTATGATGGATGTTGCATCAAATCCCACTCCAGCTTCTAGAGCGTCCAGCCGGTTATCATACTAACGTGTGGCCAAGCCTTATCTTGATCAAAGAGAACCACCTTCCCTCTGAACTCGTTTCTTCATTTTTTGCGAGTGGTATCGCAAACTTTGATTAGCATGTTGCGGTATATTGCACTGTTGATAGTTTGTCCGCTTTTCAGGTACTCTTTATACAGAATTCCACGACAATCCCGCTAGATGCAGAGGAACACGTTCTTGTTAGTTAAGGCTCGTCTTGCAACCGAGCCAGCTGATTCCCCAGATTCTGACCAGCTTTCTTTATGGCTTGTATTGTTGTAGTACACCAATTTTCCATCACAGATCACAATTCTGTCCAGAATGTTCTCTTTCCTTTGATTTCTGAGCAGAGCCAAATAACAGTTTTTTCGCCTTCGCTTGGTCTTCAGCAGTCAATTCGTGAGGCACCCAGCGGTTGAACTTAAAGGTTAGGTTTATGCGTTTTAGAGCGTGAATTATTGTTTTTTGGCAAACGTTAAGCTCTAACGCAATAGTTTGTGTTGAAACATTTCTGCCTTGATCAATGATTTGCTTTAACAGCTCACAATCAACTTCAATAGGGCGGCCGGAACGTGGTTCATCTTCACTGCCGAAATTTCCAGCTTTAAACTTCCGAAACCAAACTTTGACTGTATCATAAGAAACAGCATTGATTCCTAAACTTTCACACATCTTTCTGTGGCATTCAGTCGCACTGAGTTTTTTACGGAACAAATAGTAAATAATCGTTCTGATCTGCTGACTTGATAGCTCCATTTTAAACACTTTTTTGAAGCACAAGATAATAAATTTTTAACAAACAAATTACACAGTCATATAGGCCCTGTGCTCTGCTTTCGAATGCAAAAATTGGTTGGCTGAAAAGTTAGCAACCGCACGAATGACAGCTGTTTGCGCGAAGGTATCTCCCTTTGGCAGGAAAAATTTTTTCTTAAAAAGTTTTCCGTAACATAATCTTCTGAGTAATATAATCACAACGTAATAATCACATACGTAATAATATAACAACGTAATATAATCTTCTGAGTTATCCGAAATTCCGAAAAGCGTGTTCCATTGTCTTTTGAATCCCCAGAAAGCAATACATTTCCATAATTTAAATAATTATTTATAAAAACAAATTTCTCTAGCTGCCCGTATTTTTCAGAAACGTTTCCGAATAGTTTTTATAGTGTATTAAACAGTTTCCTCAGCCTGGAATACCTATTTATCGAATGTCATCCATTCTCAAGTAAACGTTTTCAGCTGCATAAGTTAATTTATACATGAAAGAGTAAAGAAATAATCTTAAATTTAATGTTAATGTTAACGCTGTTAATTTTGCATGTTTGTCTGTTAAACATATTTGTTGAACAGGAAAATGTTTACTTGAGAATGGAAAGCATCGGAAAAAACTATATTCTGGGCTTAGAAAACTGATTAATACACTTTAAAAGTGACTCGTAAATGTTTCGGAAAATTACGGGCAGCTAGAAAAATTTTGTTTTTCTAAATGATTCTTTAAATCTCGAAATGCCATTGATGTCTGAGGTTTCTAAAGATAAAAAAACACTGTTCAGAATCATGGTTAACAAGGATGAGTTTATATTTTAAATTTATTCGTCATTATATTATATTTTTGTAGATTCAGAAATATTCGTCATTTTTTACAGTGTAGTGTATTAATCAGTTTTTTTCAAATCCAGATATTGTTTTTTAGGATGCTGTTAATTCTCAACTAAGCCATTTCAGCTTCATAATTGAATTTATACAAGCAAGAGTAACAAGATAATATAATATTAGTTTTAATGTTAATGTAAATCCTGTTATTTTATCGTGTTTTTCTGCAAAATATGTTGGTTGACCATGAAAATGTTTCCTAGGGAATTGACAGCATCCGAAAAAACCTGTTTTCCGGGTTTCGAAAATTTATTTAGGGAGTCCGAGACACATTTAAAAAAATATATTTATTGAGTTAAAATTTGGAATTTTATTTTGTGATGGTTAACCATATCATTTGTAAACGAAATCACATGATAAAACTTCTCATAACTTAAAAAAAAAAATTATTTAAAATTTATTTAAAAAAGTGGGGTAATTTAAAATCGTTATAACTCGAAATATTATTTGTAGAATTTCATTTTTTTTTCATTTAAATAAACAGAAATACATAAATTTTAATTTTGATTCAGCATTTAAAAAATATTAATTTAAAAAAATTAAAAATATTTAAAGTAAAAACTTAGAAAAAAAATTATGTAACTTTAAAAAAAAAAGCATATTTTCAAAAATAAATAATTTGTTCAAATTTGCTGAATGAAAGTTGAAAAAGACATGTTCCAAGTTTCAAACATTTATCTTTAACGGTTCTAAACTTATAATAACTTAAAGAAGAGAATTGTTGTAAAAACGCAGTAAAACGCAGAAACGTTTCCATGACAACCACTATTTGAAAACTACATTTTGAAAACAAAAAATTAATATATCTTGTTTTAATTAAGATAGAAACATGATTTAAACGTTATTTTAAGCTGAAAGAAACAGGAATTTTTTTAATGCAATAAAACTTTTTTAGAAAATTTGAAATTTTTTTTGTCTTGGACCTCCGTAATACACTATAAAAACTTTTCAAAAACGTTTCCGAAAATCAGTGGTTGCGAAAGACACTTTGTTCTAGTAAATGCTTCTTTAAATCTAGAAAATATATTGTTTTCTGAAGTTTCTAAAGATAGATGGACGCTTTTTGGAATCGTGGGTACTCAGAAGAGCTTATTGTATATTTTCGTTCGTGGTTATTTTATGTTTTTCTAGATTAATAAGTATCTTTCTTTTTTTTTTCCTTGTACTAGTATGCCTATCCGGAAACCATATTTTATAAAGTAAATATTTAAAAAAAAAATCCTTTTATTACAAATAATAACAAAATATTTTTACTTTGTTTATTTATGATGGAATATTTTCCTTGTGTTATTAAATAATTTAAAAAATACATATAATCAATGGACGGCGAACCTTTGGCTCGCGTGCCATAAGCGGCCCGCGACAGAATATTTTCGCCACAGCATTCATTAATGTTCTAAAATAAAATAAAATTTAATTAAACAAAATACACGAATTTAAACAAGCTGAGATTTTTTCTATTTTTTTTTTTTTTAATTTTACTGAAATATGAAGAAATAGAAATGCAACTTATGTAATTCCAATCTATTTTAATATGTGCTCAATAATTTTTCAAATTCATACCTCAGCGAAAATCTCATAAGTGTAAATTCTCAATCCCCAGTATACCTCTAGGCATTCCTTTGCAATATAAATTCGCATTTAATGTTAAAACCTTTCTCTGTGACTGTTTTACAATATTATGTTGCTTCTACTGTGAAGATCTGTTTTATTAATCTTTAAAATGGAATTTAAATATCTGAAATGTCACAACTGTCTCCTGTCCTCAGCTCATAAATTGATCAATGAAATCATCAATAAGTATTACAAAGTTTTTGAAAAACTAATAGATTTATTATAAATATGAATCTTATGGACCATAATAATATAATTTTTATAGGAGAAAAAAGTGTAATATTTGTTTTTGTTGGGTTTAAAAATGTGTCCCTCACTTTTTTGGTCACTACTATATTTCCACATATATCTATCCGATAACAGTATACAGTCATTTTCAGTATTGTTTTCAGTAAAGGAGAACATGTTGTTCTTAAAAAGTCGCCATTTCTTACTGTTTGTTCAAAAGGAAGATTTTCTGGATTGAATCTCCATGGAGGATTCAATTGTTTCCTTTCACGAAAAGGTAAGCGTACCTTTATTAACCGTCACTATTGTCTCCATTGTTAATTTAAATATTGATAATTATAGACTAACCAATATCTAGCCATTTAATCGTAGGTTTGATTTGTCTTTGAAAATAGTGCATATAGCATTCTAAAAATGTTCTTTTTCAAGTAAAGTGGCAAAATTGCAAAAAATGTCACTACTGTACCGATTACTCCTGTCTGCTTACGATTTGTGTTTTGTCTAATAAAAACTGCCATATTATATTTATTTTTCAATAAAGTTTGTGACCATCTACTAATTATTATTATTATATGTATCAGTGTTTATTAAAAATTAAAATTGAGCATAATATGAGATACTTAAATCAGATAACAGCAGAAAATGAGCAGCTGAAAATCACGCATAAGATTTTCGCTCCCCTGCCATTCTTCATTTTTTGTCTTTAAAGATATAAAATCAGAAAATATATTTAATAAAAGAAATGATTAAATAACAACATAGAAACAAGAATTATTTCATTAAATAATTTTTCTGGTTCAAATTATATTTTATAACATGAAAAAGGCTGGCAGGTATGCAAATTAAGAGACGATTTGAAGAATATCGAAAAGAAGGATCATCAGTCATTATAAGTAAAAATGACAATGATGAAATTATAGTGACTTGGTATGAAATTAGCCGTTTCGGCAATTTCCCCCTGCCCCTATGCCTGCGAGTCAATTTTCGGAAATGGTTGATATGGAAAATTCAAATGTTAACCACATGTGAGATGATACAATTCACCTTGCATTGCGTTAAAAGTAACTAGGTATCGCATTTACTTTTTATTACTTTCTAAAATATAAATGTTACTATAATTATTACAGTGTAATACATTAATGTAAGTTACACACGTGTGTTTTAATAGTAATAAACAAAAATTCGAGTAATTTGTTACACTATTTTTTGGGAGGAAGGGGGAGGGAAGTGAGCTGTTGATACATCATGATTACAATTTTATTTTATTATTTATTGAAAAAATAGCACGCGGATGTGAAAAGGTTCGCCGTCCCTGATTATAATCCTTTCGTAGGTTTTCAATTATCATAAATTTAGTGTGCCGCGGAAATTTAACCATGGGTTCGAATGAACCGCGGAAATTTAACCATACGTTCAAGCGCGTGGCGGAAATTTAACAATGGATTCGAGTGTGGCGCGAAAATTTAATCATGGGTTCGAATGTGCCACGAGATCAATCAATATTTAGCAACCGGAAATGAAGAAGACGAAGATGAAGAAAACGTCACGTACATGTTTCGTAAATTAAAGGATACTTGTGATGAATGGGGATCAAAGATAAATATGAGTAAAAGTGTGCACTTAACAACAAATCAGAAAACCGATATTTTATTGGATGATATTAATTTTAAAACTGTTGAGGAATTCAAACACCTTGGATCTATCATTCATGAAGATGGATCATGCCAAAGATATGCTGAAAAGAGAATTGGTGATGGCAGAAAAGCAATTGCAATGTTGAATTCTGTTCTGTGGAGTAGTAATATTCTCCCTAAAACTAAACGATTAATGTATAGTGCAATCGTGCGAAGCATTTACTGTATAGTGCGGAGACATGAAACTTAAATCTCCCTCTGAAAAAGAAACTCCTCTCTACCGAAATCGACTTCTGGCGAAGATCAACAAGAAACAAAAGTTAAAAATTCAAGAGTACGTGAAATAATAAAAGTCAAACAGGATGTTGTACATGCAGTCGAACATAATAATCTCACAAGGAAGGTCTCCATAAGCGCATACTCAGAAAATTTTGAAAAATAGAATGTTCATCTCATGGGAATATATACGTCTATAAAAAAAAATTTCTGCGGAACCTCGATATAACGTCCCTAAAAATTATGAAAATTTCGCTTATTTGGCGATTTATCACCAGTTGGCGACGGAATAAAATTTGAAAAAATACGGTTTTATGACAAATACTCTTTAAGGAAAAACTTTTTCATGCTGAACCTGTTTATGTAAGTTTAACTTACATAATAAATAAATTTTTATGACTACAATTTTGTGTACACATTTATCTATACTAATATTATAAAGGAGTAAAGATTGTTTGTTTGTTTGTTTGTAGGGGGTAATCTCTGGAACTACCGAACCGATTTCAAAAGTGATGGTGGCAAATTGATGGTGACAACCCCTGCTCCAACATAGGCTATATTTTATGTCGGTGCCAATAACGCCAGGGGGTGCAGGAGCAAAAAACGTTCTAAAATTGCGATTTTTTAGCTATTAAACTGGCTGTCAAGCCCTGAGAGCTTGCCAGCCGGTTCTGTATGTATGTATGTACGTACGTAATGCGATAACTCTTCATAGAAATATCCGTTTCCCTTCAAATTTTGTTTATAGGTTCACTGTGTTAAGGCGCTTCCCTGATTAGTTTTCGGGATTGATTCGTTAAGTATAAAGGGGGGGAACAAGGGGCTACTTCCCCCCCCACTTAATTTATATAAATGGGTTTTTCATGCAGAATTATTCCGTTTTCCTTCAAATTTTGTTTATAGGTTCACTGAGTTAAGGCGCTTCCCTGATTAGTTTTCGGGATTGATTAGTTAAGTATAAAGGGGGGGGGATCGGGGGCTAATCCCCTCCTTAATTTATATAAATGGGTTTTTCATGCAGAATTATTCCGTTTTCCTTCAAATTTTGTTTATAGGTTCATTGGGTTAAGACGCTTCCCTGATTACTTTTCGGGATTGATTGGTTAAGTATAAAGGGGGGAACGGGGGCTAATCCCTCCTTAATTTATATAAATGGGTTTTTCAAGCAGAATTATTCCGTTTTCCTTCAAATTTTGTTTATAGGTTCACTGTGTTAAGGCGCTTCACTGATTAGTTTTTTGGGATTGATTGGTTAAGTATAACGGGGGGAACGGGGGAGGGCTAATCCCCCCTTAATTAATATAAATGGGTTTTTCATGCAGAATTATCCCATTTCCTTTAAATTTTGGTTAAAGGTTCACTGTGTTAAGACGCTTCCCTAAATAGTTTTCGGGATTGATTGGTTAAGTATAAAGGGGGGAACGGGGGAATAATCCCCCCCTTAATTTATATAAATGGGTTTTTCATGCAGAATTATCTCATTTCCTTCAAATTTTGTTTATAGGTTCACTGTGTTAAGGCGTTTCCCTAATTAGTTTTCGGGATTGATTGGTTAAGTATAAAGGGGGGGAACGGCGGGATAATCCCCCCCTTAATTTATATAAATGGGTTTTTCATGCAGAATTATCCCATTTCCTTCAAATTTTGTTTATAGGTTCACTGTGTTAAGGCGTTTCCCTAATTAGTTTTCGGGATTAATTGGTTAAGTATAAAAGGGGGGAACGGGGGGATAATCCCCCCATAATTTATATAAATGGGTTTTTCATGCAGAATTATCCCATTTCCTTCAAATTTTGGTTAAAGGTTCACTGTGTTAAGGCGTTTCCCTAATTAGTTTTCGGGATTGATTGGTTAAGTATAAAAGGGGGGAACGGGGGCATATCCCCCCTTATTTTATATAAATGGGTTTTTCATGCAGAATTATTCTATTTGCTTCAAAATTTGTTTATAGGTTCATTGGGTTAAGACGTTTCCCTGATTAGTTTTCGGGATTGATTGGTTAAGTATAAAGGGGGGGAACGGGGGGCTAATACCCCCCTTAATTTATATAAATGGGTTTTTCATACAGAATTATCCCATTTCCTTCAAATTTTATTTATAGGTTCACAGTGTTAAGGCGCATCCCTGATTAGTTTTCGGGATTGATTGGTTAAGTATAAAGGGGGGAACGGAGGTCTAATACCCCCTTATTTTATATAAATGGGTTTTTCATGCAGAATTATCCCATTTGCTTCAAAATTTGTTTATAGGTTCATTGGGTTAAGACGCTTGCCTGATTAGTTTTCGGGATTGATTGATTAAGTATAAAGGGGGGGAACGGGGGGCTAATACCCCCCTTAATTTATATAAATGGGTTTTTCATGCAGAATTATTCCGTTTTCCTTCAAATTTTATTTATAGGTTCACTGTGTTAAGGCGCATTCCTGATTAGTTTTCGGGATTGATTGGTTAAGTATAAAGGGGGGAACGGAGGACTAATCCCCCCTTATTTTATATAAATGGGTTTTTCATGCAGAATTATTCCGTTTTCCTTCAAATTTTGTTTATAGGTTCACTGTGTTAAGGCACTTCCCTGATTAGTTTTCGGGATTGATTGGTTAAGTATAAAGGGGGGGGGGACGGGGGGGGCTAATCCCCCCGCCTTAATTTATATAAATGGGTTTTTCATGCAGAATTATCCCATTTGCTTCAAAATTTGTTTATAGGTTCATTGGGTTAAGACACTTCCCTGATTAGTTTTCGGGATTGATTGGTTAAGTATAAAGAGGGGGAACGGAGAGGGCTACTCCCGCCTTAATTTATATAAATGGGTTTTTCATGCAGAATTATCCCATTTCCTTCAAATTTTGTTTATAGGTTCACTGTGTTAAGGCGTTTCCCTAATTAGTTTTCGGGATTGATTAGTTAAGTATAAAGGGGGGGAACGGCGGGATAATCCCCCCCCCTTAATTTATATAAATGGGTTTTTCATGCAGAATTATCCCATTTCCTTCAAATTTTGTTTATAGGTTCACTGTGTTAAGGCGTTTCCCTAATTAGTTTTCGGGATTGATTGGTTAAGTATAAAAGGGGGGAACGGGGGATAATCCCCCCTTAATTTATATAAATGGGTTTTTCATGCAGAATTATCCCATTTCCTTCAAATTTTGGTTAAAGGTTCACTGTGTTAAGGCGTTTCCCTAATTAGTTTTCGGGATTGATTGGTTAAGTATAAAAGGGGGGAACGGGGGGATAATCCCCCCTTAATTTATATAAATGGGTTTTTCATGCAGAATTATCCCATTTCTTCAAATTTTGTTTATAGGTTCACTGTGTTAAGGCGTTTCCCTGATTAGTTTTCGGGATTGATTGGTTAAGTATAAAGGAGGGAACGTGGGGCATATCCCCCCTTATTTTATATAAATGGGTTTTTCATGCAGAATTATTCTATTTGCTTCAAAAGTTGTTTATAGGTTCATTGAGTTAAGACGCTTCCCTGATTAGTTTTCGGGATTGATTGGTTAAGTATAAAGGGGGGGAACGGGGGGCTAATACCCCCCTTAATTTATATAAATGGATTTTTCATACAGAATTATCCCATTTCCTTCAAATTTTATTTATAGGTTCACTGTGTTAAGGCGCATCCCTGATTAGTTTTCGGGATTGATTGGTTAAGTATAAAGGGGGGAACGGAGGTCTAATACTCCCTTATTTTATATAAATGGGTTTTTCATGCAGAATTATCCCATTTGCTTCAAAATTTGTTTATAGGTTCATTGGGTTAAGATGCTTCCCTGATTAGTTTTCGGGATTGATTGATTAAGTATAAAGGGGGGGAACGGGGGGCTAATACCCCCCTTAATTTATATAAATGGGTTTTTCATGCAGAATTATTCCGTTTTCCTTCAAATTTTATTTATAGGTTCACTGTGTTAAGGCGCATTCCTGATTAGTTTTCGGGATTGATTGGTTAAGTATAAAGGGGGGAACGGAGGACTAATCCCCCCTTATTTTATATAAATGGGTTTTTCATGCAGAATTATTCCGTTTTCCTTCAAATTTTGTTTATAGGTTCACTGTGTTAAGGCACTTCCCTGATTAGTTTTCAGGATTGATTGGTTAAGTATAAAGGGGGGGGGGACGGGGGGGCTAATCCCCCCGCCTTAATTTATGTAATGGGTTTTTCATGCAGAATTATCCCATTTGCTTCAAAATTTGTTTATAGGTTCATTGGGTTAAGACACTTCCCTGATTAATTTTCGGGATTGATTGGTTAAGTATAAAGGGGGGGGGGGGGAACGGAGAGGGCTACTCCCGCCTTAATTTATATAAATGGGTTTTTCATGCAGAATTATCCGATTTTCGGGATTGAAATAAGAGTATAATATACAATTAGTGTGAATAGCCTGTGAACCGTTGCCCTCAGTTTAACTGGGCAGTTTTATTTTTAATTTTTATGCTGAAGGAGCTAGAAATTTGAAATTTGTCATTGTAGTTATTTATAAGATGTAAATGCTCTCTAAGAACAAAATAAAAAACAATTGAAATTAAAAAAGGCTGAAATGAGCGAAAAGCGTTCTAAAAACAGTCTAAATTACAATTTCTATGAAATCTCTGGAACTACAGAACCGATTTCAAAAGTAATGGTGGCAAATTGATGGGGACAATCCCTACTCCAACATAGGCTATATTTTATGTCGGTGCCACTAACACCAATGGGGTGCAGGATCGAAAAATGTTCGAAAATTGCGACTTTTTTATACTGAAGGGGCAAGAAATTTGAAATTTAGCATTGTAGTTACTTATAAGATGTAAATGCTCTGTAAGAATAAATTAAAAAAAAAAAATCGAAATTTAAATGGGTGAAATGAGCGAAAAGCGTTCTGTAGTCATTCTAAATTACAATTTCTATGGAATCTCTGGAACCACAGAACCGATTTCAAAAGTGATGGTGGCAAATTGGTGGTGACAATCCCTGCTCCAACATTCTCTTTAATAAAAAACTATGCATTGCTGACGACTGGGTTTTTCGCTAATTGTTGCACCAGATTACTCTCGGAAAATGAAACATTTGAAGTTACTGAAAAAAATGATAGCTCAAAAAGTATTTGTCAGATAATTGTTAGACAAACTGCGTTTGAAAGGTAAAAAATTGTATTTTTCTTGATATAAATTTCAAATCTAATGATTATGCCGTTTTTCAAATATTGAATTTCAAAAATTACCAAATTTTCCAATGGAGTACCATAGCGAAACCTTCATGCGTAAAAAGATAATGATAAGGGCGATGTGTTCTGACGTGTATATTGGCTATAGCACGAGTCACAAATTATAGTAGCCTTATTATTCTGTTAAAATATAAAAGTTATTTATGAAATGTCAATATTTTGTTGGATTAAAGGTTCGTTAAAAGAAATTGACCAGCGTAGCGGGCGTAGCTTGCTAGTATGTATATATAATGAAATTTAAAGATCGTAATTTACGATTTAAAACAAAATTTAAATTGATTGATTTTTTTTTTTTTTGATGTGGAAATGTATATGTAACGAATGCGTTTGTCATCGGGTTTTTCTTTTTAAAATACATTTAAAATTTACTTATATAACCAGTGAAGCCGTTTAAATTAGAAAAAATCATGGAATGGAGGATAAAACAATAGCAAAATTTTATTTAATCGGTAATAAATTGAGAAAAAAACGTGAATGATTTATTTAATCTGATTTAAAGATCTGATTTTAATTAATATAACTGTAAACGTACAGAAAGTTGAAAATGTTGAACGCAAAATGCGAACGATTCTGAACAAGAGGGTATATGGTATGGTATCATGAGCCCTAGAATTAACCGATTAGTATAATTTTTTTTAAAGTTAATAACAATTTTCGCTTTCAAATTTTCTAAAAATTTGATAAAAGCAGCATTGTTGAAAATATAAAAATTATACAAAAAATAATAAACTTTCATCGTTTAAGTTTAAATTCATTAAGTATTGCGCATTCGAATAATCATTTTACAACCAATTTCAAAATGCATTAAAATAGGTTGCGTTTGGCGAGGAAAAAATTTTGCTAGCCAAATAACGTCTTTTTGCGCCAAATACTCGAAAGTATTTCATTTTTTTGCAGATTTTCTACTGGGATTCAGCAGCTAAATTTCATTGTTTCTTTATTACATACATGAGTAGCTTCATTAGCATTTTTTTTCAAAATTTTCTGAGTATGCGCTTTAGGAGACCTTCCTTGTCAGATAGTGTGGACATGTTCGTAGAATGAAAAAAGAGCGCCTTTCAAAAATCCTTTTTGAATTGAGTCCAAAAGGGAGACGAAAGAGGGGCAGACTAACACTGACTTGGAAAAATTATATTCAAGAGTCATTGAAGGCTTATAAGTTAAATGCTGCTAATGTCCTGGACAGAGAGAAATGAAAAAGAACTCTCAAAAGTACTTTTATGTGTCCAGGAAACCCACTGTTAAATAGAAATTCCTAAGGATGATGATGAAAATATCTCAAACTTTCACCTTTAATAATATCTATTCCACGCAAAATACCTTTTACTAAGTTCCTTATATGCAAACTATACAAATAAAAATAAATTTGTTTCCATAATATTGTGATTTCCAAAGTAGTTACAACTGCTTGGATGTTTTGTTTCAATTCCACGAGACTGTTCACTTGAAACAAAAGCTCCAAACAGTTGTAACTTTATTATTAAAATCATTAAAATTACAGTTGTAAAAAAAATGTAACTTCTGTTGATGTTAGCATGCTGAAACGCACGTGGATAGAATTGGAATATCGACTTGATATTCTTCGTGCAACGAAAGGATCTCATGTACAAGTATACTAAGGTAGCAGAAAAAAACTGTTTGAGTTACTCTATATACTGTTGTAATTATTTTTGCTGTAGGCTTATTATTTTTTGTGTAATAAATTTTTGAAGTTGTACGGAGACTTTTGTGACACCCTGTATAATCTAATGGCCTTTAATATTGGTCCAATACATGTCCTATAAAGCACTGAAAAATACTAGGTACTGATTTAATTAGCCTTCATTGGGCCAATGAAGTAAATTCAATCATGTATGGCCATTCTTTATTGGGCCAATATTTGCCCTTCATGAAATTGTGATCAAAATAAAATTTCCTTCATTGGGCCTGTATTTGCCCTTTAAGTAATGATAAATGCATATACTGGACCAACACACTACCATTAATGCAATTATTAATGGTATTGGCATCGCGGTATCTGCCCCGCACTTAAGGACCAATAAATTAAAGACGGACACTTTTTTAATGGTGCCATTACGGCTAATGGGTATTGGGACAGCATTCTAATTTTTGGTACAAACGCATTGGCCCATTTCTGGGCTATGCTGGTCATGTTTGCTGGGATGGTTCTCTGTTTTCTCCATAGTAATCGAATTTGGCTTGTACCTTTTACATTTTGAAATCAGATTCTAAATATCCATTTCGAAATAATTTTGCTGATAAAGATTCATATTCTGACACAGAACAATTAATTTCTGAATCAAATTCTGTATGTTGATTTTGAAATATCCTATTTATATCTGACACGGAAATAATTAATTTTTCCATAATTTCTGCCGAACATTTTCCAATAACAGTTTTAAAATCAAAAGCGATGGACATTTAAGCGTCAATCTTGACAATATATACATTATATATGAACTAATATGTCAATGAATTTCGTTTCTTGGGAAGGAAAGAATTTATTAGCAGTTATTAGCAACTCTGAATGTCATTAAATTCTCCGCCGCTCGTAAAATCTGGTACTTAGTTAAAATCCAAAGTTACGCCAAATGTGTTTAAGCATGTATAATTCTGAATGCGTGTTACAACGTTTATTTTAAGAGTGAAAATTTTAAATGTGTAATGCGATTTTGAAAAGTTTAATGATATTTCATGTAATATTTGGCAATTAAATTGCACTATTTTACAACCTAATAACATTAATTTGGAACTGCAAATAAATATAGTGCTAATCTGGAATAATATTTTTAAAGCTTATTGATCAGTGATTTATTTCGTTATAAAGTTTTTGCAACAAAGCGCTATTCTCTTTAAGATTTAAAGAAAAAAAAATATTGTGGTCAAAATACATTTGATCCTTTTATCTTGAAATCCATAAAAGTTTTACGTTTTTAAGTTTTTTGTATCATTATATTTGTTATCATTGATACAGTAGCAACACGATCAAATGACGTAATCTCAGGATGGCATTTTAACGTTTTTTATCACATCACACAGCTACAGCACAGAACTACATGAATAAATTTAGAATAAAACTTTTCTTTTACAGAGTTAGACTAAAGAAATATTAGTCTGTCGATGGCCTCGCTAGCTATCCGTGGGTTCAGTCTGGCTAAAGTTGTTAGTTAACCTTCGTTAACTCTCCATGAGACAGAATATTTCTCACGTCAAAGCCTTCGTCCAGGCTTCGTACACTCGCTTCATCCAGCGAGTAATCAGAGATGATCACAACCAGAGCGCTAACAATCAAGTCTCCAATGTGGCCTCTTTCAAATCACCTATATTCGCGCGCTTTACCAGTTGGAACCTCGGATGTATTATGAAGTATCACCACCTGGTCTCAAGTAAGCTAAAAATTATTGCATTCTCCTGTCAGATGTAGCTTCGTAAGTTCTAAGTGTTCAGAGAATTACGGTGATTGCGTTGTCAGATCTAAACTTACCCGAACACTCGAAAAGAGTTTATAGTCTGTGAATAAAATGTTACTTACAAAAAATTGCTCTATGGAGGATTTCGGGGTACGCTGAGAACAGCATGACCTCATACTTTTCTTAGGAAAAAAAGAGATGAATATGTCATAATACAAAGGTAAAACGCACAACTATAAAAAATGTAGAAAACATTCATGGTATAGCACAAGAGTTTGTATATTTTCATACAGTGATTACATAAAAAATAATGTCTTAGTTAAAAAATTAATTAATCTTCTCTTTAAAATCAGTAAACGTTATTTTTTTATAGTTGAACATATATCCTTCAAATCTGTATAAGTTTTAAATCTGAAAACAAGGTTGCATGTTTTTACTGTAACATAAAATTATTGCACTTTCCTTTGCATGCAACTGTAACAACGTGCATAAAAGCATAAAACCGTTGCTTATGAAGATGTTGAAGAGGTTTGGAGGATTGAGTAATTTTATCCCCCACATACAATTCCCCATCCTTCTGTGGTAGCAAATGTACATAAAGTGTAATCTAGCGGTTTTCCGGATAACTACACTTATGAATCCTTTCCTGTTGCAAGATGGACCTAACTCAGACTTATTAGTGCAATACTACGCAAAATGAATTTTTGGAGTTGTGTCACTTTTTTTACGGGTGAGCGATACATTATCGCTCAGTTACTGTTTATTTAATTATCTAAAAGACGTCCAAGCACATACCAACAACCAGGATGACTTTGTCTCATTTTTTGCTTCTTGTTGTCTTTAAAGATCCAAAACTTATTGAAATTTTCATTAAAACAATTTCTAATTCTTTTTTTCTTAGTTCTAAGATATCGATTTCAAATTTAAAAATTGTATTTTTGAAGAATAGGTTATCTTTAACTTTTAAAAAAAAGTCATCCTGGCTTGGGGTGACTTTGTCTTAGAACTGAAAAATACTGAATAAGCCTTAAAAAACTTGTGAGACAATGCAACCCTACTATTATGATAGAGTAATAAAACATAATAAAAAAATATGTCATTGCGTAATTAAAAATTTAAAAAAAGCACAAATTTTGTATGAAAATGAACAGAAAACAAATTTTTATTAAAAAAATTACCACTATAATTTGTGCACTAAAATTGTTTAATTATAGCAATCATATAATCTACCGACAGTTTTTGGATAGATGTTTCCGGAGAAATAGATATAAAATGGAAAAAGAGTGTAAATATGGATTTCAAGTTCTGAAATTTTCAAAGCTAGGCTTAAGTTTCCTATTTGAATTTTCATCAAATGCCAACAAAAGATAAAATATTGCCTACTTAAAATACACTTTTTTTTATTACCGAAATTAATCATATCATAATAAAAGGCTATAAAGACCTGTATGCGCGATGATTTCAAAAGATAGTGTGAAAACAGACAAGGTCACTATTTTCCATAGAATCAATTTTTATTCAGTCTGGGATATAAAGTACAAAAAATGCACACACTATAATACACACTTTAAGTTTCCCTTTAAAATTATCTGGACCGTAAGAGTTCTTTGAGATTTAAGTCCAAACTATAAATAGAATACAGTTCGTATTTCGGATCAAGACTTCCTTTCCTTTGGAGAGTCAGAAATTGTATAAAAGAGATTTGCCCGCAATAATAGCGATCTGCAAGCTTAAAGCACAGGGCGTGCCGTTCCTCAGATGATCTTAACCGTCATCTCAGATAAAGGGGCTCTCCCCTTTCGTTCTAGGTCCGAAGCTTTTCCAAACCTCTCCAATTTGCTCTGAAATCCAGACTGTCCAAAAACATCTGTTCTCTCCATCTCTTCTCAGGAGGGGGGAAGAGAATTGGGCGTTTACTGGTTTATGTAAGAGTTCCAATCGGGTTGCTCGCTAGTTCTGATTGGAAAATTTAAGTTTTAATCTGGCACCATCGTTGCCAATTCCAGACTATAGCAGACCTGAGAGAACCTCCACTTCAAGGATTTCGAATAGTGAAACTAATTAATCACCTCCCCGAGCTAATTAATCACGTCCCCGCTATTGGCCAGGCGGCTCAGCCAATCTTTCTTCCACAGGCAATAAAATGGCGGCATGAGTCAGCCCGGATTGTATGAAACTTATGGAAACCGTGAGCGTCGAAATAATCGTTCGTGTGACATTACCCTTAACGTGTATTAATGAGTGTATCTTCGGCTCTTCTTTGTGAGTTCTTAATTTAAAATCTTTAGCTAATATTTAGTGTTTGAGTGACTTTATGTTGATATTGTGTTGTGTTTCAAAAAAAAGGTTGGGAACCGCTGGTTTACAGGGACGTACAAAAGAATTCCATTACATTATGATATATCCAGCAAAATCGGTTGTGGTGCATTCTAATGATGTTATGATACTTCAAACCTAATGAAATTAAAAAGATGCACTACAACATGTTTTCCATTGGTTATGGAATGCGTATCATTTTTCGTTCGCTTACAGAGACGCACGATTACAGGTCTGATTATGATCGATGATTCTTGGAAGTGCGTTTTCCGCTGTGATATACATTTTTAGGTAACTTTCATTACAATAATAAGCTACCTATTGCAGTCGTTCGGAGGAAAGCAATTTAAAAAATGTTGGTATATTTTCACCGATCATGACCCCCAGACCCCAAAACCCCTCTCCGTTCAAATGTTTATCTATCTATCTATCTATCTATCTATCTATCTATCTCTCTCTATATATATATCTGGCATTTGTCATGCTCTAACTCTCTTATTTATGAACCGATTTAGATGTGACTGAGTATGCATATAGGAAATATCAAGGTATCGACCGAGTTCGTTGGCGAGCTTCATCCGCCATCTTGTTTCAAAATGGCGGCCAGTTAAAAATTTTGAAATTTTGAAAAATTCAAAAAGATGTACAAAAAAATTATAAATTGAAAAAAATGTTTCCGTTAAGTGATAGAACGTGATGCAAGGATTCTGGAAATTTCTTTGTTTTGGCTTTATTTGAAAAAATGGCTGGATAAGGTAGTAGGGAAATTCTAGGGTGGCTGACATTTTGAAACGATCTTATTTTTGTTATGCCGTGACTCTCATACTGAAATTCGTATTCAAATTCAGTATTAACGAAAACCGGGATTGAATCTTCTATAATCGTGTTCCAAGAATTTTAGCTTCGGGTGTTTGAGTAAAATGAGTTGAATTTTTAAGAACAGGAACGAAAAATCATCGTCAAGCATAGATTATGAAACACTTTCCAACACAGCCAGAAAACTGTAACGAAACTTAACGTTAAATAAGGTGAAAGAAGTAAACAATTTAGAAAACATATAACACACTGGCTGTTACCCGTGACTTCGTTCACGCAACATTAAAACAAGAATAAATACATTTATTAAGCAAAATACTTCACTCCCGATAATTAAAAACGTTAATAATTAACTAACTATTTATCACATTTCATAAGAGACAATACGGTATTTTTTGTTATAGGGACTTTGACATAGCTCAGTCTAAAATAGTGAAATTTTGTGCCAAATAATCGCGAAAATGAAATTGCAACCAATGCAAAAAAGAGGGCCAAATAAAATCGTGGAAATAGACGAATTGGGTAAAAACAAATGTCAATTTTACCTGATGAACAATTTTACTTTCAACGCCTCTGTAAAACGTTTTAACAGTCATCCTTCAAAAAAAAAACATTAATTGGAAATAGTATATGCTTTTTTCTTTAAATTCAATTCAGCCTCCTTGTTTTAATGTGTAGCTGAAACAAATCTTGTTTTCTAAATGGCAGTACGTTGACAGGCAATTTTTGTTCTCCAGAATATATTGATTCATAAAGTTTGAATATGTGAAAATATGTTTTTTATTTTTCGAATAATTTACTGAAATCAAGATTTTGTTTTCACCATCTATTCAAAGTGAAAATAAATTCTGTTTTTCAGTTTTAATGAGAAAATAGTGCAAAAAATATACTGATCTGTTTTATTTCTACTTTTTTATACACAAATATGGAGTAATTTACTTTCCGTTTTTAGAGAAACTTCGTTAAAATTTACAAAAAAAAAAAAAAAAAAATATTGGCATCTAATTTATTGTTTTTAATTCTGAGAGTTTGTGTGACATCCTCGGATCAATGGTAACCGGTATTAAGTAAATCGCGTTGCGTTCGATAGTCTAGGAGTAGTTGCGAAACACAAACACACGGTCAGATTTTATTATAATAGATTCGTGTTCATTTCCCTGTTCTTAAAATTATGATGTGATTTTTAGCAGAAAACTCTCATCTGTATATAACGGATACTCATGCTTAATAATCAGTATAGATAAAAAAACATTTAAATTTTTCGTTATAAATATGGCATGAAACTCATCTACTTTCTATACTTACTGATCCTTGTATTAACATCAATTCCAATATAAGGAATTGATTCACACTCATTTTAAAACATATTGGAAAATTTCCGTTTTATTTCAAATATGACGTCCCTTTTTCCCCAGAGAAATCCCTTTTTAATGGTATAATTCTTGTTAATTTTCTTTTCCAGGCAATTAATTTCAATACTGGCATAGGGGAAATTATGTTACTTTAACGAAATAATATTAAATCTTTAGGTTTTATCAACAAAAATGGAACTATTAACATTTGTCATTTTTTTAGGTAATCGAGTTATTTCTTTTAGTTTTAAGAATGAAAATAACTATTTCTCTCTATCCATGATATCATTTTCGACATGGATAATTTTGCGGAGCATATTATTGACATTTGCTAACCATTTTCTTTTCAAACTTCTTTTTACTTTTTAAAAATTTAAATAAAAAATATGGTATAGTTATATTAGCCGTGCGCAGACTTTAAAACGCCAAGTATTGTTACCATACAAAAGAAAAAAAAAGAAAAAAGTAAAGAAAAAACCCAAGATCATTTTATTTCACCATCAAAGCATATAGCATATCCGCTTTATTTTCGATGTATGACGTCATATTCGCCTGTTTCCTATGGTTACGCATATTGAAACCTTGTATTATTATCAAAAACTAAAAATAGTACGTTTTGTTTCTAATAATATTATTTATTTTCTTTTTAATTCTTTAATTTTTTTATTTCATTTTCATTTTTCACGTGAAAATTTTTCAATTGAAACTAAATTGTTGAATAAAAATTATTATTTCGGGCTTTGATTTAGTTTTGGCAACGATAAAGTATTAGCAACGGTAAAGAAAATATAACCATTTTAAAATATTATACGAAAAAATGTCCATTTATTCTCTATGAAAATAACGAAATTTTGAATTATTAAGAAAAATATTTGAATAAAATAAACAAAAACCAGCCTATGTTCATTTGAGGGTTATAATCAACCTATATGCAAAGATACAGGATCATTAAATGCTTCATTTTGATGCTGGCTTCAGCCTGATGTTTGCACACAATAGGATTTATAATATTATTAGGAAGGATTAGGATTAGAATTAGGATAGGATAGGATAGGATTAGGATTGAAAAATACAGATTTCGAAATTACCTTCCAGTATCAAAAAAGTAGTCGAATTATTTTGTGCAGCCCTTTATATGATCAATAGATGTGGATATATAGTATGAAAAAATTTAGTTCAGTTAGAATAGTTATTCACATTTAGCAATTTTCGCCAATCAATGGAAATGAACTCGAAATATTTTGTACAGTCCTGTTTATTATCTGAAGGCTTTTGTACACACAACATATTAAGCTAAAAGGGAACTTAAAACTCACTTACTAACCGCAATTACTAACCGTAAATGACAATGTATCTTTATCTTTGCTTAGCCCTGTATATGAATTTAGCTATATTCCACAAACTTCTATTAGTCTACTAAATATAGTTCAGCAGGAAAATGCGTAAACACAATTAAAAACTACCCTTATGCAATTCACTCCCATAGTCTGTAATACTTACGAATGCCCTTGTGTAGCCCTGTATATGATCAACCGAGTTTATAAACACACACGTACTATGAAAAAAATTAGCTAAACTTAAAAACGCAAACCAAAGTTGAAAATATACTTATCGCATATAGACTAAAATATCGCACATGTACTGTAACCAATATCTTTTGTATATCCCTATAAATAAACGCAATGCACACAAGAGAGCAATTTATAGTGCACCTCAGTAGTGCATATAATTTTCATTGTGTTTCAAATATTGAAATATCACTAAAT
The DNA here is from genome assembly GCA_963931845.1 of Maratus michaelseni. Taxonomy (NCBI): domain Eukaryota; kingdom Metazoa; phylum Arthropoda; class Arachnida; order Araneae; family Salticidae; genus Maratus; species Maratus michaelseni. The sequence goes on from OZ007594.1 coordinate 253,584,469, forward strand.
TACACTGCAAACGATTTTTCCTATAGAACGATGTGTAACAGAATTATTTTGTTTGACCCTGTAAATGAATAATAAATGCTTTGCAACCCATATTCTACAAAAAGCATGCTTTAATGCGCTTCATAATTATATATCAATATCATTGTCTTTTAAATGACTTAGCGTCCTCAAAATGCACTTGAAACGATTATTTCCCATTGAGTGTAATGTAACGGAATACTTTTGATTGTCCCTGTAAGAAAACTATAAATGCTACACACTTCTGTTCAAATAGGGACATGCTATAGTAAACGACAACAACATACAAAAATTTCAGGAAAATCGAAGCATATTTACGGGAGTTGGATCACGGACAGACGGACAGACAGCAGACGGCAGACAAACCGAAGTCATAAACACTTTTCAATAAACACTTTTCAACTAGGTTGGAAAGTGTTAACAAGGACTATGAAATCTACATTTTCCTCCAGGTACAGGCCGGAAGGACTTTTTAATTTATCTGTTAGTGTATTACGTGCTATGTATAAATTCTATAGATCATATACAGGGCTGCACGAAAGGACCCGCAAACATTACCGGATATGACAAAAATTTCAGAAAGAATCTAAATATTTATTTCCTATAAAATTCTACTTCTTTCAAAATTTCTCGTACTGAGTTATGTGTTTTTTAATTTGTTTCTTTAGGTATCACATTTCTTTGTACGAAGAAATAAAATTTCTTAGTAATGTTCAGTTAGTGTTGGAAAGTATATAATAATTTGAATACATTAAAACATTTATGGGTTGATTGTAATTGTTTGAGAAACATTTTAATGACGTTACGACATTTAAAATATGTGTCCAATTTCATATTTGTTAGCAAGGTATATTACGATATATTCTCATGACAGAATGCGCACATGACAGAAATCGCCCACAATACCTCATATGGACAGCAATTGCTGAAAATATATTATTACTATGTGTTTTTTAAATGGCTTATTTAGATGTCTCATTTCATCGTATGAAAAAATTAAAAATTTCTAATTTTATTCTATTAGTTCTGGAAAGTGTTTCATAATCTATGACTTATGCATGATTTGTCTTTCTTTGAAAATTGTACAAGCAGTAAAACTTTGCTATCCTATTTGTTTCAGATTTTATCGAAAGGCAAACTTATAAAGATGATATTCATTCACCCTGTATATTAAGCAAAACTGAAGCTTGCAATTATGAGCTGGGAGAAAGCGAGCGTAGTAATCGGTGATTTAATTAATAAGCTTTCCATGGATAAATCAAGTCACCGCACCCTTTAATTATCAAAATTTCATAATATATTTGGAATAAATCTAAACATAATTTGTAAGCACTGATATGAGGATTTAAAATTAATGACTACTAAAAGAGCATGGGAAATTAATGTGCCTTGCACTGAAATATCGATTTTCTCTGTCAATAAAATATTAATGCACTCCGATTCAAAATATTAGAGAAAGTCATTTCATTCGTAATTTCAATTGCATATAACTTCATTTCAGAATTTGAAAAGGCGTAATAGTTTATAGTTTAATAATTTTAAAATTTGCTTTTAGAAATTTTTATTTCTCTGAATATTGTCCCGAAATGTCGAAAATTATTTTAACCTGCTCTGCCATTTTTATCTGCCATTTTATAGTTGTAAAATACAGGGTATCCCAAAAGTCTCCGCACAACTTCAGAAATTTATTATAAAAAAATAATAGGCCTACAGCAAAAATAATTACAACAGTACATAGAGTAACTTAAAAAGTTTTTTTTCTACTACCTTAGTATACTTGTACATGAGATCCTTTCGTTGAACGAAGAATATCAAGTCGATATTCCAATTCCATCCACGTGCGTTTCAGCATGCTAACATCAACAGTAGTTACAACTGTTTGGATCTTTAGTTTCAATTCCACGAGACTGTTCACTTGAAACAAAAGATCCAAACAACAGTTGTAACTGCTGTTGATGTTAGCATGCTGAAACGCACGTGGATGGAATTGGAATATCGACTTGATATTCTTCGTGCAACGAAAGGATCTCATGTACAAGTATACTAAGGTAGTAGAAAAAAAAACTTTTTAAGTTACTCTATGTACTGTTGTAATTATATTTGCTGTAGGCCTATTTTTTTTTTTTTTTTTGTAATAAATTTTTGAAGTTGTACGGAGACTTTTGGGACACCCTGTACAATCCGAACAACAACAAAAAATTCCATAATTTTTTTTTTCTGTCCCCAAAAAAAAAAGCCGTTCGATTGAAAATTGTTATTTTTCATTTTATGTTAAAAAGAAATATGCTTAGGGTAGTCTTCATACTGAAATTGTACCAAACTTGACATTTGTCAATACGAACACATTATTTTGACATAATATTTGGCTTTTTCGGAAAGTTTTACCTTTGAATACTAAACAGGAAGTCATTCGGTCAAGTAGTTTAGGAATTATAAAGATTTACAGTTATGAACTCCTACTATTAAATTAATATGTAATCTTTGCAAAACAGATTACAATGTGGGTAGATTTTTAATCGTAACTCAAAAACTTCTGAGCAATTTTGGATTCGTATATTTGAAGCTTCTAAAAATTGATTTCAGTTAAAAAAAATCTTAATACCGAACATGCCATAGTAAATCCCATTAACAAATATTAGTTACATGGCATGTTTGTGCGAAGAGACAGATGGCCAGAGAATTCATGAATGCTTTTCAACTATGTTGGAAATCGTGTAACATTGTTAAAATATACCGCAAACTATTTTTATTCCATATACCGTAATGTAACGGAAAACTTTTGAGTGTCCTGTGAATGATTTATAAATGCTTCACATTTCACTTTCAGTATTCCATAGCAATCCTGAATAACATATATCAATTGCATGGAAATCCAAGTATATATTTAGGAGAATTAAAACACGGACAGGTAGACAGACATAGAGACAGACAAACCGAATTCATAAACATTTTTTAACTATGTTGGAAAGTGTTAAAAAAAAGGCACCTGTCTTTCAATTTTTAAGGTATTTAAATTATCATTACTTTCTTTTGTTTTCTTTCAGAAATACAGGAGCGGTGCCAAAACTTTCAATAGGCATATCCATATGAATATTTTTATTATTTCTACGAGTAAATGTAAGTAAGTCATTGACTTCCCATCATAAAAGCTTTTTGTTGCAAATTATCTGGAAAAGCTCCAAAAATTTTCAAGGCTAATCTCCTAATTTAAATAGCATAATCATCCATTCTGAATGATATGAATGATACTTTTTTAATTAGTAATCATTGTCTGAGTGCAACGAAGACTCATACACAGCGCAGTATTACTTTGCCCCATATATAGCTACGATGGATATTAAAACCTTTCGTCAAGCATAACTCAAAAAATATTTAACGGATTTCGTTCAAACTTTTACAGCAGGTACCTATAAAGGTGACAACGACGTCTATTTATTATCAAGAATAAGTGTCAAACCGTTTGGAAGTTATATTAAAAAAATAGATAAAAAAGCACAATTAAAGTACATACGTCACTAAATTTTGTGCGTACGTCATTTTCACCGGCGGGAGATTTTAGTAGACAATCGGAATTGAAAAGTTCATGGAATACATGGAGCAAAAAAAATGTGCAAGCACTAATATTCAGCACAATAAAATATATTTCAATTTAATAAAAATGGAAAGTTAATCTGGAATTTTTTCTGTTTGAAAAGTATTAGAGATTAGTAAGAGTAGTATTAGTATTAGAGATTTGGCGTAAATCACACCATTAGCAGCTTTTTTATTTCGCGTGTGTATGTTAGGAACAATTCTTTGATGTTTAAATAAAAGGTTTCGATTTGTGGCATTATTTCTTATTTTCTTTTCCTTTTTAGTATTTTATTTTTTATTTCGCGTGTGTATGTTAGGAACAATTCTTTGATGTTTAAATAAAAGGTTTCGATTTGTGGCATTATTTCTTATTTTCTTTTCCTTTTTAGTATTTTAAATGGAATTGGTGAAAGGCGTGTATTTTAAATTAAATGAGTGAAAGACGTATATTTTTAATGTATGTATTTCAAATGAAATCAGTGAAAGATTTATATTTAAATGAAATGAATGCAATATGAAGATGTTATGAGAAAAATATTTGGCGATTTATCAACTGCGCCAAGTTAACATAAAAGTACTAATACATATGTGGGTACTTCTCTATTATCCCGTCGACCACTTTTCATAACAAAAAACTATCGCCAAATAAACGGGAGAACGTTGTCATTGAAATATCAAAATACATAAATAAATAAAATATAAGAATTTAAGGACACAATTGTTATTTTAATGAATGAAATAACTAATAAATCAGTAAAACATAATGAAAAATACACGCAAATGTCGCGTTAAAAACCACTTGATGACGTAACAAACACGTATAATGCTTCTGATATCAAGTAAATGGGACTGCATTTTTGGCGTTTAATCTAACAGTTTGGCGATAGTTTTTTGTTATGAAAAGTGGTCGACGGGATAATAGAGCAGTACCTCTATGTGAAATGAAACAAAGCACAGATGTCATATACGCACCACGTTGGCGCGATTTTCCACTCCACCAGCTTGGGGAAAACTTTGTTTTTTAATATTAGTTACAAATAGTGTGACAAATAGTACACGTGATTTTTTTATTTCAATATAAAAATAAAATAACGTAATAAATGAAACAGCTTCTATTATTTTAAAAAAGGAAATAAAAATAAATAAATAATAGTTTGATATAAATAAAGGCGCGGATGTCATATACGCACCACATTGGCGCGATTGCAATTTTATGCCTCACATGGTAACCCGGTTATTTTGTTTCAATTGTTGTTTATTAACTTTTATTTTTTATTTTAATTCTATAAATTGTTTTTATTATATATATCAATATTTATTTATATCAAACTATCATTTATTTATTTTTATTTCCCATTTTTGAATAATAGGAGCTATTTCATTTATTACGTTATTTTATTTTTATATTGAAATAAAAAATTACATGCTATTATTGTATGGTATTTGTAACTAATATTCAAAAACAAAGTTTTCGCCAAATTGGCGGGGGGAAAATCGCGCCAATCTGGTGCGTATATGACATCTGTGCCTAAATTAATATTGATATACATATAAAAATAATCTATAGAATTAAAATAAAAAATAAAAGTAAACAAACACAACAAACAGTTTTCGCCAAAGGGGCGGGGGAAAAATCGCGCCAACGTGGTGAGTATATGGCATCTGTGCCGGATTTTTACCCTTTTATCTGTGCTTTCGGAAATATAAAAAAATTAAAAAATTCTTATATCAGGTGTATAATGTTTTGCATTTTTATACGGACCACTTCTCCATTTTAAGATTTTAAATGCTATTTATATCAGATATTTCTTTCTTGAGATTCCCACAAGTTTTTTCCGGTAATTTTTTTAGTTCGCTTATTAATTGTTTACAATTTGCCCCCCTGGCAATAACAATTATTTATCACAAAAAATGGGTACTTCTCTATTATCCCGTCGACCACTTTTCATAACAAAAAACTATCGCCAAACTGTAACGCTAAATAAACGGGAGAACGTTGCCATTGAAATATCAAAATAAATAAAATATAAGAATTTAAGGACACAATTGTTACTTTAATGAATGAAATAACTAATAAATCAGTAAAACATAAAGAAAAATACACGCAAATGTCGAATTAAAAACCACTTGATGGCATAACAAATACGTATAATGCTTCTGGCATCAAGTAAATGGGACTGTATTTTTGGCGTTTAATCTTAGTTAGGCGATAGTTTTTTGTTATGAAAAGTGGTCGACGGGATAATAGAGAAGTACCCAAAAATGGCTTAGTTTTGTTAAATTTGTTTGTTATGTATTTTCATTTCTTATTAAAATATCGAAAATGGCAATAAAATTTTATTTTAGCACCGTACTTAATTTTTTAAAATGGCTCAAAAACATGGTTTAATAAACGTATATTTGTAAATATTTTAAAAAACATGTTTTTCCGCTCTCTAGAAAAATTTGCAAGATTCTACAACTGCCTTTGGCACCAACCAGTACATGATACGGAACTTTTCCCTATTTAGATACACAGAAGAGTTTGGTCACAAACAACAGTAATGCTAGCAACAATATTGTTTTAACTCTATAAGAGTTAGAAACAATAATGATATTAAATTCCCCGATTGCGGAACTTTCTCTAGAAAAAAAAAACTGTAGAAGTCTTTTACATTTGTTTCGAATGAAGCTCGATCAACAAAGTATTAATTGATAATACAAACAACACTAATATTAACATGGGGGCAAAAGTTTGAATTTAAGTGTATATATTTGGAACCCTCCCCCCCCCCCCCAACCACCCACCAAAAAAAGAAAAAGAAAGTTACAGAAATGAATTTAAAATGGCGTGAAGCCACCCTTTCTGACATAAGAAATTGGCTGCGAACCCGATTACGAAACTTTCACTTAACTTAATAACATGTATCTAATAGCCCTGAGGAGAATTCCCCTTCCCAGTTATACGGACCTTGGGGCTTTTTTAAAAAGCTTGACGCAGTTCGGGTTGAAGAAGTTGAGATTTACTGTCAAATGACATAAACTACTATGAAAATAAAACTGGTGAATTATTATGCTGGTTTATGTATGTATTTAAAAAAATTGCACCTGATTACACTCTTTAGATAAATTACTCCTGTTTGCATTTAATAACAGATAAACGGCTTCCGTTTACTAAATTGTTTAAATATTGGGAAGAGTTGGCGAGAGATAGATAGACGTGTAAACAAACGGGTAGCGAGACGGATAGCGACAGAGATAAGCTAACGGGTAGCGAAACGAATAGACAGACGGGTAGCGAGGCAGGTGCAAAAAAAGGTTGACAGAGGGGTAGTGAGATGGGTAGGGAGACGGGTAGCGTGGTGGATAGAGAGACGAGTACAGAGACGACTTGACAGACGGGTAGAGAGAGGGGTATATAGACAGACAGACGTGTTGATAGACGAGTAGTGTAACGGGAAGCGAGACAGGTAGAGACACGATTAAAGAGTCGGGTAGAAAGACAGACGGATACTGAGACGGGTATACAGAAGAGTAGAGAGACAGTAGACAGATGAGTTCGGAGAGAGACACAGCTAAGACATGCGAGTAGTTAGACTGGTAGACACGTTTGTAGCAAAGCATGTTATCAATGTGGTTTGAAGTATACGAGTTTCTATAAATAGTTATACAAATAAACAAAGGAAATTTTTTAATTCAAATATTAAATATTTGATTTAATATTTCAATATTTAATATTTTATTTTTTAATATTTTATTTAGATATTTGTCACAAAGAAAACGTTGCAAAAATTAAATTAAATTTGCGTTAAACTACGCTTGCTAAAATACGCTATTGGCTGCAAATCTGATTATGTGACTTTAAAAATATCGTTTTAAAAGATCCGGCGGGTTTTTTTTTTTTTTTAAAGTTTTGAGCAATTCCCGCTTAAGAAAATGAGATTATTTGCCAAATGTTATAAAAAAATGCATATGAAAACATAACAGTATATGAATTTATATATGATATTTTGTAATTATATCATTTAATTTGCTATTTTTCATATGTTGTATCTTTATCTATCTCTTGTCTATCATATGCTGTATATTCACTTAGATTCTTGTTGATATCTTCTTTATATCGTAATTGTTAACTTTATGTTCTCAGCAATATCACTCAGACTAATCCCTTTGAGGGAAGTCCTAGTTTAGTCCTTTAGCATATGATCAGATTATTTACCAAAATAATGCTTACACATTATCTTCGTTGTACATTAAAATAAATATGTATGAAAAGTCTAATTGAGAATTTAAAAAAAATTTAAAGTCAGTTAAAAAATATTTTTTTTTTAAACTCTAAAGAAATAACGGTCACACTTCTGGTTTTATGCCACAATGTCACTTTACAGATAATATTGAACATATTGGGGGAAAAAACATTTAGAAATTTAATGAAAACATTTAAATGCATTATACAGTTAAAACTTGAATGTAAAAAGTGCGCGCGCGTTACATTGTCTCCAATCTTAGCGATACTAGGCAAAGTATCGCTAAATTTGGCGCTAAAATGAAGTGGATTTAAGCAGTTCTACCTTTACGATAACTTTCTAATTTGGCGAAATTACCTTTTAAATAGAAGAGCGAATAAAACTTCAAATCTCCTATTATCAGGGTCTATCATCAACATATTATCTGTCACGCATTTCAGCAAAATAAACTAAGGGTGAACAATCTTTTATTGGATTGCAATTCTGTTTACGTTGCTTTTTCATGCTTTTTACCGATTTCCAACGAAGGAGGTTATACACTCGTTCGCATAGCTATCTAAATTATAAAGCATAAACATATCACTTGAATAATGCTGACGTCATATTGACGGTGGAGGACTAGACTCATAAATTTAGGTTTTAATAAAAACAAATTCAACTTCTAAACAACGCACAATTTCGATTTTTAGACCGTCGAATATAAAAAAAATTGCTCTTTCAGATGAAATTTGTTTAAAAACTTAATCTCAATCTGATTTTTTTTTTATAGTTTTTAAAATAAATTTCAAACCTGATTTTAAAAGAAAATTTATCTGTATCGCGTGCAGCCCTAAAACTCCATTTGCAGCAATTGTTGTCCGTGTCCGGTAATGTATGTGGATTCTTACGTGCATCCCTGTGTAGGATGTATAGAATATATACACACAACGTAACACACTAAAAATTACATAAGTCTAAAAAACCATACTGCACCGGAAAACGCACTACCAGGAATTATCGATCATAGTCAGTTCTGTAACCGAATTCTTTTGTGCATCTATTTGCTACGCACTCCATAATCTATAGAAACATTTTAAAGTGCATATAAATGATCCTTTTAAATTTCATTATGTTTCAAATATCATAACATTATTAAAATGCACCGCACCTATTTTTGCTGTAATGAAATTATTTTGTGTGTCCCTGTAAATGAACTATAATGAACTATATTCTCATAGTCTACACTCCTAACAAAGCATGTTGTAGTCCACCTCGGTGATGCATATCAATCTCATTATGTTTGAGATATCTTAACGTCAATAAACTGCACCGTAAACGATTTTTCCCCATGTACCATAATGTAACAGTATGTCTCTATAGACGAACTATAAATGCTATGCATTTCGTTTACAATACCGAACATTCTATACTAAACCCTAATAACACATAAAAATTACACGGCAATCCGAGTATATTTATGAGAATCACAGCCAGGGCCCGATTAACCTCTGAATCTAAAAGAAGCACGGTACAATTTTTGGTGCCCCTTTCACTAAGGAAACGTTCTATATTCATAGAAACTCATTAATGCAACAAATATTATACCTAGGAAGAGCTTGATGGGGTTCGGATATTTCATCAAACAGCTTTTTTATGTTCCCCGTGTATAAGAAATATAGACAGTATATTTGTGGTATATATATATGTATATGTATAGTCATATGTTGCGTTATCCGGGTGATTTCTAGCCAGTACATCGAGATAAGATATGCTTTGTTATTGATTACATTCAAATTACCCACTGAAATAAGTTTCCTGAAGTAGTGGGGATTTTCAACGAAATGAATCGTTGCGGTTTGTCTATCGAGGAGGCACATGCTTTGTTATTTGATGAAGATTCTGATGAACCAGTGGATTTTGGTGGTGAATCTGATGTTTCATATAGTGATCCAGAGTTTGAAATTGTAGACGATTTATCCTATTCTGAATGTAGTAATGTAAGCATTGAAAGTGAAGGTGAAGATTGTAATCCTCATGTAGCTGTAAGGTCGTGGAAATACATTCAACTTCTTTCAAAGACTCATACATATAACATTGTTAGAAATGCTAACAGACCAATGGCATTAGCTAAGAATGCCAAGACAAATATGGATGCATATTCTCTATTCATCAATCATGAAATTATCAATGTCATTCTTACATTCTCTAACCAAAGGTGTCGAAATAAAATACAATATTGGGATGAAACTCATACCGATTGTATACGTCATACATGGACAGATACCGATGCAGTGGAAATTCGTGCTTTTCTTGAATTGTTGATCCTAATGGGACGATACCGTGATTCACGTGAAAAAATTCATGATTTATGGAGAAGAGATCTAGGAACCACACGCCCTATATATGCAGCTACTATGAGCCGCAATCGATATGTAACTCTTCTTTCCGCCACTCCATTTGATGATATGAATTTAAGATTGGAATGAAACTCATCCTGATAGTACACGTCATACATGGACAGATACCGATGCAGTGGAAATTCGTACTTTCCTTGAATTGTTGATCCTAATGGGATGATATCATGATTCACGTGAAAAAATTCATGATTTATGGAGAAGACATCTAGGAACCACACGTCCTATATATGCAACTATTATGAGCCGCAATTGATATGTAACTCTTCTTTCCGTCATTCGATTTGATTATATGAATTCCAGAGATGAACGTAAAAAAGGAGATAAACTTGCTTCGCTTCGAGATGTGACAGATATATTTGCAAAGAACCGTAAAAATGTGTATGAAACGTCACCGTTCTGTACAGTTGATGAGGAATTGGTGAAATTCCGAGGCAGTTACCCCTTCAAAGTATACATGCCAAACAAACCTGGGAAATACGTTATCAAAGATATCGATATGAAGTCCATGAAAAATGCGCGCAAACAATTTCTAGAGGAACTTGGAGGACAGTTGGTAGTACCTCAGTTGGAACGTCGTGCTTCAGAATCGAAAATTAACCAAGAGACTACAAGAATTCTACTATTCAGGCTATAAAACTTAGTGGAAGGGAGGCAAGAAAAGTAAAGTATCAAATCGACTCTGAAATAGAAAGACTTACGAGGTAGGCGTGCGCTCTAGATCAACAAATGACACCAAGTATTCTCAGAAATGCAATAAATGCAGACAGTTTATGTGTAAAAATCATACTTCATATGTTATTTTGTGTCTTGATTGCCAGCAAAATGAGCAGCAGAACTGAAGGTAGTTAAAATGCACGACCATTACTTCTTATAAAATGTTATTATTTTTTTTTAAACTTTTTTCTACTTGAGTTTTTGTGCTAATTTAAATATTCGTGATGTTGTGAAAATTACATTTTCCTCTTTCTAATAAATCTTGATTGCCAGTAATATGTTGATATTATATCTTTTGATCAGTTTTCCGACCTAAACATTATAATTAGCTATGGGATCAAAATGTTAGGCATTTAAGTAATATTTTGATTTTAGTACTGCAAGGTTTAATATTAAATAGTAAGGACTATTAATAGTGAACTTTAATAAGTACGGCAGCCGTCCCTTAATTTATATGAAACATTTTTGAAATATTTCATAAAAATTAAGATATGAAGAAAGAAAAATAAAGATATTTTAAATTTGTTTCCCTTTTAATAAATACCGAGAAGATCTGCCAAATGAATCTTTTTAACATTACTGCAAATTTAATCGTCGAATTCCTGTCATAAAAGCTTTTAGTTGCAAAACATCTGGAACTATTCCAAATATTTCAAGGCCATTCTACAAATGTAAATAGCATTATCATCAGTTCCAGGTCATACGGAATTTTCTTTTAAGTAGTTTGCTTTTGCGTATGATTAGTGTAAACTGTAAAGCATCAAAAAGGAGATTAATGACCATTTACGAAAATAATGTTTATCATTGTAATGAAACAAGTATAATAAAATAAAAGGTAAAACTTACTTCAAATGATTGTTTCTTAACCCATGACTTTTATTTTGCGAGTTTTGCATTTTTGATAAAACGTTCATGTAATTAACATCGACTGTTTTGTATTTGCTTATTGCACGCTACTCGGCTTATTTTATCAAGTATAGTTTGGTACAACAAAGTGGGTTTTTTTTTAACAACCCTTTATTGTTCTCCATATTCACTTTAACAAACATAGCTCATATTTGACGAGCGGTAAACGATCACTTAAGTACAGGGTGTTTTTTTTTAAACTGACACTATTCAGAGCCGTCTGTAGCTCGTTCTAATAACTGGATTGACACCAAATTTTGTGAATGGACTAAGAAAACCATGGGAAAAAAGATTCCAACAAAAAAAAATTAATTCCAATCACCGCCGATAGGGGGAAATGTGGCGCTGTACATTGAAAAAAAACCATCAGAAACAGACAAAATTAATAATTTTGATAAAATGCCACGTTTTATTCATCATTTACACTTTCCCTTTCGTTGATTGCAGTTGAAACATCCATTATCACTTTTTCTGCCACCGGTTTACGTCCTCTGCCTGACCGAACTGCTAGCGAGCCTGTTTCTTCGAATTTCAGAATCATTGCTTTCAATACATTAACGGATAAAGGTCCTTTGCGGGGTTTATGGCGTGTTCTAAGTAAACGAAAAGCGGCTGGTGCATTGTACTGGTTACAATATAAGAACTTCACAAGTAACGCGCGCTGCGGTAACGTGAGATTCATTTTCAACCTGAGCTGAAATTGTTTCTCGGTGTTTTTCGCATGCATTTATAACTTAAACTATTGGCGCTACTGTCGCTTGCGTAAGTAAAAATTTGCATTTTCATTTTTTGCCCGTATTTTATGCTAATTCCCAGTTGCATAAATGACCACAGCGCCACATTTCCCCCTATCGGTGGTGATTGGAACTAATTTTTTTGTTGTTGGAATCTTTTTTCCCATGGTTTTCTTAGTCCATTCACAAAATTTTGTGTCAATCCAGTTATTAGAACGAGCTACAGACGGCTCTGAATAGTGTCAGTTTAAAAAAAAACACCCTGTAGTTTGCCGTATTTGAGAAAAGAAGATACAAATATTATTTTTAAAAGTAAAGTGATACTATTTACAATACATTCGAATTTCGTAACGATTCGCTCATTTTTATGACAATTAGAATCTAATACACTGGTGTGCAAAACTTAAGCAACAAATACAAAATACTAATTTCTGAACACGTGAGTACTCAAAAGGAAATTCTATAAAGAGCAAGTGTAAAACAGAGGTACTACCCTAACAGCACGGCCAGTCGATGTGAAGTCCCCTTGACGTCACACATGGTTAGAAGTGTCACAATCGCTACGGTGAATCAAAATATCGGATATTTCACTGTTTCATTATTACTCTGAAATGATTGTTAACACTTAAAAGTCACTGTGACTGTCGCTTTGTGATGGGTCACCAGGTGAAATTACAATGAAATCACCTTGTGACTCTCGTGTGACTGTCATTTTGACACTCCATTGTAAAGTCATCATGATAGCTGTTCTGTGACGAGTTCCCAAGTGACAGAAAATGAAATCATCTGGTGACTTTTCACAAAGGAGTGCAATGATAACTTCACAATAGAGTGTCGATCACCGGAAAGTCACCATGCGACTTAATTGTGACATTATTTGGCTACTCTTCACAATGCAATGCTCACAATGACTTCAAAGTTCAGTCTTCAACTGACAGTGACTTGAGAATCACAAGGTGATTTCATTGTAGTGTCATCTGGTGACCCATCACAAAGCGACAGTCCTTTTCAGTGTTAACAATCATTTGAGAGTAATAGTGAGAGAGTGAAATATCCCATATTTTGATTCACCATAGCGATTGTGACACTTCTAACCATGTGTGACGTCAAGGGGACTTCACATCGACTGGCCGTGCTATTAGGATAGTACCTTTTTTCTACACTTTATAGAGTTTCCTTTTGAGTACTCACGTGTTCAGAAATTAGCATTTTGTGTTTGTTGCTTAAGTTTTGCACACCAGTGTAGTTAAAAAGCCAGACAGTCTCACAACGTAGCATTTTGGGGTAATTTTATGCTAGCCGGGTGCAAATCTCACCAATAGCATTCTTTTTTCCTCACCAGTAGCAGCTTTATTTTTCACTTGTGTAAATTATAAACAATGCTTGTCATAAAAAGGGCTCCTTCTGTAATGAAAAATGAAAAAAAATATATTGGGATAGAATATAGCAGAAACACACATGTTCGAATCACGTGTATAGTTAGAATTGCTTCGAGCAAAATTGTTTTAAAACTTACATCTTTGTAACCCTTTTAAAAATTGTATAGAATAACTGTGTGAATTTAAAAAATCCATACACAAACTGCCAGGGACAAATTATTGCAAAGGGAAACGGGGCGGATTCCAGCTCCCCCCTCTCCACGCAGCTATAAAACAAGTATTTTTACTAAAAATGAGCTTAAATTTAAGCTACAAAAATGATATGGGGACACAACTGAATCATTACCCCAGGGCTTAACGTTGGTTTAGTCAGACCCTGCAAAATGCTGGTGATAAGAAACATTTCAGTGGCGACGAATCTATTGAGAGCTGTGTGGTCATAAAAAACTTTTCCGATATATCGAATTCTAGCGACCGGTCCGTTCAACCGATCGAGATGAGATTTCAGATATAGTTATTCACAGGTATGAGCTCGGTATTCTGTGAACGGCAACAAATTGGCGCTCACGGTTATGGTTATAGGTACAGAAACTCGAAATTTTCCAATGGCAACGCCCATTTTTTTTCATCGCAAAATGCTGAGCGTATGCGAAAACCCTAAACAGCGTTGGAACGGTACATGTATCGCAATAAACGGACGCGTTATGCACGCACAAAAACAGCTTTGCGAACGGCTAAAAAAAAATACGATCAGGGCGCACGAAGGAAATTTGCATATGACAGAGGCAAAACACCAATCACGGTATGCCGTGATTGGTGGTCAGTACTATAACTGTAACCGTGAGCACTACTTTGTTGCCGTTCACAGAATCCCGAGCTCATAGAGTTCCATGTATCGGCAAAGTTTTTTTTATGACCACCCTGTATATAGAACCACTGGGACAGCAAAAAGGAAAATTTGAAGGCTAAAGCGCCCGACAGAGCCTTACAAATGCAAACTACTCACAAGCGCGCAAATGTTTGTGCTACTAATTCTACATGGCGAGTAGAAATCAAATTCAAGAAAACTTAAGCAGAAAGACTAATTTTAGCATATAGCTACTTCAATATGCCATAAAAGGACTGTGCAAAATGTAAAGAGACAAAGTGAGAAATAGAAGCAACATAGGTAATTCTTATAATATTACTGGTGCTGCTTCTGCCAAAATCGATTTAAAGCCTACGTTTTACTATAACTTCAAAAAATGCATCAAATAATTAAATGAATATAAAATATCCCTTAATATACGCAGGCTGCAAGAAAATATTTATTGCAACAACTGGGAAGATTTAGAATTATTTTTTTTATTTCAATTTAATTTTTAAAAACAAATAGTCAGCGTAGAAAACGGATAAAAAGTGGGGTGGGAATGTCAGTTCTTCAGTCGAGAGCTCGCACATGCCGACGAAATAACTCTTCCAGCGAAAGTTCGTAGTGAATTGGTAAAACTCTGTTATCAAAATGGGATGAATGCTGCGAAAACCTTGCGTGTTTACCGACGAAACCATCGCCAAATACGTGGCCCATGTAGCCCGCAAGCTCTTCGTGATTTAGTAAAGAAATTCGTAGAAACTGGCTGCATCTGTGATAGACCGCGATCCGGATAACCAACTGTTCCTGAGGATACTGTTATGGAAGGGCATCACATAGTAACTACAGGACACATGCAAACTGTAAGAGGTACATCTCATGTATTGGATATACCGAACACAACAGTCCTAAAGCTACTGCGCTCTGTTATCCGCATGTTTCCTTACCGGTACCAGCGCGTCCAGATGTTGGAAGTGGGGGACCATCAACAACGTATAGACTTTGCTAATGAATTTCTTGTCCGATATGATGGAGATAACGACTGGCCTCTTCGCATATTATGGACGGACGAGGCACATTTCATCTTAACTGGCAACGTCAACACCAAAAATTGTATGCACTGGGCAGACAGGAATCCGCCCGCTATAGCACCAGTACCTTTATACGAAGTCAAAGTTTTTGTGTGGTGTGGCATTTCAGGCACAATTATTCTTGAGCCGTACTTCTTTGAGGAAACGACACCAACGGGATTTGTAACTTGCTCTGTAACAGGCTCCCGCTATACGGCAATGCTGCAAAATTACGTCATACCATAATTGCTGCAGCGAAATGCACTGAATGACTTCGTTTGGATGCAAAATGGTGCAACTTCACATATAGCGAAGTCTGTCCTGGAACAGCATTTTGGGCGACCGTGTCATCTCACGCCATTTTCCATTTCCGTGGCCTCCGGAGATCCCCCGACCTCACTCCTATGGATTTCTAGTTCTGGGGCTATTTCAAATCTAGAGTGTACCTGTGCAATCCGCAAACTTTGCCAGATTTGAAAGATTCTATCAAACGTGAGATTGCAAACATCTCTCATGCGATATTACGTTCGGCTGTATTGTCCACAGTTGCCCGCATGCAATATGTAATTGCCTGTGATGACACCCGTGTGGAAAATGTGTAATCAAAATAAAAGTTTTCTTTTCTCCGATCTGTGTTGTAATCACTGATTGGTGTACTGACTCTGTGTCATATGCAAATTTCCTCCGTTTTTTTTCTTTTTTTGCCGTTCGCAGAGTTGTTTTTTGTGCGTGCATAACGATTCCGTTTCTTGCGATACACGTACGGTTCCAATTTTCTTTAGGGCTTTCGCATGCGCTGAGCATTTTGCGACGAAAAAAAATGGGCGTTGCCATTAGAAAATTCCGAGTTTCTGTACCTGTAACCGTAACCGTGAGCACCACTTTGTTGCCATTCACAGAATCCCGAGCTCATACCTCTGAATAACTATATCTGAAATCTCACCTCGATCGGTTGAACGTACCGGCCGCTGGAGTTCCATATATCGGCAAAGTTTTTTATGACCACCCTGTATATAGAACCACTGGGGCAGCAAAAAGGGAAATTTGAAGGCTAAAGCGCCCCACAGAGCCTCACAAATGCAAACTACTCACAAGCGTTCAAATGTTTGCGCTACTAATTATACATGGCGAGTAGAAATCAAATTCAAGAAAAGTTACGCAGAGAGACTAATTTTAGCATATAGCTACTTCAGTATGCCATAAAAGGACTGTGCAAAATGTAAAGAGACAAAGTGAGAAATAGAAGCAACATATGTAATTCGTATAATATTACTGTGGCTGCATCTGCCAAAATCGTTTTAAGGCGTATTCAAAAAAAAATATTTTTTCACGCTCAACAACTCAAATTTTGAGACACATTTTCAGACTCATATTTAAAAGTAACAACATGAAACTTGGCGGCGTGATTTATGAAGAGATTTACAAGGGCCCCATGTTTTTTTGTTTTTTTTTCGTTCAATTAATTAGAAATGGATTTACAGACAATTATTTTCAGAGTACGATCATTTTTTTTTTGTTGTTGTTTCCAGCACTATCGCTTCGGGAAATTCGGTTCAAAATGTCCACTTTGACAGCATTTTTTGAAATATATTCTGCCTTTATCAAAAAATCGAGACAATACGGACATTATAAAGTTTCTGAATAAGAGAACCTATCAATTGGATGCATTTTAGAGCAAAAATGAATTTATCAATGTGTCTCAAAATAAGCAGTTTGGATTTGAATACACCCTTAAAGCCTACGTTTTACTATAACTTCAAAAAATGCATCAAATAATTAAACGAATATAAAACATCCCTTCATATACCCAAGCTGCAAGAAAATATTTATTGCAACAACTCGGAAGATTTAGAATTATTATTTTTTTTATTTCAATTTAATTTTTAAAAACAATAAAATTTTCACCAATTACAATAAAATATTGCTTGAAAAAAAATTCCATTTTGTTTTCACGACTCTATCATCTCGTGAACAGGTTACATAAAAATAAATTAATTGTTAAAGCTCTAAACTTTTTAACCTAATATCATGTCTATTTTTTAATACAGTAAAATAAATATAATTTTCAAATGCTACCTGCAATATCTAAATTTGTAAGTACGTGTATTCAAATATGAACAAAGATTGCTGTCATTGGATGAAATCTTAATACGCGAAACTATATTCAAAACTGTCCACTGTAACTTTAAAATGTTGCTAACTAAGAATATCCCACTTAAACTGGATTTATTGAATTTTTGTCTCACTACGAAGCATTGGCATAGTCTTTACATCTTTGGTTCTGACCCTTTTGAATTTATCATTATAGCAGTTAACCAGAGGGTGTACGTGTACGTACACTATAAGCAGAGTGTATTTATAGCTACAGTAGCGAATATACACTAGTATACACAAGTATATATGTATATACTCTTGTATAGATATAGACACATTTAGTATATACTCTAGTACAGGGATGACAAACCTATGGCACGCGTGCCCAAAATGGCAGGCATTGCAATTTGAATGGCACGCAAAAAATTAAAAGTTGATAATCATTACATAGATAAGACATTTTTCTTTTTGTTATAATAAGTAAAATTTTGTCTAACATATACAGACAAACACAAACAATACAGTTATTTTTGTGTAATTTAACAGATTAGAAAATTATCTAATTTTTATGATGTTATGCATCGTTTTCGACGACTTTGCCTTTCTGTATCAATTTAAAACATATTATTTCTTCAAATGAATTTCATAAGACGGTCATTGCAACAAATCGACAAGTGTTACCCAGTTTTATAATGGTTATTACTGAAGTAACAAAACATGACTCAGGTAAAGTATCCTTTATCAAACGTACAACCACAAAAATCTCATTAATAAATTATTTTTAATGAAATTTAGATTATTATGAGTTAGATGTTGCATTAATGATAACTTAAAAATCACTATAATAAAAATTCATAAAATTTCTATCCTTATGCCACTTAGATGAATATTTCTGGATCAAAACGGAAAATTTAAATTACATTTTTAATTTTGTACTTAGTTATTTAATGCATTAAAATGACTGATTCCATCAATGAATGTTTCGTATAAAGTAACATATGTTGTAGTATTTTTTATGCAAAAGTTTTGCACGTTATAAAATTTTACAGATATTGTTTTCGAACTTTTCACACGCTTGCATAAAAAGGTTTGCCATCTGGGCTCTAGTATATACGTTTAATATATACGTTTAATATATACATAAGAGGATATATACTCTATAGCTACGGTGGGTATATCAAGTTTCATAAAATATAGAGAAGGTATACACGTATACTACCGTATACCCTCCACTACATCATTGGATGAGTTAGACTCAATGTTTTCTCATTTTTACAAGATACATTTTTACAGCTGTAAAATTTTACTAATTTTGTTATTAAAATGTTGCAAGTTTTATTTACTTCAAGTTTATATTTTTGAGTGAAAAATGTTCAAGCAGAATGAGTTGTCATGAATAAAAATATTAGAGAAATCGCTCAATTTTTTTTTATATATATTTATTGACATAAAGTTTTAATGAAATTTTACTTTTAGAGATATGGAAGGCCACACCTTACAGAAGGCAAATGTATAGGGAGCTTTATAAAATTAAATACGAATTTAAAGCACTGGACCTCCAATTTTACTTTTCCCGCGCATGTTATCTCATTTCGCGCGTCATGTTAGACCTGTCCCAGGAAATGCCATATGTTACTAGTGTAATAAAACCTCAGATTTTACGTTATTATTTTTCGCACGGTGCTTTTTTTCTGTGGTCAAGTCAAATAGGGATTTTCATATGTTTTAGCGCATAAACTATCTCACGAGTTGAATGAAAAGATTACTGAGATTCAATTTAATGCAACTTGACTGGAAAAACCTTTATCCTCATAACAGAAAATGGTAACTTATGAAACCTCTGGATTTAATGTCTTTATTTTGGGATAAAAAGGGAAAATAATCCATTTCCTGAAGCTTCGTTAAGAAATAAATTTTCAAGTTCATTCGACGAGTTACAAACACAAAACAGTGATGAGGAAAAATGTAAAACAGGTGAACCATGCTAACTTGATTTTTTTTCGCATAAGCCTCTTTTCATTATATCTTTAAAATTTATTGCTTAGGCAATGTTTTGTGTAAATCATTATAATAACAAAAGAAATTAAACATTCATCTAAATATAATTCTTCGTTTACTAAAATGTTTAGAATTCAACAGATTTGACGTTCCTTAGTTCTTTCAATGTTCTACTACTAGCTAAATTAGAGCTAAATCAGATTACAGGTAGTATAATTTTCACCATTTTAATAATTTTTTTCCTAGCAAGAAATAAACAGTCGGGGAACTTTTCATAAATTTATTTTTCAGAAAATTTTCAATAAGTTATAAATATTCTTTAAAATAATGGTATTTTAATGTTTAATAATATTTTGTCAATTTATAAAAATTAGTACAATATTTTAAAATAAGATTTTAAATTAAAAACTCTTTCGAGAAATTTATGCGACGAAATAAATATAGCGTTAGTTAGACATATATATTTTCATCGTTTTATTCTAAATTTAATCAATAGTGCTATTTTTTCTTACAAAAGACAACAATTTTGCACTCTGTTTTTCATCTAACATGTTTACTAGATCTAATGTATTATAATTTCGTTATTATTTATTTATATCTTGAAAATGATTCCTTGAAGACGTAAAATGAGGAAATTTTCAATTATTTATTATGTACATACAATTATTTTAGTGTTTTGAATAATTTTATGTTACAACACATTTGTCAAGATGATAAATTAATCTATTTATAAAGTTTAAAAAGATGCATTTATGTATAAATTATTAAACAATATATAAATTATCGAACGATATTTTTTCACAAACAAGTTATGTGTCTCTCCTATTTGCTTGTTTGTCTTTTTAAAACCATTCAGAAAATACCATGCTTGGGACGTTTCTAGGGTATTATCTTTGTAAAAGACAAATGATATCTGTGCTTTATTTGCTTATACTATCTCAACTCTGTTTTTATTGGATGTTTTAGTGACTTAAAAAGATAACATTGGAAGATTTATTGAATGAGTAAACTAGATGTTTAAAGTTTAAACAAATGATCAGCACCAGCTTTATTTGGCTTTGAAAAAAAAGGAGAATAACTTTAGATTTGAAACTTCTGTATTCTCTCAATATTTATAAAATCGAATGCACAATACGCTTCCACTTCTTTACTTTCCTGTCTGTTACCATTTATTATTATTTACAAAACTTTTTTTTAACTGCTACAAAATTCAAAAGGGAAACTAATTTATTTTAAATTTTTAATTCCAATTTCAGTAATTATTTTAAAAGCATTAATACATATAATTCATTAAGCCGGAAAATACATATAATTTAAATATATAAAATAATAATGTAAATAATTTGTATGTTAGAACTTAAGATTGAAAAGCTTTTCATTTTCTCAAAGTTTACAAACTCGCTAAAGCTGATTTTCGAATACCTTTTCACGCATGTTTTGGTTTTAATAGCTAATCAGATTAAGTATGTAATGTTAGAAACTTTCTGTATATGGTGCACAGCAACAGAGGGGGTGGTGAATCATATTAGTATTATCGAAGGCACATTTGAAATTTAATCATCTTCGTGGGAGCCCCAACACATACACTGTGTGTGTATGTATGTGTGTGTATGAGTATGTGCATAGGGTACACAACTTATATATAAATAGACAATGGGTGGATGAAAATGTATTAAATAAGACAAAAAGTAAGGTTCCCTAATGTAACACGGTTTGCAACAACAGAAAATCATAGTACACATCAAATGAAGTATTCTGCAAGTGTTTCTTGCTCCAAACAAGTAGTGCAAAAGATTAGACGTGAGAAAAGACGATTTTCAAGAAGTGGCTGTATTTACTTAGTGGACATAGTGGATGAGTATAGGAACACGGTAGGAGGTACGAACATTTGTTTGTTTCTTCTGTGCAATAAAACGGAACATGTCACCATTCATAGAGGGATTGCAGCCGTATAGGTAAAAATGTCGTACTTGTGTAACATGTAGGAAAAGGGCGTCGTTGTTTTGAATTGGGAAGAATGAACGTTTAAACGGAACAATTGTCGACCTACCGAAGATGGAGTTACAGCGTGACATCGTCATGGTAGCGTTCCCTTAATGCACCTGTATTGCACACTAGAAATGAATGACACCCTAAGCAATTATTCCATGTTCATTCTAAATATTGCTAGCACCATCCGCCCGGTGGACGCTTTAGACGCTCATATGTCAAGCATAATTTCTGAGTCGTAACGAGATTCTTTGCTTAGAAGACCACAGTATCATTCTTCACTGTATGGCACGTTGCTCTGCTGCGTCACCATTGCAAACGTTCATGATTATAGTTGGCTGTTAATGACAGCTTTCGTAAAGGACGATTGCACAGCAAATTTGTATGAGCCAATCATTGCGAAATTGCCCCCATAAACATTTGCTCAGTTGTAAAATCCTGTACATCTCGTTAAATGTTTGACAGAATCTTTCATAAAGAAAGACTGGACACCAAATTTGCATGAGCCAAACATTGGAAAACTGTACCCATAAATAAAGCCCCAGTTGTAAAATCCTGTACATCTCGTTAAATGTTTGACAGAATCTTTCATAAAGAAAGACTGGACACCAAATTTGTATGAGTCAAACATTGCAAAACTGTGCCCATAAATAAAGCCCCAGTTGTAAAATCCTGTACGTCTCGTTAAATGTTTGACAGAATCTTTCATAAAGAAAGACTGGACACCAAATTTGTATGAGCCAAACATTGCAAAACTGTACCCATAAATAAAGCCCCAGTTGTAAAATCCTGTACATCTCGTTAACTGCCCGTTGAAGAAGCTTTCGTAAAGGACGACTGGACACCAAATTTGTATGAGCTAAACATTGCAAAACTGTCCCCGTAAACATTGGCTCCGTTGTAAAATCCTGTACATCTTATCAATTCTCTTCAGTTGCAGCCCATAGGCTAGATAGGGAGTGACATCGCATGAAGTAAGAAATGCAGTCTTATATCCCCCAGCGGCGTATCAAGGGGAAGGAGTATTAAGGATTATTACTCCTCTCGTCCAACAGAATTTTCGATTTCATTAAATATTCAACAGGTAATTTTATCAAGCTTTTTTTTCTATCTAACCTCATTCCATTTCTTCATAATACAGAAAACGATTTTCACCATAAGTGTGCTATCAGTAGTACTTTAAGCCAAAGATTGGGGGAGGGGGGGGTATAATTGGGTTATTTTTTTTCACCTAATAAAAATTAATTTTAGTGTTAATAAAATTTGCGACAGTTTTAAAAATCCTGTTTTTTTTTTTCCTGTCCTTTCTTTTCAGTTTCGCAGAACACATTAAAATCCCTTTTCACCATTCAAAGGACCAGTTTAAATATTTTTGATCCAGCACACTTGAGGCCTAGAAATTTTTCTTTAAATTACTCTAAGCAAACATTTAACCCTCTCACTTTCAAGCCCCTGTTAATACGTTCACTAAGCTCCAGATTTCGCTGCAATACAAACAATTTAAATTAATACAATTCTACGTATATAATGCAGTTTTAATACAGTGAGTATTGATTGATACCCCCAAGGTTTACATTTATATATATAATTAAGTTTTTTGTATGATTTTGGAATAATCACCTTTTATTAGCATTTAAAATAAAACACAGTGAAAACACATTACAATTTAGCCCTTTTGCTTGACAGCCAGTGGGTTTTAACCCAATTTAGAATATTCTTTATTAAAAGGCTAGAATGGTGCCGGGGGGGGGGGGGGGGGGGTTGGAGGGCTCGGCCCACCCTAAAAAAATTTGAGCCCCTTCTGGGAAAGATTCCAAGGTCACCAAATGAAACTCTTTTCAAAAATCGAACTTAGTTTTGGGGCTCTTTTACAGTTTTGCACAAATACTAAATGGTAGTTTTTGTATAAAAACTGCAAATAAGTGTTTGTTTAAATAAGTGTTTTAAAAACAATAATAATTTTTTTAATGCAAAATACATTCTTGATTTTACCAATGTTTTTTATCATATAAAATTACAACTTTAGAATCCTTAAGGGCAGGGAATATTCAGAAAAAAATTAAAGCTTGCAACTCTTTATGAAACAGGTGAATTGTAAGCTTTTTATTTACTTTTCGACATAATCACTTATTATTTCACCAGTGTAATTATACAATAGTTATACACTGTAAATGTTTATTCTGCAGCCTTTTTTTTTTCTTAGCATAAAAGGAAGTTTTTATAAACAGTTTAATAAGAAACATAGTGCCTACAATATGAATACGCACTAGTTTATCTTTCTATATAATACTTTGATCACATATATCTCTCTATGTGTGTGTTTGCTTGTGCGTGCATGTGTCTGAGAGAGAAAAAAAATATGAGCCTCCCCTACTTGAACCCCCTCCCCCCCCCCCTATTATTCACTTCTAGCTACAGCCCTGTTAAAAGGGCTTTCATTTTACATTATTATGGTAATAGCAAAACAAATACGTTGCACGACAACTTTGTTTCAGAAGCCTCATTTCATATTTTGCTTAGAGAAGGCAAATGAAAATAGTAAATTCAGACTTTCTGCCCACTTTTGAAAGAATATTTCAGTTATTCTACCCAAAAGTTGATAATTATCACTCGCTACATATCCTCCCTTCTTCTACTTTTTCGCAGAAAAGAGTACTTCCAACCACTTAATGTCGTAATTTTCCCTATGATTATCTAAACATAGGGTGAAACCCACAGTAACTGACACCTTAAGGATTCTTTCTTGTTCAAATCACTATTATAAAAAAATAATTATATTTTATACTTACCTTTGCTTTTGAAAGGATAGTGGAAATATATTTAAAAAATATTATTTGTAAAATTTTGAAAAATTATACATTTTATTATTAAAAATTAATTTTATTCATAAATATGGTCAAAAACTCCAGTAACTGACACCATCCCTATTTTTATACACCAATAACTGACACAAAGTGAACCAGTGACTGACACTTTATTTTAAAAGATTAAAATACTTTTTTAAAAAAACTTTATTTTTTATTATAAAAACAACATACATTAATATTTAGTATAAAAAGTGGGATTTTTAGTAAGCTGTACTGCATTATTAGTAATGCAGAGTATATAGTAAGAGTATATAGCAGTAATATTTAGTACTGCATTATTAGTAATGCAGATATCCAATAACTGACATTTATGAACCAGTAACTGACATCTGGTGTCAGACACTGGTAAAACAGCTTAAATTATAGTGGTGTTTATTACCAGATACATTTAGTTTATTATTATATATTTTTAAATAGTTCAAATAATAGATTTCAATTTTCTTTAATATAACCCATAACTAACACCCACGCCAGAGACTGGTAAAATGAAATTCTAGGAACCAATAACTGGCACCCCCCCCCCCTCCACTAAGCTAAATTAAATAACTATAAACCCTAAATCATGGACCTAATATATCATATGCATCTTTAAACTAATTTCTACTAGTATAACTTTAAGAAAAAGGTTTAGGATGGTTGCATTACAAATAAATTAGAAAAACACTTCCTTAAATTTAGAAATAAGACGATTGCCTCAAAAGGGTACTTTTTGTATTTTCAAAAGTTTCTTCCTGATTGAATTTCTTCTAGTGGTGAATAAATTGACTCTAAAATAAAAATAAGTGTCTAATTTACCACTAGATGACATTACTTTGCAGAATTTTACAAAAAAATGATTATTTGAGTTAGATTTTTGTTCAAGTGTCAGTTACTGGTTAGGTATCAATAACTCAGGGTTTCACCCTATAAGATTGTATCTCTAAACATGTCAGTACAATTTTTTTTTATAATGAAATTCTATTTTAAATCCAGTGATATCTATTTCTTAATAGAGTATTGTTGTACATTTATTTTTATTTTTTCAATGTAATGCCTTATGTTATCATGACGGTTTATACTGCACCCATGATTTCATTGAAATTTTACAATATTTTTGTGTAATCTTAAGCACAATTTAAATATTTTTTATAAATAGATAATGGTTTTTACATTTTATACAAAGGATCAGGGTCGCCGTGATTTTGGCCCATAAAATAAGATTAAAATTCAATTTTGTTATAGATCCCCCCCCCCTCCAATTTTATTATACTGACTTAATTATTTCACTTTTTAATATTAGAAGTTTTATCTTGTACGATTTTAACAATAGTTTTTGCATTTTGTTCGGATTTATCTGACTTACACAAGCTCAAAGTTCATATTATTCGTAGTTTTTGATGAAAAATACGCAATTTCTCCTAATTGCACCTCAATTATTTATATAAGTGCAATCGTGCGACACTTTCTTCTTTAACATATATTATAAAATACATCAAAATATACAATATATGTAAAAATAAAAGTATTACAAAGCTGCGCTCATAGTAAAATATTAAAAAATATATTAACAATTGAAGTAAAATTAGAAGAAATTGCGTATTTTCGTCAAAAACTACGAATAGCTTTGAGCTTGTGTTAGTTATATAAGTCCGAACAAAATGCAAAAAATATAGTTGAAGCCGTACAGGATAAACCTTCTAATATTAAAAATTGAAATAATTAAGTCAGTATAACAAAATCGAATTTTAGTCTTATTTCATTGGCCAAGCGAACACGACTTATGGACCCTGATCCTTTAATAAGTATTACTGATAAGTAAACTTCAATAAATAAATAGCAAAAAAAAAAAAAAAAAAAAGACCAAATTTCTACCTCAAACAATGAAAAAATAATTTCCAACTCATATAAAATTGCGGAAACTAGTATTTTGAGTTACGTGATTGTCTTTAAACTAAACATTTCGTGCCCTACATTAAATTATAATTAATTATTATTAACCTCGATTACCACACAATAAGAAATTCAATGGCTATAAATAAGTTGACCATCTAGAAAGCTTTGATTTGCTTTTAAACTTTAAAATATCTTAAAATTAATAATTATGAAATTATTTGTATCACGCACTTTTGGAGACATTTTGCAAAAGCAAAATGCATTTTCTACGAAAATCAGCTTTGGTTCTACCAGTTATTCGTGTTGTTTTAAAGAAAAAGCATTCAGCTATACAGGAGGTAAGTCGGAATCTGCAAAAATCAACGGTTTAGTTTTTATTAGGAAAATAAAGGAAAATAAAGATTAGAAGTTCAAATATGTAGACCTCGGGACAGAAAAGATATAATGAAAAGCTTTTCCTGAGCCATTTGATTACGGGGTCGGAACATATATGTCCCAGGACCAGATTTGTATTCAATTCGTACCACTTTTTGAAAATAAATCTATGCCATCTTCTTATACAAGGATATTTTCAAAAGAAATTTAAAAAAAATTTCAGATTTTTTTTTTTTTTTTTTTTTTTTGTAAATTGTGATAAGATTGATTATAAAAACAGTCGCAAGTCCTAGCACCTGAGCAGTTATTCGATAGTCAGCGATTTGAAAACCTGTTACGTTAGACATAATCTACGAAACTAAATATAAGTGCACTTTTTAATAGATGGAAAACGATTCAACTGTTATTATATTTCAAATAAAGTGGAGAGTCAAAATACGTCCATTAGAATTAACTTTTAAATATACACTAAAAACACTTTTTATTTTGCTTAAAAGACGTCAACATAAACCTTAAATATGTTAAAATTCAAAATTTATATGTTTCGATTTGTTCATCAAATCGTCATCAGAATATATACAAACTACAAATAATCAATTTAGCTTCATTAAATAGGATATTTATGGAGAGGGATATGGGAGAGGGAATACTGCCTTATCAAGGTTAAATAATAGAGAGAACATCAATATCCTATTTAATGAAGCTAAATTGATTTATTGTTCCAGTTTTTATTTTCAACTTTTTGTGAGGGAATCTATTGAAATTTATTTAAGAAGCTCGAAAACCTGTATTGATACGTTGTCATTTAATATTCCGAAAATTTGGGTTGAGTGGTTTAATAATAGTGGGATGCGGTCTGTAGATAAATCTAAGAGCGGTGTTAAAATTAAAATTAAAAGTATAGAGGGCGTTGTACCTTCTATCACATAGTGACTGTTCAGACTCTCTGGTTTTTAATTAATTTAATCTCTCGTTTTTTATGTGCATTGTATTTGTAGTTTGTATATATTCTGATGACGATTTGATGAACAAATCGAAACATGTAAATTTTAAATTTTAACATCTTTAAGGTTTATGTTAACGTCTTTTAAGCAAAATAAAAAAGTGTTTTTAGTGTATATTTAAAAGATGGAAAACGAGTTTCTTTTTTAAAAAACAATTGTATTTATTCAAGAAATGGTCTTTCCTAAATACACATGTTTAATTGCTATAAATTTTATAAACAAAAGCTAAGCTTTCTTCTTTCTTTGTAAAATAAATATAATTTACAATTATTTTCAAAATTTGACACATTTAACCCGTAACAGAAGAAATAAAAAAGTGAAACACAATAAGGGATGTGCGGTCTGAAAATGCGCATTTAATTATGGATCCAATAAAGTTTCCTTATTACTTACCCATGATACGTAGTATAGGGTAAGTCTTGTAATCGTTTTGAAAATCGATTTTTTTTTTACGTATTTACACGTTTCAGACACTGGAGATTCGGAAAAACATACTTAAAAAAAAAAAAATGCCGTCCGTCTGTGTGTGTCTGTCTGTAAACGCTCTATCGCCCGAACAAATTGAGATAGAGACTTGAAATTTGGTATGTACTTAGTATGTAATAATGGGAAGAAGCTTATTGAATTTCAGTAACCTCGATTATTCGGAACAATTTTTTTCGGACTCTCGAACTATTCGTTCTGATAAAAGGTATATAAAAATTTTCGAAATTGTTTATTTTAAGGAGTGAATATAAAAGACAATAAAAAAACATAAATTTTGCATAAAGAATGAAGTCGATCGGATAATGAGTTGCCGAGATATTTGTAATCCTATTTACCACACTCTTCGATTTTTCATGACCCTGTATTTCAGTCAAATTTCAATTCAAAGATATATTTTAATTGGAAATGAGACGCTTAATCCGATGCAGTAAACCGTTAGTTAATATGATTATCCATTTTGGAGTTATAAGGATGTTTATTTTACGCAATTCAGTGATAGAGCATTTAAAGTTTATGATGTCATCAAGCCACGATTTTATTCGAATTTCAATGCATTTTATAAATAGTTTACACATGTTTTATTTTCATATTTTACATTAGGCATATCCGTGATGGGTAAGTATTACGGTGGCCCCCAACGACTAGTTTAAGTATTAGCATCAATCGTACAATTGTATACTTTGAACATTCAACGTCAAGACAAAAACATTCAAAACAAAAAGACAGTTTTTTTTATTTTATTTTTTTAACTTTATCAAAAAGATCTCATTAGGCTTAGTGAACACGTACGATTTTAGTCTCAATAGTTGTTAAAAAAAATAAAAATAAAAAATAAAAAAAACAGTTTATATTGAAACATTGCCAATGCTCTATCAACTGACAGAGACCTGGAGAACTCTGGATGACACAATTCGCTCGGACAACCTTTTGGCATTATCAGTCTCTACCGTATAACGCAGTTCAATAGATTACTGGGTGTAGGAACTTCGTTAAACGAAAGATACGTAATTATACTTTATTATTGATCTCAATCATACTGATCGATAAAGAAATGATACCAGTTTTTTATTCAATTGACTGAACAAGTGACCACACCGGGATCCGCGTTCAGGACCTCCGGATTTACGTGCCAATATTTTCTGGCCATCAGAATTCCCTCATACAACCTTTTGGCAATTAAAATCTGGTCTGCGATATTACGCCAATATTGTCAGATTAAACCTTAAGTAAATGTTAATCAAGTTTTACCTGATTAGCACCTGCATTAAAAAAAGGGTTTCTGAAATCGTAGATAACTATGAGGTTACACTGAATTTTCGTAAAGGCGTCTTTTGTATCATTATATCATATTACAAATGTTTTGCAATTTTCCACAGTGTACAATTAACCATCAGATAAACGCATACGATCCTAGTCGGTCTAATACAGTTGTCCTATAAAATTAAAAGATTGTTAAGCAGGGCTTTACAAATTTGATAAAATCTGGTAGCAAGTAAAAAATTCTAGTCTCCAGTAAAAAATATTTTCCGCTGTGCGCATTTCCCCGTCATTGATTTTCAGAAAGTACAAAAGATATTTTAATGAATTAATTGGGAAAAAATAATAACAAGCATAGTTTAGAATTATTAGCTACATAGTTTAGAATAGTACATAATTTAGAAAAATAATATAAACTAAGTTTTCTAAGGGGTGGGTAAGGAATAATTGCCGCTTGTGCACATTTCTTAGGTCAATTTTTTTACAAAAAAAAAAGGTCGAAAACCGATTTTTTAAGCCTTGTCTATAAGACAAAATAATTAGAACTAAAAAAAATTAATACAGTAACTTAAAACAAATACCCACTCATTCACAATTAGCCAAGTAATCCGCATACCTTAATTTTCTTTAAATGATGGGCGGACAGTGATCTAAAATGTTCATAATATCGAGTATATATTATCTATAATACCTTTTCAAAAATTTCGATGCCATCAATTATAAAGTTGATATACCACTAGTACAACTACATGTATTGCATCTCCTATTATGATACCAACAGCATCAATCATAACATCGCGCAGTTTTCTGGCATAAAACAATTAAGTAATAAGTTAATTTGAGATACATTAGTTGTCTGATTGACAGCTTTGAACGAGGAAGCTAAATTCTTTTATGAGACATCAAATTGTATCCCTGGTAGTGACAAAGAATCCTCAAAAATGTCAGGCCATTTTAGTTTGAGAAATTTATAACTAAAATATGAAGGCATTCTTTTGGAATAACAAGATTTTTTTGTTGATTAATGCTATATTTAAACTTTTTAAAAATACTCTCCTGATACTTAAGTTTAAGAATACCAATTTAACAGTATTAAGGCAATAAAGAGCAAGTATTAATACTTCTGTTGATTAGGAAAAAGGAGTAAAAGAAAACAAAGAGCAATTGTAAATTTACTTAGCAATATTTGTAATGGTGTTCGAAATTTCATTTCATGTGTGAATTTACTGCGGGAATGAATTAAATAGTGTATAACAGTTATCGTTAATAAAACATTCAGCATTAAATATCCCATTATATTACAGCTTTACATATCTTTACACGCCTAGAAAATGTTAGTTTCCATAGTTAAGAAACCTCAAGTGTTAAATGGGAAAAATAAAATATGACTCCGAACACCCATCCGCATTTTACTGAAATATCTATCGCAAACAACGACAGACTTCATAATACATTATCTCTAACAAAATCCTCATTTGCTTGTTTACCCATAAAGGTCCATCCAAGACGAAATTTGAAGGCAGTAATATCCGAAAACAACGGTATGAATTCTTTCGTTAACAATTTTCCAATAACATCAATCTCTAATAACAAATCAATTTCATTTTACGCTATTACCAATATTTATTTTCTTTTGCTTTAATTCTTGGGCAGTCAGTTTTCAAAAGGTGAAAGCAGTAGACACATCATAATTTTAAGTTTTCAGAGCAAATAAATTTAATTCTCATTACTTAAATGTTTTTTTTT
Organism: Maratus michaelseni; assembly: GCA_963931845.1. NCBI lineage: Eukaryota > Metazoa > Arthropoda > Arachnida > Araneae > Salticidae > Maratus > Maratus michaelseni. The sequence goes on from OZ007594.1 coordinate 253,616,023, forward strand.
TTTCAGGGAGATTTTAGTTTTGTTTAGAGAGAAGAATCGACCTAATTTATTCTAAAAGTTTAATATAAATATCTTCAAAGAAAATTTAAGATAAAAGAAATCATATTGGACATTTATAATGTTAACTGATCCAATGTAACAAGAAGAAAAAAAAATTATAACTGGTTTCCAGATATATTTGAAACTAAACAAAATGACGGAAGGAAGGAATTGGATGATTGCTGGAGAGAGAAATAGTTTCTTAGAGAAAATTAGATAAAATTAGAGAAATCTTCTTTATTTTCTGATGTCCAAGAATAACGTCCAAAACAATGCTATTTTTGAGCTCAAAATATATTAAGTAAGTATTTTAAACTCATTCATTTACCTTTAAAATCATTTTTTGAACATTTCTAAGTATTTTCATGTGTTTGTGTAATTTATTTTCTTTGCAATGAATGCACTTTTACTCTTTAAGAAAATGCGATGTGCGAATCGTGTACCGATCGGAATGCCGATAAATTTATTGTTATAGGGCCTGATGTCTTCAAACGTAAAACAAATATGTTTATTAGACTGTTATTTATTAAAATAGATAGATATTTTGAAAAAAAAAAAGCGTATTTAATAGTATAATTCTGATTAGAGACCTGTCCCGGTTACAGTGTACGGCTAAAACAAAATGGCGCCACGATAGTTACGAAATTTTGGACATGTTTATTTTAAACTATGATTTAAAACGGGTAGTAAAACCTCGCTTAATTATTTCAAAAATATTTCTTTAGTGTATGTAATCATTTAAAAAAAAAAAAAAACAGCTTCTTCCTTGTAAATATACTTAAAAAGATGATTTGGAAAAAATGTCCGAATCGCGTAGCTATCGAAATGTGGATAATTTTCTCAATTTATTATAAGGTAGTCAATGGTCTATTTTTGTTCTTCTTTTATTTGTTAAATTATTTTAACTAATGAAAGTTGATTCCAGAACAAATCAGATCAAAAGCTTCTAAAAAGGTAAACAAAAACTTTTTGATATTGAAAGTTTCACATTTGATTAAAATTGGGTTTTTTTAATATGATAACAAAATAATTTTATGTTTGTAATCGAATTATAGAACCAATTAATTTCATTCTTAATCCTTTTCACTAATTAATTTAAGAATTTTTATAATAATAATCAAGTTATGAAAAAGTCAAAAGTGTGTAACCTATAGGACAATAATGACAAAATTGTGTAACCTACAGTACAATAAAGTCAAAATTGCGTAACCTACAGATCTACTAATTAAATGCTTTAATTATTTATTTTCCAGAACACTTCCTGTATTTTAATGTTTGTATATTATATTCTAGGTGTATGCTGTATAAAGTAGAATAAAATTGCCGTTAAATTTGAAAATTTTTAAAATCAATAATATTTAACGTTTAGAATTCCAACTTTTGAGAATCTCCTTCCTGCAGAATTTTGCGATCACTAACAAATGAACGAATTATGGATTCAAAAGCGCATATTTTTACTTCCGAAAAGGCTTCATCACCAAAAAGTTCAGAAGTTCAAATCACTTACTTCCACAGAGATGTATATCAATCTCATTATATTTAAAATATCATAACGTAAATAAAATGCACCTCGATTTTTCACCGTAGACAGTAATGTAACAGAATTCTTTGTGTGGACCTGTAAACGAACTATAACTGCTACACGCTTCATTTTCAATACCGAACATTCTATTGTACACATTCTTCAATTGTACAACATTCTTCAATAACATATGATATTTTCAATTATCAATTAAACTTTTTTAGCTTCATATACATGCAAGAATAACAAAATAATATTAATTTTAATGTTAATTTTAATGCTGTTAATTTATTATATTTGTATGTACTCTGTAAAATATGTTTGCTGAACATAAAAAATTTCGAAAACATTTCTGAAGTTCAATGGCAGCAAAAGAAATGTTGTTTTTATAAATGTTTCATTAAATCTCGAAAATATATTGGTTTCTGGTGTTTCTAGAAATAGATGAATGCTTTTCGGAAACTCAGTAACTCGGAAGAGGTTATTGTATATTCTTGTCGCGGTTGTATTTTCCTATATTAAGAAACATTTGTCTTTTTTTGTAGTGTTTATATACAGATTTAATTTATAAATTTTAATAGGCAAAAAGTTCCTGAAATTTATTAAATGATTGATTACACAAATCTTCTGACGTATTTTCAAATATTCAGGAAAAGTATTTTCGAATGTGAAAATTTGATTAATTCGTAATTTGTGACATAAAGAAAGTTGTTAATTAGTCAAGCTCAAATGAATGCTTTAATTATTTCTTAGAATAAGAGGGAATAATTGATATCCTATTGGAAACACATTTAGTTTCTGGTAGGATTCCAATTTTCTTCAAGGCCATTTCGTAAACACATAAATGTGAAATATGACATTCTGTGCTGAATGTTAAAAGATTGTAAGAAGTACATTTATATATTTCTGAATTAGATTTTCTTGAAAGTTTAGCAATGTACAGTTTGTCGCAAAAGATTAGGCACAACCAGAAAATGTCGTTTATTAAGTAACAATACAAAATTAAACAAAAACATATCATTTACTTATTAGATTCTATAAAATTATTCGAATAAATCATATGAAAATGAAAAATCATGGACATTATTGTAACATTTAAAAACCTCATTAAAAATGTTACTATACAGTATCAAAAAAGTTTTAGCACAGTGACAAAAAAACGATATCATTTAACAATTTTGCATGATGCTATTTATTAATAGTCGTTCCTTGCTTTCGGACAACTTCAAAGAATCGTGTTTCTCTTGAATTATTACTGGTGGCATAGAATATCATGTGTTTTCAATGACCTCGTTTAGTTCTTTAGTAGAGTCATATTGGTTTCCATTCTTGTATACCTTACAGGTTAGGATAGCACAAATGTCCTCAATTGAGTTTGTGTCTGGATTTAAACCTGGCCAATCTAAGTCGTAAACATTTTGGGCGGGCGGAAAGCCACTTTTTAATACTATGTGAGTTGTGGACTAAAGCGTTGTCGTGCTGAAATATCCATTCTGAACCAGTAAAATTTCATCAAATGGAAGTAGATGTTGCTCAAGTATCTCTTGATACTTTGTGAAAATTTTTATCCCATTGAGAACAGCCATGTTTTGCCATTATAAACAACATGTTTAGCCATTAGAACACTGAGCTTTATATATAACAGGGGATCTTTCTTCCTATTTCCCCAACATGATTTCTAGCGACCAACGCGGAAGGATACAGTGACGATAATTTTAGTTCTCATTAATGGCAAAACATGCTGTCTATCGCATTGCCTTAGATATTAGATGATTAGAGAATCAATTATTAATTAGATAAGCATATCTTAATTAGAGAAGCATAAATTAGGATAATAGTAAATGAGAATAGTAATATCTGAGATTGACATTGCGCACTATTTTATTCCTTTGCTTTGCAAGCTTCTAATCACTGACTCAGAACTCCTGTTATAAATAGAGCTTAGTGAGCATCACAGACTTACCGCTTTGTCGTCTACTGCAGGAAGTACGCGGCTGTTTCCGGAGGTCATCTCAGCAAGAATTCCTGCCATCAGGACTATCCATATTTATTAGGTAGCTTTCAATACAAAAAAGTATAAAGCTACCTATTGCAACCGTTCGGAGGAAAGCAGTTCCAGAAAATTATTTCGATATATTTTCACCGATCATGACTCCCAGACCCCAAAACCACCCTCCGTTCAAATGTTGATTTATATATATAGATATATATATCTGATCTATGTCATACGATAACACCCGTATTTATAAATCAATTTTGATGAAACTATTTGTGTGTATTAAGCTCACCAATGTCTCGATCAAGTTCCTTGGCCAGCTTGGTCCGCCATCTTGTTTCAAAATGGCGGCCACTGAAAGATTTAAAGCTAAAATAAATATAGAAATAAGTTAACATTTCAAATTTATTTTTTGCTTAAGTTTTAGGCCTTTATACATGGATTCCGGAGCATTTTTTGTTTTACGTCTATCTTAAAAAATGGCTGAGATAGAGCAGTTTGAAATTCTAGGGTGCCTGGCATTTTGAAACAAGACAGCACATTACAAAAAATCAACGATTAATTTATGAGTTTTAGTGAACGCGATTTCTCGCAAATTTTTATCTTTCATTGTTGTAGTCATTTTCCCAATCATAAGCATAAAACTATATATTAATATCCGTTAGCGCCAAATTCTCACCAAACTTGGCGACACTTGGCGAAATATCGGCAAATTTGGCGACCAAAAATAAGTCTTCATAAATGAAGCCAACTTGGTTGTAAGTTGACAAATGTAGCAAATTTCTTATTCAAATTCAATATAAACGAATATAGGGTTTCTTGCATTTTAGCTTGCTGTTTCGAGTAACATTAGCTAAAATTTTAAAACGAAGATATAGGAAAGCTACCTTTTCCTCCCGGTACAGGCCGAAAGGACTTTTTTTCTTTCAGTGACGGAATAATACAGTTAGCCATTTTCCCTGTACAACCTGTACTTCCACGCCCAATCCATCCTGGAATGTTTATGATGTGATTTTAGAGACGTTGTGCAAGACCTTTTTTCTTCTATACGTCTATATGTATTTTGTCCTTTGATACATTGACACCGTTTTTATTTTTAATTTGTCTTATGGCCATAATTTGTTTGGACACCAATCTTCCTATTTTTCGATAAGCTTGAACACATGTTACACGTGACCGATTGCTATTGGTTTTCGGTCGAAATTGTTATTTCTAGAACGTGCTAAATAGATTCCTCGCTTTTAAAGTTTTAATATTCTAGAAATTTCAATAAAGGGCTTACCTTTCAATTTCAACTTAAAAATCTTAAATATTTCCTCTTTTGTGCAATCTGTAGCGTTCGGTACTTTAAATAACCAATGAAAATTGAGTATTCGTTATTTTACTGTTCAAAGAAACCTGTTGCTTGGTTGGAACCAATGCATAATTTGTTAACATTTGGAGAATGTGCCTAAACTTTTGAGTCGGTGATTTTGTAATAAAATTAAAAAAGGCGTCATTTTTAAATAAATAGTGGTAATGTAATCATTGTAATATCTTCTACTATGTTTCCTTCCCATTATATTTTAAATATTTATCATGAAATTATTCCATGTATGCCTCCTTCTAATTTTATTATCATATTATTATGTGCTTAAACTTTTGAGACAGACTTGTATTCCATGCGTGGCGTTACGCAAAACGGAAAGTATAATTTCATTGGGCTATTTTTAACTTGGTGCAAATTGTTTAATTTAATGACTTATAGAAATGTTATTGTTATCACTTTAATTGATTTCATTTCAGTTCTATTACTTAAGATAACTCACTGTCTTTTGACCATTTTTAGGTGCGTTCGTAATTATATAAATACGTAGCACCTATAGTCATTTTTCGTATAGTTAGGTCCGTCCGTCCGCATATAACAGCGCAAAAACAACCCAACCGAATGGTTTGAAATTTAATATATATTATATCGTCGCAGAATTTTGTCTAGTCATTTTAAATTTTATGAAAATCGAATCAAAACATAAAAAGACATTAATAAAAGTTTTCTTTATTCTATTAAATCATATCGTACGTAATCTATATAATAAAAGCGGGAGTCGTGTAACTGAGGAAAACAAATACGGACAAACCACTTCTTTTTTCATAAACCAGGTGGCCATTTTTATTCAGAATTATTTTTTCGAATAAAATTGCATAAAAGTTACATTTTTAGAAATATCGTTGAAAAAAATTGTTTGTTTGAGAGATGAGTTACATTTAAAAATGTATAGATTCTGAGATAACTTCAGTGGAAATTACGTTAACAGCCGAATATCTCAATCCATTAGAGTAAATAAACACAGGAGATTTGTTCATTACAAGTCATAAAAATATTAAACCATGGACGTAATCATTCGCAAAGCAAGATATCCATGGTGAATTTAGTAGCGCTGTTTGATGTAGAAAAAAAAATCACATTTGTAAACGTGGCGTACGTAATAAGAAAACTAGTCGTTGGGGGCCACCGTAATACTTACCCATCAGGGATATGCATAATGTAAAATATTAAAACAAAAATGTGTAAACTACTTATAAAATGCATTGCAATTCAAATAAAATCGTGGCTTGATGACGTCATAACTTTATAGGCTCGATTACTGAATTGCTTGAAAGAGGTTTTTCCTTATAACTCCAAAAATAATAATCCTATTAACTAGCGGTTTATTGCATCTGATTAAGCGTCAAATTTCCAATTAAAATATATCTTTGAAGTGAAATTTGGATGAAATACAGGGTCATGAAAAATCTAAGAGTGTGGAAAATAGGATTACAAATATCTCAGCAACTAATTATCCGATCGACTTCATGCTTTATGCAAAATTTATGTTTTTTTATTGTCTTTTATATTCATTTCTTAAAATAAACAATTTCGAAAATTTTTATATACCTTTTATCAGAACGAATATTTCGAGAGTCCGAAAAAAATAGATCCGGTTAATCGAGGTTATTGAAATGAAATAAGCTTCTTCCCATTATTACATACTAAGTACATACCAAATTGCAAGTGTCTATCTCAATTTTTTCGGGAGATAGAGCGTTTACAGACACACAGACACACACACACACAGACACACAGACGGACGGCAATTTTTTTTTTCTAAAAATATGTTTTTCGGAATCTCCAGTGTCTGAAACGTGTAAATCCGTCAAAAAAAAAAATTCGATTTTCAAAACGATTACAAGACTTACCCTATACTACGTATGGTGGGTAAGTAAAAAAAAGGCATGCTCATTTCGCTCATAGCACACGATATAATTCATTTCACTGAAATAATAAGGATGTTTTTTTTTTTTTTTTTACTTTGTGAAATTAGTTATAAAACGAACGCACCTCATATGTCACGTTTAACGTACAATTTCCAACTTGTTTTTATTTGAATATATTATAATACATTTTTTTGACATATTATTAAATAATTTTCTGAAGAAAAATGATTTAATACAGAAAAAATGCCATTCTTAAGGTAAAATTTGAAAATTTGAATATTTAAAATACACTTTCCCTGCAATTTTAGACTTTTTGCAACAATGTTTTATCAGACTTTTCTTACAAATGGTCTGTATAAAAAGAGCGAGATTTCCAAAAATTAATTAATTTAAGAAAAAAGAAATAAAATGTGATTACACATATAAAAATTCTGTGATAATGACTACCTATTTACTTAACATTTTCACTTTTAAAAATAAACTTTTTATGTTACTGAATATAGTATATCCTTAATTTTATTAAATGAACTGTAAGAATGCCCCATTAAAAAAACGAGCCAAAAAATACTTGTTAAGTTTTAGCATTTCGATCATACTGGGTAGAAGAGTACCTAGCTACTTTTTTTATAAGGGTACTCTATAGCGGTAGAGTGAATTTTGATATTTTACGTACGATCGTGGTGTCCTAAATTCTAGCATTTATGCGTGAATCAGACCTATTATGTCATTTCTTTATGTTTCGCAAAGTGCGTATGTATCTCTGGAATTCTGTGTTTTGGAATGATATTTTAATTAGGTGATGTGATTGTGTAGTACCTATATATAATGTGGTAGGAGATGGAGTCGATGTATTTGGAACGTATATCGCCTCAAAGGTCCTTGAGTTCGGTCGTGACATAGAGTTTTAATTTCAAGCGAATCTTTCAACTATGAATTTAGATAGTCTACGGCTGTGAGTTTTCACCAGCGTGGTAAGAAGTTGACTTTCTACTGCGAATAAACAGCCATTGGAATCTACGGGGTTCCATTTTATAGTGATAATACCTGTTAAAGTGATTTTCCTAGGTTTCTGCAGAACGAACGGTGAGGTCATAGTCCAGCTGAGTTAAGTAAGCTAAATTTATTAAGTTTAAGAAAGGATTTTCCCCTCTCAGTTGTCTCCCTCTAAGTCTCCCCTCAAATTGAGCTTATTCTAAACCGTCTATATTTAATTTACCCATTCCGCTGCAGAATCTCTTGTTTATCGTTATAAACAAATCGTTGTTTTTAATTAAATTTGTGTCATAGTATTCTTTCAAGTGAACAGCCCGAAAGCGTATGTCACAACTGTTATTAAAATAAGTATAAAACTAAAAATAGTTTTTAAAAAACATTCTTTTCTAAGCATTTAATTTTCATCATGAAAATCACGCCTAATTTATTGACTGCAATTCACGTTTTTCACAAACATTTCCGTTGCAATGCATTGATTTGACGTTCGCACCGAACTCGATAACGAAAAATTCACTGTTTTTTTACGCTTGGTAGAAAGCACAAGCATGTGAATTTATCACAAAACATGTAATTTTTGCTCTGTTTCTTTTTTAAAATAGGTCAACAGGAAAGAAAAAATTAAACATTATTAAATTATCTTTTTAGGAATTCATTTTTCAAGGTAAGATCGTAAATTGATTAATATGAAACGATTGATAAACGCGTTTTTTTTTTCTTTTTAAATATTGCACTCTTCATTTTATATTTACATTTTCAACTTTTTTGCCTTTAAAATGTTTCCTTGTTGCAGTTTCACAGCCATTTGATATATCTTGGCGAGCATTTAATGGCGTATAATTAAATCCATTGTTGGTTTTTGTCAGAATATACTACGGATGTCGAAACACATTTTAAGCAAAAAATCGAAAGTTTAATATTTTTGTCTTTTTTCGCAAAATAAAGTGTCTTCTTAAACATGTTATTAGCTTACTCTTTTATTTAATATATTCAATTTTATACACTGCTTTCTTTTTTTTCTTTTTTTAAATCTTTTTAGCCATGTTTGTTTTAGTTAAATTATTTGATTTCTTGTTTATCTTTCAATTTATATATATATATATATATATATGTTAGCTTTTTACGAAGATAATTTAAAATTTCACGAGAAAATGGCAGTTGGTTACAAATGATGAATTATTGCTGTCGCTCGATCAAGAGACATGGCGAGGAAGTAAGACAATGAGAATTTCTCCAATAATACTCAGCCAATTTCCAGATGAATTGTTTATTCATGAACAGGAGAGATGCCAGCACAGTTCCCAGAGGATCAAGGTGTAATCTTATAACCCTCAGGCTTGACATTAACTCACTACATTGTTTAATAGATCTTAAAGGGCTATTTAGAAATTCTAAGTCGCTTGAACACCAGATAACGATTTTGTCAGCTTTTCAAAACACGACAAAAATCTACTCTCCGAATGCTTGCAGCCGGGTTTTGATAACCGTGCGGAAAGTTACAGAAGCGACGTAACGCATGCATGAGCCAATGAGTGAGAGGTGAAATTAAGCTAAGCGAATGATGTGCGATGGAGAAGATTTAACAAGAAAGAATCCCGAACACAACGGTGTATTGATTTTGAAGTGAAAACCCTAGGCGCGCGAAGCGAGCCGTGGAATAAAAATTAAAAAATTGCTTTTAAAAAACATTCGAAATGACAACTAGCGTCTCTCAGAATATTATAGATTGGATAGTTGATAAAAGTTACGAATGGGCTTAAAGTTTTAGATTAAGATTTGGAATAAGACAATTATTAATATACGTGTCATTAATTTTAAAAGGACATTAAATAGGGATTAATATTATTAAGAATTAGGGAAATAATGAATAGGTCAGAATTTAGAATAATTCAAAGGAATATTGCGAAATAAAATTTTTATATAACATATATATATATATATATATATATTAACATTTTTTCGCTCTGTAATGTTGCATTCAGCCGAATTATAGCATTTCTCAATCCATGTCTGTTCAATAAAATACGTTGAGAATTTTTCAAGATATTTAGCACTGTTTCTTTCTTTTGGTCGATTCTTCTAAACCTTTCTGATTGAGTAATTCAATTTTTTAATCAATCGCTCTCCCTTACATTTAGCTCTATTTTCTTCTATTACTTTTAAATTAGGTTTCCTTTCTCATATCGATTTTTTCATTGAAACCTGTAGCTTTCTAATGTTTTTAAAAAGTTCTGCACCATAACAAGTGTACTAGTTTGTACTAGTCTTGTACTAGTTTTCTTAATATCTTTTGTCGGCCAGAAATAATAATAAAAAAACAATGATATTTTTTTCTGAAAATGAATCCGGTGGTTTCGAAAACGGAAGCAAATAACATACATAAAAATGCGTCAAATTAAACATCACTGTTTTTATTTTATCAATGAAAAACAGCGCAAACCAATAAAAAAAAGCAATAAGAATGATCTTAAATATATATTTTATGGCGTAAGTTTAACAGTACACACTAAAATTTCGGCTTTTAAAATTTTAAATCCTTTTTGAAAATTTTATTTTTTTCCTGGATCAAATATACCAAATAAATCCTAGGAAGGTTTATTTCTAATTTAAAATATTTTTAGAAAAAAAAAGATATAAGAAGAAAAGCTTGGAATATCGATTTCTTTTTCCCACGATAGCTTGAAAATTTTGTATTGCATTAGCGTTTCGAAAACAAATTTGACTCACATTTTTATGTTTGTTATTAAAAGCTTTTATTCACAAGTTGCATTTATAGCTATGGTAGATTGGGAATTGTTCAGCATAATTCTTTTAATCAAAACATAAAGATTCTAGTCATATAAAACTATTTATTTTGTAATAAGTTTTATTTTTCTATTATTTCCTTCTTTTATAAAGATACATATTTAAAGAAATATACTTTGAGGCGTGTGTGAGAGTTAATGAATGAATAATAATAATAATAATGTGAGAAAAAGTAAGCAAGCGCGATTTAAAGGATCCTGAAAGTGTGAAATTTTTAGAATTACCCCCCCCCTCTCCCCCCTCCAAGTACCGATGTAGCTGAAGTCTGCGTTAATCAGTCAAAAGATTGATATAATCTGGTTGATTTCATTGAATTTATTGTGGCTGATATAGCTAGGCAGGCGTAGTAATAAGCGAAGTCACAAATCTAAGTTTCTGAATATTTTCCTTAAGAGCCTACGCTAGTCGTCCGAAGAAATTCGAACGATAATGTTAAATCTATGGGAAGGTTCTTGACAGATTTCTCGCTCGCATTTTAATATTTTTTAGTATTTTTTTCATAGGATAGCTGAGGCCGATCCCTGACGTTGTTACTTTTTACTTTCTCGATTTTGTTTCCAGTTTTTTTATATAAGGGTACTTTCAATTTCAGAACCGGTTGAAACCGGTTCTGAAATTGAAAATGTCAGCCTATAAAAAACTGTAATTAAAATCAAAAAAGTAAAAACTAACAAAGTTAGGGATCGGCCTCAGCTATCCTATGGAAAAAAATCAGTTATAAATATTAAAATGCGAGCGAGAAATCTGCCAAGAACCTTCCCACAGACTTAACATTAGTTTGCGCGTTTCTTCGCATGACGGATGTAGGCTCGTAAGAGCCTACATCAGTACCTACAAAACTGTAACCAAAATCAAGAAAGTAAAAACTAACAACGTTAGAGATCGACCTCAGCTATCCTATGCAAAATAATAATAATAATAATAATAATAATAATAATTTAAAAATACTAAAATGCGAGCCAGAAATCTGCCATGAACCTTCCTATTAGACTTAACATTAGCTTGGGCGTTTCTTCGCGTCCCTAGCTTGAGCTCTTAATTAAGGAAACTTAACTTCAGTACTTACAGGCTCACTGTACTAAATATCATACATATGATGGTGTCTATTACCTTACGTATAATGATACCACTTAATGTCCTTGGTAGTCTTTTTACAGTCATTCAGTGATGAAATTTCCATCCTCACAACCTCTTCTATGTGAGGGAGAGGGGGTTGTCTACTGTTGTTGGTCCACTGTCACGAAAAAGCGGGGCAGTGGTTTTTATATTAGAACAAAAAAATACAGTAAATCCTATGAAAACGAAATCTTTCAATAATAGAATCCTGTCTTAAACATAAAAAATCCATGATTCGGACGGAAGCAGTATCATACATATCTACCTGCTAAATGAAAACCTGTCTAAACCGGAATCATTTAATTAATCATTTAAGATTTCGTCTTAATAGTTTTACTGTATTATAAAATATACAATAATCGTAGAGATTAAAATCTTTCATACGGAATCTCTTATAACCGATACAAAATTTGTATTGTAGAGGTTTTTGATTGAGCAGTTATAATTGTATGGTTTTCTTTCCCTCAGGGACAACGAATGCTTTACGTTCAAGACATTTATACAGGATTTACTTAACTAAGTACGATAAAACCTGTAAAAACAGAATTGCTAGCGGCCGGAAGTTCTTCCGTTTTAGACAGGTTTCCGTCTGAGCGAGTAGATTCCTTTTAGCGAGACCGTAATTTTTTCCGTTATAGACAGGTTGTTTTTTAACAGGTTTACTGCATAAAGTTCCACTCGATGCAGACTAACGAATAATATGATATTAAAAGAAATTTAAAATAATTTGTACATCTTGAAAAATCGGGACTTTTGGCCGCACTGGTTTCGCGGGAAGGGTCTTAAAAGCCTTGAAAATCGGGACATCCCCCCACATCAATTGGTGTATCTGACACCACTAGAAATGACACTTGAAGTTAGAAAGTGTATTCGCGCCCAGTATGAATGAGCTTTCGCATAAAATGAGAGGAGAGAAAGCATGAAGCTTCAATGTACAGCAATGCACTCTAGTTAAGTTATTGCAACTACTCTTATAACATCACTGCAGTATACTCCTGTTATCATGTAAATTTATCAAAATAGAAAACTTTATATAAAACGGAACTTCTTAAAAACACCATAAACATGAGAAAAGTTAAGCGCATTTCGAAAGAACGTAGTCTTTCTTCATTCGGTGCCAAAAAAGGACTAACACTTTGAAAGCAGACGCAAGACTGAAGAGAAATAAAAGAGATGGGGCAAGCATAAGAATTTTTATTAAGTATATTAGCAGGCTTCGCCCGCTACGCTGGTCGGTTTCTCCAAACGAAGCTTGAATCAAAGGAAAGATATCGGTAAATTTGTTCTTGTGTTTTAAAGCAATATGAAATTTTACCTGAAATGTTCTTCCTTATTCGTGAAAATGATATGAGCGCAATTGTGCTATTATATTTTCTAATGTGTCAGACAAAATTTGGGCTGTTAAGGACGAACAATTTTCGTTGATCATTTACAATAGTATTTGGTAAAGAACGATAGAACGATATTCAATATACTAAAACCATCCCTGAAAAATTATCTAACAATGCAAGTCTCATCAAAATTTTCCCATTGGAAAGTTTTAAAAAGAATAATCTTTTATACTTGCGTTCAACTGATTATAGAACTTTCCCCCATACTTTCATACATATAATAAATAATATGTTATATACTAAAACTTCCCTGAACAAATATTTAACAAACAATGCAAATCTCACCAAAATCCGTCCAGCCGAACTTTTTAAAAGGGCTAATCTTTTAAAATCGAGTTCATTTGATTATAGAATTTTCCCTCTAACTAATTTTCCCCTAACTTGTAACTAAGGAAAGTAAAACGATATGCAATATACTAAATGCATCCCTAAAAATTATTTAACTAACAAGACGAACTCCGTCAAAATAGATTCAGTAGAACTTCTTATAAAAGACTAATCTTTCATAATCGATTATTAAATTGTCCCAAATATTTCTATTGCTAAGCAAGGTAGAACTATTTGTTACATACTAAAACTTTCCCTGAATAATTATCTAACTATAACAGTGTAAGTCCCGTCAAAATCCATTCAGCAGAATTCAAGTTATAAATTGCCGAAACGAAATTTCTTTTTGCATTTCTTATATATTATATACTAGCTGTTACCCGTGACTTCGTTCACGTATCATTAAAAGAAGCATAAATGCATTAATTAAGCAAAATATTTCATTCCCGATAATTAGAATCGTAAATAATTAACTAACTCTTTATCACATTCCATAGGAGACAATACCGTATTTCTATGTTATACAGGCCTTGACATAACTAAGTTTTAAAAAAGTGAAAATTTGTGACACATAATCACGAAAAGGAAACTGCAACCGACGAAAAAAGGCGGGCCAAATAAAATCGGCGAATTGTGTAAAAACATATGTCAAGTTTACCTGGTAAACTATTTTACTTTTCACGCCTTTGTGAAAATTGTCACGCCTTTGAATAGCATCCTTCAAAGATAATGGAAATAGTATATTCTTTTTCATTAAATTCAATTCTTGTGAATAGGGAGCAATAATTGTAGACCTAACTGCAAGGACCTTAAATTTGCCTCCTTGATTTAATTTATACCTGAAAAAAAATCTTTATTTCTAAATGAAAATATGTTGACAGACGACTTTTTGTTCTCCAGAATAAATTGATTCATGAAGTTTGCATATGTGAAAATAAGTTTTTATTTTTCAAAAATTTTACTATAATCAAGATTTTTTTTTTCTTTCACTATCTATTCAAATTGAAAATAAATTCTTTTTTTCAGTTATAATGAGAAAAAATATATTAATCCGTTTTATTTCTTCTTTTTTATCCACAAAAATGGAATAATTAGTTGCCATTTTTAGAGAAACTTCGTTAAAATTTACAAAAAAAAAAATCTCGGAATTTAAATCATTTTTTTAAATTCTGAGAGTTTATGACATCTTCGGATCAATGATAACCGGTCTTAAGTAAATCGTGTTGCGTTCGACAACCTGAAAGGAGTGGTTGCGAAATGCAAACAGGCGGTCAGATTTTAATATAATAGATTCGTATTTATTTTTCTTTTCCTAATTAATACGTTTTGGTTTTTGGCAAAAAACTCTCATCTGTATGTAACTGATATTCATGCTTAATAATCGGTGTAGATAAAAAAAAAATATTTCAAATTTTTCGTTTTAAATATGGCGTGAAAGTCATTTACTTTCTAAACTTACCGATCCTTGTATGATTAATGTAAGGAATTGATTCACGCTCCTTGTAAAACACATTTGAAAATTCCCGTTTTATTTCAAATATGACGTCACTTTTTCCTCAGAGAAATCTCTTTTTAATGGCATAATTCTTGTTAATTTTCTTTTTCTGGCAATCAGGGTGCAAATTTTAGCGGAAAACTCACATTTGTATGTAACTGGTATTCAAGCGAATTATTAATCAGTAACGATAAAAAATATTCAGTTTTTCATCTTAAATAATACGTCCATTATCTATCTACTTTCATTATACATTGATATTCATGCTCCTTGTATTATTACGAACATTTGGAAATTACATGTTTTATTTATGACGTCATATTTGTCCAAACCGAGGAGGATCCTTTTCATAGTTCCATGGTCCAAGCGAAATCTATTTTAAATAATATAATTATTGTTCATTTTTCCTTCTAATTATAACGCAATTTTTGACAGAAAAAGATCTTTTTAATGTAACCGATATTCATACTGTATCATGTCATACTGTATCATCATGTATAATGTTGTTTCAAATATCACGGA
The DNA here is from genome assembly GCA_963931845.1 of Maratus michaelseni. Taxonomy (NCBI): domain Eukaryota; kingdom Metazoa; phylum Arthropoda; class Arachnida; order Araneae; family Salticidae; genus Maratus; species Maratus michaelseni. The sequence goes on from OZ007594.1 coordinate 253,631,460, forward strand.
AATTCGTCTTCTTTTTAATTCTTTTTAATTTTCATTTTTCACGTGAAAATCGTTCAATTGAAAATTAGTTGTTGAGGAAAAATTATTTTTCCGAGTTTTTATTTTTTGGCAACGATCAAAGCCCTAGCAACGATAAAGTAAAATGGTTAAAATTTATTGAAAAATGTCCATTTATTCTCTATGAAAATAATGAAATTTTTAATTATTAAAGTAAATATTTGAATAAAATAAATAAAACCTAGTCTATGTTCATTTGAGCGTTATAATCAAACTACATGCAAAAATACAGGATCATTAAAAGCTCCATTTTGACGCTGGCTTCAGCCTAACATTTGCACACAATCAGATTTATAATATTATTAGGATATATATATATATATATATATATATAGTAGATAAAGATTATTTTATTTTAGTGCTTTCAAGTATTTTCATTGCCAGAAAGCTTTTATGAAAATTTTAATAAATTATTCAGTTTATTGAAAACACAATTGTTAAGTATATACCTATTGTAAGTTAAGTTGAAACCTTATTTTTTTATTTTACTTGTTGGTGAATATATATATATATATATATATATATATATATATATATATATATATATATATATATATATATAATTATAATATCTATGAATTTCAAAAAACATATCAAGTTCTATTATCATTCTACTTAAATCTCCAAAGAGATAATTAATGATAATGTGTATACAGAATACCACATAGCTAATAATTAACATGTGCAAACATAATATTACCATAGCTTGTGCTTCAATGGTAATTGGCCAAATTTTACTCATACCTAAAGAATATTGAAAAAAGAAAAAAGAAATAGAGAGAAAGGGGGAAAAAAATTATAAATTGGAGTTGCAATTAAGTAAATACAAATGGATTAATAAATTAAATATGAACCATATACAATGGAAAATTGGACCACATGAGAATTAAATATGAATTGGATATGAAAAAACACATGCACATGTACTCATCAGCCTGGATGCACCCACATGTGTTTTAAATAATAATTCAGTGTTTCATAATTCTACTGGCATAATGCTAAGATCAGTAGAATCATCCAGGTACACTGAATTATTACCAGACAACAATTGGAAATATTTAAATTTGGAAATATTTAAATAGGAAATAAAAAACCATTAAGAATATACAATATATTTCACTCACATCGATTATCCCAAAAACTGTATTTAACACCTCACGAAATTACCACGAGATAACAGTTTTGAAATAATAAAATTGGAAATATGAACGCGTAAAGTGTAGATAAAATATTTTACTCACAATAATTATACAGAATCCTTAAAATGTCACAACTTCTGCATAATATTCACATCCACATGGCAATGCATCATACATGTTGACTAAGTCGAGTTGAGAGAAATGATTTGAAAGACAAGTTGAGAGCACACTTTTTTTAAAACACAACCCCATCGATGACACCCAAACACAAAATGATTCAAAAACACACAAAATAATTCTGGTTTTAATACACTTATAACAAAATTATATCCGTGAATATATATTACTCCATCCAATTTTAATTCCTGAAAGTAAAATTAATATACAATCAATAGCTCCCTCTATAGTTAAATTAAATATAATATTATCAATATTATCAACAACTACCTGAAAGGTAAAGTGTCGCCATCTATTGGTATTATAATAATTCCTAATTAATATTTAGTTAGATATCCACTTTATTAGTTACATACTCGCTTCATTAGATTTAATTTTATAAATAAACTTTAAAAAACAATACTAACTTATAGTTTTACTTTAAATTCAAATAAAATATAATACTACTATATGAATAAATCTACACACAATTAATTCAACTTGCACAGCATTTCAGATATTCTTAACAAGAATATATTATGTAAAAGAGATATTATTTTAATTCAAATTGTTTTTGCTGCCAGCTGTGTTAATCCACTGATATTATAGACATATTATTAAATAATTAATGTTTTATTTTTACTACTACTTAAATATATATTAGACTTGTTATTAAATAATTAATGTTTAATTTATACTACATTGTAAATATAATTTATATTTCATAGATTAATTTAAATATCTAATTAAATAATTCATAAACAATTCAAAATATCTCAAAATTTATAAAATTGATAATTAATAGTATTACTACTGTTTTTCAATCAAATTAATGCAATGCAGTAATTAAAATACTTGTTAAATTTAATTATTCATAGACAAAAATAAAAACTATATATATTTATATTTATATATATTGCAAATAGATATGTTTATGAGTTATAATCACCAATGTTATCCATGTATAATTTAATTTGTTATTGTATAAGTTAATTTATAAATGTATGAAAACTGCACATCAATAACACCTTAAACAGAGGTGATCGGCAACGCACAATCACAACTATACAAAGTGTATATAATGTTCAATCAAATATTAAATTTCCTAATATGTTATAATTGTAATTATGTATGTTATAATTGTAATTTTCTATATAAAGTGTATATAATGTTCAAAAAAATATTAAATATTAAATTTCCTAATATGTTATAATTGTAATAATGTATGTTATAATTATTATTTTCTATATCTTTTGTTATATGTTATCGCACACTAAAACAATAATTTATTACATACCATGTTTATATTTAATTTATATAATAAATGTTATTTAAAAGAGTTGATGATTGAATTTATCATAAAAATTGGATAACCATATATTTTTGCTTGATCTCGAATATATCTAATATTTTTGTTTTTATTTATATCTGAGCATAAGTATTTTATACGATGTAGATAATTGATAATTATATTTTTATATACAGATTTATGTAAACATGAAGCAAAATTGGTAAAAATATTTACTTTAAATGGGAAATTAAATCTCTTATCATAAATATCAAAAATTAATTTATAATTATTAGTAATATTAATTTTTAAGTCAAGAAAGTTTATATTATTATTAATTAAATCATTTTCGCTTAATTTAAGCTGAGTAGGATAAAAATTGAGTGGTGATGTGCAATTTTTTTCATTGAAATAAAATATGATAATGTCATATATATATATATATATATATATATATATATATATATATATATATATATATATATATATATATATATATATATATATATATATATATATATTAATTCTAAACAATTACCTAAAGTATTTTTTATGTTGTGCCGTTCAAAAACCGAGCCCTATTTTTCATCATTCTCAATTTAATTTAGATTTATTATTTTCCATATTTATATTTTTAAACACTGTTCATTAAAGATGGAAGATATAAATTTTTTTTTACCATACTTATGAAGAATTTTCTCTTTTAGTGAACAAGAATTTTTTATTCCCTGAAAGCCTTTATCAAAATTATAACAAATTATTCAAATTATCGATAACGCAGTCGTAAAAATATACATTAAATTTTTGAAACTTTTATCTTGAAAGAAAAATGAAGTGACGTAAATTGAAATCTTTTCTTTCATTTTTTACTAGTAAGTTTTTTTGTACTTGTTGTCAAACATGAATGTTTTTCTTTTATTTTCAGAAATAATTATATGGAATATATTTTTTGTTCTTTTGTTCCAAAACAGAACCGTGCAATTTTCTCTCTCTCAGCTAATTTAGATGTATTATTTTTTATATTAGAAGACCTCCTATTGATGATAGAAACTATAAACATGTTTCTTTTACCAAGCTTATGAAATATTCTCTCTAAATAACTTTTATTATCATAAAACGTTTGTCAAAATCTTAACGAATTATTTAGCCTATTGATAACACAGACAATAACATATACAGGGTTATAATGAACAGAGGAAAGTATTTTCAACTAGGTAAATTATATTCAATGGTTGGAGTATCATAGTTGAGATTTATTCCAAAAGAGCAAAAAGTGCCGGGACCAGGACTATAACCTGGGTACTTTGGCTTACCGTGCCAACGCTCTTCTTACTGAGCTATACCAACAATATCCTGGCTGGCATGTTTCTCTCTTATGTGTTGCACAAGGCTGCGAACTGCAACGCTAATTTCATTCATCTGAGCTATAACTATAGCATTTTACATGATGAAATTGAAATAAAACGGAAACTCTTGTATACCATGCAATTAGGTCATAATGAACAGAGGAAAGTACTTTCAACTAGCTAAATCATATTAAATGGTTGGAGTATCATAGTTCAGATTTATTCCAGCAGAACGAAAAGTTCTGGGGCCAGGACTCGAACCTGGGTACTTTGGCTTGCCGGGCCAACGCTCTTCCTACTGAGCCAATCCCAACGATATTCTGGCTGGCATATTTCACTCTTATTTGTTTATCATGTAATTAGGTCATAATAAACAGAGGAACATGCTTTCAACTAGGTAAATCATATTCAATGGTTGGAGTATCCTAGTTGAGATTTATTCCAACAGAAACCGAGAATCACACGATTTGAAATGCGTCTATTATGAAAAATATTGAACATAGACACTTCACACATTAATTTTATATTTCATGGGAAATCACAAAGTTTTTTTGTTTTTGACAAATCAAATTAAGGCTTCTCAATATATGCACCTTTGCACGTACGTCATATGTCTATACGGTAGTCAAATTCCCCCCCAAACTTTGGAGAGCATGTTTGCATCCATTGCTTCCACAGCTGCTGTTATGCCTATCTTCAGTTCGGCTAATGTAGCTGTAAGTGGAGGCACATAAACGTAGTCTTTTATAAACCTCCACAAGAAAAAATCGCACACTGAGAGATCAGCTGATCTTGAAAGCCAAACAAACACTGAAGTGGCGAGCGAAGGAAAAGCGTTAGCACTTCCTGTTGGCAACTGCGTAAAACTCCAGATCTCCCTCTTCCTACCTATACATTATTCGATCAAAACGAATTAAAATCTGAATGGTTATGATTTTTTTTAATTAGGTGATTCTTTTTTAAATACGCGGAATTATGCAAATTGTTTTTTTTTTAATTATTTATTTAAACTAAGGAATCCAACCCGGGCACTGTTGGGTTACAGAACATAGGTGAAAACCATTATTTTTTATTGCAAAGTCTAATAGATTTTTTACATTTAATATGATTTTTTTTTTAATTGACCACCAAGAACACCAAAAAGCATTTTTATATAAAAAATCAATTATGTATTCAAATAAAGTGTTCAAATATATTAAAAGCGATGCCTTCGTATTAGCCACATACTAGTTGTTAATATCCGAAGAAATCGCTAAAGATTTCACTACCTAAGCCGCCTTTTTTATTCTAATAATTTCAGTGGTTTAAGTGCGTAGTTCAATTACTTGTCTGTTAAATTTGTATTTTATTTACATTATTTTATCTATTGACTGATGAAGTTTTAATTTCGTTATGAATTATCAGCCGGTAAAAAATTCTGAAATTTTTTATATTGTTTTAAGTGCAAACGGGTTAATCTTTTGTAATCGGACTGCACACAATAGATATATATATATATATTTTAATCATACTTGAAAATTATTTTTAAAAACATATAAAATCAGTAAATTACGATGCAGTTTTCAAACAAATTGCATTTGACAGAACATTTTTTCCTTATCCGACGTTGTAAAAATTGAAATTGGACGATATTTAGAAGATGAAAAAATACAATAAAAACAAAATATGTTGGTAGAGTGTTGCCACAGTCAAATTGGACAAGTTTTTCTCTTTTAGCACATGAAACATTTTTATTCTAAAGATGAGATAGACTCAGCCCTAACCCGGGCCTGAAACTAGCTCGTTATCGAATTTTATATCTTCGAGCTCGAGTGAAAGTGAAATGTTTAATTATTCACAAATTGAAACAAGAACAAAAAATCATGCATCAAGCATATATTATGAAACACTTTCCAACACATCCAGAAAACTGCAACGAAACTTCACCGTTAAATAAGGTAAAAGAAGATATGTAAGTAAACAGTTTAGAAAACATACACCACATTGAAAAATACATTTTTCGAAATTCCTTTCATTGTAAAAAAAGTAGTCGAATTATTTTGTGCAGCTCTGTATGTTATCTGTAGATTTGGATATATAAAACATAGCATGATAAAATCTAGTTCAGTTAGAAAATTCACATTTAGCAATTTTCGCCAATCGATGGAAATGCACTCGAAATCTTTTGTACAACCCTGTATATTATCTAAACACTTTTGTACATACCACATATTAAGCTAAAATTTAATTCACATAAAAAACGCATAAGGGAACTTAAAACTCGCCTCCAGCAATCACCAATCGTAAACGACGATGTATTTTGTTCTTTGCGTAGCCCTGCATATAAATTTATTTTTATTCCACAAACTTATATTAGTCTACTAAATATAGTTCAGCAGGAAAATGCGTAACACCAATTAAAAACTATCCTTAAGCAATTCACTCCCACTGTCTGTAATACTTTCGAATTCCCTTGTCTAGCCCTGTATATGATCAACCGAATTTATACACACCACGTAATATGAAAAAAATTAGTTAAAATTAGAAACGCAAACCAAACATGAAAACGCACTTATCACACCTAGACTATAATTATCGAATGTATACTGTAACCGAAATATTTTGTGTGTCCCTGTAAATGAACGATAAACGCAATGCACACCATACTTTTTAAGCGAGTAATTTATATTGCTCCTCAGTAATGCATATTATTTTCATTATCTTTAAAATAGTGAAACATCATTAAATTACACTGCAAACGGTTTTTCCCCGTAGAACAATGTGTAACAGAAATCTTTTGTTTGACCCTGTAAATTAATAATAAATGCTTTGTACCCCATATTGTACAAAAAGCATGTTTTGATGCGCGTCATAATTATGTATCAATTTCATCATGTTTCAAACGGCGTTGCATCATCAAAATGCACTTAGAACGATTTTTTCCATTGACTGTAATGTAACGGAATACTCTTGACTGTCCATGTAAAAAAAAAAAAACCTGTAAGTACTACTAATAGTCATATTCAATAGGGAACATGCTGTAGTAAACGACAATAACATATAAAAACTTCAGGGCAATCCGAGTATATTTACGGGAGTTAGAGCACAGACAAACGACAGACGGCCAAACGGCTGACAAACAGAAGTCATAAACACTTTTGAACTAGGAACCTTGCTATTTGAGGAACAACAATGTAGTCCAAGTTTCTTCAAGTGTTCACAATCTTCTAAAAATCGGACTTGAAATGGGATTGAATTGTTACTAATGGGATATAAGAAGAAATGGTCTGATTATAAAGTCCCTTTACGGTAATTGTTAATAGCATAAAGAAGCCGTGGGATATTCCTTGTCTATCCTCGCTTTCTTTTTTAAGTCATTTTCTAGAAGGACTGGAAAACAGAACGCATGTCTTTCTGCCATAGTTCTGCCAGTCGTTGGGTAGAAATAACAAATTTGCTACATTAAGCAGATTTTACGCACATGCAAATTACGAAACGTTTTTATGAGGAAGTATTTAGGATTAATACTTATTTCTATGTAAGAGGATATTCTTGAGTGAGAAAATTAATCTTGAAACAATTTTAAAATGCTGTTAATAATTTTCTACTGCGTACTTTCAGTATCGAAACTCCGGCTCTGATAACACACATTTTTTTCGGAATCAGGCGAGTTCGGGCTCCGAAAAAAGATCCCGAACTCCTTCCTCTCTAGTTCTTTGTCAGAAAGTTTTAGCCAAAATGACAAATTATTCAACTTATCGAATAAACAGATGAAGCATATACATTGATCTGTAAACGTTTCATTTATCTTGAAAAAAAAAATGAAATTGTGTAAATTGAAATTTTTTTTTAATTTAACTTGTTGGCGAATTTGAAAGTTTGTTTTGGTTTTGGTTTTTTTTTTTTTTTTTTAATAGTTATGTGAAGTACATTTTATGTGCTGTTGTTCTAACGCTATACCGTATCATTTTCTCATTCATTCATTTCCAAAAGAATTTAATGAAACTTTGCGTAAATATTCTGCACTTTTTCCTTGCACAGTAATGCCATTATAAATACAGGATAATTATAAAAAAAACTACCCAGATATATGAGCCCGTAGCTATCATACCGTTCACAGAAATTTAATTAAATTTTGGTTTATAGTATTTTGAGATATACGCTCAAGAATAATATGAAAAACAAAAGTAAAACTCTAACAGTTACTGTTAGAATGACAAAATTTCGAAAATTTCAAATGGCAACAACTATTTTTTTTATTGGAATGCGATCTCCATAGTGAAAAACCATAAATAGCGTTAGAATGGTATCTGTAATACGAAAATCACCGGCATTAGGCAGACTAAGAAGAAAATTGAAAACAACCAATAAGGATAGAGAAGCAACATAAAGCAAAACATTTTATTGTGTTTCATAGTTTTTTTTCACGTGACGTCCTTGACACACGATGACCCTTTGCATGCGGCAGATGGTGTATAGCACTGAAGCACGTACTATGGCAAGATGAATCTGTTGAACCCGACATCCTATGGCATCTTTCAAATCAGATGCAGTTTGTGGATTAAATGCATACACTTTGGATTTCAGGTATCCCCACAACCAGAAAACCTATAGAGTGAGATCGGGGGATCTTGCCGAACACGTAAACGTGAAATGGCGGGAGATAACTCTGTTACCAAACTGTTGTGTTAAGAAACGTTTGACAGAAGATCCCACATGTGGGGTAGCGCCATCTTGCATCCAGCTGACGTTAGATAGAGCATTACACTGTTGCAAATTAGGAATTAAGTAATTAGTCAACATTTCTAGAGAGAGAGCACTCGTCACCTTACACGTTTGTAGACCTGCAGCAGTAACCTCTTCAAAAACGTAATGGCTGAGGATGAAGGTGCTTGTTATACCGCACCATACAGTCACTTTTTCTTCGTGTAACGGAAGTGCAACTACATCATGAGGGTTATGTTCTTCCCAGTGCACGCAGTTCTTCGAATTAACGTTACTAGTCAACGAGAAATAGGCCTCGTCCGTCCATAGAATGCGTAAAGGCCAGATGTCATCCACGTCATACCGGATCAGGAATTCATTCGCAAAATCTAACCGTTGTTATTTATCCCCCGCTTGCAACATCTGGACACGCTGGAACCGATACGGAAACATATGGAGAACAGAGCGCTGAATTTTGCGGACCGTAGAATTCGGCAACTGCAGAACGCGTGAAATACTGCGTATACTTGCAAGAGGAACCCGACAGGAACGGAATGTCGTCATAGCCTAGATCGATCGTATGTGCAACCAGTTTCTTTAAATTTGCTTATCAAGTCCCGTATAGCTTTTACAGTACACGGAACTTAGCCTATGGTTTCTGCGGTAGACACGCAATGTCTCTGCGTCATTTTGTCCGTTCAGGTAATAAATCTTTACAGTTTCCCCCACGTTCTTTCCCTGTAATCGGCATGTTGTTCAGCGTGCAAAAGAAAGCAAGAAACGCGGCACGCATTTCACAGTCCCTTTTCTTTCACTTAATGCGACGATGTTAGTCATGACGGTGTCTTACGTCGAACCAGGAAATCTGAGCACCTTGGTTCTTCTTCCCGTTTCGAGGGGGATTCAGTAGGCTGGGATCAGAGCCAAAGACATTAGTGTGAAATGTATCGTCACTAGAAAAGAAATCGCGCTCTAGTGAGCTCCACATTTATTTTCACTTTTCTTCTCAGTCTGTCCAGCGACGGCGATTTTCGTGCTACAGTTACCGTTCCAACGCTTTTACGGTTTTTCACTAGGAAGATCACATTCCAATAAAAAAAAAGTAGGTGTTGTCATTTTAAATTTTCGAAATTTTGTCACTGTAACCGTAACTGCTAGAGTTCAACTGTTGTTTTTCATATGATTCTTGAGCGCATACCTCAAAATAATTTAAACCAAAATTTCATTATGTTTCTGTGAACGGTATGATAGCTAAAAGGTCATATATCGGGATAGTTTTTTTTATAATCACCCTGTAAATGATTTGTTTATCACATTAATAAATACTTTGTAAGAAAACGTTAAATCATCCGGTTCTACTTCACCAGTTGGGTAACACCGCATATTTATATGTTAATCCCACAGGAGAAGGAGTTTCGACCTTCTTTTGAAAAAAAAAACAATCTATTTTATTTTGTAACTTTAACTAGGGATTTTAACTATAACACTTTAAGATATAAGAATAATTATTTAATATTTAAAGACAAAAAGGTGGTTATATTCATTGCAATTTGAGAAACTGCAGAAAAGATGTTCATATTTTTGTCAGCTTTAGAAAAAAATAATCATTCTAACCCATGAAGTCCAATTAGTCCACTTTATTTTATTGAAGCATTGTTTTCCGGCTCTTCAAGCATTCTTTTTTATATACTGTTTTATCCCATGCAGGAATCCGATCTTACCCCCAGAAAATGCGGATCGGAAAGCACCTATAAATGCTAGCAACAGTTTTACTGTGGGGAATAAATCCTCATTAAATATGTTGCAGTCAATTATATAAAAAGTTTCTGTAACTTTAGATGTGTTCATACTTAAGAAGTTTTACAAACAAGCAAGCATTAAAACAAAATGTATATATAATACAAACTTTTCAACACAGAAACTACACAAATGCCTCTATGGAGACACCATGATAAGCACACCCTCTTCTTCTTCCCAAGAGCTAAATATTTTAACCATTAGCCGTTAGAAGGCTAATTAAATTGAGTCAAAATTGAGGTATCCGGTTTCACACGTTTTTCTTTCTCAATAGAATTTAGATTTATTATTTTTTATATTTATATTAAAAATACTTTTAATTATGATGGATACTTAAAATTATTCTTTTTACCAATCATACGAAAAAATATCTCGTTCAGTGCATCAATCATATTTATTGCCAGAAAATCTCTCTCAAAATGATAACAAACCATGTAGCTTATTGAAATAAAGAGTCGCAAATATACATATCTAAAATTAAACATTTAACTTAAATTTTATTTAATAACTTACAATTACTATGACACGTGTAAAACAATCCTTTAAATTTTCTACTTTTCTTTAACACTAGTCTAGAATTACTGCTTTTGGAATAATTCCAAAATGTCTGTTTTGTAAAAGATAAATGACATTTGTATCTTATTTGCGTATAATTGTATTTATTTCGGGTTTTCGTTTTTTCAGTAAAATTTCTCATGAATTACAAAAAATAACTATGTTTGTAAATTGTTTCAAGTGAGAATGAATATTAAGTTATGTTTAAACAAATGGTCTGCATTAATTTGACTGAAAAACTATAAACAGTTTACGGTAAAATGTCTGCATTCGTCCCTTTGTGGCAGTGATAAACAAAATTTTTTGGCAAATACATATAAAAAAAATTGGAAATTATTTTGAATCTTAACTCTATTTCATTCAGTTTTCAATTAATAAATCAGATTAATAAAGAAATGCTCCCTTGTACAAAACTTCATTTGCTCCAAAAAATATAAAATAAACACGTTGATTAAAAAAAATAATGAAGATGAATGGCGATAAGAATTCTATATTAAATGCTATCCTTTTGTATTTTACACTAAAAAAATTCCGTTCAACGTCGAACTATTTCATAGTACAAACAAATTCACAAACACCAAAATTTGATTTTTCAAAACATATTATGGTGAAATTTCAACAACTCTTCGGCTTTTCACCATCAGATGTCAAAACGTTACATACAATCAATCCAAACAGAAAACTAGTCCGATGTGCCAATCCCAAAACTTTCTTCTATCTCACAAAGATTTCTCATACCCTAAAAAGAATCAGCACCAATTTATATCAAGGTCTAATTGAATCTAAAGTTTTATTAAATTCCGCGCATTAGTTCTTGAAATATGACTATTGCTAAAATCGTGTAAATCCTGCAAAATGCATCATAGCAGCGCCAGCTGTTGGGAGATTTAGACCAAAACCTAATCAACAACAATTTATGTCAACGTCTAACTAAATCTGAAGTTTAGTGAAAATCTGTGCGTTAGTTCTTGAGATATAGTTATCGTGATAATAATGAAATAAAATAGTATAGCAGCGCCACCTGTTGGGCAATTTACACCAAAACGTAAGCGGCATCTATTTATGTCAAGGTCTAACAGAATCTGAAGTTGGATGGAATTCCGTACATTAGTTCTTGAGATGTAACTATCGTAAAAATAATGAAAAAAAGAGGTATAGCAGTGCCACCTGTTGGGATATCAACGCCAAAACGTAATCAGCGTCTATTTATGTCAAGGTCTAACTGAACCTGAAGTTTGATGGAAATAAGTTCATTAGTTCTTGAGATAAAGCTATTGCGAAAATCGCAAAAAATGAAGCACAGCAGCGCCACCTATCGGGCGATTTTCACCAAAAACTAATCAGCACAAATTTATATCAGGGACTAACTGAATATGAAGTTTTATTAAATTTCGTGCATTAGTTCTTGAAATAGAGGGCCCACAAATGTTTTGTCACATACAGACAGACATTTTCTAAAAATGGTCAAATCGTGTTCAGGACCTTCTAAAACGTATAAATCCGTCGAAAACTGGAAGTCGAAAATTTTTATGAATCCAACAATTTCTTCTTGTAAAGATAGAAAAAAGTAATAACAACACACACCGGTCAAAAGAAATAGACCCATAAAATAATAAAATACCAATATTTATTAGACCATCTTTTGCACGAAAAACAGCTAAAATACGTCGTGGCATTGTATGCGGATGATGTTTACATCTATTTGAAACCTCTCTCATAAATTGTTCTCAGAGATCGTCAAGATTGCTAGGATGTCTACCGGATGACTACAAAATAATGTTACACTCCAAAAATAAGAATTAATTTTAATAGCTTGGTAAAACAATTTAACTCTCTATTTGTGCGTTTAGCAATTTTCTAATACTGCAAGCGATTTTTGAACAAAGCAAAAATTTTGAATTATTTTAAAGATGGAAGACAAAAGGGTGGTGGTTAAACAATTCTTTGATCATGTATTTTCTGAAGGTAAAATCCTTAAGTAATTAAAATGCCTTGATTTTATATCACATTTTTATATTGAGCTACAAATCGATTATTGGATACTAATAGCTGTAAAGATCGACTTGGGTCTGGTGGTCCACGCTTTGTTCGTACAAAAGAGCGCATCAGAAAATTTCGCGTAAAGATACGAAGCAAACAACGTTTTTCAAATAGAATGGCTACAGAAGAGAACGTGGGTTATAAAACTATGCAAGTTATCATAAACGAAGACCTGGATTTTCGCCTTTATCGCAAACGAAAAATTCAAGATTTCGGTACCGCACAAAGAATAAAAAGGTTACAAAGATACAAGAAATTGCCGAAACGGCATGGAAGCAAAATTGTTGACAGAATAATGTTTTCTAATATATTTCAGCAAAACTCTGCACCTTCGCGCCAAGTCAAATCAATATACAGTCTTGGCTGCATATCACTTGTCCGAAGTTTATCTCGCACGAAGATTGGCCAACTTCTTCACCGGATCTAAATCATTTAGACTATTGCTTCTGGGGTATTTTAGAGGCTAACGCAAATTCTTAAAAACACAGAAATTTGGACCCTCTTAAATCTTTTATATTGCGTGAATGAGACAGATTACCGCTTAAAATGCTTCGTGCCGCAGTAGGACAATAACGTAAGAGATTATCTTTCGTAATCAATAAAGATGGCATCTTCTCCTATTAGAATAAAATTATTTCAACATAAACTTTCATTTCTGATGTTCATCATATTTGTGTATTTATCATTTTCTCTTTTATATCAGTAAAATAAAAGGACTCATTATTTTTAACAGTATTTAGTAGCCATCCTGCATTATTTATCTTTAATTGCTGTTCTAAACAGTTTCACAGATTTTAAACTGGATTCCAATCTGGAGGCTTTGCTCGCCTAGGAATATGACAAGGCTACATGGAATGCTCGTCAAACTAGTCAGTAACAATTTTGTCTTGGTGCACGCGACATTTATTATCTTAGAATTATGATTTGTCCATAAGTCCTGTTTATCCAAGATTATTAATGACCAAGTTTATCCAAGATTATTAATTTTTATTAATGTAGCCATGATAATTTAATGTCTTATTAACTTCAACAAGAGGATCCAATTAAGGGTACGTGAAACATCCCCAGAACATCACAAATACACATTGTGCTTGTAGCACACCTTCAATGCAGTCCTCATGAAAAGCTTTATTCATCCTGCAATGCAGTATACATCTGGCATCATTACAGTTGAGGCAAAATCTAGACTCATTAGATCAGAAGAGTTTACAGTCCAGTTTTATTACATTTACCATTTAAACCATTGCAAACATACTTTTGTGCATGTATTGGAATGGGGGATTTTCGCGGCACTCTTCTCCGAATATCCATATAATAGAGATCCGTCTGCAACGATTGCTCAGAAATTCGAATGTGTGGCCCAGCAATGGTGCTTTATAGCAATTGCCGCCTTGTTGCGAATCGATTTCTGAAAGCGTAAAGTGACAACTTTCAGTGATCTCGATCAGCGTGTATTACCTTTCACCAGTAGTTCGCACGCTGATTCGGTGTCGACTGTGTTTCTTCCCACTGCCTAACATATTTCACTTTACTGTACACTGTTAAATATTTGCCGCAAACTGTCCAGTCATTTGGCCGTTTTTTATAGAAAACTGTTGCATAACCTTAATATAACTCTATTCTCACAATATAGTTGCCCATATTATGATCAGAATAGAGTTAAATTACGGTTATGTAACCGTTTTCTATAAAAACGGTCGACTGACTGGTCAGTTTGCTGCAAATTTTTAACAGTGTATGATACACCTAAAAATTCAGCCACATCTTTAACATCATGCTATTTTGAACAGTCAGAGGCAATTACTCTCTTCTACCGGTCATTAACATCTTTATTTCGACCCATCTTACAACTTGCAAAAGCAACAATCATCAAGCAGCTCGATTATTATAAATAATTAGCTCAACGAGCCGGAGATGAACTAAGCTTTCTATGTATCCAGTCCAATCTGACAATAAAATGGACACGATTTCTCAGAAATAGCGTAATCAATTACAATGAAATTTACAACAGATATATATCACACGATACGTCAAGTCGTCGCTACTTCCAGCTGACGCCCATGTTAACCTATGGCTTCAAAAGAGTTGCTCTAAAACCAAGCAACTTTTTATTGTCAGAGCAATTTTGTCGAAAGGTGCTTCCACCTTTCACGTCTTTCCAATATCGCCCGGAACAGCCAATGAAATGCTCGGAAAACTGACGAGGAAAAAGTGTTTCCTTGAACAGCCAATGAAATGTATGGAAAGCTGACGAGTCGTTTCAGTTTTTGTCGCTTCAAATTATTACATGTAATAGCACTTTTAGTAAGACTGAGGTAATAACGTTCGTCCAATTTTTTTAATTTGATCTGTGGCCTGAGTTATTAAAGGTGTCAAAGTTCTACTGTAAACCTTATGCGGGCTATTTCGATTAGTGTATTCAAGCACAATAATTCATGTCGAAACAATACATGGATGGATAATAATTAATTCATCGGACATTTTGATGCTCTGGGTTGGGTGAATGTCCACCCCCGGGCCCCTGAATTCAACACAGCTGGATTTTTTGTACTGCCGCATATAGTGATATTTATCGCTACAAAACTTAAATATTATCACTTATCCATGAGGATTTAATTTTTTTGTTCGGTGTATGTAGTTCAACGAATTCTGGGCTAATTTGGAGCACGGTTAGAACGCTGACTACAAATCATTGAGTCAAGTTCCTGCGTGTATATCCGTAGTGTGTCGGATTCCACTTTAAATAGAGGTTCTGATTGTTCAAGATTTTACCAGTTCTCTATTCAAAATTTTAGCAGTGCATGGTTGAATCTACACAAATTTATGGTTTAACTGGAGCACCAAAAAGTCAGAACAACGTTTTAACATTTTCCGGTGACAACATTTTCGACATCCTGTATTGGAAAAATGTTAAATAAACTTTTTAACAGTACATATCCTAATTTTTTTTAACTTCTGACCAATATTACTACAGCTATATGATAATAAATAGAACAATTATTATGTTATTTAGAAAAGAATTAGAGTTTTGTTTTGAAATTTTTCTTTTAAACGGTAAAGTTCAAACTAAAAAATATTTTATGATATTGTTTATTTTCGCAAAACCGTATTATTTGTACCCCGTCTAAAAAAAAAGAAAAAGAAAAGTCAATAAGGAACTACTCAAATATTCTGTGTGACACTTATTAATCTGACTTTAAAACGAAATACTAATATTTAATGAAATCGTAATTGCAATCTATGTTTTTTTTTTGTTTTGTTTTGTTTTTAACAAAAATCGTTTCTATAAGATTAAAACAGGCTAATTCAAAATTACAGCTCATTTCACCGAGTAGTTTTTTGAATTATACTTAAAAAACTACAGGTATTGCTGGTTGTTTTGCAACTATTAAAAATACATTTAATATTAATGGCAGAAAATTTTAAATTGCTATAATTTCTAAACTGCTTCACCAAATAATTTCCTTTTAGGTAATTTCCTTTTGTGTGGTAAAATTTACCGAAAAATTCAAACATGATGTCCAAATTAGGTATTCATTCTCAAAATTTTAGAGCTTGATACAATTTCTACATAAAGACGCCCTTAAGCTTATTTTTGTAACATACATTTAAAAAAAGACCTAACTTTCAGTCAAGTGGTTACTTACGTTTTTTTTTTTTTTTTTTTTTTTTTTTTTTTTGGGGGGGGGGGGGGATTTTATGTTTGAAATATGTGAAGTCTTCTCTTTTTTTCCGACTGTACAAACGTACATACATATATTGATAAACGCATAATCCTTCTTGGCGTGAAGCAGCCGTAGAAAGTTAAAAAGCTTAACTATAATATACATTACCGTTATCTTTTCGTGTTGATAACGCTTTCATTTTTAATGAGTGCTTCTAATAGAAAAAAGAACAGTTACTATGTCCAGAAATAGAATCTATTTTTATGTTTTATAGTTCTGTCATTAAAAATGTTAAACACAATTCTTAAGTTATTCTGTGAGATATGAGAAAACCTTCTGTGAAATATAGCGAATAATAAATCCCTGTATAAATCAATTAATCTATTCACTAAAAATTTTAACATGATAAAATATATACTTTTAAGAAGTAAAGAAAATTATACTCAACTTAGATAAACAACACTATACCTAAATTTGAAATAAACAAATCTGTTGTGTTAATTTTTTAGAGAATTTTTTATAATAATAGTTTGAATAATTAGATTTTTGCCAAATTAGAAAAAAAAATACATTTTATAATAATTAAATTAAATAAGATATTAAGACTTTTTCTATTAGCTGTGAGTACGGCAGGTAGGGTCAATTTTCGCTTTAACAGCCTACACTTAGTCACGAGAAGAACACTCAAGCTAATGTTAAATCTATTGGGAGATTCTTGGCAGATTTCTCGCTCGCATTTTAATATTTTAAACGATTATTTTTGCATAGGATAACTGAGGTCAAACTCTAACGTTGTTAGTTTTTACTTTTTCGATTTTGGTTACAGTTTTTTTTATAAGCGGACATTTTTAATTTTGGAACCAGTTGGAACCGGTTCTGAAAGTGAAATTACCTTTATATAAAAAAACTGGAACCAAAATCGAAAAAGTACAAACTAACAACGTTAGAGATCGACCTCAATTATCCTATGCAAAAAGAATCATTTAAAAAATATTAAAATGCGATTGAGAAATTTCCCCATAGACTTAACATTAGCTTGAGTGTTTCTTCCCGTGACTAGTGTAGGCACTTAGTTTGAAAATCTATATGCCAATAAAGAACCTTCAATGATATTTATTTAAATTACCCTTTATCCTTCAAAGAAGAATGTTGCCAATTAAATTGAGTGTACTTAGAAATATACATCGAAAAGGATTTAAATTTTATAATTAACAATTCCTATTGTTTGAAAGATATACAAATGTCAAAAACATCGATATATCGATTCTAAGATATCGGTGAATCAATAAATACCGACAATGAAATATAAATAATAGTATAGCGTTCCTGAAATATCGATAAACATCGAAAATAAAATGTAAATGTCGATTTACCGATATTTTTAAGAAATTGTACACATTACCGAAGCCGATGTTTTATTACCTTTTTAAACGTTTTCCAGTATACCGCATAGTTCCATATATAAGCCGAGTATACGACTTTTCAGTGAAAAATTGCCCAAAACCAGAAACCTGTAAATAACGAACGTTATATACAGGTCATTATAACGAGCCGACGGTAATAAAAGGTGATGAAAAAAATCTGCGAGCGAAAACGTAGCACTTTGCTGTGTATAGCTAATAGCAAAAAGCTGGACGTTTGTCTGAATAGGCCACTTAAGGATTATTAAGGCCACTTAAGGTAATTTCCTTTTGTGTGGTAAAATTTACCGAAAAATTCAAACATGATGTCCAAATTAGGTATTCATTCTCAAAATTTTAGAGCTTGATACAATTTCTACATAAAGACGCCCTTAAGCTTATTTTTGTAACATACATTTAAAAAAAGACCTAACTTTCAGTCAAGTGGTTACTTACGTTTTTTTTTTTTTTGGGAGGGGGGGGATTTTATGTTTGAAATATGTGAAGTCTTCTCTTTTTTTCCGACTGTACAAACGTACATACGTATATTGATAAACGCATAATCCTTCTTGGCGTGAAGCAGCCGTAGAAAGATAAAAAGCTTAACTATAATATACATTACCGTTATCTTTTCGTGTTGATAACGCTTTCATTTTTAATGAGTGCTTCTAATAGAAAAAAGAACAGTTACTATGTCCAGAAATAGAATCTATTTTTATGTTTTATAGTTCTGTCATTAAAAATGTTAAACACAATTCCTAAGTTATTCTGTGAGATATGAGAAAACCTTCTGTGAAATATAGCGAATAATAAATCCCTGTATAAATCAATTAATCTATTCACTAAAAATTTTAACATGATAAAATATATACTTTTAAGAAGTAAAGAAAATTATACTCAACTTTGATAAATAACACTATACCTAAATTTGAAATAAACAAATCTGTTGTGTTAATTTTTTAGAGAATTTTTTATAATAATAGTTTGAATAATTAGATTTTTGCCAAATTAGAAAAAAAAATACATTTTATAATAATTAAATTAAATAAGATATTAAGACTTTTTCTATTAGCTGTGAGTACGGCAGGTAGGGTCCGTTTTCGCTTTAACAGCCTACACTTAGTCACGAGAAGAACACTCAAGCTAATGTTAAATCTATTGGGAGATTCTTGGCAGATTTCTCGCTCGCATTTTAATATTTTAAACGATTATTTTTACATAGGATAACTGAGGTCAAACTCTAACGTTGTTAGTTTTTACTTTTTCGATTTTGGTTACAGTTTTTTTTATAAGCGGACATTTTTAATTTTGGAACCAGTTGGAACCGGTTCTGAAAGTGAAAGTACCTTTATATAAAAAAACTGGAACCAAAATCGAAAAAGTACAAACTAACAACGTTAGAGATCGACCTCAATTATCCTATGCAAAAAGAATCATTTAAAAAATATTAAAATGCGAGCGAGAAATTTCCCCATAGACTTAACATTAGCTTGAGTGTTTCTTCCCGTGACTAGTGTAGGCTCTTAGTTTGAAAATCTATATGCCAATAAAGAACCTTCCATGATATTTATTTAAATTACCCTTTATCCTTCAAAGAAGAATGTTGCCAATTAAATTGAGTGTACTTAGAAATATACATCGAAAAGGATTTAAATTTTATAATTAACAATTCCTATTGTTTGAGAAATATACAAATGTCAAAAACATCGATATATCGATTCTAAGATATCGGTGAATCAATAAATACCGACAATGAAATATAAATAATAGCATAGCGTTCCTGAAATATCGATAAACATCGAAAATAAAATGTAAATGTCGATTTACCGATATTTTTAAGAAATTGTACACATTACCGAAGCCGATGTTTTATTACCTTTTTAAACGTTTTCCAATATACCGCATAGTTCCATATATAAGCCGAGTATACGACTTTTCAGTGAAAAATTGCCCAAAACCAGAAACCTGTAAATAACGAACGTTATATACAGGTCATTATAACGAGCCGACGGTAATAAAAGGTGATGAAAAAAATCTGCGAGCGAAAACGTAGCACTTTGTTGTGTATAGCTAATAGCAAAAAACTGGACGTTTGTCTGAATAGGCCACTTAAGGATTATTAAGGCCACTTAAGGTAATTTCCTTTTGTGTGGTAAAATTTACCGAAAAATTCAAACATGATGTCCAAATTAGGTATTCATTCTCAAAATTTTAGAGCTTGATACAATTTCTACATAAAGACGCCCTTAAGCTTATTTTTGTAACATACACTCTAAATAAGAAAGAGTGACTATTCACTCCGGAGGAGTGGATATTCACTCTATCGCAGAGTCAAAATTTGCCCAACCTGTTTAGAGTGACTATTCACTCTAGGCAAAAGTGAAAATGTTCACTCTCTGAAAGAGTGAATACTCACTCCCGAGAAGTGAATATTCACTCTAAACAGGGGTGGATACTCACTCTTTCAGAGGAGTGACTATCCACTCTTGCAAAAAGAGTGTGTTTTTTCACCCTGATAGGAGTGAATAGTCACTCTTTCACAGGAGTGGCTATCCACTCTTTCATAGGAGTGACTCTTCACTCTTGCAAAAGGAGTGGATTTCTCACTCCTGACAGGAGTGGATAGCCACTCTTTCATAGGAGTGAATATTCACTTTTTATGGAGTGAATTATTTTTTTATGTTTCTTTTATGGGCATTTTAAAAGAATCATATATTTTATAGAGCATGCCATGAAAATAGACACAAGCGTGGTAAAGATTGGAATAAAATACTTTATTGGCAATATCTATTTAATTCATAGTTTGTAACAGTAATTGAACTCTTAAGGAAAAATTCAATTAGAGTTACATAATGAATTAAATTAGATTACTGACAGAAATAAACTAAAATATTTTATTCCAAGCTTATCACTATTGTGTTTGCTTTCATTGCATGCCTTATAAAGTTATGATAGTTTTAAAATGCCCATAAGGGCAAGTAATTAACCAAAATCTTAATAAGTTAATATTATTTCTTTCTTTTTCAAATACCCATTAAGTTGTATTTAGTATTTTAATAATTCCTGTGATGTACGTCTTTTTTTTTCATGTGCAATTCAAATTTTAAATCTTTAGATCTCTGTATTAATTGCTAATGAATTTAAATTTAATCAAACATTATTGTTTACTGTATTTTAGTTTTTTTTAAGTTTTATTAATACCTATTTAATAGATGGATATTCTATGACTAACAATGTGTGATTTCACTTTAATTATTGTTTTAAATATAAACTCTTATCTTTTGACCGTACTTTTCAGTAAATTAGCGTTATTTTGCAAAGTCCTATTATTCTAAAATCATACATATTATTTCTGTTGTCAACATCCCTTTTTCTATGAATTTACAAAACACACAACAACAAATGAGGTACCCTCCTTCGAAAGGTTTTTGAAGCAGTTTCTGACATAGTACTACACCCACATTTCGTTAAAACATGGTTTTTGATTAAATATTGCTATTAAATAAAAGTTAAATTGGCATTGTTTTTATAAATGAAATGCAAGATTTTTCCTCAAATTAGTGTTGCCACAAAAATAAAATAACCACATTATATAGTGCTGAACAATGATTATAAAAAATAAATAGTAGTACAAAAAGATAAAATATCAATTCTCTACATAGGTTTATTTTATATTTATGGTTAAAAAGCCAAATTGATATTGAAATGTTTAAAAGAAAAAAAAGACACCATCGATCGTTCGAAGCAGTGGTATTTCACGTGTATAATAAAAGGTATGCTTTGTTATATTAAATTTTATTTTAAGTGCATTCAATTTTTTTTTCATGTTTTCCAAGAAGCGGGTGGATATCTTGTGAATTGACGAAGTTATGAATTATTTTCTTCTTAAACTCCTATCCCCCCCTCCCCCATTTTTAATGATGTCAAAAATCTGTCATACATAAATTTTCGGCCCTTTTCCTAGAAGTAATAATAACTTTAAAAAGGATTTGATACGTATCATAATTAAGAAGTTATGCACTGTAAACTGAAATGTCTGAAATTCAGACTCTAAGTGTCTGAGACGGATGATTAAAAACAGAGACACTTTAAAGTGTCTTAAAAATTTAAGACACTTAATTGTGTCTGAATTTCAGACACTTGAAACGTCTGAATAGCGGCCATTTTTGTTCTCTGATTTGTGAGCAATAAGCAGTCATTTCTGATTTTTTTCTTAAGCATTAAATGCAGCCATGTTTGACCATATTGAATCCTCAATAAATGGTAAAATATTTGCCCATAAAGCAAAGTTGAGAATTGTTACAGAAGTAGAACCTGATTAAAGCATGGGCAAACTGGGTCATGGACATAACACCCCCTCCCCCATGATTTTAGGGGGCTCCAAATTTGGTATGCAATTTCCGTAAAGCTGATATTTTAAATTTCTTTCGACATTGTACTGATTATATTCAATATTTTGAACTTTCAAAGGGTAAGATTAAAAACAAAATACATTTATTTAATAGTATTTGTGTAAATAGAATTTTTGTTTTTAATTTTATCCTACTCTACAAGTTAAAAATATTGAAAATAATCAATCAGTACAACGTCGAAAGAGATTTATTTAAAATTTGAATAGAATTATTCAGTAATAATAATAATAATAATAATAATAAATAAAGATATTTTCTTTCCCTGAATGTTTTACATTATCATTCAAATATTAACATCTTTAAAAACCCTTCTTATTTTTTTTAAAAAAAGTCAAAGTATATATTAAAATTTGCTAAACAACTTATATTTTTTATCTTGTACTTAGCATACTTAAATAGTCTAAAGCAATACAAAAAAACCAATTAGCTCTGCCATCTGAAAAACATGGGTCTTATCTACTCATCTCACCCCCCCCCCCCCACACACACACACACATACACACCACCACCACAACCACGACGTTTCACATTATATTGATTTTTTACTTAGAATATTGTTCAATTTAATGCTAATGGCTGTACATCTTGGAATTTAATTGTATTATTCAGATGGAACACAGCAAATATATCTAAATGCAGTTTTTGTGTTTTGAGCAAGTTTTCATAAGGAAATATTTTTAAAAAATCCATTCCCATAGAAAATATTGAAAATTTATTTATAAAATATTTAGAATTTCACTATAACTTGATTCCAATCAGTGTTGAATTCAGACATTTTTCTCCGGGAGGGATTTCTATCTCCATGGGGGGACATTTATAGAGTTTCGGGAGGGAAATTGCACTTTTTGACCATTAAAAATCATAAAATTGCATCGTCCGGGGGGGGGGGACATTTAAATGTTCCAGGGGAGAATGTCATCCCCCCTCCCCCTGAATTCAACAGAGATTCCGATGCTTTTGTGATTCGTTTTCTTGGTCTAGTAACAACAATGTTCAGGAAAGTTTCCCCACATAAATATAATTTTGTTTAACTTGAAACCATTGGCTTCAAAAATATAATTTGCAATAGAATTAACTGATCTGTCACTAAACCTGAAAATATATCAATAATGCAATGTAACTGGAAATTGCAAGGAAAGAACTTAATAATGCAATATCAATTAAAAATTATATATTTTTGTTATTAAGATGATCATATGGGCAATTTGTTTTTATATACAGATAAGATGATAATAGTAATAACTCTTTATCTATCCTTAAAAAATGTATGTATTCTTTTTTAATAACAGATCGATAAAAATTCTAGTTTCAAAACTAATCATGTCTTAAATATACATCTTAACTTGATGCAAGTAAATATATTAAATTGTAGCTTTTATAATTTCCATTTTTTATTTGAAATAACTTTAAAAAAAAAAAAAAAAAGGAATAAAAAATCAAAATTTAAATTATTTTACATCTTCTCCAGTTTCTTATAACGTAAAGCAACAATTTTAAGCAGTAAAGCAAAGGTAAATAATGATTCATATATTAATTTATTTACATGAAATCAAATTTTAGTTGTAAAAAAAATATATTATTAATAAAATTAACTATTAAAAATAGAAAATTGGAATACTCATTAAGTTAAACAATTACTAAGTCACAACGATTTATTTCTTATATGAGTCATTTATATAGTTCGTGGTTCTTTCTCCGTGGTTCGTACGATCTATATATAATACATAATGCAAATAAAATTTATTTTTTAACTTTGCATTCTTCAATTAAAATTGCCATTAAAACTAATTCTGAAATCTTATAAAATTAAGTTTCACATAATAATACCATGGTTTGAAAACAACTATTAAAAAATATTCCATTTTATAAACAATATAGGTCTAAAGAAATATTAAAAATTCATTAATATTGAAAATTATACGCATTTATTGAAAACACACAAATGAACACACAGATATATAAAAACTAAACATCTTTATTGGATATAAAAAAAAAAGCACGAAACTGTATAAAATACAAATTACTCTAATAAAAAGAACTTAAATGCTGAATAAATAACAGTACACTATGTAGTAAAGTTTAATATTTTCCTGTATTCCTAATTGAAATTGAATTCATATATACACAAACCTATATCATACACAAACCCAACCTTACCTCCATAATAATCCAAGTTGCTGAAAATGTAAAATAAAAAATAGTATTCCACAATAAAGCGATTAAACGCCATTTTTAAAACATATATATGTTTTTAAAATATTCTTTGCACGGCGCGTTTCCACAGTCTTTATACTATGATTCTTTAAATATGCTGTAGAATAATGGGAAAAAAAAAAAAAACAACGAGCTATATTGTAGTTAAATATGAAATTCAACAAGCCCAGGAATGGCTGTAAGAAGAACATGGTATACTGTTATAAGTACTATGCAAATTCATATCCAAATAGGTCCTTCGATATTGTAATAAAATGTTTTTTCTGTTTAGCATTTCACAGTATAAATGAAACTAAAAAATCCCTTCAGAACACTCGTTGAAAGAACATTTAAATATTAATGAGCCAACAGTCGATCTTACCAACAAACACAGAACACACACACAAAAGAAAAAAATGCATGTCAGCATTTCCGTTAACGATGTCTGACTCATATTCGATTTCCAGTACAGTAGAACTCCAATTATCCGAATCAATTGGGACCGAACCGCATTCGGATAATCAAAAATTCGGATAATTGGATTTTTTCCGAAAAAAGGGTCTATTTTAATTAACTACTGTATATATGTATAAAAAGGGAAGAAAAAACTATTTTTAAAGAAAAAGATCTTTCAATTAATTAAATAAAAAGGCAACACTTTTACATGTTAAGCGTACTTACAGGTGCAGTAAATTAATGCAGTATGCATGTACCGTACTGTAAATGAAAGTCATTGCTTGCTGAAAATCTCGGTCAAAGTAAGCTGTTTGACAGTCTTTATCCGTTTTCGGGCAGCCACGTAACCCATCCGCTTGACTGTGAGAAATTGCATGTGATCACACTCAGGCTGACGCTCCATCCACTTCAACGCAGTTTCAATGCCGGCAAATGCTTCACTAGCTGATGGTCCTGTGTCTGCTTCAACTTCGACACTAAGGTCATCTTCTTCCTCGACACTTTCTTCTCTCACACTTTCAATAAGTTCATCATCATTTAGAATTTGAAACCCAGGGTCTGAAACGCAGGTGGGCCGGGGAGGCCACCTGGCGACGGAGGACAGCCAATAATCGAACTGCACTATGAGACGGTGACTCATCATCCCAATAATGTTCGCGCTGCGAATACACTAGATTCGCGGAGGGAAGGACAATAGCGCGCGTAGACAGAATCCTTATTTTGCGAATCGCAATACGTTTCCGTCTTATTATTATTGTTTTTAATTCAGAAAGCGATTCGGATAATCAGCGATTCGGATAGTCGGAGTTCGGATAATTGGAGTTCTACTGTATGTTACATCAGTTGACTTCAGATCATTAGGTTTTTATCAGCGGTTTGTGGGGTATACAAACGGATTTTTTTTTCTTTATTTAGTATTTTTTAAGTGTTACAATTATCAATTATGGTGCTTTAAAACAGAATGAAAACAGGGAAAAAATAAATATTTTGTCGTCTCACATTTAAATAATTACTCGAATTTTGATAAATTAAAAAGCAATTTTTATACTTCAAATTTAGATGTGTCTGTGGGAGGGAGATGAGATGTGTAGTCGATATATTCTTTTAGCATAATTCCCGCCAGGAGGTGAGGCAGTGAAGGGCATTTCCCCTCCCTAGATTTTGAAATTTAATAAATTAATTTTTGTTTCTCTGATTATTAAAAAATAAATAAAATTTACACTTCCAAGTGATTATGGAATAATTAAACCTTAAAAGGAAAGGATCTGAGAAGTTTTCGTCAGAGAAGTCCCCCGCCCCCTGAACTCTATCGTAAAAAAAAAAAAAAAAAAAAAAAAAAAAAAAAAAAAAAAAAAAAAAAATCTGTTACGCCCATGTGCGGTAAATTTATCTTAAACGGGTTGTTCGGGTAACCAGAGTCCCATGAATTTTTTTTTTTTTTAACCTGCTAATTTGCACTTATAAAACTGCATTTTCAAAACTGTTATTAGAAACTTATTTTTAAGTATTTACAGTATTTAAGTATTTATTTTTAAGTATTTAGTAGTTTTTCTGAATTTAAGACGTCTCTATTTGCAGTGTGGGTTTTTTTCTGTTTTCACAACCTCCCCCCCCCCCCCCCCATTTCGATTTTCCCCATTAACGAATTATTTGACCGATATTTTATGTCCCTTGATTATATGTATCAGTTTGGAAGATATTTGTGCAGAATTATTGAAGTTATCGTGTCCATAAAAAAATCATATAGCTATATAGACAGATAGATAGATAGATAAAGTTTTGAACTGGGGGATGGTTTGGGGTTCTAGGGGTTATGATCGGCGTAGATCTGCAAAAATTTTCAGAAATTCCAACATAGGGTAGAATGTAATAGGTAGTATTTCTTACGAAATCTACCTAAAAAGAAAAAGAAAAAATGATAATTTCGTTTCTCCCAATAAATAAATATGGACAAAATTATATAATGCCAGGCTTTCACTCTTCAACGGAGTGAAATATTTCACTCTTGTCAAAGGAGTGAGACAGTCACTCTCGACAATGGAGTGACATATTTCACTCCTTTCTAGGGAGTGGGAAATTCCACTCTTTAAGGAGTGTATATTTATAAAATTCACTCAAAAAGAGTGAAAATGCCTCTCACTCTTCCAAAGAGTCAACTTCTCACTCCTCCCAATTTTAGAGTGTACATTTAAAAAAAGACCTAACTTTCAGTCAAGTGGTTACTTACGTTTTTTTTTTTTTTTTTTTTTTTTTTTTGGGAGGGGGGGGGGGATTTTATGTTTGAAATATGTGAAGTCTTCTCTTTTTTTCCGACTGTACAAACGTACATACATATATTGATAAACGCATAATCCTTCTTGGCGTGAAGCAGCCGTAGAAAGATAAAAAGCTTAACTATAATATACATTACCGTTATCTTTTCGTGTTGATAACGCTTTCATTTTTAATGAGTGCTTCTAATAGAAAAAAGAACAGTTACTACGTCCAGAAATAGAATCTATTTTTATGTTTTATAGTTCTGTCATTAAAAATGTTAAACACAATTCCTAAGTTATTCTGTGAGATATGAGAAAACTTTCTGTGAAATATAGCGAATAATAAATCCCTGTATAAATCAATTAATCTATTCACTAAAAATTTTAACATGATAAAATATATACTTTTAAGAAGTAAAGAAAATTATACTCAACTTAGATAAACAACACTATACCTAAATTTGAAATAAACAAATCTGTTGTGTTAATTTTTTAGAGAATTTTTTATAATAATAGTTTGAATAATTAGATTTTTGCCAAATTAGAAAAAAAAAATACATTTTATAATAATTAAATTAAATGAGATATTAAGACTTTTTCTATTAGCTGTGAGTACGGCAGGTAGGGTCCGTTTTCGCTTTAACAGCCTACACTTAGTCACGAGAAGAACACTCAAGCTAATGTTAAATCTATTGGGAGATTCTTGGCAGATTTCTCGCTCGCATTTTAATATTTTAAACGATTATTTTTGCATAGGATAACTGAGGTCAAACTCTAACGTTGTTAGTTTTTACTTTTTCGATTTTGGTTACAGTTTTTTTTATAAGCGGACATTTTTAATTTTGGAACCAGTTGGAACCGGTTCTGAAAGTGAAAGTACCTTTATATAAAAAAACTGGAACCAAAATCGAAAAAGTAAAAACTAACAACGTTAGAGATCTACCTCAATTATCCTATGCAAAAAGAATCATTTAAAAAATATTAAAATGCGAGCGAGAAATTTCCCCATAGACTTAACATTAGCTTGAGTGTTTCTTCCCGTGACTAGTGTAGGCTCTTAGTTTGAAAATCTATATGCCAATAAAGAACCTTCAATGATATTTATTTAAATTACCCTTTATCCTTCAAAGAAGAATGTTGCCAATTAAATTGAGTGTACTTAGAAATATACATCGAAAAGGATTTAAATTTTATAATTAACAATTCCTATTGTTTGAAAAATATACAAATGTCAAAAACATCGATATATCGATTCTAAGATATCGGTGAATCAATAAATACCGACAATGAAATATAAATAATAGTATAGCGTTCCTGAAATATCGATAAACATCGAAAATAAAATGTAAATGTCGATTTACCGATATTTTTAAGAAATTGTACACATTACCGAAGCCGATGTTTTATTACCTTTTTAAACGTTTTCCAGTATACCGCATAGTTCCATATATAAGCCGAGTATACGACTTTTCAGTGAAAAATTGCCCAAAACCAGAAACCTGTAAATAACGAACGATATATACAGGTCATTATAACGAGCCGACGGTAATAAAAGGTGATGAAAAAAATCTGCGAGCGAAAACGTAGCACTTTGCTGTGTATAGCTAATAGCAAAAAACTGGACGTTTGTCTGAATAGGCCACTTAAGGATTATTAAGGCCACTTAAGGTAATTTCCTTTTGTGTGGTAAAATTTACCGAAAAATTCAAACATGATGTCCAAATTAGGTATTCATTCTCAAAATTTTAGAGCTTGATACAATTTCTACATAAAGACGCCCTTAAGCTTATTTTTGTAACATACATTTAAAAAAAGACCTAACTTTCAGTTAAGTGGTTACTTACGTTTTTTTTTTTTTTTTTTTTTTTTTTTTTTTTGGGAGGGGGGGATTTTATGTTTGAAATATGTGAAGTCTTCTCTTTTTTTTACGACTGTACAAACGTACATACATATATTGATAAACGCATAATCCTTCTTGGCGTGAAGCAGCCGTGAAAGATAAAAAGCTTAACTATAATATACTATATATATATATATATAACTATATATATATATATATAACTATATATATATAACTATAATATACGTTATCTTTTCGTGTTGATAACGCTTTCATTTTTAATGAGTGCTTCTAATAGAAAAAAGAACAGTTACTATGTCCAGAAATAGAATCTATTTTTATGTTTTATAGTTCTGTCATTAAAAATGTTAAACACAATTCCTAAGTTATTCTGTGAGATATGAGAAAACCTTCTGTGAAATATAGCGAATAATAAATCCCTGTATAAATCAATTAATCTATTCACTAAAAATTTTAACATGATAAAATATATACTTTTAAGAAGTAAAGAAAATTATACTCAACTTTGATAAACAACACTATACCTAAATTTGAAATAAAACAAATCTGTTGTGTTAATTTTTTAGAGAATTTTTTATAATAATAGTTTGAATAATTAGATTTTTGCCAAATTAGAAAAAAAAATACATTTTATAATAATTAAATTAAATAAGATATTAAGACTTTTTCTATTAGCTGTGAGTACGGCAGGTAGGGTCCGTTTTCGCTTTAACAGCCTACACTTAGTCACGAGAAGAACACTCAAGCTAACGTTAAATCTATTGGGAGATTCTTGGCAGATTTCTCGCTCGCATTTTAATATTTTAAACGATTATTTTTGCATAGGATAACTGAGGTCAAACTCTAACGTTGTTAGTTTTTACTTTTTCGATTTTGGTTACAGTTTTTTTTATAAGCGGACATTTTTAATTTTGGAACCAGTTGGAACCGGTTCTGAAAGTGAAAGTACCTTTATATAAAAAAACTGGAACCAAAATCGAAAAAGTAAAAACTAACAACGTTAGAGATCGACCTCAATTATCCTATGCAAAAAGAATCATTTAAAAAATATTAAAATGCGAGCGAGAAATTTCCCCATAGACTTAACATTAGCTTGAGTGTTTCTTCCCGTGACTAGTGTAGGCTCTTAGTTTGAAAATCTATATGCCAATAAAGAACCTTCAATGATATTTATTTAAATTACCCTTTATCCTTCAAAGAAGAATTTTGCCAATTAAATTGAATGTACTTACAAATATACATCGAAAGGGATTTAAATTTTATAATTAACAATTCCTATTGTTTGAGAAATATACAAATGTCAAAAACATCGATATATCGATTCTAAGATATCGGTGAATCAATAAATACCGACAATGAAATATAAATAATAGTATAGCGTTCCTGAAATATCGATAAACATCGAAAATAAAATGTAAATGTCGATTTACCAATATTTTTAAGAAATTGTACACATTACCGAAGCCGATGTTTTATTACCTTTTTAAACGTTTTCCAATATACCGCATAGTTCCATATATAAGCCGAGTATACAACTTTTCAGTGAAAAATTGCCCAAAACCAGAAACCTGTAAATAACGAACGTTATATACAGGTCATTATAACGAGCCGACGGTAATAAAAGGTGATGAAAAAAATCTGCGAGCGAAAACGTAGCACTTTGTTGTGTATAGCTAATAGCAAAAAACTGGACGTTTGTCTGAATAGGCCACTTAAGGACAGCCTCCGTTCGAAAGAGACAGAATGGATGTCATCTGAGGATGTGGCTGCGACAAATGACGTTAATTAAAAAAAAAAAAAAAAAAAAAAGTTGACATCGTGACCATATTTTAATGTGTGAAAGAAGCTTAACTGGAAATACCATAAGAAATGATCCTCCGATCTTTCAAAAAATGTTGCATGAGTAATGCGTTGGATGGAACTGTCGATGATGCAAATTTGGAAGACGATAGCGACGATGATGAAGACGCTGACGACATTTATCCAATGAGAGGAAGTGATTTAAAGGGCTTGGACAGTGAATGATAATTATTGCCTTTTCACAGTAAAAGAATAAGATATTAAATATTTTTTGAAATTTGTAAGTTTTATTAGAATATTTATATTTAATCTTTTTCATTTTAGAATATAAATTTTGGAAATTTTCTTTGACTCATGCATAAGTCGACCCCCCCCCCCCCCCCCCCAGTTTGGAGCCAAGAAAAAGTCCAAAAATTCTAGGCTTATATACGGAAATATACGGTGGCTGAAAAGTGTTTATGAATTTGGTTTATTACTGTCTATTTGCACTCACTCTAACTCACGTAAATATATTCGGTTTGTTATGTAATTGATATATGTTATTGAGGTTAAAAATGGAGTGTGTAGCCATTGAAAATGGAGTGTTTAGCAGTTATAATGTGTTTACAGGGACTCTCAAAAGAAAACCCTTATATTATGGCCTATGGGGGAAATCGTTTGTAGTGTATTTAAATGATGTTCCACTATTTCAAATTTAATGAAATATATATACATCACTGAGGTACACTACATGATGCTTACTATAGAATATGGCATGCATAGCATTTTTCGTTTATTTACAGGAACACACAAAAAAATTCAGTTATAGTACTCCCTATGAGAAGACTGTTACAGTACTGCCTACTAGAAGTACGTTTTCAATTGTGGTAAATGCAACTGCATTTTTCATATAACTTAGTGTGAATAAATTCTGTAGATCATATACAGGGCTGCACAAAAAAATTTGAGTACATTTCTGCTTATTGACGGAAATTACTGAAGGAAGAATTTTTCAACTGTGTTATCCGTTTTCTAACTGAACTAAATTTTTGCATAATACGTAGTAAACATACAAATCTATACATCATATACAGGGCTTTACAAAATAATTCTGATATTTTTCTGACTACAAGGGGTAATTTCTGAGAAAGGGTTTTCAAATGTGTTATTCTTTTTTCAAATTGTTTAATTTTCGTTACAGTGTTCTGAATGTGTTGGAAAGTGTTTAATAATCTATGCTTAATGAGTGTTTTTTTCTTTCTTGTTTTATATATGGGGGCAAAACTCTGAAACATGTTTCAGCATTATGGTTTAAATTATTATTAACAGACTATGCATCGAAATAGTTTGTTGTAAGCTGAACTGTATTTCCCATATATTACTAGCTTTCCATGTTCATCAAGCTTTAATTTTCTATTAATGCATAAAGCAGACAAAATATAGTTTTCATGTATCGAAATAGAATAATCTAATGTGAATCATATCTATCCCAATACTAAACATAGTATCGATTAAATTAGGTGTATTTATAAATATACGCTGGAAAATGACTTAAAATGTAATTTTTGTGAAAAAATTGTGAAAATGTTTGAAAAAAAAGTCGATATGCCGATTCTAATATATCGGTATATATCGGTAGAAAATATACATGTCGATCTACAGATAGTTTGACGTAAACAACAGTAGTACTGATATATTGATATGTTTATAGAGAGAAAACACAAAAATACATTGCGGCATTATATTTTAAATTATTACTAACAGACCATGCACTGAAAGAGTTATGATAATATTTAACTGTATTCCCGATAAATTATTATCTTTTCATATTTATCAGGTTTTAATTTATTATAAATGCAACTAACAAGGAAAACACAGTTGCTTACGTTCAAAAATATAACAGTCCCTCGAATCAATTATAACTTATACCAAGTAAAAAAGACAGTTTTTGCAGTGAAAATATGAAATACCGAATCTGAATACAGTAAAACCTGTGAAAACGGAATCCTGTCTTTAGCGAAGAAGTTTTATGGTGTCCACGGAAGGAATGCTCTTTCAATTTTACCTTCTAAGATAGAAACCTGTGACAAAATAGAATTTTTACAGGCCTCTTTCGATACCGTTTTTTGAAGTTTTACTGTAGTTTCATCGTAATAAAAATCATACGGGGCTTTTTCCTTTTCCTTTTTTAAGAAAATGCGGGGGTACCTCGAATTCAGACACAATTCTTTTCGAAGAATTTTTCGAGGACCCAATGAAATTTCCCCATAAGAAATAATGAATAGTATAAAAGTAAAAATAGTTTTAAGAAAAAAATTATCTTTTATAAGCATTCAATGTTTATCTTAAAAATCACGCCTAATTTCACAACTACAAAAAGAATCGTATTTAAACTATCTATTCGGGATTTCTAAAGTGTTTTAGCAACTTATAATTTAATTAATATTAAATTATTAATTGATAAAAGCTTATTAAAATAAATATTACTCTCTTTATTTCTTTTATTTATGCATTTTATTTTTCATTTTTTAGGGTTTGAAAAAATATTTCATTGTTGCACTTCTACAACCTGTTGGCATTTTTTACCGAGAGAGCTTTAACGCACAATTAACTCCATTACTGTTATAACTCGAATATAGTAGTGACAAAAGAAAATATTTGGCGATTTTGCACCTGCCCTGACTAACGGAAAACACCTTAAAATTAATTTATTAATTTATAATGTTCTTAAAATATTAAAATAATTAAATTATTAAAACTATTAAATTCTTATTATTAAATTCTTATATTAAAATTATTAAATTCTTATATTAAATTTATTAAATTATTTTATTAATTTATAATTCAATTCTTAAAATATTAAAATATTGTATTGTTATCGGAAACACAGCTGTGTACAAAACTTTTATAATTTTTGCCTATCAGGAAGTGTGTGAAAAATCGATTGCATAATTCCATCTTTACATACATAAAACAAGTTAAGTTAAATAAAAGAATGTAAAAATGATTAATTCTTTCCCATCTGCAGGTCCCATCTGCCATTAACGCAATCATACCGATCGGGAAATATATCATACGAATTGACATTTTTCCATCTGAGTGAAAAAGTATCCAGGCAGGGAGTCGAACCCAGAACCCCTGTCTTAAATTGCCAATGCTCTGCCTATTGAGCTACCTGGACTGAGAAGAAGGAAGTCGGCCAGGTTGTCGATTGGTTGTAGGTTGTTCGTTCAATTCCGCCGGTTGTTGGTCCAAGTAGTTTAATAAGCAGGGCATTTGAAAATTAAGCGAGAGGCTTTGGGTTCGACTCTCGGCCTGGACACTTTTCCACTGAGATGTTAAAATGTCAATTCATCTCTAGAAAAATACACTGAAATATAAAAATGCATTGTAGTACATTACATAAGACAAAGGTAATTTCATAACCTTTTAAAAGAAGTTTAACAAAAATAGCATCCATATTTTATTGGCAAAATTGTGGACGACTTGAGATAAAGAAGAAAAGGTTTCCATTTTTATATGTTTATATTATTAGGACCACTAAAATTAATGCTTGGTTTTTTTAATCTTAAAATGCATGGAAAACGTTATTACTAAGATAACCAAATCGCACGATTTGCGCTCACGAAAACCAATAACAAAAGAAGAAAAAAAGAGCAAGAAGTAAGAAGTCAGAAGTCAGAAAAAAATAAAAAATAAAAATCGGTAGATTCAGCAACTTCGCTGTACAAAAATCTCAAAATGTATGAGCTGTATGCACTAGAGATGAGTTTGGGCTCTTTTTTCGGAACCCGAGCCGGACGATTTGAAATCCGAACCCGCACGAGCACGAAATATTTTGTATCAACAGAGCCCAAGCCCGCCCGATCCGATCCCGATCCCGAAAATACGCAGTAGAAAATTGTTAATAACATCTTAAAATTGTTTCAAGATTTTCTTTTAAAAATATTTTCTTGGATAGAAATAAGTATTAATCATAAATACTCTTTCATGACAATGTTTCGTGATTTTCATGTCCCTGAAAATATGTTTAAAATAGCAAATTTGTTATTTATACCAAACCACTGACAAAGATCTACACAAATCACATATCTTATTCTTTTAAAATATCATTGTGCAACTATGGTATAAAGACATGGGTTCTTTTTTCTAGTAATTTTGGAACAGGACTTTAAATAGAAAGCGAGTATAGACAAGGAAAAACCCTGCGATCTCTTTGTGTTACTAATACTGACCGTACAAAGACAGAATCTTTCCTTATATCCCGTCAATAGCAGTTCAATTCCCTTTCAAGCTGATTTTTAATAGCGTCGGGAAACATTTTAAGAAACTTAGACTGCATACTTTTTTGTCCAATAGCAAGATTTTTCAATCTTTTTTTTTTCGATTTGTGAATAAACAAAATTTTCAATTTGAACCCGAACCCGAAGACTGGGTATAAAAATCGAGCTCATTCCTGTTTCGGGCTAATGCTTAATGTGGAACTTTGTGTTCAAGAAAAATCAGTTCGGTCACTTTTGCTACGTTTTTAATATTGGTCGATTTGGTGAATAAGATATACTCACAGGAGGAAAACTGAATTAAATTTTGCTGAAATTTCTTTTTTAAGAGTCGAATTGTTAAATAATTGAAGCTTTCAAGAATCGAAGTTCCATTCGATTGCATTCATACCGAAGTTAACAAAACTCAGTTAAATGAGATCTTTGTCTGATGCGAGCAATGTGCAGGATGGGTGAACTTCGTTCTCGCTAAAGCGATTCTTTTAGCCATTTGAAAAAGTGCAGACCCGACAAATGTCGAAATACTTGTATTTGAGCTACTCAAAATTCTTTTATTAGCAACAATATCGATTAAATTAAGCAAATTTAGAAATAATCAGAGAAAATGGATAAAGTTTATTACTTACGAAATATAATTCCAGAAAATGTCGTTAGATCGATTCCGGTATATCAATAAATGACAATAATAAAACATCAATATAGATATTGGGATTTTTAAAGACCTCGATGATAAACATCGACAATACAATATGAATTTCAATTTACCTATATATTGATGAAACATCAATATTATATATTTGCCTTTTTTTATAAATTGAAAATTCGGGAATACATTTTCGTGTAATGACTTAAACTGTTATTAACAGACCATGCATCAAAACAGTTGAGAGACAGCTTAACTGTATTCTTAACTATTACTATCTTTTCCTGTTCATCACGCTTTAATATTCATTGAATGCAGCTAGCAGGTTGATACAGAGTAGAATATCTCATCTGCATAATGATAATTAAGGTTTTTGAGTAAAAAAATAAATAAAATACCGTATCTAAATAGTTTTTATCCTTCTGTGATGTGTAGCAATGAAGTGAAAACTTCTATAAATGAAATAATTATTAAAAATTTCGCTATGGTAAACGACATAAAGGGATAAAAAAATAATGTTTAACTATTACAAAAAAAAGTTTCGAACTTAAATTTGAAATAAACAAATACATTGTTAATAATTTCTCTGAGAACTTTTTAAATATCAAACTGCACTCTAAGCAGACAAAAATTATAACATATTTATTATACTAAATATTAAAAAAATCATTTATTAATTATTATTTATTTATAATATTAGATTTGTATAAAATTCTTTTGTAAAATTAAATATTTGTATATTATTGAATGTTTGTATGTATAATTGAAATATTGAATGTTTGTATGTAAACAATGCGTAGCGTAGATAATCTGTGTTTGATTAAATTAGAAGTATTTACAAATACACATTATAAAAGGACTTCAAAAAGTGGTAATTTCAAAAAATGCAAATACATTAATTCCACGATACCAGTACATATGATAAATACCAATATTAAAATCTGGATTTGTATCGATTGATATTTTGGCGGAAATAATAATGTTACTGATGTAGTGATATTATTACGTAGGAGTAGGATTATTATAATAAATCACACACACATGAGCGAAACACACACACATACATTGGCGAAAAGCATATTTCCACAGTATGACACCACTTATTACTGCATACATCGAAACAGTAAAAGAAACTTTAACTATATTCCCTGTATATTATTGCCTTTTCATGTTCATCACGCTTTAATTTTGAATGAATGTAGCTAGCAGACAAAACACAGTTGCCATGTCCAGAAATAGAATAATCCGCTTTTGCTTTACTAGTACTTTAGAAAAACTAATCGAGTACGAGTTGGAAATATTTTAACTGACATTTCTGGCACTAGTCCAGGTTTTCAAGATTCCACGTAGATATAAAATGAAAGCAGAAAGCTAGTTTTTCATCATCTTTATTCCCAAAACTGGTTGTGTATTTCGTGGATTCAAATATTAATGCGGCTGATTTCATATCGAAATACTAATCATGCATTCAGAAAGGAGAAGTATGTACGGAATCAGTTGAACTACCGAGATAATATGAGGAAATTCGTGTCACCGAACAGGAGTGGTATGTTGTGAGAATTTCAATAATTCTTGTTAGAGCTCGTAAATACACATAACTTCAATAATATGATTTAAAATGCAGCATAAAATTATATTTTGAGTTAAATTGCTCTTTTACTACTATGGTTGTCGTGTGTAGATGAAAATTCAGAAGCTAGTTACGATGTAAACAGAAACTATCAAATTACAAAATTTGCAAACCATCAGCTCGCCAAAATCAGTCCAGAACCCGTAGTAGCTACAAAAATGCTAATTTTCTTTGTTTTAAAAAGTAGAGAAAAATGGCTGCAAATATAGAAATGCAATAGCTATTTAAATTTTGTTTCATTTACTGTTATCCTTATCCATATATGATTAAAAAATACTTCAACATGTGAAAATGCCCACATCGTTTTAAATATGACGGTATTTTCACCATCAAATACTTTTCGTACGTAATAATTTAATGATTTTAAAGTTTTCTTTCTTTTAAAATATTCACGTGTAAATACACATTTCAATTGAAAATACAGTGCTTGGAGATATTATTATCCAGTCTTTTTAACACTTTCCAACCAAGTTGAAAAGTGTTTATGATTTCGGTTTGTCTGGCCGTGTGGCAGTCTGCCGTCTGCCCGTGCTCTAACTCCCGTAAATATGCTCTAATTGCCCTGCAATTTTTATATGTTATTGTCGTTATCTATAGCATGTTCCCTATTTCAACTGAAGTGTGTAGCTCTTACAGTTTTTTTACAGGGACATTCAAAAGAATTCCGTTACACTACGGTGTATGGGGAAAAATCATTTGCGGTTTATTTTAATGATGTTGCACAATTTCAAATACATTGTAATTGATATATATCACTAAGGTGCATTACTGATAAAATAACAAAGCAAATAAACAGACGAGGCCTTGGATCGAATATATATATTGAGTTACAAAATAACATTACACAATGACAAAAACACAGTATAGGAACTGAAAATTGAAAATCACTTATATTTATAAATTCGTCTGGGATTCTGCAGTCATGTT
The DNA here is from genome assembly GCA_963931845.1 of Maratus michaelseni. Lineage (NCBI taxonomy): Eukaryota > Metazoa > Arthropoda > Arachnida > Araneae > Salticidae > Maratus > Maratus michaelseni. The sequence goes on from OZ007594.1 coordinate 253,670,022, forward strand.
TCCCGGACGTGCAAGAAAGCTTACACAAAAGTATAATCCAATAAAATTTAAGATGTAATGCTACGATTACAATTACGATACGATATACTAACACCCGCCCATAATCTAGCATTACAATAGAAAAACACAGAATAAAATATTACAATAAACAAACATTAAAAATATGACACAGTTAAAACATTACTTATACAAACAGCAAAGAAACAACAATTCATGAAATTTAGCTTTAGGCAATGCCTTTGTAAACATATCTGCAAATTTACATATTTGTAGGAATATATTCAATTTTGATATTATTTTCTTTTACAACATTACGAACAAATTTTAGTTTTATATCTATATGTTTCATTCTGCCATAACTACTTTCATTACTGATACATTTTATGCAAGACTGATTATCCTCTAAAATAAGTAAATCCTTAATACTTACAATTTCACAAGCAACATTTTTGAACCACAATAGGTCTTGCAAACTTTTAGTTAAGGCAATAACTTCAGCTTCAGTTGACGATAATGCAACTGATTTTTGTTTATTACAACACCAGAGAACAGGCATGTTACAAAACTTTAAAATGTAACCTGATAATGATTTTCTATCATTTGTGTTAGCCCCCCAATCAGAATCAACATACATACAATTTAGGATCAGATTTTTGCTTTTTATACACAAGTTTTAAGGACAAAGTTCCTTTCAAATATCTTAAGATTTTCTTTAGTGCAATCCATGCAACTTCAGTAGGATTGTCCTGCATTTGACTCAAACTATTAACACTATATAAAATATCAGGTCGTGAAATATATGCTAAATACAATAAACAACCTACAAGTTCACGGTATGGACCATTAAATGGTTTTCCATTTTTGAAATCAGATGGAGTGGATTTAGGAGAAATAGGAATATCACTAGGTTTACATTCTAGCATATTAAATTTACTTAACAATTTAATTATATAAGAATCTTGATCCATTATTAAACTATCAGATTTAAATTTCATTTGAATACCCAGAAATTCTGAAACACATTCTGGTTTTGACATATGAAACTCTTTAGAGAGTAAAGAAATTACTACATTAGTTTCATTTAAATCTGAACCTGCTATAAGCATATCATCAGAAAAAGTTTTCGGAACAATAGGGCCACATATGTCAGAATAAATAGCAGTCATTGGAGTACTTTCTCTTTTCCTAGGTCCTCTTCCCATTGGTGTTGCACTGTGTTTTGCTCGAACACAAACATCACAAAAAGAGAGGGGTGTTGGAAGTTTCATTTCCTTCAACACTTTGGCGCTTGGATGGCCCATTCTGCGATGCCAAATTTCAGAATCACTTTCTTTTGAAGTGAGAACAGTTTCATAATTTGGGACAAAATAACTAACATATTGTCCATTTGAATCACGTTCACCAAAACAAAAACGATTTCTTCCTTTTTCTATGAACACCTTTTCATTCTTGAAAATAACTGCATAATTTACATTTTCGATTTTTCTAACGGAAATCAACTGTCCACTTAAATCTGGTACGTAAAGAACATTATTTAGTGTAATTTCCATTCCGTTTGATAATTTTCCAATAATATTTCCAACACCTTTAATTTCAAGATTCGTTGTTTTCGATGCACAATTAATAGTTCCTGAAGATGGCTGTAAAGACGTGAAATATTTCTCATTAGATCACATATGGGAAGTAGCTCCAGAATCCACTATAAATTCATTCTTTTTAACGTTCCCCGCAACAAAAGATACTGCTAAACAAGCAAATTTTTCCTCATTTGAATTTTTAACAGCTGTACAGTTACGTTTAAAATGGCCAGGAAGTCCACATTTGAAACAAGTAAGTTTCTTTCTACAATATTTAGCTATGTGCTCCTTTGAATTACAGTTTTTGCAAACAAATTCTTTGCGAGTTGATACAAACGCGGTATTATCATGAGCAGTTTCGGACTGCACTTTTTCTTTCTTTGAGTCGAGCAGAAGTGCTTCAGCATCTAACAGCCGTTGTGTGACAAAATCTAGAGTCAAAACAGTATTCGGTTGATTTTCTAACGCAGTCTTAACATTTTCAAATTCTTGAGACAACGACATTAGAATATAAACAATAGTATCGGTTTCACTTACTTCAGCACCGGAAATTTTAAGTTCAGGAATTAATTTATTTATTTCATCAATGTGACTTCTCATAGACACAACACGATCATTTTTAATAGTTGCTAACCTCTTTCTAATTAAAATTTGATTAACTGCACGCTTGGTATCATATGTTCGTTCTAATTTATTCCATATCTTGTGCGCAGTATTTTCTTCTTGCAATGACGCAAGAACCCCATCGCTTAAAAGCGATAATAATAAAGCATAAGCCTTTTTCGATTTTACAACTTCCGCAGTTTCAGTTGTCGCTTCATTGTCTGAAAAATTATCCAAATCTTTCGCCACAAATATGGCTTTTACACGCCTTTTCCAAACAGAAAAATTTCTACCGTCCCCGTCAAAAAGAGCAACTCCGTATAATTCTTTTTCACTTTACATCCCTGGGTAAAAAAAACAGAAACAAAAGAAAAATAAATTGTCTCTCTCAAAACCACAGCAATAAATATGAAAAGGGACTAGCGTCACTCTGTCTGCGATTTAAACCACGCTCTGCTGATAAAATAACAAAGCAAATAAACAGACGAGGTCTTGGATTGAATATATATATTGAGTTACAAAATAACATTACACAATGACAAAAACATAGTAACTGAACTGAAAATTGAAAATCACTTATATTTATAAATTCGTCTGGGATTCTGCAGTCATGTTTCCCGGACGTGCAAGAAAGCTTACACAAAAGTATAATCCAATAAAATTTAAGATGTAATGCTACGATTACAATTACGATACGATATACTAACAATTACAAGAAGCTTAATATGGAATATGGTGTGCATAGCACTTATAGTTACTTTACAGGGACAGTCAAATAATTCCGTTACATTACGTCTATGGAGAAAAATCGTTTGCGGTTTAATTAAATAATGTTTCACTGTTTTAAACGCATTGAAATTTATATATATCACTAAGGTGCATTACAAGAGGCTTACTACAGAATATTGTGTGTGTAGCAGTCATCGTTCATTTACAGGGACACACAAAAGAATTCTCTGCTGTCTGTTAACAATAATTCCTGGAAGTGCGTTTTAAGTTGCTGAACGCGATTTTAAATTTAACTCACGTTTTGTCTATTACTTGGTGTGTATAAATTCTGTAGATAATATACAGGGCAGCACAAAAGTTCGCGAATACATTTCCGTTTATTGACAGAAACTCCAGAAGGAGAATTTTAAACTGTGCTACACGTTTCCTAACTAAACTAAAATTTAGCATCCTATGTAGTATATATAGAAATCTATAGATCCTATACAGAGCTGAATAAAAGTATTCGGATATTTTCCGAATATTGTATATGTTGGAAATTCTTGAAATTATGTTTTTAAATATGTTATGCGTTTTCCAAATTGTTTACTTAGATGTTATCTTTCAGCTTATTAAACGGTAATGATTTGTAAAATTATTTTGAAGCGTTGGAAAGTGTTACATAATCTATGCTTGATGCATGATTTTTCGTTCTTGTTAAAATCTGACAATGGTAGATAAAAATGGGCTATTACAAATTTAAAAATATACTAACCTTTCAGCTAAGGATCAAGTATAAATTTGGTTCCGAAATTATGAAATTTTTGTTGGAAAATAATCAGTTTGATATAAAAAAAAAAAAAAAAAAAAAAAAAAAATCCATAGGATTTCGACCCCCCCCCCCCCAAAAAAAAATAAATAAATAAATAAAATAAAATAAAATACGATGACAAGAAAAACACTGTTTTTACAATTAAACATCAATATTTTACCGCGAATATTATACACAGGCGGAAATATTATATTTATAACTCATAAAAATTTCTAAAAGTTTGTTCAATAAGAACTATTTCTTATATATATATAAAATGACCTTCTATGAGAAAAAAAAGTGAGAAGAAAACACTTTTTACCCACAGAAGGCAGTGGGGAGCACGCTATTAGGCTCGTTTGGAATGATTTTCATTTAAATATATAAATTCATTCAACGTTGATTTTAGGTATATTTAGGTTATCGTGGGTCCGGGCAATGTCGGGCGGATCAGCTAGCAATAAATAAAAATAATGAATTTTACCCCCTACTTTCGAGAATAAAGATCTTTTTTAAAAGCAAAAGGCATTCTTATCCTGCCATAAAATTAAGCATGTCTGTATGAAATTCCCGCCTAGTGTGTTTGCATCTACTGTTCTGTCTACGATGTTCTTGTAAATCAAATATCAATTAAAACAGTTTTTATAACCACACACTACAGTGGGAAATTATCCCATTATCAAGACTAATATATTCTGGGCGCAATTCAGATACGCACAAATTTGGATAATTAAAATAAATATAAGAAAAATTTATGTTGCGAAATAAAAATTTCTCAAAAATCACTTTTGTTTAATAAAAAGATAGCCCTTATGTAGGTTGAAAATAAGATAATTTTTGCTACAAACAAAGCAACAATAAAATAAATAAATAATACAGTATCGCACTTAACGCAGTTAATCGAACATCTCCAATAAAGTTTTGCCACGCGGGAAACTGTATGCATATTTCAATTTTTATAACCATTTTTCCTTCAAACTGCTACCTTATCTATCATCACTATTCAACAGTGCCTACTTTTCAGTAAATGACCGTTCACACTTTTCTGAATTTGCTTGGAATATGAGAACTGAGAAATGCAATGTCTCAGAAAATAGTGAATTATCTAAATATATAGACTTCAAAAATTGAAATGAAACATAACTTTTAAAGTTTGTTTAAATAAGAATTTCAAGAAACTTATACTTTTACCAACGAATACATACAGTTTAAATTTCAATAAATTTTTATTTTTGAAAATGTATGATTTTAATTATTTTTTTTATCATTAAGTGCGTTTGTAATTATATACCTACGTAGCATCTGTAGTCGTCGACTGGTCCGTCCGTCTGTCCAGTCTGTCCGCATATAACAGCGCAAAAACTACCCAACCGAATGGTTTGAAATTTAATATGTATAATCGTGGCAGAATGTTGTCGAGTCATTTAAAATTTTATGAAAATCAAACCAAAACTTAAAAAGATATTAATAAGAGTTTTCTTCATTCTATTAAATCCTATCATACGTAATCAATTCTATGATATCCCATGATAAGTAATGATTCTAGGTTGCCATGGTGATTACGTCCTATTTAAGATGGAGTCCTTTTATTTCCGTATTACTGAATTTATAAACCGAAGTTATATACGAAAATTGTTTAATTATAGCAATCCTATAATACACCGACAGTTTTTTGAAAGATGTTTCCGGAAAACTAGATATTAAATGGAAAAAGAGTCTAATTATGGATTTCAAATTCTGAAATTTTCAAAGCTAGTCTTAAGTTTTCTATTGGAATTTTCAGTAAATGTCAACAAAAGATAAAATGTCGCCAACTTAAAATGTACTTATTTTATTAATCATATCATAATAACAGACGATATAATTCATTTTTTCAGTGAAATAATAAAAAGGGCAATTCCCCTCCCCCCCGGAACTCTATAACGTCCCCCCCGGAGTCACAGAAATCCTTCCCGGAGAAAAGTGTCTGAATTCAACACTGAAACCGTGACAATCATATTCCTGGAGATTCAACCACACTTTTCGAAAGTAAAGGAAATGACAGAATAGGTGGCTCATTCACACTCAGATGTAGAATCAGGACAACGTGCTTACATGCAAAACTCAACAGTCCTTTTGTCCCAAGATTACCTTCATAAAGAGAGTAGCTAGGCCCCTAAGCTGCAAATCATATTCGATTAAATACGCCATTTTGGCAGTGAACACAATAACAGAAGATTACCAAATAGGCTTAATGCTTCTGCTTAAATGAACGCATTGCAACTTAAAAGCCAGTAAACATAAAGTAGAAATGCCGAAGTCAGTGAATTACGCAGCTTGTAAAACTCCTGAACTGTATCGAGACAGGAAAGCAAAGAATAAACTAAATCGAACAGAGATTGTAATCTAGCAGGCAGTAGGGGAATTTTAATCAGATTGCATGCAAAGGGAGAAAAGTGGGAAATACTGACACCAAATATGGTTTAAAGGGAATGTAATCATCATTAAATGGTTTCCAAAACTTCTATGGTTTACCAAATCTTACTCGCTAAAATACGTCAGTTATTATGCAGCCCGATTATAGTACATTATTCAAAAAGATTAGATGAGATTAACGATAAATTTTCTAATCATCCTTAAACGAATCTACAGCCAAGGATAACATGAAACAAAAAAGATATTAGCAACAATGTGATTTAATGTGAATACCATGAAAGGGGTTCCGTAAAAAGTATTTCACTGTACCAAATCGTATTAGCTAAAATACACCAGTTGGCAGTGGACCGAATTAAGGAAGATTACTTTGTAGGTTTAAAAATCTCCGCATCAGCGAACGTATTGCAACTTATAAGCAAACGCATCAGTAAGTTCAAAAAAATCTCCTTAATAAAATTAGGAATTAGTTTGCGAAGACGTTGGACGCGGGTGTCTGCTTAGATAAACGATCTTCATATGTGTGTCATTTGCCGTTACCGAAGAGACCTGAAAGGGACTTTTTCAACAAGAAAAACATCATTTGTCAGGCATAGATTATGAACACTTTCCAACATTCAAAATACTGTAATAAAACTTGACCGTTTATTAAGGTGAAAGATGATATTTAAATAAACAATTTGAAAAACGCATAACACATTTAAAACCTAATTTCAGCAATTACCATCTATAGTCGGAAACTATTTAAACTCTTTTGTGAAGCCCTGTATAGGGTCTATAGATCTGTATATATACTACATAATATGCTAAAAATTAGTTAAATTAGGAAACGCATAACACAGTTTAAAACTCGCCTTCACCAATTTCCGTCAATAAACGGAAATGAATCCTGGAAAATTTATAGAATTTATAGACAATAATATGCAAAAAATTAGTTAAATTTAAAAACGCATACCACAACTAAAAATGCACTTCCAGCAATTGTCGCTCATAGACAGTATAACCGAATTATTTTTCGTGTCCCTGTAAATGAACGGTAAAAGCTATGCACACCATATTCTACAATGATGGTCTCCATAAGCGCATACTCAGAAAAAAATTTAAAAATTGGAGATAATTTTTTCTTATGAGGATATATATGCATATATAAAAATTTCCTTCGGAACCTTGATATAAAGTCCGTAAAAAAATTATCAAAATTTCGTGTTTTTGGCGATTTATCGCAGGTTGTCGACACAATGAAAAAAAAAATACGTTTTTACGATAAATACTCTTTTTGGAAAAACTTTTTCTACTGTTCATACAGAAATATTATAAGTAAGTTTAACTTAAATATATAGATATTTACGACTACGATTTTGCCATATACATTTATATGGATATATAAACAAAACTAACCTTCGTATTCTACGGTTTAGAACTAAATTTAAATTCCTTAAAAGTGCTTCAAACTAAAAATTAAGGTCCGTTTTGGAAAGGACAACAAGCTAAAAGTATCGTTTGTTATGGAAATAGCAACTTATTTAAGATCGAAATGTATAATGAAAGCGTACTTAATCGGGCAGTTACTGTTAATAAAATACACTTAAAACTTATCTGCCGGTGAAACCGTGTAAAATTAAATAACTTTAGCAACACGCAATTTGTATATATGTTATATAAGCTTATATATAAAACATAATAAACTATTTCATCGTTTACTTCAGCAACACGCAATTTGTATATATGTTATATACAACATAATAAACTATTGCATCGTTTAAGTTTAAATTAATTAACTACTGCCCATTTAAACTCTCATTTAACCAGGAATTTTCAAATGCATTAAAATCGCTTACTTTGGCGGGGTAAAAGTGTTGCTCACCAAATCGCGTCTTTTCGTGCCAAATACTGGAAAGTATTATATTTTTTTTACAGAGTTTCTACTGGGATTCCGCAGCTAAATTTCACTGTTCGTTAGTACATGAGTAGTTCTATTAGCATTTTTTTTTTCAAAATATTCTAAGTATACGCTTTAAGGAGACCTTCCTTGTTAGTGATGTATATCAGTTTTAATATGTTTTAAATACATTAAAATTATTATTATTAAAATATATTGCAAACAATTTTCCTCTGCTTAGACCATAAAGTAACGGAATTCTTTTGAGTGTCTCTGTAAACGAACTGTAAATGGTACACACTTTATTTTCAATACCGAACATGTCATGATAATCCTCAATAACATATATCAATTACATAACACTCTGGGTATATTTACGCGAATTAAAGTCGGACAGAGGGCCAAACAAACCTTATTCATTAACACTTTTCAACTATGTTGAAAAGGGTTAAAAACTAAAGACTACAAGTTTTGTTGACTCTTTGATCTCAGGTCTAATTTTTCACATGTGTGTAATCCATTATTTATTTTTTAATTAGGCGTACGTTTTACGATAAGGTTGTGTTAATTTTAAAACTATATGCACTGTATTGATACTGTGCAGGCTGTATGTTTATTGAAATTGAGTTTGACGTTGCAAAATTTATCTTAAAACGTGTACAATAGTTTTATTCTTGGACATTTTCCTGTAATAAATTTTTAAAGCGTACAGTACATAACAAACATTTATAAAGTACCGACTTGTGCAAAGAAGTGAGATTATATGAATAAGACCTTGTTTTGGTACAAAAAATGTATGTTTTTAATAGTAAAGGGTTATAGCAGGATATAGGTATTTAAAGAACTCCTGCCTATCCGGCATGTTCGAAATCTGGCTGCGCTTCCGCCACATTAGGTCGTATAATCGGTAGTCTACTTTATGTACCTCTCTATATTTTAAAAAAGTCACTCCGGCCTAGCGGAAGAAAAATGTAGCTATTCTGTATCTTATTTTTAAAATTTTAGCTAATGTTACTCGAAAGAAGCAGAGGGTTGTTTGGGAGTCATAATCGGTGAAAATATACTGACAGTTTCCGGAATTGCTTTCCTCCGAACGGCTGCAATAAGTAGCTTTTTACTTTTTGTATTGAAAGCTACCTAAAAGTAACCACCGCCGCCGCAGTCGCCGCTGTCAGTTAAGTTTTTGTGCCTTGGCCTGCTTCAATGCGCTGATACCGTGGCACAAGAGATCTGACTAGCAAACTAGTCTGGTCGAATACACATATGTGTACTTTAGAAAAAGTGCGGTAAAATTTCGTTTTGTAATATTTTTTGGGGTAATTTCTAGCTTATTTTAGATCTGTCTTCATTATACATACAATAGATGAACATTAAAGGTTCAGCAATGCCTAATTTTATAATATTTAATAAATAGATTGACATTACTTACACAGACTCATCAATAAATATTCTAACTTTTTCTAAGCAATTAAAACAAAAATTCTATTTAAATTTTATAATGTATGAATAATTTCAAATACACATTCTGTTACTAGGTATTACAACTAAGAAAACTATCTCTCAAGCACTCTTATCTGGCAAAACATAGTTTTGTAATTAGTAATTGTAATTTGCATTTTATATTTCTATGTATGTTTTATTTTTTATTTTTTTTAAGAGAAAATGTCACCACACAAGTTTTACTTCGAATATAAATTTAACATTTACTTTAAAGGGTAAATGAATTTAAATAGAAAAATCCACACCCATCTAGCAAATACATAGATTCGCAAGTTATTATTTCAATAAATTAATATTAAACATTATAAAAAAAAGTAATTCCATTCAAGAACATCCAGAAGTGTATGTACTTTCAAATAGTTTCATTTAACTTGAAAAACTAAGTAATACAATTTAATTTTTAAATTGCACTTACCAGACTGTAATAACAAATATATATATATATATATATATATATATATATATATATATATATATATATATATATATATATATATATATATAAAGCAGTTTTTATTAATTTCACGTAAAATAATAAAACTTTTAAGACTAATCAAATTATTTTCTTTAAAAAAAACGTGCCTTGCATATTTTATAATGTGGCAACTAACACTCAATCAGGAAGCAAAGAATATATGTTTAAGAGGAAAATGAGGGACTCATGGAGCTCAAGCTCTCCCCATTTAAATAAAGACAATTTTTAAGTCACACAGGTTGTTAAAAATCTGTTATTTTCTGTCTTAAATGTTTGATTATTCATATCTGACAAAACAACTCTGTAGAGGAGAGTAGGGAGAAATGGGACACTAGGAAATTTACTTGTTCATTTCTTTTTGTTTAAAAAGGCACAGACCTTAACTGAAAACTATTTAGTATTTAAAGTATCTTTCAGTAATTTTAAAATATCTTAAAACAGTCACCATATTTTTTTATCACAAAACAAATCAACATAAAATGTTCTATATTTTTCTAAAAATACTGTCTGTTTAAATGTTTCTATTTGATAAGGAAATTTTATTGCGAAGGAAATCGTCAAAATAAATTTTGCTATCTCATCTGAACATTATTTTATCAATGAAGTTCATACATTGAAATATTCATTTAAGATTAATAAAATATAAATAAAGAAATAAATAACAGTGGTAGACATATTACGACTAAAATGTTTCATTTATACTTGTATTCTAATCTGAAGACTTTTTGAGTGAACTGTCATATTTTGTACTTTCCTTGTTCAGTGTTATAAAATTTACTTGTTCATTTTTCTTTAAAAAATAAAAAAATGAAAAAAAAATAAAAACAAGAACGAAAAATCATGCGCCAAGCATAGATTATGTAACACTTTCCAACGCTTCCAAAATAATTTTACGAATCATACTCTTTAATAAGCTAAAAGATAACATCTAAGTAATCCGAATACTTTTATTCAGCCCTGTATAGGATCTATAGATTTGTATATATACAACATAGGATGCTAAATTTTAGTTCAGTTAGGAAACGCGTAGCACAGTTTAAAATTCTCCGTCTGGAGTTAAATAATACGGAAATGTGTTCGCAAACTTTTGTGCTTCCCTGTATAGGATCTACAGAATTTATACACACCACGTAATATACAAAAAGCGATTTAAAATTAAAATTGCGTTCAGTAACTTAAAACGCACTTCCAGGAATTATTGTTAACATACAGTAGAGAATTCTTTTGTGTGTCCCTGTAAATGAACGATGACTGCTATACACACAATATTCTGTAGTAAGTCTCTTGTAATGTACCTTATATAAATTTCAATGCGTTTAAAATAGAGAAACATTATTTAAATAAACCGCAGACGATTTTTCTCCATAGACGTAATGTAACGGAATTCTTTTGACTGTCCCTGTAAAGTAACTATAAGTGCTATGCACACCCTATTCCATATTAAGCTTCTTCTAATGCACCTTAGTGATATATATAAATTTCAATGCGTTTAAAATAGTGAAACATTATTTAAATAAACCGCAAATGATTTTCCCCATAGACTGCAATGTAACGGAATTCTTTTGAGTGTCCCTGTAAAAAAACTATAAGTGCTACACACTTCCGTTGAAATAGGGAACATGCTATAGATAACGACAATAACATATAAAAATTGCAGAGCAATCCGAGCCTATTTACGGGAGTTAGAGCACGGACAGACGGCCAGACAAACCGAAGTCATAAACACTTTTCAACTAGGTTGGAAAGTGTTAAAAAGGCACAGATCTTAACTGGAAACTACTTACTGTTTAAAGCAACCATACTCAATCTTTTATTCTCGCGGGCCGCAAACATACGTTTACGTCATTAGCAATACACTTAAAAAAGGTAATTAAAATAGTAAAATAACAAAAGTAGCATAACAAAGCAATATAACAAAGTTTATATTATCAATAGTGTTGAACACGTTTGTCGCGGAAGAAATGTTACGAAAAAATTTTAACATAATTATTTCCAAACAATATACTTTGTGGTAGATTTCTGTTGCAAATGTTGTAGAAATAGGTCGCGAAGTTTGTTGTTTGGAAATAGTAGTTGTCAGGTTCTCTCACAGCTGCAAGAGTTGAAAGCTATTCTTAAGGGATTAGCATATTGTATGTATTGTATATGTATCTATTGTGTACCGTTAGAGGCTGGTTTAAGAAGAATCTTAATCCGAAGGGGAGCGACTCAGAATATGAGTGGAAGGAAGGTGGAACAGAATGAAAGGTATTTCCATTACAATGTGGTCTTTGATAGATAAGAAAGATAGTGCACTCTTTTATTGAGGAAGACAGATCCGTCAAGAGGGAGGAAGGGTTGTCAAGGACCCTTGGAAACAGAGGAGAAACCCCGTAGAAAGGAGGGTGCTCGGCAGTTTACGAGAGAGGGAAAGTTAGTTCTAACGTAGGAAGCGAAGGTGTAAGGTCGTTCAGAGTTGGAGCTCTGAGACCGGTGTTGAGTTCGGACGGAGCAGCGAAGTGTGAAGGTTGCTCGGGGAATGAGCGCTGAGAGCGGGTGTGAGATGAATAGAAATCTCAGTGTGGAATAAATGAACGTAGTCTAACGGTACACGTAAAGCGTTTCTATAATTATTTTGATTTAATATTAAACCGGATACTTTACCTCCGAGTTTAAGTGTAAATATTGTTAATAAAGTGTTTGTTTAACTTTAATTGAAAGAGTTAGGTTTTTATTGAATATACATCAAATATCGTGCCCGATATCACGTATTCATATCGGTAGTGGCAGCATATCAAAAGACCGGATTTATTTCGAAGTTGTGTGGACGGAGAAGTGGAATCCGACAGTAGTGGATAGAAGTTTTTGGTGCCAATTTTTTCAACGACAAATGTTTTATCCTGAAAAGGGGTAACAGCTACGTAATAAGTAAAAAACGTAATAATATAAACAATCAGAATTTTAAGTTCCAAAGTAAAATAATCAGGAGATTTTCTATAATAAATCAGTCTTTTGCTCAATGCAAAAAATTTTTATTTATTCATTTGTTTATTTGAATTGTAGAAATATATCGCAGAAATTTTTATTAATTTGGAATAGTGATTCATTAGTGCTGAATATTAAGAAATGTATACACCACTGTAGCACAAATGGGACTGTATGTAAAAAGAACTTTTGACCAAGAAATCGGCATTTAAGATGTTTTTAATTAATTATAAATAACAAGACATATTTTGTATTCCCATGAAAATATTTAAAACAACAGTGAAAGCCTTAAATACTTTTATACACATCTCAATTCATTTTGTAAACATAGATTAATGATTATGTGTCTCTGGCCGCACATAAAAGACCGCCGGGCCACATGAGGCCCGCGGACCGCAGGTTGAGTAATTGCAAAACAGTCACTATATTTTTGTAACAAAACATGTCACCATAAAACGCGAAACTTTTCTAAAAACTGCATTTCTCTTTAAAAGTTTCTATTTCATAAGGACATTTTATTGTGAATTATATCTTCAAAAACAGTTTATATTCTTTTGAATAATTTTTATCGATAAAAATCATGCGTACAACCATCCATTTGCGATTTAAAAAAAATAATAACAAAGATAAACATTTTCATCTTAATCAAAACAGCTAAAATGTTTCATTTATATACTTTTGTCCCGATCTCAAGAATTATTTATGTCCTTCTACTCTGTGAACTAGTATTTAGCACTTTCCTTTTTCAGTGTTAGAAAATTTACTTGCCCATTTATTTTTTTTAAATAAGACACAGATCTTAATTGAAAGCTATTTAGTATTTAAAGTATTCTTCAGTAATTTTAAATTATCATAAAGTAGGCGTTATATATTTTATAAAGAAAACGTATTAACATAAAACTTTCGAAACTTTTCTAAAAATACTGCATTTTTGTTTAAAATTTTCTACTTCATAAGGAAATTTTATTACGAATTAATTAGATCGTCAAAAGGTAATTCCTTTTCTCATCTAAACATTATTTTATCAATAAAGTTAATTATTTAAACAATCCATTTGAAAGGGAAAAAAAGCATTTATTAACGATGAACATTTTTAATTTTAGTCAAATCGTCTAAAATGTTTTATTCAGACATGTGATGGGCATAACGATTATTTTGATTATTCGAATGAATTATTCGGGCATGCGCTGAAGCATATCTGTCAAACTTCAAAATTCTTTTTTTTTCAAAATTTCTGGTAGTAATTGAATAAAAAGAATTTTGAAGTTTGACAGATATGCTTCAGCGCATGCCCGAATGATTCATTCGAATAATCAAAATAATCGTTATGCCCATCACTAATTCAGACATGTGTTCCAGTCCCAAGACTTTTTCTGTGAACTTACTGTACTTAATATTCTCCTTGTTCTTGTTCTTTGTTAGAAAATTTACTTATTCATTTATTTTTGTTTAAAAAGGCACAGACCTTAACGGAAAACAGTTTTTTTAACAATAAAAAATCAATATAAAACTTTGATACTTTTCTAAAAACACTGTATTTTTCTTTAAAAACTTCTATTTGATAAGGAAATTTTATTGCGAATGAAATTGTCAAAAAATAGTTTGCTATCTCGTCTGAACATTATTTCATCAATAAAGTTTATACATTCAACCATCCATATAAAAAAAAGAAAAGAAAAGAAAGATAGAAAAAAAACATTTTAACAGCGATGAACATTTTATTCTTAAACAAGAACACTAAAATGTTTCATTTCTACTTGTATTCCGATTTGAAGACTTTTTCTGTGAAGTACCGTGTTTTGCACTTTCCTTGGTCAGTGTTATAAAACTTACTTATTCATTTTTGTTGTTGTTGTTTAAAGAAGCACAGATCTTCACTGAAAAATATTTACTATTTAAAGTATTCTTCAGTAATTTTAAATTATAATAAACTGGCACTATATATTCTATATATAAAAAAAAAAAAAACATATTAACATAAAATTTGCAATACTTTTCAAAAACACTGTATATTTCTCATTGAAATTTTCTATTTAATAAGGAAATGATACTGTCAAAAAGGGGGTTGCCTTTATCATCTAACAGATTATCATCAATAAAATTTATTATTTCAATCATCCATTTGAAAGAGAAAGAAAAAAGAATTTTTACAACGATAAAAATTATTAATTTAACAAAACCGTCTAAAATATTTTACTCAGGCATGTATTCCTGTCCCAAGACTTGTTCTGTGAATTAATGTACTTAATATTCTTTTTGTTCTTTGTTAGAATATTTACTTTTCATTTCTTTTTGTTTAAAAATGCACCGACCTTAACTGAAAATTATTTAATATATTTAAAGTATTCTTTATTAATTTTAAATTATTATAAAACAGCTACTATATTTTTTATAACAAAACATAACAACATAAAACTTTCGATATTTTTCTAAAAACACTGTATATTTCTCTTTAAAAGTTTCTATTTGATGAGGAAATTTTATTGCGAAGGAAATCGTCAAAAAAGACTTTGCTATCTGATCTGAACATTGTTTATCAACAAAGTCCATACATTCAACCATGCATTTAAGAGAGAAAAAAACAAACATTTTAACAAGTATAAATATTTTGGTCTTAACAAAGACGATTAAAAGGTTTCATTTATGCTTTTATCCCAATCTCACAACTTTTTCTCTGCACTACTGTATTTAGTACTTTGCTTGTTCAGTGTTATAAAAATATATTTATTCAATTATTTTTGTTTAAAAAAGTACAGGACTTATTTCAAAGCTGTTTACTATTTAAAGTATTTTTCAGTAATTTTAAATTATCATAAAACTGTCACAATATTTTTTATACCAAAACATATCAACATAAAACTTGCGAAACTTTTATTAATTTACTGTGTTTCTCTTTAAAAGTTAACTACAGTCAAACCTCGTTAACACGAAATCGCTTAACGCGAAATTTCGCTTAACACGAAATAATTTTCAGGTCCCGTCAGATGAGTCTGAAATCAATGTTAATTAATTCGTTTAACACGAAATAGAATTTCGGAATATCCCGCTTAAGGCGAATTTTTTTTTTTTGCTTCAAAGTCAAAACATGATTCCTTATGCAATGTTTTCGATATTTCAAACTTAAATGTCCCATACTCTTATTAAAAGTGGAATTTTCTCATGATTTGAAAACTATTTAAAGTGAAAAAGGGTTTCAGAAAATTCTGAAATACTGAATTTCTGAATAATCCCTGCTTCTCTTTGATGTCTGATATTCGCCACCCCACATTAACCATATGAGCAATAGATTAGTCACAATGAAAGTTTGGGGAAGGAATTTCTTTTTTTGAAAGTGATTGTTCCATTACTCGGTTGACTGTATTGACAGTAACATAAACTATAAACCGGGGGTCTGAATTCTCCTATCTGTGAGTGAAAGAAGTGACTGCACTACATAATCAGGCTACACAATTAGGCAGTGACTTCATTACCTAACTAACATAATGGAAACGCCGTTCACAGTTGCTCTGTAGAATTCTGTGAAAGATGAGTCGAAAACAGCAAGCAGTATCTTAAGAAACCAAGCAAAAAAATTAAACGAAGTTAGCGAGAAAGTGCTGAAAAAATCACAAAATGCGGCGAAATATGGGATACCTACATTTCTTCTACAATTTTAAAGAATCGCGAAAAGATTGAAGCGGTTTATGCTGTGAGTTAATTCAAACCAGTAAGAAAAAGAATTTGTAGAAGAAAGAATGAATAAATTGAAATTGCTCTCTTGCGGTGGATAAAAGAGGCAATAAGCCAGGACATTGTTTTAACTTTTGCAGTTTTGCAAGATGAAGCAGAGGCTTTTGCTGATGCTCTCGGTGAGAGCGATTTCATATTTTCTAACGGATGACTGACAAGATTTAAAAGCGTCATAGACTTGTCTGCAGAAAGATATGTAGCCAAAATCGGTAA
This sequence comes from Maratus michaelseni, assembly GCA_963931845.1. NCBI lineage: Eukaryota > Metazoa > Arthropoda > Arachnida > Araneae > Salticidae > Maratus > Maratus michaelseni. The sequence goes on from OZ007594.1 coordinate 253,686,893, forward strand.
ATTCTTTCTTCGACATTGTTTTTTCCAAGTACATTTGCATAGATGAAAATGTGCTGACTTCGGATGTGACGAGAGATGAAGAAATAATTGCTGAAAAATAAAGATGACAACATTGAAGTGTCAGACAAGGAAGAAGAAATTGACACAGAAGGGAAATGTTTAGTGTCAATAAATGAATCTACCGCAGCATTGAAAACTGTACAACGTTTCCTTATGGATCAAGAGGAGCTTTGGACAAATTAGAGTAGGTCCATACGTTCCTAAAAAATGTACTCGACAAAAATTGAAGCCAAAGTCAATTACGGACTATTTAAAAATATGATTAGCATGTAAATAAAATTATTATTGCCTAAAAAACGATAATTTGTTAATGAAATTTACTATTTCTTATTAATTTATGATTTTTTGAGCAAGGATATATTTGTAGGTTAGTTTATTTAGTTTTTATATCTAATATAGATGGCGCCACTATTATGACGGTTAACACGAAATTTCGGATAACACGAAAAAAATTCCCAGTGCCATCAATTTCGTGTTAACGAGGTTCGACTGTATTTGATAAGGACATTTTATTGCGAATTAAATCGTGGGAATTTTTTTTTTTTTCATTTGAGCATCGAAGGAAATTTTATCGATAAAGTTATCTTCTTAGTTTTCTTGCAGCTATAATGTTTATGCGATGGTGAAAGTGACTTCGAAACTCGTTGGTTATGAATATGTTAGTTCTTACAAATGGAACTGTTGAAAATATTATCATTATCAGATGCCGAAGGATGTGTTCAGAAGTTAATGTATAGTTAAATAAAATATTTTGTGTGTTTTTTCTTTTTTTTATGTGGCTGTAAAGGGAAGTCTGTAACTGTTACAAAGGAGCATATCTGTAAACAACTAAACAATAATAATAATAATAAATTTTATTAAAAAATAAACACAATTTCAAAGCATCTTTTCTTAGATTGATGTTTTTATAACAAATTTTTATTGTTATCTTCATTAGAAATCTGCACCTACCCGAACGGAAACCGAAAACTCTATTTGATGTCAACCAGAAAGTCTTACCGAATCAGACCCGAAAATAAAAAGTAGCTTATTATTTATATTAAATATTTATATTCCTTTTCAGTGTTTACATGGTAATGTCGTTCCACCATCAATAGTTTTTTAAGCAAAAATAATTTCATCAGATATTGTCCATATCATCCATTCTACGTGGGGTAGAGGAAGATCGGACATGGGATAAATAAACCCCATCATAATTTCTTAATATCTGCAACCATATTTTCCATCCTTGGTTACTGAAGACAAAATTCTTCCTCATTTTGTTAAAATAAAAGATAAAAATTTGTAAACAATATTTGTTTCATAATTGCTTACTACTTTTTAAGATATTATTTGTTATTTTAACCTTGTTGGTTAATTATTTGAGCTTGACCTGTTAATCACAAAATGTTTCATTATAGCAGCGTTTACAATATCACTTGGTATCAAACCGGATTCAAAGGACATGTTAATATGCCGCTATCGTTCCTGCTTTCATTTTGCACCCATTTACAAACGCAAGCATAAAACACCTCCCCTGCAAAAAACCGGAAACTGCGTAATTTTTCCTTCTGAATTATGATTGACTGATTAGGGAACTGCGGTACAAACTTCCGGTGTAAACATAAACAGAAACCGCCTACAGTCCTTTTCGCGTGTGATAATCTTCGTTCTTTTGCTTTATTGAGAATTAAAATGTCTGGCCGCTTTTTGCTAATGCAAACTTTGATTGACATATTTGTAACACCAGAGCCAAGACCACCGCTAGACAATTTTCTGCTTGAGGCGAACATTATTTTTCCGCCCTTATGACGCAATCGTTTTTTCACCATTACTCAACCTTTTTTTAAAAATAAGTAAATAATATGATAACTATATATTTTTTAATAGAAAACAAATATGTATAAAATTTGTTTACATTTAAGAAATTTAAAAAAATCAAACTACGTAAGATATTTTGCATTAAAAAAATACTACTAATACTGCTAACTTGGCATTAAATGAATAAATCATATTCTACTAGTATTTACAAGAAAGCCTCATACAAAGAGTAAAACTTACATTTCAAAATCCCTTTTCTAGGGGGTCCCAGAAAAGACTAAAATTCCATTTTATTTCTTAAACCGAAACTAGAATTTTAATTATTACAAATAAAACATTTTCATCTTAATTATAAAACATTATCTACATGCTTAACATTATCTATCTAAATGAGGACACATAATGTTAAGCGAAGACAGTTAATGGCAAGCTAATGTTAAAACTGTGGGAGCATTTTTGACTAATTTCATTTTCACTATCTGTGAAAATGAAATTCTGGCGCCTGGGGCACAAGCCCCAACTGACCCTCTCTAGTTTCGGACCTGACTCTGCCCGACTCTTTCGGACCTGACTCTGCCATGGGGTCGCTACGGCCCTTTCAGGGCCATCGCTACGATATTTTAATGGAGGGGAGGGGACCTTAAATTAGCAAGTGAAATTTCAGTATCTGCCAACCCATTCGCAAACAAAGATAGATAGTTCTTGACGTTTGCCAATTTGTTTTATAATTTTGCCAAGTTACCACAATTAGAAAATATAAAGAGTTTTTATTTGTAAAAAGCTTAATAATGTTCACAATTATATTTCTAATTTTTGCCAAGTCTATGAGAAATAGAAAGTGTATTATAGTTTTTATTAAAGTTTTAAACAAATTTTCCAATCAAGTTTGTAAATTTGTCAAGTGTAACAGCATTCGCGAAAGTTTGCGGGGGGGGGGGGGGCTACCCCCTCCCTCTTAGCGAGGGCTGTGGCTAAATTTAATAAACAGTATTGAGCCAAAATATGTCAAACATTTAATCAATCAAATCAATTAAAATTTGTGTATGAATTTCAAATAGCAAAATAATGATATCAGTAACAAGTTAAATATCTTTTTGAAATCGTATACACAAAACAAAATCCCATTATATGTTAATTTATATAATATGTTATAAAGGTCTGCACAGGCCAAACAGACCCATAGAAAGAATATATATATATATATATTCACGGTATAAAAATTAAAAGTTCGGCCGAAGCCCGGTTCGGCCCAGTATAAAAGTTAAGTTTGGTTCGTGCCCGGCCTGGTCCGTAGAAAAAATTATTGGTTCGGTCCGGTGTAATAGCTAAAAGTTCGTCCCGAGACCGGCAGGTCTAAAAAAAAGTTAAAATTTCATCGGCCCGGCCCGAGCTAATTTCTACTAAATGTTAATTTTTACGTCGACTTGGTTAAAAATTTGTTTCGTACGGGGAGGTCTGACCAAAAGCACTTATCTAGCTTTTTTTTTTTTTTTATGTTTATAATCTTCATTTTTATAGAAATGTTGTAACCTGCGATATTTATTTTTTTAATGAATTTCTATTTGTTGTATGTAAATGTTCCAGTTATCATTAATATTGTTAATCCATATTCCATGTATTGGAGATTTAAAAATCTGAAAAATGCTGTACAGTAAAATCTTCTAAGACGGAATTGCACAGGAAAGAAAAAAAAATGCGTTATAGACAAGTTCCCTTCTTCGCAGGTGTAAATATATTATATATTCTTTTCTTACGTATTAGTATATTCATTTTGCATGGATCAACACAGTTTTCAGTTTAAGACAGGATTTCGTCATAGGCAGGTTCTTTTTTCCCACGTTTTACTATATTTTAATTTAGTTATATTTTAATAAGCCTAAAAATCCACTATTCTTTAAAAAGAATAAATTTTAATGTTTAATTACAGAATAATGGCGATTTAGAAATGTATGCTTTGTTTATTTATTTATTTATTTTTTTTGAACGGACGCCGAGAGAAGGATTTTCATACGGGCCGGGTCAAAACCAGGACTTAAAATTTCGGCCGTGAAGAGTAGGAAGAATGAAACCAGTGCCGGCTCAGTACGGAAAAAATAAGTTAGACCGGCCCGACCCAATCCTTCAGGAAAACAGTAAGCCCCGGCCCGAACTTTCAGAAAAAGTATGGCCGGGCCTGGCCCGAGTTCGGCCCTTGCAGATCTCTGCCATGCTAATAAAATTCCAAAAATCCCTATGCGTAATTGCGAATAAACTTTATTGAAAAGAGAATTTTTTTTTTTTTTTTTTTTTTTTTTAAATTAAACTTAAAGATTAAAACCGGATTCCTTATTATTAATGTTAAAAAATCGCCGAGAAAACGAAAAGAAAGAAAGAAAGAAAAAAAACCCTTTAATTTTACTTTAGTTAAATTTACTACAGTTAGAGTTAAAACATTCCAACAGGAATTCGTTTTTTAATATAAAAAAAATTGGCGCAAAAGCGCAACACTTCCAAAAACTTCCAAAATCGTGGCGGACAAAATTTACTATATTAGGCTAAAAGTTTAAAACTGATTTTTTTTTCTTAACGATTGTAAAAAATCGCAGCAGAACGGAAAAAACCCGCCAAGAATCGTATTGAAAATCTTATTAAAAATCGGTAAAAAATCAAAAAAACTTGGCGGCAAACTTTACTATATTAGTCGAAAAGTTTAAAAACAAATTATTTTCATGAAGATCAGAAAAATCGCGGCGGTACGCTAAAAAAGATAAAAATTCAAAAATTTTCGACCGTCCATCGCGAAGAATTGACGTAATTTTGCATTTTTGAAAACAAAAAAGAATTTAAAATAAAGTTGTAAAAAAACAATAAATAGCGCAAAAATAAAAGCACTGACAAAACTTTTAAACGATGGACACAACAACACACTGACGGGTGAACGGGCGCTGTTTGTTTAACCGACAGGAATCATGGGTAAATGCTGGACTAATGCCCTAGGAGCTAGCAGGGGTGAAAATGACCTAGGCTAGTTTCATCTTCAAACCGGCTTGTTCATTGTAAATGGGTTCGGAAATACAATGATGGAATCGACGCGGATTGAAACAGGATTCCAGTGTAGTTTCTAAACGATGCTTATATGTCTGTGTCAAATACTGATTTTTTCACTATTTGTCAGTGTCAACTAAAAAGAAAGGTTTTTAAAAAAACAAAATATCCCAACTCTGAATCAATGTTTATAAACTTATTCTGTAACGCCCTATTAAAAGAGATTCTGTTTGAGAAGGAAAAGGTAAATAGTATTATCTTCTACTTCAAACAATCAGAAAAAAAAATGTTCTGTTTAAAAGCGGCTGCGGATTGACAATTTAGTCCTTAGAGCTTATTTTAACTTTTTTGTACTGTACTTGGTTTTTTATATTGTCTTTTATTTTTTTCTCTTTTATGTCTTCGAATATTTTCTTCTTCATAATTTTCAGAACTCCTATTTTATAAGCTTTATCGCAGTTTACGGACTCGCTGCGAATAAAGCCAAAAGAGAATGATATGAAATAGACAGATGTTTTGGCAAATGTATTACATTACATTATTACATTATTACGTTGGTATTACATTAACAACGACGCGCATTCGATAAATTACTCAAAAAGTTGGCCAAAACCAAGAAACAAAAGTTACACACAGTCTGCACACAACTTAGCATAATTCTGCATGAAAGTCAGTGATCGGAAGCAGTGTTCCAGTAGTTTGTGGTGTAGCTACTTTGGAACTGGCGGGAGTCGAACCCGGCGGCCTTGATTCCTACGTTCACAAGCGATTAGCGGAATGAGCGGAATGGTGCCTTAAACACTCGGCCACGGAGGCCCTCCGAACTACTTTTGAAAAGTAGTTTACCTTTTTAAAGAAGTAGTTGAAGTTGTAGTTAATTAAATTTTTGATAAAGTAGTTGTAGTTGTAGTTGTAGTTGTAGTTGTAGTTCGTTATAAAAATAAAGTAGTTTTCCGGCCACTGATCAATGTCCTTAAAATACGTTCAGCTCAACTTTATTTCGTAAAATAAAGACATTGGTTTATTTTAGTTCATACATTATTGAATATTTTGAAAATTAATGATCGTAATTGTTCACAACGGTTCTTTTAAAATAATCTTTTCTGGCGATATTTTTTAGATTATTATGATGTACTTTTTTTCAGGAAAGATGTATCAAGAGATTTTGATCGCAAGCATTTACGAATTAAAAAAAAAACACACACACACACACGCAAAATGAGAAATTTTATATTTTCTTATATATATTTAGGAAAAATGCTTGATATTAAAAAAAAAAATCAAGTCCAATTAATAAAGGAAAGAATTAGTTTATAATTTTACCTTTACAACATGATTAATTTTAATTCCTACTTTTTACTATTTTGAGAGAAAAATCCTTGTTGTTTTATTATTTAATTACTTCACTCAATAAATGAACGAAATAGCTTGAATTTCACACTGAGTATCATAAAATTACACTATTACCCTTGAACTCTGAGTTATACAGACTCAGAAGCAGGAAAAGATTCGAGATTCAGCCAGAGTTCGAGATTTAAAAAAAAATTGTCTTTCTGCAACTTCTAAAATGCTTCAATTATACATATATGTTACATTCTAAAAACAGACAGATGTTTCTTAATCTACGAAAATATAATATAACCAGATTCAGTAATTGGAGTATCATAGTTGATATTTATTCCAACAGAGTGAAAAATGCCCGGGACCAGGACTCGAACCTGGGTTTCCCAGTTCGGTACCAGCATTTTACGCTCTGTTGGGAAAAATCTCAACTATGATACTCCAACCATTGAATGTGAATTTCCTATTTAAAATAGGTGGATTAAATTTTGTGCCGTTATATTAAAAATAAATGAACAACGTAAAATAGCACACATGAAAATATATATAATGGCAACAGCTGTTTCGGAGCCCCTAAAGCTTCATCATCAGTGCAAAATTCAAAAGATTAAAACCGAATCAAATGTTTAAGCCATGTAAATATGCTTGCGTCTCTCGCACGCGCCCAAGATTGAATGGCGTTGAGTTTTTCAAAACAACAGCGGAGTCAGGAAACACATGTGACGCAGGAAACCAATAGGAGGCTTAAGAAGTTATAATGGTTTAAACATTTGATTCGGTTTTAATCTTTTGAATTTGGCACTGATGATGGAGCTTTAGGGGCTCCGAAACAGCTGTTTGCCGTTTTATGAATTTTTATTTGCGCTATTTTACGTTGTTCATTGTTTTAATGATTTACCTAGTTGAAGAAACTTTCTTCTGTTCACTATGACATAATATAACCACGTACGAAAATATACAATAACCTCTTTTCCGAGTTACCCATGATTCAAAAAAGCGTTCTTTATCTTTAGATACCTCAGAAACCAAAATATTTTCGAGATTTAAAGAAGGATTTATAAAAACAAAGCTTTTTTGTAGCCACTGATTTTCGGGAAAATTTCCGAATAGTTTTTATAGCGTATTAATCAATTTCCTCAATCCTTGAATATAAGTTTTTCAGATGCTATCAATTTTATGTTAAAAAACATACATTAACAACATTAATATTAACATTAAAATTAATATTATTTTGTTACTCTTGCATGTATAAATTCAATTACGCAGCTGAAAATTATTAATTGAGAATTCATGGCATCCTAAAAACTGATATTACGATTTTAAATTAATAATAATAATATACACTATTAAAACTACTCGGAAACGTTTCAAAAAATCAGTGGCAGCAAAAGAAAATTTGTTTTTACAAATCCTTCTTTAAATCTCGAAAATATATTGGTGTATGAGGTTTCTAAAGATAAAGAGCGCTTATCGAAATCATGGGTAACTCGGAAGAGGATGTTGTGCATTATCATTCGTGGTTATATTACATTTATTTGGATAAAGAAATGTTTGTCTTTTTTTACATTATATCCCCAAGACATTATTATTATTAACTACTATATTTTTTACCTTTACTGACCTTTTTGTTTAGTATTTTAAAAAGTTACTTATAATTTTTTTTGTTTAAAAAATAGAGGATTTAATTAAAAACTACTTATTATTTAAAGCATTCTTTAGTAATTTTAAAATGCTATAAAACGGTCAAATGTCAAAAAAAAAAATATGTGTTTCTTTTATAGAAAAATATATCAACTTAAAACTAGCGAAAACTTTCTAAAAATACTGCATTTCTCTTTAAAAGTTTTTATTCGATAAGGACGCTTTACTGCGAATTACATCGTGAAAAAGGAGTTTTCCATCTCATTTGAACATCCAGGGCAATTTTATCAATAAATTTCAAACTTTCAAACATCTATTGAGAGCGAAAAAAAATGTTTGAATAGTCGTTTAGCTTTCTCGAAGCCTTAATGTTTATGCGATAGCGAAAGTCACTTCCAAGATCATGAGTTGTAAATATCTTATTTCTTAAAGAACGATTTCTGAAAATACTATCATGTACCGTGAATTTGATTAAAGGTTAGGTTAACCTGCAATTACTTCAAATATTTCGTGTGTTTTCTGTTAATGTACTTGTAAAAAAAGCTTGTAAATGTAAGAATTAAGCATTTCATTAACAATACTAATCCTACAACTCACATTTGGAAATTTATTTAGAGTTTACTCCACACTGAAAAAAGAAAATGTTGATTTAACGGTGCAATATTAGCATCCCAACTGCCAGTATTATAACGTAAAATCAACAATTTTTTTGCAGTGCTTAAGAACATTAATTTGGGAATCCGCTTAGTAGAAGAGAATCCCTATACATATAAAACTTAATCTTCGGCTTGAAAATATTTTTCTGAAATAGTCCCATTCTAGAACAATTTCTCTACAGATACTTTCTTGCTTTTTCTAAGAGATGCGTCATCATCAGGAAACTACACTCTCGAAAAACATTTCTTCAAAAAACATAAGAAATACAGTCAGCAAGTTACCGCAACACCCCTGTGACTGTAAGAGATTTTTCTGTTATTTGAAGAAATTACAGTCTTTTGATTGGATTTTATTTTTCAAATTGAAGAATTGGAACAGTTTAATATTTGTTTCAGCATTTACGGACTCATCTCCGCGCTCCCTGAGTCACCCGTTTAAGGTATTTTTTCTTTCTTGTATGAACGTGAAAAAGGAAACATAACTATAAGTTTCTTCCATGGAAGGTTCAGGCGTGGAGGGGGAGGAACCCCTGTGGCGAAAAATCCTTAGTTCATTTTTCTCTCAGTATCTAATCATTTTAAATAATTTCAGGAGAAAATATTTTTTTTTTCACAATTGTAAGAGAAAAAGAAAATTTGAAAATACAGAGAGCGGCAACTGTCCTTCCTTGCCGCCACAAGCATTCATACGTGCATTCATATTTTCCATATCTTATTATCCTATTTTATAAGACTCGTCACATTTTTTTTCGGACTCATCACCAATGACGCCACAAAACAAATTTGCGAGTTCGCCAGACAATTTGCTTGGTGTGTTGGATTGTGTTTTCTTAAACAAGACGTTTGAATCGCTTCATTCTCATTTGTGCAGAAAGTAGTTCACGTTCACACTTTATGGAAACTATTTTCACAGACAATTTCTGCGCACAAATTACGTATTCTAATGCAACAATTTGGCTCTGTTGGATATCCTTGACTCTTGGTAATAGCTCTGGATCGAAATTTCCATGTTTTTAGATTTCTTTTTTCTTACTACAGTACTTATCAATTCTCTTCCTCCGTCTTAAAACACTTTCCAAAGTCTTTTCATTGTTCGTGGACATCGTTTTCCTAACGCTCGCTTTAAGAAGCCAAATGCGCAAAAGACCATATGAGCACAAAAGGCGTCACGTGATTTCACGTATTTATCTTCAAATAGGGAGCAATTTACCGGTTATCCACAAAGTTTTTTTAAATTTTCAAGCTTTCATTAGAAACACATCTGAACAAATACATGTAACGAAAGTAATACAACATTAAGACTATATATTAAAGTTTTTGCATCAATTAATAAACCTCTATATCTCATTAGTTGCACGAAGCACGCCAAGGCGATAATCTTCGACGTTTTCCTCTGCTACTCTTTTTCGTCGAATCCTTGCTTTATCTAATACTGAGCCGGTCTCCAGGAATTTCTTGTGCTATTTAAGAATTGATGGATATGGGCACAATAAATTCATAGATTCCGGGTCATTAAACCTCTTCAATCTATATCCCTAATATCGTACTAATTTCCATTCATGTATCTGTTCATTTATGTTTGTAATAAAAGTTTAAGTTGTAAAGAGACTTTTTGGACGCCCTGTATTTCCGTTTGTGATTATTTGTTTCCTAAATATACAGCAGTTACTTGGAAGAGTGAATGAAGGCTTTGTCCATATGAAAAGCTCGACATTATTGATGTTTTTTCCAAGCGGGAATTTCTTCTTCAAAAATCGGTTTTAGAATTTTTGTATTGATAATGAAGTGCATTTACAATAGATTTACTTGATACTTTTTTGAGTTTTAATTTAAATTCATTAAAAAATCCAGCAGCTATCCTTAAATCCCTTTTAAAAACTTTTCTTTTCATTCATGAACCTATTTCAATAGTTTTTTTCTTCTATTGGTTGAAGAAATTTTGTTGTTTTTCTTTGTTACAATATCACTTAGATAAAGCCTTGTTTCATCAAGTGTTACCACAATTTTCTATTTATAACCAGCGTAGTATATGTTGAAGTGAGCATTAAGAAGATGTCCAACCATGATAAGACTTTGGAAAGCTTGTACAGAGACGTTGCAGAAAATTGGCAAGACTGTACCAGAAAAAAGTCTACTGTGATGAAAATTTCAAGCCAGCATTATAGCCAAAAAAGTCCAGTGGCACAGTGGGCAGCGCGTCTAGGTGCCACGCAACAGGTCCAGAATTTCTGGGAAAGGTTCACTCAACCTTATATCCCTTTGGGGTCAATAAAATGATTACCAAGCTCGTTTGAGAACTAAATACCTGGTAGTCCCGCGTTAGACTAACCACCTGACCGGCACATATGCTGCATAGCATCTCAGGGCCCAAGGTCAAGAAACCAGGGGTTGGGCATTGTGGGCCGTTAATGGATCCTTAATGGATCGCAACGCATCAGGTTTCGTTTTTAGCTATAGCCAAGAATCAAGGATAATAGAGTCGAATTGTCGCAAATAATTTAGCGTTTATGTGCAGGAATTGACCATGAAAATCGTTTAAATAAAGCGCGAACAACTTTTCGTATTTCATTGCTAGACATTTTTTGCGGGTGGTCACTAGACACTGTAAAAAAAAAATGTTTCTTAATCTACGCAAATATATAATAACTTCTTCTGAGTTACTCGCGATTCTAAAAAGCATGTTTTATCTTTAGAAACCTCAGAAACCAATATATTTTTGAGATTTAAAGAATGATTTATAAAATCAAAGTTTCTTTTGCTGCCACTGCTTTTCGAAAACGGTTCCGAGTACTTTTTATAGTACGTTAATTAGTTTTCTCCAACGGAAATATGGGTTTTTAGGATTATGTCCATTCTCAATTAAACATTATTTTCAGCTGAGTAACTGAATTTAAGATGCAAGACTAACAACATTTCATTAATTTTACTGTTAATGTTAATGCTGTTACTTTATCACGTTTGGGTGAAAATTATGTTTGTTGAACATGAAAATGTTTACTTGAGAATGGATAGTATGCAAAAAACCTATATTCCGAGTTGAGAAATGTTATTAATACTCTATAAAAACTACCCGAAAACGCTTTCGAAAATCAGTAGCAGCAAAAAAAACTTTGTTTTTGTAAAACTTTTTTAAAATTTCGAAAATATATTAATTTTTGAGGTTCCTAAAAAAAAAAAAGAATACTTCTCGAAATCGTAAAAAAGCACGGAAGAGATTATCGTATATTTTCTTTCTTGGTTACATTAAATTGCCTTAGATTAAGAAACTTTTATCTTTTTCTACAGTGTACTCTCCTTGTTCCGAATTAGAAAATGTACTTAATCAGGCCTTTTTGTTAAAAAAATTGCAAGGAAACTGCTGTTTACTATTTAAATCATTATTTAATAATTTAAAACTCCATTAAATAGTAGCTGTATTTTTTGTAAGAAAGCATATCAGTCTAAAACTTGCAAACTTTTCTACAAATATCACATTTCTCTTAAAAAAGTTTCCATTTGATAAGGAAATTTTATTGCGAATTACATCGACAAAAAAAAAGAGTTTTCTATCTCATCTGAGCATCGAAGGCAATTTTATCAATATAGTTCAAACTTTCGATCATCCATTTGGGAGGAAATAAAATACCTGAATAGTCGTTTAGCTTTCTCACAGCTTTAATGTTTATGCGATAGTGAAGGCAACTCATAACGCATGGATTGTAAATAAGTTATTTCTTAAAGACCGAACTGTTACAGATAGTCTCTATATCACAGAATATGTTTAGAGATTGACCTGCATTTCGTATATTTTCCTTTAATTTACTTTTTTCGTGGTATTCATAAGAAGAGAATTCGAGAAATTTTCCTTCTTCCAATTTTTGATGCATTCGCATGTTTTGTCTTGAATACGTTTTTACTATTTTTGGATCGTTGTCATTCTTTCTAATGTGTTACACTAACCTTTTTGAGCGCAGCAACTCAAAAACTACATCACGAAATTTCACGAAATATATTCAATTGGTCCTTTGCATAAATTAATGCTGATTGCATTTTGGTATCTATCGCTTAACATGTGACGTTGCTATGCTGTGGCGTTGCTAACCGATGTGTCTGAAAGTCATATCTGGGTGTTATGGGATATAATTACACCAAAATTGATATGTAAGATGTTTCTTTATGAAAAATATTTCCTATTCAGTTTAGTTTTGGTCACTGGGTTTCATTTCAACAGGTGGTGTTATTTGCTCTGCTTTTCAGAATGAGCATTATACAGTTTGTCTTAAAATGAACTGAACGTTTTTAAAATTCAGTAAGAAGTAAACGGCGCAGGAGCAAGGTATTGCTGCTGGAGATTAATGTGTGTACTTCTTTTCCTATGCTTCCAGGTTTTAGTTCCAAAAAGCACTGATAGATGATGCTACGCTGCCTCAAACTGTTAGAAGACTCATACTAACGAATAAAAATGTCTGAAAGTTCACCCATTTTTTTAATTTTCATACTGTTTAGTTACATAGTTAGATAGTTTTGCGCTACATACATATTTTTATTTTTATTATTCTAAATGTAATGTCTACAACTCAACGTTAAATTCAAATAATTGCACCGTATTTCACATTCATAATTGTTGATGAGTAACTGCGCTATTTAAATTAATGTATATATAATGACAAAGAAGAAAGTTTTGTGATGACCATAACATACTATTAAAAGAAACTTGTAAACGTTAGAATAAACCATTTCTCTAAAAAAGTTATCCCAAAACGCACATCTGAAGATTTGGTAGAAATACAGTGCTAATCTCAAGGGATACGAACACATTTACTTCACAGAACGTAAAAGTGATAATGACCTTCAGAACTTCTTACAAAAGTAAATATAAAACGTTGAAATGGAAAAAGAGAAAACATTACTGCAGGCTTTTTGTCTTGTATTGTTAGTGTATTTTCTGCTTTGATAAGTTGGATAATTTTGTGAGTTTATACTTTATTTATAAAAGTCTTTATTTTCTATACTACATGCTTTACGTCGTTGTTAGAAAAAACTACAGTTTCTTAATCTTTAGTAATTTAAGCATCTTTTAAATTAGAGTACTTTATTACTTTTGTGACTATTTCTTGGAGATCTAACCAGAATTATTGTTACAGGTAATTTAGAAAACTCTTTACTTCAAACTAGTATTATGCATGTTGTTTCAACAGAGAGAGCCTTTAAAAATATAATTTCGAATTTTACTATAGCTGGCTGATCCGCATGGTGTTGCCCAGGACCGGGATGTTAACCGTAAATATGTTGAATTCAGACATTTTTCTCGGGGAAGGATGTCGGCAGCTACCCCTTACAAAAATTTCTAAATATTTATAGAAAACGCATTATGGAATCCTATAGAATTATGGCCCGTTTTTCTGTAAGCTTGTTTGACCAAAAGCTATAGAAATATCTGTAGAATTTCAATAGAAATGTCTGTACAGTCTCTATAAAAATATCTATAGAAAAAAAATACAGAGCTTCTATAAAAATATATATCGAATTTTATATAGAACCCAGGTGGTCACCCTCCCAATTATTAACCACACTCGATGCTGCTTGCCTTCAGTGAACGGACGAAGAACAAGTACTTAGCATAATACAACCAATGACAGTTTCTAAACTCTTATTACACTATTTCAACTTTTATTTCTTTTGTGATTTGCATTCCCAATCATACATAGTCTTGTAAAAATATTTAAAGTCTAATAAATTATTATTTGTTAAAACTGAAACAATTGTTTAAATATTTATACTTCAAATTAAAATATTTGAATAAAAATTACAATATTATTAAAGTGAATAAAGTTTATTGAATTATTTTAGAAATTTTTCAGCAAATTAATAAATGATTATAAAATTAACCAAGAAATTAATGAATTATAAACAAATTAACTAATCATAATTTAATTCAGTAGTTTGACTGATATATTAATTACTTTGACAACTGAATCACAATGTATCAGAATTAAATTATATATTTATAATCATATTAAAGCTATGGAGTACTATTATATATTAAACTGATGTATTACAAAATTAATTATTATTTTTTAATCTTAATATATAGTTATAAATAAATTACTGCACACATAAATTTTAAAAGACCAAGAAACATTTTCTTTTTATAAAAAATAAAAATAATCTATAGAATCATTAGTCTGTAGAACTTAATTCTATAAGGTTTATAGTACTCTGTAGAAAACTGTTCTACAGAAACAAAATTCTACACAACGTTTAAGAATTCTATAGAAACATTTTCTTTAGAAAAAGTATTCTATAGAACTCTTCAAAACTCTATATAACTTGTAAAGAATTCTATAGAGTTATATACAGCTCTAGGAACTAGTTAAGAGACGGGGGAACTCTTCTAGATCAATAATAAGCATAAAATCTCAAATCTTCCGGGGGATGGGAGTCGATGCTTCGAGGGGGAGATACCTCCTCCGAGCCATCCCCTGCATTCAACACTGTCTAAAATAACCTTACTGTTCCCCGGGGTTATTTTTAATATATCTCGATCTCACTATGCTAGTCTGTGTCTGTGTTTAAAAGATAATTTAACTTTATAAAAATAAACATTTAAAAATGTCTTCGCAGAAAATAAAAAATAATAACATGAAAATATCGACTGCCATAAAGTCCCATGTCATACCATTTCGCGTATCTCGCACCTACGAAGGATTCGGAAATTCATTTGTATGTCGGAAATTTATTTTTCCTTAAAGTTTTTAAAAATTCGTATAACTTTAACTTATTAATATTTTTATTATTTTTCTTTAATCGATTTCCGAAAGTCTACTTCATACAGGGGTATAAAATACAATATCCGGATCCATGAGGTACCAGATGATAAAAAAAGAAATTTCTAATTTTTGATGAAATAAAGACCTTTAAATAAAAAATCGCGAAAAATTCAAAAATTAGCTGTACGAATAACGAATAAATTTTATTGAAAAGAGGACAAACTTTACTATGAGAAAAATTAAATTTCGATTACTTTATAAGTGGCTTAAAACTACAGAAAAACTTGGAAAATCGGAGAAATACGCGATTTTTTCCATTCAAGAACGACTTCCAGAAAATACTTTTCTTTTAAATAGTAAATATATATTTATTTATTTAATGAAAGGTATCGTTAACATCAAAAATTTATATAAGTGTTTATAAGTATTATATTTTTTCCCATTTTTATAAGGGAGTATTTTTTTTATTTGTTATTATTATTATTATTATTATTATTATTATTATTATTATTATTATTATTATTATTATTATTATTATCATTACCCGGGTTACGAGGAGGGCAATTTAAACATGAAGAAGAAAATGAAAAAGATGAAAACAGCCTCTAGAAAACAAAAAATATTTTTTTTCAATGGAAAATGTTATTATTATTATAATTATTATTATTATTATTGTTGTTGTTGTAAATGGAAGGCCCCGTTGAAAGCAAAAATATTTTTTTATAAATGGGTATTTTTTTTTTCATTTCGGATTACGGAGATAGTAGTTTAAAACTGCAGGAAAATCGGAAAATACGTAAACAATGCTTTTTTTTTTTTTTTTTTTTTTTTTTATATATATATATATATATATAAATATTAATATTTGTTTTAACAAAAGATGCCGTTACAACCTGGAAGATACTGAGACAAGGTATTTATTTCTCTTGTAACTCCGTGTGGGATCAAGCGATTGCGATTTCAAATTGCAGAAAAAACGGAGCGTTTACTACGCCTGTCTTGAAAAACTTCGGATTCCTCGGACATGCACAGTCGGACAAAAAAAGCTTGTTCGTTGGCACTCGGTGAGAATTTTTAATTAATATATCGGTAATTATCTAAAGATCAAAAATCTGAGCCTAAGGTGAATTCGGAGCTATTTTTTACTACTACCCTAATCCAAATCTGCAGACCTCTACGTACGATAAATTTTCCTAGCTATCGCCATCAGACATACACACCGAGAGAGAAAATCATCTTTCCTTTATAAATACAGATAAAAGCGAAAGATTAAAATAAATCTACCTTTATTTATTTTTTTTTAAGACGAGTTTACTTAATTAGTGTTTATTTAAGCATTTTTATTTTAAATTTATCGCCTTCAGCTGCATTCTTCAAAATATTAAACCTTCATATTTAGTAGATTTTTCACAAGTTTACTTGTTTAAAAGGCATGAGTATATCCAAATTAAAAAAGCTTAACTTTTTGAAATTTTTTGGGAGGACTATTTAATTAACGTCATCGTAATCCTCTACATTATTTTAAACACTTTACTAATATTACAATGCCTACTTATCTCCAATGGGTATTTTTTTTTTTTAAAAAAAGCTCGTTTCAAAACCTTTTGGAAAGCCATGTATAAGAAATCTAAATCGTTTTTTGTTAATATTTTTACCCAGTTTTTAATATGGTAAATATTAGTTTAATGTAACTTTTGTTAAACGCAAATTGATTTACCTTTTTGTTCAATTCTCTATCTATATTAAATGGCTGTTTTAGTGTTTCGCTTCTCATGTACTTTTAAATAAAAAAGTAAACGATAGAAAAATATAAAGGTTATTTTTAGAAAAGTAAGAAATAAGTGATCTTTTTCTTTTTCAACTTAACATCGATTTTCGGTTGATAAATTGCGAACGAAATTTTTTTTTATCGGTTTGAATTCTTCTGGAAATTTTATGCGAGATGTTATTTTTTCCCCTCAAATATTTAAAAGGATGGAAGCACGGCTTAATCATTTAAGATTTTTCTGATGTTTTCTCAATGAATTTTTTCTTTTTTAGAAAAAAAAAAAGAAGGTAATGGAAAATACTTTATGGAGAGTATCATGAAAAATTAAACAAAAGAAGATGTTGGGTTTACAAACCCATACCACAGAATAAAAAGGTGAAAACATTTCAAATTCGGAAATTGTTCTGTTTGTGAAATGAAATGTTTTATACAAATTTGAAATAAAATTTATAGGTAATAACTAAATGTTTTACATAAAGTTGAAATAAAAATGTATGTGTGATAAGTTGCTCAGAATTATTTATCCTTGGACAGGAAAATGTGCAATTTTAATAAATATTATGATACAATATTTGTTTTTATCTTTCCAAATATAATTTTAAAAAAAAATTAATTTTTCATTGTTCATTATTGCAACATATGTACTTTATGTACTTTTTAGAAAACTCTGCCATTGTTTTATTCTGGGCACTTTTTATAGGATCCGCCGCGTATCGCAGCGATCTATGTCGTCCACACATGGGTCTAAAGGTTCGGGGGGTCCGCAGGTGGCGGTCCCCCGACCGACCGAAGCGCATACGGACAGACAAATCCGGTCGTGTGCATTATATGTCCCTCAGAACTTGGGTTCGGTGGTCGAAGACGCGCCGCGCGCCTGTCAGGCCCCGGGCGGCGCAGCCTACTTTTACCATTATGCTTATTATAGAAAATATACAGCATTTTTTATCGCTTTTGACGCTGATTACTACTCAAGAAATGCCGGATCATAAATGCCTGATAATAGTGAATCAGATTCCACTTTGAACGAAGTTCTCAGTCTCCCTAATATACATAGAGCGGAGGGCTAACTCGGCGTTCTGCTTCGTCTACTAAAACCATGGAACTGCGAACTTAATCCTTCCTACTTTCATGGCTAAAGCCGCTTCGAACCATTTTAAGTGTCGTTTATCCTCTGGCAGTATATAGTACTTCTGCTACCAGTTATTTTAGATTTTTAATTTTTGTGTTTTAATATATTAAAATTTTATGTTTTGTCCATTATTCACCTGTTAGTGTACCCGTAAACAGAACAGGATATTACGATGATGAAATATTTTGAAATTTGAATCTGAAAAGATCTTTACATGTTACGGAAAAATCAACGTTTTGCTATAGTTTTCCTTCAAAGCGAAACATGAGCAAAAAATTATGGCAAAATTGTATTCATACTCGGACCGCCGGCTTCAATGTTAAAGTACAGGAAGTTAGCGCTCCGTTTTATACTAGAGCTCAGTGGTTATAACCCTCATGTGCAAAAGATAACGGAAAGACCTCTAACCAATTAACTTCTAATGCACGAGAATTGTTTTGCAGACTTTAATGGAAGATTTCTGCTTTATGTCACTCTAACAAGCTTTTAAAAGTTGCAATCAGATCGAGTTTTGCTGCACTGGTTCCTTTGTCGGTTTTTTTTCATGTGGTCAGTCTTCAAAAGCACTGAAAAAGAGAAGAATTCCACGCAGGAGTCTCGCTGGCATGTTTATCACACTCCCGTTTGTTTTGTTGAGACTCCCCTTTCTTTTGTTGCTTACTACAGAACCTTTGGAAAAGAAACATCAGAGAAATAATCTATGACTTTTTGAAGCTGATTTTTGAAAATGTGGTCTGAACGCTGCCTTAGTTCCAGTTATTCTCTGCCATATTTACTTTAACTTTGAAGATTAGTTGCAACCTAACATATGCATACAAAACATATTGAACATATTATATATTAAAATTCTTATCTTTGTTTGTGTATTCCTTTTCCCAAAATCGTTACAAAAATGTGTGAACGCCCTCTGTATTTTTTTACGTTTACAGATCCTCAGAATCCGTTTTTAGTATATTTATGTTGTAATATTTATGTTAGTATATATTATGTTTCAGTATATTTATGCATGAATCCACAGTTGGTGCAATTTCAAAAAAAATTTTACCCCTATCTATTTTATGAGCAAATACAAGCAGAGAAAATGAAAATAGCCATTCAATTCAGATTTATGTCTTCTTTAAATGTATGTTAACCCTAAATATAACAACAAACGGTCACTTGACTGTTCCAAAAGAAAATATTTTAATTCGAACCAGAAATTTATCCATAAAATAAATAAAATACATATTAAAAACAAATAAGAATAAGTTAAACAGTTTAAAATAAAAATTCTGGTGTGAAATATTTTTATAAAGCCTGAGTAAAATTCTTAGTATGTTTAGTGTTAAATAATAAGTTTAAGGGGTCGCCTTCATAGCATCAAGCTTTAATATGACCACCTAATTTGTTGTAATATTGCAATAAATATTTGAAAAAATATATATATGTCTTGTAACGTATAAAAAGTTTAACAGAAATCGATTTCTAGAAGCTTCAAATATCGTAATCCAAAATTTTATTTCATTCCGCTAAGTAGTTTTTGAGTTGTGCTAAAAAAAAAACTACCCATATTATAGTTTGTTTTGCAACTAATAAAATTAAATTCAACATTAGGAGTTCAAAATTTTAAAATTTCATAATTCCGAAACTACTTACTCGAATGACTTTTCGTTTTGTATCCTCCTAAAGTAAACTTTACCAAAAAATCCAAATATGATGTCAAAATTAGGGATTCATATTGAAAATTTCAAAGTTTGATACAAATCACTATGAAGACGGTCCCTAAGCTTTTTTTTAACACACATTTAAAGAATACATAATTCCTAATCGAATGAGTATTTTCTTTATTTATGAAGTATTTTAAATAATATAATTTTAAATAAAATTTAAATGAATTATTTTATATAAAATAATATAATTATTTATGAATTTTCTTCTTTCACTGCATCTATTTACCGTTAAAATAGAAGAAGGTAACTTTGTTTGTTGACCGACTGTATGAATGCGTGTAAGTGAACATGTTAGTGTTCAAATGATGTTTTCGATTGAGCACAAATGTAAATTAATGTGCATTGAATGGCCAAAAGTTTATGACCACTCCTCACCGATACTTCGGCTCGTCCGCTGATGTAATAAGTTGTATTTACTGATAAAAAGTTTGTCCCCTGTAAGAAGTACCAGTGCACTTTGTATTTTGCCTATTCATGCGGAAAAAAAGAGTGACTTTGAACAAGACGTGATTGTGGGGGCCAGAAAGTCCAGTATATCAGAAATCGCTAATGGGCTATTCTCGTAAAAGAATGTCTTGAGTAATCAAATAATTCCATCTAAGCCAAAAAATTTCTATCGAAATTTGGAATTGTGGGGGGAAATTGCTTGTGGACAATAGAGGTGCCAGATGGCTGACACACATATTTGTAGCAATAGGGAAGCTTTAACACGAGAAATTGTAGTGCAATACAACTCAGAATCATCAGAAAGCATATCTGTATGCCCTACTACGCGGCACCCGCGTGCGTCGTGGCGCCCTTTCAAATGATTCCTGTTACTAAGAGTATTATTTTTAATAAAAATCCAATTGAAAGATTCTTCTTTAAAATCATCAGTGTTCCACATGGTTTTTTTTATTATAGGCGGCGTTAAATTTTCGACTCTTTCTGTCAAAAATATTTTGATAGGTCTCTCCCTCAGGAAAATATACAGTGACCTCTCACTTATACGACTCTCAGTTATACGACTCTCTCGGTTATACGCCGAATTCTCTTGGTCCCGCCCACGCTTTATGGGAAATAATGCTAAACTTCTCTCAGTTATACGACTGCTTCTCTCACTTATACGACGCTTTAAACGGTTCAGGCAATTTTACATCTCATTCAAGAATTCATTTTTATAATCTTTAAAGTACAAAACATTCACGTTTTCTTAGCTTTATCTTTTTAACACTTTCCAACCTAGTTGAAAAGTGTTTATGACTTCGGTTTGTCTGGCCGTCTGGCCGTCTGCCGTCTGGCCGTCTGGCCGTCTGCCGTCTGCCGTCTGCCGTCTGTCCGTGCTCTAACTCCCGTAAATATGCTCGGATTGCCCTGCAAATTTTATATGTTATAATCGTTATCTATAGCATGTTCCCTATTTCAACGGAAGTGTGTAGCACTTATAGTTTTTTTACAGGGACACTCAAAAGAATTCCGTTACATTGCGGTCTATGGGGAAAAATCATTTGCGGTTTATTTAAATAATGTTTCAATACTTTAAACGCATTGAAATTTATATATATCACTAAGGTGCATTAGAAGAAGCTTAATATGGAATAGGGTGTGCATAGCACTTATACTTACTTTACAGGGACAGTCAAAAGAATTCCGTTACATTACGTCTATGGAGAAAAATCGTCTGCGGTTTATTTAAATAATGTTTCACTATTTTAAACGCATTGAAATTTATATAAGGTTCATTACAAGAGACTTACTACAGAATATTGTGTGTATAGCAGTCATCGTTCATTTACAGGGACACACAAAAGAATTCTCTACTGTATGTTAACAATAATTCCTGGAAGTGCGTTTTAAGTTACTGAATGCGATTTTAATTTTAAATCGCTTTTTGTATATTACGTGGTGTGTATAAATTCTGTAGATCCTATACAGGGAAGTACAAAAGTTCGGGAACACATTTCCGTATTATTTAACTCCAGACGGAGAATTTTAAACTGTGCTACGTGTTTCCTAACTGAACTAAAATTTAGCATCCTATGTAGTATATATACAAATCTATAGATCCTATACAGGGCTGAATAAAGTATTCGGATTACTTAGATGTTATCTTTTAGCTTATAAAAGAGTATGATTCGTAAAATTATTTTGGAAGCGTTGGAAAGTGTTACATAATCTATGCTTGACGCATGATTTTTCGTTCTTGTTACTATTGTTAATGTGTTTATCAATAATGAATAACATTTCTTATCTACCTTCGTGTGTTATTAACGATGAAATCTATGGCGGGAGGGTTATATGGAATTGCCTTGTGCCTGCCATTTAACAAAAGCCAATTGACTACTTGAAAAAATGTGACATCGCAGACAATTAAGAAGTGTTTTAAGAAATGTTGTTTTTTACAATACCAAACTGCTAGTTCAATGAAAAAACCCGATTTTGAGAGCATATGGGAATTCTGTAATGACGAAGACTGGGATAAAATGTTTGTGGTCGAAGGTATTAATTTCAAAGATTATGTAGAATGTGATGAAAATGTCTGCTGTCAGAACTGAGAACAGATGAAGAAATCTTTGAGGATATCAATTAGGATGACTTGAGCGAGGAGGATGACGAAGATGAGAGCAATATGTTATTGCTGGTGTAATTTTTTCAGAAACAAGTACCACTTTAAATACATTAAAGAATTATGTCGATCAAAATTATTATTACTAAAATTGCTTAAAAGCTTTATTAGACTTAAAAAATACATTTTCTCTTTTCGTCGACGACAGAGACAAACTAATATCACTTCATTTTTTAAGAAAATCTGATTTGTAAGTCTTTAAAATAAACATAGTGGTAGGCGAACTATTTTGTGAACTTTTAAAAATATATTTTACGTTTTATTTTTTAATATATTTTATAAATTTTGTTCAAATATGGTCTTAGTACTCAAAATTTATTGTTTTTAATAAAGGTAAAATAATTCATGCATATAAAGCTTGAAACTTGTATAATAAGACGGTCTCTCACTTATACGACTTTTATCTACGGTCCCCTGAAAGTCGTATAAAAGTGAGAGGTCACTGTAATTCTAAATTTACTGTGATTTACGCTTTTTTCTACAATTATTTTTCAAATCAAGCTCTGCATAGAGGGCCTTATATAGGGAATCTTATGCGACGTCTGCATATCGTTAGTCCCTAACAGCTTTGCCAATATAGTCTCATTTTTTATTCAGAAAATTCGAATTCGTACCGGAAATTTCAGAATAATAATTTTTACTTTATTTAATGACAGGCATTTTTAGAATACTTAAAGTAAGAGTTCTTCTTACGGAATTTTCGGTATGAATTCTGAGTTTCTAAATTAGAAAGGAGGCCAAGCTCGTAACCCTGCCCCCTATAGTGATGTAATCTGGTTCTGTGCTTCCAGACATGTGAATAATGGCGCCCTTCAATGTTTGCCACTAGATGAGGTGCGCCCGCGCTTGCTGAAACCTTGCTACTAGATGGATCTTAAAACCGATCTTAAGGTACACTGACGGAAAAAAAATCCCAACACCAAGAAAAAATTATTACAGAATAATAAAATTTGGACAATGCATTTGTCTAGTTAACATGTTTAATTGATTAAATTTTCAAGATCACAGGATAATTTAAGCACAAGAAAACGCATTTCAAATGTGAAATGCTGTTACATTAATAGCCAGTGTAACCTCCAGAATTTTGAATGCAAGCCTGCAAACGTGCATGCATTGTGTCATACAGGTGCCGAATGTCACTTTGTGGTATGGAGTTCCATGCTTGTTGAACTTGTTGTGTCAATACTGGGACGGTCAGTACTGGCTGTGGATGATGCTGGAGTTGTCATCCAATGATATCTCATACGTGCTCAATTGGAGACAGATCTGGTGATCTCGCAGGCCAAGGTAGCATTTCGAGCTACAAGGCTACAAGGTAGCATGTAGAGCACGTTGCGTTACAACAGCGGTATGAGGGCCAGTGTTATCCTGTTGGAAAACTCCCCCTTGAATGCTGTTCATGAATGGCAGCACTACAGGTTGAATTACAAGACTGACGTACAAATTTGCAGGCAGTGTGTTTTGGATAACCACGAGAGTGCTCCTGCTGTCATAGGAAATTGCTCCCCAGACCATGACTCCAGGTGTAGGTCCAGTGTGTCTAGGCCGCAGACAGTTTGGTTGCAGGCGTTCCCTTGGCCTCCTTCTGACCAACACACGGCCATCACTGGCACCAAGCCAGAACCTGCTTTCATCAGAAAACACAAGAAATCTCCACTTCGTTCTCCAATGAGCTCTGGCTTGATACCACTGGCGTCGCAAACGGCAATGGCTTGAAGTCAGTGGAAATCACGCTACAGGGCGCCTGGCTCGGAGCTGTCTTTGAAGTAACCGATTTCTAACAGTTCATTGTGTCACTGTAGTACCAACTGCAACTCGAATTTCTGCCGCAAACGAAGTACAATGCGCCACAGCCATACGCCGAATTCGGCGGTCTTTCCTCTCAGTAGTACCACGTGGCCACCCGGAACCCAGTCTTCTTGAGGCAGTACCATCCCTTGATCACTGCTCCCAACAATCATGCACAGTGGATACATTCCGGCCAAGTCTTTCTGCAATATCGCGGAAAGAAAATCCAGCTTCTCGTAGCCCGATTATACGACCTCGTTCAACCCCGGTGAGCTGTTGATAATGGCTTCTTCGTTTTCTTACAGGCATTCTTGGCTAACATCAACTCAATACGTCAAATTTCGAAGATAAATAACGCTCACGAACTTTACAGCACGCATTTAAAGCAAACCTGATTTGTAAGTTCTGAGTGGCGCCAGTAGCGCCACACTTATGCGCGAAGCACGAAATTTGAATCGATGTCATCTTTCAGATGTATAAGAACGCCTACCAAATTCGTTTATCTAACACAAGTCTTTCTTGGTGTTGGGATGTTTTTTTTTTCGTCAGTGTATGTGCCTACCTCCAAATCGCTGTTTTTGAGAAAATTTTCGATTTTTTTATTATTATTGTTTTTAATTAAAGTTCAAACATTTGGGATTCCAAAAATACTTTACTTTAGTTCAGCGATAACTATCGCCGCATATATACCGGAACTGACCTAAAAAAAATCACGTAAAATTTCATTTCTGAAAAGGTCGTCTTAAGATGCGTATTGAAATAAAATTTTGTCACAAGGTTCTGCTTATTTGTTGGTATGTTGTGAAACAAAATCCAACTTGTAAGAATGTATTTATTAATTTAAGAGTTATTTTTATTGAAAAATATATAATTAAAAAAGAAATCATGTTGTGTATACAAAATTTGGTATATGTTAGTAAATTCAAAAGGTATTGCAAATCTTTTGCTTCATATAATAACATATGTATGTGATATTGTCGATAAAAAGATGAAATATATTGGTTAGATTTTGTTATAGAAGGTTTAGCATAAACGTTAATTTTTACTAAAATTTGACTAAATAGTGCCTAAATTTGAAAAGTTAATTAAATTCCGTTAAAATATATTTTAATTCCTAGTTTTATTCTCTGTTTTAACCAAAAACATATGTGTTTCATAAAAATGTCATGTTTTTTTTTTTTTTTTTTTTTTTTTTTTTTTTTTTTTTTTAAGTACCTAGAAGGTAGGCACATACTTTAAGGCTGTTCTGAAATCCAAAGGAGCTACTTTCAGACATAATGTTCAGACATAAATTTAAAAGGTATTGCAAATCTTTTGCTTCGTATAATAACATATGTAAGTGATATTGTCGATAAAAAAGTGAACTATATTGGTTAGATTTTGTTATAAAAGGTTTGGCATAAACGTTAATTTTTACTAAAATTTGACTAAATAGTGCCTAAATTTGAAAAGTTAATTAAATTCCTTTAAAATATATTTTAATTCCTAGTTTTATTCTCTGTTTTAACCAAAAACATATGTGTTTCATAAAAATGTCATGTTTAAAAAAAAAAGTGCCTGGAAGGTAGGCACATACTTTAAGGCTATTCTGAAATCCAAAGAAGCTACTTTCAGACATAATTTTTAATTCATTTTTGTTCGGAAAGGCATGAAATGGGCATGTGTTATTTTTTTTAATGCTAAAAGGTGTAAATTAACAACATTATAACACATGGGCTGATAAGTTCCCGGACTAATAAAGAAAACACAACTTTTTAACAAAGCTTTATAACTTTATGACTTTATAACTTTAAAACTTTAATAAATAACATAACTTTAATAATAAATAATAATAATTTAATAATAATAATTTAATAATAATAATAATAATTTTATAATAATAATTTTAAATTAATAATTTAATAATAATAATTTTATAATAATAATTTTATAATAATAATTTTATAATAATAATTTAATAAATGAATAATAATAATAATTTAATAATAAATAACATAATTTTATAACGAAAAAGCTCCAAACAGTGCTCAGAACTCGTTATGTTTTTGGTCAAAAGTCAACACGCTCGGCAGCCACTTTGACAACAGCTTTTTCATAGACAAATGTTCATTCAAAATAAAACCTACACGTTCCTTGGATATCTTCAGAGTCTGAGCTATCTCCTGAAACTTCACTTTACGGTTCCCCAAAACGATTTTGTGGACTTTTTTTTATGTTTTCCGGAGTAACCACCTCTTTTGCATGGTGCATCACTGGTGTCCGTACGACCACGTTTAAATTCAGCAAACCAGTCAATAATGGTTGATTTACCTAGTGCAGTGTCCGGATAACGCTTATCAAGCCAAGCTTTTGTTTGAACGGTGTTTTTTCCCATCAAATAACAATTCTTGAAATTCTTGTTTATCCATTTTTTTGTTTATCAACAAAGTCGTTCAACTAAAACCACTCTAACGTTTAATCCACACGGTGAATCGTCATGGCATTTTTTCTGCTACCTTTTAAAGGTTAGTATTTACTAAAAAAAACATCGGTTCGGCGATTGCAACGCCATCTGTGTGCCAGACCGGGAACTTATCAGCCCATGTGTTACAGTAAAATAACTTTTATTTGATTGATGACATGTTTCGGCTCACTCCGAGCCATTTACAAAAACAAAAATTAAAAAGGAAAAAATGGCTTTATGAAAATGGCCCAGAGTCAGCCAAAACATGTCACAAACCTAATAAAAGTTATTTTACTGTATATTATGTTGTTAATTTACACCTGTTAGCATTTAAAAGAAATATATTATTACAAGGTGTTATAATTTATTATATTGGGCATGTGTTGTTATTCAGAAACTATATGTAATCGAAACACGTTTTCCTTTTTTTTTTGGTAAAGGCTGAAGATCTTTCAGAAAACACCGTCGAAGTCGGCGTTTTGTATCTTATTCCCGATAATTCATCACGAGAAAGAGGATAAATGGGTTGTCATGTGACACGAATAACTCGATAACTCGATAAGTAATTTATTTATTTTAAAAAAAAATGGAAAACTCATTACGATTCCAAATCGCTTCAATAATCAGGCCTGCCAATTTTATGCCTTTGCGTTTAAAAATGAGTCACAAAATATGTTAGAAAGTTTTTCAATGTTGAGTAGGTCATTTGAGAACCACCTTAAGAATATAAGTTTCAGTGAGGATTGGTCGTAATATTTTGGTTACTCAGTGTATAAAAGTTCAGAAATAAGGAAAGGAAAAATGAAATAATTATATATATTGAGATAATAAATGGGGAAATTGTCGACATTTTCATTTTAATTGGTGATTCTATTAATATTTTTTTCTAATTAAATATAGTAAATTCAATTGACCCTCACATTTAGGTCACTGCTGAAATCGAACATGGGAATAAGATTCCTTATCATGAAGTTTTCGTTACGAGGTTCGATTCCCATTTCCAAACTTCAGTATTTAGAGGAAGCTTTTCTGTGCTAATAAGTCCGCACGCCTTTACAAACCATTTCTCTAAGTAAAATAAGTAACCCATTAAACAAATTGGACATCAGATTTGATTTTTTTCATTATTTTCTCACCGTGCTATAGGGAAATTATCAAGGAAATTTCATCCAGGATAATTTATAAATATTACCACGACACTGAGAATCTTTTCTGGCTCAGAGGTAAGTTACTCAGCTTCAAAACGGATGGATCGCACGTTCGAATCAAACTCATTCTATTGAATTTGAAATTTAGTAGGGCAAAGTAGACTAACATCAGATACCTAATAATGGTTCGCTGGTCGATATATTGAACGTATTGAATTTAGCTTTTAAATTTTTCCGATGGTGATCTTCGGTGATCGGGTCTATTACCGTTCCGGTCAATAACTGAAGGAGGAGACCTTCGATTCAGCCACGCACCTAGTGTTCCGCGAGTAGCGGCGACCCCGCTTAATACTTCGGACGACCGCAGCTGCTTCGAGATCATTATAGCTTTTAGTATGTCCCTTTATCATAGCCACAGTGTCCAACAGAACAAAATGATAACGTGCGTAAATATTCCTCACTTATCCGTGTTCAGTAATCTATACTAATAAGAGAAAGTTTCGCTCTGTGTGTGTGTGTGTGCGTCTGTTGGCGATGGCTAGGAAAATCTAGCCCACCTAGAAGTCTGAAAATTTAGGTGTGGATAGTCCAAGGTCTGACCATGTGCACCTGAGTCTCAGAATTTTAATACTTTGAAAATTGACAAAAATATTAATTAAAAACTGATCAATAACTCATTTACTTTTTGCGAGCCGGCTTTCAGAACTCGCGCATGCCCAGAACCCGATTTTGAACATCGGACGGGAATGAAGAACCATTTGCATGAAGAATGCGTTTATTTTGCAATTCTGTTTTAAATTATATCGACTAAACTGTTTGGTTTATTTAAAAACGAAAAGCATATTCTGAAAGATCGCACTCTTACGTCTCCAATGCCGAAATCAATTCGAAAAAAAAAAATTATGTTAACCCTTTGAAAAACATTTTTGAAAAAGGGTCATTTTCCCGGGCTTTAATTTTCTCCCTTACGCCAACGCCCCTCAATAGCACAATTTTAGAGATACAGACAAACCAAACATATGCTCTCAAAGCTGAAACCTTCTAATAAGCGGTATAATTATTTTTTTTAATACGGATTTTAACCCTTTAAAAAACACAAGCGAACGCAGGTCATTTAGCGCCTCACCAAAAGATTTTTTTTCTTACTCTAAAAGTTACTAAACGTTTGTTTTTCGACACAATCTTTTTAGAACATTTCGGTAGACCAGATTTACATCACCTACAACAATTTCGAAGCGTTCGAATGAGAACAAATATTTAAAAAAAATTAAAATCTGAGATATTTTCGGCGAAAACCCATAATAACGGGATGTTTTTCGCAGTAACGCTCGGCTTCTGGTAACCTTTTCACTATTTAAAATGCATTTATTTTCACATAATTTTATAGAGGACTTGGAAACAGTTATATTTATAAACGATTAAAATTTCAGAGAGATCGGACGACGAATACTGATCATACTTAAAAAAAAGAAGTAAATGTTTTTTTGCGATTTTCAGATTTCGCCATTAAAGATATAAATATGTACAAAATCGAGTAAAATATATAAAATAATACAAATTTAGGGTTTATTTAAAGTTTTATCACTATAAATGTATGATTAATTTATCACATTTTTATTAATAAGGGTTTTTCTAGAAAAAGTCAGTTCATTCAGTCTGACTCCATCGTTGGAGTAAGACCGCATGGGTGTGTAAATCCTATAGAAAATGAACGAATTTATATTTTTTTTCTGAAAAGCAACAAAAAAAAATTATTTTACAACTTTAACTAAGAAAGTTGGTATCTAGTCTTAACCCACTAAAGATATCCGGTCTTACTGAAAGAAAATGTGGATCGGAAAGCAAGCCATAAAAATTCAGCCATGTATGTAAGTGATAGTTTCATGGTAGTCATAAATTCTTATTCTTTATGCTACAGACAGTATTATAAACAGTTTTGATTCATAGATAAATATTTTGAAAAGTAGAAAACATCAAAACTAAAGAATGATAAAATAAACTATACAAACGCCGGTTTCAAGATTACCCTAATTACCGCTTCTTCTTCTTGCCTAGAGTTATGTATTTCAGCCGTTATCAGATAGAGGACTACTCAAAGCGAAAGGAAATTGAAATTATGATACGCGATTTCACTCGACTACTTTCCCCTATTGTATAAAATCGAGTGGAGTAGCTTCATTTTTTTTTTATTTTACATCGAGCACTAAGAATACTCTTCTAAGAAAGGATCCATTTCGTTCCCTTCAGCGACAGAAGCTATTTGTCTGACTGGAAAGATTAGAAACTCTTTCTTGCTTACAGCAATGTTTATGACATTTTTCTTCTTCTTATATTTTTCAAAATAACAGTTTATCATATGGATGACAAACACAGTCAAATTAGAAGAAAGTCTAATGTTATGCAATACAAACTTTTTTTAAGAAAAATCTAATAACAATAAATAAAATTATTCACTCTTCCTTTAACTTTTAACGGACTTTCAGAATAGTTGTGTATCCTTTCTTTCATTCTCTATAGAAATGCATATAGGATGTTTAGAATGACTTGCCAAATCGAGCAAGATTAGTAAAATTTTAATGAATGTTTTTCTTAATGCATTGAATAAGACACTAATTTTTCTGTTGACAAAGCCCTTAGTCGTAAACTTTCTGGATAAAGTCCAATGCTATTCGAGACCATTCCATAAACATGAAATGGTTAAATACTTAAATCCAAAGAGTTCATAGAAGAATTTTTCTTATATATATATATATATATATATATATATATATATATTCGATTGGATAAAATATTTTTAAAATCAGCTACATACAAGCACATGTATATTAAAAAGAGTACAGAATTATTTTCAAGCGCATGTTGTAAAATAGACGAACGAATAATAAAGTGAAAAAAAATTACCAAAGTAAAACAAACCAATAAAAAATATATATGATACTATACTTCAATTAAATTACTTAAATTATAATACTACACTTCACAAAGCGCACTTCTTCAGATAATTATGATTCATGAGTAAAATACAAGAATTTTAACAAATTGTTGATAGGTGTTAATATAAATATTTATAATATGTATTTTTTGTCCCTAGGTGGAAAGAAAATAATGTAAAAAAAAAGCCAACCATGCAGTTTCAGTTGAGTTAAAAACAATAAAACAATAAAATTTAAAAGATAAATTATCTAAACAACTGAAAGTAAGAAAAATTTACACTTAGAAGTGTTATTTTTTGCAATAAAATGTGAAGAAATGCATCCTTATTCAGATCGACGAATATCCGAATTATAAAACAAAAGACAGAAATACGTTAATTTCTGAAGGAAAAATGCGTTTATAAGTTAATGATTAAAACAGGATAATGAACAAATACAATACAAAATATACCGAGTTCATCACCGAGGACTTTCATTTATATATATATACCAGAGGGCCCATGCGAGAATTTCGCACCACAATCTAATATTTTTTATCAATATGTAATATTTATTGGATGCAGGTTTAAACTTCTAAAGAAAAAGTGAGGATAAAAATATCTGCAAAAAATATTTAGTTTTTAGTCAAGCCCAGGATATTATCTAATTTATTCCATCAAAGTTAGAGTAAAAACGAATCCAAGATTGCAAAACGCCCGCGCGAGAAAAAAAAATTAACAATCGTATTTTAACTGCATTAGAGGATGACGTCATCCGCTTCGGGAAAAACATGGGGCATAGAAATATAAATCTAAACCTTTCAATTTCGCTTTTTAATCATCATAAATATAAAATAAACCCATGCGGTGTTTTTTATAATCATTGCTGAGCATCATATAATGTGGTATTTTATTTTTGTAGCAACGATACTTTGAAGAAAACCTTTCATTTCTCTTATGAAAACAATGCCGATTTAATTTTTAATTTTCAGCAAATTTTAATCAAAAACATGTTTTAACGAATTGTTAAGTGTGCTATGTCAGAAGCCAGTTCAAAATCCTTTCATATGGTATCTCATTCGTTGTTCTGCGTTTCATATTTTCTGAGAAAAAGAGATGTTGACAGGAGAAATAATATATAATGATCTTTTTTAACGATTTTATGTATTTACTATTAAATTATTGTTTTGAACACGATTAGCGA
Organism: Maratus michaelseni; assembly: GCA_963931845.1. Classification (NCBI taxonomy): domain Eukaryota; kingdom Metazoa; phylum Arthropoda; class Arachnida; order Araneae; family Salticidae; genus Maratus; species Maratus michaelseni. The sequence continues at coordinate 253,718,869 of OZ007594.1, forward strand.
TTGGCAACAATAAACAAAATTGGCGATCTATCTACCTGGTCCGGATAATACGTAAGTACCGATTTATCAGAAGAATACTTTTACAGGGTGGTTATAATATAAGTATCTCTACTTGGAGCTGTCTGTAGCTTGAAGGAATAACCGGAATGAAACCAAAATCGGTACACTTATTATTCAAGAAGGGGAAGAAGATTGGAACAAAAAAAATTAATTGCAATAACCACCGACAGATGGCGCTTTTGAGTGTGAAATGTAATGTGTAATATTGCGTACCGTGAAGGTGTCGCAAATCTCAATGACTTTACCGTATATCACAACATGTGCGAAACATCACTCCTGATGCGTTACATTCCACAATTGAGCACGTCGTGCACCGCCTGGATTGTGTCCTCCAGCACAATGACCATGTGGAACCTGAACATGATCAGCACCGCCTTGCGAAAGCGTAATCAAGTTCACTGTGACATTTTCCAATAAATTAGGTGTGCCATCCGGTTTGACGCCTTAATTCTTTATTCTTGTATTACACATTACATTTCACACTTAGTAGCGCCGTCTGTCGGTGATTATTGCAATTATTTTTTTTTATTGTTCCATTCTTCTTCCCCCTTCTTGAATAGTAAGTGTACCGATTTTGGTTTCATTCGGGTTATTCCTTCGAGCTACAGACAGCTCCAAATAGAGATACTTATATTATAACCACCCTGTATATTAAAAAGTCCTGGACGTTTACACCGTATAAAACTTTTATAAATGGAATAATTGTAAAATAAATACACATTTCTAAATTGATGTATCACTTTAAAAGATATCCTTGTGATTGACTTTTATCCTGATGATGACCTCAGATGAAAGTTTAAACCTATAGATATATTTTTAACGTAGTTTTTAAATCTTTTAAAGTGATAGATTAATTTAGCAATGCGTATTTATTTTTAAATTATTTCATTTATTATGCAAAATATATTTACACAAAAAGAAAATTGGACAAAAGCAGGAATAAAACGTAACGTACCAGTAACGTGATGTTTCAGGACAAACCACGGTTTCCGCCGGCTTGGATTAAAGGGTTCTTCTTCAAACGGGAACCATCCTTTACATACAAAAATATGCAACTAATATACGGAGATGATACTTTTATCGGAATAAAACCAGAGGAATGTGATTGCCTAGATAAATACGAAAGGGTAAAGTAACTTGGGTTAAGATGTTCACATTTAAAAACAAAATATTGCTAGTACAGATAAGCAAAATAGTGAAGATATGATTGCATGATTTTCGCCTACGCCCACAAAGTCCAGATTTTGGAATTTTGAGCACCCTCAAACCAACTTAGCCAATTTTTAAAAATGCCATTATTAGATTACGATATAATGTTTATTTAGAAACTGCGTGGGTTTAATAAATATTAAAAATACTTATAACACCAAATAAAACTTTAAACTACGTTTTTGACAAGTTGCGAATACTCATGTTTAAATACATACATGCTATTCAAGTGGCAAGTAAATGAAAATAAGGGACCCTTAAATGTATGATGTGCTTAGGGCTCCAACATGTGTAAGTCGGACTCTGTTGAAGAGCATTCAAACAGTGAGGAAGTGATCAAATATCATTAAATAAGGAGAATAACTATGGAAACACTTAAAGAAAGTAAAGGAACATAATTATTATCGTGCAGTTTCACCCTAACCACACAGCCACACTGTAAGAATTTATGACAGTTTTTACAAAACTTTCATTTTTATTTTATTAATTGAGATTACTTCATGCATATTTTCTACCTTTGATCTTTGTAGGGGTCAAGAATGACGTTGCCTAGATTTGAACCAGGGACCTCTGAACAGAAGACGAGTGCCTTAGCAACGAGCAAAAGGTTAGATCAATTGCTTCGTGCCAATGGCTCATCATATACTGTTCTTCGAAGTTGTTATTGATTTGTTGTTGCTGCGAGACAAGACGCCGCTACAGTCTCCTACTAACTTACGATTTTTTCAGGAAATCGGTGACCGCCAAGTTCTGACACTCTCCTTGTCAGTGAAATTTCCTGAATTACTACAGTACTTAAAATTTTATCCATATCTACAATCTATTGTTATGATATACAGATTAAGAAGATGCAATTAAACCAGGATTGCCAATATGGCCTCCTTTTTTTATTCAGAAATTCCGAAAGAATAATTTTTACTTTATCTTATCACGCGAAATCTCAAAGGTTACTATTCGAAAATTCTGAATAAAAAAGGATGTCAAATTAACAATCGTGGGTTAAATTACGATACATAAAATTCATTTACATCACTAATACTAAAACTACATTTGTTATGGGCTGTTTATTTTCCTTAATTTATTGTCAAGCTGTACAAAAACGAAAGAACTATTAAAAATTCCATTAACATCATCAAATAATCATTTTCGAATGTAGGCATAGAATGAATTCGTAAAAGCACAGTCATAAAATTCTTAAAATATTTATTTTTTGTGGCTGATCTATATAGATTGTGAATGTACATCAAAAGAAACATTTTAATGTTTAATTTTCCTTTAATAATTTTATTATTGTTAAGATACAATGAAGTAAATTAACTCTAAAATGCGTTCTTAATTAAAAGAAAGTTTTCAAAAAAATTTATAATATGAAAATAATGAGTTTTAAATAATACTATGGATTTTCTTTTTAGTTTCCCCATGAGAATTTCATAATAAATGTCTTTGTATTTTAAAAACAGAAAAATAAAGTTTTTACGCAAAGGGCTCTCTTTTTCGAAATCTTTCGTTTAAAGATATTTTTGTTTAGGAATTATCGTCTATGGTTATTCTTTTTTTTTTTAAGAAATTTACAAGTGAAAATTTTTACTCCTCCGAAAACCGTGTTTCATCGAAAATAAGATCGTTTTTAACACTTTCCAACATAGTTGAAAAGTGTTTATGAACTCGGTTTATCTGTCTGTCTGTCAGTCAGTGCTCTAACTCGTCTAAATATACTCGGATTACCATTCAACTGATATATGTTAATGAAGTTTACTATAGCATGCTCGTTATTGAAAATGAAGTGCGTAGCATTTATAGTTCCTTTATAGGTATACTCAAAAGAATTCCATTACATTATGGTCTATGGGGGAAACCGTTGGCGGTGTATTTTAATGATGTTACGCTATCTCAAACATATTGAAATTGATATATATCACTACTTAGGTACACTACAAGAGGATATGGTGTGAATAGACAGTTAGAGCTAGTTTATACAGAAACCAGTATGTTAATCATTGCTTTTGGATAGTAGACTTTTGGACTTTCCTGCATAATAGTGTCAGGCTGCTGATTTTTGTACCAAGGCATGTTGTACTTCTTCATGTTTGTTAAAGTGCTAACAACGTTATTATGAGTTTAGGATTCAGTTTGTGTTTTTAGGATTTTAGTTAGTTTAATTTAGTATTTTGTTATATTTTAATTTTGCCTTTTTTTTTTCTTTTTTTTTTTTAGATTTTGGAATTTACTGTGATTGTATTCTGTATAAGTGATTGTTGTACTTCGGCGACTGGGTTTTGTTGTATAGAGGTGGGGGTTTTACCGCCTGGACATTAGTCCATATGCCTACCGGCTGGCGTCCAGGCTGGGTGTCCTAGTGAATAGCAATCAGAATAGCATATAGAATATGGTGTGAATAGCATTCATGGTTCATTTACAGAGACACACAAAAGGATTCAATCACAGTACTGTCCATTAAAAATATTTGCTCGAAATGCGTTTTAAGTTGTTGTACGCGTTTTTAAATTACATTAATTGTTCGCCTATTACTTGGTGTGTATAAATGCTATAGATAATTTACAAGGCAGCACAAAAGATATCGAATACATTTCGGTTCATTAACGGAAAATACTAAGGGAGAATTTTCAACTGTGCTATGCATTTCCTAACTGAACTAAATATCAGTATACTATGTATTATATACAAATATATAGATGATATGCAGGGCTGTATAAAAGGAATAGGATATTTTTACAAGTATTGATGGTAATTACTGAAATTGAATTTTCAAATGTGTTATGCGTTTTCCAAATTGTTTGCTTGTCCATCATCTTTTACCTTTTTAAACGGTGGAGTTTTGCTAAGGGGACTCTTCACTCATGCAAAGACGCCCCCTCGCTAACGTTAAACCTATGAACGGTTTTGAAAATAAAAGTACCTTTATAAAAAAATCTGCAACCAAAATCGAAAAAGTAAAAAATAGCTATATTACAGATCGGCCTCAGGTATTCTATGGAGAACAAATATCGTTTAAAAATATTAAAATTCAAACGAGATCTTAGAAAAGAATCTGCCCATAGGTTTAATATTAGCGAGAGGGTGCCTTCGCATGAGTGAAGAACCCGGTATTCTGGAAATGTTGGAAAGTTTTTCACAATCTATGCTTGACACATGATTTTGAGATCTTGTTTATAATAATTTATTTTTCAAAAATCGTATTAGGTCTTATTTTAAGGGGCACTTCCTTATTATACTTTTTCTTGCGAAACAAATTATATTTATTCATTTACAACAGCCTATATTTATTCTCATTTTCATGTAGAAGAATCTGCATTTTTTTCGTATATTCACGTACAAAAATATAAGTCGAAGTGCCCTAATTTCGTCCTCTTTCCTAATTTTGTCCCCTTTTACTTCTCCGCTTCTACGAAAGTGGCGCCACTTATCAGGCAAGGAACAAGGAATGGAAGGTAAAAGGCTTCAGTAGTGAAAGTTTCGTTCGCCAAGACGCCTAAATAAATTATAAACGCCGAATGTCCCATTTTTAGAAGACCTGAGTTCTTATTACGTTATTTGTAGAACGTTATTTACTGTAATGTAAGTATTTATTTCCTATTCATTGCATGTAGTCTACGTCGGTAAGATGCTAACAGTAGCATACAGTGACTTTTAGGACGTTCAGTTTATCTTACAAGAACTGAAGCCCCGCCATAATGGGAAGTAGCGTGGTTCCAATTTCGTCCCCCTTGGAGTTCTTATTTTCGCCCCGGGGACGAAATTAGAACCGCTTTTGGATGGGCATTACTCATATTATCGCAACATGACTGTCATTGACTTTGCACGGGAGAATGATGTTATAATCATGTGTTTGCCTCCCCATTCAATATCCTCTCGATGTCGCGTTTATGTTTCCCTTTAAAACGTTTTATGCTGGAGCAATAGAAAATTAGCTGTCAAACCATCCTGGAAGAAAAGTTGGGGACTTAAAAATCTCACAACTTTTCAATGAAGCCTACGATCGTGCTGATGTTGTCAAAACTGCTGTCAATGGTTTCAAAAAGACGGGCAAAATGCCATTTAACCCTAACGTTTTTGGACCTGAAGATTTTTTGGCGAAACCTCATACCTCTCCATCTGGCGAAAATTTCGTGGTAACTGATCAACCATCATCAAATGGCCAGGTTCAGCAAACTGTTGCTTCCATAATCCCTAAAGAGATCAGGGAATTGCCAGTGATCACACCAGCAACTTCTGCCTGAAGAGGTTCAGCCATATTAGTCACTGGATCTCCGCATAAAAACAAGGTGAAAGATTCTCAGGCGAAGAATAAACGCTCAGCTGTAAAAAAAATTTCTGACACCCACCACACTCTCATGGGAAAGAGAAAAAATACACCATGTAAAAAATTTAAACGTGACCTACAAAGCGACTCTGATGACAAAAGTGACTCTTCTGTTGACATTCCTTATGATGATAATACAAGCCATAATAATGGCGACAATAATGCAGAGTGTCCTATCTACTTGAAGCGTTTTTCTGATGATAAACATGGAAAACAATGGGTTCAGTGCTGCACTTGGTCACGCAAAACATGCTCAGGGGCCAAAAACAATACAAAATTGTTATGTTCCTCATGTTTGGATGGCTAATGTTTCTTTACGTTATTCTTCCACTGATTAATAGTACATTTATTTGTGCCTTAATTTAAGGTAAATTAAATTACTTACTCATTTTGAAATAAATTTTAATTTAGTTATAAGTTAAGCCTCGGCCTTTTGGAGTTTTTGAGGGGACGAAATTGGGACCCTTTTTTTTAACCATACAGAGGTACTTTTTAAAAACGATTTTTTGCAATGTTAAAATTTTTTGTACGAGATTTGCCTATGTTTTTATGTGCGTGGGTAGTTAGTCAATGTATAATTGAAATTTGGTAGGTTTTCACAGAAAATTACAACTTCAAAGGGCCTAAAAGTGGCTTGGGGACGAAAATAGGGCACCTTACAATACATTATGCTTTCCAAGTACAAAAATTTACATTTCTTCGAATACAGTCCTGTTATGATCTTCATTTATTAAATTTTAAATAAGATCGTGTCAAAATGGCGTAATTTTCAAATGTTTAATTCCCTGCTAATGTTTTGTCATTTGCGCGTTTTTCTTTAATATTCAAAATTTACCACTATTTTCGAATAGTAATATTCATCTTACTTAATGACAGATCATATAAGGCGAAATTACTAGTAAATAGTGCTAGATTTTTTAATTAAAACTAGTTGGATGTAGCAGTCCCAAAACTTTTTTCTATCTCATACATCTTAATACTTCAAAATTCGCTATCACAGAGCTAATAAAATATTTTTTGTTGTACGGCAGCTGCTTGCGAATAGCTGGGTTACCTGGATACGAAGTCCCCTTCGCTGCACGAGTAGTTGATGCACAACACAACTACGAAAAATCGAGAAGATCGCACAAAAATCGCTATGGCAGCGCTCCCTTCCAGCGGAATAGCCAAATTCAACTGGAACCTGCTGACTCTAGACAAAAACTTATAAATCAAATTTGGTTCAATTCTATACATAACTTCATAACACTTTTCGATGATACAATAATGAATATAGAGCAAATATTGCTATCAGCGCCTTCTTCCGGCGAAATATCCCCAAATTATCATTGTCAAAAACATGTAAATGAAATTTGGTTCAATTCTATCCATAACTTCGGTAACAAGGCTGCACTTTTCGGTGATACAAAGGGGACAGACAGACATTTTATAAAAACATGTTTTTCGAGATCTCTGACCCCTAAAACGTGTAAATCAGTCGAAAAAAATTTTAGTTACAATACTTTCTTCTATTATAGATAGAAGAACGTAAAGAACGCTCAATTGCTAACACTGGCGGGTATTGAAAATGGGACTTTACTCTCAGAAGAGTGAAATGCAGCCGCTTATGAAAATAATATCCTGTTTTAAAAAAGCATGTATTTCATCGATAAAACTGAAATTGGTTAGTACATATGAGGGGGTTAAAATAAAAGTAAAGTAAGTCAAAAATTTGAAAAATCTAGATAACCATATTTTCTCTGAACGTATATTAATTTCTGTTCAGTGCGACAGTCAAATAAATCATGCATAGTTCACTTAGGGAGTCGCTAGAGGGCAAAACTAGTTGGACCACTTAATGCAACGGCAATACGACAAGTTTCACAAAACCCTTCATTTCGCAGATTACTAAATATTGATTTACTCTACTGTCATTCTAACCCCCTCATATAGGGATAAGGGAAAAGGGAATTTTTCTCTGTTTATTAATGACTCTAAAATGTTTAAATTGGATTTTAAAATCATTACTGTAACCTCTTATCAACATTTTTCTATCATGGGAGTACTTGAATTTTATAACCATTTTTGTCGGTGAAAATCCCAAACGTGCTCATCTATATATACATATATATATATCACTCTCTATGTGTGTGTTGATAGATAGATATGGAATAAAAGTATATTTAAGAAATATTTTCATGTGCAAACGGTAACAAGGCTTCTTCAAAAATTCCAAAATGTCCAATATATTTTTTTTATTGCAAGTGACGCCTTCAGTATATTTTTTATAGCAGATTTCTAAATTAAGAAAATTATACAGACTAATAATTACCAACTTTCTATCAAAATCAGTATTTAAAATCCATTATTGAAAAATACGCATTTTTAGGGGCGTTCGTAATTATATAAATATGTAGCACCTATAGTTGTCGTCTGGTCCGTCCGTCTGTGCATCTGTCCACATATAACAGTGCAAAAACTACCCAACCGAATGGTTTGTAACTTAATATGTATAATCGTTGCAGAATTTTGTCGAGTCATTTCAAATTTTATGAAAATCGAATCAAAACTTAAAAAGATATTGATAAAAGTTTTCTTCATTCTATTAAATCCTATCATACGTAATTAATTCAAAGATATCCCATGACAGGTAATGATTCTAGGTTGCCATGGTGATTACGTCATATTTAAGATGGAGTCATATTGTTTCCGCATTACTGAATTTAAAAATCGAATTTGTATACTAAAATTGTTTAATTATAGCAATCATATAATCTAATCAGTTTTTTTTGGATAGATGTTTCCGGAGAAATAGATGTTAAATGGAAAGATAGTATGAATACGGATTTCAAGTTCTGATATATTCAAAGCTAGTCTTAAGTTTCCCATTGGAATTTTTAGTGAGTGTCAACAAAAAATTAAATGTTGCCAACTTAAAATATACTTATTTTATTACGGAAAAGAATCATATCATAATAACGGACGATATAATTAATTTTTTCAGTGAAATAATAACGATATTTATTTTTACATTGTCTTGTATTGGATATTTGCGCATAGTATTAGTTTAATGTAACAGAATTGTAATTATTCGTTTGCAAAAGTATATTGAAACTTAATTTCATAAAATAAAATTAATATCTATAATATGAAAATCTGCACATAAAATAAATTTTGTATTCAGGCATTTTTGCGTACGAGTCCAATAGCTATTGCACCAAGATCTGAATATTTATAAATATAGTTATAGTAAAAACGCACCTCATTTGTCACGTTTCACGTACAATTTCCAACTTGTTATATGTAAATTTACAAATTCTTGTGGGCGCAAGTGCACACTCCGGCACGCGGTCGTTACAACTCCTGCTCTAAACTAAAAGCATATTGTTCAAAAGCCTCGTGATCATTAGATGTATTTTTCATATCTTATTAAATGACTATTTTAAGACAGAAAGAATTATTTATTTTTGGAGTAGGACTTTTTTTAATGAGCAGTGCTATTACGAGTTTCCTGAAATAACATACTAGGGTTTTTCCGAATAGGTCTTAACAGTATTTATATTCTCTTTGAAAATTAGATCGTATTCAGTTCTTTTACAGATAGTCACTGCCATTTATGTGAGGTAACCTTCTTCTGTTAACCAAACTAGTTGGATGTGCCAATTCAAAAACTTTCTTCTATCTCGTGTATGTTAATACTTCAAAATTCGCTATCACATCGCCAATAAAAGCAATATTTTCCCTCATTCTATCTTCATTCCTCATTCAACTTTACATCAGCTACTTGCGAATCGTCGGGTTACCTGGATGCGAAGCTCTCTTTACTGTACGAGTAGCCGATATACAACACAACTACGAAAAATCGGGAAAATTGCTTAAAAGTTGCTATTACCTCTTCCAGCGGAGTAGCCCTGACTTCAACTGGGACCTGTAGGCCACAGCAAAAAACATATATATAAAATTTGGTTCAATTCTATGCATAACTTCATACACTTTTCGATGATCCAATAAGGAAAATGGAACAAAAATCGCTATCACAGCACCCCCTTCCAGCGCGATATCCCCGATTTCAACTTGGACTTGCAGGCCACAGCCAAAAACATATATATATATAATTTGGTTCAATTCTATGCATAACTTCATACATGTTTCGATGATACAATAATGAAAATGGAACAAAAATCGCTATCAAAGCGCCAAAACATATATGTAAAATTTGGTTCAATTCTATGCATAACTTCATACACTTTTCGGTGATACAATAATGAAAATTTACCAAAAATCGCTATCACAGCGCACCCTTCCAGCGGAATACCCCCAATTTCAACTGCTTGTGAATCGCCGGATTACCTGGATGCGAAGCTCCCTTTGCTGTACGCGTAGCCGATATACAACAAAACTACGAAAAATCGGGAAAATTGCTTAAAAGTCGCTATTACACCGCCCTCTTCCAGAGGAATAGCCCCGACTTGAACTAGCACCTGCAGGCCACAGCCAAAAACATATATATAACATTTGGTTCAATTCTATGCACAACTTCATGCACTTTTCGATGATACAATAAAGAAAATGGAACAAAAATCGCTATCACAGCGCCCCCTTCCAGCGGAATAACCCCGATTTCAACTGGCACATGCAAGTCACATTCAAAAACATATACATAAAATTTGGTTCAATTCTATGCATAATTTCATACACTTTTCGATGATACAATAATAAAAATGAAACAGAAATCGCTATCACAGCCCCCCCCCCTTCCAGCGGAATATCCCAAAATTTAACTGGGACCTGTTGGCCATATCCCCAAAAATATATATATGAAATTTGGTTCAATTCTATGCATAACTTCATACAGTTTTCGATAATACACACACACGGACAGACAGACATTGTGAAAAAACATGTTTTTGGGGATCCCTGACCAATAAAACGTGTAAATCCGTCGAAAACCGGAAGTCGAAATAAATGTCGATTACAATACTTTCTTCTATTATAGATAAAAGAAAGTAAAAACGTACACATTGAACTTAACAGAGCACATTGTTACATCACAATTTAAGGTGTCTGCCTACCTTCGGAAGGGATTTTTTTTTTAATATTTGAAAAATTGACTCCTTATGCACATTATATTATAGAATGTAGCTAAAAATTGTAAATAACATGTGAAAATATGTACATTTTTAAATATTTTGATTTTTATGCTCTAAACATACATAAAAATTGCTATAAAATGGCTCTTTTGCAAAGCATCAAAACTCAAATTTACATGAAGATATTTTTATTCTGTAAATTTTACTATGATTAATGAAACTTTCTTGAGGTACTGAAGCATTTTCATAACTATAACTATGTTATTAAAAAATTATAGACGTTAACAGTTTTAAACACACAAAAATCAAGAAAATACAGTGGACTCTCTCTATCTAAACACTCTCTAATGTGAACACCCCGGTATTATGAACACTTTCTGACGGTCCCGGCAAAACTCCATAGACTTAACAAAAGATGAACTCTCTGTAATCTGAACACCCTCTAATCTGAACACCCCACTATTATGAACGCTACTTTTGACCCCCATTCTAACCCGCCTCTCCGTAAACTGAACGTGTGTTTGCAGTTGGAATGCGGGGAATTCCCGCATCATGGAAATTCAGAAAAATTGTTGCAGAAGAATAAAAGGGTTCAATTAATTCGATTTAAAAATAAACAAACAAAATCATTTCTAGATTTTAAGATCTATCCAATGCTGAAATTTGTTTGAATAATTCAGATAAAATCTTCAGTTAACAAAACAAACAAATCATTTATTATAACAAAAAAAAATCGAAAGAATATTTTTGTCTTTACCGTACGTGTTCACAACTAACTAGAACATTCTTATATTTTTAATAAACAAAAAGGTGCAGATATGAAATTTTTGGCCATTTCAGAAAGAGTAAATCATGGTAATCAAATTAAACGAAATGATCAAAACAATCAATTTTTATGTAAAGAGATACAAGAAAAAATAATGTAAAAAACATGTCACGTGATTCCCCCTCTCCGGAGCTGAGATAAAAATAACAGAAATGCCTACCCACCAATGACAAATAAGAGACAACAGGTGTTAGAGGGAATGGTTAAAAAAGGATTGTGGTTTCTTTTCTGCACACCTGGTTGGCAGCCTTATTGCTCTGTTTCTTTCTTCCTTTTTGCTCGGCAAAGGTAAATTTTTTCGCCATTTCACTATCGTTGCAGGGAAAGAAGCACAACACTTATGCAGATGTGTCATAAATAAAAAGGAAAACGGAAAGAACTAAAGCTTCAGGAAAAATACGAAGTTTTTCAAAAATTAAAATAAAAAGTAAGTCAAAGAAAATTGCATCTGAATTTGTAATATCAGTAGGTCAAGTTAACGCCATCAGCAAGAAAGAGAGAGAAATTATAGCCGCTTTTGAAGCAAATAAACTTTCCTTAAAGTGTAGAATTTTCGAAAAGAAAACGGGAATTGAGAACATAAACAATCGCGGTTGGAAGTTTTTTTGCTAAATGTGAATGAAAAATCTTCCTGTCACTGGACCCCTGCTAAAGCAGATTGCTCTGGATTTTGCAGAAAAGGAGAAAATCATGGAATTCAAGGCATCAGAAGGATGGCTGACTCGCTTCAAAAGTAACATTGAATTCAAAATAATCAATGGTGAAGTTGCAGACGTAAATATGACACTGTAGAGGAATAAAAAAGAAAGTTTCTTGATATAACGAAGGATTTCAATGCCAATGAAACCGGCCTGTTTTTCAGAGCTCTTCCAAATAAAACCATAGCAGAAAGAAGCGAAAAATGCGTGGGCGGAAAAATGTCAAAAGAAAGATTTACCATCATGCTCTGTGCCAGTTTTACGGGTGAGAAGCTCAAATCATTTATGATCGGAAAAAGTGAAAAACCACAATGCTTCAAAAATGTGAAGATAGGATCATTGCCTGTGCACTATAAATCAAATCGAAAAGCCTGGATTACATTCACGATTTTCTCACAATGGTTGGAGGGCATTAACGAGATGATGAAGAGAGAAGGAAGAAAAATTCTTCTTTTTGTGAATAGTGCCAGATTGCACACAAATGTGCAGCTGCGCAACGTGAGCCTGAAGTTACTACCACCGAACTGTACTTCTATAATCCAACCACTGGATCAAGGAGTAATCAAGACCTTTAAAGCTCACTACCGAATTCAATTCTTGAAAAAAAATGTCCGTGGTGATGGAGGAGGCAAATTCGGCAACCGAACTAATGAAGAAGGTCAATGTCATGGATGCTGTACATTGGATATCAATGGCTTGGAATGAAATAACCCCCTACACCATCCAAAAATGCTTCTACAAAGCTAGATTCCCGTATGAGAATGAGCAGTCAAGGACAAAGGACCAAGAAGCAACAGCTGTGAGTGACTTCGGGTCAATTCTTCAGGAGCTTCATACTGAAATTGAACCTGGAGCTTATCTCGAAGCCGACAGAAGCCTTCCTGTTTGCGACTACATCGTTGAAGAGGAAGAGGGTAGTGAAGACGAAGCAGAACCAGAAGAGTCCAATGAAACAAGAAGTACGATTACCTTCAAGCAATATGGCCAAGGGATTCAAGACTGTTGAACTATGTGGCTGAACATTACCTGGAAGCCTTTCCACTTCTTAAACAACTAGATAACATGTACACTGCACGAGCATACACAATGCAAAAACGGACTAAAATTACTCACTTATTTAAGTAATGTACCTATTATGTTTTCAATTAATGTATTGTATGTATGTAATTGTATGTTTTGTAAAAATTTTTTAATATAACTTTTTTAATAGTTTCTAAATTCAGCATCTCCATCTCGGAAACTTGCATGGTTAACCAGGCTAAGCATTCCATACAGTCTATAAACTAAATACACAGTAGTAGTAGTAGTAATGCATTTCCCAATCTCCCTCTATACTGAACACCCCCATAATCTGAACATTTTTGGTCGGTACCATGAGTGTTCAGAATAGAGAGAGTCCACTGTATATGAAAATTCATAACTTGTATCAACTAAAATATGAAAATAATAATTAACTATAATCAAACGATAATAGCTAAATAGAAATACGATAGCTAAAGTTAAATAAAATTGATTTTTTATGTTTTTTAATAAATTTTCAGAATACGCTTCTGCTACAGACAAATTTATGTTTAATAAAAATTGTCACATGATATGTTTTTTTTTTACTCTGGTGGCGCCCCTGGTGGGAAATTGTGTAACTAAAACTTCAAAATGGATTTTTTTTTTCTCTATTTTTTCATGTGGCAACTATGCTCTAAGTTAAAATTCGCCAATACATATTTAACAAAAACAAATTTTTTTTGAGTTTATAACGCGTTTTATGTTTATATATATATCATCAATGTTATGTTTTAATAAACATTTTCACATGATAGGTTTTTTACTCTGGTAGCGCCTCTGGTGGGAATTTGCATAGCTAAAATTTTAAAATAGATTTATTTTTATATTTTCTCATGTATCAAACATAATTCAAGTTAAAATTAGATAGGACAGATTCAACTCAACTTTTATTTATGATGATCGAGCCTGCTAGCGAGAAAAAAAAATTAACCAAATTTAAATAATGTATTTTTTATGTATGATAGTCATATTCAAGAGATCCATAGGTGCGCTTATAGCGACCCCTGTCGTGAAATAAAGCTATCTACATTTAAATAAAATTTATGTTTTATGATTTACTGAATGGAGGCCTTTACAGTGATTACTTTGAATTTAAATTCACTTCATAATGCAAACAAATTTTGAAATTACAAATATGGAAATAACTACAAATTAGCAATTTATTACTGATACTAAATTAGCAACTAAGTTGTTACATAAAACAATCAAGCGCAAGGTAAAAAACTGAGCTGTGCCGCCAGACGCCTACGGGCGCCCGTCAGGCTCATCAACCACCGCTCCCATGTTCTAAGGAACTTTTAGTAAGCACAACCAGGAGAGTTCCAGTATGCTCAACGGCCTGTGGGGGCGCCGCTACCTGAAAACCACCCCCTATTTACCGAGTGAAAGGACAACATAGGTTGCTGCGATTTGCGGTGGCTCTCACCCGCTTAAGAGGCCACCACATTACACTTGGGGACGAACCGGGGTCCCCCAACAGTTTCGGAACCGGACATCAAAGAGGAAGCCAGATCCAGGGATGGGAAAAACTACTTTTTGTTTGTAGCGAACTACAACTACAACTACTTTATGAAAAATGTAGTTAACTACAACTACAACTACTTGTTTTAAAAAGTAGCGACTACAAACTACTTTTCAAAAGTAGTCACTACTTCGCTACTTTTCGCTACTTTAGTTATCATCGCCAATTAAATACACCGCAAACGATTTTTCTCCATAGACCATGATATAACAGAAATCTTTTGAATGTCCCTGTAAGCGAGATCAATACTGAACATTCTATGGTAAACTTCAATAACATATAAAACTTTCATGACAACCCGAGTATATTTACGAGAGTTAGAGAACGGACAGACAGACAAAGCGAATTCATAGACACTTTTTAATTATGATGGAAAGTGTTAAAAAGAGGAAATTTGAAAGCAAAAATTGTAATAATCTTACAAATTTATGCGAGTGATATAGCACAATAGCGCTTAAGGTGGTTCTCAAATTCCTTGCTCAACAACGCGAAGCTTTCTGACACATTATCTGACTCATTTTTAAACACAAAGGTATAAAATTGGCAGGTCTCACTATTGAAGCGATTTGGAATCGAAATGAGTTTTTCATTTTTTGATAAATACATTATCGGGTACACACTTATCGGGTTATAAGGGATTCGTGTCACGTTTTTTCCCATTCCCCTGCTGCGGCGTCGGAAATTCGGTTGAAAACGCCGACTTTGACAGTGTTTACATTTTCATGCGTTTCCGAACAAAAATGAATTAATGAATATGTCATAAAGTAGCCAGTTTGGATTTGAGAACAACCTTAAGAGCGGATAGCCCTTAGTAAATTTGAATATGCGTTACTTTTTTTTTTAAATAGAGCTAAATAGTCCTATTTCTTTTCAATTTAAATATAGTTCTTGAAAGCAATTTTAAAATTGAACAAGATCATATAAGACTTGCATAAGTTAAATTCCAGCTTTTCTTTTCTTTTTTATCTCTTTTTGTTTGTTTCCCTTTGAAAACCCGAATTTCAACGTACTGGGCTTTAGATTCATTCTGGAGACAAAGATAAAGACCTTTCATTAAAACACCAAGCTATCCAATATCAAATCAAATATAAAACATTATAAATAAATTATTTTAGGTATAAAAAACCTGTGCAGCTAAAGTAAAAATAAATAACCATAAAAATAAAAGTAAGCATTCTTTGGCATTTTTAAAAATAATATATTTTTATTTCCAACCACCTTGGTTTCATCTATTGGAATATTCAAAAGGAAATATGCAGTGAATTAATTTGTATGCATACATTGGACACAAATATTTCACAACGATCAAAAGACGTATTAATAAAATAATTTTTTGCGATAATAAACAGTTCGATAAGAATATTTTCTGAACCAGGGATCTTAATTCGAAAATACTCTTTTTAATGATTTATGAATTTTAGTAAATAACGACTTAGATATTCGGTGCGAGATGCGATCCAGTAATTATTTTTTAATAAAGAAAATGCTAACTCACCTCTATGTTCAACTTCAAGTTATAAGCAGATGATTTTGATACTGATAAATTCTTATTAATTGGACAAAGTTTACATGTTACAGAATAATTACCACTTTCTTGTTGTTCTATAACTTCAAAATATTCCTTATATGCCGACCAGGGCAGTTCTATACTACTTTTGCCTGTAATTCTGTTCCATTAATCTCAAAAGAAGCATCCCCACATTAAAACACAAGATCTAATAATGAGTAAGAAGACAAAGGGTTGCCAGCAAGAAAATTAATTTTTTTTTATGAGCGAGTACATTGCGGTTTTATCAGCAAATCCAGCAAATAATAGATCATGGGCATGCTGATACTTTACGTTTCAGCTGCTAGTTTGTTTGAAGGCAGAAATCATCCCTTCCTAGTGCACTTTCAATAATAAAATGGCGTGCTTGTTCTTTTTCTAATATATATGTATATATATATATATATATATTTTTTTTTAATTAGAGTTCTAACGATTTTAAACTGGCAGGAAGCGAGCAGAAATTTTGTTCGAAGGGGTATATTTTAGATGATTGATTATTTATTTAATGTTACCAAACAGCAAAGAATACGGAACTTAAAAAAAAAAGAAGAGTTTTAAATTTTGTATATGGAGAGGTGGGGGAGATTTTAGGGGAAGGGGAATAATTTATAATACTGATTATTTATCGTCACTACAGAGCACTATTTAGGGCAGAAGTTTTTTTTTACATATATAAAAATAAAAATAACCTAAAGATTTTAGATTTATTTGTATGCTGTGGGGGGGGGGGAGTAAATTATGAGAGGTTAGGGGACAATTTAGATGGTTACTTCTATATTATTATTAGGTAAAAACGAATGTGGTCCTTTTTTTAAAATAAAGAGTTTTAAATATTTGAAACTGTATGCTGGAGGAGGGGCAAAAAGGGAAGCGAACTTTTGGGGACAAGGAAATAATTTTTATTTATTGTCATTAGAGAGCAACAAATCGAGTGAAAGATTTTATTTTTGTATAAAAACTAGTCGTTGGGGGCCACCGTAATACTTACCCATCATGGATATGCATAATGTAAAATATTAAAACAAAAATGTGTAAACTATTTATAAAATGCATAGCAATTCAAATAAAATCGTGGCTTGATGACGTCATAACTTTATAGGCTCGATTACTGAATTGCTTGAAAGAGGTTTTTCCTTATAACTCCAAAAATAATAATCCTATTAACTAGCGGTTTATTGCATCTGATTAAGCGTCAAATTTCCAATTAAAATATATCTTTGAAGTGAAATTTGGATGAAATACAGGGTCATGAAAAATCGAAGAGTGTGGAAAATAGGATTACAAATATCTCAGCAACTAATTATCCGATCGACTTCATGCTTTATGCAAAATTTGTTTTTTTATTGTCTTTTATATTCATTTCTTAAAATAAACAATTTCGAAAATTTTTATATACCTTTTATCAGAACGAATATTTCGAGAGTCCGAAAAAAATAGATCCGGTTAATCGAGGTTATTGAAATGAAATAGGCTTCTTCCCATTATTACATACTAAGTACATACCAAATTGCAAGTGTCTATCTCAATTTTTTCGGGAGATAGAGCGTTTACAGACACACAGACACACACACACAGACACACAGACGGACGCCAAATTTTTTTTTCTAAAAATATGTTTTTTGGAATCTCCAGTGTCTGAAACATGTAAATCCGTCAAAAAAAAAATTTCGATTTTCAAAACAATTACAAGACTTACCCTATACTACATATGATGGGTAAGTAATAAAGATTTTAAAATATTTTAAACTCTTTTGTATGCTACTAGGGGGAAGCATGAATTTTAAATGTTAGGGATAATTTAGATGATTTATGTTTAGATAAATTCGTTCTTTTTCTTTTTTTAATAAAGATTTTACATTTCTTTGCTTGCTGGGGATGGCAGACAAAAGGGAAAAGAAATTAGTCCGATAAAGACTTAACATAGCAAGAAGACTACATTTTGGTAAAAACAATCGCACTCGTATAAAAATACATTATATTGATAAGATTTCTATGGATTTAAATAACAATACACGAAGTTTCTGACACCTAAACTGTGAAAATGACAGTTAATTTGTGACCGTGCCCGTCGTCTATGGAGAAATATATGACACTGCAACTGAGATTTGTCGCTGACGTTCCCAAATTGTTGCAGAGAACATATTTCGCACACAAGAAACGAGTTATGATCACGTGATTTGAAGATTAGCACTTTTTTCCTTCTCATAAAGTAGCGTGAAAAGTAGCGTAGCGCCGATGCTCGCTACAAACTACTGATATTTTGTATCGAGCTACTCACTACACTACACTTTTTTTAATGTAGCGCGCTACACTACAAACTACTGGAAAAAGTAGCGGCTACTGTAGTTTCGCTTCTTGTAGCGCGCTACTTCCGAGCCCTGACCAGATCCTAGGCCTTAAGTCGGGTTTTCCCGACTCGCACTTGCTTTAGCAAAGCTCTAGGGTCGTGAAATCAAGCGCAGGGTATATGCAATTAAACTATCTGTCACCCTGTACCTCCACACACAATTTAAATTTCTTAAAATGCTCTTCAATACAGTAATTTTAAATTTGTTGTTGTGATAGATTAGAGTGTGTTTGCACTAATGGATGAATTATGAACAAGTTTGCAACGCGCGAGCCTGCTGAAAGTACGAGGGTTTGCACACTAAGGGCGCAGGGGCACAGCCCCCAAAAATTTATATATTTTTTTAGCTCACAGGCTATCAAAGCCTGAGAGCTTACGTACGTATGTATGTACGTAACGCGATAACTCTTGATAGAACTAACCGTTTTACTTTAAATTTTGTTTATAGGTTCCTTGTGATAAGGCGCTTCCCTGATTAGTTTTGGAGGTTCATTGGTTAATCATAAAGGGGGGAAACGGGGGGCTAACCCCCCATAATTTAGATAAATAGGTTTTTCATGCAGAATTATCCCATTTTCTTCAAATTTTGTATATTGGTTCATTTTGATAATGCGCTTCTGTCAATAGTTTTGGGGGTTCATTGGTTAAGCATAAAGGGGGGAAACGGGGGGGCTAACCCCCCATAATTTAGATAAATAGGTTTTTCATGCAGAATTATCCCATTTTCTTCAAATTTTGTATATAGGTTCATTTTGATAATGTGCTTCTGTCAATAGTTTTGGGGGTTCATTGGTTAAGTACAAAGGGGGAAAGGGGAGAACCCCCCCCCTAATTTAGATAAATGAGTTTTTCATGCAGAATTATCCGATTTTCTTCAAATTTTGTATATAGGTTCATTGTGATAATGCGCTTCTCTGAAGAGTTTTGGGGGTTCATTGGTTAAGTACAAAGGGGGAAAGGGGGGGTAACCCCCCTTAATTTAGATAAATTGGTTTTTCATGCAGAATTATCCGATTTTCTTCAAACTTTATATATATATATTCAGAAATGTATATATAATCAGAATATATTCATTGTAATTAGAGACTTCCCTGATTAGTTTAAGGGGTTCATTAGTTAACTTTGAGGGGGGTAACGGGGGATGACCCCCCTTAATATATTGTTGATTTCTTTATTTTTCGAGGGTCTTATTTCAAATTCTTTGAAATAAGAGTATAATATACAATTAGTGTGAATAGCCTGTGAGCTCAATGCCCTCAGTTTAACTAGGCAGTTTTCTTTTTATTATTATGTGTACTTGTGGTGGGCGCATGAAATATACTCGAAGGAAACAAACGATCCGTGGGACGCGTCGTGAGAACCACTTCCCTATTATATTAAATTTGGCGATAAAACAAAAAAAAATATCAACATAATTTTCAAAATATGCTAAAAATGTACAAGTTTCTTAATTAAATTCCCATAATTTTAGTATTGATATGATTTTAACTACAGGGTGAATTTAATTAACCTCTACTTTAACCCCTTGAGGGGCACCGGTATACAATATATACCACTTTTTAATATATAACTTTGCCACCAGTATTATTAAATAAAAAATTTAGTATTGTTGGTTGCAGATTGAGAAGGTAAAAAATCATTATTAAAATTTACTGGTGTCGAAACATCGCAAAATTTAGCATTTTTAGACCACGTGCTTGCCCTTCAAGGGGTTAAACTGAAATAACTGCTCAGAGCCTCACCAGATTTCGGCACGAATGCGCGCAGTGAGAGAAAGCATTATAGGAATTTTTTATTGTCTGTTCCAGTCAATTTTGAAAACGTCTTCCAAAGTGTAATATTCAACTGAAGATCGTATTTTTATTGTTAAAAATTGGCATTTATGTGTTGAAAATGCAACACTGTTTCTACGGAAATGGTCTTCAACATTCAGAGACGGACCTAAGTCTTCTAGAGCAGCCATACTCAACCTTTTACTTTCGCGGGCCGCAAACATATATTTACGATGTTAGGCGGGCCGCTACTCACTAAAAAAAATAATAAACTAGTAAGATAACATAATTAGTGTACCAAAGTTAATATTAGTAAGGGTTGAACGCTTGTTACGAAAGAAATGTCACCAAAAATTTTAACACTAGTATTTCCAAAGAATAAACTTCGTGCTAGATTTTTATAACAAATAGCAAATGTTGTAAAAAATATCCCACGAAGTTTTTGTTTTGAAATAATGGCGTAAAAAAATGTTGGTGCGATTTTTTCAGCGACAAACTTTTAACCTTAAAAAAACAGTATAATAAGTATAAAACCTAATAATATAACAATGCAGAATTTACCATTTCTGATGGAAAAAAAATCAGGTTATTTTCTCTAAGTTAGTCTTTTGTTCCTTGCAAAAACTTTTATTTATTTTTTTACTTGTAGAAATATATAGTGCAAGTTAATTAATTTGGAATAATTTTCGATTAATCTTGATGATTCAGAAATGTATACACACCGTAGCACAAATACGACTGGGAAAACGGAATTTAATGTTTTAACATAACTTTCAATGACTTATAGAGATGATTAATAAGAATTTAGAATAAATAATACTACTGTGGGCAAAAAATAGTAAGACTTTGTTCATAATTTTAAAATTCTTAATTTATTCTTCCAAATCTATTTCGTCCCCCTCAAAGTAATCCCCCCTGGCCCCAATACACTTGTGCCAACGTTTCTTCCAATCCTCGAAACATTTGTTAAAGTCAATTCGCGGAATAGCCTTCAATGCGCGTAGCGATTCACGTTTAATGTCTTCAATTGACTCAAAACGGTTTCCCCGGAGCGGTCGTTTGAGTTTGCTGAATAGCCAGAGGTCATACGGAGCTAAATCAGGTGAATACGGTGGTTGCGCACGATATTGGTTGAAAATTTGGCGAAAAACTCACGAAGAATTAATGCAGTATGCGACGGTGCATTATCGGTGCATCTTTCAAAATGTTTTTCACTGATCCTTCCGATATTCCAACGATGCCAGTAAGGTCTCTGACTGTCGATTCTCAAGCACCAATTCCTTGATTTTATTGACGTGTTGATCATCAGTTTATGTTGATGGCCGTCCTGGACGTGGTTCGTCGTCAACGCGTTCTCGACCCTCTTTGAATAATTTGTACCAATCAAAAACACTTGCTCGCGACAAACAATTATCACCGAAGGCCTTTTGCAACATTCTGAACCTTTCGGCACCAGAAATTTGATTCCGCACACAAAATTTAATGGAACTTCTTTGTTGAATAATTTCACTCATTGTAAAAATCGCCGAATGCACTTTTTGTACTTCAGAAATACAAGCGTATACTAAACACTAATGATTATTTTGATGTGACATTTGGCACAGATGTCACTGACAGTCATACCAACCTAGAAAAAAATATTTCGACGAATGTGTTTTCGCGCGAAATTTAAATTAAAAAGTCTTACTATTTTTTGCCCACAGTACTAGGACATATTTTGTTTTCTTATGAAAATAAATAACAAAACACTAAAGGTTTTAAATACTTTTTATGCACATCTCAAAAAGATTTTATAAATGTGGATTAATGATTATTCGTCTCGGGCCGCACATAAAAGGTCGACGGGCCACATGCGGCCCGCGGGCCGCAGGTTGAGTATGGCTGTTCTAGAGCAGCGGTTCCAAACCTAAGGTACGCGTACCCCTGGGGGTACGTGAAAATTACGATGGTAATGGCGGTAAACGCAGAAAAAAATGTTTAAATGAAAGCAGATAAACAAAACTGCTCAAAGAGACATGTGTAAAAGTAAAATGTACGCTATTCACATAAAATGAAGGAAAATGCTAAAACAACTCAGTATTTGGTTGATTATATGCTGCTATTATATCCGCCCACTCCTAATATCTTGCATGTCCCCCCCCCCTCCCGCCTTTCTTTTCAATAATCTTTTCTTTATATTAATTAAAGAAATATTTTGATGCAACATGAATCGTATCGGGACTTTTATTTGAAACCCATTTAATAGCAGATCATCATTTTACTGTTCGACTTGGCAGCATTAGTATGAACTCGTTAACGTGTATGAATAAGGAGTAGCTTTATTCCTTCTTTGTGAGTGCTTAATTTGATATCTTTAATTATTATTTATTATTTTGAGTGATTTTCTGTGGTTCAAATGGCTAAGTGGTTGAAAATTGGAATTCTAAAAAGAACTGCATCTAACATTGATAACTAGCATAATAAAATTACTAGTGAAATCAAAACAAAAATATTTGGGACGAGTTTATTTGAGAAGCGGTACGCATAAATTAAAAGTGTAAGAGCAAGGGGTACGTGGGGAGAAAAGAGGTTGGGAACTGCTGTTCTAGAGCAATAGCAAGAGATCTAATAAGAAAATTCGATATTCCAGATATGAATCCATGTGATTTCTATCTTTGAGGTCATGTGAAATGTTTGGTTTACAAGAAGAAGCCGACAGCCATTATTAGCCTCAAAAGTTCCGTAACTGACTCATTTTCAAGCATAAAAAAATAAACGCTCGACTTTTTTACTAACAACTTTTGTGACTAAGTTGCGCACTTTGAAAACCTTATCCATTAAATTCCTTTTCCACGTTATTTTCAATTTTAAAAATGTTTGTGGTGCTATTTGCAACGGCTCAAAAGTTATTTCAGTTAGACGTTGTAGGTTAATTAAAAGTATTTCTGTATAGTCACTATTTGTTAATATTATTACGTATTATTATTATACAAGTTAAAGGGAAGTAGTTAAACTGCGAAACATAAAACGCATTTTTATCGTTAATATTAATACATCGTTTATTATCCATAAATTTATTTTCAAGCATATACAGAATGAAAGACGTTAAAAAATTATTTTAATGTCATCAAACCATATTTTCCTAATTTAGCCGTAAAAACAATTCATAAAAGCAATCGTAAAATTTTCCAAGTGTATTTATTTTGTATAGCTGATTTATATAAATAATGAATGTATGTCAAAAGAAAGACCTTTAATATTTCATTTTCTTTTATTAATTTCGTTATTGTTCAGATATTACAATACAATAAATTAATTCGATGAAACATTCATATTTAAAAAGGGTTTTCAAAAGATTTCATAAGATGAAAATATGAGTTTTGACCTTCGAGATTGGATTTTCTTTATATAGATAGACATATAGTTAGATATTTCCCATGATAATTCTGGAATACGTTTTTTTTTATTAGCAGTAGTAGACTAATGCAATTCTTACAAAAATGTTTTACAATTCGCATTTTTTTTTTTTCGAAACTTTATTTTAAAATGTATAATTTTAGTTAATTTTCGAAAAAAATGTGAATTTTAACCTATGATTTTTTTTTTTACGGAAATCAATTTGTAGAAGCTTCAGATATGCGAATCCAAATCTACAGCGTATTCCGCCAAGTAGTTTTTGAATTATGAAAAATAGAATCTTCATTGCAACCGTTTTGCAACGATTTGCAAATAAATTTAACATTAGAAATTCCAGACTTTAAACCTTGAGAACTCCTAAAGTCAGTGTTGAATTCCTCCCCGGAAGATTTGAGATTTTATACTTCAAAGGTCAAATAGTGCAATCCCCCCCCCCCCCCGGAGTCTCAGAAATCCCTCCCGGAGAGAAGTGTCTGAATTCAACACTGCCTAAAGTACTTGACCGAACGATTTCCCGTTTGGTATCTTAAAGTAAAATTTATCAAAAAAGCCAAATATGATGTAAAAATTAGGTATTCCTATTCAAAATTTCAGATTTTTGTACAATTTCAGTAGGAAGATTACCCTTAAGCTTATTTTTGAAATATAATTTGAAAAAAAGACATAATTTCTTATCGAATACCTATTTTCGTTTTTTTTCCATGCCAATTTGACAACTAAACTGTATGGGATTTTCAATTTTTTTCTATAATTGGACGACTGTAATCCATGGTTGTTAATTCTGGGGTCTTTTTAATCCCACAGTAAACATCCATGAAATACTAGTCCATTTCATTCTAGATATTGTGAAGCATAGACACTGCTATCAGCGCATTCTCTATACGCACCTCCAGTTCGTTCACTGTTATCTGCAAAGAATTCCTATTTCCATAAAAATCATTCGCAAAAGTCATACACACTGCATTGACACCGAGGCTAACGAAAAAGAAAGGCTACCGCGGTGCTTTACGCATATCTTTTTTTACAGACCGCGGGAGTCACGTGATGCTGGAATGCACCAATAGAGAGGTCTACGAAAAGAGCATCACGTCACTCTAGCGGTCTGTAAAAAAAGATAAGTGGAATGCACCGCGGTAGCCTGTGTTTTTCGTTAGCCTCGATTGACACTGTCTGACGTAAAATGGACTTTTATTTGGATGTTTTTGTGTGAATTGCAGGACTTGACAAATGCGGTCGTCAGGTCGCCACAAACGTCACTATGTCTCTTTCATTTTTGGAAGTCATGCTTTGAATAGGCTTGAACAAAAAACTGATCGTACAAAGATTATTTTATTGTAGAATTCTTTTATTACATTAAATGTAAGCAATTGGTTCCGGTTGATTTTGTAAATATTAAGCGATTGATAACTAAAATCTGATCATACTATGCAGCATCTACTGTAATGTATACTGAATTTGGGGATAAAAATTCCATGCTAAGGCATCAAATTAATCATGAAATCATTCTACAAATATAGAAATACGTTAATTTCCAAAATTTCAGTACTTGGGAATTTATCTACATTCACTATCTTCATAGCATAAATATTAAGGAAAACTATGAAAGATAAAGGTACTTACGTATTATCCGGGCCAGGTTTAAGCCAATTGCGCAATACATGACGCTAATATTGCTAACTAGCCGCCACTGGCGACCAGTTTGGTCTCCCTTAAATGTATGTTAAGCATTGTAACACGTTACTTTCATTCCTAATTTAATTTTTTTCCTTAATCCTTCTCCAAATCGGAAGATTCTAAAAGACAAGTCAAGAACTTTTGCAATCACGGTAGCATTTCGCATTTTTTTTGTTGTTGTTATGTATTTCATTTTTCTTGACAAAAGCTGCTTATCCCATTTAAGCATTTATGCTTTATGCCCGTTTGCTTATCAGTTGCAATATGTTCGCTAATGCAGAGATTCTTAAACATATTAAGTAATTTTCCGTAATTGGGTTTTTATTATTATAAAATAGCAATCTCTAACAGGTACCTGAAAATGGGGGTTTACTCGCCAAAATGGCGCAAAACAAAAATCGTGCCAACCCCAGAGCGTCTGCGACAGCTGTTAAAATTTAAAATACATGCCGTTCACACTTTTAGTTTAAAATGGAAAATAGAAAAATAAGAAATATAATCATAAATCAAAACATTTGATTTCAAAATCAAAGTATCGTTTCTAATTTGCACACGCGAAAAACAAAAGCTGGTATTGGCAATTTTAAAAATGCTATTGGAGAGATTTGCGCCCAAATAACATAAAATTACTTAATAATATTATGTATTTCATAAATGTGTATTAAATTACTGTCTTGCACGCTATTAGTCATTAACAATGGTAAATATGATTGGCGATTAACAATCATTTTCGGTGATATCTCTTCCTGCCACGTATAATAAATAAATATCAAATTAACTGATCATTTCAAAATTTTATTCATTAAATATTACTACATGAGATGTGTTTGTTTACATTCAACTTACGTCAAAAAAAGATTCGGAAGATGAGTTGTATAAGCACTTCATCAAACGGATTATGGTAAACTTTAATTGTCTCACAGGTCCTGGTACGAATTATTTTTTTGACAACAGGCAGCGCTCCAAAAGATCATTCACGGAAAACTTACTTTACGAACGATTATCTCCATGGTTTAATGGTTTAATATTTTAAACCTTCACGACGAATGAATCGGGTTTTTTTTTTGTTTACTTTCATGGATAGAGAATTTGAACTGCGAAGCTAATTTCAACTGAAGTTATTGCAGAATATATACATAATTGAACGTAAGTCATCTCTCAAATATTAATTCATTTTGAACGATCTTTCTAAAAATGTAACTTTTATGCAGTTTTATTCGAAAAATAGTTTTGAATAAAAATGGCCGCCTGGCATATGAAAATGCGATGCGGGCATCCCGGAACTGTTGATGACAGTCACATGACTTACGGTTTTATTATAGAGATTATTATTATTATACTAATTATAGTAACTCTTATTATTTTTTTCTTTCTACATGGTAACTGCAATTAGCGGCTCTTTCGAGGAGTGACGATGGGGCGGATTAGTCCATTTAGAAGTCACAAGGTAGAGATAGAGGGAAAGAGTAAATCGGGATGGGAGAATTAACGTCTAGCCTCGCTCCCTTCGCTCCAGATCTCGGCACGTGTTTCTGCTCATTTACCTTAGAGTTTTGAATGCAAAAAATTGGTATTTTTTGTGATAGTTCATTTTTTCGCGTACTGCTTGTTTTTCTAATTATTGTTTACCTGATGACGACTCGGACTGGATCATGGCTAATATTTCTTCATATCTCGGAATTACTGAAACTATTTCTCAGTAATCGCGGCTTTAACGAAATTTATTTTTTGGGATTCCAATGCAACAACGTTACTGCATCAGTGATTTTTTTTTGTTTTCATGTTCGCGAAGCGATCATACATGAGGTACAGTGATCGTCCCATTAACGAATTGTGTATTTGTTAGAATTTCAATACGACGAGGTTGCTGCATCCAGTGATTTTTTTTATGTTCGCGAAGCGATCATACGTGCGATACAGTGATCGTCCCATTAACGAATTGTGTATTTGTTGGAATTTCAATACGACGAGGTTGCTGCATCCAGTGATTTTTTTTTTCATGTTCGCGAAACGATCATACGTGCAATACAGAAATCGTCGCATTAACGAATGTCGTATATTTTTTGGGATTCCAATACAACAAGATTCTTGCATCCAGTGATGGGTTGTTTGGAATTCATGTTCGTGGAGTGATCATACATGCGGCGCAGTGATCGCGTCTTAAGGAATTTTGTGTATTTTTGGGGAATTTCAATACAACGACTTTACTGCATCCAGTGATGTTATTTTTTGCTTCCATGTTTGCGAAGCGATCATACATGCAGAAAAATGGTCGGCGAATTATTAACGAAAGTCGCATTTTTGGGGAATTCCAATACAACGAGATTGCTGCATCCAGTCATGTTTTGTTTGGAATTCATGTCCGAGGAGCGATCATAAATGCGGCACAGTGATCGCGGCATTAAGGAATTTTGTGTATTTTGTGGGGATTCCAGTACACAGACTTTGCTGCATACAGTGATTTTTTTTATGTTCGCGAAGCCATCATACATGCGGCACAGTAATCGCCGCATTAACAAATGTCATTTTTTTGGGGGTGAGGGGATTTCAATACAACGAAATTGCTGCATCCAGTTATTGTTTTTTTTTTTCATGTTCGCGAAGCGAGCATACATGCAGTACAGTGATCGTTGCATTAACGAATTTCGTGTATTTTCGTTTTTTTTCAACTTCACATTGATCGTTAACTTTTTATGTAATTTTCCTGAAATACGTATAAAACGTTGTTTCTTTACTGCTCATATTATATTTTTTATTTCTATCTTATTAAATTTGTTAAATAAAATATTAATATTTTACTCCTAAATGCAATATTAAAAAAAAAAAAAAAAACAGAGTAGATTATTTCCAGGCATGTGCAGTTGAAATCTCCCCATTGCGCGTCATACATTTTATTTATTTATTTTATATTATTTACCATTTTTAACAATGTTATGCATTTAATAATATTAAATTTCTGTTTTGAACATGATTGGCAGCGATAAACAAGATTGGCACCTGGCTAATATTTTTGGCGATATATTTCCTGGCCCGGATAGTACGTAAGTACCAACATAAAACGTATTTTTTTCGCTAAAAGTACTTTACTTAAATAACCAGAATTTCAGTACATAGGATTTTTTCCATACCCACTATATCTTTTATGTTATAAATGTTGAGGAAAAAAATTTAAACTGTGAAACATGAAATATATTTTCATCACTGACATTAAAATGTCGTTTAGTTCCATCCATAAATTAATGGTCAAGCGGTATACAGCAGGTAATACAATTAAAAATTCCGTTAGAGACATAAAACAATCTTTTTCTAATTTAGCTATAAAAGAATTCGTAAAAGCACAGTCATAAAACAACTGTTTATTTTGTATGGTTGATTTGTATAAATTGTGAATGTACGTCAAATGAGAGATATTTTAATAGTTAATTTTCTTTTGTTAATTTCATTATTGTTTGGAGACAACATAATAAATTAATTCTCTCTTAATTAAGAAAATGTTTCCGAAAAAATTATGACATGAAAATAATGAGTTTCGAATACTTAAATAGGATTTTCTTTTCTCTTCTTTTTTTATCACCCCTGGTAATTTCGAAATAAGCACCTTCGCATTTTATTGGCCGAGTAATAAAATTCTTACATAAAAGTTTATTTCAGATTTTAAATCTATTTCTTTAAAAAACAAAATATTTTACTTAAATTTAAATCTTTTACTCATCACTAAGAACATACTTTTTTTTTTTTTTTTTTTTGTACCAGAAAACGTTGAAAATTTATAAAAAACCCAGTATCCTAAATCGGTGTGTTTTATTCGTAGGAGAATGAAACTTTTACTGTTTACTTGTTAGAGCATGGCTAAAGTTTTTTTTAACCCTTTGGGGTCCGATTTTTTTTTCAGTTTTTGTGAAAATTTACGGAAGAAAGACCTATTTGTCATGATGCAGCAGTTGGAACCACCCACTTCGAAATATACCTCTGCTTGTAGACGGACCCAGCAGGGATTTTTTTTTTCTGTAAGAGTTGCTCCTGTAAAAAACTTGTCAGTATGAAAGTTGTAGATAATATTAAGAAGATTTATAATAAATTTAAGCGGATTTGATATCTTGTGAACTGACGAAGTTATGAATTTTTTTCTTCTGAAACTCATATTTCACCTCCCCCCCCCCCCTTGGGGCATTTTTAATGAAATCAAAAATCTGCCATTGATAAATTTTCGACCCTTTTCCTAGAAGTAATAATAAGTTTAAACGGATTCGATTTGTATCAAAATTAAGAAATTATGGGGGTTTTCTGTTCTCACGAAAAGCCCCGCATCCCTCCCCCGGTTCGATTTTGCCCATTAACGAACTTGACCGAGATTTTATGCCGTTTGATTTTATGTATGAGTTTGGAAGAGATTTGTGCAGAATTATGGAAGTCATCGTGTCCATAAAAAAGTTATATAGATAGATAGATAAAGTTTTGAACTGGGGGGGGGGGGGGGCTGATTTTTGGTTCTAGGAGTTATGATCGGTATAGATCTGCAAAAAATTTTCAGGAATTCCAACTTAGGGGAGAATGTAATAGTAGGTATTTCTTATGAAATCTACTTAAAAGTAGCTATCCAAATCACAAAATTTAAAGGTTACTGAAATTTAATGGCTATGTCATTTACTGAAATCTATCAAATATAATTATTTTGTATGCTATTCATGTGAAAATAGACTAAGGAAGAAATTTTGAAGGCGTTTGGAAAAATGTCTTATTACAACAGTATTAAACAGGCATAACATTTTCTAATATTTTTTTTTATATTTCATCACAATTTATACCTTCAGGAAAAATAGCTCAATTTTACATTTAAATAGTGAAGCATATGTTTGCAATAAAAGACTCGCCATCGGTGCAAAGAGAATTAAGCAAATATTATTACTATTATTATTCAATGCTAAAGTATAAAACAAGTCATAATAATAAATGTATAGACATATACTACTATTATTACGGAAATATAATAACGAAAATAATTATTAAGACAAAATAATACTTAATAGAAAAAATTTACTATTATTAATAGTACCCTAGATCCGAAAGAGTTAAATATAACTTTTATGTCTCCGGAACCGTATAAACATTTTAATAAACTTTTTAAAAAACAACTATTTTCACGTAAATGAATTTTTATATGCTGAAGAACAACATTTGAAAGATTATTGTCGGTGTAACTAAACCTCTAAAACTAAAAGTTTTAGTCGTAAATACAAACATCAAGAAAAAGGACTCCCTGTATTATAATACACGTATAATATATTTATATTATAAGTGTCAAGTATACAATTAAACTATGCACTGTAAAAAAAGACAAATGTTTCTTAATCTAGAAAAGTATAATATAACACGAACGAAAAATATACAATAACCTCTTCCTAGTTACCCACGATTCTGAAAAGTGTGCTTTATATTTGAAAACCTCCAATATATTTTCGAATTTTAAAAAAGCATGTATATAAACAAAGTATTTTTGCTACCACTGATTTTCGGAAACGTTTCCGAGTAATTTTTATGGAATATTAATTACTTCAATTTGGAATGTAGGTTTTTCAGATGCTATCAAATCTCAAGTAAACATTTTCATGTTCAACAAGCATGGTGTACTGACAAACATCATGAATTAACAGCATTAACATTAACATTAAAATTAATACTATTTTGTTACTCTTGCATGTATAGATTTAGTTACGTAGCTTGAAAATGTTTAATTGAGAATTGATAGCATCTGAAAAACCTACATTCCGATTTTGAGAGAACTGATTGAACTCAGATTTGATGAAAAACTCTATAAAAATTACTCGGTAACTTTTCCTAAAACCAATGACAGCAAAATAAACTGTTTTTTCATAAATTCTTCTTTAAATCTCGAAAATATATTGATTTCTGAGGTTTCTATAGATAAAGCACGCTTTTCGGAATCATGGGTTACAGAAGAGGTTATTGTATAATTTAGTGCGTGGTTAAGTTATACTTTCGTAAAGTAAGAAACATATGTTTTTGTTTTTTTACAATGGAAAACATAAAGTGCATTTTCATCACTATCATTAAAACGCCGTTTATTTCCATGTATAAATTTATTGTCATGACAATTTATTGTCATGTATGAATTTATTGTCATAAACAACCAGGAAAGACAATTAAAAATTCTATTACACACATTATCATAGAAATTCGACAGAGTTTCTCGCCAAGTATAAGAAACAGCAATGCATTGAACCGTAAATGAAAGGAATTTCCGACAGTGATCCAAACGATTTTACAAAAATTTTTTAGTACTCTGTCTAGTTTATATTTTGCGGACGGGACAAAACGAGTTTTTGACACATCTATATCTCGCGTTCTATTTAAGATAGAAACAAAATTCTTGATTCTATGGAATGGGGCGTGCCAAGTGACTAAAAATCAAACGTAAAGCAAAATCCGACGAATAGATTTTCAGTAAATGCGATTTTAAAAGTGCTGTCTTTCGCACTTTTTAAATCTTGTTCAGACCAAAAACTGTTGACAGGGCTACAGCAATGTGTAATTATCGGATTTTTACGTGATTTATGTCATTTGAATTGTTTTTATACGTAGTTCAAACATTTGTAAGTTTCATGTAAAAATATTAATTAGTTATAGGTTTATATCAGTTTAAAGTTATTGATTCCTATACTTAACATAGAGCAAAAAGCTGTTGACAGGGATACAGCAATGTGTAATTATCAGATTTTTACGCGGTTTACGTCATTTGAATTGCTTTTATGAGTAGTTCAAACCTTTGCAAGTTTCATGTAAAAATATTAATTAATTTTTGATTTATATCAGTTTAAAGTTATTGATTCCTATACTTAACATAGAGCAAAAAAATAATAAAAGACCAACTCTTTTAGTAATGGTCGTATACACATGATATTAAGATATGTTATTTCAGTCGACCCAAGTAAGCTTCCTATTATAAAAAAAATAGTAACATTTAAGGTTTGTTTACAGGGTCTCACAGAAGATCTTTTGATATAAGGCTAAAGAGTTGTGTAATAATTAGATTTTTACGCGGTTTGCAGCATTTTAATTGTTTTTAAGAGTAGTTCAAATGTTTAATGTTTCGTGTAAAAATATTAATTAGTTTTTTATGTATACCACTTTAAAGTGATTTATTCTTATACTTAAGATGAAGCAAATAAATATTAAATGGCCTAACTCTTTTCAAAAAGAACGTATGTGCATGATGTTAAAATATGTTACTACGTACGACCTAAGTTAGCTTCCTATTGTAAAACAGAATTGTAGAATTTACTGTTCGTTTACAGGGTAACTCAAAAGATTTTTTAATAAGACTAAATAGTTGTGTAATTACCTAATTTTTAATTTGAAGTGCTTGATTAATGTACTTAACACAGAGGAAAAACAATAGTAAATAGTATAACTTTTGTCTAAGTGGCTAGATACACAAGCTATTCAAATGTGTTACTACATCCGATTCATTTAAACTCTCTATTGTAAAGCGGCATTGAACCATATACGTTTCGTTTACAGGGTCTAAATCTATTAAAATATAGTACTTTCATATCGGTTAAAATTTAAAAAAAAACAGTGTTATAAATATATAATTCTAGCGTATCAGGAATTGATTGAAATAGCGATTACAAAATTCCAACAACTTTACATTCATGCGCTGAGTAATAGAATGTAAAAATGTTGCTACCCCAAGATTAGAAGTTTTGCGTTTAAATATTTGCCGTTCATCGAATCTCCGGCTATGACGAACTTAAAATGCTCTAAAAACGGGCCTAGAGCACGATGAAAAGGAAATAACTTCTTAAATTCCCTATAAAAATTAAAAATGCTAAATTTCGTATACAATAGGTGATCGGTAACGAACTGTTCGGTTTACGAACAAATCGGTTAACGAACACTTTCGCGTGAGATTTTTATGTTCGGATAACGAACACATGTTCGTTTAAAGAACACTTTCGAGAGATTTTTATGTTCGGAGAACGAACACCTCACGAAACAAAGCCATGATGAAGGTATGCCGTGTTTCATATTTCCCGAGCTCTACTTATCGCCTAGACTTAGAGAACATTTTAACAGTTCCATACATATGTCCTAATTAATTAATGGATTGCCGGGGATTGGGAACCTATATTTTAGGATCCCCGAATTAGAATGGACAGACTAGAAATATTAATTATGTATTTTGTGTCTTTATGTATTTTGTGCATTTAGTAAGTGTAGTCCGTTTTGGTTTAATCACGCTCCTTTTTAAAATCTAATTTAAAGCTTTATGAATTATCAGATC
Organism: Maratus michaelseni; assembly: GCA_963931845.1. Taxonomy (NCBI): domain Eukaryota; kingdom Metazoa; phylum Arthropoda; class Arachnida; order Araneae; family Salticidae; genus Maratus; species Maratus michaelseni. Next base: position 253,752,679 of record OZ007594.1, read on the forward strand.
AAAATTTTTAATAAAATTTTACATCTTTTTAAACGGTTCATTAAGTAAACGCTTTAGTCTTTTTGTATATTTACAAAATTACCCAAAATTTTGGAATACATGTCATCCTACGAACAGTTTCTATTTTGAAATCACTTTAATAGTTTTTATACTTTTACAAACGTTGCGAATCTTATATTTTTCCGATTCTCGAAACGTTTATTTAAAAACTTAACAAATAAAAAAAAACTTTTAAGGTGCTTAGTAATTATCAAAAATAATATTTAATATATTAGTATAAAAATTCCTGTGAATTACAATGGTTCGTAGAAATAAAAAAAAATGTTTATTTTCGGTAAAGTATGCTCTATAAACTTATTCTTATAATTAACCAAAAAAAAGTGCTCCTTATTTTTCCACATTTTTCTGAAACTGCAGTATTTTAATTAGTTTGTAAACTACTGTAAAATTTTATACTTTTTGTTTTTTGAATGTATATAAACGGAAGAGTGATATAAACAAAAGAAAAAGGAAAATAAACATGTCATAAATAATCTGATGAATACAATGTAAGGAAATTAATAAAAAATTTCCCCGTTGCTATGGTAGCAACATGTACATTGGAATAAGTCACTCAATAAATTGTATAATTCTTATGTATAATTCTGTTTATAGCATCATTATTTTTTTTTTTTGCCCCTTTTACCTTTCTTTTATTTTTTCTTTTCTGAATAAAAATGGAATCTGTATAATTGAAATTAAATACCTTACAAAAAGGAGTGATATCTCATCAAAAACAACTCGTTGTAAATGATCTCGCCAAGCCACAAACTAAAACGTCTGTCATAAAAAGCTGTGATATCACATAAAAAGAAGCGATATAGAAGTGCACACTCCGAGTCCCGTTTAAAAATCTATCACCACTCATAATGTTTCTAAAGGACTCGGAGTGAGGTACAGTATGTGAAAACTGCTGGGCGACCTGCAGGCTTTTATAATATATGCAGTATATCAATTTTGAAAATCGAAAAAATAAATTTTTAATTTTTGTTATATCACTTTTATAAACATTTTTGTATGCGAAAGAACTGACAGAACGGATTTTCCCTCCGATCTATGCGATTCCGCTTACGCTAGAATTACTGCAATATATCTCAATTTACTTAAAGTTTATTATAAGGTGCATTGTTATTAAAATGCGTTTGATCATTTTATATATATATATATATATATATATATATATTACAAACTCAAAATCTTTACACGTTTACTTAAAAAATCCTCTTCGTAAGAGTTGTGTTTCTAGTTTAAATAATAGTAAATAAAATCAACAAATTGATTTTTCAAGCTCATAAATAAGAAAGCATATGCAAACACAGAAGCTTCAACTTTTTACAATTTTATGGGAGCAAAATAAATAAATAAAATAAAATAAAATAAAATAAAATAAAAATAATGCAGTCATATGTAATTGCAGGAAACGCAAACATTAAAAGCCTGCAGGTCGCCAAGCAGTTTTCACATACTGTACCTCACTCCGAGTTCTTTGGAAACATTATGAGTGATGATAGATTTTTAAACGGGACTCGGAGTGTGCACTTCTATATCGCTTCTTTTTATGTGATATCACAACTTTCTATGACTGACGTTTTAGTTTGTGGCTTGGCGAGATCATTTACAACGAGTTGTTTTTGATGAGATTATTTTTTAGGGTTTCGTTCATCTCACGAAACCCTATTACTCCCGCTCCATTATCTGTCTGTCACAGAGTCATTCTCAAAAACTATGTTACTTACAGAGTTGAAACTTTGTGTATATAACTGAATTCTAGCTATAAAGATCTCAAAATATTAAAATTTGAAAATTTCGTATTATTTTAATAAATAAAGATAAAAAATCAAAATTCTAACAGCCTTTTCCTATTTAATTTAAGATTTTTCGTTATAGCAGATGCCAAAAATTAAAAATCCACGATGAAATTCTTTCTACAATAATTAATTTTCTATCAGACGATTTCCACGTGAAAAATGAAATGAAAAGTTTCACCCATTGAAAAAAAGATTAATATGAAATAAAATTGATTGACGTCATAGTGGTAATAAAACGGAAAAATTTCTCAATAATACAAGGGGTATGAGTATGTGTATTACACAAAACAGATTAATATCACGTCATTAGAGAATTTAAAAGAAAATTAATCTGACGTCAGAACGGAAGTTTAAAGGATTTTTCAAATGTTTCAGAATAATACAAAGCGAGTATCAATATGAGTTATAGAGAATAGTAAATATATGAGTTTGAGGAACGTATTGAATCATGATAAAAACCCGATTATGGAAATATTCGCATATTTTACATTTTGAAGGTGTACAACATGTTTAATTTTGAAATTAATTTTTTTTTTAATATCGCATTTAGTCCACGTGACAGATATTATTATGACAGAACATAATAGCGGGCTTCGCCCGCTATCGGGCTGGTTTAGATTTTCCAAAAAACGAGAAAAATAGACCAGTAAATTTTTACTTTATAAAAAACATGACTTGACTCTTTCTAAATGAAATTAATTTGGATGTATTAAAGAAAGGATAAAGTGTTTTGAAAGGAATATTAAACGAAACCCTTTCAGCGATCTTCAATCACACGTACCCACTTGTTTTAATTTAGCTATAACAAGAGTTTGCAAGAACAGTCATACAACTCTTAATTTATTTTTTATTTTTATTTTTTTTAATTTTGTTTTAAATTTTTTTGTATAGTTGATTTGTATAATTTGTGAATATACATCAAATAGAAAACATTTTAATGTTTATTTTCTTTTATTAATTTCAATGTTGTTGAAATACTTTAACAATAAATTAATTCTGAGATGTTTCCTTAATTAAGAAAGGTTTTCAAAGAAATTGATGAGACGAATATAATAAGTTTTGAATACTGAAATGGAATTTTTTTCCTTCGAATTTCCCATGATAATTTCCAAGTAATCGTCCTTATATTTTATTGGTTAAAAAATAAAATTCTTACATAAAAGTTTCGATCTTATTTTAAAGATTCTGAATTAGGAAATACGATGTTTCCTTCTTTTCAAAAAAAAAAAAAAAAAAAAAAAGAAAAAAGAAACTAAAGTTTTATAGCCTTACAAACATTATATTTTCCTTTGAAATTTATTGCTTTTCACATCAAAATTTCTAATATTTTATAATCTAAGACTTTTATCGTTTAAATGGCGATAGTATTTTAAATTGCAACGCGTCTACCACAATAACGTAACACAATAATCTTAAAGCTTGTTTACCATAATTCAATATTTCGTATTTTATCGGTTGACTAATAAAATTCGCAAAAGATTCTTACTATATAAAAGATTCTGCATAAACTTTTCTACATAAAAGATTCTTTCATACATTAAATCTTTTATTTTAAAAGATTTTTCATTTGGGAATTAAATAATACGATGTTTTCTTCTTTAAAAATTTTAACTGCAGATTTTAAGCCTCGCATACATTTTCCTTTTCATTTAAAATTTATTATCTAATTATTTTCTTTCTTCCTTCTTTTTTCAACAGAAACATATGAAAATTTCGAATATTTCATAATCTAATATAGTTATTGTTTAAAGGATGATAGTATTTCAAATAGCAACGCGTCTACACATTTACATAGCACAATACATGGACGATAATAAATCACAAAGAGATATTACCCAGTCTGAAGATTCAAAGTAGAGTTGAGTTGTACTCGACCTTAAGACGAAAATTCTATTTAAAATTGACCCGAAAACACCAAACAAATTTTCATTGACCCAAAAACACCAAACAAATTTTCATTGACCCGAAACACGACCCGAACCCGACAAAAAAAAAGCTCGCTGACCCAGAACTCGAAATAAAAGAAAATTGACTCAGAATTTAATGCAACTACGGAAATCTACTCTACAATCATACCTATAATATAAATTTTATGTTTTATGCAGAAAAATAAATATATTAAGACTTATTCATATTCAGATATATAGTTGTTTTTTTTTTTAAATCTCAAACAATATTCTAGATTTTCTTTTGAAAAATCGAGCTAACCCGAACCCGGAACAATTTACTAAAAGTTACATTTACTAGAGTAAAACAATTTACTAGAATAAAGACGACCCACATCTGACCCGAAAACAAAAGTGCTAATACGACCAGACCAGAACCATGAGTAGGATCGGGTTCGGGTAAAATCGAGATACCCAACTTGATGCATGACTGTTATTCAGAGCTCGAATCTTCATTAAAATATGGGTTAGAAAAGGCACAGTACGAAAATAAAAGAAATCAACCAAAACTCCAATTCTAAAAGCCTCGAATAAAAAGCTATTTGCACCAAAGTTTCTATTTTTTTTTTCTTTTCTTTTTTTTTTTTCTTTTTTCTCTATTTCTGCCTGCTAAAGTAAAACTTTTTTGAGAAGCAATATACACATTTATTTATATGTGAATCTTGAAAACTCAATACGAGACTCTATATATATATATATTGTTCATTCGATTCATCATGGCGCATTCACTCTAAATATAAACCAGCGGACCCGTGCGAGGATTTCGCACTGCAATCTAATATTTTTTACCAATGTCTAATATATTTTAGACGTAGGTATAAACCTCTAAAGAAAAATTAAGGTTTAAAAATATCTGCAAACAACAATAATCAAGCTGAAATATCATCTCATTTATCTCATCAAAGTTACAGTAAAAACTGATGGAAGATAGCAAAAGATAGTGCGAGAAGAAAAATAACAATCCTATTTTAACTGTATTAGAGAATAACATCATCCGCTTTGGGAAAAACACGGGACAAAGAAAAATAAATTGAATACATATAATTTAATTTAATATAACAAAGCATACATTTTTGGCTACACGTGAAATACCACTGCTTCGATCGAGCTATCGATGATGTCTTTTTTCTTCTAAACATTTGAATTTCAATGTTACCTTTAATCATGAATAAGCGCGTGCACAGACGTCCCACTTTATCTTTTTGTATACCATTTTTTTTTTCTATTGTTGATCAGAATATAATGCTGTATTTTATTTTTGTGGCGACGTTGAATGGAGAAAAAGCTTCCATTTCATTATATGATTTTCATTGTTCTATCTTGAACAACACGCTAAATATTAGCAAAAATGGGTTCGGGGAGTATGTCCATATTGTGACACGACATCGACATGTTGATGGTTGAGTAATATTGTGATTAAAACTATAAATATAATGACAAAACAGTTATTTGCTAAGTGTAAAATTAACAGAAAAAATTCAAAAAGAATTTAAAGTGGAATGATAAATTCACCTTGTAGTTAAAACTGATAAAATACTTATTAAAAATATGAGTAATTATATGAGTAAAAATTATTTTGAGTATAAAATTATTCATAATTCCACAAACATATCGTTAATTTGCTGCAGTTAGCCTATATAAAATGGGGGAAAAGAGATTTTAAACTTTAATCTAAAGTTAGGTAGTTTAAACCTTTAAGACCGAGTACACATGATCGTGAGTGTTCGAATTTATTGATTTTTGAGTTACTACTATCATCATTTAAACGATAACAATTTTAGATTATAAAATAATAGAAATTTTGCTGTGTCTAAGAAAGCACCAAACTTCAAAAGGAAAAAAAAAACAGTGTTTGTGTTTATAAAGCAATATAACATTAGGTTTTTTTTATTATTTATTTATTTATTTATTAAAGACATCGTATTTTCGCATTCAAAAACAAAACATCTTTATAATAAAAGATTTAAAATAAGTACGAAACTTTCATGTAAGAATTTTATTCCTCAGCCAATAAAATACAAAGACGTTAACTTCGAAATTATCATGAGGAATAAAAAAAAAAAAAAATCTGGTAACTCAATCAGCCTTCAAGGGTCTAGTGGTTAGGGTGCTGACTATTGGAAAAGAGATGATGGGTTCGAATACCAATTCTGGCATGGGTGTTTGTCGTGAATCGGATTCCACGTTAAACGGAGGTCGCGTTTAGGCTCCTTGCGCGAAAGATGACCAAACTTAAACGACCTGTGATACAAATATAAACGAGATGATTCAGAAAGAGCGGTTGAAGGTGTAAAAATTAATTTAATTGCTTTAAAATATTTATTGAAAATTCTATTCACGATACTAAACAATCTTTTTCTAATTTAGGCATAAAAAGAGTACGTAAAAGTGCTGTTATAAAACTTCAAATATTTATTCTATATGTTGATTTGTATTATTTGGGAATGTTCATCAACATAAAGACATTTTAATGTTTCATTTTCTTTTATTAGTTCCATTATTGTTTGGATACAAAACACAATAAATCATTTCTAAGATGGTATCTTATGCCGAAAAAAAAAAAAAAAAAAAAAAAAGCTTACGGGAGAATAAAATTAAGAGACGAAAATTATGAGTTTAGAATACTGAAATGGGATTTTCTTTTTTTTTTTTTTTTCCCATGATAATTTTGGAATGAGCGTCTTTCTATTTTATTAGCAGAATAATAAAACTTTTACACAAAATTTTGTTTATTTTTGATTTAAAATCTTTTTATTGTAAATATAGTTTTGTTTTTTAAATTGTAGAGTATGGAATTTATTCCTTAAAGCAACTTAAAACTGATGGATTTTATTCTTTTAGAAATTATTTATTCTATTTGAAATTTTATTATTTTCTAAATGCAAAAATGCAGTTAGAAAATATCTAACAACAAAACGAAAATGTTAGTCTTCAAAGGTCCCTCGGACCTTTCCGTATCTGCATAAGACATAATTCAAATACAAAAGAACTCGGGGTAAAATTAAAACCAGTTTATTTGAAAATAAAATAAGGTTGCCTGCTTAGAATTTCAATGTGAATTATTTAAAATCAGCAAACATTCTGAAAGTTCTAAACAATATCTCACAGTACTAATCAAAATTAAACTTAACTTAATAAATCAGCAAAAGTAACAAACACAATCATCATAACTGTTTTCATAATATCAAATTCATGATTTAAGATTACCTCTTTTATAAACTATCCCAAATTACTTATATCTACGAGGACGTTCCGAAAGTAAGTTTCGTCATTTTTTTTCACTATTTTTTGACATAGTCGTCACTGACATTAAGACATTTATCGTAGCGTGCAATCAGTTTGAAGAAACCACTCTGGTAAAACTCGCTGCTCTGCGATGCAAGGAATTGTCGAATAGCCTGCTTCATCTCAGCATTGTTTTGGAAGTGACATCCCGAGAGTGCGGCTTTCAATACAAGGAGCAGGTGAAAGGTCTGATGGGGCAAGATCGGGGCTGTAGGCTGGGTGATACAATCTCTCCCATCCGAAACGGCGAATCTGATCTTGTGTGAGCCTTGATGTGTGTAGTTTTGCGTTGTCACCCAAGAGCACAGTGTCTTCACGCAAGAGCCCTGGTCGCTTTTCTCGAATGGCGGAAATGAGATTGGTGAAATTTGTAATGGAATAACCTCGGGCACGCCAGTCTGCTGCTACTCTCTCTTCTTCGGCGCTCTGTGCATGCGTTATTCCTCTTCGCTGACGCTCCTTCCGTCGTTGAACCAGTAACGGGTGGGAATTCTTATGGTGATTGTTTGTTTCAGCTGGTGTACCCATCTTCTCTTTAAAAAAAAAAGAAAAAACTTACTTTAGGAACGCCCCTTTTATTAACAGACAGTACCATGAACTCAATCAAAACTTTATTCAAAACTCAAATCAATTTACCTTACCAGTGCAATTCAGGATACTGTGTAAAACAGCTGAAAACGATAGAAAAAGGGTGACCATATTTTATAATAGTTTTATAAAATGACTTATTTTAAATGGCATAACTCAAACGCTGATAACGTTTTAAGCTTGATCTTTTTTTCTAATGTCGCACGAATTTCTATCCTTAAAATACACTCAGGAACATTGAAAATAGTGCATTAAGAAGGGAGCATCGGATTGAAATGAAATTTAATACACATAATGATACAGATGAGACAGTCACTTGATCCCAAAATTAAGACAATTAAATAAATACAGCGTGTACAATTAGACAAATACAGTGTGACTTCAATAACGCGTCGGACCGTCGCCTGCTGCAATACATGTGCAACACGGTTCAGCGTTGAATTGATTATAAGTCTGATGTTGTCCTGAGGCAGACGCGCCCACAAATCTTGAACAGCCACCACCAAATCATGTACAGAGTGACACGGCGGCATCTGGCGTTTCAGCTGGTTCCACGCATGCTCTATAGGGGACAAGTCCGGAGAGCGGGCCGGCCATGGAAGAGTCGGAACATGGCGTAGGAGACTTAGTAGGTGACGTAGGTGACGTAGGAAATCTTAGGCAACTCAAGCCTGTATGCGGACGAGCATTATCTTGCTGGAAAAATGTCCCTGGAAGACCGTTTAGGAAATGCCCCACGTGGGGTCGCTGAATGTCATCAACATAACGCTGGCCCGTTAAGGTTCCACGTACCACAATTAGAAAGGAACGACTATCATAGGCTATGCCCCCCCCCCCCAAAAACCATTACGCCTGATGTGCGGGCAGTGTGTCGCGCGACAGCGTTGGTACACCTTGTACCGTTCACCAGGGCGCTTCCGCACCCATACGCGGTTATCACCTGTCCCGAAAACGAACCGAGATTCATCACTAAACACCATGTTTTTCCATTCAGCGGCATTTAACGTCGCTTTGTCTTGTCACCACTGTAGATGGAGTCGCCGATGTTTCGGTATTAAAGGCAGTACACGAAAAGTGCGCTTGGGTTGATGATTCGCTTCCGCAAGGCGTCTGGAAATGGTTTGTGGAACAACTGGCACCCCTGCATCTGCTTGTATCGTGGAACGAGTCACTGTGGGATCCACGCGACAGCGTTGGTACACCTTGTACCGTTCACCAGGGCGCTTCCGCACCCATACGCGGTTATCACCTGTCCCGAAAACGAACCGAGATTCATCACTAAACACCATGTTTTTCCATTCAGCGGCATTTAACGTCGCTTTGTCTTGTCACCACTGTAGATGGAGTCGCCGATGTTTCGGTATTAAAGGCAGTACACGAAAAGTGCGCTTGGGTTGATGATTCGCTTCCGCAAGGCGTCTGGAAATGGTTTGTGGAACAACTGGCACCCCTGCATCTGCTTGTATCGTGGAACGAGTCACTGTGGGATCCACGCGCTTGCCGCATGATCCCTCGATCCTCTCACTTCGTCGTCTTACTGGTCACTCCAGACACGGTACGCCCCACGTGGGTACCATCTCGTGTCCATTGCTCCCAACATGTTCTGACAGCACACTCCGAACGATCGACCTGGCGAGCAACACGGTGCGTCGACCAGCCGGCGGTTTTCCTACCAATGATGAGGCCGCTCTCCAACTCGCTTAACTGTGAGAAATGTCTCCTTACACGTCTATCTGGCATCCTTTACTTACGAAAGTCCTCCTAGAGTCGGAATGTGATCATCACATTTATGAATCTTCCACTATGTATCGGTTTATATAGGGCCCACGTCCTGATTGTAGCGTCACTGCAGGGTGTGTGGTCATGCACTTTACCAGCAAACTTGGATCATTTGCATATCGGCTCTCACTGTACTTATTTGCAAAGTTTCGCGATTGCATCTTTCTTTTTTCTTGATGCGCTATTTTCAATGTTCCTGAGTATATAAACCTTTAGAGACTGTTTTCCAGCATGTTTAAAAATACTGCAGTTTCTTAGTTTCTTCAAATTATTCCTAGTAAGGTATCCCCCTATGTTTAAAGAGCCAATTTTCAGCAAAGATTACAATTTATTTTTATTGTTTTATTTTAAAGACTTAAATAAAGACTTAATTAAATCCAAATTAGTAAAATTAGCTATCCAAAACTCACTATTAAAAAGGCAAATGTTCTTAATCTACGTAACTATAATATAACTACGTACAAAAATACACAAATAAGCTCTTCCCAGGTTACCCATGATTCCGAAACATGTTCTTTATTTTTAAGAACCCGCAGAAATCAATATGTTTTCGAGATTTAAAGAAGCATTTATAAAAACAAAGTTTATTTTGCTGTCATTGATTTTCGGAAAGTGTCCGAGTTAATTTTTATAGTGTATTAATCAGTTTTCTCAAATCGTAATATCGATTTTTAGGATCCTATCAATTCACAATTAAATATTTTCAACTATATGATTGAATTCATGCATGCAAGATTAACAAACTAATATCAATTTTAATGTTAATGCTATTAATTTATAATGTCTGTCTATAAAACATGTTTGTTATGAAAATTTTTACTTGAGAATTAACAGTATCCGAAAAATACTTATTCTAGATCAAGAAAACTGAATAATACACTATAAAAACTACTTGAAAACGTTTCCGAAAATCACTGGCAGCAAAAAAAACCTGGTTTTTATAAATTCTACTTTAAATCTCGAAAATAGATTGACTTCTAAGTTTTCTAAAGATAGAGAACGATTTTCAGAATCTTTAGTAACTCGTAAAGGTTATTGTATATTTTCGTGGTTATATTATATTTTCGTAGTTATATGATATTTTCCTAGATTAAGAAACATCTGTCTTATTTTGCAGTGCAGTTTTTATTTTCTTCGAACGATCATTGGAAGTGTAGTTATGACTGTCTTTGTTCCAGCTCTCAAGCCGGGTGTTTATTAAATAATGGTAAGTTGATGTTTAAGGGCTTTTAAAAAGACAGTCACTTCTAATATTAAGACAAAAAAGATAAGCATAAAATTCTGGACAGTTTTGAGAAATTGAGATGAATATTTCTAATAGATTTTCAGAAATAAAAAACTTTGAATTCGTTTTCTGATAAACATTTTCAGGAATAATCAGTTGCGAAAAACGTTCTGTCTCCCAAAATTATGATTATGTTCATAGAAAATTGATCGCCTACAAACTATGTGATGCCGTGAGTGTAATAACTATTGATTTAAATGTCTGAGAATTTTCTGAAATTTCACTGTTAGTTTTATAAATGAACATACAGAAAATATATGAAAAATCAAAGTGATAATTTAAATCGCTGTGGATGTCTACCTAATGTCTAATGAATCCATGGAAGTTTTTATTTTATATCTTAGATTGTAGTTTATTACAATCTTAGTAACTGGAACTGTATATTTATTGAAAAAATAATAATAATAAACCATGATTATTGTTGACGTGAGGACATTTTCAATACCTATCAAATAATCCTTTTTTTTTCTTAAAATTAAAAGGAAATTGCATCAAATAACTTATTTAACAAATGAAATTGTCTCTTTAACACTTTCCAATATAGTGGGAAAATATTTATGAATTTGGATTTTCAGTCTGTCGTATATCAGCCGTCTGTCAGACTAACTTGCGTAAATAAACTCGGATTGCCATGCAATTGATATATATTATTGAGGTTTGCTATGTCTCGTTCGGTATTGAAAATGAAATGTGTAGCATTTATAGTTCATTTACAGGAACACGCAAAAGAATTACGCTACATTACGGTCTATAAGGAAAAATCGTTTGCGGTGTACTGTAATTATGTTACACTATTGCAAACATATTAAAATTGATCATGACATATTAAAATCGGCTACCTTCTATGACGAGGGTACAGGGAAGTTGATACCACGCTACGACAAAAATCTCAGTTGGAGCGGCGACTATGTAGAGAAGTATATGGAAGGTGTATCTAAATGCTCCAAGCAAAACAGTTTTGATTTTCACTGTGGTTTTCATTTCAGAACTGATCGGACCTTGAAAAAAAAATAGTCCTCTTATGTATACAAATCTATAGATCCTATACAGGGCTGCACAAAAGAATTCGGATACTTTTCCGACTGTTAACAATAATTTCTGGCGTTGGGTTTTCATATGTGTTATAAGTTTTTCTTGTTTACTTAGACATGGGTGGGGCTAGTAGAGCTCTATCCCTTGGGTAGGCTTCCCCACCTAGTTGAACTTGTTTACTTACACATCATATTTCACCATATTATATTGTGAAATTCTGTTACAGTACTCTGAATGTGTTGGAAAATATTTCATAATCTATGTTTGATGCATGATTTTTCTGTCCTGCTATATACTAACTTATTTTAAGCAATCAGCATTATTTTCGTTTTTGCTTTATTTGAGAAAAGAGTGTCTAACGTAGTGCGATACTTTAATATGTTTTTTTTTATTTTTTTTATTTTTTATTTGTATGATCATTTTATAACTAAACTTTTATTATTCGGTTTTCTATCGGATATTTCTTCTTTATTTTCATCTACTCTTAGCTGATTCTAAATATACAATTCATTTTCTCGGTATCCGAGTTTCATGTAAACTCAGCCGTGCAAGAAACACGTTTTGCGACATGTTTAAAAATTCAGCGCTTCTCGGTTGAGAAAGAGGTTCTCGAACAGAAAATTCTCTAAGAGGATTTCTGGAAACGCTAAACCTAAACTATTGAGAAAAACTATCGTGGAAAAAGCGAGATTTTTATTATTCATGATTTTACTTCCCGCACTGCTTTTTGTTGTTGTTGTTGTTGTTGTTGACCAAGAGAGACGTGACATAGTATGTCCTGTTTTAGTAAAGATAATATAGCATCATTTCTGAAGTTATAATGTTACTAAATGTTGTGTAAAAGGTTTTTGTTGTTATTATTATTATTATTATTATTTAGATCCATAAATTTATTTTATTATTGCTTTATCTCATGATTATTTCTAGAGCTAGTGCACTTGTTAGCTTTTAATTTATATTATATCGCAACAAGAAAGAAAAAGCAAGCGTCAAGCATTGATTATAAAACACTTTCCAATACATTCAGAATATTGTAACAAAATTTCACCGTTTAATAAGGTGAAAGATGATTTCCAAGTAAATGACTTAGAAAGCGCTTAATACCTTTGTAAATCCAATTTCAGCAATTACCATCTGTAGTCGTAAGAGTATAATAATTATTTTGTGTTGCCCTGTGTATGATATATATACAGTATTTCCAGCTTTTCCATTTATAGAAAAGATGGCAGCACTAGTTAAAAGACCATTTGCTTTCTCAGCTTTTCCTTTTCTTATTTTATGGTAGATGGCAGCACCATAAATCTTCTTTTTTATTATTACTATTCTGCCTAGTACATGAGTATGACTCATCTTTTTCTTGTTTCCTGTTTTTTTGTTATGAGCAGTGGAGAAGCTTTTGATAGGTATTTTTTAGTCTTGTTTAATAATTTGCACTCTTTGTTTTTATGGTGAGTTGTGTCTATTGCTTTATAGACTGTTATCTATTGCTGATGAATCATGGTTTATTTATTTATTTATTTATTATTTATTGGATATCTTGTTTCTTTTTCCTTACTTTGGTTTTTCGGTATGTTATAAGGAGCTTAATATTGTCCTTTTTCCGCATAATGCTGACAATATTTGATGAAATACTTTTGTTACTATTTATTATTCTTATGATGCTCCTCTGAAGATTCCTTAAGATATTCATAGTGTTTCATATTTGATTTTTCATTTTATTATGTTTAATTTTTGCAGTATCCTTTCCATTGATTTTCATAACATCTCTTTCTTCGATTATCACACATGTGATCTCATTATATATATATAGTATATAGTATGCTAAATTTTAGTTCAGTTAAAAAATGTAAAATACCGTTAAAAATTACGCTTCAGCAATTTTCGCCAATAAATGGAAATGTAGGGAAGAGTGTGGTAAAACTGGGTAGGCGGGTCAAACAGAGTACGCTGTTTTCTTGTTGATGGGTGCTACCCTGTCGACATCAACTATCTTAACTGCATCACTTAGCGTCCTGTAGTAGTGTGTCATTGGCTTTTGAAGTGAGTTAATCTCTGTGTCCGTGCATCGCTATTGGAAAGAAATTTACCTCAAAAGTTTTATTTTGATAAAAATGTAACTATTCTTGTGTGATACTTATTTGAATTCAATTAGTAGTTAATAAGTAGAATTGCTGAAGGGAAACATTTTTATTTGTTCCGTAAATTATATGGTAGAAAATGTGATATTTCAGGGAGGGGGGTGTTTATATTTTACTATGTTATGTTATTTACATATGATATTTCGTTTACATTTCATAGAACTATTAAAATTAAGTAACTTTTATCTTAAAACTTCTTCTTACGAGGTTTGAGTTATAAATTAAAGTTTAAATATATTTATGGAGGAAAATGTATCCCCATATCCCCATAAAGATAATTTGGGGAATAAAATAGTAATAATTGAATGCTGCATATCTCCATAAACCATGTATATTCCTAAAGTTTCAATTTTTTTTCCGTGTTGGGAACCTTCTTTGATACGCAACTCCTAGATACACGATGATCTCTACTAAATAAATGGGAATTAACTCTCTTTTGAAAATTGATTATAATTAAATCCTTAACCAATTTTAAGGAAAAAATGTTTTGTTAATTACAGTGGTATAATTAAAATTCATTGATTAAATTCCACAGAAGCACCACAATTATGCCCCAATTTGTATAAGCGGTTGAAGATGTTTACGCAAGATTTCTGCATATACTCTAGCGGTTTGCAAGAAATTGGTAAATTCGCTCTTTCAACTCTTCCAGTACTTTTGGTTGTGTATGATCAACTTCTTCCTCTTGCACTAGACGAAGTCTCCAGGACTTCTACACCATCTGGATACCGTGATGTCAGCTGAACACACTCACGCAAGGTTAGACGTTCTGCCATGCTCCGCAGCCGCCACTGATATCTGCAATGACATAAATGAGACATGATGTAATAAATTCTACCATTGTAAAGTACAAAATATTTTTTACTCTATGAAAATTGATTAAGGATTTTAAAAGCTACAAACAGTTTTCAATCGAAAATTCCCGCCCACCCTATATGCGTGAGCAGATGAAATAATCAGACGAAATCAACAGACTGCGTCAATTGCGTCTTGCCGTATGCAGAAGTATGCATCGATATATTCCGAAATAGGGCATCAGCTATGGGACAATGAACTATAGTGAACAAATGTTGCTGATGAGGGATTTTCATGTAAATCCGAAACGTCCAATTTTAATATGTTTTTAATGTTTTATGTAATTGTAATGTAATGTCTGTAATTTTATTGATTTTAATATAAATATAGTGAACAGAGTTGTATCGTAAACGGTTTTCAGTCAGACCCATTCCGATTCATTGATATTTGAACACCTGTATACAAGATTATGTAAAGCACGAAATTTCAACTTAAGAAAGCAAGATACTAGCATTGGCGGAATGAAACGGACACCTGGAAAAGGCCATCCTGGAACATCAGAGAACCAGTAGTCGAACTATTTACCTTAATGTCGTATCTCGCTGTTTCTATGTTTGTGGCCACGTATCAACACCTTGCGGATTACTTTTATGAGTCAATGCCCTAATGGGATTATTTCTAATTGTCATGCTACAAATTTTGTACAAGGAGCTCTACCTTGGACAATTCTGAGAGAAACACTTTAGCTGAAACAACCTGTTGGCAATAACATCCACTCTGCAATATCACGAGCTCTATAGATGAAATCACCGGCCAAGGAACTCCGTGGATGTAAAATTGCGAAACTTTTATGTATTTTTTAATTTTATCCATCTATTTGTAAAATAATTCATAATGCGGTATTAAATTACATTGCATAAGATTTTAGCTACACAAGATTTATTTTTGAAAGATGTAAAGTTGCAACATCCGGGAGAAAACTAACACAAATGCTCGCCAAATTATATCGAGAGAAGCGACTTGCGTTTTAATTAATAACGACCGGAGTAAAAACGTTAAGTTCCAGACACAGCAAGGTCTAAGTCTGCTGTTTCTTTGATCTAGTGAAGCATTCCCTTTCATCTTTTATAACTTTCCTAGCATGTCTAAATTTCAGAGGTCAAAGTGAGAGCAGCTGACAGGTGGGGACAGTCGTTGACACCACCCTTTTCTTATCCCTGACCACAAAATGATTCGATAAGAATGAGCAGTTGTATGAGTTATGGCTATCTTAGACTGACTTGCTCAAAAAAGTTCTAAACGCTGCATTAGAGCGGTGCCCAAACTTTGAAATTCCTGGGCTGACGTCGGATAAGGCCGGGAGAAAAAGAACACTTGTGGTAAGGCAACCCACTTAAAAAAGAGGGGAAAAGGTGGGAGTAATGACCGTTGCAACATACAGAAAAAAAAAACTAACGCTAAGGTTCACTGCCTCAGTAGCAACACAAGATCCATGGTTCGATTCTCGGCTGAGATAGGAACGTTACAAAGTTTTAATGTTAACAATTGTAGATTTTTATTTTTTTCTATACATCATCATATAAGATGAAATGCTTGCGACAAAAGTTTTATTCTTTAATTCTTTGGCTAAGAAAGCATATTACGACTTTCGCGCATTTTCTTAGTGCAAAGGGTTAATTTTCTTTAATTTTATGAATAAAAAGGCATACTGCGATATTTAAAGAATTAACCAATATTACCTTCAGTTAGTACAATTTATTTCATTTACAACATAGATTGCCATAGAGACTTTGAAAATCAATTTGATATTTAAAGATTTACTAGAGTTTAAGTTACCTTGGAACAAAATGCCTAGCTATTGTTTTATAAGGGTGCTCTAATGGAAAAGACAGTTTTATGATTTTGCTGCAGAGACTTTCGGAACTAAAGGCTAAAAGTCGAAATGATTTCAGCAGTACATCTGCAATTGTCTGGGACATCAACAAATCAAAATAACAATTTCTATGCGAATCCTCGTCCTTTTTGGACGAAAATCTGTCGCCCTATTAAATTCGATTTCGCCAAAGAAACTGGTACTAAAATTGTTGAAGAAGTTGATGGTGTTGCAAACGAAATCAAAAACCTCCTCCCTTTATCTCTAACAATCAGCGACAGCCATATCTCACGAAAAGGTATTCATAATGACCTGGGCTTGATCTCATTTGATTCAGCGGTCCAAAAATAAAAGGTGTTTCAAAAAGAATTATCCGATTTGAAATGCGTATATTAAGAAAAATATTGAAAATAGACGATTAATTTTATATTACATGGCTAATCATAAAGATTTTTTACAAATCAAATTTAAGTAATGATATGTCTACCTTTGGATGCACGGCATATGTTTGTACGGTAGTCAAATTCGTCCCCAACTTTTGCGAGCACGTCTGCATCCACTGCTTTAACGGGTGCAGTTATGCGTATCTTCAGTTCGGCTAATGTAGCTTAAGGCTCCTATATACCTGGTATTAAAGTCATGAACCCGTACAGTCATGAACCCGTCAAGTCCCGTACGGCCGATCTATCGTTAAGGAATGCGAAAGTTCAAAAATTCTTGAACGTCCAAGCTCCAGTGTGATTCGATCAAAACGGTTTAAAAGCTGAATAGTTATGTTTTTTTTAATTGGATGATTCTTTTTGAAACACCCTGTACATAGACATTTTTTGCCATTTTTCAATTTTTTGGATTTTTGGACTGTTTTTTCTTATATTTTGGACCCTTTAATGTGGTTTGATGAAGCTGATAAACAAAGCCATTCAACAGTTTGGTTAGATGTATTTGTAGTCCAAACTTGAAGTCTCCAGCTTTGAAAGAATGAAAGAAAGAAGAGAGATAAGGACGTTTCAAATACCGCCCTTTTGTAAGAATTACATCTAATCCATTTAAAGCAAGGGACACAGAAGAAAAGCTTTATTTGTTTCTTTCTTTTAATCCGGACTTCGTGCCATACTAACCAACCTTTTTATGTCACTGTTAAAATGAAACGATATGTGAAATCAATAGTTTGAAAATTGCAGTGAGTATTGCAAGAAAATCTGGGCATTCCGAGGGAAATGCAAATTATCAGTTACATTATTGTACGACATTCATGTCCTTTGAAATTACTAGTTTTTTAGAGGCTTTGACTTCGCAGGGTTCGTAAATATCATGATATTTTCGAAAATATAAAAAATATCCGATATTTTGATATATCTGATATTGTGGATTTATATCCGATATTTTCGAAATAGTCCACTTATTGATGATTATAAATATTTTCAAACTTAATGTAATTAGAAAATCAAGCATATTAATCATAGCTTAAAAGCTTAATAAAACAATGTTCTAAATATCTTTTTCTTTTTTTTTCTCACTTACGTAACAAAATTGAAGATAAAATTAAACACAGACACAATTTACTTTTTGCATTCACAAAAAACAAACTATAAGATTTAGTATCAAGTATCAAGAAAATTGTATGTTTTATTCAACAAAATTTTAACTACAAAATAATTTGTTTTCAATTGAAAAATTGTAACATAAATTTAAGCTTGTCTACTTTTTGATTCTCTAGCCTGTTGTGCAGTTTAAACTGAATGTACCAAACCAGAAAAGATTCTTTGAAATGAAGCTGTAACTAAATTACCTAAATTAGACAGTTTATCTTTCAATAGCTTTTCTAAATAAATATTGTCCCACATAATTAGTGGTTCTACACTTAAAAATTCAGGTTCACAAATGAAGCTTGCAAAAGATTTTTTTGTTTTGTTTTGTTTTCTCTTTTTGGCTAAAATAGTCTTTGCCAAAGCAAGAGTTTTTTATCTACATAAAGGCACAATCAATAACAGTTGAAAAATTTATTTACACTTGCTTTAACTAAAAATATTAAAATCATCATACACAATATTTTAAAAATAAATATCCAATATTATGAAAATATCGAAAATATCAAATATCCTGATATTTTGAAAACAAATATCGGATATGTATATAATGATATATATCAAGATATATATCCATTGATATATATCACCGAACCATTGGAGGTTAGTACTGTGACTTTGTCAAAAAAAAAAGACCCGTCTTAAGAAAATGAGGCTCACAAAGGTAAGACTTATGTTAAATTTGTGGTATTACGTTAAGTTTAGCATTGAGATAATTATGGCAATTAAAAGTAGTAATTAGTTTAATTATGTGTGTGTTTTTAAAAAATTTTATTATCTTAACTGATATTACGAATAACGATTAATAGGTAGACTTTTATAATTTCATTGCTTCTTGTATTAACCGATTTCGACTATAATTTAATTTAATAATACAGTAGAATCTCGTTATAACGAATTTCTGGAAAATACCGATTAAGTTCGTTATACTGAAAAATTCGTTAATGTGAATTTCCAGTATGGCGTTTTTTAAAAAAGGAAATTTGCATGCATATTGAATAAATACATATATATTATTACTACACTTATATTAAATTTCGTTTAACATCTAAACATGTCAGTAAATAATAAATATACAGTACAGTAAACTTCCGATTATCCGTCACTCACGGGACCGACCGGCTGGCGGATAATCGAAATAGACGGATAATCGAAAGACCATTATTAAAATCACATTTCTATTTGCTGGTTTATAAATAACAATATTTAAACGCGTGTTTTTTTATTAGCTGTGTATTTCATGAATATAAAACACAATTAATAATAACAAATAAATTTATGAGAGTAATTTAAAATTTTACACAGTAAATAAATTACCTGTTTTCATCGAAAATAATTCGTTTTACATGTTTGTTTGCAGTTTGCTTGTCCTTTTACAGCAGCAAGATTGCGAATTTTACGTAATAAAAGTACTTGAGTTGCATCGGCTTCATCTTGCATCTCAAACCAATTAATGCACTTCGAGAGTATTGTCTCCACTTCTGCATGACTGACTCCTGGGTCATCATTTTCCGATTCATCAGATTCATCCGCTTCAGGTTTCCCTGGATTCAAAATATTTTGGATAATTTCGTCATCCATAAATTCTTCATAACAAATATCATTGTTATCACAATTATGCCAGTTTTTCATTTCATCTGCAGAAATATCTTTTAAACATGGTACGTTTGATACCAAGGTCAGTATCTCTGTATCATCATCAGGTACATCTTGTGTGCTGGTAGTATTGGTAGCATCTTCCGGTGTATCAATAGTGTTGGGCCACAATTTTCTCCAGCTTCTCTGGAAAATCTGTTCAGATAAATCATTCCAGGCATCAGCCAAGTTGTATATGGCATCTTTGATAGTGTATGATTTCCAAAAAACGAAGACATTTGATTCATTATCAGCGAGTAGCAGCTTTTGAATTAAAGCTTTCCGATAACGTTTTATCATCGATTCAAAGACACTTTGGTCCATTGATTGTATCAGTGATGTTGTATTAGGTGGAAGAAATAAGCACTTGATGTTACCGTCAGTAGATTCTAAATTTTCCGGATGTGCTCCTGCATTATCAAGCAACAAGATTGCTTTCTGAGGAAGATTACTTTTTTTTAAATGTGCTTTAACTCCGGGAACAAAGATATAAAAAAAAACACTTCTTAAAAATATCTTGCGTCATCCAGGAACTTTTTTTACTGTAATAATTGACAGGCAGTGCTTTCATGTTAATATTCTTAAAAGCTCTAGAATTCAGGGGGCGGTGGCTGCAATTTAGCTGACGTCAGACAAGCATTTTTCTCGGAATAGCGCCGCCTCACTCGGGTTCACTGAACATGCGTGTTTTTGTTGTTCGTTTCAGATTGAAAAAAAAAATGGAAAGGGGGGGGGGTGGCGGTTAACCGAAGGGGGCGGTTGATCGAATGGAGGATAATCGGAAGTCTACTGTATTAATAAATTGTGTACTTACTAGTTAAAATTAGGATAATTATGAAGTTTATTAAATTTCAAGATTTTAATCATAAAAATTTTAAGAATTATAATTTATATTGGATACCTGACGATTAAAAAAACCTCACTGACATTTGCCGTTAATGTAACTTTATTTATTTACAAAAAAATCAGAAGTTTTTTTGTTTTTTTTCTACAAGTTGACAATGCATTTTTCAAAAGAAATTGTATTAAAATGTTTTCGGAAAATTATCTTGCTGGGATAATTACTTTTTTAAAGTTTCGATGTTTTATAGAACCCCTTTTTGATTGTACAACACAAGCCTCGATACTTGATAGACAATCATCATTAGCTTCATTTTCATTGCTGTCTGTCTCCACTTTTATTGAGTTTCTGACGAAAGTTTTTTTCTTTTTTTTTTTCAAATTCTAGTTTTTCCAATAGAGATATTTTTTTCTTGTCAACTCAACATTCGTAAAACTGAAATAACTATTATTTTTAAGCTTTCAACAAATTCTTTAATTTGAAAAATTCGTTAATATGAAATCTGTTAAAGTGAATATTTTTATAATGTGAAAGCATAGGACATTTTTTAACAATACAAAAAATATTCGTTAAACTGAAAAATTCGTTAAAGTGACCTTTAGTTGTACCGAGATTCTATTGTATTATATTATGATTTTCCATCCATTGATGGTGTTTCATTTAGTATATCATATTTCACTTCTTTCCGCTCCCTAACAACTTTTTAAAAGCGTATAATTCATTTTCTAAATAGCCCAGTAGACATAGTGGGAAAAATCATACACGTGCGAAACACGTTTTGGGATGTGGTTAAAAATTCAACACATCTCGGTTTAGATGCAGGACGTTGAGCAGAAAGTTCTGTAAGAGAATTTTAGATACTCTAACTATGGTACATCGCTAGCGTGGAAAAAAAGCGATATTTTTATTATTCATTATTTTATTTCCCAATGCGTTCCCCTTGCCTTTTTTTTTTCCAAGAGAGACGTGACACACTGAAAAATCCTGTCACACAAAAGATAAAATAGATGGCATAATTTCTGTAACAAATGTTATGTGAAAAGTTAAATTTCTTTTCTTTTATTTTATTTCATCCGTAGATTTTTTTTTTCATTTTTGCTTATTAAGATCGTCTAAATTTGATGAAACTCCCATTCAAATCTGATTTTGATTACAACTAGGAATCTTTCATAATCCTGTCAGACTGGCATATTTTAGCTGTTGGTTTTTGGAGCGAAATAATTAAGTTATTATAACAAGGAGTAAAATATTTTGTAATAAACATTCAATCTTTTTACTAGATTATAGTTTTGCTTAAATTGTTTTTATGTGCTGTTTATTTGTTACTTTTTATAGTTTTATATGTGAATGTGCTAACTTTAAACAACATTTTTTGCCGATATTGTTCATTTGTCGCCAAATTTTATTACGGACCCCGATCCTGAATAATTAGCTCAAAAATTTTTAATAAAAGATTTTTTATCTTTGAATCAAATATGGGAATTCTAAATAAAATTCTAAATGAATTTCGTGCATTATTTTATTACATGTATATGATAGTTTTGAAGCTCTTTTTGTTATGCAATTGAAAGACTTCTTTAAACATTTTATTAATAATTTAATTTAATAATATTACATTATTACTTACTGTTCATTGGCGGAGTTTCATTTTGTATGTCATATTTCACTTTCTTTCCATTCCCTGACAACTGTTTCAAGATGTACAGAGTAGTGATGGGCATAACGATTATTTTGATTATTCGAATGAATCATTCGGGCATGTGCAGAAGCATATCTGTCAAACTTCAAATTTTTTTTATTCAATTACTACCAGAAATTTTGAAAAAAAAAAAAAAAAAAAGTTTCTGCAGAAACTTTTTTTTTTCTTTTTTTCAAAGTCTATTACTGTTAGAATCTCTGTGAGCATTACTAACCCATCTTTTTATTATTATTCTTATTATTATTAACAAGAAAAAATATATAAAAATAGAGTTCTTTAAAAATAATCTCTAATATTAATATTGTTTTAATCACGTTTATCTATTACGATTTACTTTAATCATGTTTATGATATTAGTAATTTTAATCATATTGATGTCTATTTGAAACAGGAAAAAGTAAAACGTTTGATTTTGAGGATGTAATGTATTATTTTTATGTAATCTGTGTAATCTATCTACCGATATACTAGTTAATTTTAAGATACATAATGTATTCGTATGCATTATTAATAGATTATTTATAATAATGACTGTATGATAGTGAACAATGCAATATCCAACAGTAACGCCCATAAGCGAGGCTTCCTGATGTTTAAAAGAAGAAACTAATATCAGCAATGTGTTAAAGAATCACATTATCGATTGCTTCATCTTACCATCAGCAGAATAATCGATAACGTTTAACAATGTCTACTGTCTAGTGCAATCGACAATATTGTTTAATTCTCCTGCCAGGTTTATACTTTGATACACACAGCGTTCAAAATGTAGGCTTAGAATTTCGAGAATATCATTAAACATAGACCAAAACTCTATTATCATAAATGCATTCAGAATTAATTTAACCGAAAATATATAGTAACGCATCCTTCTAGAGTTAAACAGGATTTAATAGGTTTAAATCAGAATTTCTGCTATTAGACCTCCCTCTCCCTTTCGAAAAGGAGGGTGGGGGGTGCATTTACGAACCACAGAAATAAGTTAGCGTTTCCACTGCAGTGTTCATAAGTAAGTCGGTGAAATGGAAATCTTCATGCGTAAAGGAACAAACCCAATCAGGGTGAAAATTAGCGCATACTAATTCGGAAATTGCAGAATGGTAATTCATATGGAATAAACTTAGATAACGCATTTATTTCACTTATTTACACTTCCAGTTTTAAAACTGTAAGTTCAATTTATTTAACAGTGAGCAAAAATATTGATATAGTAGTGACGTAGCAATTCGAAAATTGTGGAAGGGTCTCAAATAGGGGTTTTCAGATAAATTGAACAATGAGGATTATTAGTAGTTGATAAAATATTTATGAGAAGAATTCATTGTTAAAATTAATTATTATCAATGTCATTATCACGAAATCAATATTTTAATTATTTTAGATAGAAGATTTTAAGTACTGAATTCATGATAATTACGAGTATGAAACTATCTAAACAAAAAGGGTTTCAGAGAAGCAGAGTCGCCGTTAAATAAAAGTATTGAATACAATACAAAATTTCACAGATAAAAAAACGTCTTATCAGTGGAAGAAATAAAATTTCAGATTGAAAACATCAAACATTAAATAAAATGATTTCAAAATAAAAATGCGACTTGCAGAACTCACGTTGAAGTCTCTGATCTGCAGATTCACTCGTTAAAAATGAAATCAATATTTAAAATATTTCATTATGTACGGAGTTTTTTTTTAACTTAACTTTGTTTATGTACGTAAAGATGGAATTTTGCAATCGATTTTTCAGTCCCTCCCTGATATGCTAGAATTATAAAAATTATATACACAGGTGTTTCCGATAACGATACAATATTTTTATATTTTTATAACGTAATTCTAAATTAATAAATTAATTTCCAAGCATTTTTCAGTTAGCAGTCCACATGTGATAAATCGCCAACTATTCGTTATAGTACAAGTTACAACGACAATGGATTTAATTATGCGCCAAACCACTCTCACCGAAATAGGCGAAAAAATTTCTATTTTTATCGAAACCGCAAAAGAAAATTACCAATTTGAATTTTTTAAAAATCTGAAAGTCTTTTAGTTCCACTTTCCACCGCCTGGTGGCGTCAAATCTATATCTTAATTAGCAATTATCTGTTAAGTTGAATAAACCAATTCCCGTTGAAATCGGGCCATAGAAGCCGAGAGAATAAATCCCCACCTGGAGATTAATATTCAGAAATGGGTATAACCAAGGGCTGAAAAAATGATACCGAAGTTTATTTAATATCTGGGAGACCTGGGAAGAATGTTAGAAATGATTTCGTTTGAATGGTTGTGAAACTGCAACAACAAAATATTCTATACACTAAAAAGTGGAAAATATGAATAAAAAATAAAGAGTGTAATATATTTCTCTAAAAATACTCTTTAATCAATTAGTAGTTTCATATTAAAGAAATTAATATTATACGTTGAGAAATAAATAGAGAAATCCTAAAAACATAATTTAGGATTGTTACGTTTCATTTTTTCTTTCCTGTTGCCATATCTTAAAAAAAGAAACAGAGCAAAAATTAAATATTTTTTAATAAATTTTCTACCAAGCGCTTAAAAAAAAAAAAAAAAAAAAAAAAAAAAAAAAAAAAAAAAAGCTGTAAACTTATTATAATAGGTAAACTTACCATGTTCGATGCCAACGCCGAATTAACATATAGTAATCGAAATTTTTGGGGGAGAACATGACTTTCAGTCATGACCAGGGCTTTACAAATTTGATAAAATCTGGTAGCCAGTAAAAAATACTTACCACCCCCTCCTTCCTCGTCATCAATTTTCAAAAAGTTTTTATGAATTAATTGAGGAAAAATAATAACAGGCATTGTTTAGAATTATTAGTTACATAGTTTAGAAATATAATATAAACTAAGTTTTCTAATAAAACTTATCAAAATCATATATCTTTAAAAAAATAAATAAATAAATAAATAAAATACTGTAAAGAGTGAATTAACAGGAATGTTCGGAAAATGCGGATTGCCGAATGCTTCAAATGTCCGCGTAGTTGAATGCTACAAAATCTATATCTGCTGAGGAAGCGCATCGACGAAATAGTGAAGCAGGCAAACAAGTTTTCGCCTATTTTTCTGTCGAAGTCTCAAGTAATTCCGATTTGATCATTTTAAAATTTACATTTGATGAACTTATTTTTGTCAAATTAAAAACAAAAGTTAAAAATATTTTTGTGTGAATACAGTTTCAAAGTTTATTTTTTAATATTGGGAAAGAGGGGGGGGTGACATTTGTGCTCATTTGAATAAATCTTAGGTCAATTTTTGTACAAAAATGAAACAACAAAAACCCCATTAGATTAAATAACTTGGTCGCCAGATAAAAATATTTGGTCGCCAGTGGCGAACTGGCGACCGTATTTGTCAAGCCCTGGTCCTGACGTTAGACTTGATTTTCAAGATAAACATTAAATGCTGATAATAAAGCTTTTTTTAACCACTTTTAGTTTTATACTTATTACACTCTGTTATTTATCTTAACTTGGTTCATGTACATAAAGATAGAATTTTTTAATTAAAGTTAGTTAGAACTTAGTTTTAAAAAATAAATTTAAAATATTGCATTTCCATTAATACGGAATAAACACGCGAAATTTGAAGTAAGATTGTTTCAAAAGAATAAGAGTGGAGAAGAAAAAATCAGACTTGACCTAGATGCAAAAATCAAGTTACATACAAGCACTTAAAAGTAACAAATATAACTCTCCGTTCAGAACAAACACTTCAAAGAAGAAAATGTATCGACATTTTGTATCTGGCACAGTTAGTTATTAAAAGATGGAGCTCGTTTGTTATTAGTTTTCAAAACACAGGGTACGAAAAGGCACGACAAAGTCAAATTTTGTGACAGAACTGTCAAGTCTTCAATTAATACGAGGACATTAGCGTTAGAATCTTGATATTCTAAAATTATTGCAAAACAATTTTCAACAAAATTGTGGTTGAGTCTCATTTATAAATTAAATTACTGCTTCGCTTCTTTACTGTGGTAATTAGTTCGCCCGCTTTTACAAAATGAATGACGTTAGAGGGTATTTTTTAAATTCCACAGTCAAGAATTAAAATATTTCTTCATAAAATATTTTTTGTCCATCTTTGTGTATGTGACTACTTAATTATTTAAACTGAATATTTCTTAAACTTTAATTTTTTTTTCATTTAATCCTCTCCAATGTTAATTGCATTAATTAATTCAAATGTTCTGCTCCTTTTTTCCACGTTTTAATTTTTTTTATGAGAAAAGGACATAATTGTTACATAAATTCCGATTTTTTATTGAAGATTCTATTTCACTGTTTCATATTTTTGTATTATCAAATACTTATTTTGTTAATACTAAGATAAGAGAAGTTTTTAGCATTAGTAATGCCGTAAACAAAACTGAAGTGATAAAAAAAAATCTAAGATCTGACCCCAGATTATAAAAGTAAGTAATAATACTTAAGTAAAAATACTTAATATTAAGGTTTTACCAAGAAGTAGGGTTACTAAAGTCTTAATTTTATTATTCCAAAATTATTTATATCTAATACTTATTACTCCTTTTTACGGGTAACTCAATGATTACACCGGTTTACATGGTTTATATACTTTCACCGAAATGTATATTTTTTCATAGATTCTAGTGCACTGAGTACGGGAAAATTATTGTAAAAAATCTGTCACTTAAAAAATATATAATAACATGAAATATAAAATAAAAAATTAGAAATGATTGATTTTACTCTTCTTTTTATAATTTTCTTGATCTGTTTCTCTTAAAATAGACCAGCAGTAGTCCCCTAAGATAGTTTCGTCCCAAAAACCTTTGTGTCTGTCTTCAAAAAGTTTAAGGTCTTGGTGAAAACGCTCGCCCTGCTCGTCACTCAGGGCGCCCAAGTTTTCAGGAAAAAAATCCAGGTATGAATGGAGAAAATGTATCTTCAGACACATGTTCACACCCATTGCATGATAGTTTTTTAATAAAACAGCAATATTATTTTCATAATTTTCCTCTTAATAAAACAGCAATATTATTTTCATAATTTTCATCTTTATGATTTCCTAAGAATCCATGGACGACCATTTTAACCTTTCTACCCTGTTGAAATTTTACTCAATCTTGATAAAAACATTTCACACCAAAATTCTTATTAAAAACTATTTAAGATATTTATTTTACTTAGTTAAATCTTACTTTATTTAACTTACTTTATAAAAAATATTCTGGTTCGAATCGAATGAAATCAAATATTCAAACGGGTCGATTAGACCCATTCAGGGTAGGAAGGTTAAAGGAATCCCAAGCATTTTTTTTTCATTAGTAGATAAAAGATTTTCAAAGTCCATCAGTTTACGTATCTGTAGACCAATAAAAATTCCCTCTTTTAATTTTGCGTCTGAAATACTTGGAAAAATTTTGTGTAAATATTTAAAAGCAGCACTGTTTTTATCCATGGCTTTAACGAAATTTTTTATTAGGCCCAATTGAATGTGTAATGGTGGCAAAATTATATTTTGCGGATCCACTATATGTATACTTCACATTCATTTTTTCCTGGAGTAAATTCATTTCGGACAGGCCTATATTTTTTTATGTAATGGTGTTCGTTAGCTCGACTATCCCACAGGCACAAAAAACATGAATATTTGGTATAGCCGCCCTGTAAGCCCAGTACATACTAACTACTTTTAAATCGTCACATATTTTGCAGTTGTGCTGTTCATATTGTATCATTTTCATTAAAAGAGACATTGTTTGATAGGTTTCTTTACTGTTTACAGCATGGCCAATTCCTAAAGATGGTTTTATATTACCGTTATGAAGTAATACAGCTTTCAAGCTATATCTAGATGAATCGATAAATAAACGCCATTCATTTGGATCATAATTTTGATTCATCGCATTAAAAATTCCGGGAATATCATGGCGAAACCAAAAATCATCCTTTTTGATGAAATAACTGCTGAAAAATTGACTTCGATTTCGGTAATAATTTACTTTGGTACTTGGTGTCTATAAGTTCCTCTGTTGTAAACTAGAGGCAAGAATCTCTGCCTTAGATCTAGATAGTTGCAAGTCTCGCACAAGGTCGTCCAACTCATTTTGGTTTATTAAATGTGGCTATGGTAAAGATACCATATATATCTTTTTCAAAAATTAAGAAATCTATGTTTTAAGTATTTTTATTAAATATATTTTCCCTTTTCTGCATTATCGTAATTTATATACATTCCGGGCTGTTAAAACACGCACCCTTTTTATCATTCTCTTTCAACGATAACTTTTAGTCAAAATCATACATATTGTTTGTAAATTACCATTAACGTACTTTATTCGGTCTCCCACATATCAAAGGAAATGAAATTATCCAAGGCATAAAATGTTTCCCTTCTCATGGTATGTTTTGACTTCATATTAAATCCAGATGTTAATCCCGTCATACTGACGCCTTATAACATATTTCTGAAATATCTTTCCTGCATTTTCTCAAAACAACTAACCGCCAAAATTCTATTTCACTCTCTTTTTTGCCAAAGTGCAATCTTCGCCAATAAAGGTTTCCCCTACAAATGACGTCAATTATGAAGTTGATCTGATGTATATGTAACGGTTACAATTCCCACGCAAAAATACAATACTCTTGGCTCTAAAAATGTAAATGGTTTGGCGTATTTTCAACGCACGCTGTCATTATCAAAAAGTCACTTTCCTCTCTGACCGCAGCCGATGTAAGATCTCTAAAAATAATCTGGCCCATTGGCCACCCGATGGTACTCTCCCAAAACACTTTCCCACTTTTTTTAAAATTCGGATATGCAGCCTAAGTTCTCGATATTCTTACTTCGCTCCTCTGTCAAAAATTTGGATTGTCACCCCATCATACAAGATGTGATTTCTTGTACCCGTGGATTATTAACTGTGGAATAACTTCATGGATTTGTCTTCTTTTCATCGTTTTAAAATAAAGAAAAGATGTTTGTCAAATACTTCTTGATTCTTCCTCGTCGAAACAAAAACTTTTTCCAGTTCTCAGCAGGATGTCGTCAACTTGAGTCATTGCGGGAAACAACATATGAATTCACTATACGTCTCTCGGGACCTAAGTGCCTATGTCCCACCGAAAACAATTTTCCCCTATTTCAGATGCTACTACAAATTCTTCGTCTATCCCATACTCCGAACCATTCTTGATTCTACTCCGAAGTATCTCTATTTCTTTTCGATAGTGGCGTTTTATCATCTTCGATTACGAACTCGTCATCATTTTTATCCCCCATAAACAGATCGCCACTATCTTGGCAACTCGCACTTTACATACCTGGACATACGGAATGTGGCAGAGTTTCCAAATGTGATATCGGTTTTGAGACTGATGGAATGTCAGGATATTGAATTTTATGTTTAGTTTTGTAATTAAAGCTTGCAGTTTTTGTCAAACAAAAATAACAGTCATTTTCATGATTTGAAACTTCTCTCCACAGCATTGGTGATCCAAATTGAAAATACTTTTTTTCTCCCGAGTCTCACGTCTCAGACTTCCACAATGCGACGTCACTAGGGTTGTTGCATGAATTGGAGGAAAATACTTAACTTTGTGTAATAAAAAATATATATTTGAGATGTATTTTACAAACATGTAATAATGTAATAATATTTTTCGTCATGTTCTTAAATCAAAAGTTTTGAGGTAAAGAAATCCCGACAATAATTTTTGGATACCCTGTAAATTTGATATTTTTAAAGCGGTTTTAGTTAGCTTGATTTGCGGATCTGCGTCAATTCCTTGATTTTATTTATAATGCAATATCAAAATACATCAGTGATAATTACCTTTGTATTATCAAAATAAGTCTTTGAAAATACAAAGATGTGGAAACTGAAATAGAATCCTCAATAAACGAATAGAATTTTTGTAACAATGATACCCTTTAGTCAGAGGAAAAGAAACGATGAAAAGCTGGGAAGCACACTTGAATTAATTAACACAATTTAACAAAGTTGGAAAAAATTAAAGAAAAAATAGTTTTTAGAATTCTTAAAATATATTTAGTTTGGATAATTAAATAGTCACAGAACATTAGAAGGAAATAATTCCTAATGAAGGAATATTTTGAATTTTGAATGTAAAACTTTAAAATATCCTTTTTAAGTCATTCATTTTATAAAAGCAGGCGAACTAATTGTAATGCTAAACCAGTAAAGTACTCATTTAAAAAGAGACTCAACCGCAATTTTGTTAAAAATTGTTTTGTTAATTTTAAATATAAAGATTCTTCAAGCATTAATTGTAGACTTAGCACCTCTTTCACTAAATCTGACTTTGTCATACATTTTTTTAGTATGTGTTTTGAAAAATAATCACAAATAAGCTTCTTCTTTTAATAAGTGTGTCAGTTACAGGATTTCCACATATTTTTTTTCTTTGAAGTGACTTTTATCATTAACTTGTTAACATTGTACATCATATCAGTCGTCCAATGTATTTGAACAATTTTGACAATAGCACGTGACAATTTTACCATATATAAATTTTGATTTTTCTTATTTTACCATAAAAGAATGTGCAGCATGTATACTGGTGCTAATTAGCAGTATCTATAATTTTGTAAAACAAAGTTTCCAATGAGGGAAAAATACACATTGCAAAAACCTTAATTTCATGGCATTTTAATAAAGGGGCATAATATGCGTGAGTAAATAGCGGACCTTACGTTATAGAGGAACTTTTCTTCTAAGTCATGAATTTTTCAGAATTTTTTCAAATTCACGGATTTTTCTATAGTGTGCTACGACTCATATGCAGGATATTGATCTTTACATTTTCCCTATATAAAACAGGATACAAAACGTACACTCACGCTGATTATCCAAGCATAAATACTGTATATTTATTAGTTTTATGTGCTTTTATTTAGCTTGATTCCTGCATTTAAGTCAATTCTTTGATTTTCCTTTTTTCGCTCTGTAATTTACTATCAAAATAAATCATTGATAATGCAATGATACGGAACTTTTAAAAAGAGTTCTTAAAAACGAATAGAATATTTTTAACAATAATGCATTTTTCTCAAAATAATAAAAGAAGAAAAGCTGGAAAGCAGATTAACACACTTGAATTAATCAACTCAATTACATAACGTTGGAAAATATTAAAAAAAGAGAAAAAATAGTTTTACAAATTTAAAAAAAAATTAGTTTAGATAATTAAATATTCGCAGAAACAAAGAAGGAAAATCTTTTTTTAAAGACATTTTTTTAAACTTGAATTTGGAACTTTACAAATATTTCTTCAAGCCATTCATTATATAAAAGCTAATTACGACAGTAAAGAAGAAACGCTGCAATTTATAAATGACACTTAACCACAATTTAGTTTAATTTTTTTTACTATCCTTAACATGTAAAGACTCTCCACGTTTTAATTGTAATATTTCTTTTATGAAATTTGACTTCGTCGTTCATTTTCATACTTATGTAGTTTGAAACGGAATAAAAAACAAACCCTTTATTTTATTAACCATGTCACTTACAAGGCTAATAAACATTCAGTAAAACCTCTGAAAACAGAACCTCTATATAATAGAAACTTGTATTAAGCGGATAAATTATAAGATTCTCGAGCAACGAATATAATACAATTAAAAGGGACAGAGTACCTGCTATGACGGTTATCTCTCTAAAACGAAGCCTTTTTCGGTGTCTTGTAATCTCGTCATACATTGTAAAAAAAAAAAAAAAATTGTGAATTTTACTTTATAATACTGGAATCCCCGCTTCCAGTATTATACCGTAAAATTAACAGAAATAAACAGTAAAATAAGCAGTAATACGTTACCATGCATGCTCGGTAGTGCATTACTGCTTATTTTACTGTTTATTACTGTTAATTTTATGGTATAATACTGGCAGCTGGTGTGCCAATATTACACCGTAAAATCAACATTTTTTTTTTTCAGTGTAAGAAGTTATTACTGCATTTTCTTCTTTTATGCCTGATAAGGTTCGAACAATAAATAGGGTTACTGAAGTTTTCATTTATTTATTACCAAATTAGTTATATCTAATACTTATTACTCTTTTTTAGAGATAAATCAACTATATTTTATTCGTAATAGAGCATTTTTCTTGTGTTTTCTTTTTATTTAAAACAACAGCCGAAAGAGAATGGAGTATTTGCAAAACATGTTGTCCAGTTCTTGAAAAACATTGCTGAGATAATAAAAAAAAAAAAAAAAAAAAAAAAAAAAAAAAAAAAAAAACGACCATTATTATTTAAAAAATGAAGAACAAAAAAAAAGAAGCAGTTTATCGAATATTTAAGAGATATGAAACAATAAAACAGTGGAATTAAAAAAGAAAAACCCTGAAGGTCGTACATCATCTAAATCTACACCAGAAATAATTTACAAAGTAGAGAATCTCTTTTAAAAAAATCTAAAAAATACATCTGCTAAAATATTAAAAAGATGATAGATATTAAAAAGAAAACAGACTGGAAATTAGACATTTTGAAAAAAAAAACCTCTTCTAAAATGACGAATCAGTGGAAAGTCAGGGTATCAAAGCTTCTGAACAAGAAGTAAGGTTACTAAAGTTTTAATTTTATTATTAGGAAATTAATTATATCTTACTACTTATTGCTCTCTTTTATAGGTAATTGAAATATTATTGTTTTGTTCATTTTGAAAATGATTAACGGTCATTGCTTTATCTCTTCCTGCAAGGTTTTCCATAGCATTGCACAACACGTTTTGCAAATGCTTCATTTTCTTTTCGGATTATGTTTTGTAACAAAGAACAAACATAAAAATAATGTTGTATTACCAATTAATAACACTGGTTTACAAATTTAAACATTTTTTATATACTTTTGATGAAACACCTATTTTCTTATTATACTACCTCTTACTAATGAAAGGCGATATTTGAAAAAAATCTATCACGTCACATTTTTCAAATTTTAACATTTTTCAATATTCACATTTTTAATTCTGTAATATATCTATCACGTCACATTCAACCTATCCGCATTGTCAGCTTCGATTCTACTTTCTGTTTTCTTGTGTTTTTGTGAACTAAAGTGTTTTGTTTTTGATAAAATGTCTCATAGATTGTGTAAATTAAATTCTGATCGTTTTTGTTACGTTTGTGGACAATTTATATTCGCAAAAAAAAAAAAAAAAAAAAAAAAAAGAAGACCAATATCGGAATGTTCTAAAACAGCATATTTGCACTATTTTGGATTCTCAGTGATTAATCAAGATAAAAAGTGGGTCCCACATGTTTTTTGTGAAAGCTGTACGGAGTGCACTAAAAGAGAGCAATTTGCGTAAAGCTGTCATGTGGAAACTAACGAAGTTTGTGATCATTAATAACATTTTGATAAATTTGATACAATTTTAATATTAATTTATTAATTATTATTTCATTATAATCTTTATTTACTTAATAACGTTTTGAGTTGCAACTTACCGTATATGTAACCATTGGCTCAAATGAGCACATAACCCCCCCCCCCAAAAAAAAAAAAAAAAAAATATATATATATATATAATATTAACAAGTTAAATAATTAAATAATTAAGAAACATATTTCCAATTTTTTCCTATAATAAATGCATTCATAGCAGCTACAAAATCAGCTTTTTTTTTTTTTTTTTTTTTTTTTTGGAATAAAGAAAAAAGACAAAAGGGCTGGAATTTTCAGATTTTTTAAAATAAATAACTTTTTTTCCAAAAAAATAGTAACAGCGGGAATATTTTAGCGTCCCTTAAAAATGTCTTGTCCGATGCAGCATACTAATATACTATCATGGCTAAGTAGATTTGGTTCCTAAAGGTTTAGAACGGGTTTTTTTCCGGAATATTACTTAAAGGTCAACCACATTAAAATCTTCAAACACTGATTTACAAATTCAGTGACAAATGATTTATATCAAACATAACGTCCAAAACATACCCCTGTTTTATAAAAAGTATTCAAGACATAACCGAAAACTAATACGCGCAGAGGCGCAGAGAGCCAACTTTTGCCCCGGGGCTAAAGGTTCCCAAATAAAAGCGGAGGTAGATTTACAGGTTAATAATATAATATTATTTATGAAATTCGCTATTTATAAATTAAATTATATGTTCGTATGAATTTATTTTTTTATATTAAATAATTTCAATGAATATTTTAAATAAATTTATTTTTTTATTGAATAATTTCAATGAATATTTTAAATAACTTTTTTATTTTTTTATTGAATAATGTCAATTAATATTTTAAATACATTTCATTTTAAAATTCAACTACCCATTTAATTAATAATTATAAACTATTCGTGATTTCTGTACAAAATACTATTTAGATAATAACATTCACATATAACTGTATGTTTGTTTTATAAGGTATAGAAGCAAATTAGGTGTAATTTTCCATAGCTTCTTAGACAGAAGTATTGCATATGGTGCGTTACATTACTTTTACATGGAATGTGAGGCTTATGTCAATCATGAATCTTGAAATAGACTGTCTTAAATCAGAATACGCTTTCAAATTTTGTATTTTTCAGAAGCGTATTTTTCCATTGTTTGGCAAAAATGTTATTTAAATTTGAAAAGTTCCTAAAAATAGTCTTTCCTTAAAATTGTATAAAACTTATAATAGCGGGTGCCTTCTTTCTCTGACTCTCTGAATTCAGGGGGCGGCCCGGGGCGGACATCCCCCCTAGAGCATCGAAATACCCCTTTCCGGAAGATTTGAGATTTTATGCTTATTTATAGTCAAAAGTACAAATCCCCCCCCAGAACTCCATAATGCCACCCCCCTCCTCCGGAGCCTCAGACAGTTTTCTCTCTTCTGGAATCAACACTGCTCGGAGGCCCCGGCAAATTTCCCCAGTTGACACGCCCCACCCCTCTCTGCGCCACTGAATACCTGTACTACAACAACGTACAGTCATCGAGCTGGCTAACTGTGGTAATACAATAATTCTAATTCTAAAACTATTTTCAAGGTTAGAAACTACTAAATTCATTAAGAACAAGTTAATTCATGCGTTTAAAAAGTTAAACCGCCGCTCTTGCGACCGTTTATAAACAAATGGCTAAAAATTAATATACAGCCATTTATGAATCAACTAAAATCAATGATCTTTGTTTTTTAAATGTTCGCTTCATCGCTTCTTTATACATTATCCCGATCTGGCAAAATTCCAAGAGGTTTCAGGAAAGGGGCAAGCAAGATTTTACGGTACATAAACGATCAGGACTTTTTTCTTTGGTTAAAAATGAATTAAGAAATTACTTTAAAGTATCTACGTAGTATTTTTAAACACTTTAAAAATAATAATAATGCAAAAATTAGTATAATATTGATTTTTTCAAATAAATTTGTATACAAGAAACCTATTTCATTTGTTAAATAATTTTGATGCAATTTCTTTTTAAATTTTACGAAATTATAATCAAAAATTTGATATTTACCAAAAATATCCTGACGACAAAAACTATAGTTTACTCATTTTCCCCCAATAAATAATATACTATTTGAAACATTAAGAATATAATGAGCTGCAATCTAAGTCATAAAATAAAATCCTTTATGGGTGCGTTCGTAATTATATAAATACGCAACACCTGTCGTCGTCGTCTGGTCCGTCCGTCTGTCCGCATATAATAGCGCAAAATCTACCCAACCGAATGGTTCGAATTTTAATATATATAATCATGGTAGAATCTTGTCGAGTTATTTCAAATTTTATGAAAATCTAATCAAAACTTAAAAGATAGTAATAAAAATTTTCTTCATTCTATTAAATCATATCATCCGTAATCAATTCAATGATATCCCATGATAGGCAATAATTCTAGGTGGCCATGGTGATTACGTCATATTATTCCGTATTATTGAATTTAAACACCGAATTTGTATACTAAATTTTTTTAAATATAGCAATCCTATAAATCTACCGACAGTTTTTTTTTTTTTTTTTTTGGAGAAATGTTTCCGGAGAAATAGATATTAAATGGGAAAAGATAAATATGAATTTCAAGTTCTAGCATTTTCAAAACGACGCTTAAGTTTCCCATTGGAATTTTCAGTAAATGTCAACAAAAGATAAGATGTTGCCAACTTAAAATGTACTTATTTTATTATGGAAATTAATCATATCACAATAACATACGATATAATTCATTTCACTGAAATAATAACAGTTCGAACGCACCTCATTTGTCACGTTTGACGTTCAATTTCCAACTTCTTATTCTTATTATTATTTATGTAATTGTGTATTATTATTATTTCCATAAATAATATTAATTCCATAAAAAACAACAAAATTTTTCTTCCGCAGTCTGTGTCCACATCGCGTCGGCATGGTTGGTGAGAACAACAAAAGCTATTTCGGAAAGAAGGTGGTATGTTTGCAGACACATTCTGTTTGGTTTATAAAACTGCTGCTATATTTTGCGGTAAATGACACATGCTGAACTACTCTAATTCTTGAAGACAGCGACTACGAAAGAGTAACCGTCCAAATGTAAAATATGTATACATATAAAAAATGGGGTTGTTTCGCTTAATAGACTATTAACAGAAACGCAGTTTTTTAGAAGCATGATTACTGATAAGTTTACTTCCGTTTAACAGAATACTATTTCACCACAGTAGTGTATATTTGCGGGTTCAACATCACCTGAGTCGAGCAGGTGGAAGGTGGAAGGTGGAGGTGGAGCACTGTGGAGCTGTGCAGGTGGAGCACAGGTGAGCGGTGGAGCAGGTGAAGGTGGCGATAAGAGCATGAGCACTGATAAGAACGGAGGGTTCGATGGGAAGGGGGTGCGATAAGGATTTCTACTGTAAGATAAGGGGATTATTTTAATTAATTCTAATTGGGGACTTGAAATTTATCGATTTTTTTTTCGGTTTGTAGCAAAAATGTGAATTAAAAATGGTCATTAATTAATTTTAATTGAGGAACTTAGAAATTTTTCGACGCATTTTTTTTTTTTTTCGCGGAGAATTGGTGGACGAGGTGAATGTCAACGGATTTATTATAGCGAATTAGAAATTTAATTAATTTTAATTTTAATTAATTTTAATTGGGGGACTTGAAAATTTTCGATTTTTTTTTCGGTTTGTAGCAAAAATATGAATTAAAAATGGTCATTAATTAATTTTAAATGGGGAACTTAGAAATTTTTCGTAGCAATTTTTTTTTCAACGAGAGTATGCAGTTTGATTATGAGTATATGCAGTAGAAGTGAATGATTAATTAATTAAAAATATTAATTAAACATAGTAATTAATTAATTTTAATTGCAGAACTTAAGAATTTTCGCGAGATTTTTTTTTTTTTCAACGAGAGTAGGGTATTCGATATACACGTTAGTGGAGAATTTTAAAAGTCAATAATGGTTTAATTAAAAATGGTGATTAATTTTAATTGGGGAACTTAGACATTTTTCGAAGCAAATATTTTTTCAACGAGAGTAGGCTATTTGTTATACATGTTAGAGTATATTTGAGGAGAATTTTAAAAGTCAATAATGGTTTAATTAAAAAGGGTCATTAATTAATTTTAATTGGAGAACTTAAGAAATTTTGGCGAGATTTTTTTTCCCCCTCAACGAGAGTACGCAGTTTGCATGTGCAGTAGAATGGTAGTTGCTAGTAATTAAAAAGGGTCATTAATTAATTTTAATTGGCGGACTTCAACATTTTTGGGACAAACAGGCGCGTTTTAATGAATTCTATATAGGTTGTGGTAAAAAATATAGGGTCCCGCATGAATTATACTGTACTCAATTGAATAGCTCCCCCCTCCCCCTCCCTTTTTTACCCAGAGGGGCCCTTCGATAGACTAACAATACACACTTCCAAAAGTATAGAGTACTATAAAAAGAATTTTAACGTATATGTAAATAAACAAGTATGTAAAATCAGGCATAGCGGCATAATTCATGAATCACTTTCCAACATTGTTGAAGTGTTATATGAACAAAATATAATTTTACCATCGAGTGCATAGCGAACCGATCCCCTTTTTAATAAAAAGGCTCCCTTCACAAAAATCCAATTATGCATAAGATCCCTTCCTAAAATCAGATAATTTACACCTTACCTTTTTTTAAAATTCAAGTTAGGTTAAAAGTACAACTTACACATCGATAGGTTCAAAATACAGGGACCCTTCGAAAGAAACTGGAAACAGTTATAGGTATTAAGCAACCTTCATAAAATAATGAGACTATGTGTGTCCCAGGGCCCTTCACAAAATAAATGAGATACGTACCCTATTCGAAAGAGCCCTTCACAAAAAAAATTGTAGGAGCCCTTCACAAAAATTGAAATGCATGTTAGAGGAATCATATGATATAAGAAAATAATTAATATATTTTTTTTAACTGGGCCCTCCTCCGCCCGCTATTTTTTATATAGCGCCCCAGTATTTTTGCAGCAAACTCTTTTTTCAAGAGTGTATGAAAACTGTTAGGCTCATATGAAAAATTAGCCCTTAGACGAAAGAAATGCAACTTATGAAGAAAAATAATTATATTTTTTAAACTGGGCCCTCCACCGCCCGCTATATTTCTTATAGCGCCCCAGTATTTTTGCAGCGAACTCTTTTTTAATTCAATGTTTCATATATGAAAACTGTTAGGCTGATATGAAAAATTAGCCCTTAGACGAAATAAATGCAACTTATAAAGTAAATAATAGTTATTATTTTTTACTAAAATCATTCAGAATTAATATCTAATTTTTAATTATTAATTATCTAATGTTTTATATGTGAAAATTAAATTTTCTAACCTTTCCATGCTACACAAGTCCAGGCAGGCTTTCTTATTGCTATAGTCATCGGAGGTAATCCCCAACCCTGTTTGAATAAAAAGGTCCTTTCACAAAAATCCAATTATGCATAAGAACCCTTCCTAAAATCAGGTAATTTATACCTTACCCTTTTTTTTCAATTCAAGTTAGGCTAAAAGTACAACTTACACATCGATATGTACAAAATATAGAAATCCTTCGAAAGAAACTTTGAAAAGTTATAGATTTTAAGCTACCTTCACAAAATAATAAAACCCTATTCGAATCCCAGCGCCTTTCACAAAATAAATCCAGTAGATTCATGTTACATTACGGTAATAGGAATACGAGAGAGGCATTGACCTATTGACCTTTCATAAAAATGCAAGGTTCGCTGTTTGAATGAAAAGGCTATCCCTTCACAATATACCCTGTAAAAATATTATGATTCCACAGATATTTTAAGAAATAGACTGATATTTTCAAATGAGTACGTATTCATGCGATGTGAAAATAGGTTTTACACGAATGCCTTTTTTAGTTTAACGTGTAAAATATAGATTTTAGAAAAAAGATTCATGTTTTACCAAATTTTTCATACAAATCTGTAAAATAGGGTAGAGCGTTTCATGAAAAATAATTGAATTTCGAGTGATTATGCTTTAAAAAATATATTTTAGCATTGAAATTAAGAAAAAAAGACGGCTATCCCTTTTCCCCTCAATAGACGGATTGCTAAATCACAATGAGTCATATTAGCAGATAAGCGAAGATCTTGCTTTGACTTGATTCCTTTCTTAGATTATGAATCACTCACGATAAGAAATACCTGACACATTTTTTGTAGGCAAATGTACGAAATTAGCTATATAGTATTCCACTTATTAATCTGTTAAGTTTTAAAATGCTTCAATGAAAAATAATAACTAAGAAATAAAATTAAAAATGTTCATTAATTAATTTTAATTGGTGAACTTAAACATTTTTGGACCAAACAGACGGGTTTTAAGGAAATCGATGCATGTTATGGTAAAAAATACAGGGTCCAGTATGAATTACACTACACTATATTTAACAGCTACCCCCTCCCCTTTTTTTACCCAGAGAGCCCCCTTCAAAAGAAGTTAGGCTTCACACACACAATATACACACTTAAAAAAAAATATAGAGTGATATAAAAAGAAGAATTTCAACGTATATATATATATATATAATAGTAAATTATGAAAAATCATGCATAGTGGTATAATTTATGAATCATTTTCCAACATTATTGCAATATTATGTGAACTAAATATAATTTTACAATCTAGTGTAAGTCAGATTTTACTTTCAAATGTTTAAATTTATGAATGGAGAGGTAACATGCTTGTGAAAGGTCTATTTTTAAGACGAAACAGTGTGTGAAGGGTCCTGTTTTAAGGTTAAAAGTTTCGTGAAGGGGTCTGTTTAAAGGACACTGTTTTGAAATGACTTAAGAACGGACACTTTATTCCTAAACATATTCACAACTACAACTTTGTATGCATTATGAAAATACATGATTATATTTATACATTATGCCATAGTTTTTGAAATATTTTTCCAAAGTTAGATTCATACAATAAAGCGAGATTGATACCGTTAATGTATACGAATTCTTTCATGTTACCCTCTATAGCTTCAACTCGATTCGTTATATATGCTTCAATGAAAAATAATAACTAAGAAATAAAATTAAAAATAGTAATTAAAGGTAGCATTATGAATTTTTGGGATAAGAGATTGGTGTTAATTAAATAGGTTAATGAATCTAATTCGATACAAGTCTTGCTAAAATAGAAATTACGCTAAAAATACAGAGTCCGTTATAATATATATGAATTACACTGCACTAAATTTAATACCACCCTCCCCTATTTTCATAGAAATGGCTTCAATATAATTTAGGTTAACAATATTCACTTCAAAAAATACATAGTGACACACAAGAAGGATATGAATTCAATATGTACTACTACTTATGCAAAATATAATTTCACTTATCGCATAAAATATATTAACAAGTCCTGTAAAAATATATTGAGAAGACATGAACTATTAATACATGATTTAAAATATATTGGCTATATAAAACATATATATATATATATATATATATAGAAATATATTGTTGTGAGCTCGGGGTTCGAAAGGACTGATGCCAATATATAAGAACAATAAAAAGGCTTTATTCACTATAAACAGTGCAATACGATCACAAATATCTTCTGAAAATTACAAGATATTCAGTAATCTTCAAATCCAATAAAAGCGCAGCAAAATTTCACACAGAAACAATGCGTTCAATACGACGTATCAATGACAAAATCGATCCGAGAAACACAGTTCTCAATGCAAAGCCTCTCGTATGAATTCAATCGCAGTTGACAGACAACTAACTAACTGAACTGATGGTGGTCCTTATATAGGTTTCAGAGATCTTTCCAGATTATTCCAGAGCCTTCAGATGCTAGAAATTACCAGAAAGTGCTTTAACTTTCAATAGAGAACCCAAGCAAGAAAGGATCCCAATGTATAGGTATAAGGGGGTGTGGTTGCACAAAAAGTCGCCAAATCCGTCGCCAACTTAGCGACATTTGGCGATATATCGCCAAATTTGGCGACAAAAATAAGTCGCCAAAACCATCGCCAACTTGGCGATAAACCCATTCCTTGGCGATTTTCCAATAGAACTCATTATAAAAACCGATGCTGTAAGGTTGTTTTCCTTGCAAACCACCTGAGGCCTTTAGCATTGAGTTACATGATGCTCAATAGGAAATACATTAATAATACTGCAATTTTCACAATAATAAAATAAAATAAATTTAAACAAATGGAATATTTACAGATATATACAAAATTTATAACATTGCCCCCCTCTCAAGGACTGCACGTCCCGGGCAGTTCAACCTTTGATCGGAAAGCAAACCCGTTACCAACAAATGCTATACTATTCAAAACACATTCATAATGCTGAATTATACAAAATATACACTTATTTAAAAATAAAATAAAATTAAAGCATAGACATTATTACATACAAGTATTTAAATAATAATAACAATAATAATGATAATGCTAAGCAAAATAAATAATTACATTAATTTATATACAAGACCATGGTCATACTAATTTACACTATTTACATTACACTATTTACAATCAATGAACTAAGTACTATGGCCATAGTATGGAGCCAGCCTGTCGTAATGAACGACTCTAGGCTTCGAACTTGGTGACTTTCGGATCCGAATTACGACATCGTTCAGTCTGTTTAGGACTGTATAAGGACCGTCCCAGTGCGATTGCAGTTTGGGAGAAAGTCCTTTGCGTCGAGTCGGATTATAAAACCAAACCTTGTCACCTTCTTTGAATTGATGTCCCGTGGCTTTCGTGTCGTACCTGGTCTTCATCTTCTCCGTCTGTATGTTGATCCGCTCTCGAGCCAAGTTGTGGACGTCTTCAAATCGTGCCTGGAGATTCTGCACGTATCCCTCTGGCGATGAAGGCGCATCTGGAGGGCGACCAAAAATCAGATCACAAGGTAGACGAAGATCACGACCGAAAAGCATCTGAGACGGGGAATAGCCGGTCGTTTCATGGACGGCGCTGCGATAGGCGAGGAGAAACAAGGGAAGTTTTTGGTCCCAGTCTTGTTGGTTTCTTGAAACTAGCAGTGAGAGGTTGTTGAGGATGGTACGATTAAACCTCTCAACCATGCCATCCGACTGTGGATGTAAAGGCGTCGTCCTAGTTTTGTCCATTCCGAGAAGTTGACAGAGACCCTCAATCACAGCAGAGATGAAATTTCTCCCCTGGTCAGAATGCATTTGAAGGGGGACTCCATACCTTGATATCCACTGGTGTACCAAGGCATCCGCAACCGTAGAAGCTTCTTGATCAGGGATGGCATAAACTTCAGGCCATTTCGTGAAGTAGTCCATGACGACAAGGAGGTATTTGTTGCCATCAGCACTTCTTGGCAGAGGGCCTAGGATGTCAAGGGCGATGCGTTCGAAAGGTGCTCCTACATTGTAGAGATGTAGTCTTCCTCGGCTACGTTTCTTTGGTCCTTTTCGAGCTGCACATGCATCGCAAGATTTGCACCATCGTTCGACGTCAGCTCTCGCTTTTCCCCAGAAGAAGCGCTCTCGGACTCTGTGTAATGTTTTCATGACTCCAAAATGGCCACCAGTGGGACTGCCATGTAATTCTTCGAGGACCTCTGGGATTCGAGATCGAGGAAGTACCAACTGCCACCGAGATGTCTTCCCATCTTCCGATTCGAATTTTCGGAACAGGACACCATTCCTGACGTGGAGAGAGTTCCAAAGAGCCCAATATTGCTTCGTCGTAGGACTGTAAGTCGAGATGTCTTTCCAACTGGGCTTCGTGCTAGAAGATTCTAATAACTCCAAGATTGGTTTGATCTCAGAGTCTGCCATTTGATCTTCTCGAATCTTCTCATCACTCCAGGGATCTGGTGGCGTCAATAGTGAAGTCTTCGTCTGGCGTATGACATATTCGGGATTATACTTGCTCTCCGCTCTGGAACAATAGCGACAGCTCTCGTGACACGGTCTTCTTGATACGGCATCGGCGTTTCCATGCGATGAGCCTTTGCGATGCCTGATGTCAAAGTCGTATTCCTGGAGTCGTTGTATCCATCTGGCTACTTGGCCCTCTGGTTTCTTAAAATTCATCAGCCGTGTTAGGGATGCGTGGTCAGTACGAAGGAGAAATTTCCTGCCATAGAGATAGTGATGGAAGTGTTCTATGGCTTTCACTATAGCTAATAACTCCTTACGAGTGACGCAATAATTCCGCTCTGGTTTCGATAAACATTTGCTCCAGTATGCTACGACTCGTTCTTGGCCATCTATTTCTTGGGAAAGTACAGCGCCGACACTTTCCTGACTGGCATCCGTGTCCACAATGAATTGTTTGTCGGGGTCTGGATAGGTAAGGACTGGAGAGGATGTGAGAGCTTCTTTCAGCCGCTGGAATGAATTGTCGCATTCTTGTGTCCATAGAAACTTCTGTTTGCTTTCAGTGAGCCTATGCAAGGGTCTTGCGATGTTGGAGAAGCCCTGTACAAACTTTCTGTAATAAGTGCATAGTCCCAGAAAGCTTCGCAACTGATGGACATTTTCCGGACGTTTCCAGTGCTTTACTGCAGACACTTTTTCAGGATCTGTTCGAACACCTTCAGCTGAGATGATGTGTCCTAAATAGTTTACTTCTCGTTGGAAGAACTTGCATTTCAAAGGGTTCAGCTTTAAATTCGCCGCTCTTAGTTTCGTTAACACTTTTCGAATATTCTCTAGATGTTCTTCAAACGTGCGGCCACCAATGATGACGTCATCTAGGTAGATGAGACAAGCATCAAAAGTCAGACCTTTTAACACTGTCTCCATGAGGCGCTCGAACGTTGCTGGAGCATTGCAGAGCCCGAACGGCATAACTTTAAATTGCCAAAGTCCTTGTCCAGTAGTAAATGCGGTTTTCTCTTTGTCATCAGGATGGATCTCCACTTGCCAATATCCACTCTTCAAATCCAGCGTGGAAAACCATTTATGTCCTGAAAGAGTATCTAGCGTGTCGTCTATTCTTGGTAGAGGATAGCTGTCCTTCTTCGTGATATCGTTAAGTTTACGATAATCCACACAAAATCTTGTGGAGCCATCTTTCTTTCGGACCAACACGATGGGAGAGGCCCACGGACTTGATGACGGTTCGATGATGTCACTATCCTGCATCTCTCGTAAGAGCTTAGAAACCTCTTCTTGTTTTGCGAACGGCAAGCGTCTTGGATGCTGTTTAATCGGTGGATGGTTGG
The DNA here is from genome assembly GCA_963931845.1 of Maratus michaelseni. Taxonomy (NCBI): domain Eukaryota; kingdom Metazoa; phylum Arthropoda; class Arachnida; order Araneae; family Salticidae; genus Maratus; species Maratus michaelseni. The sequence continues at coordinate 253,797,675 of OZ007594.1, forward strand.
CAGTATCAATTCTATGACGTGTCAGTGAAGTGCGCCCTATATCACTCTCGTTTTGTGAAAACACATCCTTAAATTCCTGAAACAGTCTTTCTGCGGCATGTCTCTGTTCAGGATATAAAATTTCATTTCGTCCAATTACAGGTGTTAAGCTTGTAGGCGGCTCCGATAACGTCAAGCTCGGGTCTTTGCAAACACAGGTGACTGGAGCACAGGTTGCAAGCACTTCACCTTTCTGGATAATTCTAGACTTTTCACTTACGTTCGCAATCCTCACAGGTATCACATCTCTCGACAGATCTACCAGCGCTGATGCTATTAGCACTCCTTTTGGGCTCTTCTCAGGATATCCAGTCAAGCCATACTGGAAAATTCTTTCGTTTCCAGTTAATCCAGGTATCATCATTTCAGTCCGAGGAGGGATGATAACATCTACCTTGGCTGTGATCCGTTGAATAGACCCGGACTCATTTCCAAGTTTGAAAATAGTGACATCTTCTTGAGCAGAGCGTAACTCATTATTCTTAAAGTCCAGTGTGAATCCATGCTCTTTTAAAAAGTCCAATCCGAGTATGAAAGGATCTGAAATATCGGCCACGTAGACTGTATGGCGATAAGCGGCGTTCCCAAACTTTATTTTCAGTGTCATTCTTCCATGTATATCGATCTTATCTCCGGTCACAGTTTGAAGGATTACACGTGGCGGGGTCCAGGAGAGTTTTTCTTTCAGCCGCTGAGCTAGATCTTTCCGAATGATGGTCACATTGGCTCCTGTATCGATGATCATATTACAGGGCAAATCATTCACACTTCCGACTAGAAAAACTCCGTTCTCGCCGCAACTTCTTGCAGAAATTTCACATACTTGAAAATGAGGCTTCTTAAGATCTGGAAACCTCCGCCCCGCAAGATGGTCAATAATCAGTTTTCTTGCTCCTCCGTTAGCGGGTGAGCTATTACCTTCGGTGCTGGGTCGTCTTGGGCAGTCGATTTGGATATGGCCTTCTCCACCGCATCTCCAGCACTTGATCTTCCTGTAAGGTTTGTTGGCCATTATGGAGTTCATCTTTCTCATTATGTCATTCATCTGCTGCTGTAAGCACTCCACAGCTCTATCCGACGTCTCAGGCAGGTTGGCTGCTCGCACAAAGTGTCGATCTTTCCTTGTAGCTTGCTGGGCTGCCTCGAATTTCAGGGCATAAACTAAAGCCCCTTTTAAGTCACTGAGATCTGCAATCCGGAGTTGTTTCTGGATCTCAAAGTCACGCACACCATCGATGAAATGCTGCAGAGCTAAACTTTCTCTAGTTTCAGTCGGGCAGTCAGGATAAGCAAGATGGGAAAGTCTCTCGACATCCGTAGCAAGCTCTTGCAGGGATTCAGTGGATTTCTGCTGTCGAGATTTGAGCTGGAGTCTGCTATATTCCTTCATGCATTTCTCGCCAAAGCGCAATTCTAAGGCACTGACGAGCGTTTCAAAATCCAGCGGTTCATTTGCAGGCAAAGTCTGTAAGACGTCGGCAGCATCAGCTCGTAGAGAAGCAGCTAACTGGCAAGCCTTTGTCTGGGAATCCCATCCATTGGCGTCCGCTACGATCCCAAATTGTGTCTTAAAAACTGGCCAGGAGGATTTGCCGTCATAGGTCGAAAGTTTAATAAAGGCCCGAGGAAGCATATCTGGATACTTGAAATCTTCGGAAAAGTTTACGGCAGTTATCTTCTGTTTCTTGATTTTTTCCAAATCTTTTTTTACATTCTCTATGCTTTCTTCAACGGTCTTGGCGATCTTTTGAACTTTTTCTTCTACTCTTTCTTCTACGGTTTTCGCTGTCATTTGAATTTCTTCTACCTTTCCTTCTATTTCTTGAAATCTTCCTTCAACTTTGTCTTCCACGCCGTCAATTCTGTCATTTAAAGATGTTATTTTATCCTCTATTAAGTCTTTCAACTCTCCAAGGTTGGTTGACATATCCTTTTTCATTTCATCTTTTAAGTCGCCAAGGTTGGCAGTCATTTTCTCGTCTATCGCTGACATTTCCTTCTTCATTTCTTCCGACATTTCCTTCATTTCAGCCTGGTTCGCAGTCATTTTCTCATCTATCGCTGACATTTTCCTTCTTCATTTCAGCCTGGTTCGCAGTCATTTTCTCATCTATCGCTGACATTTCCTTCTTCATTTCTTCCGACATTTCCTTCATTTCAGCCTGATTCTCAGTCATTTCCTTCTTCATTTCTTCTTTCAACTCAGCAAGGTTGGCAGTCATTTTCTCATCCATTTCCCCTAATTTCTCCAATAATTTAGTCAGTTGCGCCTCCATTGCTCTGGTGATCGGCATTCAACCCCACTTCTGACACCAAATGTTGTGAGCTCGGGGTTCGAAAGGACTGATGCCAATATATAAGAACAATAAAAAGGCTTTATTCACTATAAACAGTGCAATACGATCACAAATATCTTCTGAAAATTACAAGATATTCAGTAATCTTCAAATCCAATAAAAGCGCAGCAAAATTTCACACAGAAACAATGCGTTCAATACGACGTATCAATGACAAAATCGATCCGAGAAACACAGTTCTCAATGCAAAGCCTCTCGTATGAATTCAATCGCAGTTGACAGACAACTAACTAACTGAACTGATGGTGGTCCTTATATAGGTTTCAGAGATCTTTCCAGATTATTCCAGAGCCTTCAGATGCTAGAAATTACCAGAAAGTGCTTTAACTTTCAGTAGAGAACCCAAGCAAGAAAGGATCCCAATGTATAGGTATAAGGGGGTGTGGTTGCACAAAAAGTCGCCAAATCCGTCGCCAACTTGGCGACATTTGGCGATATATCGCCAAATTTGGCGACAAAAATAAGTCGCCAAAACCATCGCCAACTTGGCGATAAACCCATTCCTTGGCGATTTTCCAATAGAACTCATTATAAAAACCGATGCTGTAAGGTTGTTTTCCTTGCAAACCACCTGAGGCCTTTAGCATTGAGTTACATGATGCTCAATAGGAAATACATTAATAATACTGCAATTTTCACAATAATAAAATAAAATAAATTTAAACAAATGGAATATTTACAGATATATACAAAATTTATAACATTATATATAAAAATTTATCGTTACCTAAAAATTTCAAACACGATTTACTGGACTTCACCCAAATTCAACTAGATTCTTCACCACGTGGTTCGATGACATCACTGATCGCGATAACATTCTAGATAAGATTCACTGATAATTCACTGATAAAAACATATTTCAATTCATTTATTCTAAAGCAAGTATACGAGTTGATTGTAAGGTCTAGGTATGTAGATATATATAGTAGGTTAGTAGTAATATATTTTTAAAGTACTTTTTATTATGTGTTAAAAGAAATGGTTGTTTTTTCTTTACGTAGGGCAGTCAAAATTAAAACATAAAATATTAAATTTAATCTTTAGTAATATAAAGACTTACACCTACAGAAACGCAGACATCCTTTTAGTTATATTCATGCAGACTTTAAGATATATCACATATGTTTTTTTCTTTTACCATGACACATAGGGATTTTTTTTAAATGTATGTCACGTGACTATCTAAAGCGAGATTGATACTTAAAACCATTAATATATGTGAATTCTTTCATATAGCCCTGTATAGATGCTACTCACCATATATACACGTATATATATATACTAAGTCTGTTAAGTTTTAAAATGCATCATTGAATATTCAATGAAAAATAACAACTAACAAATATTAATTAAGAGATATGCTAATGTTCGGACTTATAAAATTTTTGGGTGAACAGATCGGTTTTAATTAAATATGTTAATGAATCTAATTCAATACAAGTCGTGTTAAAATAGAGATTATAGTGAAAATAGAGGATCCCCTATAATACACACTAATTATATACTGCATTAATGCACTACCCCACTTATATTATCACAGAAATACCTTCGATAAAATTTAGACTATCAATACATACAAAATATATACAGAGTGCCCAGAAAAAGGGTAGGAATGAATGAAGAATTTTAACATAAATTAAAAAATAGGATCTACAGTAAGTGACTATAAATAAATATGAAGGAAAAATCATGCGTCATGGTATACTTTATGAAACACTTTCCAAATGGGACTATCGTTAATACTTTGAAAAAAAACTATTGAAATATGTGAATTAGATTAAATAATTCATACTGGAAATGTATTTTTAAAAAATTACAGATTTCGTTTCTTTCTTTTTTTTTTCACTTAGATATAATTATAAGGCTTCTTTTACAATAAAGACCTGATTCTTGTGGAGAGATTGAAAACTAGTATTTTATTGAATCGGCCTATATATGTTAGGTTTGCTATACTAGAGGTCTCTAAACTTTGCATATATGATTTCCATTATAACTTTATAAAGAATACTTATCTTACCATATTCAAACACACAATATTTATAAGGATATAGAACAATATCGTGATTTCTTTAACTTCTCTAAGTATTCAAAACCACATCGTCTAAACCGCACAAGTTTCGAACCCACAAACATATAATCAGACTTGTCATTTTATACCCAGGACGCTAACCACAGGGCTAAGTGAGCCCCCGCTTATTTTATAGTCACCACGCTGACTATTGGGCTTAGTGAGTCCCAGGCTATCTTATACCGTCCACGCTAACTATTGGGCTTAGTGAACCCCCGCTTATTTTATAGTCACCATGCGAACTATTAGGGTGAGTGAGCACCAGGCTATTTTATACCCACCACGCTAACTACTGGGCTGAGTGAGCCCCAGGCTATTTTATACCCACCACGCTAACTACTGGGCTGAGTGAGCCCCAGGCTATTTTATACCCACCACGCTTACTGGGCTTAGTGAGCCCCCGCTTATTTTATAGTCACCACGTTAACCACAGGGCTAAGTGAGCCCCCGCTTATTATATAGTCAACACGATAACTACTGGGCTGATTAAGCCCCAGGTATTTTATAGCCATCACGCTAACTACTGGGCTGAGTGAGCCCCAGGTTATTTAGTCGCATGAATATGATTTCCAAGGCATATGTCCAAACTTGATTTAGACCATTGCCTATGGTCTAAATGACTATGATTAGACTAAGCTGCATTATTAAGCTGTTGAATCATTAGACTAAGCTGCGAAGTAAATTAGTAAACTCTGTACATTTCTCTCGAAAACTCACTTCTATTTTATTAAATATCTGTAGAAATCAGCATAGTTTATTAAAATTATATACATTCTCATTAGTTTATGAATCTACTAACTTATAATATCTATATGGTAACTTGGATTATTAGTATTCCCACTTGAAAATTTATTTCGTAAATTTAATATGATAAACACTAACATGAGACTGACTAAACTTTTACATTTTCATTTCAACTTAGTTTTAGGAAATTTATCTACATAGCTTTAAATTTTACTGTTTAGTAAGTCTATTATTTCAAAGTATTATTTTTTAGTTCTAATATTCAAAACATATTCATACCGTTTTACATAGTAGGTATCAAAATAAATTAAAGTCATATTAAAAATATATACACAAATACTATTCTTACCTCTTTTAATTACTAGCAACTACCATTCTACTGCACATGCAAACTGCGTACTCTCGTTGAGGGGGGAAAAAAATCTCGCCAAAATTTCTTAAGTTCTCCAATTAAAATTAATTAATGACCCTTTTTAATTAAACCATTATTGACTTTTAAAATTCTCCTCAAATATACTCTAACATGTATAACAAATAGCCTACTCTCGTTGAAAAAATATTTGCTTCGAAAAATGTCTAAGTTCCCCAATTAAAATTAATCACCATTTTTAATTAAACCATTATTGACTTTTAAAATTCTCCACTAACGTGTATATCGAATACCCTACTCTCGTTGAAAAAAAAAAATCTCGCGAAAATTCTTAAGTTCTGCAATTAAAATTAATTAATTACTATGTTTAATTAATATTTTTAATTAATTAATCATTCACTTCTACTGCATATACTCATAATCAAACTGCATACTCTCGTTGAAAAAAAAAATTTTGCTACGAAAAATTTCTAAGTTCCCCAATTAAAATTAATTAATGACCATTTTTAATTCATATTTTTGCTACAAACCGAAAAAAAAAATCGAAAATTTTCAAGTCCCCCAATTAAAATTAATTAAAATTAAAATTAATTACATTTCTAATTCGCTATAATAAATCCGTTGACATTCACCTCGTCCACCAATTCTCCGCGAAAAAAAAAAAAAAATGCGTCGAAAAATTTCTAAGTTCCTCAATTAAAATTAATTAATGACCATTTTTAATTCATATTTTTGCTACAAACCGAAAAAAAAATCGATAAATTTCAAGTCCCCAATTAGAATTAATTAAAATAATCCCCTTATCTTACAGTAGAAATCCTTATCGCACCCCCTTCCCATCGAACCCTCCGTTCTTATCAGTGCTCATGCTCTTATCGCCACCTTCACCTGCTCCACCGCTCACCTGTGCTCCACCTGCACAGCTCCACAGCTCCACAGTGCTCCACCTCCACCTGCTCGACTCAGGTGATGTTGAACCCGCAAATATACACTACTCACCACATTTTCCTATCCTCTATACAAATATGCAAAATTGCTCAATAGTTTTTAATTCCAATGTTCATGACAGTATGTCACCAACATGTTTAAATGATAAGTTTGTTTTAATCTACACTTCATTTTTAATACCGAATGTTCTATAGTAAAACTTAAGAACACATACAATTTACATGGCAGTCCGAGTATATTTACGAGAGTCAGAACACAGCCAGACAGACAGACAGATAAACCGAATTCATAAGCATTTTTTAAACTATGTTGGAAAGTGTTAAAAATGCAATAGTTACACGATTTTGCAAAATATACTTCAATATCAGCTGTTTTTTATATGATTTCGCATGTGCCCCTTTATGAAAAACATTCTTTGCTCTTAATATAGTTTAAAAATAGATTATTAAGAAGAAACAATGTTGATTTTTTTAAAATCTTACATTTATTACACAATCAGTGGACCGGTGCGAGGATTTCGTATTGCAGTCTAATATTTTTTAGCAATGTCTAATAGTTTTTAGCAATATCTATTTTTTTTAGACGCTGGTATAAACGTCTAAAGAAAAATTAAGGATAAAAATATCTGCAAACAACATTAGTCAAACCAGAATATCATCTCGTTTATTCCATCAAAATTACAGTAAGTAAAAAAAAACTGATCAAATATAGCAAAAACAACACGCGAGAAAAAAAATTACCAATCGTATTTTAATTGCATTAGAGAGTGGCGTCATCCGCATCGAAAAAAAACATGGAACAAAGAAAAATAAATTGTATACATATAAAATTCAATTTAATCTAATATAACAAATCATACATTTTAGGAAATACATGAAATACCACTACTACGATCTATTGATGATTTCATTTTCTTCTAAACATTTCAAATTCAATTTTGCTTTTAATCATAAATATAAAATAAACCCGAGACATACACACTTTATCTTTTTTGTACTATTTATTTTTTTATAATCATTGCTGAGCATGATAGAATGCAGTATTTTATTTTTGTGACAACATTGATTTGAGAAAAACCTTTCATTTCATTTATAAATACAATGCTGATTTATTTTTTAATAAACTGCAATGCTTATTCAAAAAACATGTTTTAACAAAATGGGAGTGTACAATGCCAGAAGCTGGTTCAAAAATCTTTCGAATGATACCTCATTCATTGTTGTGCGTTTTGTAAATGCATAGAAAAAGGCATGTTGGCAACAGAAATAATATATAACCAGGAGGACACGTGCGAAGCTTTCGCACATAAATCTTTGAGATTATTTTCTGGTACGTTTTAGCATTAATTTTTAATTAACTGATTTTTTTAAGTCAAACAAAGCGTTTTAACGAAATGTGAGTGTACTATGTCAGAAGCCTGTTCAAAAACTTTTCGAACGATACCTCATTCATCTTTATGTTTTGTATGTGCATAGAAAAAGGGATGTTAACAACAGAAATAATATACGTGCAGACCTGCCAAGTCTCCGGCTTTTTGGATACCAGTAATTTAGTACAGAAAATGTTGTGTTATTTAATCAGAGCATTTTGCGATTTTAAGAGAACAACATTTTCTCAAAAATTATACTGGTGTGCAAAAATCCGGAGACTTGGCAACTCTGTATGTGATGATTGCTTGTGTATATGAAAATGTGAATAGACTGCCAGAAAATATGTTGCCAAATTTTCTTATCTCGCCAAGGTCATTTCTCTATTTTACCAAGACCCCTATACTGAAAAAATACCGAATTATAAAAATAAAAAAAATTGAAACACTGAATCAGAAGTTTAGTAAATTCATATGAAAGCCTATATCCTCCGATTTTGCAAAACTGTTCCACAAATGTCTTGTGTAACAAATATTTATTTATGTATTTGACTTTTTTGCAAGCCTGTAGGATCTTAAACATGGGATATCCTAAATTTGTGGTCCGGCAGCCATTTAAGTGACGTGAAACTTCGATGGCGTATTAACAGCTTAATGAAATATTTAAAAAATAAATACTTGTAACGCGCATTTACTTTTGTAGGGGGCGCTATGAGCGCACGCGTTGGTTTTTCTCGAAGCGGAACGTTTTTTTTCTCTATTATTAACACTTTCTAACCTGGTTGAAAAGTGTTTATGACTTCGGTTTGTCTGCCGTCTGTCCGTGCTCTAACTCCCGTAAATATGCTTCGATTGTCCTGAAATTTTTGTATGTTATTGTCTTTTACTATAGCATGTTCCCAATTTCAACAGACGTTTGTAGCACTTATAGTCTTTTTACAGGGACAGTCAAAAGTAATCCGTTACATTACAATCAATGGGGAATAATCGGTTCAAGCACATTTTGGTGACGCTACGTCATTTAAAGCATAATGAAAATGATATATAATTATGAAGCGCATTAAAACATGCTTTTTGTGGAATATGGGGTGCAAAGCATTTATTATTCATTTACAAGGTCAAACAAAAGAATTCTTTTACACATCGTTATATGGAGAAAAATCGTCTGCAGTGTAATTTAGTAATATTTCACTATTACAAACATAATGAAAATTATATTCATTACTGAGGTGCATTATAAATTGCTCTCTTGTGTGCATTGCGTTTATTTACAGGGACACACAAAAGATATTGGTTACAGTACATGTGCGATATTTACAGTCTATGTGTGATAAGTGCGTTTTTAACTTTGGTTTGCATTTTTAACTTTTTTTTTCATAGTACGTGTGTGTTTATAAACTCGGTTGACCATATGCAGGGCTACACGAGGATATCCGTAAGTACTACAGACTATGGGAGTGAATTGCTTAACGGTAGTTTTTAATTGTGTTTACGCATTTTCCTGTTGAACTATATTTAGTAGACTAATAGAAGATTGTGGAATATAAATAAATTCATATACAGGGCTGCGGAAAAAAAAGATACATTGTCGTTTACGTTTGGTAATTGCAGCAAGTGAGTTTTAAGTTGCCTTTTAGCTTAATAGGTGGTGTGTACAAAAGTCTTCAGATAATACACAGGGCTGTACAAAAGATTTCGAGTGCATTTCCATCGATTTGGCGAAAATTGCTAAATGTGAATATTCTAACTGAACTAAATTTTATCATACTATATATCCACATCTGTTGATCATATACAGGGCTGAACGAAATAATTCGACTACTTTTTTGACACTGGAAGGTAATTTCGAAAACTGCATTTTTCAATGTGTTATGTCTTTTCTAAACTGTTTACTTTCATATCTTTCACCTTATTTAAAGGTAAAGTTTCGTTACAGTTTTCTGGATATGTTGGAAAATGTTTCATAATCTATAAATTGCATTTGAACTACCAGAACCATAGCAAGAAGTTGAAAAGCCCGGAGTTCAAGAACTAACAAACGGGAATGAATCACCCGAATATTATTTAGGTGGAATGGGGCAATTTCTGCATCTATAAATTGCATTTGAACTACCAGAACCATAGCAAGAAGTTGAAAAGCCCGGAGTTCAAGAACTAACAAACGAGAATGAATCACCCGAATATTATTTAGGTGGAATGGAGCAATTTCTGCAATCATTGTAATGTTTTCCATTTCAGAAGGGAAGCGGATAGAGAACATTTCAATTTCTGTTGTCATAACGGACTTATTTCCCTACGAAATCGTACTGTAAATAAAAACTGGTCCTTAAAAATACAAATTTTGTCCAACATAATAGAAAATACAATTTTCTAGTGGCGTTTGCATCGTTTTTGAGCAATGCGGGAGAACATTCCAGTGAAAGGTCGATATTCATTTAAAATACAAGGCTAAATTCACCGATACATTTCGAATTTGCTTCCACGCAATGCTGAAGATCCTTCGTACTAACAGATGCATTTTATAGATTCCATGGTATCACCTTATTGTCGACTTTGTCACCTAGAAAATAATGAAACCAACAAAAGTGGTATTGGTAGCTTTTCAGAATATTTTGGCTCAAAACCTTTATGTCCCAGTCTATCGGACTGCAACCGAAGCTATGCGTTCCTTTTTGGGGGAAAAGAACTGGACCTGTTATTCGTCGGCAACGTGTCTATGAACAAGCGCGTGTGTAAGAAATTCGCTGTTTAAGATGAGTTTTCAGGTCTGTTGATGGGGAGCCACCGGTTCATCGGCACGTTGTTGCTCACAACAAGCAAAATGATCCAAAGTATACTGCCCGTGGTCAGTCCTCGTTGTAATGCCCAGGTGTACCTCTTACTGTTCTCAAATGGTGAATCACGATGAGACCTAAAAAAGATCCACAATGGAATCCGAAGACAAATTAAACATAACCGTTCAACTATGTTGCAATTTGCATGCTAGAGATTGGCAGTCTGAGGACAGTTTTCACACCTTCGCCAATCTAAGAAACTATTTCAACAATGCTATGTTGATATGTACGTCAGAGTTGATAGTGAAAGTCTAAATTATGTTTTCGACAACATAAGTTTGATCTTCGCATTGAGTATTAAAAAGGACTGCAAAATTTCGTTATTCAGAGAAACAATTTATTTTAAAAACAAATCCTTTAGCAAAACCAGAATGGAATAGGAATGAAGGAAGAATACTCTAATCCTTCCTCAACGAAACGGTGAAAGACACAACTCAATGGGTGGTAGAGTAATGCCTAACTACTCTCGTTTTGAAGGTATATGTTAATTAAAGCGTTCAAAAAGATGTTATTTTAACACATCAGCTTTCAAAAGATAATGCGGACGCCAATTAATAACTTAAAGCATACAGAAAGAAGTCAATTAACCTCTTAAGCTTTCAAAATACTCATAATTTATTCAACGGTAAAAATGTCTACCTTAATTCCATAAAATATTTTAAACAGCAGTAAACAATTTCTAATTCACGTTACATGTTACAAAAAAATGCATCACGAGAAAAAAAGATGAGAGGATACAAAAAAGGAAATAAATAAAACATGGACAATAGGTTTAACATCCTCCCACCTTTTGATTATGTCGTATAATCAAAACTTCACATTAAATAAATACATTTACATGAACATTATAAATCAAGTCTCTCTAGCATTTTTATCATTCTACCAGATCTAGTCTTTTTAACTTGAGATTCGTTCTTTGAAGGCTCAACCTGAGTTTCATTCAAAGTTGGTTTAGGAAAATTAATTTTGGTACAATCACTCGATGACACTTCTAGAGGATAAATTCCTTGAACAGGCCGAAGTATCTGCGAATGAGATGTTTGTAACTTTAAAAGCCGCACTTTTCCATCTTTACCAGGAATGAGCTCTGTAACAAGTCCTAATGACCAGTTAATTCTTTTCTTGTTATCTGCTCCCACCAACACTATATCTCCTACAGCCACTGAACGTTGGAATCGTCTCCCGATCGGCCGTTGGATAAGTAGACCTAAATATTCTGATTTAAATCGATTTCTTAGATTCTTTTGCAGTTCTTGCCTATATTTAAGTCTCCTAGTGAGAGAGTTTTCCTGGATTGCATCAACGTCTGGTAAATCACACTCATGAATGTCTTTCAAAAACATGTCTGGAGATATGGGTTTGATAGATTCTTTCTCTGACATGTAAGTTAGTGGTCGAGAATTTATAATACTTTCACAATCAGCCAATACAGTTATCATCTCTTCATAGTTCAAACAGGCTTGTCCTAAGACTCTTTTTAATAGATCTTTCATCACTCTGATCAGTCTCTCCCACCATCCGTCCCACCATGCAGTAGTCGGTGGGTTGAATTTCCATTCAATTGAATTGGTTGCTCCATACTTCACTATGCGACTCCAATTCAATCTTTTCAAAAAATTAGCTGCACCAATAAAATTCGGACCACTGTCGCAATATATAATAGAACATCTTCCTCTGCGTGATACAAATCTTCTTAAAGCCATCAAAAAAGCCTCTGTAGATGCTGAAGTAACAAGTTAAAAAAAACGATGAAGAATACGATCCTCATCTTAAAGAGCAATTGCTGAGAAGCTCTTATGTTGACAATGTCGTTGCTAGTGTCCATACGCAAAAGCAATTTGAAAAGTTTATTGCTGATTCTAAGTGTCTTATGGCTAAAGGTGGATTTGATTTGAGAGGATGGGAACATACAGAAGAAAGAAAAAATAGCGGAAATTGCGAAGAAACTGCTGTACTAGGATTACAATGGAACCGATTTCTAGACGTTTTGAAGGTTAACGTAAGCTGGACGAAAGATATAAATTTAGAAAAAATAACTAAACGAATCATGCTATCAGTTGCACACAAAGTTTTTGATCCTATTGGTTTTACGTCTCCTGTTATGATTTGTCCCAAGATGATGTTGCAGAAAACATGGAAAGAAGGTTTCGCCTGGGATGAAGAAATTGCAAGTGATCTAAATTATGAGTTTATTGAATGGTTTCGTGAATTGAATATTTTACAAGAAATTCAGATTCCAAGATATATTCAGTTCACACCAGATAATGTAAAAGATTGTACTCTTCACACATTTTGTGATGCAAGTCAATATGCGTATGCTGCTGTTATATTTTTGAGGATAGCAAGTAAAGATCATGTTGAATTATTCCTTCTTGCTTCGAAATCCCGCATAGGTCCTTTAAAATGCGCAACCATACCTAGAATGGAACTTTTAGCTGCTTTGATTGGTGCCAGATTGGCTAAATCAGTAACTGACGTATTGGGCTGGGAAGATATGGAAAGATATTTTTGGAGCGATTCCACGACGGTTCTTGCATGGATATCCCGAAAAGGGAACTGGTCTGTCTTTGTTAGAAACAGAGTTCAAGAAATCAAAAATTTGAGTGATCCTGTTTTATGGAAACATATACCTGGTGAAATGAATCCAGCAGATCTGCCATCTATAGGCTGTAAAGCAGAGAAGCTGGTATCTCTCAAATGGTGGGAGGGTCCATCTTGGCTTCGAAATCCTGAAGAATATTATAAATATATGAATTTCACATGTCAAAACATAAATGAAGAAGAAATTGAAAAAGAGAAATTGAAGTCTACAAAATTACTGGTTAATGTTGATGAAAGTACAGAGAAAACCTGGTACTACCGGTATTTTTCCAGTTATAAAAAAATCGTGCGTCTTGTTGGTTGGATACTACGTTTCAGACATAATTCTTCTAATCCAAAAGAACAAATTAGAGGAGAATTGACAAGTCATGAATTTAAGAAAGCAGAAACGAAGATAATTTGGATGATACAACAGGAATGTTTTTCCCATGAAAGTGATGAGAGATTGAAAACTCTTGAGACGTTTAAAGATCAACAAGAAATAATACGTGTAAAGACTAAAATTATGTATAGACAAGACAATATGGATTTCCTCACACCTATGGTTGTTCCTTCAAATCATGAAGTTACCAAACGATTAATTTTACATTTTTACCTCAAAAATTGTCATGCAGGTCCTCAGATTCTTTTAAATTTGCTCAGAGAAAAATACTGGAGTCTGAATGGAAGAAGAACTGTGACTTCTGTTTTATCCAAATGCACCATTTGTAAAAGATTTAATTCTAAGAATTTGGAATCTTCTCCTGTTTCTATACCAGAAAATTGAGTAAAAGATGCAGCAGTATTTCAAATTATCGGTCTTGATATGGCTGGCCCTCTATTTCTTAAAAATAATCAAAAGAGTTGGGTTATCATATTTACATGCGCTATCTACAGAGCTGTACATGCATGGACAGGACAAGAGACGTAGCACCTAAATTAGGACTACCAAAACCTGCACTTCTGCATTTTGAATTTTTTCCAGCCCTTCAAGGAGCTCAAACCAAGATGAGTGCTAGCGATCCAAATAGTTCAGTGTTTTTAACAGATACACCCAATCAAATAAAAAAACAAGATAAACAAGTATGCATTTTCTGGTGGCGGAGCAACTGTTGAAGAACACCGAGAAAAACGGGGAACTTTTGACTCCAAACACGACTCTAGCATGCCGAAACATTTTAATATTTCTCTCTTCTGGATCGTTCCACCACAAGAAACGCAAAAAGTCCCGATCTTTTTTCCGTACAGCGATTTGTAAAAATGCTTTCCTGATATCAGCTACAACGCCAAATTTCTTTTCTCTAAAACGTAAGAGAATGTCAGGAATTAATTCAATGAGATTTGGTCCAGAATGTAAACACTGATTCAGAGATAGATGGTTCTGTATTCTAGCTGATGCGTCGAACACTGGACGAATGGGAGTTGTACTGCTTTCTTTTATTACTGGTCTATGAGGCAAATAGTTTCCGTAAAGATTCATTTCTGACTCGACAATTTCCTCAATAATTTTATCATCAAGCCAGCCTAAAAACACTTGTTCATATTTTTGATAAAGGTTATTGGTAAGCAACTTGTTTGTAACATTAATTAATCTTTTCTTGGCTAAACTGAAATTATCGGGTAAAGGTGGTATATCTTCCACCCATGGCAAAGAAATTTCGTAACGATTATCTTCATTCATATTTACTGTCTGTAAAAAATGCTCTTTTACCTGACGATCAATCTCCATTTTAGATAGTTTTTCAATTGGATCATTTATTCCAAGTAAATCTAGTTTCCATAAATCGCTAATTTCTGCTTCATTCACGAACATAGATGTAACTGTTAAAGCTAAGTTTTCTTTAGATACGTTATCTTGAGGCACTTTTCCCATTAAGGTCCATCCTAAATGTGTTTCCAGTGCTACTAGTCCAGACGACAACATTTCTCTACGACCTGTCAGTAATTTTCCAATTACATCGGCTCCAATCAATACTTGAATAGATTCAGGAGTCTCACCATTATCCGTCAGAGTGATGCCTTTTCCGATAATTCTTTATACCAGGATCCGTTCCCTACAGGCATAACATTTTCGCAGATAATGTTTTTGTCCAAAACCTCAAAATTGCATTTGAAATTTTCTTTCAAATCGTTTAATCTTATCTTGTAGTAGTTATGATTATATTCCTTTGTTATGACTCCGCCAAAAAGGGAATGTGCGATTTTTTCTTCTCGAAGAGGTAAATACTTCATTTCTTTGGCTAAATGTTTTAAAATATACGATCTCTGTGAACCTGAGTCTAAAATCAGTCGAACAACTTTCTTTTTGTTATCTGAAGTGATTTTTGCTTTGAGTGTCTGAAGAAAGACCTTGGGATTTCTACTGACATTGGCCATATTTACTCCATTTCCTCTACTGATATTAGCGATATTTACTTCATTTCCTCTACTGACATTAGCCATATTTACTTCATTTCCAGACGATTTTTCTTCCCCTTTCCTTTCATTTAATTTGTTTTTATCGAGCATTTGACACATCACAGATGCATGTTTTTTATCACAAGAGAAACACTTCAGGATAGCTATACATTGTTTCGTTGTGTGGCCTGACAAAAACAACACCTTTTGTCTTTCAATATATTCTGCTTCTCACTAAAACTCATCTTCCGTGCTGAGAAACATTCTGAACTCAGATGTCTTCCGTTACAAAAAACGCAATTTTTCCTTAAGTCTTGCTTTGAAGAAGTTGTTAATAGAGTAGCAGCAGTTGTTAAATGTTTAGAAACATCGGTGTAACCTTTCCTTTTTCTAAAGTTTCTATCATCATCTTTTTTCGTGAAGTCAAAACCTGCTACTGCCAAATTTATTCTTTCATCGCCTTCAACTTCTCTTTTGATAAACTTCATTAAATTATCTAGGCGTTCTTTCGGAGCGGAAATAGCAGAAGACGTATAGGTTCTGTTCCACGCTTTTAAAAATTCCGCAGTAAAACAAGATTCTACCATTGGATATAATATTGAGGCGCATTTATCTGTTGTGACTCCTAATGTCTCAAGAGCTCTTAAATACGATTCAAGTTTATCATACAAGGATGTAAGAGAAAACTTTTCTTTTGACTGTACTGATATTATTAATTTCAATAATTCTCTAACATATACTTCAACTAAAAGATCTTCCCGACCAAAACGAGCCTGAAGACTCTCTATAGCTTTGGCATAGTTAGCGCCAGTTGGTGGAAAACTATCTACAACTTCTCTCGCTCTAGATCCAGCTACTGTTGCTTGAATCAAATACTGGAATTTATTTTCGGGCACAATATTCTCATCCGTATGAATCTGTTCAAATTGACTCCAGAATGGTAGCCACTCTTTTAAATCTCCATGAAATTGACGAAATTCTAACCTAGGTAACGTAAATTTTCGTTTAGAATCATTAGTTTCATTAACAGTTGAAATGTACTCACCTTGAATTTGACCTTGTGACTGGATTTTTGCTAATTCCAATTGATGGTCTAATTCCAATTTTTTCAACTGTATTTCTTGATCCAACTTCTCTTTCTCCTTCTCCTTCTCCTTTTCTAATTGTAGCTTCTTTTCAATCTCTAACTTCTTCTCATCATCTTTTTCTTTTCGTTCAGCAATGGCTGTTGATAAAATTTCTTGTACAAAATCAGGATCCTGTTTATATTCCTTACTATTCAAAATTATTTCTTTTAGGGTTCCAATCGTATAATCTTGCGGAATTGTTTCACCAAGTTCTGCTACTACAAACTTTAAATCGGCTTTTTTAAAACCTTTTACGGCTTGAAACATCTTGCTTCAATAAATCTTAGTCCTGTCGCGGACACGCCAAAATGTTAGTTAAAGCTTTCAAAAAGATGTTATTTTAACACCTCAGCTTTCAAAAGATAATGCGGACGCCAATTAATAACTTAAAGCATACAGAAAGAAGTCAATTAACCTCTTAAGCTTTCAAAATACTCATAATTTATTCAATGGTAAAAATTTCTACCTTAATTCCATAAAATATTTTAAACAGCAGTAAACAATTTCTAATTCACGTTACATATTACAAAAAAATGCATCACGAGAAAAAAAGATGAGCGGATACAAAAAAGGAAATAAATAAAACATGGACAATAGGTTTAACAGTATACCGTATGGTGAAATGGATTGTTGAGTTCTGTGAGTGAACGCGTCATACTGATAAGATTTGTTTGTAAAAGAAACATCTATCTGTCATTTCTTTTACTTTCGCAAAGTGTTCCTTAGATCTCCCTGAATCTGATTGTCGCTGTTATTGTACGCAATAATGTGCTAATTAGGTTTCTGTGGTCGACTCCAGTATAAATATGCTGGTAGTAGTGAGCAGCGTTGGACTTCGCCGAGTCTCGTTCCCTTGTGGATCTTCAAGGCAGTTTCTAAGCTTTTATCAAACCTCTTGTCATCATCAGTGACGTTCGACTTCAATTGAATTTAGATTTAGATTATTCAGCGGCGGAGTGTGCTTAGTGGTAAGACGTTACCATTTAGTGTTTGAAATAAAGATAAGTTCGAGTCCATGGGGTTTACCTTTAGTGCTATTGCAGTATTGTGCAAATGATCTTATATATAGTGTTTTCAGAGTTTCTAGCGATCTCAGTTAAATTTTTTCTTCGTTTCCTGCGAAATGTTAGAGTACATATTTTTACGTAAGTTAGAGTTTGACTTTAGAAAATTTCATTCAGTTTATTACTTGAACTTTAAATAGATCTTCGTCAATTTAGTAGCCCTGCTCTACTGCACCCTTACCTGTTATTGATTTTAAATAACTACTTTCGTGTCATGGCTACTTATTTAGGTGACGGCCCGAAGGGTCTGCAACAAGTTGACTCGGTCGTGAGACATTTTTGTGCATTGGGGCAAATACCCCAATCGGCCCCTAATAATGATACATTATATGAAAATATGTTTAAACAAAATTTGTGCTGAAAATAAAGATCTTTAAAAAATGTCATGAAGTTGATTATTTTAATTATTTTAAAAGTTATTTTAATTGTATTGATAAAAATACATCACTTGCATTAAAATATTTTAAGATTACTACAGCATTTTCACCTTTTAATTATATATTTCTGTGTTGGAATTAATTTAAAACTGTATGTCTTTTACGATATCTTTTTAAAGGCAGTTTTGAAAAAACTTATAAATGGTACTCCATTGTGTCTCATACACAATGATGGATGATTCAACAACGAAAATATGTTTGGAAGTTTTATATTGATGGATGTCTTCAACAAACTCATTTTTCAGCGTTAACGTATTTTATTCAGCAAAATATCATTGTCCTTTTATGTTATGTATACATACACTAAACATGGAATTTATTATTAAATATCTTTGGAATCAATTCCGATTAGTTAGGAACTCGACTGACGTCTTGGCATTTTTCCAAACTGCAAAATGCAGTTCAGTCTTGTATTCTCTTTCAACCAAACAAGATAGACATTTCACGTTTCCAGTCTTTTCCTCGAATATTGAATAATATTTCAGTTTCCCAGTTAAACAAGTAAATATTTCAGCTGAATGGTTTCAATGCAAAACTAGAAATGCATCAAAATATTTTGATAGAACTAAAATTATTTTCCTTACTTCTAAATAACGGATGTTGCATATGTAATATAATTATTCAATCTGATTAAATATGTACAGATTTCTTTGCAGTATATATCGATAACAATGATATTTAACTAGACGACATAATCAGATCTTTTTACGTATGTTACCAGATAACTTTTGATACAGAATTAGTACATCTATTTTCATTGTTCTTATTTATTAATCCCTTCGCGACGAGCGTCCTTTACAGAATTTTTAATCTTTTACCACTGGTTTTTCAAAACAGAAATTTTCGCCTAATTGAATCGCAGAAATGTTAAGATTTAATGAGGCAAAGCTTACAATAAAAAATAACTGGTGGGTTAATCGAGGATTATCATAGTTCATAATCCTAGATGCTCGAGGATTCTGAGCATCTTATGTCACGTATACGTGTCGCTCGTCCCCAAGAGATTAAGGAATTTTTTTCTTTGATAGTCCCTTGTAATTTTTCATGGTTCAATCATAAGTTTCTATATCTGTATATATGTGCCCATGCCAACTGTATATATGTGCCATATATATGTGCCCATGACTGTATGTTTGTCCGAGTTCTACCATAAAAATATTTCAGAGCTCCTTGATTTGAATGTGTTGCTGAGATAGTGACCAGTATTTTTCATCTGAAAATATTCCACATATTCATCACAGTTTTATTTTCAACAGAGTCTAATTAAAATTAGGAAATATTATCACCGTTTAAATCACTATGAAAATGATGAGAATGTTACGAAATTACAATATTTTACTATGGTAGAACAACATATTCGACTAATTTACAACTCAGCTGACGTCTTGGCATTTTTCTAGAATGCAATACAGTACAGTCTCGAATTCTTTTTCAACCAAACACCACTTGACGTTTCCAGGTTTTTCCTCGAATATTGAATGATATCCCGTTTTCCAGTTAAGCAAGTAAATATTTCAGTTCAATAATTTCAACGCAAAACTAGAAATACATAAAATTATTATGATAGAACTAAAATTTGTTTTCTTACTTCTAAGTAATGGATGTTGTATTTGGAATAAGACGATTCAATTTGGTGATATATATAGATTTCTTTATAGTATATATCGATAACAATGATATTTAACTCGACGACATAATCAGATCTTTTTACGTATGTTACCAGATAATTTTTGAAACAGATTTAGTACATTTATTTGCATTATTCTTATTTTTAAAGGAATTTTTTTCCTTGGTAGTCCCTTGTAATTTTTTATGGTTCAATCATAAGTTTCAACATCTGAATATAGACATATATATGTGCCCATGACTGCATGTTTGTCCGAGTTCTACCATAAAAATATTTCTGAGCTCTTTGAGTTCAATGTGTTGCTGAGATAGTGACCAGTATTTTTTCTTCTGGAAATATTCTAAATATTCATCATAGTTCTTTTTTGCAACAGAGTCTCATTAAAATTAGAAGATATTATAACTATTTAACTCACTATGAAAATGATGAGAACGTTATGAAATTTCAATATTTTGTTATGGTACAGCAACATATTCATCTAGTTTTACAACTCAGCTGGTATTTTTCTAGAATGCAATACAGTTCAGTCCCGAATTCTTTTTCAACCAAACACCACTTGACGTTTCCAGGCTTTTCCTCGAATATTGAATGATATCCCAGTTTCCCAATTAAACAAGTAAATATCTCAGTTGAATTTCAACACAAAACTAGAAATACATAAAAATATTTTGATAGAACTAAAATTTGTTTTCTTACTTCTAAGTAACGGATGTTGCATTTGGAATAAGACGATTCAATTTGGTGAAATATATAGATTTCTTTAAAGTATACGGATAACAATGATATTCAACTTGGCGACAGATGGACCTTTTTATGTATGGTACTAGATAACTTTTGAATTAGGATTAGTACATCTATTTTCATTGCTCTTTTTTAAGATTTTTTTCCCTGGTATTTGTTTTTATGATTCGATCATAAGCTTCTAATATATCTGTATATAGACATGTATAATTACGCATGACTGTATGTTTGTCCGAGTTCTACCATAAAAATATTTGAAAACTCATTTAATTTAATGTGTTATATAAAGCCACTAGTTTTCTTCTGAAATATTCGACATAGCCTTTACAGTCTTTTTAGCAGAATCACATTAAAATTAGAAAATATTATCACCGTAAATCACTATGAAAATGCTGAGAATGTTACAGAACGTGAATATTTTATTAAAATAGAATACGATTATACTCGACTAGTTTGCAACTCAGCTGACTTCTTGGCATTTTTCCAGAATGCTAAATGCAGTTCGTTGAATTTTCCTTTAACCAAACAATACAGGCATTTGACGCTTCCAGGATTCTCCTCGAATATTGAATGATATCCCAGCTGACCAAGTAAATATTCCAGTTGAATGCTACAACACAAAACTAGAAATGCGTCATAATATTCGGTAGAACTAAAAGTTTTCCTTGACTTCAAAGTAACGGATCTTACTTATAATTGAAAAGTTCAATCTCACGACATATACAGATTTCATTCCAGTAAACAATGTTGTTCAAACTGACGATGTACAAGGTTGTCATAATTAAACTGACTATACTCAGCGTGTTCTGTAGCGCAATCTAATTGCGAGAATGGAACCCACTTTTATAAGATGATTAAACAAGAAGAGGGATGAAGGACTCTATCACAAAAAATAGCGCCACATATCCTCTTAGCGGAAATTTTTTAACTACTTTTTACGGAATCTTTCGTCTCCCGTCTTGTTTAATCATCCTACAAAAGTTGGCTCTATTCTCGCAATTAGATCGCGCTACTGAACAGGCTGAGTATAGTCAGTTTAATTATGGCCCCTTTGTACATAAAGGATGTCAACTATAGACCGGATATACACAAATGCCGTTTAAACTGATAAAGGTGGAATTGTGGAATAAGTGCCTACAAAAAATAGTAATACGGTAAAAAGAATATGCACTATAATGTGATAGTGATTGCGAAATTTTGAAAGCATTGACCCTATATCCAAAACTATAAGAAATAGTGAAAAAAGTCAATTATAAAAGTGTAGAATATTACTCAATTTAGTATGAAATTATGTTTGGCATGTAATAATATCAAGCCCTGAAATGTATTTTTTTTTATACAATCGCCGATTAAAATATGTCGCTAATCCCGTACTGAAGTGTGGCAATATGTATGAAGCAAATCCGCATTTACAAATAAAATTAACACATGTAAACAAGATACAATTTTTTTTAATTAGAAAATCAAGTTATGTATGTTTAATTTATCCGCCATGGGCAGCAATGCATGTATATGTATGCGAGTTGCGAGTACACGTGTATTGTTACGAATGGTGTACACATTGAGCATACTTAACTTGATTCTATTATTAAAATAAATTGTACCTTGCTTACATTTTTTAATTTCATTAGTAAATTTGTATCTACCTTATGATGGGACACTTCTGCACGCAATTATGAAGTACTGAAGCCAGTGATTCGATATCGAAAAACTTATATTTCAGGGCTTCGAATTTTGCATACAAGACATGAGTTTACACTAAATCGAGAATGCTGTACTGTCTCTCTTGTAATTGACATTATTTCGCTTTCTCCCATAATTTTGGAAATCAGGTTGATAACTTCAAAATTCCGCCACTAGAGGTCACTACAGTCACTCTCATATGAGAGAGGAAAGTCGCTAAAGGTAGTCATTTGTTCCTCAACTTTATATTTTTCTGTTCAAATGTTATTTGTGCATTCGGACTTTAGTTTTCACCCTGTAGATTTCTTTACAGTAAACGATGATACTCAATATGATGATATAGATAGAAATTTTTATGTACCATCAACCGGGACAACTTTGCCACACGGGACAACTTTTACCACTTTTTGAAAAATATGTTGTTTGGCTCTGGGAAGCTCTAGATCCAATTAAAATAGGCGCTAGCGTTTTCATTTCACAAAGAAGACATTGTATGACACTATTTCTATGCGTTTTTTGTCTTATCAGTTGTTTTATGGCTTTTACCAATGAAAATATTTTGTAACTTCAAACAGTCGATTTTGAACGTCTAAAAAAAGAGATCCGTTTCACCTTTTTAATCCGAACCTAAGTAAAAACTGATTATTTTGTCTGATAGAGTATATAATAATATTTCGAGATTGCGTCTAGAAATTGATCTAATGTTATTTTTTTTGTTGATAATATTAGTTGGAAAAGTTGGACCAGGAATCTCGGGAAGAGTGAGACAACTTTGCCAACCTAGAATTTTATCATTTTCCTAGGCTCCCTAGACAGCAACGATAAATCAGATTGCACGTTTTTCTTGCATGACACATCTGAATCATAATCCGAGCAAAGATTACTGCCAGAGGAAGAAGCAGAACCCGAACAAAATACAGAACAAGAGCAACCTGAAGAACCCAGGGAAGACTTAATGCAGGACATTGTTCCTCAATATGATGATCAATCATCAATGATTGAAGACATGAAGTCAGCCTAAGATGGTAAAAACTTCTTACAGTTGAAGATTGAGATGTTTCTGATTGTTACGTTTGTGGCAGAGAAAAGTGTGAAACGTTATGCTACAAAAATTACCCATTATTACGGACTTAGAGAGTTTGAGGTGTCATACCTTAGAACGAAAGACAACGGGTGGACTTTCTATTTTCCCAATGTTCTGGATGAGGCGCCCGTCAACGTGGCTGATGTTGTGTACATTGTTGAAATTCCTTACATAGTAAAAATAAGAAAATTTTCTTTTCTTAGAAGAATGTAATTTTTTCTAAATTCTCTGCTGTTTCATTGAAATGTATATGTCATGATTTAAATACATTATTTGAATTACAAAATTCAATTTCCCTGTGTTTCTTTATTGTTTTTCACTGTTTTGTAGACAGTTGGAAAGTTGCCCCGTTACCCAGATAAGTTTGCAACTCGGTTTTACGCGTAAAATAAATGGAAATGCTTACTCAAATTACCAAGTTACCACACATTCTTAAACTAGAGTTCAAGACTAATGGTTTAAAACAATTTTGAAGCATTATTGAACATTATGAGTCAGCAAAAGATGGGTAGGAAAAAGAAAAAGTGGCAAAGTTATATTTATGCATAACTTATGGATGAATAAATTTATTGCCTTTTTTTTTTCCTTTAGGCATTTATTTCTCTGTTTGTTTGTTGTAAATGTTAGTATGACACGATCATAGGTTGTCTATTTTTATTTTTATTTTTTTTACACTAGGGGGCTCTGCCCCCTGCTAGCTACGCTCACCAACCCCCGTTCTGATTTCACACCCTCTTAAAACCAGGTAATGTATCCTGTTTTAAAAAGATGCTGATGATGATATCACGAACGGCGACTATCTTCTGTAATATAATATATTGCTTTTTCATTTAACTGGTTATAATGCTTTTTCATTTAATTCATCTTTTTTATTTTTAATATTCATGCGTAAACACAATTTTTATGACGTAATTTTCTTTATTTCCTGCTTTCAACACGTGAGCATTTAATTATTATTTTATACTTTCATTATTGTATTTAATAGTCTCGCGCAAATACATTTTTTATTTGAGATAAAACATAATCCTTTGCGCTTACTTAGAAATTGGCAACAATATAAAGAAATGGCTTTTTCAATAAAAGATTTTTTACTCGATTTTTAAGGATTTTTTGAGTTTTTATTGTCCGACCTTGATACTTTTTTTAATTTCTGAAAGCTTGTTATATTTCGCGTCTGGTGGTATGATTTTCGAATCCATAGGATGGCTAGAAAAAAAAGTAATAGCTCTTCGAAAGTCCCTTGTAAAAAAGCGATGAGAATAACCCGGAATATCTACGCAGATTTTCATTGGTCTATTTCTAAATCGTTTTTGGCTCAGTTCCAGATTACTTTTTTGTTAATGTAGAAGGATAGACACAAAAATAAGAATTTGTTATCATCCCGTCCGTTAGAAAAATTATGTATTACAAAAGAGGGATATACGAAATTTTAAAAACATGAAAATTTAAATATTCATAATTGATATCACAATTCTAAATTTCGGAGAAATGAAATTTTTTTCATGCTCTGGTAGAACATTCTGTTTGTATCAGTAAATAAATTATTATTGAAATACAGTCGAACTCTGTTAGGACACGTTTCAAGTGACTGAACAGGGATCGCGTATTAAACGTGATTTGCATAATGTTGCAGGAATTGAGTTTTTTACACAAATATTTTTATTAAATTTAAAGCTTCAGTTTATATATTTACGATTAAAAATTGCGTCTTTTATGCTTATTTAGATTAAAATTTAACCTTATTCAAACTTATCTCATTGTTTCTTTTTATAGGACTGACTGAAATAACAACTGAAAAAATATATAGATTCAATTATGACTTTGTTGTCAATTAATACGTTAGAACCAAAAATAATTTTACTGTTGGCTTTTTTATTAACAACTTTCAACCTCGCTGAAAGGTGTTTATGACTTCGGTTTGTCTGTCCGTCTGACCGTGCTCTAACTTCCGTAAATATACTCGGATTGTGCTGAAATTTTTGTATATTATTGACGTTTACTAAAGCATGATCCTTATTGCAAAACGAAGTGTGTAGCATTTAGATTACAGGGCAGTCAAAATTATTCTGTTACATACAGTAATGGAAAAAATTCGTTTCAAGTGCATTTTAATGATGTTACGCCATTTAAAACATGATGAAATTGATACACAATTATGAAGAACACTAAAACATGCTTTTTGTAAAATATGGGGTGCAAAGCATTCATTATTCATTTACAGAGCCACACAAAAGAATTCTTTTACATAATGTTTTACGGAGAAAGTCGTTTGCAGTATAATTAATCATGTTTCACTATTTCAAACATAATGAAACGTATATGAATTACTGAGGTTCACTATAAATGGCACATTAGAAAACATGGTGTGCATTGCTTTTATCGTTCATTTACAGGGACACACACAACGTTCTGTTATAATCTTAGTGCGATAATTACAGTCTATGTGTGATAAATGCGTTTTCAACTATGGTTTGCGTTTTTAAGTTTAACTACATTTTTGCATTCTACGCGGTGTGTATAAATTCTGTTTATCCAATACAGGGCTACACAAAAGAATTCGTAATATTAATGACTGTGGGAGTTCATTGCTTAAGGGTATTTTTAATTGTGTTACGCATTTTCCTGCTGAACTATATTTAGTAGACTAATAGAAGTTTGTGTATAATAAATAAATTCATAGACAGGGTTACGCAAAGAAAAATATACATTGTTGTTTATGTTTTGTAATTGCTAGTAGTGAGTTTTAATTTCCTTGTGGGTTTTTTACCTCAATTAAATTTTAGCTTAACATGTTGTTTGTACGAAAGTCGTTAGATAGTATACAGGGCTGTAAAAAGATTTCGAGTGTCTTTCCATCGATTGCAAAAATTATTAAATGTGAATTTTCTAACTGGAGTAAATTTTATCATGCTATGTAGTATATATCAAAATCTATAGATCATATACAGAGTTGCACAAAATTACTTGACTACTTTTTTCACTATGGAAGGTAATTGCTAAAACTGGGTTTTTAAATGTGTTATATGTTTCCTAAACTGTTTACTACATATCTTCTCTCACCTTATTTAACGGCGAAGTTTCGTTACAGTTTCCTGGATGTGTTGGAAAGTGTTTCATAATGTATGCTTGATGCATGATGTTTCGTTCTTGCTTAACATATAATAAAAATATGAAATTTTTGCAGAACAACCAATTATTAAATCTGTATGTAGTACTTGTGATAATGAGTGATGTATAGAAATATCTACCACTATTTCCGATTAATAAAATTCGCTTTAATTAATATGTCGTTACATAATGCGAATATAACTGTATTCAGAAATAGTGGTAGATATCTGAGTAAAAAATTCCTCTAAATTTGCAAAGAGAGAAGAAATTCTCATTTTAGTCAATGAATTTGCGTATTAGGCGAGATTTTTTTGCCTGAAGGTGCCGAAAATTTATCGCGTTTTAAGCGGGATCACGTAGTAACCGTTCGCGTATTAAACGTGATATTTTTGCATTAGTCTTATGGGTGATATTCGTGTGACCAGGAAAAATCCACGTATTAAGTGGAACCCCGTATTAACTGTGAGCGTCTTAACCAGGTCCAACTGTATATTTCTTTCACATAATCACACATCATAATCTTTTACATCACCATAATTGCAGTGTGCCTCAGAAGTTTAACCAAGGATTTAAATGAGTCGTTAATTAAGAAAAAGTTCTTCCGGCATATACCGGGAGAAAAAGGTAG
The DNA here is from genome assembly GCA_963931845.1 of Maratus michaelseni. Classification (NCBI taxonomy): domain Eukaryota; kingdom Metazoa; phylum Arthropoda; class Arachnida; order Araneae; family Salticidae; genus Maratus; species Maratus michaelseni. The sequence continues at coordinate 253,824,880 of OZ007594.1, forward strand.
CTTTCCTATTCCTTGTTTTTAAAAATGCAGCTAATTTTACTAAAGTTAAAATGCGTGGTTTGGGGAAGATTTTATGCTGACGGATATGACTATGTAGTTTTAAATGTATGAGAGAACAACAATGGTTACAACAATAAATTTGCAATAAATCCCATAGTCTAAAGCTAATAAATGAAACCTGATTATGGAAATATCAGCCACCCTAGAATTCTATACTGCTACATCTCAGCTGTTTTTTTTTACATAGAAGCAAAACAAAAAATGCTCCGGAATCCTTTTATCAAGTCTAAAGAATTACGGATAAAACTTTTTGGATTTCTAATTTTTTTGTACATATTTTCGAATTTGAAACTCTGAAGTGGCTGCCACTTTTAAACAAGATGGTGGATGAGGCTCGCCCATGAAGTAGGTCGAGACCTTGGTAAGTCCTGTACACATCCTTAGTCACATCCAAATCGGTTGATAAATGCAAGTACCATCGCATAACAAAAATCATATTGTTCCAGAACGTCAGCCACCCTAGGATTTCAAACTGTTATATCTCAGCCATTTTTAGAATAGAAGCGAAACAAAAATGCTCCGGTATCCTTATATCAAGGCCGAACACTTTATAGAAAAATATTTTTTAATTTCTAATTTTTTTGTACATCATTTTGAATTTGAAATTTTTAAGTGGCCGCCATTTTGAAACAAGATGGCGGATGAACCTGGCCAACGAACTCTCTCGAGACCTTGGTAAGTCCTGTACACATGCTCAATCACATCAAAATCGGTTCATAAATAGGAATGTTAGAACATGACAAAATTCAGATATCTATATATAAATCAACATGGGGGGGAGGGGGGTAGTTTTGAGATCTGGGTGTTGATCGATTGAAAAAATACGGAAATTTCCCGGACTTCCTTTCCTCCGGACGGCTGCATTAGATAGCATTTTACTTTTTGTTATGGAAGCTACCTGAAAGAAGGCTGAGTAGCACGGATCTTGCTAGCAATTGAAGGGGTCGGGGCAAGACAGTGCTAGCCACATTTTTGAACTTCTGAGATATTTCCATTTGAAAATTTGATCAAATACTCAAATCAAGATATATAACAAAAAGTTTTTTCGCTAATGTTTTAGTAACATTTGAGATATTCTGAGTAACAATACAGCATTACTCAGTGCTGTAGTTGGAAAAAAAATATTTGTGGTAACTAGGAACTTACCTTTTCATAGAGTAGATGTTGATGCTACCAGAATTTTGCTAAGCCAAAAGCCAATTTAAAACATTTAGCCAAAAGCCAACTTTTTTTTATTAGTAGTTATAATTATTATATTCCAGTTTTTATAGTATTGTATTTGTATAGCATTCATCTAAAAGCACTATTTAATCAATCTCATAGTAACATTTTCCATTATTAATCAAAATTTAATTGAAATAACAGAAACAAATCCATATATAACTTATTAACACATCTATCCTAGAAGTTTCCATAAAGAATGAAAATGAGAGGTGTTTTCTGGGCTCTCTGATTTACGACAAGCTATCTCGTCTGATAATCTTCTTCCTGATCGCAACCAAGATTTCACATATGGTTCAGGGCAAAACTCTTTTAAGAGAGATCGTACACGGCTTATGAATATAAGTAAACTGACTCTTTCAATAAGGAGTGATTTTTTGGCATCGATCATGATGTTATTCATACAGCTGAATGCTCTTTTGCATTCAGACATTGAAATGGGTATAGTTTTCACATTCTGCAGAGAAAAGAAAAAGGCTTGTGCTCACACGCGATATTTTTTTTTTTTACAGTAACAAACCAAATATTTCTGGGAACAGCGTTCCCACCCAACTACAGCACTGGCATTACTTTAATGATATTACTATTATGTTTTTTGTAAATTAGCTGTCTGGGGCAAAAACGAAACCTGGGACATATGCTACCACCCAGTGACATTACAAACAAATTATATGTAGAATATTATAATGTACAATATTAAGCAACAGATTACAGTGTTAGATTTATTTCACCAAAACTATGGCTTGGCACTTTCTTGCCCCGACCCCCTCAATTGTAGTTTCACCTAAAAATAAAAAATACCTCAAAAATAATTAAGGATTTCGTATTACAAAAAGTTCAATAACTGAATATCAGATAATGAAAACATTCCATTTATTACAACTTGAAATTATATTAAATAACAGAAAGTCTCAAGCATTCCTCATGTGGTATTTAGTACAAACAATAAAAATATTTGTGAAAACTTAGCGTTTCATCATTTCTGAGTTTCCAATCCTCAAACATTTTACCTTACAATTAAAATTATGGTATCAAAATTTATCCCCAGACTTTGTTTTGAAGCATAATCCTGCCAATAAAAAATGAATTTCAAAGAAAAAAATATCTCACCTCTCTAAAATTGGTTTCATAGACTTTTGTTTTATGAAAAAGTCAGTTTTATATAGTGAAACAGATGCAGACAGTTTTCTAAATTTATAGAAAAAGAAAATCAGTAAATTAGTAGCTTGAGTTTGATTATAGACTGTATATTTTCCATAATTTTTATCTTTTAAAGGTAATTAGTTTTCTTTTTATTTTTTCTCTTTTTCAAAAGAAAGAAAACAGGAAATTTATAAAATAGAATGGCACATAAGAAAAGAAAATATAATTGTTATAAGCTCTTTCAATTTTTTTCGGAATTTAAATATGGTATTCTTGGTTCGGGAATTTCTTTAAACAAGAAATCAAACAAAAATTGTTTTCTAGAGAAAAAATTGGTCCGTCAACAAGGCTTTATTGTATTCATTGCAATTTTAAATTCTTTTAAATAGCTGTGGACATTCAAAAACTTCCAACGTGTAATTCGAAAAAAAAAAAAAAAAAAAAAAAAAAAAAAAGAGTTGAAAAAAATTGTGAAAGCATCATTTTTCCTAAGTTCTCCGTTCTCAATCTACACTTTTCGAACTTACTGTCAAAATAGGATTATCAAAATTCATACCCTGACCTAGTTTTGAAACATAATCTTACCAACAAAAGCGGATTTAGAAAAAAAAAATACCTTTTTTTCTCTGAAGCTGGTTTTACACAGAAAAGATTTGCTTTCCTTTAAACTTTCATTATAACTGGGTATTATATTAAATAACTATGGAGCTCCATGAATTCTCAAAATGTAATTTCAAAAATAAAAAGTAAAAGCATTGGTGAAAGCATCACTTTTCTTCATTTCCTGAATTCTCAATCTTGAAATATTGTAAATTACTATCAAAATTGAATAATCACAATCCCTTACCTTTGTCTTAAAACTTTATCCTGCCACCGAAAATCAAAATAACTTAATAACCACCTAACAGTTTTATTTTTATATAACTAAAAGACTATTTTAGTTACTAAAACAAGTCCTTAGCTATTTGTTTTATGATTATTTCTGAACCTAAAAATGTATTTTGTTTAAAATCAGGTTGTATTAGTTTAAGAAATATGATAGTTTTGCTAAAAACTTGCGAATGCGTAAGAAATGCTACACGATTGAAGTCGATCTTGCAAAAAAATATTCGTTTGGATCTGACGTCGGAGTCTCGTTAAATAATTAATCCATATCTTTTAGCATTATTTTTTTCTTAACATAAATATTTTTTCTAAAGAGCAAATTAAGTAAAGCTGTTTCCTAGATGAAAAACTGACTCGCCATCAAGACTTTATTGCAATCACTATACCTCGAAATTATCTTAAATAACTATAAAGCTTCAACAATTATCAAAGTATAATTTAAAATATAAAGAAGAAAATGTGAAAGAATCATTTTTCATCATTTCTGAATCCTCAATCTTCAAATATTTCAGCTTACTATCAAAATGGGTTATCAAAATTCATCCCCTTACTTTTATTTTGAAACGTAATCTTCCCACCGAAAATGAATTTTGAAGAAAAATAACTTGTTAAAAAACATTTTTCAAACCTTTTTTTTTTCTGCACCTAAACAAGTTGTTATTTTTTGTTCTCTAAAGAGATAATGTAAATAAAGTTGCTTCCCCGATGAAAAACTGACTCGTCATCAAGACTTTATTGCAATCATTATTTCTCGAAATTATCTTAAATAACTATAAAGCTTTACAAATTATCAAAGTACAATTAAAAATATAAAGGGCTAAAAAAATGTAAAAAAATCACTTTATATCTGAATTCTCAATTTTCACATATTTTAGCTTACTATCAAAATTGAGCTATCAAAATTCATCCCTTATTTTTATTCTGGAACGTAATCCTTCCACCGAAAATAAATTTCGAAGAAAAATAACTTGTTAATAAATATGAATAATGTTTACTTGAGAAGTGAAGATACAATCCGAAAAACCTAGATTCCTGATTGAGAAAGCTGATGCCATATAAATACTACTCGGAAACGTTTCCGAAAAATGTCGGAGCGAAAGAAACTTTTTTTTTCTTCTAAAAATGCTTCTTTAGATCTCGAAAAAGTATTGGTTTCTGAAGTTTCTACACTGAAAAAAAAAAATGTTGATTTTACAGTATAATACTGGCACGCGGCAGTGTATTACTGCTTATTTTACTGTTTATTACTCTTAATTTTACGGTATAATACTGGCAGCTGGGATGCCAGTATTATACTGTAAAATCAACATTTTTTTTTTTCAGTGTAAAGATGAAGAACGTTTTTTCAGAATCATACCATGGGAACTCGAAAGAGGCTATCGTATATTTTAGCTCCTTGGTTATATTATATTTTCGAAGATTAAGAAACAATTGTCTCTTTATACAGTGTAGAACTGTAAATTTTCCAAAAACCCCAAGGAATGCCGATTTAGTTTATTTATTTTAATAGTGAAATCTTTCTAAAATTTATTTAGTGATTGTACAAATCTTAAATCTTCTATGAAAGGTATTTTCAAAAATTCGGAAGAAAAAAAATAAAGCTTTAGAAGATGAAATTTTCATTACTAATTTTCAATTTTTGATATAAATGGATTAAACATTTATGGAGCTTCAAGAAATCTTAAAATACGATTTTAAAAACAAAGAGTGGAATAATTCATGAAAGCTTGACTTTTCGTCATTTCTAGAAGTCCCTTCTCAAATTTTTTAGCTTGCAATCAAAATTGGGTTTTCGAAATTCCTACGATTGCTATCAAATTATATTGCTACCAACGAAAATGAATTTAAACGGATAATATTTTTTGGCTTTGCAGTTTTTGGTTTTACACAGGGAACGTAATTTATTTTAGTGGTAAACGTCATGGTAGCGAATATGGTGTTAGTGAAATTGAAAGACTGCTTCGTTTCTAAGAACATTCCTTCATTTGTGATTCCTTTGATTGTAAAGTAGTGTAGACTTGGAAATCGATCCAGTAGATGTAGCAGACGGAAAAAGGCTTAATTCATGTGGTCTTGGTGATATAACATTAAATACTGATTCAACAAATCAGGTCACACTAAAAGACGTCTTGTATTGCCCTGAACTGCAAAGTAACTTATTATCCGTTAAAAGGGCCACTGAAAATAATTTTAAAGTTATTTTAGACCAAGAAACATGTAGCTTTGTGAAAAACTAAAACACGGTCTTAAAAGCAAAATTAAGCAATAATTTGTACGAAATCGAACCCAAGGGCGAATATGGGTATACAGTTCAAACCCAGGCGTCATGTTCCAACGCAAACTGTATAACTGTTTGGCATAGGCGCCTTGGACACAAAAACTACGAGTCTATTAAATGTCTAGTAAACCAAAGCCTCGCGGAAGGAATAAATTTAAGTGAATGCAAACATTACATTATATGCACTAAATGCATTGAAGGAAAACTTACAAAATTGCCCTATCCCAAAAAGGCTTCAAATAGGTCAACAGAAATTTTGTCGCTGATTCACAGCGACATCTGTGGTCCGATGAAGACAGAAACCTTTACCGGGAAAAATACTTTATTACATTTATAGATGATTATAGCAGATTCTCTATGATCTATCTGCTCTCACATAAGGGAGAAGCCCTAGCAAAATTTAAGGAATTCGTCGCACTTACCATAAATAAATTTGGAAAGCAAGTTAAAGCGTTTAGGTCAGATAACGCAGAAGAATACCTCGGTGATGATTTTGAAAATTTCTTAACCCTTAACGGGATTGAGCGCCAGCTCAGTGTTGCATTTTGTTCGCCACAGACCGGTGTTGCCGAAAGAAAAAATCGTACACTAGTCGAAATGGCACGTACCATGCTTTTTGACGCCAACTTACCAAAATGCTTCTGGGGCGAAGCAATTCTCACCGTAAATTTTCTCACCAACCGTCTGCCCACAAAAGCAAATAATAATATAACACCATTTGAAATGTGGAATAATAAGAAACCAAATCTATCGCTTGTAAAAATTTTCGGATGTAAGGCTTACGTAGAGAAGGTAAAGAGAGGAAAATTTGACAACAACGCCATTGAAGGCACTTTCTTGGGGTATGGCAATAGAAGTAAGGGATACCGGATCCACATCTGTAACAACAGAGTAATAATATCCCGGAGCGTCAAATTTCTAGAACATGGAGTAAACCGCATTAATCCCGACGAAAACAATGCTTAGACCCCTCTAGACAACATCAAAATAGATTTAAACGGTGACGAAAAAGACAATGTCGAAGTTCCTCAACAGGTCCCTATAGAACCTAGACGGTCGCTAAGACACAATAGAGGAGTACCTCCGGACCGATTGGGAGTTAGCGCAAATATTTGCCAAGTCGATGAGCCGAAATTCTGGGAAGACATACTAAATATCGAAACGATAAAGTTAAAAACAAATGGTTAGAGGCGACTAGAGAGGAAATGAATTCCTTAAAAGAGAATAAAACGTGGGTACTGGTGAAACCAACTCCCGGAAAACGTGTAATCGGATGCAGATGGACCTTTAAGACAAAATGTAACGCTCAGGGAGAGATAGAAAGATACAAGGCCAGGCTCGTAACCAAAGGCTACTCACAAAAATTCGGAAGCGACTATGACGAAACTTTTGCCCCTGTCGTGGAACACACTACAATAAGAACCCTTCTAAATGCCGCAGTATACAAAAATCTCGATATCACGCATTTTGACGTCAAAACCGCCTTTCTTCACGGAAGCCTTGAAGAGGAAGTACTAATGACCCAACCGGAAGGGTACACAGTAAAAGGTGAAGAAGACAAAGTATGTAGCTTAAATAAAGCTATTTATGGCCTGAAGCAGGCCGCCAGAGCATGGCATATTAAAATTAGCAATTCGCTAAACAATTTAGGTTTGGAAGAATGCGCATCTGATCAATGTTTATTTAAACGAAAGAAAAACGAGAATATATCTTATGTCATTGTGTATGTCGATGACATACTAGTTGCAGCAAATGAAAAAGATACGGCAGATATACATAAAGAATTATCACGAAAATACGAGATAAAAAGTTTAGGAAGTGTCTCGCGGTATCTAGGAATCAATATCAAACGATTAAATGAAGGAAGTCTTATGTTAGATCAGGAAAACAAGATACAGGAAATAATAGAAAAATTCGATTTAACAAAGTCTAAGCCTACTTATACTCCAATGAGTACAGACTATTTTAACCTAGATCCAAACTACAAACTGCTAAGTAATAATACACGCTACAAGCAAGCAATAGGGGCTTTGTTGTACATTGCAACCCTAACAAGACCAGACATATTCGCAACTGTTAATATTTTAGGAAGACGTAATGAGAAACCTAGAGAGGTAGATTGGAAAGCAATTGAAAAGGTAATAATATATTTGAAAACCACCAAACATTTAAAATTTGTCATTGACAAAAGTAAACCCCCAGTATTTACAGCATTCTGTGACTCTGACTGGGCCAGCGACAAATCAGACAGGAAATCAACCAGCAGTGGTAGTGCATTTAAACTTGGAAATAACCTGCTGTGCTGGTTCTCAAAGAAGCAAACATGCGTCGTGCTGTCTTCCACCGAAGCAGAGTACGTCTCGGCTTCTAGCGCCGGACAAGAAGTGCAGTGGTTATTGACTCTTTTAGAAGACCTTGAATTACTACAAACTCTGCCCATCGTTGTCTACGAAGACAATATCTCTTGTATATAGTTATCGAAAAATGACAGACATCAATCACGAATAAAACACATCGATGTGAAACATCACAATATTCGACACATGGCAGAAAGTGGAATTATATCTCTACAGTACTGTCTCTCAAAGCAAATGGTAGCAGACATATTTACAAAGCAGTTGCCAAAGCCGCAGTTCGAGTTCCTAAGGTCAAAACTGCAATTGCTACCATCACCACTTTCCAATCAAAAGTACGGATGTTAGTGAAATTGAAAGACTGCTTCGTTTCTAAGAACATTCCTTCATTTGTGATTCCTTTGATTGTAAAGTAGTGTAGACTTGGAAATCGATCCAGTAGATGTCGCCACCAAACGGAAGCTTTCTTGAACATTACGAACTCAAAGCAAATTCTGCTTATTAAACATTTTCCTTTTCTTCTTACAGAGACTTTAGAACATTTTTACATATACATTAATTTTGTTTCTCTTGCTGGATGACTGCTTTTAATCAGAATGTTAAATTTCATCGGAAACTTTTGAATGCTCCGATATTTTAAATTGTAAATATTTAAAAATGTAAAACTAACTAACCGTTCTTTTATTTTCATAGAAATGTTAATAACAGATTAAATCTGATTAATATAAGTATTCAAGATCCATTATTGAAGATTTATGTGGAAGTGTCCTCGAAGAGTTGGAACTTCCGCCGTATCGCAACGACCTATATCGTCGCGAGCTCGGGTAAAAGATTGGGAGGTTTCGTTGGATGACGATCCTCCGGATCGGGTGTAGCGCACTCGGTGATCGCCGATGTGCGCGTTAAAAATCCACGAGGATTTGGGGACGGCGGTCGGTTGCCGCGCCGGGCGTCAAGTCAGGGCGCCTGGCGGCGCATCTTAGTTTTACCCTATCAATAATTTAGTCGATAACACAAATAAAATTTACAATTCTATACACAGCATTATCCTCCTACGATGACTGCAGACTGATTTCAGGCAAGAAGAATTTTTCTACCTATATATATTTAAGTTGAATATATAATATTTATTGAGAAATATATATTTATAATTATTGGGCTCAGAATTCACCAACCTTCGATATATTTTATAACATATGGTCGGCAACCTATGGCACGAGTGTTAAAGTTGACACGCGAACATATTTTCAAGGACACGCAGATTTAATTTTTCTGTTTCTATTTAAAAAAAAAAAAAAAAAAAAAAAAAAATATTTTGATTATGTTTTATTTGTATTTTTGTATTTGTATCATGTATACTGTGTAAGGGTGTTTCTCTCGATTCTAAAATAAGTAACAAATCCTGCTGCTACTGCCATAATTGAATTTATTGTAACCCTCTCATTTTATCGGTTTATCTTGCAAAAACTATTGCATATCAAAACATCAAAACAGGTAGTTTTACACAGAAATGTAAGATAAAAACGTTGATGCAAACAGATTTAAGCGCTATTTAAGTTGAAATCGGTCAAGATAGTTAAAAGTTTTAAAGGATCAAAATTATGCATAGTATTTTAACCATCTTTAACCATGGCACATTTTAACCATGGCACACACTTGACTAGATTGCGTTGTGCAATTCCCAATCATTTGTATATTTTGTCGAACTTTTTAAGTTTTTTATTCAATTTTTTATTCAAAATTTCATTATTAGAATAGAGATTTAATTCGTGGTTTGAAATAGCTGTTTTTATCTACTGTTGCCAGATTTTAAACCGATCAAATAATAATATTTTCAAACACTTTTTAATTGGAAAATATATTTACACGTGAATATAAAAAAAAAAGAGAGAAAACTTTAAAATAATAAAATTAATATGTGCGAAAAGTACTTGATGATGAAAATTACTTCATATTCAATACAATATAATTAAAAATCATATTTTAAAAGATTTTCTTATCGCGTCTAAACAAAACTTTTCTTCTAGACGTAATAAAGGTCCAAGAGGCGATGACATTCTTTACTTAACCATTTTATTCTACCTGATTTTCAAATGTGGAGTTGATCTTACTTAATCAATATCAAAAACAGCCGTCAGCTGTTGCGACATCGGTGGATGCGGCGATGGGAACCGAAAAATCTTCCCATTCAAAGGCAAATGAATGATAACTCGATTACAGAAAATTGCCGCTGGTCGTAATAATGTCATTCAATCTTCCGTAATCGGGTAATTTTTTTAATAGAGAGCAAATTAGAATGTTTTTAGAGCCCGTGAGGTCTGAACGGGGTTTGACGAATGTAGCGCGTAGGAGACAGCGTCCACTAGTATTGATGAAAAAAAAAATTCCCGCAATTTAATGATTGGAATTGGTTATTTAAATTTCTCTTTTGGGTTGTTTCTAAATGCCACATAAATATCTGAATGATTTCAGAAAAAATGAAAAGGATGTCAGTTTAAACTAGATGTGTTTTCGAGACATCTGTTGTTTATTTTTTATTATTCACAAATATTTACATTCTTTGAATTTTTCTTAATTATAAAACTTATGGTTTTAACTAATAAACTAATTATGAAACCTGGTAGTAATTATATGAAGTTAAATATATAAATTTCATAATAATTATTTTTACAATAACATTCATTTATTTTTTAACTTTATGAGGATAAAATGATAATATTAAATTATTATAAATTCGAAATTATAGTAATATAAAATTTTAATAGTAATGATTTGACACACAAAGTATTTTTTTTTTTTTTTAGATTCGGCACAACACTGGTAAAAATTTACCGATCACTGGTATATAATAAAATTCAGTGCAACTGATCTCAAAACTTTTACAATACAATATAAATCAAAAACTTGGTGTTTTATTAAGGGCAATGTACTTTTGCTTAGATTTTTATCTTTAATAGAATTTTTAATGATTTCTGTTATTTTTCTTTTCAAAAAGAAGAAAGGGGAATTTGTGAAACAAAATAACACATGAAATTTATATAATTATATCGAACAAATTTTATAAATATACGCATACTTTTTAAAAAAGAAAAATGTATTCATTATCACACAACTCTAAAGTTGTGTGGTGAGGCTGAACTTAGAATGATGTTAAATTAGGTTCTTTATACCGTAGATCGAAAATGTATTATAAGCGGGTAATTTGCCGACAGACACATTACATCAATGCGCGTTATTCCGCAAAACCAGCAAATACGTAATCCTGAAAATAAAAATCCTGGAAATATGTAAATAATAGTTCAAGCATAGTAATTTCCTTGCATATTCATCATTTATTGGAATGTCTGGACAATAACTTCGAAGTCATGGGATAGAATACAATACAAGCATGGGATGGCCTCGTAATCGCTTTTCTAATTAGATGTTATCTATCCGAGCAGAGGCGATGAAGTGATTAAATAATCGCGGTTGCATTTTACAGCCAAGATTGGAATATAGACTCATGGTGAGCTGAGTAAGTATGCCAAAGAACAACAGGAAAGATTCGTTAATGTTAATCAAATGGGGGTGGTTTGAATTTACTTGTCGCGAAGTTAAGCTACCAGAAGCGCTAAAAACCTAGAATTTTATAACATTAACCCTTATGGGAAATTCCGAAAGAACATCTGCTTATGCATGATGTTTTATCGAAAGGGGCATCTGTGATTTTTAATGTACAGGGTTTTATATGTAAAAGTGACTTACAACAACATCCTTTGATTTTATAAATTATTGTTTCATTTTGAACGCGGAGCAGAGGCATGTGGTGAATGCTTTATGACTATTGCGCTTTTCTTTCACATTTTTATATTTTTATTGTAATACGTGGTCGCATTCAGATAAAAGAATACATCTAAGAGATTGCATACAGGAATAAAATAAGTTTAAGTAAAATGACCTTTTTCTTTTTATAATAATGGGATTTTAATTTGGAAAAGAAAAGAAATGAAAAATAATGTATAATTTAGAATATAAATTTAATTTAAGATATATATATAATGCAACATCATACTTCCCTGAAAAATTATCTAACTAACTGTCCAATTTCCTTCAAAATCCATTCAGAAGAATGTTTAAAAACGGCTATCTTTCATAATCGGGTGTATCCTTATTATAGAAATTTCACCCATACGTCTATTTCGTCACATTATATTATAAGGATGAAAAGAAGTCCCCCACGTTTTACCGGCAGTTTGAATTTCTTTCGTTGCTATAACAATGCATGTATTTTTAGAAATTATCATGTGTAATGTCAGAATTTTGAGGTTTTGGCGACAAAGACCTCGCCAAATTAGACAAAATATGCAATATATCACGCCCTATCAGACTTAAAAGAATGTATTTGGTACCATTCGATTCAGCATACAAAAATACAGGGTGATTATAAAAAAAACTATCCCGGCATTTGGGCCCCTAACTATCATACCATTCACAGAAACTGGATGAAATTTTGGCAAAAGGTATTTTGAGGTATGCGCTCAATAATGATATGGAAAACAACAGTGTCACTCAAACAGTTACGGTTACAGTGAGAAAATTTCGAAAAAATCAAATGGCAACACACAGTTTTTTGTATTGGAATGTGATCTCCATTGTGAAAAACCCTAAACAGCGTTGGAACGGCAATTGTAGCATGAAAATCACCGGCGGTAGATAGGCTAAAAGTGAGGACAACCAATAAGGACAGAGAAGCAGCATAAAATAAAGCATTTTATTGTGTTTCACAAATTTTCCACATGACCTCCTTCACACACGATGACACTTTGCATGCGACTGATAGTGGATAGCACTAAAGCTCGTATCATGACAATAGAAATCTCTTGAATCGCAGTTCTGATGGCATCTTTCAAATCAGATACAGTTTGAAGACGAAACTGATACGCTTTGGATTTCAGATATTCCTACAGCCAGACATCCATTGGTGTCAGATCAGGAGACCTTGGTGGCACAGAAACGGGAAATGACGGGAGATAACTCTGTCACCAAACTGTTGAGTTAAGACACGTTTGACTGAAGACCCGACATGTGGAGGATCGCCATCTTGCATCCATCCACACAACTTCAGATAGAGCATTTTGCCATTGCAATGCAGGAATCGCGTATGACTTAACATGTCCAGATAGCGAGCACTCGTTACTGTACACGTTTACAGATCACCGGCAGTAACCTCTTCAAAAAAGTAAGGGCCGAGGATGAACGTACTCGTTATACCACACCACACAGTTACTTTTTCCTCGCGTAATGGACGTGCCTGCACATCATGTGGATTATTCTCTGCCCAGTGCACACAATTTTTCGAATTCACGTTACCAGTTAACGAGAAATGCGTCTCATCTGTCCACAGAATGCGTAAAGGCAAGCTGCTATCTTCATCGTACCGGATAAGGAATTGATTTGCAAAATCCAGCCGTAATTGATAGTCTTCCGCTTCCAACATCTGCACACGCTGGAATCGATACGGAAACATGTTTAGAACAGAGCGCAGAATCTTGCGTACAGTTGAATTCGGCAGATGCAGAACACGTGAAACACCGCGTGCAGTTGCGGGACGAACTGTGCTTATCGTCTGATGGACTTCTGCAACAGCTTCACAGGAACGGAAGGTCATCCAGACCGAGGTCGATCGCATGTGCAACCAGTTTCTTCAAATTTATGAATCAAGTCCCGTACAGCCTTGACAGTGCACGGGCCTCGCCGTAATCCATGGTTTCTGTGGTAAATACGCAATGTCTCTGAGACATTTTGTCCATTCAGGTAATAAATCTTTACGATTTCCCCATGTTCTTTCCCTGAAAGCGGCATCTTGTTCGGAATGGCAGAAAGGAACATACGCAGCTCGCATTTCGCAGCGCATTTTCTTTCACCTAGCGTGACGACGTCAGTCATGACTGTGGCTTACGTAGAACCCGAAAATTCCGTTTCTTGGTTTCTTCTTCTCGTTTTGTGGAGAACTAATCAGGCTGGGATATCATCCAAAGAAACGGTGTGACGTGTGACGTAAATGAAACGAAAATTAATGCTCTGGTGCACGGCAAAGTCCTTTTTACTTTTCCCTTGCCTAGTTCCGGTGATTTTCATGCTACAGTTGCCGTTCCAACGCTATTTAGGGTTTTTCACAATGGAGATCACATTCCAATACAAAAAACTGGGTGTTGCCATTTGATTTTTTCGAAATTTTCTCACTGTAACAGTAACTGTTTGAGTGACACTGTTGTTTTCCATATCATTCTTGAGCGCATACCTCAAAATACCTTTTTCCAAAATTTCATTCAGTTTCTGTGAATGGTATGATAGTTAGGAGCCCAAATGTCGGGATAGTTTTTTTTTATAATCACCCTGTACATTAAAATATGTTATCATTTGTCACATAACTATAGTAGCTGATTTTTAAGGAATCTTTTTAAAGTTTGTTCCTTTTTTTACCTTCCTTAGGGGTGGAGTTTGTTAAAATCCTTTCTCATTGCGCCTCTACATTCTAAGAAGTATCTCCTCCCCCGTCCCAATTTTCAACTTTCTAGGTTCAATAGTTTGGGCTGTGCGTTGATTATCTCCCCAGTCAGAACTTTCTTATATATAGAGAGAGAGAGACAAAATCCGCGGCTTTGCTTGCGTAATTGTTGAAATATGTCAAGTGGTATTCGTGGGCCTGTTTTAATTGGAGGAAATTACGCTGCTTTAGATAATTCTAAAATTACTAATAAAGCCACATTTTCAGTAAACTTCATTCTTATCGAACATAAGACTTGAGTGAATGCGAAGAGCTAAAATTGATTCCAAATTAATGATAATTTAGAATGTAATTTGAAGATTTTCCGCTCATTTAATTTTTCATTTGAAATTTAGAAAATTTTACAAACCGTTCTAAGCGAGTATTTACATTTTAAGAGTAAGCACCATGCCAAATTCCAAGCTTCTAGTTAAGAAAACTTCTATAACAAATATATCAGAGAAATCGCAATTTTAGAACATTTTTGTTCCTGCACACATTAAAATTTCTAAATTTTTAAACACTGTTCTGTGGATGAATTTATGTCTCTGACGTAACAACCGTATAAAATTTCAAGCTTCTCTGTCCCTAGCAATTTCAGATAAATTATACATCCGAAGGTTTTTAGAACGTTTTTCGCGCATTTCAACTCTTTTAAATTTCGATTTTTTTTTTTAGAAACTGTTCTTAGCGAACCTTGAAATCTTAAAAATAGCCCCCATGACAAAATTAAAGTTTCTAGACCAGCAGCATCACTAAAATGGCAATTTTAAAACTAAGTTTATGTGCAAAACATTTCTGAATAAACCATATTTTAGAACGTTTTCCTCTCATTTTAAATTTCGAATTTTTAATAAATGTTTCTACCGAGCGTCTGCATCCTAAAAGTTACCACTATACTAAATTCCAAGTTTCTAACCCGAATAAATCCAATTAAATCCAAATTTAGAACGTTTTCAGCTTAATTCATCATTTTAAATTTCGATTTTTTTAAACCGTTCTTTATGAGCATTTGCATTTTAAAAATGACCACCATGCGAAATACCAAGCTTCTACCAACTGAACCAGATAAATCGCAATTTTAGAACTTTTTTTTTTTCTCCTGCAATCCTTTTAAATTTCGCATTTTTAGAAAACTGTTCTGGGCGAGCATATAGTTTGTAGAGTAACAGCCATGCCGAATTCCAAGTTTCTAGCCCTATAACAGTTCCAAATAAATCGTAAGTTAGAACGCTTTTAGAACGTTTTCAGTGCTTTCACACTTTTATATTTCGATTTTTTTAATTGTTCTGTACGACCATTTTTTTTAAAGTAACAGCCATGTCAAATTTCAAGTTTCTATCCCTAACAATTCCATAGAAATCGTAATTTAGAAAGTTTTTAGAACGCTTTCCGCTGATTATACCCTCTTAAATTTTGCATTTCTTTACAAACTATTGTTAAAAAGCATTTGTATTTTAAAAGAAACTGCCATGCAAAATTTCAAGTTTCTAATCCTTTCAGTATCAGAAAAATCGTAATTTATAGTGTGTTTTTTTTCTCCTTCACCTTTCTAAATTTTGATTTTTTATCAAAACTGTTCTGTGTGTGCTTTTGCACTTTAAAAAGTATAGCAGCCATGTCAAATTTCAAGTTTCTGTCCTTAACAATTCCATATAAAATCGTAATTTAGAACGCTTTTCTCTCATTTCATCCTTTTAAATTTCAAATTTTCTAGAAACTGTCCTTTAAAGCTGCTATCAGATTCACCAACTTTCGAGCAATTTCCTCTTCATTTCCTCCAATATTGTCTCAACACCCAGTGTGATAGCAAACAGCAATATCTCAATATAATAGCAAACAAATATGAAAATCTATGTACGCTAATGGCGCCTGCTGCATGTAAAATCCGTCGTGGGTGCAAAGCCCTCCAAGTTACCTGCGAATCATACCTCTGGGGTGCCTAGTCAGATGAGGGTCTCGTCACCTGATCAAGGTTCTAAATTACGAGACCTACTAAATCTGCCAATTCAACAGAGTTAAACAGAAACCTTGAACCGGCAAACAAAGAGAACTGTAGCAGCAAACCACAAGAGAGCAAGCACAGCAGCGATGTCAACAAATCTATAGTCAGGTGGATCACAGCCATGCTGTGATCAGGCGATTTCCGCCCCGCACCCAGGTACTAACCCGTCAAGCTAGGCATTCATGCCGGGCAGGTAGGGGCCTGGTTAGCGGTATAAAGAAAGGCAATATCTCCAACTTTTTATCATAGCTCTAAAAAAGTCTGCGCTAGCCGCGACTTTTCCCCTCAACTTTCAACATTTCAGCCAGTCAGAGATAAGCGATTGATACGAATAGGCGATAAATATTAACGACTGGTACTAGTAGTACTGGTTTTCCTCCAACTTTAGCAAAGACAATTGTAACCTTTTTCTCCCTATGAAGAGAAAAAAGTTGGAGTTAAAATCGACTGAAAAGTTGGTTTGCACGAAAAGTTGGTGAATCTGATACCAGCTTGAGCATTTACATCTTATGAGTAACCCCTTCAGTACCACAAAAATTGCAATTTTGGAAGATTTTTCGCTACCACACCTCCCAGGGGTAGTGACACTGACATAAAATATAACCTATGTTGGAGTAGGCACTGTCACCATCAATTTGCTACCATTACTTTTGAAATCAGTTTGGTAGTTTCAGCAATTACACCCTACAGGGAAAAAAAAGAAAAAAAAACTTTTTTTTTTATTTATTTAATTTTTTTTTTTATATAATATTAGTACACATAGATTTGAAATTATTCCGTTGCTATAGTAAGGGATGTATTTTTAGAAATTATCACTTGTAATGTTACAAATATTGATGTTTTGGAGCTTAAAATATCAAGTAATAGAAAATGTGCAGATAGAAACCGTACAGACCATCGAAACGTTATTTCAGCAAGCACGTTTTATTTCAAAATCGTGGCATTTATGGAAATAATAATAATACACAATTAAATAAATAATAATAATAAAAGAAAGTTGTAAATTGCATGTCAAACGTGACAAATAAGGTGCGTTCGTACTGTTATTATTTCAGTGAAATGAATTATATCGTCTGTTATTACGATATGAGTAAATTCCATAATAAAATAAGTACATTTTAAGTTGGCAACATTTTATCTTTTGTTCACATTTACTGAAAATTCAAATGGGAAACTTAAGCCTAGCTTTGAAAATTTCAAACATTGAATTCCATATTTAGAATTTTTTTTTTTATTTAGTATCTATTTCTCCGGAAACATCTATCCAAAAAACTATCGGTAGGTTATATGATTGTTATAATTAAACAATTTTAGTATGCAAATTCGGTTCTTAAATTAAGTAATACGTAAATAATATAACTCCATCTTAAATAGGATGTAATAATGGTAACCTAGAATCATTTCCAATCATGGGATATCATTGAATTAATTACGTATCATATGCTTTAATAGAATGAATAACGTGACTAAAATTTGGTCATAGAGGTTATAAAATGTCATATACGTCATATACGACTGTAACGTCATACATGTCAGATAACTTGACGATATATCTCGATCGCTTGACGATTAATTTTCAGAATCTGGTGTAACAAGGAAGAACCGATTTATAAAAAATTCAAATTACTTAATAAATATTTTTACTAGAACTTCCCTCAAAGGGATTAGTCTGAGTGATATTGCTGAGAACATAGGGTTAACAATTACAATATAAAGAAAAAGAGCAAATTAAATGATATAATTACAAAATATCATATATAAATTCATATACACTGTTAAAAAAATAGAAAATAAGTACCGTTCATCAGATGTGTTGTCATATTTTTTTTTAACATGTGGCAAAGAATATCATTTTCTTAAGCGCGTATTGCGCAAAACTTGAAAAAAAAAAAAAAAAAACGCCGGATCTTTTAAAACGCCAAGCTTTTTAAAGTTATGTAATTGGATTTGCAGCCAATAGATTATTCTATCAAGCGTGGCTTAACGCAAATTTAATTTCATTGTTGCACCTTTTTTGTGTGTGAATTTAAAATTTTTCGTCCTTGATTATATATCTATTATTTGTATAACTGTTTATAGAAACTCTTACACTTCAAACCACATTGATATCATGCTTTGCTACAAACCAGATTGTAAAACTATAGTCTAAATTACTATTAAAGTATACAAAAAATCTTTCGATGACTTCTGTAAAATAACTTTTACATTAAATCTCCATATCGGCAAAATTGAAAAATTATATATATTTCAAAGTTAAGCTTAACAGATACTTCTTGATTATTCTCTAGGAGGCTCTGCCCTCTGCGCCTTTACTGCGCCAATCCGCAGACTTTTCTTTTGCCTGTCTGTCTGTCTCTCCACAATCTGTCTGTTTCCCTATCCGTTCTTCTGCCCGTCTCTCTAACCGATTGTCTATCTCCCTGCACGTCTCGCTACCTGTCTCTATATTTCGCTACCGGTCTCGCTACCCGCCAATCTATTTCTCTAACCGTCTGTCTATCCGTCTAACTACTTGTATGTCTAGCCGTGTCTCTATCCACTTCGCTATCCATTTGTCTATCTGTCTCACAACTTGTCTATCTGTCTCTCTACCCGTCTGGCTATACGCCTCTCTACCCATCTCCGTACCCGTCTACTGTTTCTCTACTCGTCTGTATACCCGTCTCACTATCCGTCTGTTTTTGTACCCGACTCGCTACCAGTCTCATTACCCGTCAGTCAACTCGTCTCTGTACTCATCTCTCTACTCGTCTCTTTATCTACCACGCTACGCGTCTCGCAACCTTTCTCGCTACATTCCTGTCTACCGCTGTTTCTACCCGTCTCGTGACCCATCTCGCTACCCCTCTGTCAACCCTCTTTTTACCTTTCTCTCTAGCCGTCTGTCTATTCGTTTATCTACCCGTCAGCCTACCTATGTCGCTACTCGTCTCTCTACCCGTCTGTCTACCCGTTTGTTTACTCGTCTTTCTACCTCTCGCCACCTCTTCCCAATATTTAAACAATTCATTTAATATACAGAAGCCGTTTATCAGTTATTAAATGCAAACAGAAGTAATTTATCTAATAAGTGTAATCAGATGCAATTTTTTTTAATACATACATAAACCAGAATAATAATTCATCAGTTTTGTGTTCATAGTTGTTTATATCATTTGACAGTAAATCTCAACTTCTTAAACCTGAATTGTCTCAAGCTTTTTAAAACAAGTTGGAAATTGTACGTCAAACGTTGCAAACGAGGTGCGTTCGTACGCACGTTTTAGAATTAAATTCATGATATCCCGTGCGTAGAACGGGTTAAACAGCTAGTTAAGTATATATTTTATGACACTGTTCATACAAATATCTTAACTAGTTATATAAATATTCAGATATATATGTATCAGCTAGTTATATAAATATTCAGATCTTGATGATTTTTAATTCTGTGAAATGAATTATATCGTCTGCAGATTAATTTCTGTCATAAAATAAGTATCTCGGTCGCTTGACGATTAAACTTCGGAAGCTCCTATAACAAAAAAGCACCGATTTTAAAAAAAAATCAAATTTCTTAATAAATATTTTTATTAATATCGCCTAAAGTTTTGATTCGATTTTAATAAAATTTGAAATGTCTCGACAAAATTCTGCAAAGATAATATATTTTAAATTGCAAACCATTTGGTTGGGTAGTTTTTGCGTTGTTATATGCGGACAGACAGACAGACAGACAGACGGACGGACAGACGGACGGACCAAACGACGACTATAGGTGCTACGTATTTATATAATTACGAACGCACCTAACAAACGACGACTATAGGTGCTACGTATTTATATAATTACGAACGCACCTAAAAAACCACAAGGTCTGTATAACTGCAAAGTACCCTGAGGGCTATATTAGCTACATGTTATTAAGTTAAGTGAAAGTTTCGTTATCGCGTTTGCAGCCAATTGCTTATGTCAGAAAGCGTGGCTTAACGCCATTTTAAATTCATTACTGTAACTTTCTTTTATTTTCTTCTTTTTTTTGGGGGGGGGAGGTGGGGGGGGGGTTCAAATATATACATTTAAATTAAAACTTTTGCCTGCATGTCATTTGTGTTGTTTGTATTATTAACCTTGTAGACCGAGCTTCATTTGAAACAAATGTAAAAGGCTTCTTCTACAGTTTTTTTAGGAGAAACTTTCGTAATTGGGCACAAAGCCAATCGGAGCATTTAATGTCATTATTGTAACTCTTATAGAGTTAAAACAATATCGTTGCTAGCTTTACTCTTGTTTGAGAGAAGCCTTGCCTGTGTATCTGAATGGGGAAAAGTTTCGTATCCTATGTCGGTTGGCGAAAAAAAATTTAAATGGTGCCAAAAGGTAGTTTTAGAATCTTACAAAATTTTTCAAGAGAGTGGTAAAATATGTTTTTCAAATATTTACAAACATACGTTTATTAAAGCATGTTTTTGCACCATCTTAAAAATTTAAGCACGATGCTAAAATAAAATTTTATCGCCATATTCGATATTTTAATAAGCAATGAAAATACATAAACAAACTTATTTAATAAACCTAAACGGCATTTTTGTGATAAATAATTGTTATTGTCAGGGGGGTAAATTGTAAACAGTTAATAAACGGCTAGTAAATAATAAATAGCATTTAAAATCTAAAAATGGAGAAGTGGTCCGTATAAAAATGCAAAATATAACATTATACGCTTGATATATGTAAATCTTTTTTTTATTTTTTTATATTTCCGAAGGCACAGATAAAAAGGTAAAAATCTCTTTTCCAAATGCCAAATAGAAAATATACAAAATAGAATGCCAAATATACAAAATAGAAAAATATCTGCAAAAAAATACATTTACATAATACTACATCTGCAAAAAAATAAGATTTAGAAAAAGTAAGCCAAATCCTGCAGATCCCAACAATCACATCGAAAAACTTATCACCAAAAAATAACTCGCCAAATCTTACGGCACAGGAGATGGATTTTTCCCTCTGAATGCAGAATATTAGTTTTTTTACTTGTACGATGGTTGATTATAATATAATAGTTTCATTTCACATACTACATACCGTTTGATATATTGGTACTTTTATGTTATTCTGGCGCAGTTGATAAATCGCCAAATATTGTTCCTATAACATTTTCATATTGAATTCATTTCATTTAAATATAAACCTTTCACTCATTTAATTTAAAATACATGCCTTTCATTAATCCCATTTAAAATGCTAAAAAGAGAAAAAAAAGAAATAATGCCATAAATCGAAACCTTTTATTTAAACACCAAATAATTTTTTTTTATTTACACACGCGAAATAAAAAAGCTGTTTTGCTGAGATTTGCGCCAAATCTCTAATACCAAGTCTACCAAGTTATTGCGGGGTTTTTCTTTCAAACAGAAAAAAATCCAGATTAATTTTCGATTTCTACTAAATTGAAATATATTTTATTGTGCTGAATATTAGTGCGTGCATATTTTTTTGCTCCATGTACTCCATGAACTTTTCAATTCCGATTGTCTACGAAAATCTCCCGCCGGTGAAAATGACGTACGCACAAAATTTTCGTGACGTATGTACTTTAATTGTGCTTTTTTATCTATTTTTTTAATATAATTTCCAAACGGTTTGACATTTATTCTTGGTAATAAATGGACATCGTTGTCACCTATATAGGTACCTGCTGTAAAAATTTGAACGAAATCCGTTAAATATTTTTTGAGTTATGCTTGACGAAAGGTTTTAATATCCATCGTAGCTATATATGGGGCAAAGTAATATTGCGCTGTGTATGAGTCTTCGTTGCACTCAGACAATTAATATCTTTTTAAGTTTTGATTCGATTGTCATAAAATTTGAAATGACTCGAGAAAATTTTGCAACGATTATATATATTAAATTTCAAACCATTTGGTTCCTTAGTTTTTGCGTTGTTATATGCGGACAGACGGATGGACGTACGGACTATAGGCGCTGAGTATTTATATAATTACGAACGCACCTAAAAAGCCGGAAAACTGGCATTATTCAGATTTTATCTAATCAAAATATCAGGTACATTTTTTTTTTCTTATCCAGTCGCAAATAATAAATCGCCAAGTATTGTTTGATCTTTAATAATGACGGATGTATTTTAGAAATTATCACTTGTATTATTTAGAAATTTTGAGGTTTTGTCACCAAAGACAATTGCAAATTCGAAAATGTGCAATATCTCACGAATGCATGATAAAATGTGCAATATCTCACGCACTTAGAATGTTTTATATGGTGCCATTCGATTCATCATGCAAAAATACATTAAAACATGTTATCATTTGACACAAGAACAATAACACCCGATTTTTAAGAATTTTTATAAAGTTTGTTGCCCTTTTCACCCACTTTAGGAGTGGAAATTTAGAAAATCTTTACTGAGTGCACCTCTACATCCTAAGAAGTATTTTTCCTCCAAGTTTCATGATTCTAGGTTTAATAGTTTGGGTTGTGCGTTGATGTTCTCCCCAGTCAGAGTTTTCATTTATAGATTTATGCATCTGGGTTTCTCAATGTATTTGGATATTTCCGCTTGGCCCTTTTCTATTTGGATTACTAATATCATTTCAATGAAGTATATATTTGTATTTGATTTAGAGGTACGAATATGTAATTAATTTAAAATTATTATGGGACTATGTACAACTTGATATGTATATAACAATTATGTTCATATATCTTATAGTTTTTTGGTATCTTTTATGGAATTTTTATTCATTTATTTATTTACATATTGGTATCTTAATTTCGTTTCATCGAATTCTTGCTACAGGAGATTACTTTGAAGAATTTCTTGTTGAAAGAACGTTAGAAATGAAAAATAATTTTTAAAGTCCATCTTTGCCATAAAAAGGAAAAAAAATACATAAAACAAGAAAAATTATAAAAAATAAATTCATAAAAGATAAAAACTAATGAAAAGAATATCACTTTTAATCAAAACCAAATTTTGACATAAGTTTCATTATAAATTTCTAGACTTGTGTGTATTTTTTTCCACTGAAAAATGACTTATGGCATTTCCAGAAAAAGTAAAATATATTTCCTATATGAAACCAAAGTCAGAGAAAATAAAAAGTGGCATTTCTTCTAAATTCATTTTCAGGAGTAGGATTATTTTTCAAAACAATGTCAAGGGATGAATTTTGTTAACACAATTTTGATAGTAAACTGAAGTATTTGTGTCCGGAAAACTCAGAAATGATGAAAAATGATGCTTTCACGCTTTATTTTTTAATCGACTACGAACAAAGAAGATTATACAATTTCTTTGCATCTGTGATTTTTTTTATGTATGATAATTTTTTTTAAGTCTTTTTTTTAGGGTTTCGTTCATCTCACGAAACATTATTCGTCCCGCTTCTCTGTAAGTCCGTTACAGAGCTGGTTCTCAGAAAATGTATAACTTACAGACTTGAAATTTTGTGTACTTACAGCTGAATACCTACTGTCACGCTGAAAATCATAAAATTTTGAAAAACACGTATTATTTTAATAAGAGAGATAAAAAAAAAAAAAAAATAACAACCTTTTTCTATTAAATTTAAATATTTTTCGTTATAACAGTTACCAACAATTAAAAATTCACAATCAACTTCTTTCTGCAATAATTAATTTTCTATCTAAAGATTTCCACGTGAAAAAATGAAAATGAAATAAAAAGTTTCCCCAAATGAAAAAAAAAATTAATATGACGTCCTATTGGTAATAAAACGGAAATTTTCAAACATTTCTCAATAATACAAGGAGTATGAGTATATGTCAGTACAGAAGCAGGTTAATATGACGTCATTAGAGAATTAAAAAGAAAATTAATCTGACGTCATATTGGAAGTTTAACGGACTTTTTCAAATGTTTGAGAATAATGCAAAGAGAGTATCAATATGAGTAATAGAGAAAGCAACTATATATGACGTCAGCAAGTGATTATAACGTCATATGAGTTTGAGCAACATATTGCATCAGGATAAAAACCCGATTATGGAAATATTGGCATATTTTAACATTTTGAAGGTTTCTATACAACATGTTTAATTTTGAAATTGATTTTTTTAATTTCGCATTTAGTCCACACGACAGATATTATTATGACAGAGTATAACAGCGGCATCGCTATCGGACCGGTTCAGATTTTCGAAAAAACGAGAAAAATAGACCGGTAAATGTTTACTTTATAAAAACATAACTTTTTATTGTAATCGAATTTTTTTCGACTTCCGGTTTTCGACGGATTTACACGTTTTAGGGGTCAGAGATTCCGAAAAACATATTTTTACAAAATGTCTGTCTGTCCGTCCTCATTGTATCATCGACATACATATGTTTTTAATTATCGGGGGTGAAACGTTTTCCTTGATTAATGCATTTATTTCTCTTTTAATGTTACGTGAACGACGTCACGGCTAACAGCTAGTAAAATATAAAATAACTAATCTTCCGTAATCGGTGGGCAAGGTTAGCTCCAAACATGGACGTTTGCTAGCAACAATATAGTTTAAAATAAATGTACGAGGGTCGATCCAGAAATAAGGTTCCCAAAGATCTCCAGCCGCAAGGGAAGGTACAAGGCGAAACACGGCAACAGCGCTGTGCGCGGCTGTTCCCGCACTCGCGATTCCCCCGGCCACGCTCCGCTGCGACCCTCATTCTTGGCTCTGCAGCCGTCCGAGATGGAGGCTCTCATTGTTGATCCCGCCCAGTTCGAGATTCGTTGTGCCTAAGAAAACTCAGGCGATCTATCCAGAACCGCCGCACAGTGTGATATTTAGTCCCAAAACCTGGCCAAAAATTATTTTTTTAAAAATCGGGTTCCTAACCCTGTATATTATTCCTCAAAAAGTTTAATAGTTACTGCATCCAAAGGCAAAACGTGCAATGCGCTTGCACGACACAGCGCGCCACGCGATTCGTCCGAAGTTGCCGTTCGCTTCCAGTGGTCCTGTGATTTTACGATGCACTCAGATTTTAGTGTTTTAAAATCTCTTGTAGTTTTGTGTCTAAACAATATAGTGGTTGTTGTTGTGATGGATTATTCTGAACCGGGTATGTACTTTATACACACCACATTTACCTAATGAATATCCTGCGGATTTTTTGTCTATATGGTCGACAACTTAGGTATAGTTAATAGTGGCATAAATAATTATTTATAATATTTAGAAAGGATTTTGTTATATTTTTAAACATATTTAAGCGATGAAAACTATTGTGTAATATGCAGTACTTAGTATACAAGGCAATTATAAAAAAATCAGCCGCCCGAAACCACCCCCCTATTTTTAACAAATTTTTTTGTTAGTTCCTACAATTTTAAATATAAATTGCTGCTATTTATTTTTTTATTTATTTTGCTAACAGGGCCTTCTGAATTGAGATCTATGACTCGAAACGAGTTGTATACCATCGTGCAATGCTCAAATGAGTCAACATTTGATGGAAATCATCACTTTATGGTGCAAGAATTATTGAGAAATTATTGTGAAGGTTATCCAAGGATAGCTGAGATGAAGAAAAAGCTCTCCGTTATTAAAAATCAGTTCAAACAAAAATGGATAGCTACTCATAAAAACAAGGACAATATTTGGAGAAAACAATACTGATACAAAATTAATACAGAAGAATTTGAAAAATATTGCTAAGAGACGTCTTAACTGTATGTGTCGCTATAGGGTTTTTATCCCATGTCCCCTACAATGCACAAGGTACTTCGTCATGGAGCAGGCGTTATAAAAGAAGCTATTCTACCAATAGGCCAACTATCTGAAGAGGCTGCAGAAGCTCGCAATAAACATAATAGGTCATTTAAATTAAACTACAGAATAAAGTTTTTGCGAGTGGCCTGTACATTGATGTCCTGAATAGGCTTCTTTTAACTTCTGACCTCCTAATAACTGGCATGAAATGCAACACAAACAAGAAAACAAAGCCCTTATCTTCTGAAGTTTTATATCTGTTATCAGAAAGTGATATTACAAATGTTAATAATCTTAAAGATAGTAATAGTGATGAAACTGATGAATAAATGCTTTCATTTATAAATAAGACTTTATTTTACCGTTTTCACTCTACAAGTCAAATGAAAAAGAAAACTGCTCAGTTAAACTGAGGGCATTGAGCTCACAGGCTTTTCACATTAATTGTATATTATACTCTTGTCTCTCGAAAAAAAAAGAAATCGACTATATATTAAGGGGGATCATCCCCCATTCCCCCCTTTATATTTAACCAATGAACCCCCAAAACTAATCAGAGAAGCGCCTTATTACAATGAATATATATACAAAATTGGAAGAAAATCGGCTAATTCTGCATGAAAAACTCATTTATCTAAATTAAGGGGGAGTTAGCGCCTCGTTCCCCCCTTTATACTTAACCAATGAACCCCCAAAACTAATCAGAGAAGCACCTTATCACAATGGACCTATGAACAAAATTTGAAGCAAAACGGTTATTTCTATCAAGAGTTATCGCGTTACGTACATACGTACATACATACGTACGTACATACAGAACCGGCGGGCACATTAGCTCTCAGACTTTGATAGCATGTGAGCTAATAAAAACGTAGATGTGTAGCTTTTAGAGGTATAAAATAATTTTGGCCAGGTTTTGGGACTAAATACAACACTGTGCACTGATGCAAAGGCAGGAGGTTCAATACATGGAGTGGGTCTCATTCGCTAATACAATCTTGTATTTAGGGCATGATTCCGAATAAGGTTTTATTGGTGAATGAGACTCACTCCATATATTGAACCACCTTCCTTCACATCAATGCTGGATGATTTCTGCTGTTGTCTTGGTTGGATCTATATTGCTCGCAGCGCCATCTATTGCTGATAATGCGAACTAAAATCAGGAATCGCAGTCAAAAAAATTTCTGGCATCATACATTACACTCTTGCAAGATTTTTTTAAATATCTGGCACCGTTTGGAAATTATTGAATTTTAAAATCAGTCAGTTCATTTTAGGAGTATTTGTATTTGATTTGATTTAGAGGTATGAATATTTAATTAATTTAAAATTATTATGGGGCTATGTACAATTTAAAATGTATATATTGTATATATCCATCTCACATTTTTTTTCTATTTTTAATAAGCTTGATTCAACAATTACGTTCATATATCTTATTTTTTTTTTGTATATTTTATAGAATTTTTATTTATATATTTATTTACATATATTATTATCTTTATTTAGTGTGTATATTTAAACAGTGTAAAATCCTTTATTTCGTTTCATCGAATTCATGGTACAGGAGATTACTTCGAAGAATTTCTTGTTTAAATAACGTCAGAAATGAAAAATATTTTTTAAAGTCCACCTTCGCCTTAAAAACGGAAAAAAATACATAAAACAAGAAAAATTATAAGAAATGGATTCGTAAAAGATAAAAACTAATGAAAAGAATATCACTTTTAATCAAAACCAAATTCTTGACATAAGTTTCATTATAAATTTCTAGACTTGTCTGTATTTTTTTCCCCACTGAAAAATGACTTATGGCATTTCCAGAAAAAACAAAATATATTTCCTATATGAAACCAAGGTCAGAGAAAATAAAAAGTGGCATTTCTTCTAAATTCATTTTCAGGAGTAGGATTATTTTTCAAAACAATGTCAAGGGATGAATTTTGTTAACACAATTTTGATAGTAAGCTGAAATATTTGTGGACAGAAAGCTCTGAAATGATGAAAAATAATGCTTTCGCCCTTTATTTTTTAATCGACTAGCAACAAAGGTTATACAATTTCTTTGCATCTGTGATTGTTTTTATACATGATCACGCCTGACATTTGAATGGCAGCTTCATTTTTTTTAAGGGTTTTTTTTTTTAGGGTTTCGTTCATCTCACGAAACCTTATTCGTCCCGCTTCTCTGTCTGTCCGTCACAGAGCCGGTTCGCAGAAAATGTGTAACTTACAGACTTGAAATTTTGTGTACTTACAGCTGAATATCTACTGTCACGCTGACAATTATAAAATTTTGAAAAACACGCATTATTTTAATAAGAGAGATAAAAAACCAAAAATCTAACAATCTTTTCCTATTAAATTTAAATATTTTTCGTTATAGCAGTTGCCAACAATTAAAAATCCACAATAAAATTCTTTCTACAATAATTAATTTTTTATTGAAAGATTTCCGCGTGAAAAAATGAAAATGAAATAAAAAGTTTCGCCAACTGACAAAAAAAAAAAAAAAGATTAATATGACGTCTTATTGGTAATAAAACGGAAATTTTCAAACATTTCGCAATAATATAAGGAGTATGTGTAAGTACAGAAGCAGGTTAATATGACGTCATTAGAGAATAAAAAGAAAATTAATCTGACGTCAGATTGGAAGTTTAACGGACTTTTTCAAATGTTTGAGAATAATGCAAAGAGAGTATCAATATGAGTAACAGAGAATGCAAGTAGATATGACGTCAGCAAGTGATTATAACGTCATATGAGTTTGAGGAATATATTGAATCAGGATAAAAACCCGATTATGGAAATATTGGCATATTTTAACATTTTGAAGGCCTCTATACAACATGTTTAATTTTGAAATTGATTTTTTTTAATATCGCATTCATTCCACATGACAGATATTATTATGACAGAGTATAATAGCGGGTTACGCCCACTATCGGACCGGTTCATATATTCGAAAAAACGATAAAAATAGACCGGTAAATTTTTACTTTATAAAAAACATGACTTTTTTTTCTGGAAAATGAAATTTATTTTAACTTATTAAAGAAAGGATAAAGTGTTTTGAAAGGAATATTAAACAAAACCCTTTGTGCTATCTTCGATCACACTTACCCACTTGTTTGTGCCTTTACTTGTGCCTTTAGTACCTTTACTTGTGAGTGAAACGAAAACTCGTACACACCATAAATATTAAAACTTTCCTTCAAGCATAACTCAAAAAATATGTGACGGATTTGGTTTTCATTTTCTCAGAAGGTACCTATGACGGTAACAACTAGATTGACAAATTTCTAACAATAAATTTCAAACTGTTTGGAAACCATATTAAAAAATTCTATAACAAAGCTCGATTAAAGTACATACGTCACAAAAATTTACTTCGTGCGTCATTTTCACCGGCGGGAGATTTTCGTAGATAAACGAGTTAAAGCACATGGGACAAAAAAAAAATTGTACACGCACTAATATTCAGTACAATAAAACATATTTCAATTTAATAAAAATGAAAAATAAATCCGAATTTTTTTTCTAATTGAAAAATAAAATACCCGTAATAACTTAGTAGTAGAGATTTGACGCAAATTTCGCCAATAGCAATTTTTAAATCACTAATATAATTATGTACCAATAGCAGCTTTTATATTTCGCGTGTGTAAATTAGAAACAATTCTTTTTAGGTGCGTTCGTAATTATATAAATACGTAGCACCTATTGTCGTCGCTTGGTCCGTCCGTCTGTCCGTCCGTCTGTCTGTCCGTCCGTCCGCATATAACAACGCAAAAACTACCCAACCGAATGGTTTGAAATTTAAGATATATTATCTTTGCAGAATTTTGTCGAGACATTTCAAATTTTATTAGAATCGAATCAAAACTTTAGGAGATATTAATAAAAATATTTATTAAGAAATTTGAATTTTTTTTTTTAAATCGGTGCTTTTTTGTTATAGGAGCTTCCGAAGTTTAATCGTCAAGCGACCGAGATACTTATTCTATTGCAGAAATTAATCTGCAGACGATATCATTCATTTCACAGAATTAAAAATCATCAAGATCTAAATATTTATATAGCTAGCTACAGTACGAACGCACCTCATTTGTCACGTTTGACGTACATTTTCCAACTTGTTTCTTATATTTTTCTTTTAAGTAATTTAAATTTAAACTAGATGGAACCCGTCAAAACGTGACGGAAAAGAAAATACTATAACAATATCAGTAAAATAAGCTTCTTTATTATTTAAGTAGGACTTCGTATGAAACAGTCTTTCAAATATTTTATTTTAAAAAATCCTCCCCCCCCCCCCCCCCCCAGTGAAATGCTATTTCCGATGCAAACTCCAAATGAACACTCCGTAAACAAATGTGTAATGCAAATCAGTTTGACATTACCACCATATTCCCCACGACAAAAAAAAAAAAAAAAAAAAAAAAAAAAAAAGGTCATGGAACTATAAAGTATTATACAAATAGTCCTATCATAAAGTATCATATAAATTTTCTACTTTCATCTCATATTCAGTAAATAAAAGAACATAGTATAAGCACCCCCTCCTCCTGTGATAATGCAATCGAATGAGCTCCTATGCGCATATGTATTGCATCTGCCCAAAGGCACCGTTGAAATTCGACGTTAAAAAAAGTTTTAAAATATTTAAATTAAAAGTTTTAAAATGTCCTTTTTAATCATTGTTCGTTTCAAATCCATATCTTCTAAAACGCATCCATTGTTTTAAGCTAATCAATTTTTATGTAAAAATGAAGAATTTTTGTTAAAAATAATAGATTAATATGCAGATGAGGGAGAATTTTAATGTTTTCAATTGTAATTTATTTGTATGGTTTCTTCTATCCCTTTACATAATCAGGATGATTATTCCTTTTCCATCACAGTCGGTATCTTATACAGTTAAATATCCAATGGATCTTTTAAAAAATAATAAATAACAGTTCCTAGCATATTCTGATTCAACATATACATCAACGAATTCAACATATCAATTTTATGGTAATCATAAACTAAAAATAGTTTTTTTTTCTTTTGACAGATTTTATATTAGCGCCAAAATACTCTATCTTATGGATAATCTGATCTTATGATTTATCAGGTTTTTATTATTATTATTATTATTTCACTTTTCATGAAGGTTACGGGTACCTATTTTCAATTGTTGCAACTTTCCAAGGGGCTATTTTACATTATTAAAACAAACGGATGGTCATTGTTGAGATAGAATTAAAAAAATATTCCATGCTTGAAAATTATTTAAAAAGTCGTTAAATTAAGCGGCAGATTTCAAATAAATTTCAATCGAAAGCTAATTTTTTTTTCTAATTGAGGATGTAAAAATTGAAATTGTAAAATGTAGTAAAAAAATTAAATTTTTAGTATTTAGAAGTGATGTAAGCGCGATGAAAGCTAAAGCGATAGTGCCGTTTGTTGTCACAACCGTTATACATTTCTAAATATTGCCACTGTGTTTTGGTTGGCGTCCAAAAGTAGACTACCATTTTTTGACATCGAAACAAAAATTCACAGTGAAAGAAATAAGACTTTGCCGCTAAGGAACTGTTAAATGAACTTATAATAAACCTACCAAAATAATTCCTATAAAACATTAGCCTTACATTGTTTATTCTAGCTAAAAATACAATCATTATTTCAAGTTTTTTTTTTTTCCTGAAATTCTTTACTTTTGTGAATTTTTTTATTAAAAAAGGAAATCTTAATAATTTAAATCCTATAATTCCTATAACTTAATCCTATAATTTAAAAAAAGTAATTGGTAACATGTAATCAAGATATGCAATCAAGATGAGGCAACCAATAAAGGCTCCAGTTCTAATCTTTAAAATTAAAAATTGAAATATCAGTTAATATTACGCCATGTTAACACAATCATATAAATTTTTCTTTTTAGTTTTATCAATGTTAAAATGCATTTCAAGCTAAGCATAACGTCATTTTCACCGGTACAAACTTTTCACACGTACATTTATGCTTAAGCACCATGCATACAAATAAAAATATATTTTGCATTTAATTGTAATGAAAAATGGCATCAACAAAGTTATAATGCTTAATGATAAAATGAACCCAATGGACAATATTTCCGTGACGTCACAGTAAATATGAATTTTTATTTGCTTATAAAACACACGGATAAATATTTTTACCGAAATACTTAAACATTTTAACTATATTTTAACTTACAAATTAAAAAATTCGGCCTAAAAGTCACGTGCTTTTAATATTTAATATTTATTTTTTATGCTCGCAATCATTGAGTTCAGAAAATAAACTCTGTACGTCGCAACAGTGGGCGTTAATCCGATTGCCGACTTTATGACGTCATAAGCAGAAGTAAAATTTTAATTTAAGATTACGGCTAATTAATTAAATTTTCGAACAAACGAATGTACGATAACAAATCTGTGACCAAATATCTTTCATTTAAAAAAAGAATGATGTAATTTGATGTAGTAGTTTGTTCTCACGGATTGTCGAAACAAAACGCTTAGCGTTTTAAATATATAGATAGTGAAATGCATGTATATTAAATCAAATGAGTCATGTATTTTAAATGTATGTACTTTAAATGGAATGAGTGAAAGGTTCATATTTTAAATAAAATAAATGCAATATGAATATGGTATAGGAAGAATATTTGGCAATTTATTACTTGCGCCCTCTTAATAAAAAAGTACCAATATTGCAAATGATATGTGGTATGCGAAATGGAAAAATTAATTATGTTATAACTAGCTGTTACCCGTGACTTCGTTCACGTAACATTAAAAAAAAGAATAAATGCATTAATTTAGCAAAACATTTCATTTGATAATTAACAACATATATAATTTACCAAAGCTTTATCACATTTTATAGGAGACCATACGGTATTTCTTTGCTATAGGGGCCTTGACATAACCCAGTCTTAAAAAAGTGAAATTTCATGCCAAATAATATATACAATCGCGAAAATGAAACTGCAACTAATGAAAAAAAGGAGGACCCAGTAAAATCGTGAAAATTGAGGAATTCCTCTTCGTAAAACGAAAAATAACACTGGCAGAATTCTTCTATACAACAGTGCATCTTAGATGGTATTTGGTGTACAATTTGTATATGTGTGCATTGCTAAATGGGCATTATTATATTGTTTATTTGCATAGACATCTGTTATATATTTCTTACTACATTATCTTGTTTATGTACAGTGTCTCACAAAAGTGATGGGACACTTGTGCTTTATAAAAAGAAACTGCAATAAAATAAATAAACAAACATGTGCAAAAATTTTTTGGGTGTGTTTCATATTTAAAGTTAGTAACAATTATTACATAACACACATTTTGTCAAAATATTAAAATATTAATTTAGTAAAAATAAAATTGTTCAGAACGGAGCAAAAAATGGCTCACATAAGTGATGGGACACTTACTTTTCCATCAAATATTTATCCAAAAATTTTACTTTTTAAAAGCTTTTAATATTTTGTTGGATTTCTTTTTACTTTTAAAACATGATTTAATCTTTTTGGGATGGATTCGACTAATTTTTTTGTGATTTCTGGAGTGATTTTACCCCATTCTTCTTGAAGCACCGATTTTAGTTGTTGTTTTGAAGAAATGGTGTGTTTGCGAATTCTTTATTCCAATTCTTGCCAAATATTCTCTATGGGATTTAAGTCTGGAGATTGTGGTGGTGTTTTTATTATTTCAGGACAGTTATATAGCAGCCAGAGTCTAACGTTCAGAGCAGTGTGCTTGGGATCATTGTCCTGGTAGAATTTAAAATCGTTATGAAGGTTCAATTTTCGTGCTGAAGATTTCAAATTTTGCTTTAAAATATCAATATACTTGTACTGATCCATTATACTGTCAATAAAAACAAGATTACCAACTCCAGCGGACGACATACACCCCCATACCATAACTCCTCCTCCACCATGTTTTACTGTTGGTACCAAGTTCTGTTTGCGAAATTCTTCCCTGGGTTTTTTCCACACCAAGATTCTACCGTCAGAACCAAATATATTAAATTTACTCTCATCAGCAAATATAACTTTATTCCAGTAATCAGAATTTTTATTTATGTTGGATTTTGCGAAAGCTAGTCTGAGTTTTCTATTCTTTTCACTTACGAAGAATTTTTTCCTGGCTACTCTACCGTGATATCCAGCAGATCGAATTACCCTTCTAATAGTCTCAGGATTAACAATTATTCCATATAATGCTTGTAAATCAGCAGCAACTTTTGAAGCACTAATTCTTGGTTTTTTTTAAATATTTCGAACGATAATTCGCTTTATTCCATTGGATAGCTTTGATGGTCGGCCAGGTCTTCTATCCTGAATCATATGATTCTTTTTATATCGTTTAATGATATTGAAAACTGTTGAACGACTCAAGTTAACTGTTTCAGCAGTTTTTCTAATAGATTTTCCACGTTCAATATGCAAATTAATAACTAATGTTCGAATTTCAGGCGAAGTTTCTTTTCGTTTAGCATTCATTGCTACACAGAGCTAAAAAACACAAAAATTTCAAAACAAACTGGAGAGAAATACTGCAGACGATTTTATAAATTATTGCCAATTGCTTTTAAGTAAAAATAAAACCCCCAAAAATATTTTTATTGCTTATTTCAGACTATTTTTGTTGCATATATAATGGTGTCCCATCACTTATGTGAGCTATTTTTTGCTCCGTTCTAAACATTTGTATTTTTATTAAATTAATATTTTAATATTTTGACAAAATGTATGTTATGTAATAATCTTTACTAAATTTAAGTATGAAACACACCCACAAAAAAATGTGTACATGTTTTTTTAATTTATTTGATTAGTTTCCTTTTGTAAAGCACAAGTGTCCCATCACTTATGTGAGACACTGTATATCAATGTATAAAATCCACAAGCAGTTTGTTCACTATTTACACCACTTAGCGTGAAGCACTTAATTTAATATATACAGTGTCTCACATAAGTGATGGGACACTTGTGCTTTACAAAAGGAAACTAATCAAATAAATTAAAAAAACATGTACACATTTTTTTTGTGGGTGTGTTTCATACTTAAATTTAGTAAAGATTATTACATAACATACATTTTGTCAAAATATTAAAATATTAATTTAATAAAAATACAAATGTTTAGAACGGAGCAAAAAATAGCTCACATAAGTGATGGGACACCATTATATATGCAACAAAAATCGCCTGAAATAAGCAATAAAAATATTTTTTGGGGTTTTATTTTTACTTAAAAGCAATTGGCAATAATTTATAAAATCGTCTGCAGTATTTCTCTCCAGTTTGTTTTGGAATTTTTGTGTTTTTTAGCTCTGTGTAGTCATGAATGCTAAACGAAAAGAAACTTCGCCTGAAATTCGAAAATTAGTTATTAATTTGCATATTGAACGTGGAAAATCTATTAGAAAAACTGCTGAAACAGTTAACTTGAGTCGTTCAACAGTTTTCAATATCATTAAACGATATAAAAAGAATCATATGATTCAGGATAAAAGAAGACCTGGCTGACCATCAAAGCTATCCAATGGAATAAAGCGAATTATCGTTCGAAATATTAAAAAAAATCCAAGAATTAGTGCTTCAAAAGTTGCTGCTGATTTACAAGCATTATATGGAATAATTGTTAATCCTGAAACTATTAGAAGGGTAATTCGATCTGCTGGATATCACGGTAGAGTAGCCAGGAAAAAATTCTTCGTAAGTGAAAAGAATAGAAAACTCAGACTAGCTTTCGCAAAATCCAACATAAATAAGAATTCTGATTACTGGAATAAAGTTATATTTGCTGATGAGAGTAAATTTAATATATTTGGTTCTGACGGTAGAATCTTGGTGTGGAGAAAACCCAGGGAAGAACTTCGCAAACAGAACTTGGTACCAACAGTAAAACATGGTGGAGGAGGAGTTATGGTATGGGGGTGTATGTCGTCCGCTGGAGTTGGTAATTTTGTTTTTATTGACAGTATAATGGATCAGTACAAGTATATTGATATTTTAAAGCAAAATTTGAAATCTTCAGCACGAAAATTGAACCTTCATAACGATTTTAAATTCTACCAGGACAATGACCCCAAGCACACTGCTCTGAACGTTAGACTCTGGCTGCTATATAACTGTCCTGAAATAATAAAAACACCACCACAATCTCCAGACTTAAATCCCATAGAGAATATTTGGCAAGAATTGGAATCAAGAATTCGCAAACACACCATTTCTTCAAAACAACAACTAAAATCGGTGCTTCAAGAAGAATGGGGTAAAATCACTCCAGAAATCACAAAAAAAATAGTCGAATCCATCCCAAAAAGATTAAATAATGTTTTAAAAGTAAAAGGAAATGCAACAAAATATTAAAACCTTTTAAAAAGTAAAATTTTTGGATAAATATTTGATGGAAAAGTAAGTGTCCCATCACTTATGTGAGCCATTTTTTGCTCCGTTCTGAACAATTGTATTTTTACTAAATTAATATTTTAATATTTTGACAAAATGTATGTTATGTAATAATTGTTACTAACTTTAAATATGAAACACACCCAAAAAATTTTTGCACATGTTTGTTTATTTATTTTATTGCAGTTTCTTTTTATAAAGCACAAGTGTCCCATCACTTTTGTGAGACACTGTATAAGATTATTTTAATTTATTTCATGCGCTTGAAATTTTTTACGCTTTCTCTAGGGTTAGGTGTCGAATAAATGTACTTTCTTGTTATTTTATTTTGCCATTTCTATTTATTCTATTTTCCATTCATTCCATTTATGGATATTGATTTAATTTACATATTGGTGTCAAAGAATATTCTTTAAAGTTATTATCAGGATTAGGATAGGATACGATTAGGGTTAGGATTAGGAAAAAAAATTGAACGACAATGGCATGACCGATTCAGGTTTAAAGTATGAAACAGGATGTCTATTTACATCATGAAGCAATAAAAAAATTAGAAAATTATCGGCTGATATTTTTTAATGCGTTTTACAGTCATAGTTGACATCAAAGGTGAGAGGGGAAATGATCATCTAAAATACCATTAAGTGATTACCACGCAAAAAACAAATCTGGTTACAACAATGTATTTAATTTTGCGCCAAATTTCACTTGATAAAAAAAAAGGCAAATTGACTATGGACCTAATTTTAGACCCCCTAACCTTCCTATTCTCGGAAATTTTCTACCTATATGTTAAAAAAAATTTCTACTATATAGAACGCGCTTTCACGTTTATAATGTTATGAATTGGCACGATCGGCTTGTTCAAGTTCACACAATTCGGCTGGAAGAAAAGATTCATTACTTTTTGATTTCTTCTTTGATTTTGCATTACGCAAATTTGTTGGTAAAATCGATTTTCTTTTCGATAACATTGTTAAGTTAAAAAAAATATTGTAATTTTACTTAAACATTGCTTTAAAATCTATGCAATTTATCTTATCCTACAAGACTTTACAAAAATCTATTATGAAACAACTTTAAATAAGCTATATTTAAAAACGACAACAAAGTTTTTCCTATTTTAAAACTAAAAGAAATGTAATATTAAATGCCGGTTCGAAACGACGATTTACAAATGTTTTTCGATTGTGGGAAAATGATAGAGAAAAAAATGCTGTTACTTCGACGTAATCATATTAAATCTTTAGCTTTTATGAAAAAAGCAAACTTTCTTTTAAAAATTATAGTTATTTTTATTAAGATTTTCTGATTTTCGATAGGGATAATTTTGCGATGCATATCATTGACATTTGCCATACAATATATATATATATATATATATATATATATATTTTACTTTTTAAAATTTAAATTAAAAATACGGTAACTTTATATTAGCCGTGTGCAGACGATAAATCGCCAACCTATCCCATCATTTGTATTGAATTAATTAAAAATATAAATCTTTCACTCATTTCATTTAAAACACAGAACTTTAATTTACAACACATACATTTAAAATACATATATTACGTACATTTAAAATAATTCCTTTCATGTGAAAAAGAAAAAGAAAAAAATAAGAGAAATTAATCACAAATAACCCAAGATTATTTTATTTTAACATCAAAACAAATCTGTTTTATTTTTCTATATATGACATCATAGTCGCTTCTTTTCCATACTTACTCGTATTTATGCACTTTGTATTATTATCAAATATTTGAAAACGCACGTTTTATTTCTAATATGACATCATTTCATATTCTGTTTAATTCTTAAATAATTCATTTCCTTTTCATTTTTTACGTGAAAATAAATTGTTGATTAAAAATTATTACTCAGGGGTTTTATTTCATATTGGCAACGATAAAGTATTAGCAATGGTAAAATAAATTTAACCATTTAAAAAAAAAGCTGCAAAACCAAACCCTTTAGGCCAAACCAAGCAAACCAACCAACCATTTTAAAATATACGAAAAAATGTCCATTTATTCTCTATGAAAATAATGAAATTTTGAATTATTAAAGAAAATATTTGAATAAAATAAATAAAACCTAGTCTATGTTCATTTGAGGGTTATAATCAAACTACATGCAAAAATGCAGGATCATTAAAAGCTCCATTTTGACGCTGGCTTCAGCCTAATATTTGCACACAATCAGATTTATAATATTATTAGGATCACTCTTCGTACAAAAAAATTAGATAATATGGACAGGCAAGGTTAGCGTCAAACAAGTGTAATGCTAACAACAACATCACATAACTCTATGAGAGTTATAATAATGACTAGCGGCCCGTCCCGGCTTCGAGCGGGTGGACAATGTGCCGACTACAATATAGGGTAGGGATAGGCAGGTAATTTTTAAAAAATGTTCTAAATCGGATAAATGCGGGAGTAAGACAAAATTGCAATACTTACAAATTTTAAACTTTAAACAAAAGTTTGTAAAAATGTGATAAATATTTTTTTCTGTTTATGTACGTAGTATGTAACCAATAAATTTATTTTAATATAAAAGAACCACTGGCTTCGCCCGACTTAACCCTTTAACGGACATTGTTTTCCCTATGAAACCACAAAATTTTATTTACGAAATTCAACAATGACAGTAGAATTTTCATAGAAATGTTTTCCATTTATTATGTATGTGATATATCGCTTTTTTATTATATACAAATAAATTTGTTCATTATTTCCAGTGCCAATCATTTATTTCAACATTTCAGCAATTGAAGTGCTTTATCTGTTAAAGGGTTAACCTTGACCTTTCGGGTAACATAAGTAAAAATGTAATATCCTAAATATACGCCGATCACAATAACGCATTCGCGTCCATAAACCGTCAAAATGACAATCAGAAAAACTTATGTTATTTTGACGCAATCATACTAAATCCCTCTAAATATTTTTTTAAAAAATTCTTTTAAAAACGTCGTACGCAAATTATCTAATAAAAAAATCTGCAATAGTTGTCTTATTCGTCTAATCTTTCATAATCGTGTTCATATCCGATGTTTGACCCCCTTAATGGGTGAATTTCTAAATCGCTCAAATACGTGTTTAACCATTTTTTAGTGGATTTGTTATCCTGAATTTCATGCTCCTAGCAAAAACTGCTGCTGAGATATAGCGAAATGACCTGAAACGTTCGACACCCCTTTAATCTCCTTCGGGGGGAATTTCTAAAACCGCTGAAATACGTGTTTAACCATTTTTTTAGTAGATTTGTTTTCCTGAATTTCGTGCTCTACCTAAAACTGCTGTTGAAATATGGCGAAATCACCTAAAACGTTCGATCGCCTATTTCATTAAACCCTTTAACACTCTTCGGGAGGAATTTTCAAAAACCCTTTACTATTGCTTGTCTAGGTCATAATCTACTGTCTAAATTTCGTGATCCTGACTTTAGTCGTTTCAGCTGGGTGTTAATGAGTCAGTAAGTCAGTCAGTCAGTTAGGCGTTCTCTCTTTATATAATAGAATATAGATAGATATGGATGTTAAATTCTCCAATTTCTTTTGGGGCCAGTCTACGGCAAGTTTCTCCTATAAAATAACCACATAAGGAATATTTTATATTTGTTTCTCGTGAAGCTAAGTCAACAAGGTTGTAATTCTTTTTACAAATAATTCGCGTTGCAATTATTGTGTATCATGAACTTTAAAGCTTACACTGGTGGAAAATGTCGTCATACTTAAAATAAAACGTCCAGAAAACTTGAATGTTTTCAGGAACTTATGCATTTTATTACGATTACACAAAATAGCGTAAATTCCACAAACTTCTATGTTTGTAGAATCTTTGGTGGGGGCTGGAGCCTGGGCCTCCGATATGGCGCACCATCTCGGAGGCGCCTGTGGAGCGGGAGAGTCATATCCTTCTATATATATAAAAAAAGTAATGGTTTGGAAGTGGACCAATAAAAATCTGCGTAGATATTCCGGGTTATTCTGATCGCTTTTTTACTAGGGACTTTTTTTGAGGAGCGATTACTTTTTTCTAGCCATCCTACGGATTCGAAAATCATACCACCAGACGCGAAATATAACAAGCTTTCAGAAATTCAAACAATTATCACGGTCGGACAATTAAAACTCAAAAATCCTTAAAAATCGAGTGAAAAATCTTTTATTGAAAAAGTCATTTTTAGGTAGCTTTCAATACAAAAAAGTATAAAGCTACCTATTGCAGCCGTTCGGAGGAAAGCAGTTCCGGAAAATTTCGATATATTTTCACCGATCATGACCCCCAGACCCCAAAACCACCCTCCGTTCAAATGTTGATTTATATATACAGATATATCCATATATATATATATATATATATATATATATGTAGCATTTTGACGAGGTTGAGATATTACGATGAATACTATTCGATGAAAAGATGGCAGTCCTTCAATGATATAGCAAGTTGCAGTCGAATTTAGCGAGTATGGCGAAGTAGTAAGGCAATGAAATGAGATCACAGAATTTCTCCAGTAAATCCAGCCAATCGCCAGACAAATAATTTTATTAGAAGAAGAACAACATATAAACGATTCCCAAAGGGTCTAAAACTTATAGCCCTCGGGCTAACGTTGCTTCACTTCATTGAATTAAGATGTTATTGGGCCAGTTGAATATTCTACGGTCATACAAATACCAGACACATACTTGTTTAGCTTCCGAAAACGTCAAAAATCTGCCGCTCCGACCGGCGCGGGCCAGTTTTGATCTCTCCGCGGAAACATACACAGAATTACGTCACGAGCGCTCAACCCAATGAGTGAGAAGCTAGCTCCAGCCCAACGAATGAGGCTAGAGGGCGAGGTTAAAACATTAAAGAATCCCCTTACTTGGGTGCGGACCATTTTAGAAGTTAAAATCCCAAGCGCGCGAAAAATTCAGAGCAATAATAATAATAATAATAAAAAGAAAATGGCTTTTAAAAAATATTCGAAATGAGAACGCGTCTCAGAATTTTATAGATTGGGGAACTGATAAAAGTTACGAATGATCTTAAATTTTAGATTAAGATTTGGAATAAAATAATTATTAATATACGGATATTTACTTTTAAAAGGACTTTAAATAGGAATAGATATTATTAAGAATTAAGGAAATACTGACTATGACAGAAGTTAGATTAATTTTAAAATATTAATGCGAATAAAATGGAAGGATACGAAGGAAATAATTTTTTATATAACATATATATATATATATATATATATATATATATATATGACCTATGTCATACGATAACGCTCGTATTTAAAAAAAGGATTTTGATGAAACAAATTGTGTGTATTAAGGTCACCAATGTCTCGACCGAGTTCGTTGGCCAGCTTGGTTCCATTATTTTGTTTCAAAATGGCGGCCATTTAAAAATTTAAAACTAAAATAAATATACAAAAAAGTTAAAAATTCAAATTTATTTTTTAATTACGTGTTAGGCCTTGATACAAGGATTCCAGAGCATTTTTTGGTTTACCTCTATCTTAAAAAATGGCTGAGATAGAGCAGTATGAAATTCTAGGGTGGCTGACATTTTGAAACAAAACAGCACATTAACGCGATTACTCGCAAATTATTTTCTTTCATTGTTGTAATAATTTTCCCAATCATACGCATAAAACTATATATTCATATCCGTTAACGCCAAATTCTCGCCAAAATTGGCGACATTTGGCGAAATACCGCCAAATTTGGCAACCAAAATAAGTCTTCATAAATGAAGTCAATTTGGCTATTGCTCAATAATTTGGCGAATTTCTTATTCAAATTCAGTATTAACGAATCTTTTGTAAACGTTTCTTTGCATTTTAACTTGCTGTGTTCGTGTAACATTAGCTAAAATTTTAAAACGAAGATATAGGAAAGCTACCTTTTCCTCCCGGTACAGGCCGGAAGGACTTTTTTATATTGTTGCCAATTTCTAAATAAGCGCAAAGGATTATGTTTTATCTCAAATAAAAAATGTATTTGCGCGAGACTATTAAAAACAATAATGAATGTTTAAAAAATTAAATGATCACGTGTTGAAAGCAGGAAATAAAGAAAATTACGTCATAAAAATTGTGTTTACACATGAATATTAAAAATAAAAAGATGAATTAAATGGAAAAGCATTATAACCAGTTAAATGAAAAAGCATTATAACCTGACTAGCTGTTACCCGTGACTTCGTTCACGCAACATTAAAAGAAGAATAAATACATTAATTAAGCAAAATATTTTACTCCCAATAATTAAAAACGTTAATAATTAACTAACTATTTATCCCATTTCATAGGAGACAATACGGTATTCATTATTATAGGGACCTTGA
Source organism: Maratus michaelseni (assembly GCA_963931845.1). Lineage (NCBI taxonomy): Eukaryota > Metazoa > Arthropoda > Arachnida > Araneae > Salticidae > Maratus > Maratus michaelseni. Next base: position 253,867,893 of record OZ007594.1, read on the forward strand.
CATAACTCAGTCTTAAAAAAGTGAAATTTTGAGCCAAATAATCGCGAAAATGAAATTGAAACCAATGCAAAAAGGAAGGCCAAATAAAATCGTGGAAATAGACGAATTGGGTAAAAACAAATGTCAATTTTACCTGATAAACAATTTTACTTTTAACGCCTTTGTGAAACGTCTTAACAGCCATCCTTCAAAAAAAAAAAAAAAAAACATTAATTAGAAATAGTATATGCTTTTTCTTTAAATTCAATTCTGCCTCTTGGTTTAATATACAGTTGAAACAAATCTTGTTTTCTAAATGACAGTATATTGGCAGGCAATTTTTGTTCTCCAGAATAAATTGATTCATGAAGTTTGAATATGTGAAAATATGTTTGTATTTTTCGGATAATTTACTGAAATCAAGATTTTGTTTTCACCATCTATTCAAAGTGAAAATACATTCTGTTTTTCTGTTTTAATGAGAAAATGGTGTAAAAAATATACTGATCTGTTTTATTTCTCCTTTTTTATACACAAATATGGAGTAAGTTACTTTCCGTTTTTACAGAAACTTCGTTAAAAAAAATGGCATTTAATTTAATTTTTTAATTCTGAGAGTTTGTGTGACATCCTCGGATCAATTATAACCGGTATTCGCTAAACCGATAGTTTCGATAGTCTAGGAGTAGTTGCGAAATACAAACACACGGTCAGATTTTAATATAATAGATTCGTGTTCATTTTCCTTTTCTTAAAATTATGATGTGATTTTTAGAAGAAAACTCGGATACTCATGCGTAACGAAATAACGGATACTCATGCTTAATAATCAGTATAGATAACAAAACATTTAAATTTTTCGTTATAAATATGGCGTGAAACTCATCTACTTTCTATACTTATTGATCCTTGTATTATTAATGTAAGGAATTGATTCACACTCATTTTAAAACATATTGGAAAATTCCTGTTTTATTTCAAATATGACGTCTCCTTTTTCCCCAGAGAAATCCCTTTTACTTACCCATCATACGTAGTATAGGGTAAGTCTTGTAATCGTTTTGAAAATCGAAAAAAAATTTTTGACGGATTTACACGTTTCAGACACTGGAGATTCCGAAAAACATATTTTTAGAAAAAAAATTTTGCCGTCCGTCTGTGTGTCTGTGTGTCTGTGTGTGTGTGTGTCTGTAAACGCTCTATCTCCCGAAAAAATTGAGATAGAGACTTGCAATTTGGTATGTACTTAGTATGTAATAATGGGAAGAAGCCTATTTCATTTCAATAACCTCGATTAACCGGAACAATTTTTTTCGGACTCTCGAAATATTCGTTCTGATGAAAGGTATATAAAAATTTTCGAAATTGTTTATTTTAAGAAATGAATATAAAAGACAATAAAAAAACATAAATTTTGAATAAAGCATGAAGTCGATCGGATAATTAGTTGCCGAGATATTTGGAATCCTATTTTCCACACTCTTCGATTTTTCATGACCCTGTATTTCATCCAAATTTCACTTCAAAGATATATTTTAATTGGAAATTTGACGCTTAATCAGATGCAATAAACCGCTAGTTAATAGGATTATTATTTTTGGAGTTATAAGGAAAAACCTCTTTCAAGCAATTCAGTAATCGAGCCTTTACAGTTTGTGACGTCATCAAGCCACGATTTTATTTGAATTGCAATGCATTTTATAAGTAGTTTACACATTTTTATTTTAATATTTTACATTATGCATATCCATGATGGGTAAGTATTACGGTGGCCCCCAACTACTAGTTTAATGACATAATTCTTGTTAATTTTCTTTTCCAGGCAATTAATTTCAATACTGGCATAGGGAAAATTATGTTACTTTAACGAAATAATATTAAATCTTTAGGTTTTATCAACAAAAATGGAACTATTAATATTCATCATTTTTTTAGGTAATCGAGTTATTTCTTTTAGTTTTAAAAATGAAAAATCAATATTTCTCGCTATCCATGACGTCATTTACGACATGGATAATTTTGCGGAGCATATTATTGACATTTGCTAACCATTTTCTTTTGAAACTTCTTTTTACTTTTTTAAAATTTAAATAAAAAATACGGTATAGTTATATTAGCCGTGCGCAGACGGTAAAACGGCAAGTATTGTTATCATACAAAAGAAAAAAGTAAAGAAAAAACCCAAGATCATTTTATTTCACCAATCAAAGCATATCCGCTTTATTTTCTATAAATGACGTCATATTCGCCTGTTTCCTATGGTTACGCATATTAAAACTTGTATTATTATCAAAAACTAAAAAGAGTACGTTTTACTTCTAATAATATTATTTAATTAAGTATTGCGCGGTAGCGCAATACTTATTTATTTCCAGTGTGACATCTTAATGTTAATTTAACACAGCAAATCCCATTGAACGAGTTAATTTACTAGAGTTTTTCCCACTTTTTGTACGCGTTGCCACAAAATTTTAACTGTGTGCTAATTCTAATAAAATTTGAAATTTGAAATAGTGAAATTCTTTGGCTGACGTCAGGATCAAAATGGATTAAATGCCGTTGCATATAGATGAATTATAATCCAGGAAGTAACATAAGCTATGTTTTATTTACGTTATTCAAATATTTTTCTTAATAATTCAAAATTTCATAATTTTCACTGATAATCAATGGATGTTTTTCCTATAAAATTTAACTATGTTTCTTTATTGCTGCCAACAATTCAAAAACCATAATAATAATTTGACCACAGCAATAATTTTTCAATTGAAAGATTTCCACGATCAAAATAAAACTGAATTAGATTTTTTTACGTTTTAAAAAATGGAACAACACGACATCATACTCTAAATAAACGGACATTTTCAAATATTTGGTTATAATGTATGTAACAGAATTCTTTCAAATTAAATAAATCACGTGACAAACATGCTTATTTGTTTTTATTTTCATACTAGCGTAAATGTCGATTATAGGACAGTAATCGTGGGTAGAAATCGTGGTTTTCACATTAAATTTGAAATAATACTCATATACTATTCATCGACAAAGAGGAAATATAGATATTGGAAAATTGTATCGCCTAACAGGCTCCTGCTATTAACGTTCAAACTCACTAAGCATTTTATTTGCTTGTGTAAAAGAATTGTGTTTCATAATTTCATCTAATTCACGTAAAACATGCGACAAACAATTTTTGATACTTCTCTATTATCCCGTCGACCACTTTTCATAACAAAAAAGTATCGCCAAAATGTAACGCCAAATAAACGGGAGAACGTTACCATTGGAATATCAAACTAAATAAATAAATAAAATATAAGACTTTACGGACACAATTGTTATTTTAATTAATGAAATAACTAATAAGTCAATAAAACATAATGAAGAATACACACAAATGTCGAATTAAAAACCACTCGATGACATAACAAACACGTATAATGCTTCTGACATCAAGTAAATGGGACTGCATTTTTGGCGTTTAATCTTGGAGTTGGCGATAGATTTTTGTTATGAAAAGGGGGCGACGGGATAATAGAGAAGTACCCAATTTTCAATGTCGTCGTTATTAAGTCGTTCCTGTACAGCTTGTGCTGTATCTTTTATTTTGGTACTTTTCCGTTATACCAACACCATGCCAAAATGTTTGCTAATGCGCCAATTATTTCAACCCTGACCGAGCAGATGTTGTCTACAAACCGTGTTGTCATGCAAACCGTGCCAAATATTGTGATTTGTTATTTATTTAATGTAAATCATTTTTTCGGTACATTTCCGTTATACAAAAACCATTGTCGCCAAGCGTAATAGTTGGCGCAAAATGAAATTCCCGCGAATCAAAACACTTGAAAAAAAACAATGTTGAAACGAAAGTGAGCATTTAAAAAATATAACATTTGAAAATTACAGACTTTTAAGGACTATTTTATTAAAATTAAAACATAAATATATACTTAAAATAAGAAAAAAAATAATTGTTATACAATAAAGGGAAAAATCCTGTGCGGGTAGATTTAGTGGGCTCTTATTGGCGATAAATGTTTGATGTGGTTGTTGCGATCTTGTGAAAAACCTTCAATCATATCCACATTTACACTGCATCCATATTGTTGCTATAATATTTTTGGTACTTTTCGGTTAACCAGGGGCCAGTGAAGTATACACACACACACACACACACACACACACACACACATATATATATATATATATATATGTACATATTTCACTGGCTCCCGGCTAGCCAAAAAGTACCTAATTTTTTTTTTTTGTTTTTTTCTTGCTAATATTGAAACATTGGCTGTAGACTCGATTACGGAATATTAGAAAATCTATCATTATTATCATTTAAAAGGTCATCAATAATGTGCCATAATCAGGCTGCATATTATTACGCATAATTTTCAAGTATGGTTTGGTGAAACATTGAACTTTAAATTCAGTTAAAGACTGCATTTTATCTCGAAAAGGTGGACACCATGTTACAAAGTTATATGGTTTGAAACGATCAGAAAAACAAACTTGGATCAATGATTATAATCCCGCGTTTTTCTTTATGTGAGCCGCCAACACTGACATCCAGTTTGTTGTTAAATCATTACATTACGCGTTATATAACCAACCGGAAAAAATCGTAAGGAAGATATTTGGAATACCATTGACGAAAACAAAAGTCTCGGTGCCAGATTAAGCGCTTTTGTGAGATAAAACTTGATTAGTCGAGAAACTGGAAGTTACGAAGCCGTAAACTAAATTCTTGGCCATAAATGCTTCTATTCATGGTATGCTGTGCAATACTTAAATACCAGCATGAAAAAAGATCGACGAATAAAACTGAAAGTCACCATGATTTGATTTTATCGGCAAAAGAGGATGAACGATCTACTGAGATTTTCTGTTGGAATTTGATTGATGAGTATTACCCGAATCGACATGACAAATTCGAAAACATGTGTTTATACAAATTTGCCACTAGGTACTAATACAAACGACTGTAGACCAAAAGTCTGTAGAATATTACGAATTAAAAGAAAACCTCAGTTGGTTCAGAAAACGTTTGAAACCAGTTGTTTTGAAAACGCCCAATCATAACCCGAAAACGGACGCTGGAATTGAGTTGTACTATCATTCATTGCTGATATTATTCAAGCCTTTGCGAAACGAATAAGACCTATTGGGAGAATTTAAACTCTACCGTGAATCCTTTGAGCACAATGTGAAACATTTTCCAGAGATGGAAAAATGTCGCTAAACAAAACAACGACTACAAGCTGCAATCAACTTGGCTGAAAAGTTGCAACAAGAAAGTGATTTGCACGACCAGCTTGAAAATATTGAAGAACCAAATGAAGACGTTGATATGATAGCCGCAGATTTTGATAACTTTAAAACTCTCCCAAGAAATTGTTATTAATGAAGATAAATTGAACAAGAAAAATGAATGCTGACCAAAGGAAAATATTTGAATCAATTATAAAGCACGTAGAAGAACAAAAGAGAGACCCGTCTATTCCACCCATAAATCTGATTGTAAGCGGATTTGCTGATACAGGAAAAATCTTTCTAATTTAATTACTCAGTCAGAAAGTTCGTTTAATGAATAATCACAATAATGATGCTACTGCAGTACTAGCACCAACGGGAATTCCTGCCTTCAGCATTGCAAGAAGTACAATTCACACGTTTTTAAAATTGTCCGTCCAAACCAGCGGGGACCCGAGCCGGAGGTTCGTTCAGTTAGAGGTTTATACTATTTGATGTGCAAATTAAAGGATCATCCGGTGCGTGTGTAGCACGACCGGTATACGGTGCCGAAGGCAGTGGGACCCAGGTCGGAGGTTCGTTGTGTTAGAGGTTTATAGTATTCAATGTGCAAACTAAGGGATTATCCGGTGCCAAAGGCAGAGGGGACTCGGGTCGGAGGTTTGTTCGGTTCAAGGTTTTACAAGATTCGAGGCACCGATGTAAATTAGGGGTCCGCTAGCGGGCGAAGCCAGCTTGTTTTCTTATTATTTGTATTATATAACAAAAACTCTTGACACATTCACTGTTTACAATTATATTCAAGAACATTCTGCTCATATATATACTCGTCATTATATTTATACTTCTTAGTATGTGATAAAACAACACAAGATTTTATCGATAGCTTTCACACACCACTTACTAGTGTCTCTTTCCAAAGTGGTTGCAAACGTATTTTGCACAGTGGAATAAAATTATTTGCAAAAATGAACATGATTCGTTTATTATTATCATTATGAAGATGAGAAACAATCCGTTGAAGTCCGTTATATATTTTTTTTTTGTTAAAAATTACTTTTATTATTTGAATTGTTTATAGAATAATCAATGTTTGAACTGTATATTTCATACTACCAATATTGATTTTGATCTGTGCAGTCTTTTACATACTTGCCTTGTGTGAATCTTATCTGCTTCATATTAATTTGTTATTAAAAAACTTGAGATATTAAAAAAAAAGTAACTTGCAAAGCAAATTAAAAAAAATAAATTTATTTACAAAATTTTAAGCCCGAGAAGGGACAGATATTAAAATTATTTTATTTAGTTAATGCTACAATAATGTTGCATTTTTATATTAAATCTTGTTCCGTCTATTTAATCTTAAAATATTAAATTTAAATTTGAAACATGATATTAAAGCAACTTTAAAACATTACATTTAGTTGAAATGGAATCTAAATAAATCTTCAACTTTTTTAATTATTTGAACTTCTCATGTTTCTTGTCTGTTAGAATTTGCTACAATACAAATTTTGCATAATGCATGTAAAACTGAAAAAAAAGTTGAAGATTTATTTAGATTTTATTTCAACTAAATGAAATGTTTTAAAGTTGCTTTAATATCATGTTTCAAATTTAAATTTAAGATTTTAAGATTAAATAAACGGAACAAGATTTAATATAAAAATGCAACATTATTGTAGCATTAACTAAATAAAATAATTTTAATATCTGTCCCTTCTCGGGCTTAAAATTTTGTAAATAAATTTATTTTTTTTAATTTGCTTTGCAAGTTACTTTTTTTTTAATCTTCTTAATTCTTTAATTTTTTTTATTTCATTTTCATTTTTCCCGTGAAAATTTTTCAATTGAAACTAAATTGTTGAGTAAAAATTATTTTTTCGGGTTTTGAATTAGTTTTGGCAACGATAAAGTATTATCAACGGTAAAGTAAATCTCATCAAAAAGTCACCTGTAAAAAATGCAGCCAAGTCTCGTAACTCATTTACCGTAAAAAGTACTGAGATCGTATAAAGCCAAGTTTAACTATCTTATTAACTCTGAAATTTTCATTCACAAATCACTCCTAGTCTCTATATCTTAAGTTAATTATTATTTTGTGACTTGGCAATTACGTAGCACGAGAATGTGATGTATATAGTTAGTCTTAATCAAATAATACTATAACATATTAAAGTGTAATAACTTCCCTGTGCGTATATAATTTGCCTTAATTAAATTATCCCATCCCATTCCATAACATAGTAAGGTGTAATAACTTCCCTGTGCTGCGTAATTGCCAAGTCACAAAATAATAATTAACTAAAGATGTAGAGACTAGGAGTGATTTGTGAATGAAAATTTCAGAGTTAATAAGATAGTTAAACTTGGCTTTATACGATCTCAGTACTTTTTACGGTAAATGAGTTACGAGACTTGGCTGCATTTTTTACAGGTGACTTTTTGATGAGATTTCACTTCTTTTTGTAAGTAATCCTCCTTTTCTTGATTTTGGGTTCTTTTTGGGGATCATCCACTGATTTTCACTAAGCCCACACTCTGTCCCTATTATTTACAGGTATCAAAAATTGGAAGCTTTAGTTTCGTTTGCAAAGTACTGTAGATAAAAAGAGATGTCAGGTTCCTAGGCAAGCACTAAGTTATGGGAGAGGGAGTGTCAAAAGAACTCTCAATTGCTTCCAGGATAGGTGCTATCCATATGAGATATTACTCGCAGCCCTAGATACTTGATATTTAACATAAAAGAACTTTTTAGTATAAAAAGAAAGCCAAAATTAAAATTTCAGGAAATTTCCAATAAATCAAACTATATTACTTTTTTCGATGTTTTTTTTAGTCTTTTTTTATTATTTACGGATTTTTTAATTTTTCCTTACTTTGTGTACTAAACCCTGCCTTTCTGCCAAATGTCAAGCTTCTAGGGATTACAAAATCGATTATTTTCAAATTTTCAACTTTTTATAAATTTATTGATTTTTCGATTTTAATTCTAAGTTACCTGATTGTCATGCCAGTATAGTAATTCTTTGATCCGTCTTCTTAGGATCATTTAGGTTCAATTTAGAGATAAATCAAGTGATTCTTAGAGTCACCATGATTTTATTTAGAAAGGACTATCAAGCCATAACCAGCCAGTAATGTCGGCAGGGGAGGGGGAGCTGTGAAAATTTTTGTGGGGCCAGCATCATTTAACAATCCATATTTCATATGCGAAGTAAATAGAGTATAACCTGTGAAAGAAAAAAAACTGTCTATAAAGAAATCGCCTATAACGTAGCCAGTCTATAGCGGAACTTTTCTATAACGAAATTCGTAAACGAAAGAAAAGAAAACCATATTCCGGGGGAAATAACAAAACAATTAGGGGCGTTGTACTAGCTAATAGGACAATTATCTTAAAACTGATGTTTCTAGCAGTACAAAATCAAATTGTTTTCGAATTTTCGATTTTTTAAAGATATTTCGATATTTCGATTTTATTTTCGAATTTAACGAATTTTTTAATTGTCCCTTTTATTGAATAGTAAATACTACCTTTACACCCTTTAACCTTACCTTTACACCTTACCTTTTAAGTTTTACGTTTCTAAGACTACATGATAAAATTATTTTCAATTTTTGATTTTTTCGAATTTTTTTTATAATTTTCTGGATTTTTTATTTTTTTCTTATTTTGTATCCTTTATTACAAATTTCAAATTTCTAGCGCTACAAAATCGAATTATTTTGAAATTTCCGATCTTTTTCGAGTTTTTTATTCTATTTTCGAATTTATTGTGTTTTAATTTTTCCCTTTTCTGTATCCTAAACAATAAGTTTACGCCGAATTTTAAGTTCTAAAGCTACAAAATCGATTTTATTTCAATTTTTCGAATTTTTTAATTTTTTTTTTAATTTTCCGGATTTTTAAATTTTTTCTTATTTTGCATCTTAAATAATACCTTTATTCCGAATTCCAAGTTTCTAGCGCAACAAAATCGGATTATTTGAAATTTTTCGTTTTTTTCGATTTTTTTATTTTATTTTCGATTTTTTTTTTTTTTTTTTTTTTTTTTTGGGGGGGGGGGGGGGGGGTTGATGTTTTCTTTTTCTGAATTCTAAACACTACCTTTACACCAAATTTTCAGTTTCTAAGACTACGAGATCATATTATTTTCAATTTCTCACTTTTTCTTTTTCTTTTCCTTTCTTTCTTTCTTTTCTTTTCTTTTTTTTTTTTTTAATTTTTTAAATTTTCGATTTTTTTTTCGAATTATCCATATTTTTTAATGTTTCCTTATTTAGTATCTCAAATATTACCTGTATTCCGAATTTCAAGTTTGTAGCGCTATGAAATCGAATTATTTTCAAATTTTCCTTATTTTTCGATTTTTCCGATTTTTTTACTTTATTTTCGATTTTTCCGATTTTTTTACTATATTTTCGATTTTTCCAAATTTTTTATTTTATTTTCGAATTTTATTGCGTTTTTTATTTTAACTTATTCTGAATCCTAAACACTATCTTTACTGCGAATTTTAAGTTTCTAAGGCTAAAAGATTATTTTAATTATTTCATTTTTTTTTCGAATTTTTCGAATTTTTTAATTTTTTTTTCGAATTTTCCGGATTTTTTAATTTATCCTTAGTTTGCATCCTAAATGCTACCTTTATTCCGAATTCCAAGTTTCTAGCGCAACAAAATCGGATTATTTGAAAATTTTCGATTTTTTTCGATTTTTTCGATTTTTTAATTTAATTTTCGATTTTTATTGTGTTTTCGATGTTTTCTTTTTCTGGATGTTAAACACTACCTTCACACCAAATCTTAAGTTTTTAAGACTACAAGATCGTGTTATTTTCAATTTTCAATTTTGTTCAAATTTGTTGAATTTTCGAATGCTTTTTTTTTTTTAATTTTCCGGATTGTACAATTTTTCCTTTCTTTGTATTCGAAACACTAGCTTTATTCCAAATTTGAAGTTTCTATGGCTGCGGGATCTACCCAATCTTTTCGATGACGCGAGAATGAGTGAGTGTGTGAGTGACAAAAAATCGAAACTTTGAGTTCATATATCCGTCTGCACTAATTTATGGGTATTTTTCGAATTATCCATATTTTTTAATTTTTTCTTATTTAGTATCTTAAATATTACCTTTATTCCAAATTTCAAGTTTATAGCGCTATAAAATCGAATTATTTTCAAATTTTCCTTATTTTTCGATTTTTTCGATTTTTTTTTTTTTTTTTTTTTTTTCGAATTTTATTGCGTTTTTTATTTTAACCTATTCTGAATCCTAAACACTATCTTTACCGCGAATTTTAAGTTTCTAAGGCTAAAAGATCAAATTATTTTATTTTTTCAACTTTTTTTCGAATTTTTCGAATTTTTGAAATTTTTTTTCGAATTTTCCGGAATTTTTAATTTTTCCTTATTTTGCATCCTAAATACTACCTTTATTCCGAATTCCAAGTTTCTAGCGCAACAAAATAGGATTATTTGAAATTTTTTCATTTTTTTCGATTTTTCGATTTTTTCAATTTTGCATTCGATTTTTTTGGTGTTTTTGATGTTTTCTTTTTCTGGATACTAAACACTACCTTCACACCGAATCTTAAGTTTCTAAGACTACAAGATCGTATTATTTTGAATTCTCAATTTTGATGGAATTTGTTGAATTTTCGAATGTTTTTTTTTTCGAATTTTCCGGATTTTATAATTTTTCCTTTCTTTGTATCCTAAACACTACCTTTTTTCCAAATGTCACGTTTCTAGGGCTATGGGATCTACCTAATCTTTTTGATGACGCGTGAACGAATGAGTGAGTGAGTGACAAAAAATCGAATGTTTGAGTTCATATATCGTCTGAACTAGAAAAGACAGAAAGTTGTAATTTTAAATTTTGATCCTGTGTGCCAAATACTCTAGAAAAACGAAGTTTCAAATTTTTGGGATACTCCAGCGCGGAGATATGGGGGGGGGGTCAAAAGTAGCCTGAGTTGCTTCCAGAAAAGTATGCTTACGGCTGTCCTCTCTCGACTTGGCGGGGGCACTGCCGTGCCTCCAGATCCGGGGAAAATAACACAAAACAATAACGGAAGGTGTACTAGCTAATAGGACAATTATCTTAAAATCTATCTAAAACAAACCCCCATCCTGTGGGATTTGTTTTTCAATGTTTTACTTTATTTAATGCAAAACATAGATTGCATCCGACAACTCATAAAAAAGTCCTCCGGCCTGTACCGGCAGGAAAAGGTAGCTTTCCTATATCTTCGTTTTAAAATTTTAGCTAATGTTACTCGAAAACAGCAAGTTAAAATGCAAAGAAACCGTTTACAAAAGATTCGCTTACACTAAATTTGAATAAGAAATTTGCCAAATTATTGAGCTATAGCCAAGTTGGCTTCATTTATGAAGACTTATTTTTGTCGCCAAATTTGGCGAGATTTCGCCAATTGTCGCCAAGTTTGGAGAGAATTTAGCGCTAATGGATATGAATATATAGTTTTATGCGTATGATTGGGAAAATGATTACAACAATGAAAGAAAATAATTTGCGAGAAATCGCGTTCACTAAAACTTATAAATTTATATTAAAATCATTAAAATTACAGACATTACAATACACTTTCATAAAACATTAAAAACATATTAAAATTGGACGTTTCGGATTTACATGGAAAATCCCTCTTCAACAACAACATTTCACTTAGCGTAAATCATAGTTCAAAAATATCAACAAATAGAAAATGCAACGTATCAAAATTTCGAAGTCAAAGTTACAGTTATAATAACACGGAGTATTCATTCGGGATTGCACCTGCTTGACCATTATTGACCATAAATTTATCGTTTGGTTTTTTGTAATCTGCTGTTTTGTTTCAAAATGTCAGCCACCCTAGAATTTCAAACTGCTCTATCTCAGCCAATTTTTAAGATAGAGGTAAAACAAAAAATGCTCTGGAATCCTTGTATCAAGTCCTAACACCTAATTAAAAAATAAACTTGATTTTTTAACTTTTTTGTATATTTATTTTAGTTTTAAAATTTTCCGTGGCCGCCATCTTGAAACAAGATGGCGGACGAAGCTGGCCAACGAACTCGGTCGAGGCATTGGTGAGCTTAATACACACAATTAGTTTCATCCAAATTAATTTATAAATACGAGCGTTATCGTATCAAATTATTTTCATTTTTTCACTTTTTTTTCGAATTTTTTTATTTTTTTTTTCGAATTTTCTGGATTTTTTTTATTTTCCTTTTTCTGTATCCTAAATACTACCTTTATTCCTAATTTGAATTTTCTAGCGCAACAAAATCGGATTGTCTTCAAATTTTCGGTTTTTTTCAATTTCTTCGATTTTTTCAATTTTGCTTTCGATTTTTTTGGTGTTTTTGATGTTTTCTTTTTCTGGATGTTAAACACTACCTTCACACCAAATCTTAAGTTTCCAAGACTACAAGATCGTATTATTTTCAATTTTCAATTTTGATGGAATTTGTTGAATTTTCGAATGTTTTTTTTTCGAATTTTCTGGATTTTATAATTTTTCCTTTCTTTGTATCCTAAACACTACCTTTTTTCCAAATGTCAAGTTTCTGGGGCTACGGGATCTACCCAATCTTTTTGATGACGCGTGAACGAGTGAGTAAGAAGTGACAAAAAATCGAATGTTTGAGTTCATATATCGCCTGAACTAGAAAAGACAGAAAGTTGTAATTTTAAATTTTGGTCCTGTGGGCCAAATACTCTCTATAATTGAAGTTTAAAATTTTTGGGATACTCCAGCGCGGAGATATGGGGGGGGGTCAAAAGTGCCCTGAGTTGCTTCCAGAAAAGTATGCTTACGGCTGTCCTCTCTCGACTTGGCGGAGGCACTGCCGTGCCTCCAGATTTAACCATTTTAAAATGCTATACGAAAAAATGTCCATTTATTCTCAATGAAAATAACGAAATTTTGAATTATTAAGAAAAATATTTGAATAAAATAAACAAAAACCAGTCTATGTTCATTTGAGGGTTATAATCAGCCTATATGCAAAGATACAGGATCATTAAATGCTCCATTTTGACGCTGGCTTCAGCCTAACATTTGCACACAATCAGATTTATAATACACTCATGTCCAAAATTAAGGTCACAAGCATAAAATCTGTGAAAACTGATGAACTATTCACTGTGTTGCCACGAAACTTGGCACAGAGGTATATTACAATGGGACAAAGAATATAGCAAGATAAGAATATGGAAAAGATTTTAATTGTGAATTAAGATACAGGGTATATTAAAAAGTGTTAAATCATGAATCGGAGATAAAGCATTTATCTTGGGAAAAGTATGTCTGATATGGAGTGTGACTACTGTGCACTGCTATACAAGCCTCACAGCTAGCTCCCATACTGTTTATGAGGGTGTCAATAAATGTTTGTGACAACAAAGCCCATTCTTCCAAAAGGGCGGCTTTTAACTCCTGGAGGGTCCTAGGAGTGGGGTTACGCTGTGCAATGGCTCTTCCTAGACTATCCCAAACATGATCAATAGGATTGAGGTCCACAGACCTCGAGGGCCAATTCATACGGCGAATATCCTCCTCATCAGGAAAATCATCAACAATGTGAGCACTGTGTGACCTCGCATTATCGGCAATAAAAATAAAGTCTGGGCCTACAGCACCCGGAACAACCTCACATAGGCTTCAAGGACCTCATCCCTATAGCGATGTGCAATGACAATACCCGCATCGAAGACGTGCAGTGGGGTACGGCTGCCCAACATTATGCCGTCTCAGACAAGGATTCCTTTGCCACCAAATCTGTCGATTTATTTTACGTAGGAGGGATGATAGCGAGCTACACGTTCTCTACAGATGTAGATTCGACTAGAATCACTTTCCTTGGTGAATCCGGACTCATCACTGAAAAGAACATGCTCCTATTCTTGTTGTGTCCAAGACTGATGTCTTCGGCTCCACAACAACTGGGCTCTCCTGTTCGATGCAGTGAAAGGGACACACACGACTGGATGCCGGACGTAAAGTGCCTTCTCTGCTAGTCGTCTATATACTGTTTGCCTGGAAATTCTTATTCCAGACGCAGCAGTAAGGTCACCAGCAATCTGAGGAGTCGTTGCCAGCCTATGTTGTCGCATGCTTAACGCCAAATAGATATTCTGTGCAGGTGTTGTTGCTCTGTGGCGGTCTTGGATGGCCTTCCTGGTCACATTGGGATGGTCTAAGAAGTACCATTGCACAGCTTACCCCCCTGCCATGACTCGCCAGGAGTTAAAAGCCGCGCTTTTGGTAGAATGGGCTTTGTTGCCACAAGACTTTATTGACACCCTCATAAACACTATGAGAGCTCGTTGTGAGGCTTGTATAGCAGTGCACAGTGGTTACACTCCAGATCAGTCATACTTTTCCTGAGATAAATGCTTTATCTCTGATTCATGATTTAACACTTTTTATTATACCCTGTATTTTAATTCACAATTAAAATCTTTTCCATATTGTTATGTTGCTATATTTTTTCTCTCACTCTAATGTACCTCTGTGCCAAATTTCGTGGCAACACAGTGAATAGTCCATCAGTTTACACAGATTTTATGTTTGTGACCTTAATTTTGGACATGAGAGTATTATTAGGATTACAGAAGATAGTCGCCGTTCGTGATATCATCCCCATCATCTTTTTAAAACAGGATACATTACCAGGTTTTAAGAGGCTGTAAAATCAGAACGGGTGTTGATGAGCGTAGCGAGCAGGGGGCAGAGCCCCCTAGTTTTATTAAATTAAAAACGCTTTTAATTCTTTTTAATTTACCATCAAATATCTATTGAGTTTAGAATAAACATGCTATACAATTTCAGTAAGGGTGTCATGAAAAAGTACTGAATATTGTTGCAACTACAGCAAAATATTTCAATCGATTTATGTGACGTCAATTACTTTGATTATAAAAGTAAACATCACTATGCAGGAAGATTTAAAAAAAAAATACTTTTTAGCATTATTCAATGCTAGTCATTTTGGAAATTTATCTACTCCCAGAGGTATAGATACCTTTTGCTATCGTGGGCAATGCCCATTTTCTTAGCAAAAACACGTGTAATATTTTAAACATGATGTGATTTACTCCGGCGAAAGGTAAAAACACTGCGTTCTGCAGATGTGGATTTCAGTGTCTTAATAAAATTACCAACCATGGACGCAATGTTTTTTGCCAAAAAGGGCTCTTTTTAAAAAATATTTCATTTTACTAATTATGTGTATGAATTCATTAATCAACGAGACACGAGAGTTTAAATTTTGTAGAACTTCATTTTCTAAAGCGACCACTTCTTGAAATTTTGAAACTTTGGTTTATCTCCAGGAATTATTTTTGTTGCGCATACTTCAAGTTAACGAAATTTTGCCCGAATCAAGATTTTTTTACCCGAAAGAATTGGATTACAAGAAAAATGTATCAAGCAGCAGAAGGTAATTTTGTGATTAAAAATGCAGAAACTGCTCCTGGATCAAGCTCAAAAGGAGTTACTGAAGTTATGTATTCAAATGAAATTGTGGATGTTGTGCCCGATACACAATCAAAATACATGAAGAATAAGACTGGAAATGCAAAGTCAAAGGTACAGGATGATAAGATGAAGAAAATGAACGTTACATCGGTGCGTGAAAGAACAAGTCTGAAAAGAGAAGCTGCTCATCCTCCAACTTCTGAAATGGTGATGGATTCCATTAAGGCCCTAAAAAAGTGCAACGGCGCGTCATTTGAAGACATAAGAAAATACATGGAAGAAAAGTATGTGGTCGACATGAAACGATTGAAGTATCACGTCGACAAGTTCTTGCAGAAAAGTGTTGATAATGGAGTGCTTGATAAAATTGACAGAGGTGTTGAAGGAAGATTCAAAATCAAGAAATCGGAAAGCGTCAAGAAAGATTCAAAGAACGTGCCTCGAAAAGAAGGGAAAGTGAAACCGGAAAAGAAAATTGTTGCAACAAAAAAGCAAGTTAAAAAGTAACCAAAACTGTTCAATCTCCAAGTTATTTTTTTTTTGTTTTTTGTACATGATATAATATTTATTCAAAATTGTTCAAAATTTCTCTTATACTTTTAAATATAATCCAATGAATAATTTTAAAGTAAACTGGTTTTCAATGGCTAAATTGTTTTTGTTTCTTATTCTTTTATCAACCTCACAACTAATTTTTATCATTTTTTTATGTTAATCACTGTTTTAATAGAATTATATTTTTTGCCAAGTTCGTAAATTGTAATGTTGATGTGATACGATGCATCTTAAATATAAGAGGATTTCAGTGGCCTGTTTGTATCTTTCAACTTTGAATCATAATTATTTAGTATTTATATACTAATCACATACCGGATAATCGTCTAAGAATGGCACAGATAACATTTATTCTGTTAACCATTTGAAAATGTATGAATATTATTTATGTATGCAACTGTAAAATAAAAAAATCCCTGACGGCTCGGCCTACAGGCACAGGTAGATTTCGAAGACGCAGACCGTGGGGCGCCTGTTTGTCGGGAATTGCGGAAGAAATGACCTTTTTACGATGATGCCGCAGTTGGAACCGCCTACTTCGAAACCTAACTTGTTTGCAGGCGGAATCGGCAGGGATTTTTTTGTTTTAAATTTTTTTTTTTGCTATAACGGTTGGTCCTATAAAAAACTTGTCAATATAACAGTTTTAAATAATATTAAGAGGATTAATAATAAATTTAAGCGGATTTGAAATCTTGAGAATTGGCGAAGTTATGAATTTTTTTCTTCTAAACCCCCCTTCCCACCCTTAAGACAATTTTTAATTATATCAAAAATCAGTCATACATAAATTTTCGGCCCTTTTCCTAGAAGTAATAATAACTTCAAACGGATTCGATACGTATCATAAGTAAGAAATTATGAGTTTTTTTCTGTTTTCACAAAAAGCCCCCCCCCCCCCCTGGTTCGATTTTGTCCATTAACGAACTTGACCGAGACTGTATGCCCCTTGATTTTATGTATCAGTTTCGAAAATATGCGGGAGTTGGAACCGCCTACTTCGAAAAATAACTTGTTTGCAGGCGGAGCCGGCAGGGATTTTTTTTGTTTTTAATTTTTTTTTTGCTATAACGGTTGGTCCTATAAAAAACTTGTCAATATAAAAGTTTTAGATAATATTAAGATGATTAATAATAAATTTACGCGAATTTGATATCTTGTGAATTGACGAAGCTATGATTTTTTTTCTTCTAAAACCCCCCTTTTTTCCCCCCTTGGGGCCATTTTTAATTATATCAAAAATCTGTCATACATACATTTTCGGCCCTTCTCCTAGAAGTAATAATAACTTAAACGGATTCGATATGTATCATAATTAAGAAATTATGGGTTTTTTTCTGTTTTCACAAAAAGCCCCCCCACCCTCCCCCCCTTGGTTCGATTTTGCCCATTAACGAACTTGACCGAGATTTTATGCCCCTTGATTTTATGTATCAGTTTGTAAAAGATTAATGCAGAATTTTTCCAGTTATCGTGGTCAGAAAAAAGTGACATAGATAGATAGATAGATAGATAGATAGATAGATATATAAAGTTTTGAACTGGGAGTGGTTTTGGGTTCTGGGAGTCATGATCGGCGTAGATCTGCAAAATTTTTTCAAAATTTCCAACTTAGGTGAGAATGTAATAGGTAGTATTTCTTACGAAATCTACCTAAAACGGTGGCTGAAGTGGGTATGTCGCCAAGCTTGACATCAAACAATAGCAATGTTGGAAACAATGTGGTTGTGGGTTGTGGTTTAAAATATAGCAGAAATATGAGAGAAGTTATCTATCAAGAAATGTTGGCATATTCACAGAACATTGAGGAAATATGTACCAACTGTTTAGAAAAATATTTAAGTTCATCAAATCAGTTAATTTTACCAAAGTAGATTATACATACACTAACTGAAACAAACAAACAATGACTTATTTTACCTGTTTTTAAATTTTTGTTTATATATTTTTAATATTTTACAGAAACTGTCAAATAACATATCATAACGTGGTATTTACGTATTATCCGGACCAGGTCAGATAAAACTACGCCAAGCATGGCGCCAGTTGTATTTATTACAGTAACCCTTACTTTTTGATATAGTTTATTTATCTATATATATGTTATCGCAAAAAAACGACATTGCCAACTTTCTCTGGGTGAATGTCAAGATTCACGTAGTCGCTTGGTGTATGTCCGAAATATTTGCTAAATATCCTTATTTCTCACTTACACCGACAAATGCCGACATTCACCATGCACTGATGCTGAACGTTGAATCAAAATATTTTTATTACGTTTTAAATCATATTTTATTATTAAAACATATTATGATACTAGCAAGTTACGCCCGCTAAAGCTGGCCAATTTCTCTTAACGAACCTTTAATCAAACGAAATATTGGCCTTGAATTTGGCCTTGTGTTTTAAAACCATATGGATCTTTACTTGGAATGTCCTTCTGCAATTCTGAAAACGATACGAACGCCATTGCGTTATTACATTTTTAATGTGTCCGACAAAATTTGGGCTGTTAAGGACAAACTCTTTTCGTTGATCATTTACAGTAGGATTTCCTAAAGAACGATAAAACGATATGCTATATATTATAACCATCCTTGAAAACTCATCTAGCTAACAGTGGAAGTTCCATCAAAATCCATTCGGCAGAATATTTTTAAAAGGCTAAGCTTCCATAATCGGGTTCATCTGTCTATAAAACTTTCCCCCATAATTCAATAACTAAGCAAAGTAGAACAATATGCGAGATACTAAAACCATCTACAATATATACTAAAACCATGTACTATCTACTATCTACTATCTACTATCTACTATCTACTTCTATCTATCTACTATATATATAAAACACAAACGGAAATTTCGTTCCGTTCCTTTATAACTCGAATTCTGCTGAATGGATTTTGATGGAACTTGCGCTGTTCGATAGATAATTTTTCAGGGAAGGTTTTAGTATATAACACAACGTTCTACGTATATAAGTTGTAGAATTATGATAGAAAGTCCTGTTATTTTGGCCGAAAAGGTTACCTATGTTATTTTTTTTGGCGATCATTACTACTGTTGCAGAAAGAAATGAAAAGGCTATACATCTCGAAAAATAAAAGAAAAACTGTTAAAATGTAGCACAATGCTTAAGTGATTAAAAGAAATAACAAAAGGCTTATAAAAACCTTTTTAATGATTCAACATACGTTTCAACGCTACATTTCGGCGTCATTTTCCAGAAAAATATAATGATAAAAAATATTCTTGCAAATTTTGAAAAAATAAAATATTTTTTATAATATTTTTTCAAAATTTGCAAGAATATTTTTTATCATTATATTTTTCTTGAAAATGAAGCCGAAATGTAGCGTTGAAACGTATGTTGAATCATTGAAAAGGTTTTTATAAGCCTTTTGTTATTTCTTTTAATCACTTAAGCATTTGTCTACATTTTAATTATAATTAGTGATATTATTTTATGGTTATAGAAAAACTGTTGCTAATTTTATTTTTTTTTTTTAAAGAAAGAAAGAAAAAAAGAAAAAAGAAAGAGAAGAAAAAAAAAGAGTTTTGATGAGAAAATATTTTAAAACGACAATATTTAATTTAAACATGATTGGGAATGTTCGTAATGCTTAAAAAATTATTCAAGGGGCAAGATTGTTATCGAAATAATATTTGGCGATTTATCTTTTGTTTTGGGCGATTTTGATTTTACTTTTGACCCCAAACAATTTGATTTTAAGCCAAAAGATGTCTTTTTTTGTTGCAGAAAGAATTGAAATGGCTATACATCTGGAAAAATAAAAGAAAAAACTGTTACTAATTTTATTTTAAAAAAAGAAAGAAACGAAAAAAAAAGAATAACAGTTTTGATGAGAGATTTTAAGCCAAAAGGAGTTTTTTTTTTCAAGTGTACGACTGCACTTTTGCAGTATTTTTTTTTGGTACTTTTCGGTTAGCTGGGCGCCAGTGATATATATATACATGTATATATACACACACATATATACACATATATCTACACAAATACATGTATGTACATACATATATATACACTTATATGTAAAAATATATATATATATCCTTTATATTATATATATATATATATATATATATTATATATATATTATATATATATATATATATTATATATCCTTTTCTTTTATTCAAATGCAAACTATATTAATGGCAATATACTTCGATTTACTTCTACATATATGAAATTTCGTTCCGGCTGCTTATAACTCGAGTTCTGCTGAATGGATTTTCGTAGAACTCAAACTGTAAGATAATTTTTCAGGGAAGGTTTTATTGTATAACATATAGTTCTACGTAGCTTAGTTATAGAATTATTCTGGGAAGTTATATAATCAGATCAATCCGATTATGAAAGATTAGCCTTTTTAAAAGATTTTGCCGAATGGATTTTGATGGAACCTACACTGTTAGATAATTTTCTAGGGAAAGTTTTATTATATAACATATCATTCTACGTTACTTAGTTCTAGAATTGTAGGGCGAAATTCGAAATCGGGTGACCATTTTTTTATACAATATTAGCCTTTTCAATATTTGATTCTGATTATGAAAGATTAGCCTTCTGAAAAAGTTCTACTGGACGGATTTTGATGAGAGTTGTATTGTTAGTTAGATGCTATTTCAGGAATGGTTTTAATGTACTACATATTGTTCTACATTGCTTAGTCAAACAGTTATGTGTGAAGGTGATATAGTCAGGTGAACCCGATTCCGAAAGATTAGCCTTTTTGAAAGTGTTTACTGGGCGTATTTATTGCGACTTGCATTGTTAAGTAGATAATTTGTAAGGATGGTTTTAGTATATTTTATATCGTTCTGTTAGATTTAGAATTATGTGGAAAAGTTCTATAATCAGGTGAACCCGATTATCAAAGATTAGCCTTTATAAAAACTTCTACTGAATAGATTTTGTTAGTTAATTTGTTTGCACTGTTAGTTCGATAATATTGAGTGATGGTTTTAGTATATTGCATATAGTTTTATCATTCTTTAGCAAACCCTAACTGTAAATGACCAAATAAAAGAGTTGGTCCTTAACAACTAAAATTTTGACTGCACATTAGAAAATATAATAACGCAATCACGACATTTTTCAGTAATGTGGAAGGATATTCCAGGTAAATATACAGATTGCTTTCAAATAGAATAGTAAACTGAATCATAAGTCTGTATATTCATCTCTTGTAAAATATATTCTCTCGAAAATCCATGTTTGGTGGGTATTAAATTTATCATTTTTATTCCGACACATGATATCAGATTTGTAGTTAAGGGATAACATTTTGTCATTAGAGAATTTTAAAGAATTATTTAATACTTTTTAGTGCTTTTTTTTTTAAGTCGATTAATATTTTTTTGTAAAAGTTTATTTTATTGTGTCAGTGTATGTGTGTTCTATGTGTTCCTTTTTTAATAAAAGCTTGTGATGTTATTTATCGGACTCTGGTAAATTATTTCAATATCTCAAGAGCAGAGCGTGGTTAAGATATTGAAACATAGAACACATAGTAACTTATTTGCTCACGGGAGTTTAAAAAAAATCATTTTTGTTTTGAGTTTGTGAGCATGGCGGCCATTGAAGCAGGTATTAAATACAGAGTTAAGCCGTTCGATAGAAAGAATTTTTCTTTATGGCGTCGACGTGTTGAAGCAATATTTGAAGCAAAGAGCTTGCTTATAGACCGGGAGGCGGCAGCACAGACAATGACCTCATCGAGTTCACGGCTGAAATTCCAGAATTAGTTAAAACTCGATTCGCATATTAAAACGCAATCGGTCTGCCAAGTCATATCTTGGTGGAAAACACTTGAAAACCCTATTGTAGCGGTTGACTCGTAGGTTTACCATTGTGTTTTCCTGCACCCAAAAGTATGAAAACATGGAGAACTGGGTGCAGGAAAACACAATGATAAACCTACGAGTCAACCGCTACAATAGGGTTTTCACGTGTTTTCCACCAAGATATGACTTGGCAGACCGATTGCGTTTTAATATGCGAATCGAGTTTTAACTAATTCTGGAATTTCAGCCGTGAACTCGATGAGGTGATTGTCCGTGCTGCCGCCTCCCGGTCTATTACATATTTAACAAGAGAAGCTGATGATACGAAATCAGAAGAAGTAATGGCGGCAAAGAAAGCATACGTTTTTCTACCTACCTTGTTAGATGATAAAGTACACATGATTATGGGATGAAATTTATTTGGATTTATTAAAGAAAGGAAAAATTGTTTTGAAAAGAATATTAAACGAAACTCTTTGTGTGCAATCTTCGATCACATCTACCCACTTGTTTTAAATTGCTGTGGCTAAAAGTTTAAAAGTTGACGTGTTGGTTACTTTTAAGATTTAAATACTCCCCAAACAGTTTAAAAAAAAATTTAATTGAAAAGTGTAAAATCGGAGGAAAACATTCTAAAATGACGATTTTGAAAATCATTACGCTGAAACTATATCAAAACTGATATAAAAAAAAACTTATCAGAATTACACGCGTGGACAGCAGGGGGCTTTGTTAGTATATGACAAAAACACTCGGAACATATGATAAAATCATTGTCGTACCGTAGAGAAGTGTAAGAGTTGTAGAAGGTGCAAGTATGTAAGATGTATGTACAAAGGGCGTTCCATAAAAACTGAGAGTAAAATCATAAAAAATCAAGAAATATATTTACAGCAAAAAAACGCAGCATTCTTTTTTAGAATACTTTCCCTCAGATGACATGCAACGGTCCCATCGTTCAACCCACTTTTCAAAACAAGTACAGAAGCCCTTCTCTGGAAGCTGCTTCAAAGAACCCTGCATTGCTGAAATAACTTCAGAATCTGTATTAAATTTTCTACCACGGAGCTTCTCCTTCAACGTCGGAAACAGTTAGAAATCGCATGCTGCGAGATCTGGACTGTAAGGGGGATGTGTCATGATTTTAATATTTCATTTACTAAGATATTGCTGAACAAAACGAGTAGCGACATGTGGGCGAGCATTATCGTTATGTAATGTCCAATTCCCTAGCACATGACGCTTTCTCGATGTGTGTTGTCGCAAAATTCTCAAAAATGAAACAATATTCACCATTCACAGTAGTTTTTGAAGGCACAGCATGCTGATAGATTACATCTTTATGATCAAAGAAAATAATCATCATGACCTTTCCAGCAGATTTCGCTTTTCGGATTTTTTTCGGAGGCGGAGATTCAGTGTGTTTCCATACACTTGTTGCGGACTTGGTAAGGGGATCAAAATGATGCACCCCAAGTTTCATCACCTGTGATTACAGTCTTTAGGAAATTCGGATCATTTTGAAGCATCTGTTTCCACTCACAACATTGGTGAATTCTTGTTTGCATTTGTTCTTTAGTAAGGTGATGAGAGACCCATCTGAAACAAACATGGAGAAGCTGTAAATTGTTGCGTAGAATGCGAAATATCGACGTTTTCGAAATGTTAGTAGATGCCGTTATCTCCTCACATTTCATTCGCCGATTTTCTTGAAAGATTGCCATCATTCACAACACTTTCTGTTCGCCCAAGTTTAAAAGCCAGTTCTGCAGACAAACGTCCTTATTTGAAATCACCATGCCATCTAAAAATCGTAGACTCACCAAAACATTCGTCTTTTTAAGCTTCTTTCATTAACTTAACTGTTTCTGGAGCTGTTTTATGCCAAAACGGTAGCAAAATTTTATGGCACAATGCATTTCGTTTTGTAACTCTGAATCACTCACCTCTATTTCTAAAGGGCAAATAAAAACAGTTCTTTAAACAATCACGAAACTAGGAAAATAAAATCGTCTGCTTCGTTTAAAATACTTATAAACGTACAGTTGACGGTTTGAAACAAGTGGGTAAGTGTGATTGAAGATCGCTCAAAGGGTTTCGTTTAATATTCCTTTTAAAACACTTTCTTCATTCTTTAGTAAATCCAAATAAATTTCATTTAGCAAAAAATAAATAAATAAATAAATAAAAATCATGTTTTTTATAAAGTAAAAATTTACCGGTCTATTTTTTCGTTTTTTCAAATATCTAAACCAGCCCGCTATTATATTCTGTCATTATAATATCTGTCATGCGGACTAAATGCGATATTTAAAAAAATAATTTCAAAATTAAACATGCTGCACACCTTCAAAATGTTAAAATATGCGAATATTTCCATAATCGGATTTTTATCATGATTCAATATGTTTCTCAAACTCATATATTTACTCATATATTTCTCTATTACTCATATTGATACTGGCTTTGTATTATTCTCAAACATTTGAAAAATTTGTTAAACTTCCAATATGACGTCATATTTTCTTTTTAATTTTCTAATGACGTGATCTTAATCTGCTTTGTGTACATACACATATTCTACTCCTTGTATTATTGAGAAATCTTTGAAAATTTTCGTTTTATTACCACTATGACGTCAATCAATTTTATTTCATATTAATCTTTTTTTTCAATTGGTGAAACTTTTTATTTCATTTTCATTTTTCACGTGGAAATCGTTCAATAGAAAATTAATTATTGTAAAAAGAATTTCTTAATTGTTGGCAACTGCTATAACGAAAAATGTTCAAATTTATAGGAAAAGGCTGTTAAAATTTTGTTTTTTATTTCTATTTATTAAATTAATACGAGTTTTTCAAATTTTAATATTTTGAGCTTCATAGCTGATATTCAGCTGTATGTACGCAAAGTTTCAACTCTGTAAGTTACATAGTTTCTGAGAATGGCTCTGTGACGGACAGGCAACGGAGCGGGAGTAATAGGGTTTCGTGAAATGAACAAAACACTAAAAATCGTCTGCAGTTTTAGTTTTTAGTTTCGCGGTTTTGCCACTACGTAAAAAAAATAACTCTCAGTTTTTATGGAATGCCCTTTGTATGTAAGATAGGTCTAAAATATTTAAGATAGATGCCAGCATGTAATATAAATATAAGTATGTAAAATAGATGTGAATGTGTAAGATATATGTAAGGTAAATGTAAGTATGTAAGATAGATATAAGCATGTAAGATAGATGTGTGTGAAATAGATGTATGTGTGTTTGAGATAGATGTATGCGTGTAAGATCGATGTCAGTATGTAAAATAGATGTAAATATGTAAAATAGATGTCAGTATCTGAGATGTATGCGTATAAGCATATAAAGTAAGGAATCAGGAAAGGATATGTGTATACTAGCCGCCACTAGCGACCAGTTTGGTCGCCCTTAAATAAATGTTAAGCATTGTAACAAATTATTTTTATTCATAATTTATTTTTTCCTTAATCCCTCGCCAAACCGGAAAGAATCTAATAGACAAATCAATAACTTTTGCGATCGTGGTAGCATTTCGCATATTTTTTATTATGTATTTCATCTTTCTTGACAAAAACCGCTTAACCCACTTAAGCATTTATACTTCATGCCCGTTTGCTTATCAGTTGCAATATGTTCGCTAATGCGGAGATTCTTAAACATATTTGGCGCAAAACAAAAATCGCGCCAGCCCCGGTGCGTCCGTGACAGTTGTTCCAATTTAAAATACATGACGTTCACATTTTTCATTTAAAAATAGAAAATAGATAAATAAGAAATAATATCATAAATCAAACCATTTGATTTAAAAATTAAAGTATCGTTTCTAATTTGCACACGCGAAAAATAAAAGCTGACAATTCGTTTCGAAATTTGATCCATTAAATATTATTACATGAGTTCAGCTTACGTCAAAAAAAGATCCGGAAGGCAGTTGAGTTGTATAGAACAGAATTATGGTAAACTTTGACTGTATCACTGGTGTGGATTATTTTTTTTTTTACACCAGGCAGTGGTCCAAAAATTCATGGTTTAATATTTTAAACGTTCACAATGAATGAATCTTTTTTTTTTTTTGTTTACTTTCATAGATAGAGAATTTGAACTGCGAACCTAATTTAAACTGACGTAATTGCAGAATGTATACATAATTGAACGTAAGTCATCTCTCAAATATTAATTTATTTTGAACGATCTTTTCAAAAATGTAACTTTTATGCAGTTTTATTCGAAAAAATAATTTTTAATAAAAATGGCCGCCTGGCATATGAAAAAGTGAAACGGGCATCCCGGAACTGTTGATGACAGTCACATGACTTACGGTTTTATTATATAGATATGAAAATAATTTATTGAGTATGAAGTATTCATCATGAAAAATAAAATTAATTTATTTATTAATGTTAACGGCTGTCATCAATTAATCGCTATCATTTAACCTATTATCAGCCTTTGAAAGAAATATTATGTTCTTTCCTTTCGTGATTTCTTAAAGAAAGGCTACATTAATCACAAATCAATATGTTTTGAATCAGAGTTTAAATTGTAATTTTTTGTGTATGGTTATTCAGTAATGAAGAAAATTCAATAGTTTATCGATTTGATGGAGCATACTAAAATCTGATGAAAGTAACTTAACACGAAGTTCGCTGCTTTCTCATCACTTCTTTAAATCGTTACTTACCTATTTAAATATTAAATCGTTTAACTTTTTTTTTTTCTAAATTGAGTTATTCCTTTTTTTAACTAACTTTAAAACTCAAATGCGTCACAGAATCTTTTTAAAAACGGACATATGTACTACTAACATATTTTTTTCACATAAAGCTTAGAATACCTCATCTATATTGAAATTTAATTAAAGTTATTTCACAGCATTCATAAACAAAAAGACTCCGTTATTTATTTAACGCAAAATTTAGCTTCTTTCATAAAACCTCTTTGGAAATTTGCCAAATCGAAATAAGATCTGAGAGTAAGAACACGTGCAATAGAGAAAATCATTGATTTTACTCCGTAGATAAATTTTTCGATATAAATTCTAACTTCAAATTCGATTTTTTTTTCCTCAAGTGAAAAAGTAAAGAACTGGAACGATAATCTTGGATAACCGTTTTATATGAAATACAATCGATATTTTCCCTTATATAAAGCGCTTCTTAATCTATAATTTTTAGTTTTTTTGAATAATGGTTGTCAGAAAATAATATGGCATTTATCGGAACTGTAAAATTTCTCTACAAACAAGGAATACAAAACCAAATGCCCCAATAATAATGGGTCACTTACAGTCAAAACTGTATTTTTTCAAACAAGTAAGATGAATTATTTTTAAATTTCTAACTATTTAAACTAGTCGTTGGGGGCCACCGTAATACTTACCCATCATGGATATGCATAATATAAAGTATGAAAATAAAACATGTGTAAACTATTTTTAAAATGCATTGCAATCCGAATAAAATCGCGGCCGAGGCTAACGAAAAAGAAAGGCTACCGCGGTGCTTTACTCGTATCTTTTTTTACAGACCGCGGGAGTCACGTGATGCTCGAATGCACGAATGAATGTGTACGAAAAGAGCAACACGTCACTCTAGCGGTCTGTAAAAAAAGTTTAGTGGAATAGACCGCGGTAGCCTGTCTTTTTCGTTAGCCTCGATCGTGGCTTGATGACGTCATAAACTTTAAATTCTCTATTACTCCAAAATTGATAATCCTATTAACTAACGGTTTACTGCGTCGGATTAAGCGTCTCATTTCTAATTAAAATATATCTTTGAATTGAAATTTGAATGAAATACAGGGTCATGAAAAATCAAAGAGTGTGAAATTAGGATTACAAATATCCCAGCAACTAATTATCCGATCGACTTCATTTTTTATGCAAAATTTATGTTTTTTTATTGTCTTTTATAATCACTCCTTAAAATAAACAATTTCGAAAAGTTTTATATACCTTTTATCGGAACGAATATTTCGAGAGTCCGAAAAAGATAGTTCCGGATAATCGAGGTTACTGAAATCCAATAAGCTTCTTTCCATTATTACATACTAAGTACATATAAAATTTCAAGTCTCTATCTCAGTTTGTTCGGGAGATAGAGCGTTTACATCACACAGACAGACGGACGGCAATTTTTTTTTTCTAAAAATATGTTTTTCGGAATCTCCAGTGTCTGAAACGTGTAAATCCGTCAAATTTTTTTTCGATTTTCAAAACGATTACAAGACTTACCCTATACTACGTATGATGGGTAAGTAAAAAATGACTGAACAGGAACTTAAAAAGACTTTAAACATTTCACGAAAAATACATCCCACATTGCTAGGTTGTAGTAGTGTGCAGAAGATCCTTATACACAGAGCCGTTATCTCCTTAAACACGTTTCAATAAAGTCACATGGCATACAAATGCGTGAGGACAGTAACAGGAATATAAGTATAACAAATCAGTACAAAAACCCTTAACGGGTTAAAAGTTGTGACGCAGCACTTTGTTTTGGCTCTATAAATTTTAAATATGGGTCTTAAAAGTAATGATATCAAATTTAAGTGACGCTATGTTAATAATTTTTTTTTAATCATAATTTTCTTTTTAGTTTTATATATATTCACAGGTGCAATTATTATCTTAATATGAAAAAAATATATAGAACTTATTCGCTGATGCTTTTTCATTCACATCTCTCATGAATTCAAAATATGGGTTTTAAAAGAAATGATATCAAAATTTGAGTGACACCTTGACGTGAATTTAATAGGACTCTTTTAAAATTCAATTTAAATTATTTTTGGTTTGTCTTCTAAAGTATATTTACACATACAAACAATACTTTTAATTTTTCAATACACTTTTAAATATATTACTTTCACTGAGCCTATATTATGTATTGAAATGTATTTATTTCAATAAATTGATTTATCTTCTGTGCCACGCTATCCAAAATCATAAGTAAAATTTATGTAAATGATTATTTTGCGTCATATTATCCACTTGCATACATTTCCCTTTGTTTGGATACTATGACGCAAAATAATCATTTACATAAATTTTACTTATGATTTTGGATAGCGTGGCACAGAAGATAAATCAATTTATTGAAATAAATACATTTCAATACATAATATAGGCTCAGTGAAAGTAATATATTTAAAAGTGTATTGAAAAATTAAAAGTATTGTTTGTATGTGTAAATATACTTTAGAAGACAAACCAAAAATAATTTAAATTGAATTTTAAAAGAGTCCTATTAAATTCACGTCAAGGTGTCACTCAAATTTTGATATCATTTCTTTTAAAACCCATATTTTGAATTCATGAGAGATGTGAATGAAAAAGCATCAGCGAATAAGTTCTATATATTTTTTTCATATTAAGATAATAATTGCACCTGTGAATATATATAAAACTAAAAAGAAAATTATGATTAAAAAAAAATTATTAACATAGCGTCACTTAAATTTGATATCATTACTTTTAAGACCCATATTTAAAATTTATAGAGCCAAAACAAAGTGCTGCGTCACAACTTTTAACCCGTTAAGGGTTTTTGTACTGATATCATTACTTTTTTAAGGTTATTGATGAAAATGTCAATTAGTCAAAATTAAGCATAGGGTATAAATTAATCATTAGAATAAAATTTTAAAGAAATGCTAAAAAAGACCCTTTGGACCCCAATAAAAATATGAGGGTGGTGGCCCAGGGAGAGGAATCCAAGACTCAACTTTTAAATTATACAGCGAGAGAGTAACACAATTAGAAGTATGAAAATGCATGGCAAAACCCGATTGTTCCATCTTCCACCGCCAGGGGGGGCACTCTGTTCTATACAAACATAGCTGAAATCTTTGAGGCTGTCGATTTGGAGTCGAATGAGCCATACCTCGTCGTGATCGGTCCCATAGAACCCGATAGGAAAGCGCCCCCTGGTGGTGAAACTTGGAACTAAAATCGATATATCCTGTCGATGTCGAGTCGATGAATCAAACTACATTGTGATGGGACCTATAGAAATAGAGTTAGCTACAAAATCTGTTAGTTCCACCTTCCACCACTAGAGGGCGCACTCTGTTCTATACAAACATAGCTCAAATGTTTGAGGCTGTCGATTTCAAGTCGAATAAGCCATACCTCGTCGTGATCGGGCCCATAGAATCCGAGATAGGAAAGCGCCCCCTGGTGGTGAAATTTGAAATTAAAATCGATATATCCTGTCGATGCCGAGTCGAATAAATTAAACTGTATTGTGATGGGGCACATAGCTACAAAATCCGTTAGTTCCATCTTCCACCGCCAGGGGGCGCACTCTGTTCTATACAAAGATAGCTCAAATCTTTGAGGCTGTCGATTTGGAGTCGAATGAGCCATACCTCGTCGTGATCGGTCCCATAGAACCCGATAGGAAAGCGCCCCCTGGTGGTGAAACTTGGAACTAAAATCGATATATCCTGTCGATGTCGAGTCGATGAATCAAACTACATTGTGATGGGACCTATAGAAATAGAGTTAGCTACAAAATCTGTTAGTTCCACCTTCCACCACTAGAGGGCGCACTCTGTTCTATACAAACATAGCTCAAATGTTTGAGGCTGTCGATTTCAAGTCGAATAAGCCATACCTCGTCGTGATCGGGCCCATAGAATCCGAGATAGGAAAGCGCCCCCTGGTGGTGAAATTTGAAATTAAAATCGATATATCCTGTCGATGCCGAGTCGAATAAATTAAACTGTATTGTGATGGGGCACATAGCTACAAAATCCGTTAGTTCCATCTTCCACCGCCAGGGGGCGCACTCTGTTCTATACAAAGATAGCTGAAATCTTTGAGGCTGTCGATTTGGAGTCGAATGAGCCATACCTCGTCGTGATCGGTCCCATAGAACACGATAGGAAAGCGCCCCCTTGTGGTGAAACTTGGAACTAAAATCGATATATCCTGTCGATGAATCAAACTACATTGTGATGGGACCTATAGAAATAGAGTTAGCTACAAAATCTGTTAGTTCCACCTTCCACCACTAGAGGGCACACTCTGTTCTATACAAACATAGCTCAAATGTTTGAGGCTGTCGATTTCGAGTCGAATAAGACATACCGCGTCGTGATCGGGCCCATAGAATCCAAGATAGGAAAGCGCCCCCTGGTGGTGAAATTTGGAATTAAAATCGATATATCCTGTCGATGCCGAGTTGAATAAATTAAACTGCATTGTGATGGGACCCATAGCTACAAAAATCGTTAGTTCCATCTTCCACCACCAGGGGACGCACTCTGTTCTATACAAACATAGCTGAAATCTTTGAGGCTGTCGATTTAGAGTCGAATGAGCCATACCTCGTCGTGATTGGGCCCATAGTACCCAAGAAAGGAAAGTGCCCACTGGTGGTGAATTTTGGAACTAAAATCGATAAATCCTGTCGATGAATCAAACTACATTGTGATGGGACCCATAGAACTCGAGTTAGCTACAAAATCCGTTAGTTCCATCTTCCACCACTAGAGGGCGCACTCTGTTCTATACAAACATAGCTGAAATCTTTGAGGCTATCCATTTGGAGTCGAATGAGCCATACCTCGTCGTGATCGGGTCCATAGAACCCGAGATAGATAAGCGCCCCCTGGTAGTGAAACTTGGAATTAAAATCTATATATCCTGTCGATGCTGAGTCGAACCAAACTGCATTGTGATCGGACCCATAGAACTCGAGTTAGCTGCAAAATCCGTTAGTTCCATCTTCCACCATCAGGGGGCGCACTCTATACTATGCAGACATAGCTGAAATCTTTGAGGCTGTGGATTTCAAGTCGAATAAGCCATACTGCGTGGTGATTGGGCACATAGAACCCGAGAGAGGAAAGCGGCCCCTGGTGGTGAATTTTGAAACTAAAATCAATATATCCTGTCGATGTCGAGTCGAATAAATTAAACTGTATTAGATACCAATTAATCTCGGAAAAAATTGCAAATTTTGTCATTTGGCAGCGTAAGAATCATGAATTTCATCGATCGGCACAGAAAAAACATGTATTTTGTCGATAGGGGGAGAAAAGATCATAAATTTCGGCGAACAGGCGGATAAAAATCATGAATTTCATTTATTAGCGCATGAAAAACACAAATTTCATCAAACACTCGCATAAAAATTAAAAAATTCATTGATCGGGCATGAAAAAACATTAATTTCGTCAAGTTTGCACGTAAAAATCACAAATTTCATCAAACGGTAGCATAAAAATCACAAATTTCATCAAACGGTAGCATAAAAATCAAGAATTTTGGCAATCGGGTGATAAAATTTTTTTTTGTCAATCCGGCCCGTAAAAAGTATGAATTTTGTCGATGAGGTGCGTAAAAATTGTCGAGTCGAATGAATTAAACTGCATTAGATACCAATTAGTCTCTGAAAAAATTGCAAATTTCATTATTTTGCAGCATAAAAATCAGGAATTTCGTTGATCAATGTGCAAAAATCATGAATTTCATCGATCGGCACAAAAAAAACATGAATTTTCTCTATAGGGGGAGAAAAGATTATAAATTTCGTCGAACAGGCGGGTAAAAATCATGAATTTCATTTATTAGCACATGAAAATCGCAAAATTCATCAAACGGTCGTTATGAAAATATAAAAATTCTATGATCGGGTATGAAAAAGTCATTAATTTCGTGAAGTTTGCACGTAAAAATCACAAATTTCATCAAACGGGTGCATAAAAATCAAGAATTTTGGAAATCGAGTGATAAAAAATTTTTTTTGTCAATCCGGCCCGTAAAAAGTATGAATTTTGTCGATGAGGTGTGTAAAAATCGTCAAGTCGAATGAATTAAACTGCATTAGATACCAATTAGTCTCTGAAAAAATTGCAAATTTCATTATTTTGCAGCATAAAAATCATGAATTTTGTTGATCAATGTGCAAAAATCATGAATTTCATCGATCGGCACAGAAAAAACATGAATTTTCTCGATAGGGGGAGAAAAGATTATAAATTTCGTCAAACAGGCGGGTAAAAATCATTAATTTCATTTATTAGCGCATGAAAAAACATTAATTTCGTCAAGTTTGCACGTAAAAATCACTTTCATCAAATGGGTGCATAAAAATCAAGAATTTTGGCAATCGGGTGATAAAAAAATTTTTTGTCAATCCGGCACGTAAAAAGTATGAATTTTGTCGATGAAGCGCGTAAAAATTGTCGAGTCGAATGAATTAAACTGCATTAGATACCAATTAGTCTCTGAAAAAATTGCAAATTTCATTATTTTGCAGCATAAAAATCAGGAATTTTGTTGATCAATGTGCAAAAATCATGAATTTCATCGATCAGCACAGAAAAAACATGAATTTTCTCGATAGGGGGAGAAAAGATCATAAATTTCGTCGAACAAGCAGGTAAAAATCATGAATTTCATTTATAAGCACATGAAAATCGCAAATTTCATCAAACGGTCGCATGAAAATCAAAAAATTCTTTGATCGGGTATGAAAAAATCATTAATTCCGTAAAGTTTGCACGTAAATATCACAAATTTTTTCAAACGGGTGCATAAAAATTAAGAATTTTGGCAATCGGGTGATAAATTTTTTTTTGTCAATCCGGCCCGTAAAAAGTATGAATTTTGTCGATGAGGTGCATAAAAATTGTCAAGTCGAATGAATTAAACTGCATTAGATACCAATTAGTCTGAAAAAATTGCAAATTTCGTCATTTTGCAGCATAAAAATCAGGAATTTCGTAGATCAATGTGCAAAAATCATGAATTTCATCGATCGGCACAGAAAAAACATGAATTTTCTCGATAGGGGGAGAAAATATTATAAATTTCATCAAACAGGCCGGTAAAAATCATGTATTTCATTTATTAGCAAATGAAAAACGCAAATTTCATCAAACGCTTGCATAAAAAAAAAAAATTCGTTGATCGGGCATGAAAAAACATTAATTTCGTTAAGTTTGCACGTAAAAAACCCAAATTTCATCAAACGGGTGCATAAAAATCAAGAATTTTGTCTATCGGGCGATAAAAAAATGTATTGTCAATCCGGTACATAAAAAGTATTAATTTTGTCGATGAGGTTAAAAATAAAGGTAATATGAGTCAAGGGGTCTAACCTTATGAGTCTCCTTATTTTCTTTCTTGTTCGGATGCAAACAATTCATATTTTTAATCTGCATTTGGTCGAAAAGTGAATTATCTTTAATTTTAAAAACGAGAAATTCGTAATTACATGTATAAAATTCGATTGGTATTTATTATTGGTATTTATGATTTCAAAATTTTTAATAAGAAATTGTTTTTTTGCTAGTATACAGTGGGCAAAGTCTCCAGCCATGCCAACCAACCAATCGGTTGCTTATGGATCTGCTTATGCTTATATCACTTATTCATATAGTTTAGCTTTGGCTTGCCTCTTATTAGTTTGTCTTGACTGCTAAATTTTTATATTTCACATTTCATAATTTTTATTGCAATACTTCAGGTAAGAATGCTTTTTAACTTGATTATTTCCTGTATTTATAATTTTTTGTTACTAACATTCTTATGTTTTAATGGGTGCAAAATTTAAGATTGGCGAAAAAGCTACTAAAAGGTTCTTTATTTCAATAAATTGTTTTATCTTTTGTGCCATGCTGTCGAAAATTGAAAGAAAAATTTATGTAAAGGTTTATTTTGCATCATAGTATCCAAACTAAGTGAAATGTATGCAAATGGATAGTATGATGTAAAAAAAACCATTTACATAAATTTTTCTTTGAATTTTCGATAGCATGGCACAAAAGATAAATCAATTTATTGAAATAAATACATTTCAATGCATAATACAGGCTTATTGCAAGTGATATATTTAATGATGATTGTACTGAATTTTGTATTGAAAATGGAACATTTTAGTACATATTAATGGTTTAGCATAAAAAATAATTTATGTAGGTCATTCTAAAATTCTTATATAACAAAATCTGTAAAAATGAAGCTCTGTTTTGTCAGAATTCTGCAATTGTTAATTTGTTTTAAAACTAAATAAGCACTCCTTAGGTATTTTAACTGTTTTTATTATTGGAAATGGTGCGGAAAAACAGAACAAAACAAACTTTAGTAGAATATTTTATGTAGTAATAAGGTGGGTTTTTTTAGGAAACATTTATTTAACTGCGTTTATTTTTTTTGTTTAAGAGGACAGCCAAGGGTCGATGCATGCTTTACACTCATGCTAAAAAAAAAAAAAATTAATCAGTTAAAAAAAAGAAAAAAGTCTCCAAACTTTGGGGACTGTTTTTTCTTTTATGGCAACCTGGCTATTAAGCTTGTATTTAGTAGCTTGGCGCAGTCTTGGAAATCGTGCCATCCAAACAGTCGCCAATCTTTTGTTTACATTTTAGCGTGAGTGTAACACATCTGTTCAGTTATTTTTCTTGGGGCCATTTTGTGAAAAGTAAAGGTTACTTTGGGAGCATTTCCGTTCTCTGTTCCCCCCGCCAACTTGGATATTTTTTTCGCCAGTCTTGGCGAAAGCAGGGTGCTGTTGAGAGCTGGCGCCATCTAGTGTTTTTATTGCAAAATACATTTTTGGTTTGCGATTTTTTTTTCTCGTCGTAATGCATGCATGAACACTGGAACATGAATGAAAATAGATGATTTTTACCTATTTTCTTCCAAAAGTTCCAGAAATCATGCATGCATTACGGCGAAATAAAAAATCGTAAACCAAAAACATCGTTTTATCAATAAAAATAGTTTATCTAGCGCGAGGGTCTCTACGCACCTCTACCTACTTTTTAATAAAAAAATCAACAAACCGTTTGATTTTCTTCCACAGCTGAAAAAAAAAAAAAAAAAATTAATCTTATTTCATAAGGTCGGAGAAAACTCGACCTGCTATGAAATAATAATAAGAAAAAAATCATTTTCGTCACCGACCCAATGTAATACATTAGGAATAAGAGTTGTTTTTTTTTGTTTTGTTTTTTTCTAAAATAATAATATAGTTTTGAAATGTATGTGCTTTAAATTTAGAAAATAAAAATTTAAGAAATGTATGCTAATACTATATTAATAAAATAGATTAGCAGTTTCACACAGCTTTTTCGCCAATCTTAAATTTTGCACGCATTAAAACATAAGAATGTTAGTAACAAAAAATTATTATAAATACAGGAAATAATCAAGTTAAAAAGCATTCTTACCTGAAGTATTGATATAAAAATTATAAAATGTGAAATTTTAGCTGTCGAGATAAACTAATAAATAAGAGCCAAGCCAAAGACAAACTAATAATAAGTAATAACAGCTAAGCCAAAGCTAAACTACTGTGGCTAAACTATCAGTCAGATAATCAACCGATTGGTTGGTTGGCATGGCTAGAGACTTTTCTCACTGTATACTAGCAAAAAAACAATTTCTTATTAAAAATTTTGAAATCATAAATACCAATAATAAATACAATCTAATTTTATACATGTAATTACGAATTTCTCGTTTTTAAAATTAAAGATAATTCATTTTTCTACCAAATGCAGATTAAAAATATGAATTATTTGCATCCGAACAAGAAAGAAAAAAAATTTAACCATAATTTAATTGAATACATATTTTGGAATGTATAATAAACTGTTTTCATATTAAAAAAAAAAAAAAAATCTAAATAGTTCTTCAGCCACATATGATTGCGAAATCGCCTTTAACTATAACCGTGATACCCATGAACATCCTGACCGCGCAGGAATAAAAAAGGGTGAAAAGGCCGAAAATCTTTAATGTTAGTCTACCAGAAAAAGCATAAGAAAAGAGTCCGATTTTGAAGCTGGATTATATAAAAAACAAGAGTTTTCCTACGTTAGCTCAAAATCTTACTCTCTTCATCTAAAAGCGATTAATATAATATATTAATTTTAAAAAAATCGTTCGATCCATTTTCGAGATAACACCTCTGTGCCCATTACACCATTACATTTTCCATTTTCGCTTAAAAATTGGTTTCCAGATCTCAAAATCTACTGCATGTAGAAATCTATAAATTTCAGGATAGAGTTAGGCCATAGATATAAGACTAATGTGAAAAAATCGAAACGGTATGCCTCATATTTACTGAGATATTAAATGTCGGCGTTTCGATTTTCCTTTGATGTCCTGCTAGCTGTATATATGAGAGTGACGGAATCTTCGGTTTTGGGCTTACGGTTTTCGTTTTTTCGCTGCGTCACTCAAGAGACTACCGTCTCTTATGATAAGTATAAAAGTAAAAATAGTTTTTTTTTTTTTAATACAATCTTTTATAAACATTCAAGTTATATCTTGAAAAACACTCTTAATTCTATGACTGTACTAATTCATTATTCTTCCAAAAAAAATTATATTACAATACATTAGTGGTGTGTGCACCGAACCCAATTAGAAAAAATTCACCGTTTTTTTTTCAATTATAATTTTTTCTCTATTTCTTTTTTTACTATATGGCAACAGGAAAGGGAAAAAAGCATTATTTAAACCAAGATTCCCCCTTGTCATATTAACAATGATAATATGATAAGGGGATCTTGATTTAAACTATCTATTCGGGATTTCTAAATTGTCTTCTCAACGTATAATCATAATTTAATTAATGTTAAACTATTAACTGATAAAACTATGAAAAATGAATGGATGAAATTAAAAAATATATATTACATTCTTTATTTTTGCGTTTATATTTTATTTTTCACTTCTTAGTGTTTAAAATATTTCATTGTTGCACTTTCCCAGCCAATTGGCCTTTTTTTAGCGAGCGTGGTTTAGCGTACAATTAAATCCATTGTTGTTGTAACGCGTATACAATAGTAACCGTGGAGAATATTTTGCAATTTCATAATTAAGAATAAAGATTTATAGAGCTTTAAAAAGAAAAAGATAAAATTTATAAAGATTTATAAAGAATCTAAAAGGTGGATTAAAACTTTGTGCCGTTATATTAAAAATAAATGTGCAACGTTAAATTAGGCGAGAGATTGCAGGCAAGCGGTCATGGCCTAGGAGTTTTTAATTCGTTTTTACCTTTTGAGTTGGCACTAAAGATGGAGCTTAAGGGCTCTGAAACAGCTGTTTGCCATTAGAAATGATTTTAATTTGTGCTAATTTAACGTTGCACATTTATTTTTATTTATAAAGAATATTTGGTGGTCTGTGGAAGGCTAACGGAAAAATGCTTTAAAATTAAGTTATTAGCTTATAATCTGAAAATATTAGAATGTTTTATTGTCATCGAAACACACATTTTTACATAATTTTTATAATTCAAGCATATCAGAGAGTGACTTTAAATTCGATTACGAAATTCCATCTTTACATACAAAAAACAAGTTGAGTTAAAAAAATAATCCAAAAAGAAAACTTGATTAAACAGTTAAATATGCAACTTAATGGTGAAACATTTTATATTTGGAAAAATAAATACAGTTAAACCTCCATAATGGACACTCCCGAATAACGGATAACTCTGTTTAGCAAACATTTTGTATCATGGTCAAAATTTTCCACCTGTTCAATATGTACAAGCTGACAAATCCAATAAATTAACTATCCTCAATAGAAATGATTAAATGAATAAAATAGAAACTTGCATTAAAAATATGGATTGTAAAGAAGTTAAAAAAGATCCGATTAATATAATCAACTGTAAAGTTAATGACATCATTAAAAACGAAACATGGCACATAGTGGACCAATGGGCCAATGCAGATGTATAACGAAGTACCTACGATGTTCATCGTGACATCATTAACCTTCCATCGATGTAGAACAATCGAAAGGTCTTGATGCGTATAGATGGATTCAGCATGTTGTGGATCTTGAAAGGCAAAATCCGTTGAATTGGGATTGGTAAGTCAAGCAATTGGAGTAAGGGTGGGAGAAAAGGCAACAGAGACATACATTTTACAAAATTTTCCTAATATAAATTAATTACAGTAAATTAAATCTTTGC
Organism: Maratus michaelseni; assembly: GCA_963931845.1. NCBI lineage: Eukaryota > Metazoa > Arthropoda > Arachnida > Araneae > Salticidae > Maratus > Maratus michaelseni. The sequence goes on from OZ007594.1 coordinate 253,906,983, forward strand.
AAATACAAATAATATAAAAAGAAATTAATGTAAAAATATATTACAAGATTTTTCCTTTATAGAAATTAAATTTTAAAAGGATTTTAACGTTAAATTAGAAAAAAAAAAGCTATAATACAAAATTTACACTCAAGGATTCGACTGTGAACTTCAACAGCCAATCAGGTTGACACATAGTGATGAAGAAAATTTTAAAGACACATAAAGTGGCCGTTATTCCTTGGGATTATTGGAAGGTTAAAGGGTTATAAAAACAACATGCCACTACGTCCTATAGCAAGGTTGACGAACCTTTTTATATCTGCGTGCCAATTTTTTTCAAAAAATATTTTACTTGACCATGACGTGCCATCTATAGAACAAATTTAGTGAATTGCAAAATAATGAATCAAAATTACTTGAAAATTAGTTATTAAGACTTAAAATAATATGGGTAACATACTTGTAGGTATTACACTGTAATAATTATAAAAACAAATATATTTCAGAAGGCAATAAAAAATAATGTGATTACACGCGATTTCTGTTGAGTTTTGGATTAAAATTAATTAATATCAGATTTATACTCAGTAAATTTTAATAGAATGCAAAGTGAACTGGGGTCATCTGACCAATGATTTCTATTTCAGTTTATTATTATTATTATTATTATTATTATTATTCATTTGCGAAAATCATGTCATGCAGGCAAAGATGGACGGAAAAATTGTTAACATGGCAAATGTTAGATTCTTTAAATAGCTCTGAAATTCCATGCTGCCATAATTTTACTACTGACATTTTCAGTAAAGTCTAATATATTTTCCTTTTCAATAGTTTTCAAATATATCTTTGTTTGATAAATTTTTGAGACCATTTATTACAATTAGATTGGAATTTAATGAGATGCAATTAAAAATCTTCAATTTTCAAATAATCGAATCAGCCCATCTAAGTTGCGCATTTTGTGTTGTCTCACTGTATCCTGATTTAGATTTAGAGCCACAAGCAACACCGTGCCAAAATTATTCTTTAGCGTGCCAAAAGTGGCACGCTTGCCATATATTCACCGTCCCTGTTCACCTGTCCTATAGTTTACAGTTGCTCCGGACATACTTATTTCTTAGAAAAAGCTTATGTTCCCTTCATAAAGCATATTTTACCATATTCTGAATTAACTTTTAAATCAACGTAAGATTTCATTCAGAAAATCAAACATATACAATTACCAGATGATTACATAATGGCTAGTTTTTATATTGTTTCATTGTTTCTTTCCGTCAGGTGACACACTTAAAGTGTGTAGTAAGATTTAAGGTGATATTGAGCAGATGGGAGATTTTGACCATGATACAAAATTAACAATAACAAGTTGGAAATTGTACGTCAAACGTGACAAATGAGAACTAGTTTTATAAATAAAGTTACCCCCACATCTCACTTGCATTAAAATTCACCCAATTCATTTTGAAAATTGTTCAGGAGTATGTGAAATCCCATTTATTAAAACGGACGGATCAAAGAATTAATGTATTGGCATGACCATAAGGAAACTTATTTGGAGGGAAAACGACCACATAGCTGATATAAAGTAAAATAGAAAAACCCAGCACTTTCAAAATGAAGTCATCCAAATGAATTTCATTAAAAGCAAAGTTATTTTACTCTCCAATCTATACTAGTCATCCATTACAAAAGAAACAATTGAAGTTATAACACGTAAAAATTCGATATGTATACGATACAGCATTATTTAACTTACCAAAATTATGGGTTGAGTTACTTCATGGTTACTTCAGTATGGAAATAAACATTGAAGTATAATAATCATATCATTATATATATATTATAAAGCAAGAAGCCCTAAAAGTGTATGTCCAGGGTAATTTAAAAAACTACCCGATGGATTTTTTTGCGATTTGCACCATCAGATAGAAAAAATTTCCGCGGTCATTGTGAAGTATAATATTCGATATAACCATGATTTTTTTTTTATAATAAAATTTGGTGTTTTATCTTTATTTTGGACGAAAAGGTTGTCATTGGTATGTTTTTCATTTTGGCGACGGCATATTATGCGATCGTTTGGTTAGCAGTCTTTGGGAAACAGCTGTATCAGAGATTTAAAAAAAAAATACAAACATCTCGAAAAATAAAATAAAAATAACTATTACTGATTTTATTTAAACTACAAAGAAAAAAGGTTTTAACGAGAAATAATATTATAAAACGAAGATATTTAATTTAAATATGAAAGGAATGTTTGCACGGCTTAAAAGAAGTCTCCTTATCAAAGGCGGTCATTGAAACAATATTTGTCAATTTATCCCTTTTGTTGCCTATATTTGATACCTGGATAAGAAAAAAAATGTACTTTTAGGGCCTCTTGCTTTATGAAAGTCGGAACAGTCGCAGCAGACGATAATTTAAAAAATATTTTTTATGTGTATCATAAATTTTATATCTCATTTACAGACGATTTTTGCATTTCCAGTTGACTTTTTATGTATGACGTCGACAGTGTTTTAACTTGATAGAATAATAATAAAACTTAATAAATGTAATCTGTAATTTTTTATTTGTGCACATTAAAAATGATGTTGAGTTTGAACTTTACAGATAAATGTATTCACAGTGTATATACAGTGTCTCACAAAAGTGATGGGACACTTGTGCTTTATAAAAAGAAACTGCAATAAAATAAATAAACAAACATGTGCAAAAATTTTTTGGGTGTGTTTCATATTTAAAGTTAGTAACAATTATTACATAACACACATTTTGTCAAAATATTAAAATATTAATTTAGTAAAAATAAAATTGTTCAGAACGGAGCAAAAAATGGCTCACATAAGTGATGGGACACTTACTTTTCCATCAAATATTTATCCAAAAATTTTACTTTTTAAAAGCTTTTAATATTTTGTTGGATTTCTTTTTACTTTTAAAACATGATTTAATCTTTTTGGGATGGATTCGACTAATTTTTTTGTGATTTCTGGAGTGATTTTACCCCATTCTTCTTGAAGCACCGATTTTAGTTGTTGTTTTGAAGAAATGGTGTGTTTGCGAATTCTTTATTCCAATTCTTGCCAAATATTCTCTATGGGATTTAAGTCTGGAGATTGTGGTGGTGTTTTTATTATTTCAGGACAGTTATATAGCAGCCAGAGTCTAACGTTCAGAGCAGTGTGCTTGGGATCATTGTCCTGGTAGAATTTAAAATCGTTATGAAGGTTCAATTTTCGTGCTAAAGATTTCAAATTTTGCTTTAAAATATCAATATACTTGTACTGATCCATTATACTGTCAATAAAAACAAGATTACCAACTCCAGCGGACGACATACACCCCCATACCATAACTCCTCCTCCACCATGTTTTACTGTTGGTACCAAGTTCTGTTTGCGAAATTCTTCCCTGGGTTTTTTCCACACCAAGATTCTACCGTCAGAACCAAATATATTAAATTTACTCTCATCAGCAAATATAACTTTATTCCAGTAATCAGAATTTTTATTTATGTTGGATTTTGCGAAAGCTAGTCTGAGTTTTCTATTCTTTTCACTTACGAAGAATTTTTTCCTGGCTACTCTACCGTGATATCCAGCAGATCGAATTACCCTTCTAATAGTCTCAGGATTAACAATTATTCCATATAATGCTTGTAAATCAGCAGCAACTTTTGAAGCACTAATTCTTGGTTTTTTTTAAATATTTCGAACGATAATTCGCTTTATTCCATTGGATAGCTTTGATGGTCGGCCAGGTCTTCTATCCTGAATCATATGATTCTTTTTATATCGTTTAATGATATTGAAAACTGTTGAACGACTCAAGTTAACTGTTTCAGCAGTTTTTCTAATAGATTTTCCACGTTCAATATGCAAATTAATAACTAATGTTCGAATTTCAGGCGAAGTTTCTTTTCGTTTAGCATTCATTGCTACACAGAGCTAAAAAACACAAAAATTTCAAAACAAACTGGAGAGAAATACTGCAGACGATTTTATAAATTATTGCCAATTGCTTTTAAGTAAAAATAAAACCCCCAAAAATATTTTTATTGCTTATTTCAGACTATTTTTGTTGCATATATAATGGTGTCCCATCACTTATGTGAGCTATTTTTTGCTCCGTTCTAAACATTTGTATTTTTATTAAATTAATATTTTAATATTTTGACAAAATGTATGTTATGTAATAATCTTTACTAAATTTAAGTATGAAACACACCCACAAAAAAATGTGTACATGTTTTTTTAATTTATTTGATTAGTTTCCTTTTGTAAAGCACAAGTGTCCCATCACTTATGTGAGACACTGTATACTCTGTGAATGTATTTAGAGGTATCTTTAAAACACCATGGCAGTCGTAGCAGACGATTTTTTAAAAAATATATTTTTTATATGTATCATAAATTTTATATCTCATTTACAAACAATTTTTGCATTTTCAGTTGACTTTTTATGTATGACGTCGACAGTGTTTTAACTTGATAGAATAATAATAAAACTTCAAATGTAATCTGTAATTTTTTATTTGTGCACATTAAAAATGATGTTGAGTTTGAACTTTACAGATAAATGTATTCACAGTGTATATATACTCTGTGAATGTATTTAGAGTATCTTTAAAACACCATGGCAGTCGTAGCAGACGATTTTTTTAAAAATATATTTTTTATATGTATCATAAATTTTATATCTTATTTACAAACGATTTTTGCATTTCCAGTTGACTTTTTATGTATGACGTCGACAGTGTTTTAACTTGATAGAATAATAATAAAACTTCAAATGTAATCTGTAATTTTTTATTTGTGCACATTAAAAATGATGTTGAGTTTGAACTTTACAGATAAATGTATTCACAGTGTATATACTCTGTGAATCTACTTAGAGGCATCTTTAAAACATCATGGCACCCGTGCGAAGCCGGAGAGGGTTGCTAGTAAAATAATAAAACTTCAGTAATCTGAGAGAGGACATGAAAAACGAGAATGATGGTGTTTTAAATCATTGCATTGTAGAAAACGTAACTGTAGAAAATTCTCATTTATCTTGAAAAGGACTTCGGTAAAGCCGAAACATATAGACAGTTTATATATAAAAAGTTCCTGTTTTTATGGTTATTATTTAACACCTTTTAGCAATTAACGAAGTACTTTATTTCTGTGTGTTTGGATTTGTTATATATTTACAAAAATTATGCAAATCCAAAATTTCAGTTCGATCCGATAAAACGAATATTTTTTTATTTATGCTTAAAATTCTGTCAGAACAACAGTTTAGATGACATAAATCATTGAAAAAACAATAATTTCTTTAAAATTTTTAATAAATGTAACAGCGGTCTTGAAGATTTGCTAGAATATTTGAACAACTTATTTAGCCTCAATACTACTTCCTAACACAAATAATACTTCCCACAGAAGAATATTTATAAAAGTTTTATTAAAGTTTAATTTTAAAGTGGCAATTTTCACTTCTGAGATGATCTCCCCCTCCCCATCTCACTCCTCCCCGTTAAAATTCGTCTATTATTTAATATTGATAATATTGAATGCCTCTGGAATTAATGTACCAATGCAGATATTTTGAAGTGCCGACGAAGTTCGTATTGACTTCGTTTACATTCGTTCGAAAGTGATCAATCGGATGATCTTGGCGCATAGATGGATTGAGCAAGAAGGTGGATTTTTATTTCAAAATCCGTTGCATTGGTATTGGATTCCAAGCTTTGAGGGTAAGCGAGGGGAAAAAAGGCCACAGAGCCATACATTTTCAGTTTTCGAAAAATAGTTACGTTAAATTAATACTTTGCAAAAAAACAAATAATAGAATTAAGATTTTTAAAAAGGCTATAATACAATATTTAGAGACATAATTAGTAAAAAGTTAAAAATTATAAGAGTATTAACGATTATAAATGCAAAAATAAAAAAAATGAATGGACTTGGACGAAAAGATTTCGACGGTGCCTGTGCGCCAAAGGCGTCAACTTGAATTGAACTTGAATGAGATAATGTGAAGAGTTCCGGGGAATGAAATTCCATACCTCTGAAGTAGACCTGTGGAATAGAACACTTTCAACCATAGCCAATGTCCAGGCAACTGAGCCCTGAAAACACGTAAAGGGGGAAAAGCCCATAAAAAATAGGCCCATTTCAGGCAACATACATTTTATAGAATACAAAAATTAGAAAACATTTAGCAAATTAAGAGCAAAAAATAGTAGAGAAATAAAAGGAAATTACAAAGAGAAAATATTTACAAGTATATGCAATATTTAACTGTAAAAGCAGTAAACGACCAGAAAAATAACCCTGTCAAAGCAATAAGGATGGGAGAAACTAACCCGGGTTGATATTTTCAGATAGATGAAGTGTTGTCCGTGGTCTTCTCTAGCAAACCCTTTCATCGTAGTTTGAAATAATATGCAGAGCAGGATTTTGAATAGTATGAATGTTTTCAAAGAATTTAGTGTCTTGAGTTTTAATGACACTTCTGATTGTGTCAATATGAAGATCGTGATGAATGGCCGTATTCCTACGGTATCCTGGAGAGAAAGTAATGCCTCTAAGAGTTTTATTTTGGACAACTTCAATTTTTGGAAGATTAGTTTTGGCCGCAGAGCCCCAGATCTGCGCACAATAGAAGAGTATGGGTCGGAGTACTGTCTTAAACAAGAGTATTTTATTTTCCATACTCATATCATTGCTGTACAACAGATGGACAAGATTACGTTTAGCAAACTTTTGGACGCTGTTTTCGATTTGTTTTCACCAAGCGAACGTGCTGTCCAGGAAGACGTCGAGATATTTAACTTCCCTTCCAAAGCTGACAAATGAGCCGTCAAGATAGAGCGGGGTTAGTGTAAAGCAATTTCAAGTGAAAATGACTGCCTGAGATTTGGTAGGATTAATTTTGACATGTCATTTGGTGAAAAAATATTCTAACTTACGAATGTGCTGTTGTAAATGCTCGAGCATAATTAGCCAGTTTTGTTTACGAGCCATTACAGTGGTGTCGTTCGCATAAATAGTCAATAACTTATGTGGAGAAATGGGTATATTATAGATATAAGCTTTGTAAAGCCAGAGGCACAAGTATTAACTTCGAACCCTGTGGCACGTTCGCATTAATCGGGCGAGGTGTAGAAAATATATTGGCATAGCGGACGCTGAATGTCCTGCAGCGAAGGTACTTGAATACAAACCGTACATGGGCAATGGGAACTTTCCATTTAAGAAGTTTATAAATAAGGCCTGAGAGTCAAACAGTGTCAAAATCCTTCGCTACATCAATAAAAAGTGAGCCAACATACTCAGAGTTGTCAAAACTATCATGAATGTATACCACCACCCTAAGTAGCTGGTGTGCTGTAGAATGTTTGGACCTGAAGCTAAATTGTTCGGTATTGTCAGGAAGAAAATTTTGAAAGCGTGTAAGAAAAATGTGCTCAGTCAATTCGCTAAGTTCAGAGAGTAAACTAACCGGACGATAGCTCCTGGTCAGAGAAGGATCGTCTCCAGCTTTCTTAATAGGAAAAATGACGTCTTTTTTCCATTCATTGGGAAAATGCTGGAACTTAAAAATGGCATTAATGAGGTTTGCTAGATAAGAAGAATATTGAATTAGGAGATTTTTGATGGCCAAATTAGTAATCCCATCATGCCCTGGGGCTTTTCTATTGAGAAGATTTTTGACCACTGCAAAGATCTCTGCAGAGCTGGTCGGTTCAATTGGTCTGACAGCTTCTCGGGCCAAGAATCTACTGACAGTACGGTCAACCCGATCATTAGTATCAGCATTTAAAGATATCCCAATATGGGCGACATTGACTTTCATATTGATCGGCTAACACCACCGCTTTTTCACTGTCGAGCCATTTGTGTCCGGTATCCGTGTTAAGAGGGGGATAGGGGTAAAAGGTTTTCGGACTCTTTCCAGATAATTCCAAAGTGAGTTATCCGTGAGGTCAGAGAAATAATAAAATTAGTCCATTTGTTGGATTTGAAGAGACGGATATCATGTTTGATGACCGCATTTAAGTGATTCATGTCAGAACAGATACTGGAGTCCCTACTGGCTTGCATCAGTCTTCTGAAGCAATTTCTATTTTTGATTTTATCTTTGATATTCTTAGGAAGGGTTTGATAATTTTGCGGCGCCTGGCGACAGTTACATGCCTCCAGGGAATTTTCAATAATTTTGGTAATGTTTGTGACAGTCATTTCAATATCCTCGATAGAAAGGATATCGCCAAACGGGGGTGGAGAGTCATTGATTGCTTTTGTAAAAGATTTCCAATCGTAAACATGGGAAGCGATTAAGGACGGCAGGGAAGTGTCAATCAATGTTATCAATAATCAATGTTAATTTGGATTGTGTGGTGATCGGAATTAAGAGCCGAGATAGGGGTGATGGAATAGGCAAAAGGGATTTTATTCAGTAGAGCCTGATCAGTAGTCGTATCATTTCCCTGCAGGCCATAACGAGTGGGGGAAGAGGTAGCAGCAATTTCAATACCATTATTGGTACAGTAATTATGGAGGGTTTCCCCTAAATGGCCCATATTACTATTTGAGCACCAACTGGGATGATGGGAGTTAAAGTCACCTGCAAGAATAACATTATTATCTAGCCTGAACAATTTATTAAGGTCATAGGGGAGAACCAAATGATTCGAAACCCGGAGGTAGATGGAGGAAACAAGGAATGAATTTCGCTGGTCTAAATAAATTTAAAAATTTGTATTTTCAAGTTCATTAAGGAATCGAGATGGAATATGAGCATGAGTGACCCTTCTGCTCACGAAAATAGCAGTCCCGACATAAGGCGAAATAACATTATTAACAGTACGAGGGGTAAAGTACTTTTAAAATTTTGAATATTGAGGTCCCTGGCATAGGTGGTACGAACCTCTTGTACAAGAATAAGATCAACAGGATTGTTGATGACAAAATCCCTGAGCTCAGATAGCTTAGATCTGAGACTATTGGCATTCCAGAAAAGAATTTTGAAAAAACGCATTATTTAGATTTAGTAGCTGAGCTTGAAGGTCATTTACACCAAAGACACTTAGCAATTTACATAAATTTTTATCATTATAAAGTTTATGGAATTTGAAAAGAGTATTATAAAGATTAAGTTTTTCAATAATGATATCAATATTTGAGAAATTGGCCATAATAAAATTTAAAAAGTCATTAGTATCACAGGAAGAATTTACAGTATTTACATATTTAATAACATTATGAGCACTTTTTAAATTACTTTTTGAAACTGATTTGGTTACCAGAAAATGAGGCATTACCATTAGTGTTTCCATTTGAGTCATTCAAAGATATAGGTTACACATTTGCACTTGGCCCAGCAACTTTAGTTAAAGTATTTTCATCAGAGTTTTTCCCTTTTAGTAAAGAGACATCCTTTTGGACTGGTTTAGGTACAAAAGTTTGATTTGCAGTTCTGTAAGTTTGTAATCTATTGTTTTGGAGATTTCTGGGTGTTTTGGGGCATCTCCCAAAATTGGTAGTATGATTTCCTTTGCAGTTTGCACATTCAATATCTTTTCTGTCCTTGACAGTGCATTAAGGGGATTTGTGCTCACCTGAGCATTTGACACAAACGGGTTTTAAGGTGCAAACTTCAGAGTTCTGATTAAATAGCATACAGTTATAGCACCTTTGAATTTATACACAACAATATTAACTCTAAAACCAAGAAAATTGCGAATATCAAAAATATTCTTGAATTTATCATCTCTGAAAATATCAACTAGAAAGCTAGGCATAGGATCTATAGTCTTAAAATTTTTGAGTTGGGATACTCTGTTAACTTGAGTAAAGCAGCAAGCTCAGATGTAATTTCATGAATTTCGGTATTGATAGGGAGACCCTTAATCAAAAATTTTCTAGGCCGTTCACATTTCAGCCTCATACCAAAAAATTCAATTTTATTTTCTATGAAATATTTTTGAATATCCCTGTAGACTTAGATAGTTTTCGGAAAAAAAATTTAATGAAGTATCCTTGGACTCCTTTAAAAACTTTACAGCCAGCCATCTCGTTAATTTTGGCAGCAATTTTCCGCCAGTTTTTCGAGCATTTGACATAGAATGGCTTAATCCGCCGTTTTTTAGGGTCTAATGTAGCCAAATCATCAGTAGTCTTATCCGAAATATCTTCGAAGTTGGTAATAAGACCAAAATAATTTGATGTTTCTCAACAGGCGAAGCTCCTCCTAATTTAATAACTTTAGCAGTTTTAGTCGGCTGTAGAAAGCCATAACAATTCCTATCATTGCCCAGAGCTCTTTAAGTTGAGCTGTTAGTTTGAGGTATAGCAGAGAAGTTATTTTTATATTCTCGCATAAGACTACAAGTATCATTAATACTAGTAATAATATAATGAAGACGAGTATATTCCTCAGTATTGGCATGAGGTTCAAAGAATTCATTCCACTTACCTTCTAGATATCCGCGGACAATATCTTTATATCTCTGAGAGCAACCACTGTAGAAAGAACTGACATCCTTCATTAACGACAAGGCCCGGGGTCCGAGATCATTGGCAACATCATCAAAATATGATCTACACTTTTTAATCCAGTCATTTAGTTCAGTAAGTTCCGATTCAGCACTCACCACTTCCATAGAATTGTTCGCCATTACCACAAAAAGTTCGCGGCAACACTATATTCTTAAAAGAACTCTAATAAACACCACCAATATGGTATGGCTGCCGTTTGCTGGAAAAGGCGGAGCTTGAGGACTTGAAAAATGTAGCGCCATCTACAGTATATTCTATGTCGCAACCTAAACTCTAATATATCAGTGAACTCATTTCAATATCTTTGGGTCGTAATCGTTTAATACACATAGTTTTTTTTTTTCTTAATAACAATAATTCGAAAATATTGATATGTGACATGGGATTTTAAAGACTTTTTTTCCAGTATTTTTTTTTCATAACTTTTAGATATTTTAAAGTATTACTACCACACAACAGATACATGTGCATTCACTTTATTAACTCATAAATGTAACTGCGTTAAAATTTTTATATAAATTTAAGTAGTGACGTTTCTTTTATGCATTTAATAAATTTCATAACTATATAAGTTAGTTTCTCTCACAATAAAAATTAAAAATCTCAGATTAACAGTTTTAGAACGTATTTTTACAGTCCATTTCATTTCTTATATATACAATTTCTTATATTATACCGGGTGTCCTAAAACGGAGTGACTGATTTTAAAATTCAATAGCTTCCAAACGGTTACAGATATTAAACTAGCCGGATGTGTCAATCCCAAAACTTTCTTCTATCTCACACAGGTTTCGCATACACTAAAAGGAATCAGCACCAATTTATATCAGGGTCTAACTGAATGTAAAGTTTTATTAAATTCTGTGCATTAGTTCTTAAGATATGACTATTGCTAAAATCGTATAAATCCGGCAAAATGCAGCATAGCAGCGCCACCTGTTGGGAGATTTAGACCAAAACCTAAACAACAACAACTTATGTCAACGTCTAACTGAATCTGAAGTTTGATGAAAATCCGTGCATTAGTTCTTGAGATATAGTTATCGTGATAATAATGAAAAAAGTGGCATGGCAGCGCCACCTGTTGGGCTATTTACACCAAAACGTAAACAGAACCTATTTATGAAAAGGTCTAACAGAATCTGAGTTTGATGAAATTCCATGCATTAGTTCTTGAGATATAGCTATCGTAAAAATAATGAAAAAAGTGGTATAGCAGCGCCAACTGTTGGGATATCTACACCAAAACGTAATCAGCGACTACTTGAGTCAAGGTCTAACTGAATCTGAAGTTTGATGAAAATGAGTGCATTAGTTCCTGAGATAGAGCTATTGCGGAAATCGCGAAAAATGCAGCATAGCAGCGTCACCTGTTGGGCGATTTTCTCCAAACACTAATCAGCACCAATTTACATCAGGGACTAACTGAATATAAAGTTTTATTAAATTCCGTGCCTTAGTTCTTGAGATAGAGCGCCCACAAAATTTTTGTCACACACAGACAGACAGAGTCACAGACTTACAGACAAGCATTTTCTAAAAACAGTCAAATCGTGTTGAGGCCCTTCAAAAACGTATAAATCCGTCGAAAACCGGAAGTCGAAAATTTTCGTGAATCCAATACTTTCTTCTTGTAAAGATAGAAGAAAGTAAAAACTCTTGCAGGAGAGTAATGTATGATGTCAGGAGTTTTTTTTTTTACTGCGATTCCTGATTTTAGTTCGAATTATCAACAATAGATGGCGTTGCGAGTAATAGACATCCAGTCGAGACAAAAGCAGAAATCACCAGCATTGATGTGAAGGGAGGAGGTTCAATACATGGAGTAGGTCTCATTCACCAATAAAATCTTATTCAGAAACGGGCCTGGGAATAAGATTGTATTAGTGAATGAGACCCACTCCATGTATTGAACCTCTTTCCTTCGCATCAATACTGGGTGATTTTAGTTTTGGCCTGGATTGCACTTCTATCGCTCGCAGAGCCATCTGTTGCTGGTAATTCGAACTAAAATCAGGAATCGCAGTAAAAAACTCCTGACATCTTACATTACTCTCCCGCACGATTTTTTACTTTCTTCTATCTTTACAAGAAGAAAGTATTGGATTCATGAAAATTTTCGACTTCCGGTTTTCAACGGATTTATACGTTTTAGAAGGTCCTGAACACGAATTCACCATTTTTAGAAAATGTCTGTCTGTGAGTCTGTAAGTCTGTCTGTCTGTATGTGACACAAATTTTGTGGGCGCTCTATCTCAAGAACTAATGCTTGGAATTTAATAAAACTTTAGATTCAGTTAGTCCCTGATATAAATGGGTGCTGATTAGTTTTTGGTAAAAATTGCCCGGCAGGTGGCGCAACTATGCAGCATTTTTCTGAATTCCCGCAATAGCTATATCTCAAGAATGAATGCACTCATTTTCATCAAACTTCAGATTCAGTTAGACCTTGACATAAATAGACGCTGATAACGTTTGAGTGTAGATATACGAACAGGTGGCACTGCTATACAACTTTTTTCTTGATTTTCACGATAACTATATCTCCAGAACTAATGCACGGAATTTCATCAAACTTCAGATTCAGTTAGACGTTGACGTAAGTTGTTATTGATTAGGTTTTGATCTAAATCTCCCAAGATGTGGCGCTGCTATGCTGCATTTTGCAGGATTTACACGATTTTAGCAATAGTCATATCTCAAGAACTAATGCACGGAATTTAATAAAACTTTAGATTCAGTTAGACCTTGATATAAATGGGTGCTGTTTCATTTTAGTGTATGCGAAACCTGTGTGAGATAGAAGAAACTTTTTGTGATTGACACATCCGACTAGTTTAAATATCTGTCACCGTTTGGAAGTTATTGAATTTTAAAATCAGTCAGTCCATTAAAAATAAAAATCGCATTAAAAACACATATTAAAACTTAATATGTGTTTGCTAAAAATTAAAAAATAGCAGATTTATCCTATAGTACACATTGTAACCGATATTATTTCACGAGTGTAAAACAATCGCTGCAAAACGCAAATAAATGCTAAAAATCGCTAAAATTTAAATGTTACTAGATGGAACCCGTCAAAATTTGACGGCAAACAACTTGATAGTACCATAAAAATAAAATTTATAGTTGCTTTAACTTGACAAATTTCATAGTGGGGAGCATAATATGATTAAGCGGTCACTGACCTTTCCATTGATATATCACATGAGGGGTGTGTGCAAAGTTTAGAAAAGTACCCCCTTGGGGGGTCAAAGTGGGTGATGGACATGGGAGATGCATAATATGATTAAGTGGTCACAGACCTTTCCAATGATATATAACATGAGGGTTGTGTGCAAAATTTAGAAAGTACCCCTTGGGGGGGGGGGGCAAAGTGGGGAGATGGGCATCGGAGATGCATAATATGATATAAGTGGTCACAGGCCTTTCCAATGATATATAACATGAAGGTTGTGTGCAAAATTTAGAAAGTACCCCTTGGGGAGGGGGGGGGGGGGGCAAAGTGGGGAGATGGACATCGGAGATGCATAATATGATTAAGCAGTCACAGACCTTTCCAACAATATATGACATGAGGGGTGTCAACAAAATTTAGAAAAGTATCCCTTGGGGGGGTGGGGGGCAAAGTGGGGAGATGGACATTGGAGATGCATAATATGATTAAGTGGTCACAGACCTTTCCAATGATATATAACATGAGGGTTGTGTGCAAAATTTATAAAGTACCCATTGGGGGGGGGGGAGGGAAGTGGGGAGATGGACATCAGAGATGCATAATATGATTATGCAGTCACAGACCTTTCGAATGATATATAACATGAGGGTTGTGTGCAAAATTTATAAAGTACCCTTTGGGGGGGGGGGGGGAAAGTGGGGAGATGGACATCGGAGATGCATAATATGATTAAGCAGTCACAGACCTTTCCAACAATATATGACATGAGGTGTGTCAACAAAATTTATAAAAGTGCCTCCCTTAGGGGGGGAGGGGAGGGGGTGGCGGGATGGACCCCGGAGATGCATAACATGAATAAGCAGTCAAAGACTTTTCCAGCGATATATCACATGAGAGGTGTCTGCAAAATTTAGAAAAGTGTCCCACTTGGGGGGGGGGGGGGATAGACCCGAGATGCATAACATGAAAAAGAGGTCACAGGTGTTTCAACTTGCAACTTTTTTCTCGAAGGCATTTGATAATATTAAATTTATTTTACCCAAGACAATTTAACGATATTCTTAATTTTTTTGCATAATTCGTCAAATGTTCATGGAAAAAATCATGAAATTCGCTAATCAATAGTTGATAAATTATAAAATTCAACAATCGATAGCAGTAAAATTGGTCAATCGATAATGGAAAAATCACAAAATTCATCAAATGGTCTCCTGTAAAAAAATTGTCCTGCACACTGATGATATGATCAAAAGGATTTTGAAGTATAGGACAAAATTAACACTTGCCAGCGAGTAATGCTGAAAATTTGGCAATGGACTTTATTGCCACCACTGGTCAAACATAATAGTCACACTCACCAATTGCGATGATTGAATGGAAAAAGATTTTTTTCTCTGCTGTCGCTCGACAAATTTCTAAACCATTTGGCGAATTTCACGATTTTTTCCCCGAAATTGACGGATTGTGATTTTTTTTTCTCGAAGCCATTCGACGATATTCGAAAACTTTTCCCCCCGAAACCAGTTGATCAATTTTGCGATTTTTCCACTGTCGATTAATGAATTTTGCGATTTTTCCGCTATCGATTGAAGAATTTCGCAATTTATCAACTATCGATTAATGAATTTCATGATTTTATCCATGAACGAACAAATTGTGCACTTTCTTTCCGCTAATGTTTGACACATTTCGCCCTTTACAATTCAGCCAATGAGTTGAACGTTGTTTCTTTCCAGAAATGTCAAGAATGAAACAATGATTCTTTAGGATGAATTTCCTTCGTTCGATGTCACATGGAAGAATGTGTGCAATGCAGCAACGGGCGTCACAGACTTTTTAGGGCACCTGCAGACTAAAAACATCTAACCAATCTTCGCGGGGGGGGAAAAATCACAGATTTCGTCAAATGATTGAGGAAAAAACACTAAATTCATCAAAGGATCATGGGGAAACATGACTTTCGTTAAAAGACAACAGAAAAAACATTAATTATGCAAAAGGATCGTGAAAGATAAGCAAATTTTGTCAAAGAATCGCAAAAAAGGAAAGTTCACCAAAAGATCACGCTTTTTTACTAAATTTCGTCTAAAAATTGCGGAATAAAATGTATTTTATCAAAGAATCGCTGGAAAATGCGAATTTCGTTAAGGATCACGAGAAAAATGCGAAATTCTTCAAAGGATCGCTGAAAAAACACGAATTTCATCAAAGAATTGCTGAAAAAACATGAATCTTGCCCAATAATAGAAAAATCATGGTTCATAATCATTATGTCTAGTAGTATATGTAAATACAGTTTGTGATATAAGACAAAATTAACACTCACCAATCGGCGAGTAATACTAAAAATTGGTAATTGATGTTATTGCCAGTACTGGCTAAACTTAATAGTCACACTCGCCAATTGCGATGATTGAATGTAAAATGAAATTTTTTTCCCGCTGTCAATCAAAGAATTTTGAAACCATTTGGTGAAGTTTTTCCCGAAACCATTTTGTGAATTTCCCGATTTTTTCTTCAAAATAATTTTTCAACAATATTCGACCCAATACGCATGCGTAAAAAAAATCACCAGCCAATGAGGTGAGGGTCTATTACTGTCTCTAGAAACGTGTTTGGGATCATCTCCTGTTTGTTTTTTTCTTGCACATTGCATTAAACCTAGGAAGGTATTTATATAGAACTCACTGTGGAGTGTTTAGAAGGTATTTATTTTATTTATTATAATTTGTATGAATACTTAGGTGTCCATTTCGGATTTACTGTTTAAAAATGAATTTAGGCTCATTTAACATTCGCGAAATCAATCCGATGGAAATTGTGTTTTTAGATCTCTATCATTTTGTATATATAGTACAGAAAATAATTATTCAAACGTACGTAAAAATATCGTAAAACACGTAATACAAAATTGGATCACTTATAGTCCGTTTATTATCAGGGATGAATCTTATGGTGTTCCGATTGCTAATGAAAACGATTATGTAAATATATGGTTCTTCATAGAAGTATGTGCTTCTTCACACTTCAATAGAAGCATTGTTTAAATTAACATAATTCTACAAATATGATGCAGTTTTAAAATATTGAGTAATGATTAATACTGTCAAGGAATCTACTCATATACGTAATTAAGTTTTGGTACTTCTCTATTATCTCATCGACCACTTTTCATAACAAAAAACTGTCGCCAAACTGTAACGCCAAATAAACGGGAGAACGTTGTAATTAATACGCGCAAATGTTGAATTAAAAACCACTTGACGACATAACAAACACGTATAATGCTTCCGACATCAAGTAAATGGGACTGCATTTTTGGCATTTATTCATACAGTTTGGCGATAGTATTTTGTTATGAAAAGTGGACGATGGGATAATAGAGAAATACCTAAGTTTTTTATACCAAGTTTGAAAATTTATCTTTTTTTGACATTTAAAAAAAAATAACAGAAAAAACATTACAAATTTGCCCATTTGCTCAGCGGTCAAAGGATTAAGTAAATATTAATGATTAAGCGGAACTGGTTCTAGTTATGAAGTAATATTATTTTGCTCAAAAACCCCCAACAAAAAAAGAATTACAAAGAATAAGTAATCGTCTTTAAATATACAAAAAACAATGTGATTAATGACCAGGATTTTTTTACATATAACATTTTTTATATACAAAATAAAAACGGAAATAACCTCATTCATTTCACCAGATGTCAAAAATAGTTTTTTTTTTCCACATTCCTGGGCAAAGCACTAAATCAATAAAATCACCAATTTGTGACAAATTATGAGTTTCTTATGAATCGCCAATGAACGGACATGCAAACTGGTAAAAAATGAATGTAATAAATTAAAACATTCAAGATTTGTATACATACAAACAATGTAAATATTAATATTGTTACATGATACATTGTTTGTATATATACTTGTTTGTATACATACAAACAAATATAATGTAAACATTATTATTCAAATATTAAGAGTTTGCAAATCAAAACATTCTAAAGATTTGTATACATACAAACAATATAATGCATACATACTCTTTACAAATAAAATAGCACACTTATGTAATGACAAAACTTTTAAATCGAATAGAGATAATATATTTCTGTTAAAAAATAATGCTAAAGTTCAGACTGATATATATTATACATTCACATAAAGCTAGTCACATTCCTGCATATTTATTAAATATTTAGTTGCTAAATACAGAAATAATATTTTATAATTTATATTCAGACGCTCAGATTCGCTTTTTTTGAACATATAAAAATAAAAATATTACTACCGTGCGTACTGTCTTTTGACATTATATTTACATAATAGTTTTAATTAGCAATCAGAACACCATAAGATTCATACCCGATCATAAACGGAATATAAGTGGTCCAATTTTGTATTACATGTTCTACTATATTTTTATTTACGATTGAATAATTATTTTCTGTACTATATAAACAAAATGATTTGATTTCGCGAACGTTAAATGAACCTAAATTCATGTTACACAGTAAATCCGAAATGGATACCTAAGTATTCATACAAATTACAATACATACAACAATAAATAAAATAAATACCTTCTAAACACTCCACAGTTTTTTTATATAAATATCTTCCTAGGTTTAACACAACGTGAAAGAAGCCATCAAAACAACATGATTTGATCTTGATCCCAAATACGTTTGGAGACAGGAATAGACCCTCGCCTCATTGGCCGGTCCTTTTTTGACGCATGCGTACTCGGTCGAAATTCGATGGAAATTTGACAAAATTACCAAACTGCTTTAAATAGATGGATTAATTATAGTTTTATTATTAATTAAAAATTAATTGGCAGAATCCTCGAATAAGCGAGCTTCCCGATTTGGCGATTTTTTTTACGCACGCCAAGGAACGACGCACGCCAACCGAGAAATCGGCAACCTACGAATTCTACCTAATCAGAAAACGTGCTTTTCGGCATTACACACTTCGTCAAGCAAATTCTTTCACAAAGTAAACCGTGAACATAGCATGAATTAAACATTGATTTTATTTCGTTTTAAGAATATATACAAAGTTTTAGTAAATTTTACCGCCACATTTTTCGATTTTTACATACTTTTACCAATGTTTTCCTTCAGATATTTCAATTTTTACAAACTTTTACCAATATTTTCCTTCAGATATTTCAATTTTTATAAACTTTTATCAATTTTTTCGTTCGGATTTTTCCATTTTTACAAATTTTTAGCTATTTTTTCCGCCGGATGTTTCCGTTTAAAAAACTATTTAGCTATTTTTCCCTCCGTATTTTTCCATTTTTACAAATTTTTAGCAATTTTTACGCATTTTTATTTCTAGTCAATGGGAAAAACAGGCATCAGAGAACAAGCGAAACAGACAATGAATAACTCAAATACATGCCGAGGAAACAGCAGAACAACGTGCAGTCAGACTTGGGGATGGGGTTGCACGGTTGCGATCACGGCGAGCGCGTTTTGCAGCTTCAGATCTGCTTCGTTCTCAACAGAATGAACGGTTAAAAAACAAAGAGTGTTTTGGCCTGGTATTTGGATGAACTAAACCAGATCGATTGCACTGAAAAAGAAGAAAGAAAGTTATAACAAACACATATAAAATTCCAATACATTAAAAAAGGTAAAAACATAAACTAAAAAAAACAAAGAACAAAATAAAAAATACTATTGAATCCATTTGGACACTACACTGTTAACTAGTATTTTAAAAACACAAACTGCACAAATTGTGCTTATTAGTTGCTAAAATCAGTGTAAAAATTGTTTTAAACTCATAAAAGAGCTAAAATCCTACATGTTTCGGCTTTAAACTTAAAGCCATCATCGGGGAAGAGGAACAACACAAACGACTACTGATCTTTTACTCTTCGACACGAGAAAATTGAAATCAACAGTATGGAAAAATTTAAATAAAATAAGCGGGCGCTCGGTTAAAAATGTATCCCATAAACTAGGTATGTTGAAAGAAAAGTTATCATTACAAATACAATCTTTTCATAGGGAATCATTGGAAATTAAAATTAGAAAAGATTGTATTTGTAATGATAACTTTTCTTTCAACATACCTAGTTTATGGGATATATTTTTAACCCCTTGTTAATTCCTTGTTTTGTTTTTCGCTCTTTGGCAACAGAGAGCGCCCGCTTATTTTATTTAAATTTTTCCATACTGTTGATTTCAATTTTCTCGTGTCGAAGAGTAAAAGATCAGTAGTCGTTTGTGTTGTTCCTCTTCCCCGATGATGGCTTTAAGTTTAAAGCCGAAACATGTAGGATTTTAGCTCTTTTATGAGTTTAAAACAATTTTTACACTGATTTTAGCAACTAATAAGCACAATTTGTGCAATTTGTGTTTTTAAAATAAAAAATACTAACCAAATATTTTATAAAAGTGCCCTCTCGGTGGTAAAAGGGGGAGGTGCATAACATGAAAGAGTGGTCAAAGGGCTTTCTAATGATATATCACATGATGGATATCGGAAAAAGTTATAAAAGTGCCCCCCCGCCTGGAAAAATTGGGGCGGAGGGGGGAATAGTAGGTATATAAAAACACACATTTTAAGCATCAAGCATTGTGAAATTAAACATATTTGAAACGTGCGTTTTCTATTTTCTTTCTTTTCCATTTAACCAGACTGAGAGACAGCAACGCGTGGCCGGGTACAGCTAAGACTCTCCTATAAGGGGAGCTGACGCATATCCATCTTGTTGCCCAAAATGGAACTGATGATTTACACTCACGCAAACATGTAAACAAAAGTTTGGCAACTTTTTGGTTGGCGCGATTTTCAAGACTGCGCCAAACGAATAACTTAATACAATGGCTAGGTTGCCATTAAAGGAAAAAATCCCCTAAATTTGGCGACTTTTTTCCTTATTTTAACAGATTAATTTTTTTTCTGCGTGAGTGTAAAGCATCTTAGCCCCCAAAATAACCGTCATATTGTAACCCAGCTCAGCATTTGGAAACCGCCCAAGCAGGCGTTTGCCGTCCCTGTCACTGCACTCGCCATCCACGGTAAACTAACCAGATTAGCTTGGTTTTTGGTCCGTTGGGTTATTAAATGGCGGTATGATTCAGCCTGTAGTATAGGTACTCTAGGTACAGATAGTCCTCAATAAATCAGAAAAAAAAATCTTAAAGAATCAAACATTAAAAGAGAACAAAAAAAAAATTTATTTTTTCAACACAAGTTCATGAGTTCTAAAAATATTTTATACTTCATATGAAATATTTTTAGAACTTTATATGAAATAATGAGATAATTTCATATGAAATACTTTTAGAGTTCTGCTCATATTTCCTATATGAGCAATGGTAGAGTGAAATTTAAAACAATATAAATGAGCAAAATTTAAACCGCGGCGATAAAGTTGCCAAAGAGTAACTTGTTTTGGCGATGAACAGGGTTGTGAATTTTGATTGGCCAGAAAAAGTGTGTATACTTTTCTTTCAATACGTCGAAAACGTAGTATTTCGGATCGAAATCGAATGCATAATATCCAGCTCTGCTTCGAATGAATAGATCTCGATTGGTATTTTTCTAAAATCCTGGGATGTCGATTGAACATTTAACAATTAAAACGAACTGTGTGATATGGAGAAATGTCCATCTACCTCATCCAAATAAAAATCACAAAAGTCCCATTTTTTCTATTGATGGATTCAACTGCTATGTTGGAGTTTCCTGCACCTGGTCAACGTCCTGTCAAGAAGTCTGGAACTTTGCAGTGCATCAATCTAATTCTCCAAACCTTTTAAATACTTATGTTATAATACCGTATGCAGAAACTGCTGGAAAATACGTCCGTTTAGATTCAACAATCTCAGGCACAAATATTTGGAGATCATCTCTTTCAAGCATTCTTGGATCAGATAAGGATATAATCACTCTGCTATTCTTTTTCGCACCACATTCTCTGAATAAACCTCCACACGTTAAAAACAAGTCAGTTCAAATTTTAGAAGAAAAGTTTTCAGGTAAGAATATTTTACGAAGAATTTAGAAATTAAATTTGTTTTGGGGTTACGTTAAACTAACGATTTATTTTATTTCTATATCATTTTTCATCTTGTTGTGTTCCGAATAATAATGTTTACTATATTGATAAATATTTTCTTTAAGCATGTAACAAAATGCATTACTTTATTCGATGCTACTTTTAAGTAATAGGATTTCGCGTTCATACATACGCGGAGGGGGAGGGGGGGGGGACTATAGCATATTTCGCGGTATCCTTCTTGACAAATAAACACCGTATGACACCGTATAACAGCATATTTCACGATAGCCTTTGATATCTATGATGATAAAATGAAAAATGTATGTTGTGCAGTCTCAGAGTTTTCACTGTACGAATTACTATCAGGGACGTATCGAATAATGATTTCGGCCGATTACCGAATATTTGGAACGTCGCGCCGGTAAGCCGAATACTCCTATATTTCAAGCAACTTTACACAATATTCAACACAAGTACTTCAATTTTGATGACAAAACCTTTTTACAAATAAACTTTACACACACACAAAAAAAAGTTAATATTTAAAAAGAGGATAGTCTTAAAACTTTTTTTATTAATAAATCTCTAAACTTCATGGTTTCTTCTGTGAATTAAAATAAATTAATAAAATGTTCTTATATTATAAAACAAATATTTTAAAATCGAAGAGAAGTTTTGAAGAAATTAGAAATTTTTACAGTAATTTACTGTTTATTTGTTAAGAAGGAACAAAAATAAAAATATATAATTATTCAATTTTAAATAAAAGTAATTCTAGAAGAATAACTTTCCTGCTTCTTTTGATTTAGCAAGGTGGGGGGGGGGGGGGTTAAAAGCACCACAGAGCTGGATCTGGAGTGGGCAATCAATTTCAGACATTGTAAGCGATAATAATGGTCAATACAAACATTTTTTGTACCGGAAACCAGCATCTGAATCCAGTTATTTCACCAAAAATAAAATACATTTAGTCAAATATACCAAATATACAGGGTGTGTCCCTACAAGCTAAAACCGAATTTTCCTTCATAACTTTAACAATAATAAAGGTATTTTAGCGAGATTTTCATCAAATTAACTTTGCTTGTATGAAATGGGCATCATGGAAAGTGACTAAATTGTAACAAATATCGGTAACTTTTGAAACAGAAACAAAATGGCGACAGTGTTGCATTCAGCGAGTGCTCCGGGGGGACATTCCCCCCCCCCCCGGAGCATTGAAATGTCCTCCCCGGAAGATGTAAGATTTTATGCTTTCAATGGTCAAAAAGTGCAATCCCCCCCCCCAGAACTCTATAATGCCCCCCCCCCCCGGAGCCCCAGAAATACCTCCGGAGAAAAGTGTCTGAATTCAACACGGAATGGCGCTCTTCTTGGTTTGACTTCGCACTTTATTTTCATTCCTTTTCTGGAAATAGCTAGTTTTTTTTTTACAAAAATTGGATTTTCGGTCAGAAAATTTTTCTACATATGTGTGGTGAGTTTTAAATCGATACCCCAAAGACTTTTCTTAATATTCGCAACTTACTGAAAACAAACCACTCGTTGCCATCAGCAAAAAATAACCGCTTTTTCGCCGCACGTACTTTAGCGTTATATAGATGATAGATTATGGCTTATTTAGACAATTGTAACCAAACTATGTTTTCCAACATCAACTTTGTTGCATATGCTTATTACATTACGTTCAATTACGAGATTGTTTTATTCTTTTAAAAAAACAAAACCTAATCTGAGATACTCCATACCGAAAAAACGGCTGACTGGATTGTCACTAATGTCAACTCATTATCTAGTACTTATTACAGCAGAAATTCTTAATTCAATGACAAGAAATGAAAAATTAATACAGTAGAATCTCGTTACAACGAACCTCTATTTAACGAATTTTTCAATTTAACGAATATAATTTGGATTGTAAAAAAAGTCATATTATTCTGTTTCAGTATAAAAAAAATTTCACTAACGAATATTTCATTATAGTGAATTTAATCAGTGGTCTCCAGAGATTCGTTGTAACGAGATTTTACTGTATTGTTTTTACAAACTTAATAATTTGATCCTACTTTACTGTAAGCAAATGTCATGTGAAACTTGATTTAAATACATTTAACTTATCAGTATATGCTTCGTTTTTATATCATAGTGTTTGTACATGACTTTCTTGGTGTGTTGAAACGTCAAGAAAGTAAAGTATGGATCATCGAGAAGACCCCCAAACCAACAATAGTGAAAAGACCGATAGTGAGAAGTGAGAGCAATGGAAAAAGTAACGTATGCCGTGTTCTTCAGAAGTACAAGGCAGGTCAAAGCCATGCGGACCGAAGACATTTACAATTAACTGGTACACCACACTAAATGTCGTCCAGAAATTTCAAAAGAGATGAATGTTAGGGCACTCATGCTTCACCATGACAATGCATCTTCCATTCAGCAAGGATTGCAGTCTAGTTTCTTGAACAAAAAACATGAAAGTGACAGAACATGCACCCTATTCTCCTGATCTGGCTATGTGTAAATTTTGGCTGTTTTTCAATCTAAACAAATTTACATGTGCGTCAATTTCTTTCCGAAGATGACATTGAAAAGTGCCTACAAAAGTGCATTGATCTTGGAGGGTACTACTTTGAACACTCCTAAGATTATTTGGCAAGATTAACTCTTCCTTTAAACCGTATCTGAAAAATTTCAGTTTGACCTACGTATTAATGTAATATCATTGTAATATTAGCTGCAATTATAACGATTCATCTTACTTTATTTTACACATGCGAAATAAAATTTTAATCTTCAAAATTGTCAAAGAAAAAAAAACTGAAATAGCCATTCGACTGGAAATTTATGTGTTTTTTCAATTTGTGTTAAAAAATAAGCTTAAAGGGTCGTCTTCATACTGAAATTGTACCAAGCTTTAAATATTTCAATACGAAGACCTAATTTTGAGATAATATTTGGCTTTTCCGGTAAATTTTACCTTAAGATACCAAACGGGAAGTTATTCGTTTTAGCAGTTTAGAAATTATCTATATATTTAAAACGCTAAGCGTTTTCTTTCGACAGTCCGTGAGAACAAACTACTGCATCAAATTACATCATTCTTTTATAAAATGAAAGATATCTGGACACAGATTTGTTATCGTGCATTCGTTTGTTCGAAAAATTTATTAATTAGCCGTAATTTTAATTTAAACTTTTACATCTGCTTATGACGGCATAAAGTCGGCAAAAGGATAACGCCCACTGTGGCGAGGCACATAGTTTATTTTCTGAACTCTGTGGTTGCGGAGATAAAAGAGAAATAATAAGTATTAAAAACACGTGGCTTTTAGTCCGAATTTTTTAATTTGGAAGTTAAATTTCGGTAAAAATGTTTATCCGCGTGTTTTATAAGCGAATAAAAATTCATATGTATTGTGACGTCACGGGAATAGTGTCCATTTGGTTTATTTTATCATTATGCATTATAACTTTGTTGATGCCATTTTTTCATTACAATTTAATACAAAATATTTTTTTATTTGTAATATGGTGTTTAATCATAAAAATAACGTATTCAAAGTACGTGTGAAAAATTTGCACCGGTGAAAATCACTTTATGCTTAGCTTGAAATGCATTTTAACATTGATAAAACTAAAAAGAAAAATGTATATGATTAGTGTCAACATGGCGTAATTTTAACTGATTTTTCAATTTTTAATTTTAAAACTTAGAACTAGAGCCTTTATTGGTTGTTTTATCTTGATTGCATACCTTGATTACATGTTACCAATTAAATTTTTTAAATTATAGGTTAGAAAATTTCATTTTTAATTAAAAATTCACAAAAGTAAAGGATTTCAGGAAAATTAAAATTATTGAAAATAATGTTATGGTAAAAAAATAAACTGTAAATAAGAATTGTATTTTTAGCTAGAATAAACAATGTAAGGCTAATATTTTATAGGAATTATTTTGGTAGGTTTGTTATAAGCTCATTTAACAGTTCCTTATTAGCGGCTAAGTTCTATTTCTTTCACTGTGAATTTCTCGTTCGATGTCAAAAAATGGTAGTCTACTTTTGGACGCCAGACAAAACACAGTGGCAATTTTTACAAATGTATAACTGTTATGACAACAAACGGCGCTATCGCTTTACCTTTCATCGCGTTTACATAACTTCTAAATACTGAAAATTTCAAATATTTACTACATTTTACTATTTCAACTCTTACATCATCAATTAGAAAAAAAATAGCTTTCGATTGAAACTTATTTGAAAACTGCCGCTTAATTTAACGACATTTTAAATAATTTTCAATGATGAAATATTTTTCAATTCTATCTCAACAATGACCATCAGTTTGCTTTAATAATGTAAAATAGCCCCTGGGAAAGTTGCCACAGTTGAAAATAGATTTCCCTAACCATCATGAAAAGTGAAAAAAAATAATAAAAAACCCCTGATAAATCATAAGATCAGATTATGCATAAGATAGAGCATTTTGGCGCTAAACTAAAAATTGTCAAAAAAAAATATTTTCTGCTTATGATTCACATAAAATTGATATGTTGAAGTCGTTGATGTATATGTTGCATCAGAGTATGCTAGGAACTGTATTTTATATTTTTTTTAATGATCCATTGGATATTTAACTGTTTAAGAGGGAAAAGATCAACGAATGTGATGGAAAAAGAATAATCATGATTATGTAAAGGAACCGAAGAAACCATACCAATAAATTACACTTGAAAACATTAAAAATTTCCCTCATCTTCAGATTGATTTATTATTGTAAAAAAAAAAAAAAAAAAAAAAAAAAAATCTTCATCTTTACATAAAAATTGATTAGCTTAAAACAATGGATACGTTTTAGAAGATATGGCTATGAAACGAACAAGGATTAAAAAGGACATTTTAAAACTTTTTAATTTAAACATTTTAAAACTTTTTTAACGTCGAATTTCGACGGTGCCTTTGGTCAGATGCAATGCACATGCACATAGGAGCCCATTCGGTTGCATTATCACAAGGGGAGGGGATGTGTGCTTTATTTACTATGTTCTTTTATTTAGTGAATATGAGATGAAAGTATGGATATACTATTTGTATGATACTTCATAGGTCCATGAAATTTTCTTTCTTGCCGTGGGGAATATGGCGGTAATGTCAAACTGATTTGCATTACACAGTTGCTTACGGATTGTTTGTTTGGAGTTTGCATCGGAAATAGTACTGTATTTCACTGAGGGGGAAAAACTTTTAAAATAAAATATTTCAAAAACTGTTTCATACACACCTCTTCTTATGTAATAAAGAAGCTTATTTTACTGATATTGTTAAAATAATTTTTTTCCGTCAGTTTTAACGGGTTCCATCTAGTGAAGGTTTAAAATTGAAACTCCTAATGTTAAATCCTATATATTATTTCTGTTGTCAACATCCCTTTATCTAAGCAAATAAAAAAACGCAGAACGATAAATGAGATACCATGTAAAAGGATTTTGAAGCGGCTTCTGATATAGTACACTTACATTTCGTTAAAACATTTTGATTTAAAATTGCAATTAATTAAAAAATAAATCGGCATTCTTTTCATAAGTGAAATGAAAGGTTTTCCTCCAATTAGTGTTGCCACAAATATAAAATACCGCAACAATGATTATAAAAAAATGTTCAATAAAGATAATGTGGGGCATAGTTTCTGTTGCTGCACGAGTTTATTTTATATTTATGATGATTAAAAAGCAAAATTTAAATTCAAATGCTCAATTTATTTTTCTTTATCCCATGTTTTTTTCGAAACAGATGATGTCATCTTCTAATGCAGTTAAAATACGATTGATTGTTATTATTTTAATTTTTGTGTTCGCTATCTTCGGTCAGTTTTTTCTGTAACTTTGATGGAATAAATGAGATAAAATTCTGGCCTGACTGATGTTGTTTGCAGATATTTTTAGTCCTTATTTCATTATTATTATTTTATTTATTATTTTGTAAATTTTAAACCTGCATCTAAAAAATATTTGACCGTAGTGCGATATCTTCGCATGGATTTTTAATCGTAACCATATTGCAATGCGAATAGTTTTTCAAGCGTAACTCAAAAATTACTTAGTGCAATGAGCTGTAATTTTGTATTAGTATATTTGAAGCTTTAATAATTTGATTTCTGTTACAAAAATTCATAGGTTGCAGTTAATCTGTTTTTAAATTAATTTAAAAGACATATTAATTTCAAAATAAATTTTCGGAAAAAATATGAATTGTCATCTATTTATATTTTTTAACAGAAATAGATTTCTAGAAGCTTCAAATATGCGAATCCAAAATTACAGCTCATTCCGCCATGTAGTTCTTGAGTTAGGCTTAAAAAAACTATCCTACCCGCATTGCAATCTGTTTTGCGACGACTACAAATGAGTTTAACATTAGGAATTCCAAACCTTCATAATTCCTATACTACTTGACCGAATGACTTCTCGTTTGACACCCTAAGGCGTAAAGTGTACCGAAAAGTCCAAATATGATGTTAAAACTAGGTAGTCTTATTTAAAATTTTAGCGTTTGGTATAATTTCAATATAAAGACCAACCCCCTAAGCTTTTTTTAAAAAAAAAAATACATAAATTGAAAAAAGACACAATTTCCAATCGAATGGCTATTTCCATTCATTTTTTTTCCTTTCTGGGGAAATTTGGTTATTAAAATGTATGGGGTGTTATTTTTCTTTCTTTCTTTTGGCAGACTGTACATAAAAACCACATATAATGAATAGTTGAATATCGAACTATCTTATGCGTACGCTCTGTTCTTAGTTTCTTATTTTTTGTTTCCGCAAATACATAAATGCATCTTTCAATAAACACAGGTTTGTATTAAAATTTAGAACAGCGGTTCTCAACGTTTTTGTGGCCAGGCCCACGCCCCACCGGAGCACCTGTAAAATCATGATCCCCTCACACCCTCCTCTCTATAGAACATGTATTTTACTATTTAAAAAGTTAATTATTATTCCCATGCAGAACAAATTCCCCATTTTCTCTAATCTATACTAATAAAATAAAGTTTCGACGTGTGTGTGTGTGTGTGTGTTGGCGATGACTAGCAAAATCTAGCCCGCCTAGAAGCCTGAAATTTTAGATTTAGGTAGTCCAAACCCTCTCCTTGTGCACCTGAGCCTCAGAATTTTGGAAAATTGGAGTAATTAATTAAAAACTGATCACAAATAAAAAAGTCATTCTTCCGAAGCTAACTCGCGCATGCTCAGAAACCAATATCAGTATCTTCGGGAATAGAATAAAAAAAGCACAAGTCATTCCGTTTTTTTTTTTTTTTTTTTTTTTAAGTTTTTCTAAATTCGCCGTGGTCGAACGGCTAGAAATACGGTAAAACTGTCTACATATTCTCAAAGAACATATTTTTACGTCTCGAACGATCTGGTTGGTTTGAAAGAATTTTACATTTAACGCTTTCAAAAAAAATAATCAAAAAGCATCGAATTCATGTTTTTTTATTTTCTTCCGTTTTCCGAGCTTTGCATCCACAGGAATACAAAAGACACGGAAAAACGAAGGTCACCAAATTAAAGAGCTGACTTTGCCCTTTTTAAAGCCACCTTTAGTTTCAAAAAATACGAAAATTAACCCTTCGTAAAAGTAGATTTTCTGTATGCCGTTTTGCGATTTTGGCAATTTTTAAAAATTCGCATCGGCAGGCGATTCAAAGAAAGATACGAAAACCTAAAAAAACCAGACAATATCTACATTTCTTTTTTTTTTTTCGACATCTGTATTTGTTTTTGAAAAATACGAATATTAACCCTTCGAAAAAAATTCGTGCGCAGGACTCCCTTTTGCGAATTCCAATTTTCTGCGATATATAAAATCTGGCATCGGCTCTCTAAAATAACCAAACAAAAAACAAACACGCCTAAAGACATCTACTAGTACCTTCTATTGGGTTTAGGCAGAAACCTTTAGTTTAAAAAATATCACGTTAACCCTTTCAAAAACGTTTTTTACCGTAAGTCAATTTCGCTTTTATAACTATTTCTCCTATCTTTAAAAATCTGAATTGGCGTTTATAAACAAGATACGAAAAAATAAAAATACCGCGCCTAATCTACATCCCTTTGTTTTTTAAAATCTGGTATCCGTTTTGAAAAAATTTAATTTTAACCCTCCGAAAAAAAAATTCTTCCCAAAACTCACTCACGCGATTTTCGTTTTTCGGCCCATGTTTAAAAATAGGCATTGACTCGGGAAATGTGAATACGGACAAACAATAGACTCCAAATCATAGACACGTTCATTTTCTTAAAAAAATATCTACATTAACCCTTTCGAAACCGATCGTTTACGTAACCCACTTTCGCGATTTCCGCTATTTTGGCAATGTTTACCAGGGATTAATTTTCAATTCTACTAGGAAATTTGGTTGGATCGAGTGTTCTGAAAAAGCCTTTGCAAGATTAGATTGCGGCTATAGTTGGAACTATAGGAGTATCTCTTGTTCTATGGGCCCGATTACGGCAGGGTTTGACTCATTCGACTTGATATCTATAGCCTTAAATATTTTAGTTGCACTTTCGACCGCCAGGATGCGCTTTCCGATCTTGGGTTCTATGAGCCCGATTACGACGGGGTTTGCCTCATTCGAGTTGATTTCGATAGCCTTACAGATTTCAGTCATATTCGTATAGAACAGATTATTAATATCTCGGTCTCGCCCGACGCCGGGCGGGTTAGCTAGTTTATTATAAAATTCAGTTGTAAAACTGTAAATGTTTAAACATTTAAGTTGTTAGTTTTGTCTTAATATTTGTTTCATTAGAAAGATTCCTAGCCATAGTGAAGTAACCATGCTATAATACAATTGATTTTTTTTCTTCATTTTCAGAGGAAGAATCTCTCTGCCTAGAAAGTCTGTCTGAAGATATTGTGCAGCTATTTAACCAAGATGGTTATGCTGATGTGACTCTGAAATGTGGGGAAAAAAGCTTCTCCGTTCATAGGAACATTCTTGCGGCACGATCGTCTGTCTTTTCAGCAATGTTCGAACACGATATGTCTGAAAAGAACACTGGGGTCGTTAACATTGTGGACTTGGATTCGGATATTTTGGAGCAGTTTTTACTTTATTTATACTCTGGCAAGATTGAGCAAATGTGTATGGATACAGCCATTGAACTGTACAAAACTGCAGAAAAATATGCAGTACACAGCTTAAAGCAATCATGCGCTTCTTATATTTTGAGCAACTTGACGGAAGACACCGTATGTAAAGTTCTACTCCTGGCAGACCAAGCTGGAGACATTAAATTTGTGGATAGCATCTCATCTTTCGCTGTAAAAATTGAGGAATTTTTCGAGTCGAAGAGTGGGAAGATTTTTCTTCAAAATTTCCAGCTGTGGCTGTTAAAGTGTATTCTAAGTATTTTAAGGGGTAAAGAACAGACTTTAGATTTTTCAAGAGTTAAAGATAATTGATACTTAATATCAACTTATTTTGTTTAAAATGTAATTTCATACAATTTCAAGCTGAAATAAACATTTAATTCAATTCTCTTTCTTTAACTTACTACCTCTGTGGAAAATTTAACTTGTCAAATCAATTTTCAAAATACATATATGTTCTGTAACAGACGCTCCTAAACAAGTGAACCGAATATTGCTAAACCTCGTTCGTTCTTAATTCTTCGTTTTTAAATGGTTCAGTAGAGATTTTCGAAGTTTTCATCCCCTCCCCCCCCCCCCCCAATTCTTCTTATTTTTTTAGTTTGAGTTTAAAAATATATGACGTAAATAAAAATTTTAAAAAGATTGCAAAGAAAACTAATTTTTTTAAATATATCTCCAAACTCGCGCATAAATAGTAAGTAAGCAAAGTTTCTAATTTTTTTTTTTTTTTTGGGGGGGGGGTAACACTTTTTTATTTATGATTAATTCAGAATTTATCAAAATGAAAATACTGTGAAAATGGAATATATGTTCGGCTTTCTTTTTCTGTGCCTTTTTACTTAGATTTAAGGAGAATTTGAATCATTTGCCCTTACAAGGAAGGTCTCCTTAAAGCGCATACTCAGAAAATTTTGAAAAAAATGCTGATGAAGCTACTCATGTATGTAATAAAGGTACAGTGAAATTTAGCTGCGGAATCCCAGTAGAAAAACTGCAAAAAAATAAAATACTTTCGAGTATTTGACGCAAAAAGACGCGATTTGGCTAGCAACTTTTTTTCCTCGCCAAACGCAAACGATTTAAATGCATTTTGAAATTGCATGTAAAATGATTATTCGAAATTTAAACTTAAACTATGAAATAGTTCATTATTTTTTTTTATTTTTTATTTTTTATAATGTACATAAGCTGCTTCATGTTGCAGTTATTTAATTTTATCTCTGAAAAAGTATGTTCTATGTT
Organism: Maratus michaelseni; assembly: GCA_963931845.1. Classification (NCBI taxonomy): domain Eukaryota; kingdom Metazoa; phylum Arthropoda; class Arachnida; order Araneae; family Salticidae; genus Maratus; species Maratus michaelseni. The sequence continues at coordinate 253,939,133 of OZ007594.1, forward strand.
TTGGATGCTGCAAATATCTATTTTATGTTATAGCGAAACTGACATTTAAGTTATGTGTATTATTGAATTATTAAATCTGTTTCTTTTTGTTTGTTTTTTTAAGTTGCAAATGTTTATTTTCACTTTTAGTTAACAATCGAAATTTAAAAAATATATGAATGTGTAAGGCATATTAAAGTAAACGAAGAGTTTGAAGGAATTCTTGTTATGAGACCTTTAAGATTTTTGTAAAATTTGAAAGCGTAAAATTGTCATCAGCTTAAAAAAAATATATACGAATGGATTAATCCTAGGGCTCATGATACCATACCATCTTGTTCAAAATCGTTTGCATTTTGTGTTCAACATTTTCAACTCTCTGTACATTTGCAGTAATATTAATTAAAAATATTCTTTAAATCAGATTAAATAAATCACTCACATTTTTTTCTCTGTTTATTACCGATTGAATGAAATTTTGCTATTGTTTTATCCTCCATTCCACAATTTTTTCTAATTTAAACGGCTTCACCGGTTATACAAGTAATTTTTAAATGTATTTTAAAAGGAAAAGCCCGATGACAAACGGATTCGTTATACATTTCTATATCGAAGAAGTGGTTGTTTCCATAGCAAAGATACTTCTTTCATTTGACATTTTTTTCACATTTGACAATGTTCAGAATCAGGCTTATTTTTGAACTTGAAACAATTTTAATCAATTTAAATTTTGTTTTAAATCGTAAAATACAATCGTTAAATTTCCTTAAACAAAAACATAATTTGCCGAACAAATTAAAAAAAAAAAAATTTATTTCCCACAATGTTTAGGCCCGAGAAGGGGCAGATATTAAGATATTTCATTCAGTTGGTTTTACATTAGATCATACGCGAAATTTCCGCTCACCAGCTCGCCATTGGCGAGTAAGTTTCGTCTTTTAAAATGTTGTGCTTCAAATCGAATTATATACGCTCAGAATATCGTGCGTCAATCCAGCAACACGCGGAAGTGTTTTAAAATCAAGCGACGGCATTTATCTCCTAAAAGAAAAAATGCGGCGTCACCCACTTCCATTTCTCTCTTACGAGGAACGAATTACCCCCTTCTGCTTTCGTCCCCGCACTTTCGCACCATGCAAGCGCCAAGGCCGCTTTTTTCGCTTCCGAGGCCGAATCTAATCGCTCTTCACTCTTTCGCGAAGTGAATCAGGTTTATCACCGAAACACAGTAAAAATTATTAGTTTTCTCCTAAATTCTTTGTTTCTTTTGTTTTAGAGTTTTTCTTGGTTCTGTGGTAGTTGGCGGTAATTAAAGTGGCTTTTTAGTTTATTTTTTTTAGTTATTGCCATGGAGAAAATACAAAGCAGTAATATAGAGTCCTTTCTTTACTAAAGGTAATAAGTACATCAAACGAAAAATGCGATAAAGATCGCGGTCACAAATGTTGAAAGCGAACACGGGCATCCTCAAGTGAAGCAATTTTTCAATTTTTACATTCTTTTATGATTTCGGTTACCAGACATTTCTTCACACTTTTATCAGTTAAAATTTTTGAAAATTGCTCATATTTTTCATTAATGTAAAATATTGTGGATTTAACAGACATCTCCTTCTAACAATGGTCAATTTAAATTCAGTTTGTGAGAAATAGTTCATTTTCTGGGCAGGTGTGGTGTCCGACGTTGCTGTCTGAATGAATGTAAAATAGCCGCGAGCAAAACTTTTAATCTGGCGAGCACCATTTCAACTGAAATTTCATGCTCTGCATTAGATGTTAAATTTTTGGTAATAAATAAGATTAAACCAATTGAGCTTTAAAAAATAATAAGAATCAATCAATATGCTATTTAATTCACCCGTAAAATTTAGATCTGTTCGAATGAAATTGAAATAAATCTTTGACTTTTTTAAAGGTTTATATTTTGTATGTACCTTGTCATTTTACATACACCCATCATAAACATGTTAAAGTTTAATATGTAATACAAATGTTTGCAACTTGCGAAGCTTAGAAATGAAAAAATCAAAGATTTATTTCAATTTCTTTCGAACAGATCTAAGTTTTAGGGGTAGATTAAAGATCATATTGATTTTTTTTTTCAAGCTTAATTGGTTTAACCTTATTTATTACCAAAAATTTAACATCTAATGTAAAACAAACTGAATGAAATATCTTAATATCTGATCCTTCTCGGGCCTATAAACATTGTGGGAAATAAATTGTTTTTTTTTTATTATTTGTTCGGCAAATTATGTTTCTGTTTAATATGCCTAGTTTTTTAAAAACTACTGCATTCAGACGAACTCGTTTAAAACGTAATAGAACGTACCATCATCAAGGTTTCGTTTATGCGGTATAGCATCACCATTTGTGATGTAAATTTAACAATGATTAATCCAAAATGTTTCACCAATGTAGTAATGCAGATTGTTGTAGTTTGGACAAAAACTTCCAATCTGAGGATAAAAAATCAATGATAAAAACATGAAAAATAAATTTTACTTAAATTTAGTTACTCAATTTCCCATCAGGGGACGCTATGAATGCAAAAGTAAATTGTGTTGAATTTTTTTAGATCTTATACTTAACAACAATATGGCTGTCATAGAGTAAAACATTTAAAAACAGTTTTACTCTTGAGTTTGGATACCCTATTTCTTCACAGGGGCGATATAAACGCAAGAAAAAATTATTCCCTAATTTTAACTTAGGGTATGGTTCCCATATTGGAAAAAGTAAAAAAAAAAAAAAATCCATTTTAAAGTTTTAGTTAAGAAATTTTCCACTAGGAGCGCTACGAGAGTAAAAAAAAAAACCTATGTGAAAGTTTTTATCAAAATATAAACTTTACCGAGGCAGGAGCTTTTCCTGAAAACTTATTTAAAAAAGAAAAATATAAAAAAAAATATATTAATATTTGATTATTTTATTTCCTCTCAGAAGGCGCTTTTAAAAGCAATAGAAAGATTTGTTGAATGTGTACAACATACCGGGTGCGTCATAAATTCGTGCAAACTTTAAAAAATCATAATAAAAGAAGTAATGCTCGGAAAATTTTTCGGTTTACGCGACTATGATCAGAAGGATATTGGATTTTTTTTTCCATGCATAATAAAAAATGATTCCAAAAATAACCGATAGAGGGCGCTCACACGTCATACATGCGTTTTATGCAAATCAGGATCGCAATAAACCACCTGGCTGTAAATGGATTCATCATTCGATCTCGGCAGCATGCTATCGTTACCAGATCGAGCGCTGATGGTTAAACTTTTCTACAAGAATGGTGAATCTACAACTATTGCATTGCGAAAGTTTCGCACGGAGAAAGGACTTAAGGCACAAGAAAAACCCTATTTCATTGAATAGGATACTCGGTTTATATATACGTTTTGTGGAAACGGGGAGTTTGCCTTATTTACATAAAACGCCTCAGTATGACGTGTGAGCGTCCTCTATCGGTTACTTTCGTAATAATTTTTTATTATACGTGGAAAAAAATTCCAAAATCCTTCTGATCATACTCGCACAAACCAAAAATTTTTCCGAGCATTACTTCTTTTATTAATAATTTTTAAAGTTTGCACGAATTTATGACGCACCCGGTACTTTAACTTGGGGTATGGTTGTCATATGGGAACATAAAAAACTGATTTTAAAGTTTTAGTTACATAATTTTCCAACGATGGTATTTCAAGATTTAAAAAAAACATACCATGTCAAAATTTCTAACAAAACATCAATTTCAGCCTGTCAGAAGTTCATTATAAAGTTTATTATAAAATAAATACATATTCATTTACCATATTTCCCTCCAGGGGACGTATTAAATTAAAAAGAAAATTATGTTGTATTTGTACTACGCATTTTTTACTTCAGTATAGCTGTCATACAGTGAAACATAAAAATTCAATTTTGCAAACAAAAAATAAACCAGCTGGGGAGATCGAGCTGTGCTTGGTTAAATTTAGCTCTGCGTTCAACTCGCCAAACTTCAATAAGTCTTTTGCAGATCGCAAGATTTACTATCCAAGTTCACAGACTTTAGGCTTCGACCGAAGTACTTCCTTATATAAGGTGTGGGATTAATTGCGGGAAATATCTATGTAACCTGATTGGTTAAATTCTGTTTTCGAGAACGTTCTATGGACTCTGATGCTTGAATCATGTATCTCAGCTCCTATTGAGAATTTCTAGAAAATTCCTTCAGATTCTGAATGTTAATATTTTTGCCAAATTTCGCCAACATTTCATGAAAACTCGCCATCTTTGCGACATTCCTTCATTTGGCGCCAATCATGTGTTTTGGCATTGGTAATCTTGAAAGCCATTTTCCCGTCAAATATCTACAATGTCGCCAAATTTGGCGAAATGTTGCCAACTTTGCGAATTTGTTTACTGACAACTGTTCAGCAGCTGTTTCAACCTTCATTTCCATTGAAATGCATTGACACGTAGAGACCACAACATGACCCAGTAATCGAATTTTTCCGAACATGTGATCGAGTCCAATGGTCTTCTCGTACCCCAAAACGGTAGGATACAAAATTAGTCAAAATCGTTAGAGCCATTTTTTAGATAAAATTTACACACACACACACACACAAGATTTGTTCGTATCAAAATATATGATTTGGTTATGCTATTTCCCCCCAGGTGCGCTATACATGCAAGAATAAATTTTGTTGAATCAGTATTACCGAATGTTAACTTGGAGCATGAGTGGCATATGAGAAAACATTAGAAAAATCCATTTTAAAGTTTTAGTTAGGCAATGTTCTACCATGGGCGCTACCAGCGTAAAAAATAATGTGAAAATTTTTATTCAACATAAATTTGATCATGATAGAACATCATTCAAATAATTTATACAAATCCGTAAAAAATCAATTAAAAAAAATTAGTTACCCTATTTCCCGCCAAGAGACGCTACAAACGCAAAAGAAAATTGTGTTGAATCTGTGCCAACTACTTTTAATTTCAATATAGTGTGGTACCGTGGTCACATACATATAATTAAAACATATCAGTTCGTATTAAACGAAAAAGTCTTATTTTAAAATAACAATTGTAAAAACATGATAGTCAAATTTTAGATAATATTACAAGACATTCCCGTACATCCAAGGAACTCTTGCTTTCCTTATCTCCAAAACCAAGGTCCGTCTACTCAGAACACAAAATCATGTCTCCCTTCCAATGTTGAAAAACTCAGTCTCCTTCCCGTCTGCATAATCTCTCTGATCCTACTTGATTGACTGATCCTTCTTCTTTTCTCCTCCCTCTTCTAATCTGTGGGTTCTCCGAAATCCCTTTCTTTTGTCATACTATTCATACGAATACCTTCCTGGCACATTTAAAACCCCTTCAGATAATCTTACAGAAAAAGACACATTTAGAAAGGCTATACAAAGCATGAAAAGTCTTTCATTTTTACTTGAAATGAACAAAGGAGATCTTCTCGCTAGGATAATATCTTTACAACAGGTGCCAATTAAGACTCATCACTTCTCTTATTCTGGGATTACTTTAATCCTATTATAATGAATTGTTGATGGTCCCAAACCATCACAATAGCTATTATACAATGAAACATAAAGAAAAATCAATTTTATTTAAATTTGATTACCTTATTTCCTCCGAGGGGGCGCTATAAACGGAAAAGTAAATTGTGTTGAACCAGTACAAACTATTTCTTAATAATAAAATCATCTACGCCATTAATATATAACAAGATGCCAGTTTTCACCTCAGCGAAATCTCTTATAAACTGTTTGACAGAAAAATTTCTCGTGTATGCAACTGATATTCATCCCTATTAATCAGTATCAATAAAAAAATATTTTTTTTGTTATAAATATGACGTCATATACACCTGCTTCTTGTATTTATTCGGAGCCTCCGAAGTGGCGCTGTGGGCGTTTTCTATCAGCTTTAAAAGCAAACAGCGCCATTTCGGAGGCTCCGATTTATTCATGTTGATGCTCCTTGTATTATTAACAAATGTATTACTGCTACTGAACTAAGAAAATGCTCTTTTTGTTACAAACATGACGACATATTCACCTGCTTTCTGCTTGAATTATAACCAAATAGTTGAAAATGTCCATTTATTTAGAGTAGGACGTCGTGTTGATAATGTTTTTTAAATTAAAGAAAAAACTTAATTCAATTTCATTTTGAACGTGGAAATCTTTCAATTGAAAATTAATTGCTGTGGACAAATTAGTATTGCGGTTCTTTAATTGTCGGCAACAATAAAGAAACATAGTTAAATTTTATAGGGGAAAATGTCCATTGATTCCCAACAACAATTATGAAATTTTGTATTATTAAAAATTTTTTGAACAATTAAGAAAAATATTTGAATAAAGTAAATAAAACATAGCTTATATTACTTCCTGGATTGTCCACCTATTTGCAACGGCATTTAGTCATTCGTTTTGATCCTAACGTCAGCCAAACAATTTCATCATTTCAAATTTTATTAGACTTAGCTCAGAGTAAAAATGTTGTGGCATCGGGACAAAACGGTAGAACAAGGCTGCATACATAGTAAGTGTCCAATGATATATGACAGAGGTGTCCGCCAGATCAAAAGCGAGGTCACGTCAATGAAGGTCGTACGCCACATAGCGGAAGGGGTTGAACTACTATAACATGGTTTGTGTTTGGGTCCGTAGAAAACACCACTAAAATATTAACAAAACGAACATTTATTACCGGACATCACATAACTTACGTAGAACAACATCATACATCAGAATCTTAGAATACCCAACAGAGTGAAAGTTGTAGTGTCAATCTAGAGTCAAAGTCAAAGTTGCTTTTTCACGCCCTCTAACGGCTGGATAAATACATAACACTCCTTCCCCCTAGGAATAAAGCACATAGTCGTCTAAATGTTTTGGTGAGGTTCGGGAGCGTTCAGAACGTCGTAGAATAGGAAAATCTGGTTCTTCAGTTACAGGATCACAGACAGGATCGGACTCTGTGGGTGAATCAGGTGTCACTGGATCATTTTCTGGAGATGGCGAAGATGGAATCGCAGAAGACTCTGTTGACGTTTCCGCATCTTGCACACGGCTGCGAACCTGGTCAACATGACGTCTGTGAACAATACCGTCCACTAAATCTTGAGTCTTGTAGGATAATGGCCCTGTTGTTTCTATAACTTTTGCAGGAATCCATGATGGGCCCGAACTGTAGTTGCGAATATATACGGGATCGTTTTCTTGAAACTGACGTAGGCGTTTGCTTTGGTCGGACTCAGCTAGTTTTTCTTTCTTGAACTTCATCTCTTTATTAAGATCAGGGTGAAGCCTATCCAACATCGATGTCAAACGACGATTCATTAAAATTTCAGCTGGTGATTTACCAGTAGAGGTACTTGGTAACGTATGTTGAGCAAACAGAAATCTAGCGAGACGTGTTTTCCAATTACCTTGAATTATCCGTTTCAAAGCTTGCTTCGTAGTAGCCACCATCCTCTCTGCCTGGCCATTGGAGGAGGGATGATAAGGAGCGACAAAAATAGGTCGAATCTGGTTTCGTGCTAAAAACTGTTGAAATTCATCAGATCTAAATGTTTTACCATTATCAGATGCAACTGAATCTGGGAGTCCATGAGTTGCAAAAATAGATCTAAGATTGTCAATAGCAGCCGAAGACGACATGGAGGAAACTGGTACAACCTCCAGCCACTTGGAGTGAGAATCAACTAAAATGAAAAATGTTTTGCCTTGAAAAGGACCGGCGAAATCTACATGAAGGCGAGACCATGGCTTTTCTGTCCATTCCCATGGATGTATGGGAGCTTTGTCTGGAGCTTTTTGATTCTCTTGGCACAGTCTACAGGTTTTAACTGTGTTCTCAATGGCACTATCCATGTTAGGCCACCACACATAACTGCGTGCAAGACCTTTCATTCCAACTATGCCGGGATGTCCATTATGAAGCAGGACGAGAACTTGACTCTGGAGTGCAGTAGGTATAACAACTCTACTACCCCATAAGACACAATCTTGATGAACACTTAACTCGTTACGTCGATGAAAGTATGGTTTGAAACTATTGTCAGTCATTTTGGAAGGCCAACCATTTAAAATCATCAAAGAAATTCTGGAAAGGATCGGGTCTTTTTTAGTAACTGAAGACAGCAACTTAGCATCTAGTTGTGTGACAGGAGAGGACTCTAACAACAGAACTTCAGTCAGGGCAGGAATATCAAGTTCAGGAGTGTGTAAAGGCAGACGACTTAGAGCATCAGCATTTGCTATTTGTTTACCTTTCCTATATTCCAATTCATAGTCGTAGGCAGCTAAAATTAAACTCCATCTAAGTACACGGGGTGAAACCATTTGTGACAGAGGTTTATTCGGATTAAACAGACCCAAAAGTGGTTTATGATCAGTTATAATTTTGAATTTACGCCCCTGAAGATACTGATTAAATTTTTTTACTGCAGAAATTATGGCAAGAGCTTCCCGATCTGTTTGACTATAATTTCTTTCAGGTTTTGATAAAGTACGAGAATGGTAAGCTATAGGGGATTCTTTACCATTAGGTAAAACATGGCTCAAGACAGCACCCACTCCCTTAGAAGAAGCATCGCACGTTACAATTACAGGAAGTTTTTCGTCAAAATGAGTTAATACGACATCTTTTTTTAATAATTCTTTTGCTGCTGTATAAGCCTTATCGTGTTTAGGCGTCCAACGCCAAACTCTGTCGTTTCGAAGTAACTGATGCAATGGTTCTAAAACATCCGATCTGTTTTTTAGAAAACAGCCGTAAAAATTCAGCATTCCTAAAAAGGCTTGCAATTCAGTTTTATCTTTTGGAGTCGGGGCCTCATGAATAGCTTTTATTTTATCAAAACTCGGCTGGATACCCTCCCGATTTACACGAAATCCTAATAATTCAATTTCGGGAAATGCAAATTTACACTTTTCACGTTTAAGATGAATGCCAGAATTTTGCAGGCGCTCTAGAACTTGCTTTATCTTTAAATTATGATCCTGGACATTTTTTCCTTGAATAAAAATGTCATCTAGGTATGGCAGTACGCCATCAATACCTGCTAGTACTTCTTCCATTCTTTTTTGAAAAATCGCAACAGCGACAGAAATGCCAAATGGAAGTCTATTAACTTTGAAAAGTCCCTTATGGGTATTTAATGTTAGTACTCTGGAAGTTTGTTCGTCAACTGGGAGCTGCAAATATGCTTCAGAAAGGTCTAATTTTGAAAAAACTGTACCGCCCGTCATAGTAGCAAGAACATCATTTACTGTGGGAAGAGGATAGGTAAACTGTTTTACTGCCTGGTTTACCGTGCTGCGGTAATCGCCACACAGTCTAATACGACCATTTTTCTTTAAAACAGGAACTACGGGCGTTGCCCAATCAGAATAAGAAACAGGTTCTAAAATTCCCTTTTGAACCATCTCTTCTATTTCACTAGTTACTTTATTTCGTAGGGCGAAAGGCACATTTCTAGCTTTTAGAAATTTTGGTGGACAATTTTCATCAATTTTAATTGATACCGGAGGTCCTTTAAATTTCCCCAGAGATTCATTAAAAACATTACAGTATTCATGTAATATAGAATCTAAAGAGCAAGTAGAAATTTTATTAACATTTGCATTAGATGTTAAATTTAAATTCAAGGCTTCAAACCAACTCCTGCCTATTAACGATTTACCTTTCCCCTCAATGACTAAAAGAGGTAAATTAACACTACTAGAATTATGTGCAACATTAACATCAAAATATCCAGCAATGTTTAATTTTTCAGAACTCCATGTTTTAAGACATTGGTCAGAAACAGAAAGTAAATAAGGAGGATTAACAGGCCATAATTTAACATAGGTATCATAACTAATAATAGAATGCAACGAACCGGAATCAATTTCCATTTTATGTGGAATTCCATTTAATTTAACAAATATGTCATAAGGGGGATAATCAGTAACAGTACCTATAGAATTTAAATTATTAATGCAATTATACTCATCATCAATAATATCTGACTTACCTGAATCGAATTTCTGCACCTTAGATGTTTTGGTTCCTTGTTTATTTTTTCTAGAATTACAAACTTTCGCGATATGGCCAACACGACGGCAATAATTGCACGTTGCATTAATAAATTTGCACCCCCCATAAGGATGATGGTTGCCACATCGATGACAGGGATTTTTATTATTTTGCTTGCCCTTACACTCCTGAACATTTTTGCCTGACCCTTTTGGCTTCACGTAATTTACGGTACTAGGTAACGTACCTCGAATTTCTGTAGATTGCTTCACTGCAGCTTCTCCCGCCAGGGCTAAATCTAAAGCCGAAGTCAAGGTAAGTTTAGGATCTGACAGAAGTTTACGTTGAATTTCTTCGTCAAGGTTCCACATACTAATCTATCTCGAAACATAGAATCTAGCTGTGTTCCAAAGTTGCAATTTTCGGAAAGTCTTCTTAACTCGGCCATGAATTCAGATATAGTTTCATTTTTCCGTTGGTCTCTTTTATTAAATTTAAATCTACATAGAATTTCAGAAGGTTTAGGTGAGAAATGTTCATCTAATTTTACCAACAAATCGGCAAAATCCACTGAATTCGGACTATTAGGAGTGCACAAGGATCGTATTACAGAATATAATGCTGGACCCGAAACACTAAGAAAAATTGCCCGCTTCTTATCAGCTTCAGCAATACTGTTAGCGGTGAAAAAGAAATCCAAACGCTCTTTCTACTCAATCCAGTTCGTTTTCCCTACTAGAAATTCTTCGAGCTTGCCGAATGACATTTTGAAGAAATCGAAACTAAGAATATGCAGTAATTACACAGTTCAGGAAAACGTTGAAATGAATCAGAAGAAATTGTCGCAATCCCATCCTCGTCGCCAATAACATGGTTTGTGTTTGGGTCCGTAGAAAACACCACTAAAATATTAACAAAACGAACATTTATTACCGGACATCACATAACTTACGTAGAACAACATCATACATCAGAATCTTAGGGCGTGTTCAGCTTACACGACCACAACGACCATGGTCGAAGGAGAAAATATACATGGAGTGAGTCACCTTAGAAGCATGGAAATAAGCCATAATTGAATTATATTCTGTTTCTGTGCCTTATAATAAGTGAAGCCAGCGACTATAAGCCCTTATCCTTCCAAAAAAGTGGCTCTTGTAATAGGAATATCATAATAGGAATCATGAACACAAAACATCACGTGACACAACAAAGCATCACGTGATCTGATTTAGCCCGATGCGCCTGCGCAAACTTCGCTCTCTTGACCCAAAAAATTTTGTGGTCGATTTGATCACGTGATTGGGCTTTTCGTTTGGAAGGTTGATTGAACACCTTTAACAGTTTGATCGGAAATCTAACAATTTTCAACTTTATAACTGATTTTTTAAACTTTCGTATTTCTTAACGAAACAGTATATAAAATATAACAATAGCGGAGTATGATTAATATATCAGTTTTAGTGACATATAAGTTGATGACAGGTCAGATGTTCGATCACCGATTTGTGTCAGCTTTTGGCCTAACCACTGAGCTCTAATATAATTCTATATAACTCAGTGGGTCTGCTGTAGCATAATTTATAGTCTTTATACGGTCATCATATTATGTGTAGCTCGTTGTATTATATTTATCTAATTCATAATTTTATGTAATTTTGCTTTTCAAATTTGGCAGCACTCTAAAGTTTTAGTTTTTGTTTGGAAGGTTGGAACTTTAAAAAGTTTGTTCTATGCAAATAATTTATCTGAAAAGTTAAAACTGATTTAGAGATGTCAGTCGTTTTTATTTGGAAATACACATATTAAAATAATTAAGGATCGTATATGAAAGTCGTCTCCCAACAGGCTAACACAGAAAGCCTTAAAATAATTAGACAGAAGCACTCAAAAATAAAAATTAAATAAAAAATATTACATACACTTACGATGTTTTGTCGTATTAAACAAATGAACCTGGATCATAAGCCTCTTCTTTTATTTTAGATTTTTCTTTTCAATTTTTATTAATATATAAAAGGGCTTCATCAGTTGCTTTATATTTTCATTAAAATGGAATACTGTTAATATAACAAAACTGTGATATCAACATGTTATGACTTTCATTTGTATTAGTAAATTAAAATATTTGTTAAAATTTGATAAAAAGAGTTTCTAATATTCCTATTAAAACATTTATTTCGGTAACAAATTGTTTGAAACTTAAATGTTTAATTATCAAAATTCATTTTTTAATTTGATTTTTAAAAAAATTAACGTTATACGTATAATTTTATTTTTATAGTATTTTACACATTGAATTTTATATTGTAAAATATGCTTTGCATTTTAGTTTTAGTAATAATAAACCAATAAGGTACTCCATAAAAAACACACACCCATCGTATGCGCACAGATATTATTGCACAATTCTTATTTGCTAAAAAAATATTAACGAATTGGAATAAAAATTTAAGTATTATAAAGCGGTGTAAAAGAAAATTTTAATCGGGAGATTGCCCATTTATCGTATTTAAATGAGTATTTTATGATAACAATAGAAATAAATCTGTAATTGTTATTAATATCAAAATTTACTTTTATTAAAAATATTCCATTTATCATGAAAAACATAAAGTAACCAATAAACACTTAAAAAAAAAAAATCTGAAATACAATATTTAAATAAGTATTTTATTTTAATTAATTTAATTTATTTTAATATTAATCTGGAACTGTTATTAATGTCAAAATTTACCATTTAGCATGAAAAATAAATAGCAACTGACAAAACATTTTTAAATAAAAAAGCAGAAAAAAAACTCGAAGAAAGCGTGGGATTCGAACTCACACTATCTAGATAGAAAGTCAATGCTTTAACCATTCACCCACCAAGTACACAACTAACATGCAACAAAATATTAAGTAGGCAAATGCGTGATTTGAACATTTGATTCTCCAGTTCACTGTAACTGTATGTTTAAAGACAACTCCATTTTCCAGTCTCCTTCGACCATGGTCGTTGTGGTCGTGTAAGCTGAACACGCTCTTAGGCTACCCAACAGAGTGAAAGTTGTAGTGTCAATCTAGAGTCAAAGTCAAAGTTGCTTTTTCACGCCCTCTAACGACTGGATAAATACATAACATACTATAAGTTCAATAATTGTTTTTACAGCTTCTGATCGAATAATCAATAGATTTACATATATCAATTTCTGTTTGCTTCTAATATAAATATGGAAATATTAGCTATAATGTAGTGAAAGTTTGTGGTAAATGTTGAAATAAATATGTGTCATAAAATTTCAGTATCCATCTATCAAAATACGAAGGTTTTAAGCCACCAATGTTGCCACACTTTAGAAAATAATTTTCACCCCGTTTGTTGTAAGTAATGCTGAAATATTTTTATATCGTCTGCAATTAAACTATTTTACGCTTATTGTTGAAAGTAGATTGTAATTTTTTTCGTGAATGCTAACTGAACTGTTTGTTGTCATGATAATTAAATGTCGTTTGGTTTGATGTGTGGAATGAAGTTTAGTTTTGAAATGTCGTTGTTTAATTTGAGTCAGATAAATTAAAATAAAATGAATAAATAAGGTAAGTACGACTAAATGAAGTAATATTTTGGGATGTACTTCTGACACCGTTTGATTATTTGTTACATGCTTTTATCATATAACTTCACTTTAGTTCTTGTGTGTAAAGATGGAATTTTGTAATCGAATAAATCGCTCAATTTCTGAGGTGCTAAAATTATAAAAATTAGATACACGGGTATTTTTTCGGTAACAATACATTTTAATATAGAGAATTATGTATAAATCTATCATCTGCGCATTCTCCAGGGTATATATTGTGAATCTTTACTCACTCATGGAAGATGCATCTTGTTTACCAGATTTATTGCAAAATATTTTTGATACAGTTTGTTTTGATAAAAATATTGACATTTAAAAAACATTAACTATATATTTTTAGCTTCGGGAGAAAAGGCAATAGTGCTTACATAATGCTTATATATTTGACCTTTACTAACGAAACTAAAATGATGTGAATGTTTTTAAATGTACATATTTTATCGAAACAAACTGTATCAAAAATATTTGGCAATAAATCTGGTAAACAAGATGCATCTTTCCATGAGTTGGTAAGGATTCACAATATATACTCAGGAGAATGCGCAGATGGTAGATTTTGTCATACCGAGGCTAACGGAAAAAAAGGCTACCGCGGTGCTTTACACGTATCTTTTTTTACAGACCGCGAGAGTCACGTGATGCTCGAATGCACAAATGCAGGTGTACGAAAAGAGCATCGCCTCACTCTAGCGGTCTGTAAAAAAAGATAAGTGGAATGCACCGCAGTAGTCTTTTTCGTTAACCTCGTGTCATACCGAGACTAACGAAAAAGACAGGCTACCGCAGTACATTCCACTTATCTTTTTTTACAGACCGCTAGAGTGACGTGTTGCTCTTTTCGTACGCCTTCATTGGTGCATTCGAGCAACACGGGACTCTGGCGGTCTCTAAAAAAAGATATGCGTAAAGCACCGCGGTAGCCTTTCTATTTCGTTAGCCTCGGTGTCATACCTAATGACGTCGTCCTAAAAGCCCGCGCATTGGCATTATCAATCCCGTCCACAAGGTGGCGCATTGTGTCAATTTTGCACGCCTATTCTAGTATTAAGTTGGTAAACTATGTATGCAGCTTTGGATAGGAACAAATAAAAAAGTTATGCAGTCCATAGACTTTACTGTGTTAAATTAACATTAAGAAGTCACACTGAAGATAAATAAGTATTGTGCTGCCGCGCAATACTTAAATATCTACCTGGATACCTACTTAAATCTTCAATAAAGTAGTGTCAATATACAGGATCAGGCTCTAAAACGGACAAAGGTTACTGATAGATATGGCATGATGTTGAAAACTTTTCGATGCGTTTTGATATTAAGTAAATAATACTTAAGTCAAAGACTGAAATTTAAAATGTCACAGAACAGAGTAGTGTTCTGTTGAGTGCCTCTTTAAGAGAGGGGCAACATACGCACACGATGCTTGCTGTATTTGAAGTTTTTGTCCAATCTGTGAGAACCAAGGTTCCAGAACCATGATTTCCATCTTATGTCACCACTCTCAATATCTAGGCAGCCTAGGTAATGAGTATGAATTTGATTAGATGAGAGAAATAAATCAACAAACATTAGCTTGACGACAATTGCAGGCTCGTCAAGATGCTTAGTAATTCGTTTTTGTCCAAAATCGTCTCAACCAATCAAGTTTTATTGTCATTTATCACCAATATAGTGTTCTGTAATACAGTGTCCCAATGAGAAAATAGCGACATGCGCACAGGGGACATGCTCAGACTGATATTTTGTCGGAACGATGACAAACCATATCTCGGGACTTGGCGATACTCTCTTGAACCGCAAACAACGAAATACACGGCAGCTTCATGACTTTTAAAACGTCACACGGTGCGAATCATCTTTACACGTAGATTGGCACAAAACGATGGGCTTTATACTAATCGCCGTGTAAAGACGTTCCGATGTTTTAAACGTTATGAATCGGTCGTGTATTTCGTTGGTCGCGCCTGAACTCCTGGACGAGAAGATTGGGATGCCTCTATATGAGAAAGACGACGTACGGCGTAAAATTTTACAAAAAAAATTAATCTGATAAATGTACAACGATGCTGAACGATAAGAGGTCGATCACAGCGGCACCTGCTAGCACTTTTCAACGTAAACATTGTATAAGAATCAAACTAAGAAAACGTTTCGGTCAGTGGTAGGTATTTTAAATACTTAAATTATATACTGTTTCCTCTGACTTAGATGGTGATTTTCATAAGCTTTAAAATTATGAAAGATAGTGATCAAGGCTAAAAAAACGATATTTACTAAATGATAATTTACTAAATTTTTGTTTACGTTGAAAAGAGCTAGCCGATATCGCTGCGATCGCCCTATTATCGTACAGTATCATTGTACATTTATCGGGTACAATTTTTTATCACTTTTTAAAGCATCACTAGGATAGCCGGTTTCCACACTATGTATTCTAGGCGCTGTAGCATCGTTTTGTACCAATGCCGTGTAAAGATGACCACTCCGTATGACATTTTAAAAGTCATGAATTGGCCGTGTATTTTATTGGTCGCGCTTAGCCTCACTTGTCCAGGCAAAATAGTACTAATGTGGATTCGCCATTGTTTGGACTAAGAACTTCTGTCTGAGTATGTGACCTGTGCATACGTTTTCCACCCTAACCCTATGGGAGAGATAATGCAAGCTCACTAAGATGCTTATAGATTCGTTTTTGTCCCCAATCATCTTGACCAGTCAAATTATATTTCTCACATGGCGCCACTCTCATACAAAAATAATGATTTCATAGTTACTATTACAGACATTTACTCTAAACACAGTAACAACACTGGAATTTAGAGTTTTGTAATTGGAGGATAGTTTTTTTTACACAATTAGGTATTTTGAAGAAAATTTCTGGAAGTTCGTACAAAGGGGGAAAAAATTCTAGTAGTTAACTCGTTCAACGGGAGATGCTGTGTTAGAATAACATGGGAGAGTCGCGCTAGAAATATATAAAGCATGTCACTGCCGTGCCATGCTTTAATGTAATTAAAATCGGCGATATATGAGCTAACAATAATATACCGGGTGTCGTAAAATGGACTGACTGATTTTAAAATTCAATAACTTTCAAACGGTGACAGATATCAAGGCAACACTAGATACCGGACTTGCTCATTCACTCTCATAACGTCACAAATAGTGGCTGACCGCGACCAGCGATTGGTACAAAGCAACGCGCCCATCGTTTTGTGCAAATCGCTGTATGTCTTTCATCGCGGCCAGCCACCTTTTGTGACGTCATCATAATGAATGAGCAAGCCCAGTATCTAGTGTAGCCTAGAACTCCTATAATAGAGGCTGACGCATCCTCGCAGATTTGGTACCCGAATTGCAGCCCAGTCGAAAAACCAAGCTAAGCAGAACCGGTTCAGCCAATCAGAACCGAGTCTTAGGCAACCCCAACTCCGGCTGCGGTAGATTGATGCTGAGCTGCGTACCAATAACGCGAAAAAAAATGGATATGCGTCAGTTCCTATTATAGGAGTCTTAGTGTAGCCCTGCAGATATTTAAAAAATTCTTGCAGGAGAGTAATATATGACATCAGGAATTTTTTTACTGCGATTCCTTCTTTTAGTTCGAATTATCAGCAACAGATGGCGCTGCGATCAATAGACATACAATCGAGACAAAAGCAGAAATCACCCAACATAGAGTTGTGCCGAGGCTAACGAAAAAGACAGGCTACCGCGGTACCATCCACTTATCTTTTTTTACAGACCGCTAGAGTGACGTGATGCTCTTTTCGTACACCTGTATTGGTGGATTCGAGCATCACGTGACTCCCACGGTCTGTAAAAAAAGATACACTTGAAGCACCGCGGTAGCCTTTCTCTTTCGTTAGCCTCGTTGTTGTGCAAGGTGACGTCACGAACAGGTTTTTGCTACTGTTGTAGGACAGATATCGGTACCTTTATCCATGCCTTTTCCTACTTGTGTGTCCTACAACTTTTTCAACGTTTTACGGTAAAAGTCACGTGATGTGAAGGAAGGAGGTTCAATACATGGAGTGGGTATCATTCACCAATAAAATCTTATTCAGAATCGGGCCTTAAGAACAAGATTGTATTAGCGAATGTGAGACCTATTCCATGTATTGAACTTCCTTCCTTCGCATGAATGCTGGGTGATTTTAGTTTTAGTACAGCGCCTAGTTTTGGTCTGGATTGCACTCCTATCACTCGCAGCGCCATCAGTTGCTGGTAATTCGAAATAAAATCAGGAATCGCAGTAAGAAATACTTATGACATCTTACATTACTCTCCTGCAAGATTTTTTAAATATCTGTCACCGTTTGCAAGTTATTGAATTTTAAAATCAGTCAGTCCATTTTAGGAAACCCGGTATATGCCATCTTTTGAAAATCAGATCCCATAATATCAAACTAACAAAATCTATGAAGTAACACTTTTTGGAATGAAAATATTTAATATATTTTTTAGTTTTGCATATTCAAGACGATCACTTATCAACGACTTCTATCCTCCATTTTAGGAAGAATTGCAAATGTGTTGTACCGGGTGGTTAGAATTAAAGCACCCCTATTCTGACCTCCCTGTATATCGAACAGTGTAAAGGCTTCAAATTTTGTACACATACTATTCAAGACATGATGAACCGGTTACGCGAAAACAAATAGTTCCCGAAACATCGACAGATGGCGCTGTACAACAGAAAATATGAAAAGAAGACAAAAATATAATAAAACACATGCAAAATGAAATTTTTCAATTTCTATTACTCTTATGGAAAAAAAAAGTAAAGAAGCTTAAACTGACATTGTAATTGCAATTTAGCACTCTAAGCACAAAAATTTGCATAAACACATGGTTTGCAGCCATGGTCTGGTGCTTTGGATATAAAAGAGGATAAAAACTGGGTAATATCATTCTTATTAGTTATGGGGCTGTCACGCTAACAGAACGCACTTTGCTTATAAAGCTCTTTTATGAATACAAAGAAAGTGTTTCGGCTGCGCTTCGAGAGTTCTGCCGACTTAAGAAATGGCGCAAAGGAATAATTCTTCCACAGGCTCTTGGGAGAATGATCGCTCGATTCGGGAAAACTGGACATGTCGGAGTAGCCGCGTCGAGGACGCAAACCGATTCGTTCAGACAGAAGATGTTTCCTTTGAAGATGTTGCCACCACTATTGTTGAGCAGTCAATGGATAATGTTGTAGGCTGTAATAGCGCACGTACAGTGTCACGATACTTGGGTGTTCCCTATAGTGTTGAATGTACTGAGAAAAATGGTGTATTGTTTCCTGTACAAAATCAGTCATAATCAACAATTTCTGGCCATCGACAGGGAGAAGCGACTGACCTTTGCATTGACATTTCTTGCTGTAGTTGAAGTAGATGCTCGTGGCCATGGCAGATTCTGTGGAGCAATGAGGCCCATTTTTACCTCAGTGGAACAGTGCACTCCTATCACTGTTGCATTTGAGGCGCGAAAAACCAGTGTACCTAACAAGAGATTCTACTCGACTCCACTCACCGAAAGTTAGCCTAGTGTGGAGGTAGATTCACAGCCATATTCATTCTTGGAACTTTCTTTTTCGAAAAGGCTACTCGCAATGGCCTTGTGACATGACTGTGTACAGGTACAAAACGATGCTCGAAACTTTTGTTGTACCACATTTGCAATAGCACAACTGTCTTGACACAATTACTTTTATGCAAAATGAAGGGCCTCTATACATTAGACTCTGTGAACAGCAGCTTCTTCGGAAACTTTTCTCTAATGACAAAGTAATCAGTCGTGCGTTTCCGACAACCTGACCATCTCGTTTTCCAGATCTTAATCCGTCTGATTTTTGGCTGTGGCGACACTTAAAAATTCTTTTTATCATCTGGTAACCTTTGCAAACTTGAAAGAAGTTATAACTCTGCATGTGAGAAGTATCTCAGTCGACCATTTACGACCCACAGTTGAACAAGCTGTCCACAGACTGCAGCTTTTACATCTTCAAGAAAGGAACCGTATTGAGTCGCATTCCCTGCGTCGGTTAGGTCCTTGTCACATGAATGTTTAGTACGTTCAAATAAAATGTGTTTTTGCAACATATGTCCCGTTTTTACAGCGCCATCTGTCGGTGATTTCAGGAACTAAAATTTGTTTTCGCGTAATCCGTTTCCCCGTGCTTTGAATAGTATGTGTACAAAATTTGAACCTTATACACTGAGTAGGTCAATATAGAGATATGTAAGGGTCTGTTAATTTTGGCCACCTGTATATCTCGATTGATTCATCACGTTATTATGTGGTCAGTCATAATGTTCCAACTGATGTACCCAATACTTTTAAAAGCATTTCTAAAACAAAGGAGATAAAACATTATTTTCTTCGACTTTATTTTAATTGGTACTTTTCCCCTATAGGGTCTTTGCTTTAAAAAAATGGTGCATTTCGGGGTTCAGAAAGTGCGATTTGTTGCCAAATGCTATAAATAGCTATGAAAACAAATCTAATGAACTTTTGTTCTTGTTTATATATATATGTATGTATATGTATGTATATAATATATACAGTTTTTAATACACAATTTGCTTCTATTTGCATATAAAAATAGATAAATGGCTTCTTTATATTAAATAAATTGTATAAATATAACAAAAATCGCCTGTGTATATGAAACAGTGAATAACTTGCCAGAAAATATGCTGAGGACAATTTATTTCTATTGGCAAGTATATTTCATCTATCTCGCCAAGGCCCCCAATTTTTTATTGCGCTGGATATCATGCACTTTGTAACTTTTTTGCTTAACAATTAGGGTCACCCGGGGTAATTCCTGGTCAAAAATCATCAACATCCAATTATTATAAAAACTATTAAAGGTATTGTTTTAAATTTTTTTGTGGAATAAGCCCCCTCTGGTGGCTATATAAGAAAATGCTTATTTAAATTTAAATGCACTTATAATTGAAATAATTATAATTTTTAAGTGACCAAGAATTACCCCGGAAACGGGGCAATTCTTGGTCACTTCTGGGGTAATTATTGGTCAGCATCATTTTTTATGTAAATAAAGTAGTAAAGTTAATTTCTTTAAGACTGAGTATTAAAATAAGTAGAATAAATCTTGTAAAAGATTTATTCATCTCATAATTGTGGAATAATAAAGCATAGACTTTGTTTTGGTTATAAATACAAATTTATTTGATGTGCTAAAGACTCTTGTACATTTTACAAAACATTAATTAGCCAAAGAATTTTTATGCAGTTTTCCAACATTTATAAGCAGTATTTATTACTTATTTATCCACAGTGAATGGATTAATTAATACCTTGCAAATTTATTGGCCCATAAAATGTATAACTGAATGTTTATGTCTTCGATTTTATCTCACTTTGGTTTCAGTCTTCTTTTTTTTTTTTTTCAAGAAATTTTACACAAACTTCAATACAGATCTTTATTATAATACACAGCATAACAATTATAGGTTCCTCTATTGCATTATGTATATTTTTATGCACCATTTTTACATTTTGCAATGAGATAATAATATCATAGATACAGTAGTAATCGTTAATATAGTAGAAGAAAATTTTATAATCTTTTTTAAAGATTGTGATATGCCATAGTTGAAATAAAATAAAATAATTAAAACTTTAAAAATTACACAAATCTTTGTAAAATATGTAAAAATCAAGGTTAATGTTGTTTTGCTGAAATTTGAATTACAGTTTAGAATATATTTTTTCAATAAAAATTTCAACCAAATGAATAATTTAGGCATGCATTTCAAAGCAAAGGGTTCAAAGTATCTTTAAGATTTTTTACAGTTTGATAAATTGTTATTTTGATAATGAAAGTGAAAATGATCGAGAGTTACTTCAGAAATTCAGTGACCAGGAATTACCCCTAGTGACTCTACTTTATTAAGAACTACAATTAACTAAAATGTGGTAAACAATGTGGTTACAGTTAACTTTACAGTTAATGCTTAAAGCATTTACCAACAATTAAAATCCCTAAATATGACAATAAAAAGGGATTAAATGATGAGAAAAACATTGACCAGGAATTACCCCAGTGACCAAGACTTACCCCAGTTACATGGGGCAATATTTGGTCACCTTCTGTAAATTATTTAAAATAGTATAAGAAATATAGAAACTATTTTTTAATAGCTAAAGTAGTTGATAGTTGAACTAAAAAGAAAGAAAAGAAAAATATTTAAAATTTGAGTTGTGACAAAGATCTTTGTAAAAGTGTGCCACTGCTGAGACCAATGTTGTTTTACAGAAACTAAGCAAGCACTTTCAAAACAATTTTTTTTCTCAAGCTAAATAAGTAGTAATTGTACAATTAAATGATTAATTCTAAAGAAGATAGTTTAGAGTATCTCTATGATTTTTTAATTTTGGTGAGGACTTTTTCAAATAGTGAAAAGTACTGTGACCAAGAATTACCCCTGAAAGTCGTTGACCAGGAATTACCCCGGCTGACCCTATTATTAGTATAGTTTACTTGCAGCCTGGAAAAAAAATTTCATCTCTAATGTAGTTCAAAACAATTTTTTTACCTCAGAGGCGACTCGAGTATAATAAAAAGTTGGATACACCTGTCATGGCGTATGTAATACATAAGTGTAAGTACGCCATGCCCTTGTTTTAAACTGTGTCTCAACTTGCCCTGTTACTACACTGTTAAAAATTTTGTGCTGGGTTGTACCAACTTTTGGTGGTCTAGCATATGGAGCTCCGGTTGCATCATAGCTCAAAATGTTGGTACGAGATTTCACCATCTTCTGGTTGCAGCTACTGCAGCACCAAAAACAATGGTTCAACCCAGCACAAATTATTTAACAGTGTAATGTTTCCCAGCCAGCGTTACTTCTTTGTCTTCCGGTTTAACAATTCCCTCTTATTACAATACAAAAAAATAATTGTTGATTTTACAGTATAATACTGGCATCCCAGCTGCCAGTATTATACTGTAAAATCAACATTTTTTTTTTCAGTGTAGGCTTGAGATTACAAAAGTCCTTCCGGCCTGTACCGGGAGGAAAAGGTAGCTTTCCTATATCTTCGTTTTTAAATTTTAGCTAATGTTACTCGAAAACAGCAAGCTAAAATGCAAAGAAACCGTTTACAAAAGATTCGTTAATACTGAATTTGAATAAGAAATTCGCCAAATTATTGAGCTATAGCCAAGTTGGCTTCATTTATGAAGACTTATTTTGGACGCCAAATTTGGCGATATTTCGCCAAATGTCGCCAAGTTTGGCCAGAATTTGGCGCTAACGGATATGAATATATAATTTTATGCGTATGATTGGATAAATGATTACAACAATGAAAGAAAATAATTTGCGTGAAGTCGCGTTCACTACAACTCATAAATTAATCGTTTTTTTGCAATTTGCTGTCTTGTAATGTGTTCAAAATGTCAGCCACTCTAGAACTTCAAACTGCTCTATCTCAGCCATTTTTTAAGATAGAGGTAAAACAAAAAATGCTCCGGAATCCTTGTACCAAGGCCTAACACGTAAGAAAAAAATAAATTTGAATTTTTAACTTTTTTGTAAATTTATTTTAGTTTTAAATCTTTCAGTGGCCGCCATCTTGAAACAAGATGGCGGACAAAGCTAGCCAACGAACTCGGTCGAGACATTGGTTAGCTTAATACACACAATTAGTTTCATCCAAATTGATTTATAAATACGAGTGTTATCGTATGACATAGGTCATATATATATATATATAAATCAACATTTGAACGGAGGGTGGGTTTGGGGTCTGGGGTCATGATCGGTGAAAATATACCAAAATTTTTCGGAATTGCTTTCCTCCGAACGGCTGCAATAGGTAGCTTTATACTTTTTTGCATTGAAAGCTACCTAATACGAAATTTAACACTTAATAACATAAGAAATGTGTGTAAATATTTCACATTTCTTTTTATTCTTTATAATAAACATTATTTCTAACTAAATTGAGTAACGTTACTGCAACCTCTCAAAGCAAAGAAACTGATATAAATCCTAATCTGTGAGTAGAATGTGCTGTCATCAATCACTACCTATGAGTAATAGTGTGCTTATTTACACTACAGCTGCTGAAACATAAGGTGTTCCAAGATGGGCCATGTCTCAGGGTACCCCACTCTCCCCTACAGAAATGCATTTGTTACTGGTTATAACATAAATTACTTCCAAAGATATATTTTGTAACTGCTAAAGTATGTTGTCATAACTTGTATATTACTTACTAGTATTAGTATACCTACATGAGTTCCAAACTATAAACCATTGAAATATAAATGCATTTAAAGATATCAGTAGTATATTAGGTATTTTTTTGTTCATAAAAAACATGATTAGAAAAATAAACAAGAATGAAAAATCATGCGTCAAGCATAGATTATGTAACATTTCCCAACACTTCCAAAATATTTTTACAAATCTTTACCGCTTAAAAGTATGATAGATGATACCTAAATAAACAATTTGAAAAACGCATAACATATTTTAAACCCAATTTCAGGAATTACCATCAATATTCGAAAAAATATCCGAACTTTATTGTGTAGCCCTGTACATAAATTTGCATAT
The DNA here is from genome assembly GCA_963931845.1 of Maratus michaelseni. Lineage (NCBI taxonomy): Eukaryota > Metazoa > Arthropoda > Arachnida > Araneae > Salticidae > Maratus > Maratus michaelseni. Next base: position 253,963,361 of record OZ007594.1, read on the forward strand.
ATACTACATAGAATGCTAAATTTTAGTTCAGTTAGGAAACGCGTAGCACAGTTTAAAATTTCCCTTCTTGAATTTCCGTCAAGAAACGGAAATGTACTCGAGAACTTTTGTGTTGCCCTGGATATGATCTATAGAATTTATACACACCAAGTAATAGACAAAAAATGAGTTAAATTTAAAAACGCGTTCAGCAACTGAAAAAGCACTTCCAGCAATTATTGTTAACAGACAGTATTCTTTTGCATGTCCCTGTAAAGGAACGATGAATGCTATACACACAATATTCTATAGTAAGCCTCTTGTAACGCACCTTAGTGATATACGTCAATTTCAATATGATTGAAATTGTGTAACATCATTAAAGTAAGTCGCAAATGATTTTTACCCATAGACCGTAATGTAACGGAATTCTTTTGAGTGTCCCTGTAAAAAAACTATAAGTGCTACGCACTTAATTTTCAATACCCTACTAAACCTCAATAACATATATCATTTACATGATAGTCCGAATATATTTATGCGAGTTAGAGCTCGGACAGACAGGCAAATCGAGTTCATAAACACTTTTCAACTATGTTGGAAAGTGTTAAAAACTGTGAAAAGTAAATTATCTATATATATTGTCTAAATATAGTTTGCACTCCAATGATCACTTGAACTGTGACTCACAAAAATACATAAGTGATCTTATGTATCTTATCTTAATCTTCAGGATTTATGTTGAAAGAATAAAGATTTAAAAAAAAAATTGAAGCAATTAGCAATAATTTTTAATAATTCGGCATTTTTATGTTAGCCGGACGCAGGAGATAAATCGCCAAATATCGTTCCCATCGGCATCATTCCTATTGCATTCATTTCATTTAAAATATAAATCTGTCGCTCATTTAAAATATATAACTGTAATTTAAAATTACATATTTTTCATACATTTAAAATACATACCTTTCACTCATTTCATTTAAAATACAAAATAATAAAAATAAGAAATAATAGTATAAACCAAAACCGGTACTTTTATGTTAGCTGGGCGCCAGTGATATATACACATATATATATATAGATTTATACACATATATATCATATATATATATATAAGTGCATATATACATATGTATGTATATATGTGTGTGTGTGTATGTGTGTGTGTGTGTGTGTGTGTGTGTGTCACTGGCGCCCTGCTAACATAAAAGTGCCACCAAAACGTTTTATTTCATTATCAAAGTGCTGTTTGTAATTTACACACGCGAAAAATAAAATCTGCTATTGGCGAGATTTGCGCTCAGCTAACATAGAGGTACCGAAAAGAATTTAAATAATAGTGCCAGAATCCATCAGTATTCTATGCTCAAACCAGCCACAATTATATCTACAGCTAAAATTCCGTAATCGAGTGCACAGCCAACATTAACGTCAAACATGACCGATGCTGCTAAAAATACGGTTTTATCTATATGAGAGATACAATAACGGTTACAAAATAAAATTAACTATGCATCAAACCACGCTCTCTTAAATCCGCCAAATGGCTGTAGACAAGATTATGGAACTTTTCAGATAAATACCATTGGAGATTTTACAGTACTTTTTCACCATAGGCGCCTTAGCGGGTTTTTTTTTTTTTTTTTTTTTTTTTTTTTTTTTTTTTTTTTTTTTAACTTGGCGCATTTCAGGCTTTAGAAAGTGAGATTTGTTGCCAAATGATATAAACTGCTATGAAAGCACACCTGATGAGCTTTTATGCTTTTTTATTTAAGTATTTATACATATATAAACATTATATATATATTATTGTTTTTATATACAATTTATTTCTGTTTGTATATAAAAATAGATAAATGGCTTCTTTATATTAAATAAATCGTATAAATATTGAAACAAGAACGAAAAATCATGCGTCAAGCATAGATTATGTAACACTTTCCAACGCTTCCAAAATAATTTTACGAATCATACTCTTTTATAAGCTAAAAGATAACATCTAAGTAATCCGAATACTTTATTCAGCCCTGTATAGGATCTATAGATTTGTATATATACTACATAGGATGCTAAATTTTAGTTCAGTTAGGAAACACGTAGCACAGTTTAAAATTCTCCGTCTGGAGTTAAATAATACGGAAATGTGTTCCCGAACTTTTGTACTTCCCTGTATAGGATCTACAGAATTTATACACACCACGTAATATACAAAAAGCGATTTAAAATTAAAATCGCATTCAGTAACTTAAAACGCACTTCCAGGAATTATTGTTGACATACAGTAGAGAATTCTTTTGTGTGTCCCTGTAAATGAACGATGACTGCTATACACACAATATTCTGTAGTAAGTCTCTTGTAATGAACCTTATATAAATTTCAATGCGTTTAAAATAGTGAAACATTATTTAAATAAACCGCAGACGATTTTTCTCCATAGACGTAATGTAACGGAATTCTTTTGACTGTCCCTGTAAAGTAAGTATAAGTGCTATGCACACCCTATTCCATATTAAGCTTCTTCTAATGCACCTTAGTGATATATATAAATTTCAATGCGTTTAAAGTATTGAAACATTATTTAAATAAACCGCAAATGATTTTTCCCCATAGACCGCAATGTAACGGAATTCTTTTGAGTGTCCCTGTAAAAAAACTATAAGTGCTACACACTTCCGTTGAAATAGGGAACATGCTATAGATAACGATTAAAACATATAAAATTTGCAGGGCAATCCGAGCATATTTACGGGAGTTAGAGCACGGACAGACGGCAGACGGCAGACGGCCAGACGGCCAGACAAACCGAAGTCATAAACACTTTTCAACTAGGTTGGAAAGTGTTAAAAATAGCTTGTGTATATGAAACAGTGAATAGGTCCAGAAAATATGCTGCCAAATTTCTTTGGTACTTGCGTATTATCCGTGCCAGTTTTAAGCCAACTGCGCCAGGCATGGAGCCAATATTACTAATTATAGCAACCCTTATATTTTGTTTTCTTGCTGCATGATACATGCCTGGGAATAATCTATAATAATATTCTTTCTTATTTACTATGCTATTTACCATTTATTAATTTTACTAAAATAATGTTATTTACTATTTTTAACAATGTTATAAATTTAATACACATATATTACATTTTATTTATTTTACATTATGTACCATTTTTAACAATGTTATTTGATAATGTTACATTGCTGCATTTGAAAACATGATTGACAACGATAAACACGATTGGTACTAGGCAACCATTTTTGGCGATCAATCTCCTGGCACGGATAATACGTAAGTACCATTTCTTTCTCTCGCCAAGGCCCCTATACTGAAAAAGTACCGATTTTACAACCAAACGCTATAAACCTATTCAGCAAGAAAGAACACACACCTTCAGTTAATATGATAATAAAAGGTGCATTATTTAATATATATCTGAATCAATATTAATTTAATTTTGTGGTGCATTTTAACACTGTAAAGTAAAAATAAGTTCTTAATAACGATTTCTTTCTCCTCTTCCTGACCTTCTATCTCCTGCAGCTCGATCTTGAAACATCTTCTTATCTTTCCATGTCTTGCAGCTAGCAGCCATATCATAGAGTTCATCTGGCACATACTGTTCAGCCTCTTCTAGAATTTTTATCAAATCAGCAGAATGACTCATATTGCTTCTGGTTACTACTGTAATAGCCCTGCCAGTTCGTCCAGCTCTTCCAGTTCGACCAACCCGATGAACGTATTCTTCCACATTACGAGGAAAAAATAAATTAAAAACAACAGTGATATCTTTAATATCAATTCCACGAGATGCAACATCAGTAGCTATCAAAATCTTTACACGCCCAGCTCTCAAGTCATCTAGGGCTTGTTTTCTGTCGTACTGCTCTTTATCACCATGGATAGATTGAACTGCTGTGCCTCTCAAGTTTAAATCACTGGCTATTTCATCAACAATAGCTTTTGTCTCAACAAATACAATAACTTTATCATCTGGCAACATTGTTTTAATAAATTCATCCAAAAGTTTTCGCCGTTCATCGAAATCATCTTCACAAAATATGATTTCTTGAGTTACACTATGAACTGCAGCCAAGTCAAATGCTCCAATGTTAACTTTAAAAGGTTTAGTCATATAACGAGTAGCTAGCTCTTGAATGGCTCCAGTCCAGGTAGCACTTGTCATAACAGTCTGTCTATCTTCACGGATGTTAATGACTATATTTCTTATCTGTGGTTCAAAACCCATATCTAACATGCGGTCAGCTTCATCAATAACAAGATAGGTAACACCGGATACATCAACAAACCCATTCGTGCATAAATCATTTAAACGCCCTGGTGTTGCAATGATCATATCTACACCTTTAGCAATAACATTTATTTGATTTCTTCGATTACTACCACCACAGATACAAATACTTGTTATTCCTTTATACTGGTACTTTTTGGCTTCAGCTTCTATCTGTTCAGCTAATTCACGAGTCGGAGCAACTATAAGAGCACTAGGTCCAACACGTTCTTCTCTAGGTGTAACTTGCCCAATAATATGGACTAATGCTGGAAATAAAAAGGCAATGGTTTTTCCTGTACCAGTCTGGGCTATTCCAATCATGTCATAGCCTTGTAAAAGAATAGGCCAAGCCTGACTCTGAATAGGAGATGGGGCAGAAAATCCCTGTTTCCTCAATTCATCCAACAGCTGTGGATAATCATGAAAGGCTTGTTTAAAAGAAGTAACTGGATTTGGAACCTGTCGATCATCATAAGGATCAATTTTCATCACAGATATACAATTCTTTACTTCTCTAAATTTCTTAACATCTTCTGGTCGCATAGATGCAACTTCGGGATCTTCTTTATAGAAATTTTTAATAATAGGAGGTAAGGAAGCTAATTTCATTAATCTCGCTTCTTCATTCTTTTCTACTAACTCTACCCAATCGAAAGACTCATCTGCAGATGGCTGTGGGTAATTTTTGTATGATTTGATCTGATTATTTTGAATAGACAAATTTGAAACACCAGATATCAGATCTTCAATCAAACTTTTAGCTCTTTCGATAGCTTCTGATGTTCCTGATAACATAATAGATGTTTCAGCAGCACTGGAATAATTTTTTAGCACTTTAATATAAGCATTACTTTCATCCTGCAGTTCTCTTATCTTAGAACCTCCTTTTCCAATAACCATACCCACGAAAGAATTATCTATGAATATTTCAGAAGACTCCTCATTATCCATATTTATCCTTCTATTAGTACGATAGGAATCTGTTTCAGATAAATTTGAAACATCGTATATCACTTTTTCAATCAAATTTTTAGCTTTTTCTATAGCTTCTGGTGTCCCTGTTAATTTAATACATGTGTCAGCAGCACTAGTGTAATTTTTCAACACTTTAATATAAGCCTCACTTTCATCCTGCAATCCCCTTATCGTAGAACCACCTTTACCAATAACTTTACCAACGAAAGCATTATCGATGAATATTTCAGAAGACTTCTCATTATCCATATTCATTAATCTATCTTCTTCACTCCTTTCCAGTAACCCTACCGAATCAAAAATCTCATCCTCAGATGCCTGTGTGTATGTGTAATTATTGGATGGTCTCATCTCATTATTTTCTGCAGATAAATTTGAAGCACCATATATCAGATCTTCAATCAACATTTTAGCTTTTTCGATAGCTTCTGGTGTTCCTGATAGCCTAATAGATGTGTCAGCAGCACCAGAGTCGTTTTGTAGCACGTTTATATAAGCATTACTTTCATCCTGCAGTTCCCTTATCTTAGAACCTCCTTTCCCAATAATTTTACCAACAAAAGAATTATCGATGAATATTTCAGAAGACTGCTCATTATTCATATTCATCCGTCTTCCATCACTACGATATGAATCTTTTTGAGATAAATTTAAATCATCAGATATCAAATCTTCAATGAAACATTTTGCTTTTTTTATAGCATCGGATGTTCCTGATAACCTAATCGATGTTTCAGCAGCACCAGAGTTATTTTTTAGCACTTCTATATAGGCCTTACTTTTATCTTGCAATTCCCTTATCTTTGAACCTCCTTTTCCAATCACTTTACCCACTAAAGTGTTAGCGATGAGCATTTCAGAAGTCTTATCATTGTTCATATTCATTCTTCTTCCACTAGTACTGTAGGAATCTTCTTGTCTGTGCGACTGTGTATCGCTATTTCTTCGCTGTCTTACTCTGTCAGAACGCCAACTCATTTTATCACTTTTTTGCTGTGCTCTATTATTTGAATAATTTCGATAATTGTTCTGACTGCTATAACAGGATTAACTAGCTTCCTTCATACCAAGAATCGCCATATTATGTTTAAAAGAATTACGAAGGTAACAAAATACGTGCAATCAGTTTTTCAAAAATTATAAATTAAATTGACTTCAGCGTAAAATTATATTTTAAAAAATTCAAATGAATATTATGGATAAACAGCTAAAAGACATCAAGTAATTTTTTCCAAACACTGATTTTATTAATGTTTATCGTAAACACACAAAATTAAAAGAATGCAATGAATTTCATATTGCTCGAGACTCGAGAACATAATTGAGCAAAACAAACTTTATCCGGATGAGCGCGCGATTGACTTAACCTAGCATACGCAATAATAACAAGCAAGCCCATTTTCCTTTAATGTGTGAAGTAAATCACTAGAGGACGCTGAAACCCTGCACCAAAATTGAAGTTTGACCATGTCGCTAATTGGCTTGTTTTATTGAACACGGACTGGCGAAAATTTACTTTCTTTATTGTAACCTGGTTTGTTTTTCAGTTGATTATATATTAAATTTCAAAATAAAATATTTATTCTTTAATTTCGCAATGTATTTTAGTGGTTATATTTTAAATACTTTAACATTATGATACCTTATTTAAAAATTTATTGTGGAATATGGGGAAAAAAAGAAAGAATTATTTTTTTAAAACAGACAGTAAACTTTTTTGTTGTTGTTGTTGTTTATTTGTTTGTCATTTTTTGTATAAATCATTGTTTTTAATTTATGCATGCGAAAAATAAAATCTGCTTTTGCCTCGACCCCCACACACACACACGCACACACACACAAAAAAAAAGGCGAGATTTGAGTACGGCAAATTTTGGTAAAATTAATTGATTTGATGAATTACATATTTTTTCCAAACATTCTGCATACATCTGAAATATTCTGTAAATATGCAAACATTTCTTTGCTCTCAGTCTTTCTACATTTGAAACTACCAACACATTGTTGCCAGCATCGCTATTGTTTTACGCCAAACTTACTCACTGACGGAACTTTAACTGGGTAGTTTGTAATTCTTCATAATCGGGCTACATGGCCTCGCCAGAATTCAATAATCAGGCGGTAGTGTACATAGGCATCGTCAGTAGTAGGAAAAATAATTTTATTTTTACAATGTGCATAAGACACATATATATTTTTTATCTAAGCACAGGATATTTAAAAATATTAACTGAACTAAAATCTCTATTAATGTATTACATAAAAAAGTACATAAATAATCAATTCAGCAAATCTAAAAAGTTTTTCGAATCTAACAATAATGAGTTAATATCCTCATAAATAGTATACAATTGAAGGGTATAAATAAATGTTAATTTGAAAATACGATTAATGTTTCTCAAACTTCGACGTTGAGAAACAAGCAAGTGCGAGCCGCTATATGGATATGGGCAGGGTATAAATGTAAACAAACATCAGCTGATCCAATGATAATCTTGGGCAGGGTCTGGGCAAAATTCGGCTATGCTTTTCCCGTGATTTGGTTTTCGGCGAAATGAACTATTATTACTTACGTTACGCCACGCTAGCTGCTCAAAAGTTTCATTGGTGCTCGGCCAATGAATTTTAAGTATTGGTACTCTTCTTCTTTAAGCTGATTAAACCAGCGCCCTTTATATTATATGCAGTGCTAATTTAAGGCTAAACTAGATCGTAATAAGCGTATCGCATTCACGGATTATTGAATACGTAAAAACTAGTCGCGTATCGGATCTAATTTAGCCTCGGATAATTAAACCACTGCCTAAAAGACCGGACACCCAATTATACTCACTGTTAAAAATATTCAGCTTTTGCTGCATAGTCACTCCACCGCTTTTATAGAATATCTCTATTTTGACCAATGAAAATGCTCTCTATAATAGAGAATGTGCATGTTTGTCAACAAACTGGTTCCTCACTAGACCACGCCTCTTCGGTAGGCAAAACATTTCCGCTCAACGCGCTATTTCCTACGGTTTCCTATGAGAAAGCGAAATTTTTGCATTCAATTTATGGATCATATTTATTCAAAAACAAATTTTCTTTTATCAGATTATGCACAGAACTTAGATTCTGTTGCTAATCAAGATTATTTAACAAAGCTTAGATTTGTCAAACCGAATAATAGTGTTATTATTTTAGATGATCCGTATATTATTGTGGATGCAGATTGGAAAGCAGATATGGCTTTTTGGCCATCGGTTGCTTCATCAGATATTGAAACTTATTTAAAAAAGTTTCCAGGGAAGAATTCAAGTGCTCAAGAAGCGTTTCAACTTGTTGTAGCTATGGTAGGAGAAAGATTTTAGTTTTTTTTTTTTAATTATGTCGTAAAATTAACGTTTTATTTACTTTTTTTTTCTACTTGTAGTTCAAGTTGTTCTTGTTCGTATGGTAACTTTTTATTGCTTGAGCTAATCGGAAAATGTTTACAAATCTCATTATATTCAGATTAAATGATCGATTAAAATGATACCTATGAGTGTTCTCAAATCAAAACTGCTTATTTTCTGAAACACTTTTATATAATTTTAACATGTTGTATTATGACAAGGAAATCTATGAAACTGAAGCATAAGTTTTGTCAGAATTCGGTTTTATTAGCTGAAATAATTTTTATACTAAATAAACATTCCTTAGGTTAAAAAAAAATATTTTTACTATTCTAATAATATGTATAAAAACAGGACAAAACAAAAAATTGACTTATATGAAACATTTAATGAAGTACTAAGGGTGATATTTTTTTAAGAAACATTTTATTCTTTCTTTTTTTTTTTTTGTAAAAGAGAATTATATAATTTAATCGAAAAAAAAAAATAGATGCCATGTTTTTGAAAAAACCTTACCATTTAAAAAGCATTTAATCAGGTGTCAATGCAGTTTTTTTTTCTTGGAGGGGGAAGGGGGGGGGCATTTTGTGAAAAATAAAATTTATTTTTCTGAAATTTGTTATATTTTTGTGAAAAATAACATTTTGTAACAAAATATGATATCCAGTTACTCAAAATCGAACCAAACATTTATTAATAACGAACTGACTAGCGCCCGTGATAATAAATTTAAAAAAAAAAAAAAAAAAAAAAAAAAACCCTCAAGTTTTCAATATCGAGTCGAATGAACCAAACCCTGTTGAAATCGAGCCCTTAGAACTCAATAAAAAAATGAGTCCCTAGGCGGTGGAATATGCACCCCTGTAAATTTAACGAATTTCCTTTAACATTAACGCGATATTTAATTTACAGATGCATTCCACCCCCCCCCCCCCACACACACACACACACACTTTCTAAACTTAACCCCTTATCTTTAACAGTAACGCGATTTCTAATTTGCAACTGTGGTGAGTAAACGTAAGTTGATGCCGAAAAAGAAGATTAATATTTAAAAAAATATCCTTGACAGCTTGGCCTACAGGCACAGGTAAATTTCGAAGATGCAATTGCAGAAGAAATGACCTTTTTGCCATGATGCGGCAGTTGGGACCGCTCACTTTGAAATCTACCTGTGTCTGTAGGCGGAGCACACAAAAAAATTTTTCTGTAAGGGTTGGTTTTATAAAAAAAAAACTTGTCAATATAAAAGTTGTAGGTAATATTAAGAGGATTTGTAATAAATTAGCGGATTTGATAACTTGTGAATTGACACAAAAGTTATGATTTTTTTTCTTCTTAAACTCCTATTCTCTCCCCCCCCCCCCACCCCCCAACCACTTGAGGCCATTTTTAATGATATCAAAAATCTGTCATATATAAATTTTCGGCCCTTTTCCTAGAAATAATAATAACTTTAAACGGATTCGATACGTATCATAATTAAGAAGTTATGGGTAACGTAAGGAGTCCAGGGGCCCGGATCTTGTCCGAGAAATTTTTGGTCATTCATGTAGTAGCTGGAAATCCTAAGAAGTTATTAGAAAAAAAACCTAGCGAATTGGACTATTTTTAAGGGAGCTATAGTAGGGGGCCCAAAAGGGGCCACTGATAGTTTTGAGCAGGGCCCTAAGATGAACGGTCCTATCTGGAATATATAAATGGGGAAATAACTAAATGGAGAAAACGCCCCCAAAAACGAAGATCGAATTAAAAGGAGACAAGGTATTAACAATTTAGGGAACAATAACTTCGAGGGGCCCGGATCTTCTCTTTTTTTTTTTTTTTTTTTTTTGTCGTTTATGTAGTAGTTAGAAGTTCTAAGTTGTTAGAAAAAAAAGTTAGTGAATCGGACGATTTTTAGGAGAAATATAGTAGGGGGCCCAAAGAGGGGCCAGCTGATAGTTTTGAGCAGGGCCCTAAGATGAACGCTCCTAACTGGTGGAATGGGGGAAAGAAATGGGGGGAAAGAGAAATGGCCCCAAAAACGAAAATCGGATTAAAAGGGGACAAGGTATTAACAATTTAGGGAGCAAAAACTTCAAGGGGCCCAGGGGGCCCGGATCTTCATCGAATTTTTTTGTTTTTGTTTTTATTGTTCATGTAGTAGCTGGAAGTTCTAAGTTGTTAGAAAAAAAAAGTTAGTGAATCGGACGATTTTTAGGGGAACTATAGTAGGGGGCCCAAAAAAGGGCCAGCCGATAGTTTTGAGCAGGGCCCTAAGATGAAGGGTCCTAATTAGAAAGTGGCAATGGGGAAATAACTAAATGAAGAAAAGGCCCCAAAAACTAAGAAAATCGGATTAAAAGCGGACAAGTAATTATCAGTTTAGGAAACAAAAACTTCAACCGGCCCCGTACCAGGCCCTAGGGGGCCAGGGTCATAACTAGAACGTAGAAATGGGGGTGAAAACTAAACAGAAAAAATACCCCAAAAACGATGAGGATCGGATAAAAATTCGGTAAATTATTAACAATTTAGGGCAAAAATCTTAAAGGGGCCCCAGGGGGCCGGGGGCTCAAAATATAAAAAATCCGAGCCTCGGGTGCATCAGGACCCACCTTGGGCTATCCGCTGCAATTAAGAAAGGCAAAATTAATGAATAATTAATTAAAAAAATATGAATAATAAGCACATAACACAGCTAACTATACAGTAGGCATGCGTATGTTTTGCCTACCGTTCGTTCTTTACGGCTTCGTGACGTCACATGCACATTCTCTATATAGTAAAGTAACCGTTTTCTCTAAAGGCGGTGGAGTGTGTCTGAAGCAAAAACTGAAGATTTTTAACAGTGCTGCTTCATTATGCACTGTAAAAAAAGATAAACATTTCTGGATCTACCGAAACTTTACGAAATTTTATTATGACCTTTTCCGAGTTTTCCATGATCCTGAACTCCTTCCTTTATCTTCAGAAACCTAGGAAAGCAATAGATTTTTTAGATTTAAACACTGACTGCCATGACATACAAATATATGTGTCAGCAGTATTTCCCGTGGCGCCATACCACACGAATGCGTGTCATCAATATTTTCATTGAAGACAATTTATTGCTATGAAACGGGACTGTTGATAATTTATTAAATGCATTTAAAAAAGAACGAAAAATCACGCATCAAGCATAGATTATGAAACACTTTCCAACACAGCCAGAAAACTGTAACGAAATTTCAACGTTAAATAAGGTGAAAGAATATACGTAAGTAAACAGTTTAGAAAACATATAACACATTGAAAAATACAGTTTTCGAAATTACCTTCCGGTGTCAAAAAAGTAGTCGAATTATTTTGTGCAGCTCTGTATATGATCAATAGATGTGGATATATGGTATGATAAAATTTAGTTGAGTTAGAATATTCACATTTAGCAATTTTCGTCAATCGATGGAAATTCACTCGAAATCTTTTGTACAGCCTAGTATATTATCTGAAGACTTTTGTACACACCATCTATTAAGCTGAAAGGCAACTTAAAACTCACTTGCAGCAATTACCAATCGTAAACGACAATGTATCTTTTTTGCGTAGCCCTTTATATGAATTTATTTATATTTCACAAACTTCTATTAGTCTACTAAATATAGTTCAGCAGGGAAATGCGTAAACACAATTAAAAACTACCCTTAAGAAAATTCACTCCCATAGTCTGTAATACTCATTTCTTCCCTGTATATGATGAACCGAGTTTATAAACACACACGTATTATGAAAAAAAAATTGTTAAACTTAAAAACGCAAACCAAAGTTGAAAATGCACTTATCACACATAGACTGTAAATATCGCACATGTACTGTAACCAATATCTTTTGTGTGTCCCTGTAAATAAACGCAATGCACACAAGAGAGCAATTTATAGTGCACCTCAGTAATGCATATAATTTTCATTATGTTTTGAAATGGTGAAATATCACTAAATTACACTGCAGACGATTTTTCCCCATAGAGCGATGTGTAACATAGTTCTTTTGTTTGACCCTGTAAATGAATAAAAAATGCCTTGCACCCCATATTCTAAAAAAAAGCATGTTTTAATGCGCTTCATAATTATATATCAATTTCATTGTGTTTTAAATGACGTAGCGTCATCAAAATGAACTTGAAACGATTATTCCCCATTGACCGTAATGTAACGGAAAACTTTTGACTGTCCCTGTAAAAAAAAAAAAAAAAAAAAAAAAACTATAAGTACTACACACTTCAGTTGAAATAGGGAACATGCTATAGATAACGACAATAACATATAAAAATTTCAAAGCAATCCGAGCATATTTACGGGAGTTAGAGCACGGACAGACGGCCATATGGCCATCCGGCAGACAAACCGAAGTCATAAACACTTTTCAACTAGGTTGGGAAGTGTTAAAAAGAACCCTGTGGACCCGCCTGGTATGTTTAGTGATTTTTGTCTGGCCTTCAACGTGTACAAAAAAACTGAAATTTTACATTTAATTATAAATGTATAAAACCGAGATGTGTGCACTGATATTGGTGTAAAATAGTGATGTGCAGATCATTTTTTAACACTTTCCAACCTAGTTGAAAAGTGTTTATGACTTCGGTTTGTTAACACTTTTCAACCTAGTTGAAAAGTGTTTATGACTTCGGTTTGTCTGCCGTATGGCCGTCTGCCGTCTGTCCGTGCTCTAACTCCCGTAAATATGCTCGGATTGCCCTGCAATTTTTATATGTTATTGTCGTTATCTACAGCATGTTCCCTATTTCAACTGAAGTGTGTGGCACTTATAGTTTTCTTACAGTGACACTCAAAAAAATTCTGTTACATTACGGTCTATGGGGAAAAATCATTTTCGGTTTATTTTAATGATATTACACAATTTCAAACACATTATAATTGATATATATCACTAAGGTGCATTACAAGAAGCTTAATATGGAATAGGGTGTGCATAGCACTTATAGTTACTTTACAGGGACAGTCAAAAGAATTCCGTTACATTACGTCTATGGAGAAAAATCGTTTGCGGTTTAATTAAATAATGTTTCACTATTTTAAACGCATTGAAATTTATATATATCACTAAGGTGCATTACAAGAGGCTTACTACAGAATATTGTGTGCATAGCAGTCATCGTTCATTTACAGAGATACACAAAAGAGTTCTATACTATCTGTTAATAATTCCTGGAAGTGCGTTTTAAGTTGCTGAACGCGATTTTAAATTTAACTCACTTTTTGTCTATTACTTGGTGTGTATAAATTCTGTATATCATACACAGGGCAGCACAAAAGTTCGCGAATACGTTTCCGTTTATTGACAGAAACTCCAGAAGGAGAATTTTAAACTGTGCTACGCGTTTCCTAACTAAACTAAAATTTAGCATCCTATGTAGTATATATACAAATCTATAGATCATATACAGGGCTGAATAAAAGTATTCGGATATTTTTCCGAATATTGTACATGTTGGAAATTCCTGAAATTACGTTTTTAAATATGTTATGCGTTTTCCAAATTGTTTACTTAGATGTTATCTTTCAGTTTATTAAATGGTAATGGTTTGTAAAATTATTTTGGAAGCGTTGGAAAGTGTTACCTAATCTATGCGTGACGCATGATTTTTCGTTCTTGTTTAATCTGTTAAAGAAAAAAAATTCATTTTTTTATTACAAATTTTATTTTCTGAAGAAAGATTTACTATTTCATATTTCAAACAAGAACGAAAAATCATGCGTCAAGCATAGATTATGTAACACTTTCCAACGCTTCCAAAATAATTTTACAAATCATACCGTTTAATAAGCTAAAAGATCATCTAAGATCATCTAAGTAATCCGAATACTTTTATTCAGCGATGTATAGGATCTATAGATTTGTATATATACTACATAGGATGTTAAATTTTAGTTCAGTTAGGAAACGCGTAGCACAGTTTAAAATTCTCCGTCTGGAGTTAAATAATACGGAAATGTGTTCGCGAACTTTTGTGCTTCCCTGTATAGGATATACAGAATTTATACACACCACATAATAGACAAAAAGCGAGTTAAAATTAAAATCGCGATCAGTAACTTAAAACGCACTTCCAGGAATTATTGTTAACTTACAGTAGAGAATTCTTTTGTGTGTCCCTGTAAATGAACGATGACTGCTGTACACACACTATTCTGTAGTAAGCCTCTTGAAATACACCTTAGTGATATAGTATATAAATTTCAATGCGTTTAAAATAGGGAAACATTATTTAAATAAACCGCAGACGATTTTTCTCCATAGACGTAATGTAACAGAATTCTTTTGACTGTCCCTGTAAAGTAACTATAAGTGCTATGCACACCCTATTCCATATTAAGCTTCTTCTAATGCACCTTAGTGATATATATAAATTTCAATGCGTTTAAAATAGTGAAACATTATTTAAATAAACCGTCAATGATTTTTCCCCATAGACCGCAATGTAACGGAATTCTTTTGAGTGTCCCTGTAAAAAAACTATAAGTGCTACACACTTCCGTTGAAATAGGGAACATGCTATAGATAACGACTATAACATATAAAAATTGCAGAGCAATCCGAGCATATTTACGGGATTTAGAGCACGGACAGACGGCCAGACGGCAGACGGCCAGACGGCCAGACAAACCGAAGTCATCAACACTTTTCAACTAGGTTGGAAAGTGTTAAAAAGGCTTTTTTTTTTTTTTTTTTTTTTTTTTTTTTAACCAGATTTAAAAAAAAAAGAGCAAATAATAATAAATATATAATTATATGTATAAAAATGCCGTTTGTGCTCATTTCTTAGTTCAATTTTTATACAAAAAAAAATGTATTCTAAAAAAAACCACGCAAGTATAAATAACTTGGTCGCAAGATAAAAAAAAAAAAAAAAAAAAAAATCTTGGTTGCCGATGGCCATCTCAAGGACAATTGCTAAATATTTTGTGCTCAAAACAAAAAAAAAAAAAAAAAAAGAAAAGAAAAAAAAAAATTACTGATAGTAAAGAGTTCCAAAGTTCGCCAATGGCTTGCAGCTTGCAGCTAATACAAAAGTCCTTGTATAAAATTAACAAACATTGCCGCGATCGAGAATCGGGCCAAACACTTGTTTTACACGGACCGGGCCGAACTTTTAGCTTTTATACCGGGCCGGGCCAATCCCTTTTTTGCACGGGCCGGGCCGGACTCGGGCATAAATTTTAACTTTTATACGAGGCCGGGCCAATAATTTTTTTATACGGATCAGGCCGGGCACGAGCCTGGAAATTCATTGCCCGTGCAGACCTCTTATGTTGGATTCAACTTTTCGACGGAATAACAATAGAGTCCGCACTCTAATACTATCTTTGCTCTGAGGTTGTACCAAACCGCTCTCCCTAAAATACGTCAACTGGCGTGCAATAAGAAAATATTAGTGCAATAAAAAACTAGTCGTTGGAGGCCACCGTAATACTTACCCATCATGGATATGCATAATGTAAAATATTAAAATAAAAAATGTGTAAACTACTTATAAAATGCATTGCAATTCGAATAAAATCGTGGCTTGATGACGTCATAAACTTTAAAGGCTCGATGACTGAATTGCTTAAAAGAAACATTCTTATAACTCCAAAAACAATAATCCTATTAAATAGCGGTTTATTGCATCTGATTAAGCGTCTCATTTCCAATTAAAATATATCTTTGAATTGAAATTTGGATGAAATACAGGGTCATGAAAAATCGAAGAGTGTGGAAAATAGGATTACAAATATCTCGGCAACTCATTATCCGATCGACTTCATGCTTTATGCAAAATTTATGTTTTTTTTACTGTCTTTTATATTCACTCCTTAAAATAAGCAATTTCAAAAATTTTTATATACCTTTTATCAGAACGAATATTTCGAGAGTCCGAAAAAAATAGTTCCGGTTAATCGAGGTTACTGAAATTCAAAAGGCTTCTTCCCATTATTACATACTAAGTACATACCAAATTTCAAATCTCTACCTCATTTTTTTCGGCAGATAGAGCGTTTACAGACACACACACGGACGACAAAAAAAAATTTCTAAAAATATGTTTTTCAGAATCTCCAATGTCTGAAACGTGTAAATCCGTCAAAAAAATTTTTTCGATTTTCAAAACGATTACAAGACTTACCCTATACTACGTATTATGGGTAAGTAAAAAAAAAAAAAAAAAAAAAAAAAAAAGGAACAATCTCTTGAAGTCCTTTTTATTTTTTTCTATAAATTATTTATTCAATCTTTAACAGTCGTATAGCCATTTAAACGATCCAATACTCCGAAAGTAATCAAAATATATAAACGTTTTCTGTTATTTAAATTATCGTGGTATTAATTTTATATAGATAGCTGAATTTTAAAATGTATCTCAATGCACTCAAATAACTTGAAGCTTTTAAGTTTTCATTCAAAATTAAGCAACCCATAGTAACCTATTAAAATCGCACTTACAAACGAGTCTGTAGTTTTTTAAATATAAATATGTACTAGGGTGAAACCCCCTGTAACTGACACTTTAATGATTTTCTCTTCTTCAAATCACTATTACAAAGTTTTAAATATGCTTTATACTTATCTTTGTTTTAGTAAGTATAGTAAAGATACATTAAAAAATTATTATTGACAAAATTTTGAAAAATATATAATTTTTATTACTAAAAATTAATTTTTGCTATAAATATGGTCAGTATCTCCAGTAACTGACACTATCCCTTTTTTGAAAAACCAATAGCTTAAAAATAAGTTATAACTGTTAAGACAAATAAATTACCACTAGATAGATGCCATTACTATGCAGAATTTTACAAGAAAATGCTTATTTGAGTTAGATTTCTGCTGAAGTATCAGTTACTGGTTAGATGTCAATAACTGGGGGGAAATTGTAACAACTTCGTCATATTTTTAAAAGGAAATTCACTTTGAAAATATCTACCTCATACTATATGGGAAGAAATCAGTGTTTTGTCACAAATTTTCCTCCGAAATTCTATGGCATTGCATTGTATTCATGGGCAGACTGCTGGAATCGATGCAACAGAATATGGAGTTAGCACTCCACGGAATATTCTAGTGCTGCCATCTAATGTGAAGGTTGAGATATACATATAAATAGTAATATTGGTATGTTGGATTGGGGTTCCATATCCATGGAGTCCATAAGGGGAAAATATGTATAAAATAATTCCAAGTGCATTCTGATGCAACATATCGTTCAACCAGTTCAACTTAACTTAATATTAATTTCATGCTCAATATAAAATGAAAATCTTTCTTTTTGTTGACAGATTTTAGTTTAGCGCCAAAATGCGGTATGTGATTTTTAATTTTTATTTTGTATTTTAAACCGACAAAAGAAAAGTATTTTAGTAATGTATTTTATAATACTTCTTTGACGACATGCGCTAGAGAAATATATTACAAAAATTATTTTTTAAACATAGTGGTGCAAATAGAATATAAAAATAGTCGCCAGTGGCGGGTAAGGATGAACCAGGTGTTCAGCTTCTACAGAAGCATTTCTGCTGAAAGGTTACTAAAATAGTTTTAAAATTCATGTTTTATGGGAATTACAAAAAAATTGTTGTGCGATAGGCAGGAAGGATAATTCAGAGTTTTGCTGCCTATTGCATTTTTAAATACGTTTGAAATGTAATGCAGTAGTTAAGGCAAAGATTCGTGAAAATAAACATAATATTTCTAGAGCTCCCGATTAAAATTTACCAAGAGAATAAATTGTGGTAATACACAGTGTGAAATATTACATTAGACGGGAAATATTTCAAAATAGTGGTTGTTGATGATAATGAAAAATGTAAAGCAAAATGTCAGATCTATAAAACAAGATGTTCGGTTTAAAGTGAAACTTTTGAAGATAAAATAAACTTAAAGGTAAGATTTTAGTCTTATACCGTTATTGCACCGATTTTAACAATATTTTTTCTAGTTTTTTGGTATTCATTCAACCGAGGTCTTGGTATGATTTGTCATACCCGGGCCGTAGCATTTTTTCGGGCCTCATCTCTCGATTTCATTGAAATATTTATATTGAATTTTCCACATGAGTTTCATTTATAACAATACCAACGGAGCTTTACTGGTTGGTTTTTCCTAAATAAAGCTGGAGTTGAGGGCCCCAGTACCTTCGGCAACGTTCACTCGTGCGGGGTATGCCCGCTGCGTTCGCAAACCAAACGGACCTTCACTTATTGTGGTTTTTTATTTCAACCCAGATTAAATTCAAATTTATAACATCTCGTTTACATTGCTATAGGAACAGATTTGAAATTATTTTAACTTGAATTTAATCATAGCACTCAGAGATCTGCACATGCCGGAATTTCCAGGCCCGGGCCCAGCCCGATCCGTACAAAAAAATTATTGACCCGGCCCGGCCCGGGTATAAAAGTTAACGTTTAGTCCCGAGCCCGGCCCGTGCAAAAAAAGCGATTGGCCCGGCCTGGCCCGGTATAAAAGCTAAAAGTTCGGGCCGAGCCCGGCCCGGCCCGTGTAAGCAAGTGATTGCCCCGAACCGGCCCGGTACAAAATCTGAAAATTCCGCCCGAGCCTGGCCCGGCCCAGTATAAAAGTTAAAAGCATAGTCCAAGTCCGGCCCGGTAAAAAAAACTAAAAGTTCTGCCCCAGCCCGACCGGCCCGACAAAAAAAATGCTGGCCAGGTCCGGCCCGTAAAAAACAAAGTACTGGCCTAGATCGATATACGAATAAAGCTAAAATCTCGGACCGAGCCCTGGCCGGTATAAAAGTTAAAAAGTATAAAAGCTAAGATTATAAAAGCACGGTATTAAAGCTCTGAATTTCCGGCCACAGCAACCATTGCTTCCTCATGACAGCATTTCTGTAGCTGCCAAGTCTTAAAAATTGGCTTAAAATGCTCATTTTCTGGATGATTCTTTGCCTTTATAAGAAAATGGAAAATTCTTCAATTTCTTGGTATCTGAATAAAATGTGTAAATTTTATATTTTTACAAATATTAATACAATGTTTTTGTATTTACGAATGAAAATGACTTTCTAAAAGTTTAGGAAAAGTAGTCATTTTGGATATGGCAACAGCCTTTAATATAAAAGTTGCTTATTAAGACATGTGACACCCCCCCCCCCCCCTCCACCAAAAAAAAAAAAAAAATGAGAGAGAGACATGTCTCCCCGTCTAAATGGAGGGCTAGATCCGCCTTGATTGTTTTGTCGGGACACATTTTACTGATTTTCGTATGGATCGAGTCCAGCCAATAATGATCTTCATACGACTTAGATCGTAAGTGGAAATTTCGGCCTTTGCAGACCTTTAAGAAAAATGAAGTTTAGGCTCAGTTCGGCCCAGAAAAACGAAGTCTAGCCCAACTAAGTCGAGTCTGCAGAAAAAAGTAAAGACCGGAAAGAGTAAACACTAGACCCGACCGGGTCCGAACATGCATAATAAAGAAAGGCTCAAGCCCAGTCCGGCCCGGAAGAAGTAAAGATCAGGCCCGGCCCGGAAGTAGCGTAGACCAGGCCCGGCCCGGCCCGAGTTTTCAAAATAAAGTAAAGCCCGAGCCCGGCCCGTGGGCCGTATCGGGATAGGACTTCGGGCCAGGCCCGGGACCGTGCAGACCTCTAATTAGCACTGTCAGGTCCCTGGCACCTATAGGCTTAAAAACTATTGTTAGGGAACTATTGTGATTATTATCTTATTATTATCTTATTGTGAGTGTATCTTTTGTGTACTGAGAGGCTTTTCAGTACTGGAATCTTAATCCGGAGTGTAGCAAGTTGAATACAATGGAAGAAGTATGTCCATTGTGATGTGGTCTTCCATAGATAAGAAAGAGATTGCACCCATTATTTAGGAAGACAGACCCTTGGAAACAGAGCAGGAGCCCCGTAGACAGAAAGGTGCTCTGGAGAATGACCAGAGAGGAAGTTAGTTGAAACGCAGGACTGGAGCGTGTAGGTTGGTTGTTCAGAGAGCAGCTCTGGGCACGTGTGTGGAACGAGATCTCTCGAAAGGAAGAGATATAGCGTGTGTGAGATTAATAGAAATCTCGGTGCTGAGTGAATGAACGTAGTCTAACGGTACACAGAGGATAGCTTTCTGTAATTATTTTGATTTAATATTAAACCGGATAATTTACATCCGAGTTTAAGTGTAAATATTGTTAATAAATTGTTACTTTAAGTTTAATTGAAAGAGTTAGGTTTTTCTTGAATACACATCAAGTATCGTGTCCGATATCACGTATTCATATCGATGGTGGCAGCATATCAAAAGACCGGATTATATAAGGAAAGGGCAACTGACGTCACTGTTGGTTAAACTACTGTTGGTTTGGGAGAAAAACCTGTTCGTTCTTTACGGCTCCAACAGTACACATGAGATGGAGGGATTTGATTGGTCTATGTTAAACCGGTCTATGATATGATTGGCCTACGTCGCCATGACGTTTCCTGCAATGATAGCTGCGACAAAAATGCAGTGGTAGATTGGTTGATGGAACTGTTTGTTTGTAAACATGCCCTTTCCTTATTTCGAAGTTGTGTGGACGGAGAAGTGGAATCCGACAATGTTGACAGCGACGGGATCTGAATCACCGAAGACCAGTGCCAGTTAGCCGTGTTACAGAGAGTTTGTACCGGATCGCCCAGCGGAAGTGTTCGTGCCCTATCGTCGTAGACCAGTGCCAGTTAGCCGTATTACAGTCAGTTTACGCCGGATCGCCTAGCGGAAGTGTGTGTGCCCTATCATCGTAGACCAGTGCCAGCTAGCCTATCGTCATTACAGTGAAGTGAACTAGTGGTGGTGCTGTGTGTAGTGTGTTTGTACACAGTGATTCAAGTTACAGTGATTGTTGCCCGAGAGTGCAAGATTTACCCTGTGGAAAAGTGAGCAGAGAATTGCCCCAGCGGATAAAGTACGAGGTAAGGTGTTTTGATCATTTTACTCTACTGACATTCTCGAACCTACTGTTTTTTATTGTGTATAATTGATGGTAATTTAAGTTAATGTTGTGGTTAATTTATGATAATTTATGTGCAATATAATAATTGGACTAAATCAAATGAGATATTAACAGCCATTTTACACTATTGTTTTAAGAAAAGGATCTTATATTAATTACTAGAAGTGATTTTCTAATTGTTTTAAACGGATAAGATTAATGATTAAAATTAATGCATTGTGTTAATAGTTGGAAGGAATAATTGAAATTTCTTAAATTTAAATTATTATTAAAGTAATATTTAAATTAATTGATACTGTTTGTTTTAAATTTGAAGTATTAATAGTAAATGAGGAAGGCAAATTTGTGTAGAATTTAAATTAAATTGAAATAACCTTCAAGGAAGAATTGAAGGCCCGAAAAAAAAGTGCTGTGATTTACTTTTTTAATGTGAGAACTAATTTTGGAAATTGGAATATTTTTATTGAGATTAAATTTAGGAATTTATGTGTATTTCATGCAAATTTTTGTTAGGTGGATATCTTTATGTAGCGATTGGCATCAGTGTTTTATTCAAATTGCAACGTATCAGTATTATTGTGTAAATTGTATTTTATTATTTAATTGTATAAATTTAAAATCTGTATTACATAATAATCAAATTGAAATTATTGTTACTGTGTTATTGGAAGCAAATTGTGGGGTACCACTGTAAAAGGAAATTTATCATTTTATTATTACTTAGTTGAAATATGTTAAATAGTATAATATGTGGAGGTAATTTATGAAGGTAGGATTGGAGGTAGTAGTAATTTGATATTGTGCTTAAGTATTATTGTAGGGTGGTAATAATTATCGGTAGAAGGTATGGCTTTCTTACTAAAAATAAAAAGGGTGAATCTTCAGGCGATATGTGAAGAGTTAGGGATTAAAGTCTCGGAAGATGATACCAGGTTTAAGCTTAAGAAAAAGATAGTGGAGAGCGACAAATATGAAGAGGGGGCCGTTATGGAATTATCTAGCACTATTGTTACAGAACGGTTAGAACAAGAAGCGTTAGTAGTAGAACGGTAAAAGTTAGAAAGGGAGGAAAATTTAAAGTTACAACGAGAAAAGTTAGAAAGGGAGGAAAAGTTACAACGAGAAAAGTTAGAAAGGGAGGAAAAGTTACAACGAGAAAGGTTAGAAAGGGAGGAA
The DNA here is from genome assembly GCA_963931845.1 of Maratus michaelseni. Taxonomy (NCBI): domain Eukaryota; kingdom Metazoa; phylum Arthropoda; class Arachnida; order Araneae; family Salticidae; genus Maratus; species Maratus michaelseni. Next base: position 253,986,124 of record OZ007594.1, read on the forward strand.
AATTTAAAGTTGCAACGAGAAAAGTTAGATAGAGAAGAAAGGTCTGAAAAATTGAGATTGGAACATGAATTAGAGTTGGAAAGGATAAAAATTCAGAGTTCGGCAAATAACTCTAATGGGACTAGAGAATCTAATCATGAGAGTAGCCTAGAGAAATTGATTAAAAGTGTTAAAACTTTGTCTATCAAAGTTCCAGAAGGGACTGAGGGATGGAATCTGTTTTTTAGCAGTTTAGAACGGGCATTCCAAACAAAAAATGTACCGGAAACCCAGCAGGCCGAAATTCTGCTAAATATGTTAGGAGATAAGGCCGATAACTTGTTAATATACACTACTAGGGAACAAATTGAGAATTATGAGAAATTAAAGAAATTAGTTCTAAGGGAACATGAGCCGACCCCGAAGGCGTGTTTGGAAAACTTTAAGAAGGCTAGAGGGAATCAAAATGAAACTCATGTATTATTTGTATCGCGTTTAATAGCAACGTGGGAAAATTATTGTAAGATTAGAGGTGCAGATACGTATGAGAAGGTTAATCAGTTAATTGTCACGGATAAGTTGTTAAATACTTTAGATGAGGAAACCGCGACGCATATTGGATTAACTCAGCACAGTAATTGGTTAGAAGTTTCTAAAATTGCTAAGGAATGTGATAATTTCTTTGATGCTAAACAAAAATCTTATGCGGTAACTTCTAAGGGTTATAAAGGTAAAGAAAGGTATGTTAATAATGAAGATTCTTGAAGGGCAAAAGATGAGGGATTTAGTAGTAATTGGAGACAAAATGGGAATAATGAGGTTAGTCCATTTTTGAGTAGAAAACCGGAATATAAGAAACCTAATGATACGACTCCTATCTGCTTCAAGTGTGGTTTACGAGGCCATGTCCAGCGATTTTGTACAAAAGGAAATAATGAGGGAAGTAATCAAATTAATAACCGACAAGAACCAAGGGCTAGTATCAATAATGTCTCAGTTCGAGGAATTAAAGAATTACCAAGGGGAGCGAGTATGGCAAAAATCGGAGCAAAAGGGAATTGGAGAACTAAAGTTATTGGAGAGAAGTTAAATAAACTCGAGAAAGTGGAGGTTAGTGTAAATGGGAAAATAGCAAAAGGTCTAGTGGATTCTGGTTGCGAAATTAGCGTCGTTCATAAAGATTTAGTACTATCAGAGAAACTAAGAGGGGCTGGTAGCATCTGTTTACAAGGGATATTTGGTAAGACGGAGGTCACGGCTGCCGAAGGCAGTCGCGCATCATCCGCCGATTCCAGGCTCTAGGAGAGCCCATACGAGACACGACCAGGAGGGATCCAGTTTACCCGGGGACCCTCTAGGTGGTGCTCTTCGGCCGGGGGAGAAGCGGGGGCGTGAGCCTACCTGCACTTCGTCACCCTTTCCCAAATGAGTTGACGACAAAAAGGTCGAAGCGACATTAGTGGGACCTTATAAAAGGGCCACTAGGTTCACACTTGGGCGGATAGCGAGAGTGAGCCACAGCTTCGTAGCCGGGATCCCAAAAGGGAGCCGGGTCCTAGGCCTAATGTGAAACACTCACACTACCCCATTACTGTACCGCACCTTCCGAATATCGAATCCTACGGGGGGGGGAAGCGACTAGTTCATTTGGTGCGGCTAGCAGGAAGTGCTTCTCGCCAACCCGGGACCTTGAAGAAACTTGGTCCCAAGCGCATAGACACGCCTGGCTAGGTTGTCCCTCCCAAGGAGGTGCCCGCGAGGCATCGAGATCCAAGCGACGTGGCATTCCTTGGGAGATCACGCTCATATAATGCACTACAGAACACAAAAGCATGCAAACACAAAACAACAACAAATACAAACACAACACGACACAACAACATAAAGAGAGATGGAAAGCATACTTACCTTTTACCTTACCACCTTACCTTACCTTACCTTACCTTACCTTACCACCTTACCTTACCTTACCTTACCTTACCTTACCTGTGGGTTCTCGAGTGGAACACTTAACCCACATGTCATGCACCATGACCCCCAGCACCGCGAGTACCGCGAGCTGGTTGAATTGCGTTCGAGCGTGGTCGGCGACCACGAAGAGCATTTGCGCTTCGGCCTGCCCTTCGACGACCCAGATTGCGGTCCAATGTCCGAACGAGGAGATCCTGGACTATGAGTCTCACACCCTTGCGCTATAACCGTCTAGACATAAGTCCCGCAGCGTTCGATTCCGGAAGTCACGACAAATGGCAAGACCAATGGACGCTAGAACATAGAGGGAGGAAAGCTTACAACTATTGTCCTAAAGTCTCTGAAGAATACTTAATACCACACCGAAATATCTATTTATATGTAACAAATCATGACCCTTTTCCATCGTATCTCTACCTCTTTGGGAAAGCACCGTCTCCGTATTGCACATGCGGCAAACTGGGAGATGCAACCCATTATATTCTGAACTGTCCGCTGACTTCAGCCTACCATATAAAGAAACCGACTTCAGTGAGATACTCAGCATGGTTTCATCATATCCTCAATACACCGAACTTGAAACAAAAGCTGATTGAATGTGTGCACTTACTTGAAAATAACCAACAACTATTCCAAATGCCTCCGGCGCATTTAATGGGAAATATTCATTCATCAGACGAGGAGGAATAGAAATTCTGACAGTGATATAAGAACAAAGAATTGAATTAATTTAGAAACTCAATAAAACTTTCCAGAAATTTCAAAAACTTTCCAAAAACTTTATAAACTCTTAAAACTATAAAGACTGTTAACAATCAATCATATGGACACATAGACAATTTTAGTATAAAAAGTCATAAAAAATACTCATCAACGACTAAAATGTAATTATGGTAATTATGCAAAAGCCTAATTGCCTCATTTGTAATTTGTATTTTGTATTTTTTTTTAAATAAACTTGCCGAGCAGGGCTTGTAGAGCTTAAGCCACATGGTAGGCCTCCCTGCTTGGTTGAATTGAATTGAATTGAATTGGTTCCTCTAGGTCTGCGGGGACTCAGCCTGCCTTCATAGGTCCACTGCATGAGACGGTGGTCACTGAGTGTTTCGACGTCGGAGATCCTCCAATCCGCAATGCGACTGGCGCAGAAGCGGACGAGAAGGACATCAATCCAACCCTCTCCTTGGTGACCCAGGAATGTGGGAGGACCGTCCGGGTCGTTAACGATTTCTAGGTTTGCGTTCGAGGCGAAGGCGATCAGGGACCGCCCTCTGGGATCCGTGGGTCGCTGCCCCCAAATCGTGGACTTTGCATTGAAATCTCCAACCAGAACGACATTGTCATTCGGGTATTGCCTCAACAGCGTTTCCAGCGACTCGAGAACGGGATCGATCTCTTCAGAAGGGGCACAGTAACACGTTATTACCAGCACCCAACTGCTCGACCACTTGCAGCGGATGGCCACCACATCAGGGTGTCTCAGGACCGTGCAGAAAGACACTCGCTTGCTCACCCAGAAAGCTGCTCGAAAGAGGTTGCCCTCCGAGTGAATTTGCGCATAGCCCTCAGGCGTACCTACTACGGAGCCCTCGCCGACGTATGGTTCATTCAGTGAAACGATATCTGTCTCGAGGGACAGAGTATCCTGAGCTAGTTGGTTTCCGGCCGCCATAGCATGGTGGCAATTAAGATGTGCAAAAGTCGGGTTCATCCCCATGATGATTCCGCTCTTAATTGCTCGACCTCCAACTTGTGGATTTGACACTCATTAGAACCTGCGGCATGACTGGTCGACAATTGCTTGCCGTCTGGTCTCCGTTGGTTCCTGGTTCTGCAGTTCGGGCAACAGGGCGCGTCCGCACTGCATTCCGAGGATGTGTGATCCGAGACGCCGCACCTCCCACATAGGGACGCATTGCGGCACCACTTCTGTGTGTGACCGTACTTCCAGCAATGATAGCAAATCAGAGGCCTTCGATTTGGCCGGAAGTCCGCTTGACACCAACCCACACTCAATTTGCGAGTCCGCGCCAGGCGCTGAAATGAACTCTCATCCATCGCTAAAACGTGATTACGACCGCGTTTCCCTGGGAACGAGTTTCTGAGTTCAAGAGTCGCCCTTGAAGAACCTCATTCTGCGCTAGGATCGCAGGAATCACGGCGGCATCGGACAAATTCGAGTCCACACCGAAGACCACAATCTCCGGGGTGCGTCGTCGCGGTCTCGAAATCGATAGATCGCTCGCCAGTTCCATCTTCCCTATTTCGGCCTCCAGCTTCTCAAGGTCTGCGGTGCTGTCTGTTATAATGACAATGCCTCCTCCTCCCGTAAGGCATGGTGACGTCACGGCGACGTCACTGTGAAGTCACACTGTGACTTTGTGACCGTCGTCGTGACGTCGATGTGAAGTCACTGTGACCTAAATGCGAGGTCGTTATGGCCGTTTTCAAGGCTTTCTGTGACCTCACAATGTGACTACTTTGTGAAGTCACCGTGCGACTTCAATGTGAAAAATGTGACGAATCTGCATCGGATAGGGTGACCAGATTTTACCCGAATCCTATACGGATTGGAAAGACTCCCACGTAGGGCACTCCCCCCAGGGCCCATATCCCTCGTATTGATAATCGGCCGTCATACAATCAACCAACCAACCTATACGGATTGTTCGGATCAAAATTTTTTTATGGTTCAAGTTTGTGACGTTTGTGACGACACTGCACCGAGTCGGGTGACCAGATTTTACCCGAATCCAATCCAGAAACTTCGGATCGATCTTTTTGGATTTGTTTGGCTACAGAATATATTTGGATTAGTTGTCGTGTGACCTGATTTTCGCGAACCCGATCTGACCCGAGTCGGATATAATGTTTTTACTGTAAGTCTTGTTTGGAATAGAATCTTGCATACGACCGAGTAACCAGATTTTATCAGAAATTGTGTTACGATACAATTTCTGATGTCGGCTTGGATCTAGAGCAGTGGTTCCCAACGGGGGGCGCACGCCCCACAGGGGGGCAATTTGACTTTTTAGGGGGGCAAGTTGAAAATTTAGCGAAATTCAGACGTCCGCTCTTTAAATCTTAAAACAATTTGAATTTTTTTTGTATAAATGATCAAAAATAAAACAAAAACTTAAAAAAACATTTTGTAAAATAATTTTTCTGGTTTGATACATTTTTTTATTTTATTTTAATTGTTTTAAATGGATAGTTGGAGAAAACACAAAAGTCAAAGCGCTACCGTCAGATACATGACCAGAAGTTCGATCAACGAATTAACGCATTTTTCTGGATATCTTCATTTTAGGACCCTAGAGCGAATATCTGATTCTGGCTGTCAGGGACAAAAAATTTAATTAGTTCGGGTAAAGAATTACAAATATCTCAATTCAGAGGGAACGACTTCTCATTCTGGGCGTCGCCTAATAGTAATACAAATACAGCAGTTATTTAAAATAAGTTTTTAAAACTGTATAATAACATTTTATGTCCGTTAATTATTTCATGATTTTTTTTTCTTGTATGATGCCATAAATATTTTTATTTTAACGTGTGTTTAACCGCTACTTCTGTTATATTACAGAAGTAGCGGTTTAATTTTACAATGATTATTGTAAATTATAATATTTCAGTTCTTAGAAATATTTTCTCTGATATTTCAATTAATAATTTTCATTTAAATTAAAAAATTAAATTTTAAAATAATTAAAATTTAAAAATTTAAATTGCATGCAAACTTAAATTTTGTACTGCATGATATTCAAAATTTTTTATTCCATATGCATTTTCGATTTTAAAGTTTTAAAAAATAAGCTTTAATACTTACCACTTATAATTCATAATTTATTCTTTTATACTGCTAATTAAACTGAATTTTATTCTGAGTGATGAATGGAAATTGTGATGTTTTCAAATAATCAGATTCAGTTGATACAACTATTCCCATATTTTTTTTGTTTGTTTGTTCTGAAAAGTGGTACTATGTAGAATATATAAGACTCGATTAACACATAGGTTAAATTCCACCTCTCACCACAATTTATGAAAAGAAATTTTTCTGCTATTGAATACGAAATTCTATAATTAAATAAAGATGTTTTTTTATTTAATTTTTTTAAAAAGTGGTATAAGTTTTTATAGAGCGTAAACAGGCTCGGGAATTAAATAAATTATTTCCTTCTTTTACTTTTTTTTTATTTTTGTGCATAAATAAGTGTGTGAAAAATTTGTTCTGATTATGCGTGCAAAATATTTTGTACTGTATATTCGGCTATTGTTTTCCAAAACTGTTTCGATAGTATTCTTTGAAATTCCTCTGGGCCAAATTATTCGATAGATCCATCTGTTTTGTAATCTTTGTATTGTTTTTGTCATGCAAGAAGTGAATTAGTCATATTTTTATATATTTATTTAATTGTTGATGTTATTTTCATATACTCTAGTTAACTTTAGATTACTTCACTATATACATATCAAACTACTATTGATCATATTATTATGTACAATATACAAAATAATTAGAAAAATATAATTGCTTTCTGTAAAAAAAATCTGAAAAAAAAAACATTTAGGTGAATATTTAAATTTTGGTTTCATGCCGGCTAACCACAATGAACGATCCTCTTTCTGCCTTTTATGCAAACAATGCTTAAGCAACGAATCAATGAAACGAGGTCGTCCTGAAGCGCATATGAAGGCAAAACATACTGAGTATATAAATTCAAATTTATGTTATTTTAAAACTTTAAAGGAAAAGTTTGAAAAAACATCAATGGTTAAGCATCTATTCACTGCACAAACTGCTACAGAAAATTGTATTCTTGAGGCTAGTTATGAAATATCTTTACTCATTGCTAAATCTGGGGAGAAAAACCGCAGTATAAGTGAAGATTTGATTAAACTATCAAGACAAAGATGTAAAATCCATGCCACTTAGTAACAATATTGTTAGTAGAAGAATAGATGAAATGAGTGAGAACATTGAAGCACAACTTGTTGAAAAGCTGAAATAAAGAAATTTCTCCATACAAATGGACGAATCAACTCTAAGAGACGGTGAAGCCGTATTGCTTACTTATGCAAGGTATATTGATATAGGTGAATTTACTGAAGAATTGCTTTTCTATAAATCATTGGAGAGCACCGTACTCCAGTTATAAGAGAACTGGATGTTTAGAACTAATGAAAGATGAGAATGTAGAAATGCTTCTTGTGCATTGCGTCATCCATAGAGAGAGTTTAGAATCAAAAAAACATTTCAACTATTAATAAAGATATATTGAAATCTGTTATAAGATGTATCATCTCCATAATATCTAACGCCAAATGTGAGCGTATATTGCAGCAGTTTTGTGAAGGCAAAAAACGCAGACCATGTTTGTCTTTTACTTCACACTGATGTAAGATGGTTTTCAAATGGAAAATGGAAAACACGTAAAAAGATTCATGTAGTTGTTTGTTGTTTGTGATGAATTTTTAAGTGAGAAACCTGACATGAAGCACCTACAAACCATTGATGGGTAAGCATTTGCTAATTATTTAACAGATATCTTTCAAAAAATGCATAGCTTGAAGAAACAATTTCGAGGAAAATATAAAAACACTTGTTGATGCAAAAGCCAAAATATTTGGCTTTATTACATTCAGTGAAATATGGCAGAAAAATATTTCTGAAAGAAAGTTAGATCCATTTTCCTGGTTAAAAAAAATCTGAGACGACCGATGCCACTATAGTTGTCACTGTGGATCATTTGAAAATATTCGCCTCTGATTTGAACGATAGATTTTTTGATTTAAAGTGAATGGATTTCCCATCATGGGTCATGCAGCCAATGTTAGTGGACTTATCATCTGATGATTCAATACGATACCCAGAAGAACTCTCTGAAATTCTAAATGATATGTCAGTTAAAATCTTATTCAGTATAAAAGGAGTGATGGCATGGCTTTGTGCTGAGACAGAATCTAAATATCCAAATGCAAGAAAATTTGCAAGAAAAATATTGTTACAATTCCCATCATCATACCTAGTTGAATGTGGTTTTAGCGCAGTAAATCATTTACTGCTGAAGAAAAGTAATCGACTGGACATAACTAAACACGGGAACTTGAGATTAAAGTTGACTAAATTAGAGCCTGGTGTAAGAGCTCTCTGCAACCATCATAAAGCACAAGGATCTCATTAATTTTATTCTCTTCATCTCAAGTCTATTTTGAATTTATTAGATACTTTTTTTACTGCCAGTAATCAAAATTATAAAAGTATCATAGAAAAAGCTTCTATTAAAATAAAAAAAAATTATTTATGTATCTAAATTTTTTATTAAATATTAAAAAAACTAATTTGCTTTTTTTCATCGCTGCATTTTATTACATTATTAATGTTATAAACGATTGTTATTAACGATTTCTTCATACATACCTTCTTTTTGTTTGTGTTTTTTCTTTCATGAATGTGCTGTCCTTTATTCAGATCTAATTTAGGGCATTTAGAACTTCTTTAGTGGGAATAAGAGTTCAATTTTCATGTAATGGCAATTATTTGTCACAGGCAGAGGGGAGGGGGGGGGCATCAAGGTTTTAGAGATTATTTGAGGGGGAATGGCCAAAAAAAGGTTGGGAAACACTGATCTAGAGTCATACACGAATCCGGTTATATACTTCATGAACATGATTGAATGTCTACTTGAACATGAATGATGGTTGACTGAAACTATATTTCGATTCAACCCGTATTCTTACCCTAACTCAACAACAACAACAACAAAAATTTGTAGGCCCACAACCCGACCGAACCTGATAAATGATTTCGCATAGATTCGGATAACAAGATTTTACCAAATACGGATAAGATCGACGATAAGGATTGGATCGGCAATCATTTTTATTGATGCAACTCGTATTCAAATTAAAACTTTGCATCTGATTGGGAAACCGGCTAATGTAGCCATTAAGCAAGAAAATTATAAATGTAAAAAACGCATACTAATATAAAAATAAAAGATGAATCCATTAAAAATTATAATAAAAGTAAATAATTCAATAATATGAAATTCTATTGTGCAAATAACAACTTTTTAAGTTAACTTCTACTTCCATTTGTTTTATGTAAACACCAAAAATATTGCAATAATTAAAACTATGCTATTTTGCTGTTAAGTATTGAAGTTTTTAAATGTGTATACTTTGCCATATTTCCTCTCGCCCAGTGTCACGAAACTTTCTAACACATTTATGAACAAACTTTTAAAACGCATGGCACTTGCATGCCTGATTATTAAAGCTATTTGGAATGAATAGCCTTTTCCATTTTTAGATAAATGTAATACTTAAGATCAATTTCGGTCACGTTTTACCCGTTTCTGACGCTGCGCGTCGGAAATTTGGTTCAAAACACGGACTTTGATAGTGTTTTCTGAAACATCATCTGCCGTTACCAAAAAATGGATAACGCCATTCGATTATATATAGGGTAGATGTGCCAGTAATGGACACCCTTAAGGAATTTCTTTAAAAATTATTTTTTAATTAATAGTTATAATTTTTATATTCAACATTTTTTAATATTATATTACTCTACCAACAATATTTAACCATGCTCATAGTCACATTTCCCAATGTGAATAGAAATTTAATTGTAAATAACAGAAATAAATCAAAACACCCTAAATTCCAGTAATGGACACCTCACAAAAAGTAATAGATAATTGATATTATGATTGTATTTAAAACTAGAATTTAAAGATAGCATATTAATGAAATAAAAAAAAGCTGAATTTTTATTGGTTATATTTTTATAAACCAAAAACATTGAAGGTGGCCCATTACTGGACGGCGGTCCATTACTGGCACATCTACCCTATTCTGAATAAGAACACCTGCCAATTTCATGTATTTCCGAATAAAAATGAGTTCAGAAATATGTCAGAAATTAGCTATTTTGGATTTGAGAACAACTTTAAAGAAAATTTAAGTATATATTTTAAAATAAGCATTCCGAAAAATTTATATTAGGAATCAATTTAAATAATAGATATACCTATTGTGCGATATTATTAAATAATAAACATTGTATCAAGCAGTAAAACAGTTTTCGTTGTAAATGAAATATAGAAATTAAGATCATAAATGCCAAAAAAAAAAAAAGCATATATTTTTTTATTTACAAATTATTTTATTTATAGTTTTTGATAGAATACTAAATGCAGAACTTAAATATCAATTTTCAGAATAAAAACATTCGATGACACAACTGTAAAAATTACCTTAACTAAACAGTTATTTTATTGTTTCATGAATATTTATTATTTTTGTGCACCTAACATTGACACATCTCGACAAATAAATTATTCAATGTATTAAATTGTCACATTTTTTTCACATATACCGGAAAATTATTTCTGGAAACCTACACTAGCAACGAAATTATCAAATTGCAAATCAAATATTAATAGTTTTAAAAATTGCGATGTTTTTAATTATAATGAATAACTATGAAAATTGAACTAAGAAACGCAAAATATTAAATAAATTCCTCATTTTTAATGACACTTTACATTTAGAATACATATTGTTAGTAAATACTTTAAGCTTTTTACCAAACAGTCTATTTAAAAAAATTTAAAACATTAAAGATAAAATTTAATATAAGTGATTTTTTTAAAGAAAATTTAAACGTCTTAACTTTTAAATAATGCACTATTAAATGTACTAGCACTAAACATGCACTATTAACAAAACTGCGAAGACATTAAAAGTTACCTGCTGATCTATAGGTAAAGGGGTTACGTTTGAATTCTCCTTATCTGCTTCCCTTTCATTGAAAAATTAGACTGTAAATCCACTCCAATAATTTTCAAATTATTCCAGCAGAAGAGGTGTGTTCATAGATCTGAGAAATCAAATATCACCCAGGCCTTATGAACGCACCCGGCTAGACACAAGGAGATGTTAAAATGGATGGTTTACTTTAAAATGGAGATTGTTCACTTTAAAATGTTAATTTACTTACACAGTATAAATCTACAAACTTAAAAGAATGCAACACACGCTAAATCCGAACTTGGAATGAGAAAAAATCGTCTGCCTTCAATATGCGCGAGCAGTATTGTTTAAACACAACAAAATAACAACTAGCAGATGTTTCCAACTTTACCGCAAATGATATAGGAAGAAAATAATTTAAATAAAGACATTTCAAAAGCTTTATAATTTATATGGCTGAAAAATGAACTTCTAATGATGCTATAATATTCTTTTTTTATATGAGAGAGTTTTGTATTCGTAGAAATAAGCTGTGAAAATTTACATTTTTATATATTTTTTAATCCATTGCATTTGCTTTAGACGTCAGAAGTAAAGATAAATTTTAAATAAAAATTGATTTAATAGGCTTTATAAAGTAATTTCGATATAAATTTAAATTGCAATCAAATTTCCTAAGTACAAATTTTTCATTTTTTACACTCTGTCGAAAACAGCAATATATTTAATAGAGGTGACATCTTACTAAGCACTGGCCAATTTTGGATAAATTTATATAGGAATGACATATACTTTATAACATGTTTTTAATTCATTTTTGCTCGGAAATACACGAAATTGACTCGTGGTTTTATTCAGAAACTATGTTATTGAAAAACCTTTTCCATTTTTTGTTAAAAGCAGAAGATCTTTCAGAAAAGAATGTCAAAGTCGGCGTTTTGATTTGAATATCCGACGTGACAGTGAAAGACAGGAGAAAAACTGGTTGTCACATGACACGAATTGCTTATAACTCGATAAGTAAGTAAATTTCTATTTAAGGATTTTTACCTGTGTATTATATAGTATATTTTGTTACATTTCATGAAAATGGTAATGAAAATTGTAAAACATTATCTGCCTCATATATGTAGACAGATATTTATTTATTATTTTATTTTGGAAATACTCAATATATTTAAATAGCGTGTGACAATATTTTTATTAATGATTTAGGTACGTGACATAATTCAAATCTATATTTTATGAGTTTTTTTTCCAAATTCACTCTCCGATCACACCGTATAGTCACAGAGTGTTGGCATTTTGGTCATAGGTTTTACGTAACTTATGTGACTTGCACTGACGTCATTGCAACGTCACAAAAATTTTTAAAGCTGTCAAAAAGTCATTTTCTTTATGCCATAAGATGTTCTAAAGTTTATTTTAAGTTTTCTTTAGATCTCCAAGACGTTCACATTTTGGTCACAGATGTGACGTGACGTACGTGACTCACAGTGACGCCACAATGACATCACTGTGACTGTGCATGCTATGCGGGCTGAGATATCCCGCATACCTCTGATTCTGATTTTGGCCTTGACAGGGTCAATTTCACTGGTTACTTTTATCCGAATGAAATTGGAGGAAACTTCAGAGTGTGTGGCTGGGGTATTCGGCCGCACGATGTGGGCTAGTTCCTCCTTAGGTTTAGCTTTAGCTTTTGGCCTCTGCTTCCCTATCTGAGCGGAGTCCTTTGGACGGGGAATCGCGCCTTTCGGCTGACTCACCCGATCCATCTTCCGCAGTTTCTTCCTTGCATTCCTGGACACTACTTTGGACCAAGAGCCGTCCTCATCAGCCATTGATCCAGCTAGCTGGGTTTCTGGAAGATCGTCAACAGAAGACGCGTCCGAATCGTGAGATTGGACTTCGCCGTTCCTCGAATCTTTCTTACTTCCCTCGCGATCAGTTCCAGAGCTCTTAGACTGTTTCTTTTTCCTCTTTTTGCGCGGCTTACCAGCGCGCAAGGTCACTTTCTGTTTTATTCCCAGCTGAGGATCGTCGGGTGACCCGTCGTTGCCAGGTTTCGCCTTGCTGCGAGATGATGGGTCAGAGCCTCCACTTCGCTTGCTAGCACTCTTGATCGCTTTCTGTTTAATCCCCTGCTGAGGAACTTCGGGCGACCCGTCTTCGTGAAGCTTCGCTTTGTGTGTGGTTCTGACAAAGGACTTGACCGTCTTGGACATCTCCTTCTGCACCAGAGGCTTACGTTTTTGTTTTTCCGTCCTTTGATTCGGGTACGATTTACCGTCCGCTACGTCCGAATCTCCGGAAGGATTACGCGTAGCCTCTGGAGTTTGGCCATCCTTATGACCCTTCTTTCCTGAAATGTACTCGTGGGGCTTTGCTTCAGTCTGATTACCGTTATACTCGGCTGCCGTCGACTCCCCCCGCGTACAAGACAGGACTTCCGGGCCTAGGGCGTCGGTCCTGGACTCAGAACCTGAATCCGACACAGTCATTTCCTCCTGTAACCTGGACTTGTCCCCACGTCTCCCCCGCCTGTGCTTGCTCCGATTTCGATCGAACGACTTACCTCGTGCTGCGTTCGATGCAGAGAAGGAGTTGCACACGGCAGAGTCGAGGACGTCCGTCTGCACCGCTCTGGAACGATACGATGGTTTCGGTTCCCCCTCCGTCTGAGAGAGGCTGAACGATAATCGGGAAACGTCTCTGAACAGGCGTGGTGTACTACCGACGCCGACGTCTTTCCTTACGTCCCGCGCATCTCTCGTCTGCGAGGCTTTCCCGTGCAAGAGCATGAGCCAAGAGTGTTGCCTGGAAACGAAGTTCATGACCGGAACCAGAAGTTCACTAAGTTCATTCTTCTTCTTGGCATTGAGGCCCTTGGCTCTCTCGAGCACCTTGAGGAATGTCGCACGTAAAGAGTGCGTGTCCTCTACGAAAGCGGTCGAAAACTCTACCATGTCCGAGAGAGACATATCGGAAGAGTTTGAGCCGCTCGCGATTTCTTCTTCTACCTCGGCCTCCGGAAGAGAGTCTTCCGGGGCGTCTTCATTTTCGCCGGCTTCGTGAGCCTGGGTGACGGAACCGCACGCTACGTCTCCCTGGCTCTCTCCGCCGCGATTTTACAAACAGTCACGCGTAGAGCGATTGAAGGCGGTGTCGAATGGTGATTGGCTAAAAGATGGCTACGTAAATATTGAGGGGAGGAGTTAAAACGTATGGAATCAAGAAGTTTCTTTGAAGCTGACAGTTTTTATGTCAGATTTAGTATAGTGGTTAAAGCACCAGGCTTGTAGTTTTGAAGTTACATGTTCTGTCCTTACTGAGTTTTTTTTTTTTTTTTTTTTTTTTTTTTTTTCATTTTTAGAGTTTTGCTTTGATCTTTATTGAATTAGTTAATAAAGAATATTTATTAACAGTGCTTCTTAAGCACTGATATAAAGAAAGTTGATTTTTATCAGTTGCTCTGCAATATTTTATTGTCAATTAGATAATTAAATTTTAATTAGAATTAAGTTAAACAAAATTATAATTAGGTTAAATAAAATTAAAATTTTTATTACATAAAATAAAATTTAATATTAGATAAATTTCAAGAATTAAATTAAATTTTAATTCAATAGGCTATATTTTAATAACTATACGAACATTTATTAAAATGCAATAACTCCTAAACTTTCATTAAAAATACTTTTATATTAGAACTTTAGTAATAGATTATTATCAAATTAGCAGAATTAATTAATAAAAGTTTTCATCTTTTAAAATTTTAATTATATTAATATATTAATTATAATATCAAAATTAAATAAAATTTTAAATTTTTGTTACATAAAATAAAATTTAATATTATTAGATAAATTATATTGGTACATTTAGGCTAAAGGCAATTACAACCGAACTAAATAAATATAAATGGATTAAATAAAGCATACAATGGTATCATTTCATAATTATATTACAGATAATAATGGTGAAAATAAAGGATATAAATGTATCTAACACTAGAAATAATAAATATAGTTATCCTTATTTTAATTTTGGGGGGTGGAAATGTTGAATCATAAAATGCCTATTTTAAAATCACAGCATGTCTTTTTTTATGTTATAATTAATTTTAATAATAGATAATATTATTAAATAAATTTCAAGAATTAAATTAAATTTTAATTCATATAGGCTATTTTTTAATAATTATACGAACATTTATTAAAATGCAATAACTCCTAAACTTTCATTAAAAATATTTTTATATTAGAACTTTAGTAACAGATTATTATCAAATTAGCAGAATTAATTAATAGAAGTTTCCATCTTTTAAAATTAAGAATTATTCTTAAAAATCTCTATTAATTTACTATAATTCTTTGTACCAATTACTGGTTGATTTGTAGTTATACAGTTGTGGAAGATCACCATATTTAAAGATTTTTTAAGCTATTATTTTGTTATTTACATTTTTAATTAATATTTATATTTAAATAAATATAATTAATATTTTTATTTAAATATACAATTAATATTAATAAGTATTATTATTTAAGCATATAATTAATATTAATAAATATTATTATTTAAATATATAATTAATATTATTATTAAAATATATAATCAATATTTTTGCTTAGCAGTTTGTTATGCATTCTCTTGTGGTTAATCAAGATTAAAACTATGAGAAAAATAAACCAATCTATGTTAAAGAAAAACTAGGGTTTTTTTAGACATAGCTTGAAATATGATCTTTTGTTTCGGATGATACACTTTGTATAAGCCCAACCATTACATGTATATGTAAATGTTTTGTAATGCGTAAGGGAAAAAAAAACTTCTTTGATCACTATTAAAATCCGGAATCTATGGCTTTTTGTTTTCATTATGACATTTTTTTATGTATATGTTGTCTACATTAGTAATATACTTTAATGTCATTGAGATCTCAAGAATTTTATGAAAATTGGAGTAGCAGATAATATCAAATCATATACAGGGATTGCGTTGATTTCAAGATCTTACATGTTAGTTTTGGTACATTTAGGCTAAAAACAATAACAACCAACCTATATAAATTAATATAAATGGATTAAATAAATCATAATTTATATTTTTGTTTTAATGCTTCATTTTATTGACAGATGGCGCCACTACACATTTTGTGAGTATTTTTATTAAATATTCGAGAGTTTATGGCTCATAATAAACCATTTAAATTATTTAAATAAAAAAATTAATATACATGTGTGTGTGTATGTGTATTTGTAACGGCTTAGAAGTTTTATGGGTAAGGCGTTCGAGTGTAATTTGTATAGCTTTTTTAATTATTTAATTACTGAATGAGTTTTTTTTTCAGTTAAATTTTGCTGTGGATACATGCAATCTTTGCAAGAGTTTAATTGTAAAAAGAAAAAATAATTAAATATATTTCAAAAAATTAAATGAATTTGTATGACAAATTTTGTATTTTACGCTGTCTTGACTTAAAGATATATAGAAAATAGTTTGTTTAATAAGCATTTAAGTTAAATAAAAAAGCCTTTGATTTGCTATTTCAAATTATACTTGTACATATGGATTGTTTTCTTTTAATTATATTTACTTAATTTTGGTAGACACGTTTAATATGTCCTAAGCATAATTAAAAATAAACAAAACATGAATATAAAAGCTCAGACGATCTTATGAATCTTCAGCGAAATAAAAAATATCCCCTTCAAGCGCATTAAGCCCCTCCTACAACGTTTCGGGCAATCGACCAATCACCATTCGACAAAGCCTTTAATCGCTCTACGCGTGACTGTTTGTAAAATCGCCTCTCCGCCGGCTATGCGTTCAATGCCGTCTACATCAGCGTTTACAACTACTGATCCCAACTTGGCCCTCGTCATGTTAGCCAGTTCAACATCGGAGGAGGTTCCGATCGAAGACCGCCGGGGCCGCACCACGGCGAGGTCTGACGAGGGCGGCTCCGTGCCCGCCCTGAAAAGGGCAGGGACAGAACCAGTCCTGATAAGGACTCTTTCTTTTTGAGTATTTGTATCTGACATGATACAGAACTTACTTTGCATGCAGAAATCTGCTAAATACAACCAGACCGCCTCGGAAGGAGGGTCAGTAATGCACTCTGGGCAACTGTTACTGATCACTTCCAAATTAGTCTTATTCGCTTTAGAACGCACACGGGACCGCAAGTTTACTCTAAGTTGGATGCGGTCCCAGGGATATTTGGTAAGGCAGTCAAATCGCCGTTAATTCAATTACCTTTAGCTATTCCAAAACGCGGTCAAACTAATGTAATTCATCAGGATGTACTTTGCGCGATAATTGATAATAGTAAGGAACAGGTAATTTTACATCCTGGCGTGGCTAATGAATTGTCAGGGTTAAACAACGAGAAATCATTAAGAGAATCGGTAGAAAGGGAATGTAAGGAAGATAGTAGGAACAAAGTGAAGGAAGGGGAGAGGATTAGAAATGATAATAATAACCGTTATGTCGTAGAAATGAGATCGGTAAAGTTGCAAAGTCATGGAAAGGAAAAAGCCGAGGTAGAGAAAAGTAAGATTAATCAAGTTACGGAAAGTAGTCTAAATGTATTTCAGGAATCCCAAATGAATTGTAAAGATTTAGAGAAAGCTTGGAAATTAGCTGAAAATGATAAAGGGTCTTACTATCTTGTTAATGGGTTATTATATCATAAAGAGAAATTGGTAGATGAAACGGTAGCTCAATTAGTAATACCTAAAATTAGAAGGGAGGAAATTCTAAAACTAGCGCATACCTCCTTATATGGAGAACATCACGCGGTTAAGAAAATGTTAGAAAGAATCAAGCATTCATTTTATTGGGAAAATATGGCGAAGGTAGCTAAAACGTTTTGTGAATCATGTGTAGAATGTCGATTAACGAGGGAAATGAATGGGAGTGATAAGGAGAAAGAGAAAACAGGTCAACATGCATATATAATTGAGTTATTGGACGGGAGTAAGAAACTGGTGTATCAAAATGAAATGAGAGAATTTATGGCTAAAAGTAAAGTAGTGGATATTGTCTTTGATGGTGACGGAGAGTTTCAAAACCGTGGGAAAACTCTTTTGTTAGATAGAGAACAACCGGAAAATAAAGACAGGAAGGGATTTGAAATAAAAGGGTTAACAAATAATCAAGTTGGGGACATAAAATCAATCTTAAGTAAAAATAAGGAATTATTTATGGGTCCTATCCAACTGGTAGAAATGGAGAAAAATCGGATTGGTCGTAAACCGGAGAGGGGTAAGATGAAGCAGAAATGGTACAATGTCTTTATTACGTACAAAGAGGACTTGGACAGGCAAGTACCTGATTGGTTAGATGAAGATTTAATTAAGACCTCAGAGGCAGAAGTTAGCCATTCAAGTGGGTGTACTACGAAAAGGGCTGTACCAATTAAGTTAACTAGGAAGGACTGGAAGGAAAAAGTAGTACCGCCTCCAGTAATCTCAGTCTAAGGACTGACATTGAAATGACATAATACTAGTGTAACTTTATTTTTTTGTGTATTTGTAATTGTATGTGCATCCTGTGTTTATAAAAGTGTATTAGCATATTGTGTAATTTTTTTTCTGTAGTTATCACATTAGTATATGGTTCATTAGAGATATCAGTAGGTAATTTTCAGACACCTTGAAATATTTATGTAATTATAGTAATGAAGAAACCTACCAACTGTTGAACTCTTCTTTGACATTACATAGTTTTGAGGAAAATTAGCCCCTAAAAGGCATATTTTCCGCTAAGATGGGGGATGTCAGGTCCCTGGCACCTATAGGCTTAAAAACTATTGTTAGGGAACTATTGTGATTATTATCTTATTATTATCTTATTGTGTGTGTATCTTTTGTGTACTGAGAGGCTTTTCAGTACTGGAATCTTAATCCGGAGTGTAGCAAGTTGAATACAATGGAAGAAGTATGTCCTTTGTGATGTTGTCTTCCATAGATAAGAAAGAGATTGCACCCATTATTTAGGAAGACAGACCCTTGGAAACAGAGCAGGAGCCCCGTAGACAGAAAGGTGCTCTGGAGAATGACCAGAGAGGAAGTTAGTTGAAACGCAGGACTGGAGCGTGTAGGTTGGTTGTTCAGAGAGCAGCTCTGGGCACGTGTGTGGAACGAGATCTCTCGAAAGGAAGAGATATAGCGTGTGTGAGATTAATAGAAATCTCGGTGCTGAGTGAATGAACGTAGTCTAACGGTACACAGAGGATAGCTTTCTGTAATTATTTTGATTTAATATTAAACCGGATAATTTACATCCGAGTTTAAGTGTAAATATTGTTAATAAATTGTTACTTTAAGTTTAATTGAAAGAGTTAGGTTTTTCTTGAATACACATCAAGTATCGTGTCCGATATCACGTATTCATATCGGTGGTGGCAGCATATCAAAAGACCGGATTATATTTCGAAGTTGTGTGGACGGAGAAGTGGAATCCGACAAGCACTATCAAAATTTAGCAAAAATTTTTCCGTTTCAGAAAAAATTGTTAAAAAATCGAAAAAATTGAAAAACCGCTGAGAGCAAAATTTATACTATGTCGGTCTAAAAAATTAAAACCGGATTTTAATTTTTTTTTCTTTGGACGAATGTCAAAAAATCCACGCAAAAACCGAAAAAATGTTAAAAATTGCTTAAAAAATTGGCGGAAAATTCAAAAATCAGAGTGAATAAAATTTATTATAAAGAACGACAGAATTGAAACCGGATTCCTTCTACATGTTAAAAAATTGCAGCGAAACGTGAAAAAACGTTAAAAATCGCATAAAAAGTTCACGGAAAATTAAAAAAAGACGACAAAATTTACTATAATCATATAATAAAATCACTAATTATAATTAAAATATAGATAAAAATGCTTAAGTGATCCAAACAGAACATAAAAAGACTTAAGAAAACCTTTTAATATAAAGATCGGCATGTTTCATCGCTCAAACTGCGCCATTATCAAAATCTACAATGATAAACAAACTATTCTAGCAAATTTTTTTGAAAATATACGTGAAAACATAAATCACGAGATCATATATATAATAAAAGCAGGTGCTTAAAATAGTCAACTGTAAACGTGAAAATTTATATTTCCTTATTGCTTTTTTTAAATTGAAAAATACCTCGTGCCAAATTTTAGGTAATTAAAATGAGGCTGATACAAATAAAAGAATTGATTTTAAAAGTAGTAAAATAATTTATCCATCAAGACTTTATTTCCCATCTATTATCCGTGAATTAATAGAAATCTATATGCGTAACGAGAACATTTGCAGTGAATCAGCCTCATTTGAATTACATAAAATTTGGCACGAGGTATTTTTCAATTAAAGAAAAAAGTAATAAGGAAATATTAATTTTCATACGTTTACAGTTGACTATTTTAAGCACTTGCTTTTATTATATATATGATATGATCTTGACCGTTTTTGCTGCATTTTAACAGTTTTTGCCGCATTTCGTGTTTTATTTACATAGTTTTTCAAGTCATATAAACATATTTTGACTCAGGTGACAGCTATTCTTTTATATTCATTATTATTATTATTATTATTATTTTTATTTTATTTTATTTATTTATTTATTTGGAACAGGTCTCGTACTCACTCCGCTCGGGGCTCGGGTTTTCATTGTTTTCTTTCCTGCAATACACTCCTCTTTTCCAAGATGTGCTTGGCACTCCCTACTTGGCGAATGCGATATGCGTAAACAAACTTATTTTAACCCCACACCTTAACCAGAGAGCGGTAGGGAGATTTGTTTGGGGGTTGTACTTAATAAATAAACAACACGTAGTGATGGAATTTGAAATGTATTGTGAGCGTTTAAAAATAATACAGCGGTAGGGAGATTTGTTTGGCGGTCGCATTTATGAATTGGTAATAGTAAAATAAATAAACAACACGTGGTGATGGAATTTGAAATGTATTGCGAGCGTTTAAAAATGATACTTTACAGAATTTTGTCGAGACATTTCAAATTTTATGAAAATCTAATTAAAACTTTAGAAGATATTAATAAAAATATTTATTAAGAAATTTGAATTAAAAAAAAAATCGGCGCTTCTTTTTATAGGAGCTTTTGAGGTTGAATCGTCAAGTGACCAATATACTTATTTAATTGCAGAATTTAATCTGCAGACGGTATAATTCATTTCACAGAATTAAAAATTATCAAGATCTGAATATTTATATAACTTGCTACAGTACGAACGCATCTCATTTGTCACGTTTGAAGTACAATTTCCAACTTGTTTATATAAATTTTAACGTAGAATATCATTGTTTTATTGTGTATTTCAATTATAATAAATAAAAAATATATTGAACAGATCTAGCATTTTAAAAGCGTTTAGATGTTGAATGTTTCATGCTGAATATTTAATGTTGAATGTTTAATTAAAAATACTTTCGCTATTATAATATTAAACAAGAGTGAAAACAGCAAAATAAAAAAAAAAATAAAAATAAAGTGAAAGTTTTCTAGCTAT
This sequence comes from Maratus michaelseni, assembly GCA_963931845.1. Taxonomy (NCBI): domain Eukaryota; kingdom Metazoa; phylum Arthropoda; class Arachnida; order Araneae; family Salticidae; genus Maratus; species Maratus michaelseni. Next base: position 254,007,358 of record OZ007594.1, read on the forward strand.
TTTACTTTTCTTTTATATTATTAAAACAGTTCAGTTAGAATTCTTATAAAATAATAAATAATAAGTAAATAAAAATATAAATAGAGTAAAACAATAATTTGTATCATCAAATCATTAAGTTTTATGTATTAATTTATGTATTTCTGAGAAGTTTGCGTGTTGTTTTACTTTTATTAAACATTTTTTGAAACATTGTTTTCGATGACTGTAAACATTTATGAAATTAAAGTATGCTTTTTAATGAACTTTTTTCATTATCTGATAATGAGAGGGACTGAGGGTAGAGGTAAAAGCACTAACGAAAAAAATATAATGTATTATTTTTCTATATTTAGCCATCAGTGCTAGAATTTATCGGGGGAAAAATATATAAATGTTTTATTTTTTTAAGAGTGGGGGTGTTTTCGAGGCAGGGAAGAGATTATTACAAAGTCCGTTAAAAATATATACATATTCCATCTATACAACTACGATTTCTTAAAATTTCACAGAGGTAGAAAAGCAGATAGGCATGTCATTAAACATAAAAACCTTTTAAATCCATGTTTGAATAATTTTCAACTTGTCAAATGTTTTTCTTTATTTTTTCCCCATTATATGATTTTTTTTTTTTTTTTTTTTTTTTTTTTAAATTCTGCAAAGAATAATCTCAATTTTGGGGAAGGGAAGGGGAGACTATGTTTTTTCGCAAGATCACTTTATGAGATTTGCTATAATAGATAAATATTGATGTTGCAAAACATAACATTTATATTTAACCTAGCAATTTTGCCCTTCCCTACCACTTATTTTTGAAAAGAAAATCAGCAGTATATATGTATATGTTACGGTTTTCCATAAAGAATATAAGATTAATTATTTTTATAAATATTTCATATTTAACTGACATGTGTCATATAGATTTCATGATAAAATATAAATAATATTATAAATGAAATAAACATAATAAATAATATTTCATCAGATTTTATAATAATCAAAGTCTACTTTAAAAAAGAACAATAATAAGGTAGCTTGAATTGAATTCGGTCAGAATGAATCCATGTTAGCACAAAGATAAATATGTATTAAGAAAATATATTAACAGCGTATGGCCATTTTGCAGTCTCGAATCATGGAAATATGCTTCAATAAGAGGTGTTAAACTATTTTCATGTTTAAAAGAGCAATAATAATAATAATAATAATAATAATTGTTATTTTCAAATTATGTTCGAAATGCATGTAACACTCAATATCAATAATATTAATGACCATTTAGAGAATTACGTACATAAACACCAATTAAAAAAATTGACTTAGATAATTACATACAATAGAAATTCAGTAAAACAACAAAAATCCGTTATAGATAGCTTTGATTCTTAGCAGGTACATCATGTGTTGTATATGTATTATGCACTTTTCGCACGAATTATTGTATTCATTTTGTACGGATCAAGTCATTTTTTCCGTTTAAGGCAGGTTCTAATTCATAGATGTTACCGTACTTTAATTTTCTTCCCCAGAAATGTATACACTATTATTAAAAGATAATTTTAATTTTCGAATAAACACCATTTAAAAATCTGGGCATTTTTTGTAGAAATTGATGCGACGGGTCTCTTTTTATTGATTTTTGCACGGGCCATACCAGGTCAATGATTTTTATACGGGCTGGGTCGGAACTGGCTTAGAAAATTTCGGCCCGTGCAGACCACTAAGAAGAAAGTCCAGGTCAGGTCTAAAGTGCAGACCCATCCCGGCCCGAGTCTGAAAAAATAAGTTAGACCCAGGTCGGAAAAAGTGATGACTAAGCCCGGTCCGAGCTGCAGAAAAAAGTAAGTACTAGGTCCTGCACGAGTCTCTTCAATGAAAATTGGTCCGAACGCAGGCCGCTCTAGGGCCAGGTTCAGACCTCTAACACAATATATAAATTATCATAGATACCCATAACAATCCCCAATAAGTTAATTCCAAAGAGAGGTCGAATAGCTGGGTTTGTAATTAATCTCGTTAGGTTTAAAACAGAGCCGTTCTCTCACCGGATTGCCCTTATGAACTGCACCGTTATATAGGGGTGTGGCTGGACCGATGTGGGCATACAATAATCCCAGCACAGCAGTAACTCTAGTTGGAACCTTGTGAAAATACATTGTTAAATTTTCTATGAGTGATCGGAGCGCGGCGCATCAGTAATGATAAGTGATGGAGCCGATGAAGTCGATTAGCACTTAATGTAATTGAAGGCGCTTGGTGCACCGACTGTACCATCATTGCTACGGCTCTGAAGAACCATAACGGACAAAAGCCCCTTTTTGATAAAATTCGTTTATAGAAAGATTTTTAAAACATTTTAACAGCTTAATGCAATATCTTTCAAACTTATTTATTACTGGACCTAAAATTTTTTTTTAAAATCCCCCGTCGAACAAATTGAAACTTTCTGACACATTTACGCCCATTATTTTATAAGCTAAAGCATGGATGAGTCAATCGGAATAGAATAACGTTTCCCATTTTTCGATCTACATATTACATCTTGAGTTATGGGCGAATTCTATCGTATGACGTCGATTCTCAGGCTTTCGCGTCCGTAGCGTTTGTTAAAAGCTCCAATTTCGACAGTAGTTTCTGAAAGATTTTTTGTTGTCATTGAAAAATAGAAACTGCTTTTCGATTTCATAGTTTAATAAAAACGTCTGTCAATTTTATTCAAGCAGTAGGGAAACGAGAGTTCGAGGACAGCCGGTGAGTTCACGGACGCACCGTGCACTGCCCCTGAATGCGAAGGTGAGGGGTGAAAATAAGAACTCTAAGATGCGGTTAAATGGACGAGATTACCATACTATAAGATGAATATTAAATTTATATACTAATTTTGAATGACGAACATCTTATGGAGTATTACTAATTAAGTGAAACAACGAAAAATATCAATGTTTAACGAAAAAAGCTGATTCGAAAACCACGGCAAAAGAACTAGTTGTTTTATCCCTCCCTAGAACACGACGTTCAGACGCCGTGGAAAAGCAAGGGTCGTCGGGAGAGTTCGGCATATGACCTAGGACCGGTTCCTCTTATGGGGTTCCGGCGGCGAAGCCGTCGGGTGTCTTCTGGCATTTCATCAAGTGTCTTCTTGGAGGTCTCATCTGATTATGGGAACCTCCACGTATCATAACGACCTTTACTGTCACCACTCAGTAGAATTGGTGTGATGCACAGATGGCAGTGCACCAACCCCCGTAGCGCATACGGGGAGCAGACCCTGAACGTTCCTGTTATATGTCCCTCAGTACATGAGTACGGCGGTTAAGACGCCAACGGGTGACACTAAGGCATCTGGCGGCGCAGCTCAGTTTATTTCTTAAGAATCTTTCAACTATAAGATGAGGATTAAACAAATATTTTACTTTTTGAACAATCATGACATTAATGTGTACTAATAATTAGACAAAACAATGCAAAATATCAATTTTTAAGGGGGAAAAACCGATTTCTTGAGAATTATTCAACTATAAGATGGGGGATATCATAATATAAGATGGAATCTAAACTTATATTACATGTCCTGAAAAACGGACACTTTAATGAGAATAATAATTAAGCAAAAGAAAATATCAATTTCAAGAAAAAAATGCTGATTTTGACATGACGTCATCGAACCCCTTTAGGAGGGACGGTATTGTCAATAGTTATAAAAATTTAATATAATTTTTAAAACCTCTCCCTAATTTTTTGCGTACACTAATACAGAAATTTAAATTATAAAACTATTGAAAATTATCAGAAGAATAGTCTGTTTAAAGAGCATAATGTTAAGCGGTACATTACTTATGTGGGAAAGATTAGTGCTGTCTCAGAGAAGACAACTTTTGTTTCAGAATCAACAATTTAATTTATTTAGGAATAAATAGGAAAATAAATTAAAATTTTAAATATATAGAATCTTAATGAATCATTCGTACAATTTGTAACTTCAAAAACATAGGATTCTGCGATTAATTAACACAAAGTTAAGTCTATCTAAGATATAATCAGGCATAGGACTTAGAGTTCATTAAAGTTCAAATTGTCAAAATAAGATAAAAACTAGATTGTATAACATTCAAAATAAAGGTAAATGAAGATATTATATAATGGTTAGAAAATTTAAACAATCAAACATTCCAACATGATTAATATATATATTATATATATATATATTCCTAAATTTTTAGTATATACTAAGAAATTATTAAAACAAAATTTAAATTTATAAAGTCATCAGTTAAATAGTATTTTATATAGATTATCTCAAATCCTTAAAATAAACAGAAATCATAAATTATGTTTGCAAAATTGCTATGCCAACATATTTCTATTTTCACAATATACGTTTTTTAAGCTTCTACATCTTGCTTGTTTCCTAATCTGATATAAGTTTTTGATTAAAGGTCCCATATTCACTTACAAATACTTTCATTTCATCGCAGAAAAAAAAAAAAAAAAAAAAAAAAAAAGTGTTTTTTCAATTTTATTTTTATAGTTTTGAAAAAAAAATCTTGAGTTTTGAGTGCATTTTAACTCATGTCAATAAATTTCGTGGTTCAGTGGTTTCACTAGCCAGAGAGTATTTAAATTCATCTATTATATATTGAAATACTTTATGAATATGCAATCTTATTTTTAAAATAGAGTTATTTAGCAATGTTGAAAAATAAAATTTATATTGTTTCATTACAAAGAGAATTTTTTGATTTCACAATTTCTAAATCGCATAAAACTTTAATTAATTTTCTAATCAACTGATTTTCTTTTTATTTAATTTCATCTAATATTTTTTTTTTGTTTCGAAAAGTCATCTCACACCACGATTTGCCGAAAGTAATATTTGCATCATTTAATGCTGTTGATCAGCAACCTGTCCCTGGGACTATATCTGCAAATCCTCCATGGAAAACCTCAGCCAACTTCGTAACAAAATCTGCGTACTGTCAGAAATGACTCTCGTTATCTCCGTAATTAGCACTATTCGCAGAGACCTCAAAACTACCACATTAAATAAAAGAATCAACCATCTTGCCAAAAAATTTTATGAAAAATTATATGACCTCCCTAATGATATAATCGCAGAATTGCCGGATTATGAGGCATTCGAACCACATCATCGCAAGCGTCCAAAATATTCTTGCATTATTGACTATGAGCATTAGTGCTCACCATTCTACAAATTTCTCTCTCTTACTTTTATATAAATTTTTAATTTCCTAATTAAACTTATTCCTAAGCTATACCAAAAAAAAAAAAAAAAAAAAAAAATGTTTGCCCTTTTTAAGTGCCTTTTTTGTTAAAGCCTTGCTTTGCCTGCCTTTTCCACCTGGCATTTAAGTGCTGTTTTTGAACATGTTCCGAACCCTATTTTACACTTTTTCCACTTTTTTCAGTAGTTAATTTTAACTTCAGCTATACCATTTTACTTTTTTCCATTTATTAGACTCTATCCTTAATAACTTTTGCTTTACATTTTTATTCTCATTGTTTAATTTTTCTTCTATTTTTAATTGTTCTTTCTTATGTAGTTAATACTACATTTAACTTTTCCCAACGGCTCAATATTTACAAGACACTTTACTCACAAAAAGACTGGGCGTAAAGTTGATCGCAACTCGGAAGCCCCTTAACACTTTCCGGCACAGTGGTCCCACTCCGGGCACACCTAATTTTAATTCCAAACTTGCATTCGACACCAAGAATATTTAATATCATTTTGTTTCTACAATGAAAGCTTAAAATAAGGAGTTCTTATTTTCGAAAAAAGTCGTTTGTAAATTCCGGTGTCAGTCAGTAATTTCTCATTTTACGAACAAACTCTGCCTGTGCCGGAAAGGGTTAACCGACATCAACTGTTCGACAACCTGTCCAATTCCCTTCGCTAATGTTAAACTTATAGGCGTATATATTCATATTTTTAAAATATCACCTCAGGAAATTAATACTTTTAACTTAATTTTTCTTAAAAATTTTTGTATTTTATGTAGTATTTTCATGTAGTATTTTGTTTCTTAGATGTCAAAATATTTCTTTAAAAAATGCTTAATTTATTATTTTATACGTTAAAAGCTGACAAGCAGTGTGTAAAATTTTAATACTTCAAATAAAATTAAGTATATGTTTTAGAAATATTTTGACAGCTAAAGAAAAAAAAGAAAAAGAGAGAGAGAGAGGATTGGAGAGAAGGGGGGAGAGCGAGAGAAAGAGAGAGATTCTTTAAGGATTATACACAGAAAACAGAAGTTAAAAATAATTAATTTCCTGAGGAGATATTTGAAATATATGAATGCACCTTACGCCCATTGGTTTAACATTAGCGAAAGGATATATAGAGAGTTGACTGATCAACAGCCTTAATGACAAAATTTATGAGATGGACGAAAAAGTGGTAACTCTGCAACTCACTGATTGCATAGTGAATACCACCACCATAGAGAAATATGCATCAAAATTTTTGATATCGTTTGATAAAAAATCATTTGCGCACGCCCATTCAAATATTATATGTTCCATTTATACAACCGCGATGTTTTTACATTTTACACAGACTGGAAAATAGAGAGACATGTCATTATGGAATATATATATATATATATATAGATAGATATAGATATAGATATATAATTAACCAAATATTGTAGTTAAATTAATACAATATAAGAAAAAAGAAAATGAATTAAAATTAGAAGTGTATTCGTGTTATTTATTTATTTTTAAGGCTGATCTGAAATCCAAACTGGCTACTTTATGATATATTTTGTAATTCATTTTTGTTCGTAAACGCACGAAATTATTAGGTGTTCTTATTCAGAAGCTTTATAATCGAAAGACGTTTTCCAATTTTTGGTAAAGACAGAAGATTTTCAGAAAATATAGTCAAAGTTGGCGTTTTGAACAGAATTTCCGACGCCACAGCACGACAAAGGGGAAAAACGTGTCATCACGTGACACGAATCGCTTATAACTCGATAATTAATTTATTTATCAAAAACGGAAAATTCATTTCGATTTCAAGAGGCTTCAATAGTTAGGCCTGTAAATTTTATGCCTTCGTGTTTAGTCAGAAACGTGTCGGAAAGTTTCGCATTGTTAAGCGAGTTATTTGAGAACCACCTTAAATCAATTAACAGTGTTGACCATCGAGATAAAGTAAAGTTGGCACAGATTTTCTTTGAAAATTTGTATGTGTCACAAATAATTTGTGACACAAGCAATCTTTATGCATTTTGTTAAATTACACTGTAGTACAATTCATAAGAATTAAACTTGTCATTTTCCTGAACTCACCAGTGCCATTAAATGGAGATGGGGATATAACCATTTTGAAAATTTAGCTCAAGTTTAATTATTTTAGATGATTTAATGAAGTTAACTTTTTTTTCTTTTTTTATCAGTTGATATAAAATAATTATACACTCAAGGAAAAAGCTTTAAGCTAGGAAGAGAATTAACTCGCTTTTGTTTATAACAACATAAGGGCCATTCCATTGTGACGGGTGTGACATCTAGACAAAATTTTAAGAGTTTATATCTATATTTTGGGAAATAAATTAGCTAATAAATACCTGAAAAGTATTTTAACTATGTTTTTCCATGTATATGCTTGGATAATTGATCAAATATGTAACTTCAATAGCTTTCAATATTTAAAAAACAAAAATTTTAAACTTTGACGGGTGTGACTCTCTCGGGACAAGAGTTTTTACTTGCACACACAATTGTTAAAATTCCTGTGAATATTTAACTGTTTTATTATTAAAACAATTTTTTTCTAATGAAAGAGATTCAAATTAAACTTAATACGTAATTTTCATAATAAATTTTAATTATTTTAATGTATAAGAATTTTTTTCCTGCTGTGACGGGTGTGACAAAGAAGTGACGGGTGTGACATTGTGCAAAGTGTACAATTTGAAAGTTGTTTACCAAAAAAAAAAAAAAATACAGTGATCAGTATAGAGAGTAAACTCAACAATAGTAAATATACAAAAGAAATTTAATAAAACTAACATATTTATGCAGTTAGTTTAAAATTGGTAGTGCCCCCTACTCGTTATAAGTGATGGGGGGGGGGGGGCTACTTTTTATACAATAGCAGAATTTTTTTTTATTGAGATGTCATCTTCCTCTGGCCAAATCCAGTGTGGCCTACTGGCTTGCATGTATTTTAAGCTTATTTCTTCCTTACGTAAGTTGATATTCACGACATTAGCATAGTACAAGTTATTACGCTTTTTGCTACTGGACAGGGAAACCAAAAGATAATCACCAATATCCAGACAAAATTTTAAGAGTTTATATCTATATTTTGGGAAATAAGTTAGCTAATAAATCCCTGAAAAGTATTTTAATTATGTTTTTCCATGCATATGCTTGGATAATATAACAAATATATAACTTCAATAGCTTTCAATATTTAAAAATATAATATATTCTTATAATGATAATCCATTAATGCAGTTGTGACGGGTGTGTTGACATCCATACATATTTGTTTGATGTTACAAAGGTTTCTGGTAATTTCGTTCAGAGACTACGCCATATTATTGCTGCGCATGGTTCAATTAAGTATCCTGATTAAATCTGATATTTTCAAAATCTTTCTGGGGGGGGGGGGGGGATAACAATTAGCAGTGACTGCCACTTCCCTCAGTGTTGATTTGGCAGTCTTTCCCATCAAAAGGATAGTACTATCACTACTTACTTTAAAGTGGTGATAAGACTTGATGCCTTCCCATTTTCTGTCAGTATTTGTTTAGTTTCTAGTGTTTTCACTGCTGAGACATGCAATGCCTTTATTGCACCAATCTCCTGAGCACATTTAAAAAAATCCAAAGCAGAATAAGAATGAACTTAAAAGTAAGTAAGTTGCTACCAACTCACAATTCGCTAAAATAATTCAAATATATATTTCATGATTTATCTTCTCTTTTTTGGCAAATTGGCCTTAATATGTTCAGGAACAAGAATGATTTAACCTTACACTTCATTAAAAAAATATTTAAATATATTTCAAAACAATTTAAAATGTTATCATACCCGTCACAAGAATTTTGCCAACCCGTCACAAGGATTTTGTCACACCCGTCACCCTAAAATTTCACACAAAATAAAAATTTAAGGAATTTTTAACGTTTTGCAGTTATTCAGACTTCAATAGTTAGACTTTCCGAAAGTTCCATGTATTTTCATGGAAAAATGCATTTTGTATAATAACTTAAGCATCTTTTTTGTGACGGGTGTGACAGAGAGACAGGGTAAATGTATTTGTATTAAAAATCGGGACTTTTAAATTTTTTTGAAAAATTAAGTGTTTCAAAAGCTACACAAAGGTCACAAATAGTAATATATGCACATATATGGAAAATGCTGCTGTTTTAAATATTGCTTCTGGCAGAATGAAAATACCCTATTTTACAGGCTGAAAGTTTTTCAAATTTTTCCAACTTTGAGCCTAGATAAATTATAAAAAAAAATATTTTTAGAGATTAGTTCTCTGTAATTTCATATGCGTCATATTGTTACCTTTAATTTGATATATTATTTGTAGTAATAAAAGACATTTGAAATTTCAATCCTCATGTCCACTTTTTCACGGAAATGCCCATAAGCACAGCATTTTTTTAAAATGCTTTTTTTTTTTTTTTTTTTGTAATTACGCAAAAATACTTTCATAAGCAGAACAAAACTCGCCCTACTGGACTTCATTATAAAGGCGCTGGTACAACAATACCAATACAGTATAGTGGTATGAATAGATCTTCTCCCGTTTCTTGGAAAACACAGAGAGATTCCCCTGACCAAAGTAAGATAAGAGGGTCGAATACATGGGAAATGAAAAGGGACCCTACCATTGTGAAATTTTAGGGAAGTTAAATAAATGTGTGACAGAATGATGCATAACATTTATGTTATAAACAGCTCAAAACTTGTCATTTGAACAATCACGATGGAAAAAATATATTATTACATTTCAGCATGCAATGGTTATCTTATTTCCTCTTATAACTGAACTGTTTTCTTGAGAATCTGAGTGTAACATATGCATAAAGCAAATTTATCATGAACATTGAATTATGACATTAAAATTTTCATAACCGAAGATATAGGAAAATTAGTTGAAATAAAACCATAAAATCTTTAATATGCACACTATTAATTAAGAATTAATTTTCGTTTAAAGATATTTGTTTAGTTAAATATATTATATTATATTGTTATTAAATATATTATATTGTTTAATTTTTTTTAACTAGCACCTTACAAGACGCATACCTTACAAATACATTTACACCTTACAGATACTGTGACATTATGCTTAGATAAGAAACAATTTCAATTACAGTACCACATTTTAAAAAATTAATCAATGGTAAACTCAGAGGGGACGGGGGATATGAATTCCTAATTTCGATCGCAGAAATCTTCTGTTAAATATATCGAAAATTCTATTGGAAATTAGTGATATCCACACATTGTATGACCATTTTGAAGTCCCGAATAATATAAATACACCTCAAGAAGAGATGCTGAAATGTTTTCTTGGTTAAAAGAACAAAATATTTAATTACATTAAATGATTCTGTACATGCTTTATATTTTCCCCCACAATGTATTGTAAAATGTTCCTGAAAAAAAAAAGTATTATTTTCTCAATTTTAAAGACGATCTTTAAACTTTTAAAAATGTTCCATAATTTCTTTAATTTTACTTATCCTTTTAGTAAATATCTTCTTATAGAAGTTTTCGATAAATATATTACATGTTGACTTGTAGGCGATTGCTGTATTCTGACATCGTTTCTCAGGCTTCCGCGTCTCTAAAATTGGTTCAAAGCACCAATTTTGATAGCAGTTTCTGAAAAATCCTGCGTCTTTTTCGAAAAATGCAAAATGTTGTTCGATTTCATAGTTTAATAATAAAAAAACTGCCAATTTTATCCGTTTTTATTAATTAAATTGAATTTAAGAATACTTCTAAAAGTAGCCAGTTTTAACTAATGTAATTTATATGTATAAAAAAAAAATTGTACGCAACAAAAGTATCAAGTTGGCAAGTGCTCTTATTAAAAAAATATGTAATCGAACGGTTGGTTTCCATTTATCAGCAAACTGAGAAATTTTTTCAGAAAATGCTGTCAAAAATGAGTGTTTTGAACCTTCGGAACGCGACAACACAGGAGCGAAAACTGCCATCCTGAGACAATAATCGCTTATAACTCAAGATGTAATTAATTTATCGGAAAATGAAAAAACGCTCGATTACAAATCACTTTAATAATCATGTCTGCAAGTATCAGGCTTTTATGTTAAAAAATGAGTCAGAAAATGTAACAGAAAGTTTCACGTTGTTAAACGAGGAAAAATATTTTTTATTTATTATTATTATTATTTTTTTTTTTTTTTTTGGAACTGCCTTAAAATAATCCAAGATTTTTAATCATTCAGAAATTACCTGGAACATTTGTAAAAATTTATTTCTTATGCATTATACTTATGAAATAAGCCTTTTTTTGTCCAGATATTTTTAATACTTTATTTCAAAATGTTATATTCAAGCTGGAAATGTTTCATGTCAGTCATAGAGTCCTTATAGAGATTTTAAATAAAAAAAGAAATTTCAACATCCACCATTTCTTTAAAATAATTTATTATGAATGATATTTGTTGATTATTGTTTTTTAAAATAAGTAGCCTGATTTAGCTACTTTAATAATCTAAAGAGAATTAAAATAACCAGATATGTTTTTCTCCTTTTTTCTTTCTTTTTGACTGATTTCATTCCTGATTAAAGCTATAACAGACAATAAAAGTATTTTTAAGTAAGCTATTAGTAATTCAATTGTAATTATCTAAAACAGCAAGTATAACAATTTTACCGATATATTACTTGTAATTTTATTCAGCATAAAACATTTAACAACTAAACGCTTTTAAAATTTTCGAACTGTTCCGTATAGTTTTTCTTTATTAAAATTGAAATACACAATAAAACAGTGATATTCAACATAGTATTTGTAATAAGAATTTACCGTGTGTCATACCGTAATTTATCAGTCATGATTGTAAAAAAAATAATAATAATACAGGTTAAATGATTTCAACCATAGAAGACCTGCAAAAAAACTTTCACTTTGTGAAGCACCCCGAATCCATGAAATATAAGAGAAAACATGGAGGGGAAAATGTTAGTCGCCAACTAGTTTCATTTGGTAGGTTTATCGCCCCTCCTGGCTTGAAAAGAAGAAATACGATTTCTGTCAGAAAAATGATAGGGAGAAAGATTTCAAATGCATTTCACGGAGTGAGTACCAGACCTGTTCCATTTATTTTTTGGGGGGGGGGGAGTGAGGAGTCAATTGAAGTTCTGCTAATTACATAAATTATATTTTGTAATTATTTAATCTACTATAGCGAAGCTTCCCTGGTCGGTTTTTCGCAAACGAACCTGGTGTTGGGGGCCCCACTTCTTTTGACAGTGTAAACCCGTGTAGCTATGCCCGCTCCGATCTCAAATATAACGAACATTGAATTATTGTGATTTTTCTTTTCTTCTTATCCTTTACGTTGCCATAGGAAGAAATTGATTCCTATGCCAACGTGAACGACGATGATGAAAATTTTTATTTTCATCTGAGTCGAAAAAAAAAAATCAAAATAATTCAAAGTTCGTTATATTTGAGATCGGAGCGGACATAGCCCACACGGGTTTACACTGTCAAAGGAAGTGGGGCCCCCAACACCAGGTTCGTTTGCGATTGCGAGAAACCGACCAGTGAAGCTTCGCTATAGTAGACAAATAATTACAAAATATAATTTATGTAATTAGCAGAATTTCAATTCGCGCTTTAACCCCACCCCCCAAAATAATAATAATAATAATAATGAATATAAATGCATAGCTGTCACTCTTCTGGGTTTTTTTCAAGTCATATAAACGTATTTTGAAAATTTATTCTATAGAATGCGTCTTGTTTCTATATGGTTCTTATTTGATTTCATTTATAAAATAAAATTTCTGAGTCAAAATATGTTTATATGACTTGAAAAACTATGTAAATAAAACACGAAATGCGGCACAAACTGTTAAAATGGAATGTATCGTAATCCTGCATTAAACGGAAATATTTCATTATCCCGATGAAAAGAATACAATATAATTACAATAGATTACATGCCTGAATAAAACACGTAAACCTGTTTAAAACGGATTGTTTCTAATATTTTAGCAGGTTTTTCTGTATATTAATTATAAGTTTTTGTTTTATTACTTTCTTCTATCTTTACAAGAAGAAAGTATCGGATTCATAAAAAAAAAAATTCGACTTCCGGTTTTCGACGGATTTATACGTTTTAGAAGGTCCTGAATACGATTTGACTGTTTTTAGAAAATGTCTGTCTGTATGTGACAAAAATTTTGTGAGTGCTCTATTTCAAGAACTAATGCAATGAATTTAATCAAACTTTATATACAGTTAGACCTTAATATAAACTGGTGCTGATTAGTTTTTGGTGTAAATCGCCCAACAGGTGGCGCTGGTATGCTATATTTTGCACGGTTTTTTTTCGATAGCTATATCTCAAGAACTAATACATAGAATTTTATCAAACTTTAGCTTCTGTTACACCTTGACATAAACAGACGCTGATTACGTTTTGATGTAAATCGCCCAACAGCTGCATTTTGCACGCCCTTTGCTACATCTTGCACGATTTTTGCGACCTCACAAACTAATGCACAGAATTTTATCAAACTTCAGATTCTGTTAGACTATGACATTCATAAATAGACGCTGATTACATTTTGGTCTAAAGAGCCCAACAGGTGGCGCTGCTATGCTACTTTTTTCATGATTTTTAGGATAGCTATATCTCATGAAATAATACACAGAATTTCACCAAACTTCAGATTCTGTTAGACCTTGACATAAAGAGATGGTGATTATGATTTGGTATAAATCTCCCAACAGGTGACGCTGCTATGCTGCATTGTTTACGATTGACACGATTTTAGCGATAGTCATATCTCAAGGACTATTGCACGGAATTTAATAAAATTTTAGATTCAATTAGACTTTGATATAAATTGGTGCTGATTTGTTTTGGGTGTATGTGAAACCTGCATGGGATTAGCACATCCGACTAGTGTATTCTTATATATTTCAGCTTTCGAATACAGTGCTTAACAAAAACTTCTTTACTCATTCATTTCTTCAGTTATGCTCTAAAATGTTCATTGAGTAATTTTCTGTGGCCATCATATCTCCTGCTAAATAGCGTATTTTAACAACTGTTATTTTTACAATAGAGGAATTCTGGACTTTTTGTGACAGTTCTTTAATAGTATCTACAATCATTTAAACTACATTGTTGCTATCATCGTTCATGTTTGATGCAAATTTTGTTCATTGATTAGATTACAGAGAATTAAATATTTTATATAAACATTTTTTACCCAAATGTTTCGTATTTGGAAGAATCCCAATGAATGAATTATTTTAATGAAGTTTCTTTTTTGAGGATTACGAAATAAAGTTGCTAAGAAAACTGGTGAAGTAAAAGAGAAAAAATAATTACTTTTCATTAACAAAAATATAAAATTGAAAAGTTAAAATGATTTATATTTTTCGAGCAGCTGCACAAAATTTCACCAAAAAATGCATAGAAAATGTAGAATGCCTGATATATGTATTGACAAAATTGCAAACTAATTGGAGTAATTTAAGACGGGCTAATTAATTAAATGCGCTATTTTTGTCTTAATGATAAATTTTGAAATCATCTGAATTCTCATAGAAAAGCATTATGATGTAAAAGAAAACGTCCTCTATATTTTTCGAATGAATGAACTAGATTTAACCAAAAACTATACAGTTAATTCCGGGTACCTCTCCAACATACGGGTGTGTAATCGTCAGGTGCCGACAGATCCCTCTGGAATTTTTGGGGAAAAAAAAACTATATATCCTCTGTTTCTGAAGGAAAGTTTGTATAAAATTTGCCGTTTAAAAAGCAAAAAAAATTTTTTTTTAATTCTGTAGATTTAAAAAAAAAAAAAAAAAAAAAAAAAAAAAAAAAAAAAAAATCGCAAGAGTTCTTAGAAAAACACTCTAAGAAAATTGGAATTTTATTGACATTCATAATATAATTAATGTTTAAGATTAATGTTCAAGAAATATTTTTAAGTTTTTCTTAGTCACTTAATTCCCGTTTGGTATTGTTTTTATATAAACAATTAAGTGCAGATAGAGTACGTAGTAAAAAAAAAAAAAAAAAAAAAAAAAAATTACATGAGTGCTGCCATAACCTCACTCGTAGACATGATATCCGTGAAGAGAAAAACAAATAATAATAATAATAAAGCATAGTATAAATATTAATTAACTTACAGTAACAGATTTGATATATATATATATATATATATATATATATATATATATAAAAAAAAAAGAAAACAAGTAGTAATACGATTTGTATATTTTGTTTGGAAAATCCACATCGTTCATCTAACTGTAATATTGTCTTCTCAGTAACTCAACGAAAAATGAAAATAATAATGAGAATTGGTTCCTGTTTTAAGTAGTTTTTCTTTTTCTTTTCAGAAATCATTTCGCCAAGGGATTGTAAAGTTAAAGTGGTTTGTAAGATTAAAGTGGAAAATGGTTTGAGATTAGTTTTATAATATGGATTGTTTGTTGAAAAATGATTCATTAAAAAAAGGAACGAATTTTCTGAAAATAAAAAGACCTCATTTCAAAATAGAATTAAATACTTAATAATTTATTTTCAGTAACCTCCCACCCCCCACCCCTTTTTTTTTCCACCACGTGCTAAACAGAGCGACGTTGTACGTGTTTGCTTTAAATTAATTGGAATAATGTGTGTTTCGGAAAATTCGTTTTATAATTTTTCCTAAAATATTTTATATTTAAACACAAAAGCTTAGATTTTTCAGAAAGCGGAAGGGGTAGAAGGGGGCATCGGTATTACCGTGACCTCCGTGACTTACCAATTTTTGGTAAATTTATCGAGAAGAGTTTCTTTCTATATAGGGTAGATGTGCCAGTAATGGACACCCTTAACGAATTTCTTTAAAAAGTATTTTTTAATTAATAGTTATAATTATTATATTCCACTTTTTTATATTATTTTAATCTATCAACAATATTTAATCATGCTCATAGTCACATTTCCCAATGTGAATCGAAATTTAATTGTAAGTAACAGATACAAATCAAAACACCCTAAATTCCAGATATGGACACCCTCTGTTCCAGTAATGGACACCCCACAAAAAGTAATAGATAATTGATATTATGATTGCATTTAAAACTAGAATTTAAAGAAAGCATATTAATTAAATAAAATAGTCATTTTCAAATAAATTTAATAATTAGGATATCAATAATTAATAAGATATTTATGAGAATAATTCACAGTTTAAATTAATTGTTATTATCATAAGATCAATATTTTAATTATTTTAGATAGAAGGTTTAAAATACCAAATTTCAAAGAATTTCATTTATACAATTTTTGAGACATAAGGGAGGGGAGTTAGAAGAGTTGTTAGTAGGGTTAGTTTAAAAAAAAAAAAAAAGCATTTCCATACAAGTGCATGGATTATTATTTCATATTATTCTTAACAGTTAAACTTCCTAAAACTTCTTGATTATTGTAATTAAAATTATAGAAGTTAAAATTGTCCCATAAGTATGTGTGCAGTATTCTTTAAAATAATCTTAATTGTATAATGAACGGCCGGGGTCGAACTTTTAATTTTTACACCGGGCCGGGCATGGAATTTCGGACCATGCAGACCTCTACGGTACCTATTTTTCTGGAATGCGGAAAAACGGTCTAAAAACCGTAAATAGAAAAAAGCCAGACACAACTGAAACAGAAAGGACCCTATAGAGGTCTGAACAGGACGAAAATTCCAGGACCGGACCTGGGCCGACCCGTAGAAAAAATTTTGGTCCGGCCGGTAGAAAATTTTAATTGACCTGGTCCGGATAAAGGCTGAAAGTTCGGCCCAAGTACGACACGTACAAAATATTTATTAGCCCGGCCTGTTATAAAAGTTAAAATCTTGACCCAAGCCTGGAGCTACGAAGTTCAAGCACATCCGTTCCAAAATACTGTCCCTCCGCACATCCGTTCCAAAATACTATCCTTCCGTAGATTGATTTCTGTATGTGCACACGTAAACTATATTTATTTTTTTTAATGAATCTCTATTTGTACGTGAATGTCTGAGTTATCAATAATATCATTAATCCATATTCTATGGCTTGGAGACTTAGAAATCTGATAAATGCTATACAGAAAAATCTTCCAAGATTGAATCAATACGCTTAGCAGAGAAGAAAAATCCGTTATACAGAGGTTCCCTCAGCAGGTAAAACGTCTGTTGTAAAAGCATTATATTCGTTTCACACGTATTATTATATTCATTTTGCATGGATCAACACATTTTCCCGTTTAAGATCGGATTCCGTCATAGACAGGTACTTTTTCAGTGGTTTATAGGATTTCCTAGAAATGTGTTATTTTTAAAATATATGTTGTGTTTTTCATTTATTCTTTAAAAAGAATAAATTTTAAATGTAGAATAATGGCGATTTGAAATATACGCATTTTTTGCAAAAGTTGTTTGGCCGGGCCAAATTTTACAGATTTTTGCACGGGTCAGGCCAATGATTTTCATACGATCTGCGTCGGCACCGGGCCTGAAAATTTCTTCCTGTACAGACCACCTAGGAAGAATGGTCATAGAACCGGCTCGGAAAAAAGAATTTTGGCCAGCCTGGGGCGAGTCTGCAGAAAAAAGCAAAGCCCATTCTCGGCATGGCCAGAGTCCCGTGAATTAAAATTGGTCCGAGACCGTGGAGGCCTCTAGGTCCACACATTTATGTATAAAGATGTGTATGTAACATTGTGTATGAAAATTTCTTTGATCACTCCGATTCTACATTACAAGTAATGAACGTGTATCTCTATTCTCTACCCTTATATTGAAAGAGAATGAAAAATACCTCCATAACATAACGGACATTTCTAATGCAGTGGTGCTATGAATATTCGAATACTGAATGTCAGTTGACCAGATAGTTTGGATATTTAACCGAATAATATTCAGAATAAATAATTTATATATAATATATATATACATATTAAATTATGTTTTTCTTAAAACCAAACTTGATACTTTCTGACACATTCATTTATTTTGATACTTCTTATTTATATACTAAAAAATCGAATAGCATTTCTCTGTTTTCGTTAAAGGCTAAGAAAGTGGTGCCAAAGTTGGAGATTACGAAAGATGTTATAAACACATCTATTAGGAATAAATTTATTATAGATAAAATATATTTATAGTAAAATATAAAAATATTATTAAATTCTAAAGGACTTGGATATCAGTTTCTGCAAATTTCATGCACTAAATGACTTTGTTGATGTGCCAAGAAGATTCGCAATGTTCAATAGTATTATTATTTCTTTCAAGAACAGCCTTAAATACATTAAATTCAAAATATTTCCGAATAATAATACAGCATATAAAAAACTTGTAATGCTATATTTCAATTTTAAATTGTACAAAAATAGTATTGTTTGTTTGTTCGCAATATAAAAAAGTTTAATATAAGTGCAAATAATGATGTCAAATAAATAAAAGTATTTTTCTTGCTGCAGTTTTGCATTCTTTATTTAAAGAAGCATTGTAACCATACAGGATAAAATGCATAATATATATACTACATTTCGTTTTAAATTGCCAGTGAATTTTTTACACACTAATACCTTTCAACAAAATGTATTTCACCAAAGCTATTTCAGAAGGCATCTCACTGATTATGTTAAGCATTATTAGGGCCCCATTAACATTGATGTAAGAAAGAATAAAAGTATGACTGGCTAATAGAAAATAATTATTGAAAATAACATAAAATCCCGACTTGCAGAAAATAAATTTGATATATCTGAGTATAAAATACAAATTCTTAAAATTTTGTATAAAAGTAAGATTTTTAAAATAAAAAATGAATTTATTAAAGTGCAAGTGACAGCGATAATAATGAGTTTCTACTTTAGATAAAAATTATAATATATAAATTACATTTTTATTTTATTTCATTTCCAATTTAACATTTAAAAAATTATAATCGATATTCGGCCTAAAATTTGGCCGTATATTTCGTATTCAAATCACTGTTCATTGCACAATCATTTCTGAGTAAGGAACATTTCTATTTAGCAAGACTTTTTTTTTTAAATACAAGCGCAAACATCTGGAAAACAAATACTTATGAAGAAAGTGATCTAAAAGGGGCTGTCCATTTAATGAAAAAAGGTAAAAACCAAGAGAAATTTCCTGCTTTTCAAAAGGAGATCAATCATTCGCTATTGACCTGCAACACTAGCTCTAGCAACACCGAAAGTTATTGAGAAAGTAATTACGCATCAAAATGGCGTAGCTTCTGCTTTTTTCAAATTCTGAAAGGAAGGCGCGTTAGAGTTCTGCGCGGGCCGGGCCTATTTTACCTTCACGGCACTCGGGCCGGGTCTGGTCTCCACTCGTTTCGTGCCGTGCCCGGGCCATACTTTTTTCTGAAGGCTCGGGCCGGGCCGGGCCTAACGATTTCTCTTTACGGCCCGGGCCTTGCTTTTTTCCTGAAGAATCAGGCGTGCCTTAAATTATTTTTTTCGGTACAGAGCCGGGACTGATTTCATTCTTATTGAGTTTTATTTTATTATTTTATCGTATAATATTATTTTAAGTCTAAATTTGTATTGATTTAATAAAATAGTTCGTGAAAGTCTGTAGTTTTCAAATGTTATATTTTAATTGCTCAATTTTGTGCCAACAAAGTTTTTTTTAAATTAATTAATTATACAAAATGATTAATTATAAAATGAATTCCATTTTATGCCAATTATTACGCTTGGCGACAACAATGGTGTTGGTATAAAAGAAATGTACCAAATAAATTTATTCAAAATCAATTAAAAGTAATTCAATTCAAAACATTTTTTTTTTTTTTTTTTTTACAGAAATGACATAAACAATGAAAAAATATCCCCTATCCCACTACCTCTAAAGTTGTAAAAAACATAACTTGTAAATACCGGCTGAACCTGAAGTTTTTTATTAAAAAATAACTTATTTTTCCATAAATAATATTTTTAATATTAATTAAAATTTGCAATTTAAATTTCATATTAATCAGGTTTTGAATTTAATTCTTGTATAAAGTTAATATACTTTAATTTTGAGCATCAGTTTTGTTTTCTGTTGGTTTCTTCCAGTTTTTTCCATTTCTTCCACTGTCCTGGAAGAAACCCAACCCTGCTTTTGACACTAATGTTTTTTTTGGGTGAATCAGGAATTTACCCTTAATTTCTTGCATAAAGTATTGATTAGCTGGTAAAAATTGTAGATTTCCAAAACAATTAAGTTTATCAGATATTAAGGAGCATGATATATTTTTTATGCTTTAATTAATAGAATTATACAGCCAACTCCCTCAAATCTGCACAGATTGGGACCAAAGGTTGTGCGGATTATAGAATTTTGCAGATTTTTTTTCTCCTGTAATTTTACAGTAAATTAATGTATAAATTAATTGGTAAAAAAGGAAGGTGTAACACATTGGGTTATTTAATTAAAAAAAACACATATTTAAAGAAAAATTATTTAAATTTTATTTTACAATTTATTTTGTTTGTTTCTATAATTTTCAAACATAGTATCAATTGTCATTTGTTTGAGAACTTTTGGTCTAGTATTTTTTCTTGGAGTCTATGTACTGAAGCCACCAAATTCAATATCTTTACCATCACTGTCTATACATAAAAATGCTGGTAAAAAATTATGCATTTCACCTACTAAAGTGTCTTTCCATACAGAGTCCCATCAGCCAAGAGAAAAATACAGTCCTTAATTGTAAATTGCCTTCTATAGTCCTCCATATTAGCCGATAAATCAGAGGTTATAATTCTGCACATAAATTCCATTTTGTATTGGCATTCCATGCTATGAATAAATCCTTGATCCGTTGGCTGAATAAGAGAAGTGTTATTCGGAGATAAAAGTAACATAGAAATGTCTTTTTGTAATATTTTTGGATGTGCAGCATAATTGTCTAAGAGCAATAATATTTTACAGTTTACAGGTACACCGACTAAACCATTAAAAAAAAATGTTACATGTCACTGGCTCCTCTTCTGGTCTCACACATTTTTTTTTTTTTTTTTTGGAAATGTAATATAAATTAGGTATAATTTTATTAACTTTAAACATTCTATTTTACACTTTTTCAAGTTCATTAATTACCCATGAAGCGATTATCACACTCCATTTACACACTTGTATGCCTACTTAATACTTACACTCTGTTTTCGCTTAAAATACACGGAATACTTTCCATTCAATATGACTTTTTTCAAGGCATACATTTTTCCTCACAAAATCTTAATCTTTTGGAGAGTATTTTTCACAGTTGTAATGTATTTGCAGCCTTCACTGATATTTTTATCAGACATAGATGAAGCTACAATAATGGTTGCACTCTGAAGCATCTTATTTTCATTTACACAATATACTTTACATTCACAATACTTTTTTCATTACTATTACTACTGCATTTATTTATATTGATACCCCTTTATATTTATAATTGATACCTCTTAATTTATATAACAATACTAGTTCACACATGTAATACTTAGTAACAAAATAGTCTTTTTCTCTTCCTCCTTCAGTTTTCCTTAACTGTATAGATGCTTTATGAAACTTTAAAAAAATTAAGTATCATCTTATTCAGTTTTACCATTTCTGTTTATGAATATTTCTAGGCACACTATACAAATTTTCATTTGTGCCAATTTTTTTTATATTATTACAGTTATGCTATTGCTATACATATATTAGTTACACAAGAAGTTTCTATTTTAGCATAACATATATTTTAGGGTTGGAAATTATTGGGTTGGAAAATATCAAATATTTTGTGGCATGCCCTATATTCTGCTTGAATAAGTGATAATCAAGAAAAAATAAAATTATCTGGAAGTATATATAAAAAAAAATCATCTGTGCACAGAGGAATTCCTGAATTCCAGATATATTTGAAAGATTTTGATCAACGAAACTGTTGATTATGGTAGGTACGTATTTATATTACATGTTTGAGAATTTATATCTCATTATTTTTACTGATCAGTGCATAGGCTTTAAACAAACTTTTAAGAGCTCATTTATCTTTTTGATATTGTTAGTTGCAACATTTTTTTCAATTATATATGTCTTGTCGTATATTATTATTATGCTTCATGTAGGTGTAGCAGGCCAGAAAAACATAGTACATTAATTGTTCAAAAAAAGCAAAGATATGGGTCTTTCATATGTAATCTTTGAAAAGAGCTTTTTTTTTTTTGCTGCCTAAATAAATTAATATACAGTGGCGGACAAAAAAACTGCATCACTTAGAAAAATTAACATTTTGTAATGCTAATGAGTTATTTCATTCAAGTAAATTAATCTTAGTTGCTGCAAAGCAAGATAAGATATCATTCTACATTTCTGTTGGATAATATACCCCTTATGAAGTATTGCGTCATCAAATTTTTAAAAATAGCACGGCAAAAGGGAAAACGGTCATTTTTCTTGTTCTTTAAGTGGTCAAATGATGGCTTCGTATGTTCAATTGACGCAAGAAAAAAAATGTGTGATACTTGCTTTAGTTAAAGAAGGATATTTGACACGTGTGATCGCTAAAAAAAATTGGTTGCAATCAATCGACAGTTTAGAGAAGATTAAATTAGAACGTGAAACTGGTAATGTTGAGAGAAAGGCTGGATCAGGCCGAAAGAGGGTGACCCTAAATTCTGATGATCAATATCTGAAACGGATGTATCTGAGTAATTGTCATGCAAATGCTCCTGAATTAAAAACAGAATTTGAGAAAGTCTGTGGTGTTAATTTAAGCGCAAAAACTATCCAAAGACGCCTCATGGAAAGCGGTTTGAACGCGTAACGTCCAAAGAAAAAGCCTTTACTTACAAAAAAACTGATGCAAAAACGACTTTCGTGGGCAAAAGAGCATGTCTCACGGACAAAAGTTCAGTGGGATTCAGTAATGTTTTCGGACGAATCTAAGTTCAACCTACATAGATCAGACTGTAAGCGGTATGTTCGAAGACGTAAAAGTGAAGTTTATCATCCAGACTGCATATCGCCTACTGTAAAATTCCCAGTCAGCCAAATGGTCTGGGGATGTATATCCAGCAAAAGTATTTGATGTCTGAAACTTATTACTGGAACTGTCAATGCACCCGTTTATACCGAGATTTTAGAGGAATATTTAAAACCAGTTATTAAGGATGATTTTAAAGGTGCAAGAAATTGCATTTTTCAATAGGACTCTGCACCCTGCCGTACAGCGAAATTGGTAAATACAATCTAACTTATTCATGATTTATTTTGTTGCCTATCTCACAAGTTTTAATCTCCATAACATTAAGGATATTGGAAAAGTAATTTTCACCCTGTTTCCTCCCTTTAGGTGAAGGCCTATCTGAAAAAATCTGGCATTAAAATCTTGGAATGGCCTGGGAATAGTCCTGACCTGAATCCCATTGAAAATTGTTGGCATATAATTGGTACTAAAATTGTTGCTCAGAAGCCTGCTACTAAAAAACTGCTGGAAAGCATTATTAGGGTCTGGTTGCATGAAATTGGCCAGGATTACATTCAGAATTTGATATATTCTATGCCAGACCACTGCAAGGCTGTCATCGCAGCTCTTGGAGGATCCACTAAATACGGAAGTGAATCTTATGCATGTATACACATCTAAGTATATATAATATAACTGCAGTTATGTAAAATTTACATTTACTACAGAAATTGTGCATCTATTACTTTATTCCAATTTTTTTTTAAATATTGCATTTTTCACTTTTTTCCATTTTTCCAAATAATTATGCGTAAATAATTTATAAATCCCAACAAAATTTAATTGAGATTAATCCTACAACTGTATTTTATCGTAAAAATACCATCCTTCCATAATACCTGTACTTGAAAAACATTATTTGCAGCGTTTTCCACTTTTTCGCAGGTGATGCAGTTTTTTTGTCCGCCACTGTATATATATACAGGGTGTCCATAATTAAACGACCCTACTTTAAAGTTGTCTTCAGACGAAACCATTGGTCAGAAAGTTGTGAAAATTTGTGAAGGACATAATGAAGGAATGGGAATTTGTTTAAGCGAAAAAAAAATTTAGTTCAAAATTTTACCGCCAGAGGGCGTTGTTTAATGAATTACACATTTAGCATACATTTACGATAGTTTACAATGCTAAAAACATGTCGCGAAAACAGTTTTGTTCAACATCTTTTGTTATAATAAAATTTGTAACTTATCGTAAATGTATGCTAAATGTGTAATTCCTTAAAAAACGCCCTCTGGCGATAAAATTTTGAACTAAATTTTTTTTTCGCTTAAACAAATTCCCATTCCTTCATGATGTCCTTCACAAAATTTCACAACTTTCTGACCAATAGTTTCGTCTGTAGACAACTTTAAAGTAGGGTCGTTTAATTATGGACACCCTGTATATATATATATATTCCAAACAAAGGGGAGAAGTATATGATGTCAAAGTCAAATCACATATTAATTATTGCATTATTAATCATTCCCCATCCAATTAAACTTCATTATTTCAAAATTTTGCCCTTTTCGTCATTTTTAATGCTTAAATATTCCTAAAAATAGATTTTGATCAGAAAAAACTACCCTTACTTCTTTTAATATTTTATTCTTAAATCCTCCTCCCTTCCATTTATTCTTAAATACATCATCACCTTCCCACTTTCTTTTAAAATATTTTGATCAGAATTTTGCCCTCCTTTGTTAAATTTTACTTATAATGGATTGTATTGAATGTATACAACAAAATTATCATATAATGCTTTCATTAAATCATTGTCTGGTGTTAAGAAAACCGTATCTGTAATTTTTCCATGTCCTTATTTGGATACCTATCCTAAAAATAACTCAACGGCAGGTGAAATGTAACACGACTTTAACATTCCAGACTATCATTATGAGCCTCATTGACAGTTAGAAAATATGCACATGTACTGGTGAAGCCATTTTGAAAGGATTAATATGATTTCAAGGTTCCCAGCAAAACATGTCTGGCAATTTCCCTGACCAAATCTCAAAAAATTCCAGAACCAAACGGGCATACACAAAATCTGCTTTGACATAGTAATTAACTCTCTAAAAAATATTAATTATTAGTATTAATTTAAAAATAACATATTTCAAAAACTTTAGATAGATTCTTATAAAATTAACATAAAATAATTTGATAACAAGTAGCATAAAAAAATAAATTTAGAAATTTGTATCATAATAACAGGGTGCATACTCTTTGCGCAGGAGAAAATTCAAGCACCTAACTACCCAAATTTCAAGCACCTTTCAAGAAAATTGGAAAATGAAATTCTATAAAATATTATATTGTTTGAACAATGCCAAATTAGCAAATGCAAAAAAAAAATTCCAATTTCCAACTTTTACCAGTTTTCAAATGAATGCCATACAGTAGCAAAGTCTTGAATGTGAAATGTTATGCAAAAGTCTAAAAATATAGAAAACTTTTGTCCATACTGTGGTTTTTCTCCATTGATATTTGAAGGAATATTTTGGTCTTGCAAAAGACAAGAGTCAACTTAATTCTAGAAAAGGCAGATCGAAGGGAACAAAGCAAAGTACAAATGCACAGTATTCTGACCTCCCAAAGCAAAAATGATCTTATGAAAACAAATATTTTCCTGTATTACTTACAAGGATCTGTTTAGGAAAAAATTGGGTCCTTTAAAGGACCCTTCACAGTTTTTTTTATTTCAAAACAAGACCCTTGATAAAAATATTTTCCCTAAAACAGGACCCTTCACAAATCTTAAAAATAAGTTTTTCAGAAATTTTTTCCATCTTTAAACTGAACATTTCACAAATTAATCATTTAAAAGTAAAATCTGACTTGTCACTTTTACACACAGAAAGAAAATATATGTATTTTACATCCATATATCTTTTTAAATATGTATAAACAAGAACCTGAATATAACGATCATTTCAAATTCACAAAATTATGACTAGATTTTTCACAAATATAAAAAGCTGTTCACAATTTCACAAAAACAGGACCCTGGGGGAAAAGTCTGGACAGACCCCTGACTTAACATATGTTTTTCTCTTTCCACTAGCATATCTTTTTTAATTTTAACATTTGAAAATGAAAAATTAAGTGCCTGTCAAAGAAAATGAAGCACCTTCACTAAAATTCAAACAAATTCACGCCACTTGCTTCAGAGACTTCAAATATTGGAGAAGTTTGGTTGCATGTGTCATCAGAATTTTCTGCAAAAATCTTTATAATTGGTTTTTGTTGAGATTTCGCCCTTAAACATTTTTGATGAGTAGTTGATCCTAAATAATTGGAATTCAAAGCTCCTATCCCCATATTACTGAGTTCAAATGTGTTACGACAAATTTTAACCTTCCAAATCTTTTTCACCAGACTTTTTAGAAAATATTTGTAAATTCCCTGACCACTTTGAAATTCCCCGACTTTAAATGTCGCTGGGAACCCTGGATTTATGACAAAATTGGTTATGTGCTAAGTAATTTCCAATTGTTCTTGATGCTCTTTACAAAGAATGTTGCCAGCATAGCAACAGCAACCCTTTGGCAACAATTAAGACTCATTCGAGTTTTTCTGATGACAAGTGAAACATCACTCTCTAGCAAACTCTTGGATTCTTAATGTTTAACATCGTTTGGGTCTCTCTCTGGCAATGCTATCCTTTATTTATCCAAATAAAATGAATTCGATGTGGACTTCCAGCATTTTGTTTTGTCTTTCAAGACTTAATAAAAAGTATCAAAGAGCATATTTTAACAACATCGAACCTGGATCTTCGAATATGTAACTTAGATTTCAATGAAATAAAACTTCTACAAACAACAAAAACTCCACTACACCGACCTTTGTATAATGCATGCATACAGGCTTCTTTTATGAAATGGTTTTCAAACCATTCTGAGAAAATTTTCTGGGTGACCCAAACTTTTTTATTGTTACAATATGTAACAAGCCGAAAAAAGTGTCCTGATTTTTTACTTTTTTTTTCATTAGAAAAATAAATCTTTTACTGAGAAAAAAACTGTAGACCAATTGTTGATCAAATTACTGCCATTTATAATTTCTCTAGCAAAATTAACAGTAACTGAATTTTCACTGTTTACATCTGAAATAATGTGAGGATTATAGAGTTGCGGATTAGATGGAGTCGACTAACTAGTAATTGTAGAAATAATAAAAACTACAAATAAATAACTTTTAATAGCACAACTACAATGATAGTTCTTGCACTTTTACTTTTTAAAATCACTATAATAGCATAAATCTAAACTTAAACAAATGTATGTGTATGCTAACCAAAAAATTATGAAAATTAATTACATCCATTAAGCTTTTTATCTATGAACGTTCATAATGTCATTTTTAACATAATAATTCTTTGCACTATCCATTTTCAGAGACATTATTTTACTTTCAAACACATAAACAAGCAGTGTACATGTCTAATTCTTAAAAAATACTTTTTAAACTGCACAAAACTAGTCAATCTGTTAAAAATTGCAAAACAGTAAAAATATTTTCACCTGTCGCTCTCGGGCATCTTCAGTCACTGATGTTATGTTTTCTGCTTCGGCAGTCACAATTGACCGACAAAAACTGAAGATACCTGAGAGCGACGGGTGAAAATATTTTTACTGTTTTGCAATTTTTAACAGATTGACTAGTTTTGTGTAGTTTTAAAAGTATTTTTTAAGACTTTTAGACATGCACACTGCTTGTTTATGTGTTTGAAAATAAAATAATGTCTGTGAAAATGGGTAGTGCAAAGAATTATTACATCCATTAATTCATACAAACACTTACACACAGAGTAAATACGGTTACATTCATTTCTAATCATTGCAAAACAGATTGCAATATAGGTAGTTTTTTAAACATACTCAAAGACTACTAGGTGGAATGAGCTATACTTTTAGATTTGCATATTTGAAGCTTCTAGAAATAGACTTACTGTTAAGAAATTCATGTTACAATCAGGGTTGGCCAATTTTTGCTGAAGCGGAAAAAACTGTCCCGGCAAAAATACTTCTTGCCACTGGCAAAATTTCAATCCTGTGAATCAGTTACAGCACACAAATGGTGGGAAAGTATTTCATCGGTTTGTGACATATCAAAAAGAATTTTTGTGAACTAATTACTCATTTGAAAATTTGTGTCCAAGTTCTGCTGCTGTTGAAAGAACATTAATTTTTTTCTTTTATTCAATCTTATATCAGTAATAAACTTTCACTAAAAACTTCCACAAAAAAATGTTTTTTTCTTTTTTTAACATTGCATAGCAAATTAAAACTAATGCAGTAATTTTGTGCTATGTTTGACTTTGAAATATGACTTTCTTTATATTTTTTACTTTAATAAAATAAAAATGTAGATTTGTAATTTTATTTATACGGTTATGTCATTTATTATTAGTAATTGATTAATTATAAATACTTTTTAAGTTACAAAATAATAATTCATTAAGGTGCGAAATGTAAAGGGTGAAATTTGAAATATATAGTGCCATTCTTGGCAAAAATGAGGAAGATTGGAAAACTCTTCCTCATTTTTTCCTTTTTTGCCTGGTTACAATTAATACTTTTTTTTTTTTTTGAAAATTTAAAAAATATATATATTTGAAATTAATAAAGCAAAGTATAGCCAGGGGTGATTGTGAGGCAAGGTAAAAAACCCTGAAAATTATTGACACACAAGTGAAAACCCCTGAAAATTACCGATGCAAAATACTGATATCCATTTACACCATAACTTATTATGTAACTGCATGAAACTCAAATAACATAAGAATACCATAATTACTACTATTTTTTGTAATGTAGATTGTAAGAAAACATAATTTGATTAACTTATCTTATTTGCACTGAAAATTGAATGACTTCATTAAATGATGAGTAAACATTGTCTTGCTAAATTATGATATGGAAAGTTCAGTCTTTTTATTTTTTTATCATTGAAGAAATTTATTCCAAATATTCACAAAACAAACAACAAGGTGTCTATTCCAGATCAGCAAAAAATTTCCCTGACATTTCTCTGACTTTTCCAGGTTTTCCATAGCAATAAAAAAAAAAAAAAAATCCAGTTATCAAGTTAAAATGGCTTTGATCATTTTTGAAAGTACAGGATATTTTTGAACATTTGCTTCTTTAAGATCAATCTCTTTTCTCCAAAATACTGTTAGAGATTTATTTTCGAAATTTTTCAAAGAACTATCGGTCTGATAATTTCTCAGTTCTAAATCCATTTGGAGTTTTTCTGTCTCTGAAATTACAATTGGCAAAAATTCAGCCAATTTCATTAGAGCAGAAAATGTTGATGTTTCACCTCTTAGGGTAGGATAAAGGGCAGATAATTTTATTAATAGAGAATTATCCAAGGGAATTTTTTTTTTTTGCATATATGCAGAACTTTTTTTTCTTTTATTCTAAACTACATTAACTTTTTAATGAATTCTTATTTGAATTTTAAAACATCTAAGACTAAGTAATCATTAATGTTGCTATAGTGTATTTTCTGTCTTGCAAACACATAGTAATTTTAAAATATACCGTAAAATTATCCTATAAATATAGAATCTTAATTGTATGTTAAGAAAATCTGAATTTTTTTTAGATATTGAGTCAGGCGTGGTTTAATTGATTTTCCACGGTCGGGCCTGTTTTCACTGAATTGTGTATGGGCCGGGCCAAGCAGAGGTGATTCTGAGTGAAAAAAAAAATACTGAAAAATTACAAAAGGGGGGGGGGGGGGTCCACTCCCGCCACTTCTTTTTTTGCGTCCCTTTGACGAAATTTGCCGTTTATTCGCGATCGTTTGACGAAATTTGCCGTTTTTCGCAATGGTTTTGATGAAATTTGCCGTTTTTCGCAATGGTTTTGATGAAATTTGCCGTTTTTTCCGCGATCTTTTGGCAAAATTTGCCGTTTTTTTGCGATCTTTTGACGAAATTTGCCTTTTTTTGCAATGTTTTTGACGAAATTTGCCTTTTTTTGCGATCTTTTGACGAAATTTGCTGTTTTTTCGCGATCTTTTGACGAGATTTGCCGTTTTTCGCAAAGTTTTTGACGAAATTTGCCGTTTTTCGCAATGATTTTGACGAAATTTGCCGTTTTTTCGCGATATTTTGACGAAACTTGCCGTTTTTTTGCGATCTTTTGACGAAATTTGCCGTCTGTCGCAATGGTTATGACAAAATTTACCGTTTTTTTGCGATCTTTTGATAAAATTTGCCGTTTTCCGCAATGTTTTTGACGAAATTTGCCGTTTTTTCGCGATCTTTTGACGAAATTTGTCGTTTTTTGCAATGTTTTTGACGAAATTTGCCGTCTGTTGCAATGGTTTTGACAAAATTTGCCGGTTTTTTGCAATCTTTTGATGAAATTTGCCGTTTTTCGCAATGCTTTTGACGAAATTTGCCGTTTTTTCGCGCTTCTCTGACGAAAGTCTAGTTTTTCCCGCAATCCTTTGACAAAATTGACGACTTTTCTTCGAACGAATGACGAGATTGATTTTTTCGGCGATCATTTTCCGAAATACCGACACGTTATGTCCGAATTTTCGGATTTATGACCGATATTTCTTTTAATTTTCGGAAATCATAGCCTCAATTTTTCGGAAAATTCGGACCAGAATCACCACTGGGGCCAAGGTAGCTTTCGTTCGGCCCGGCCCTGGAAATTCCGGACCGTGCACACCCTAATCTACAGCCTACTTATTTTTATCCTGTTTTCAAATTATGCTCTACCGAGAGCCATTTCACCGTAGAAAAGCGCAAATTTCGAGGGGAAGAATATTGAATGAAGGCTTACGAAAAATATGCACTCATTGACATCTGGTGCAGCCATAGACCTTACAATAAACAGATTCCATACATAGATTCTTTCTCTGAGGGTGCAGCCCATAACAGAATTTGGGGGAGGTTCAGCATTGTTAAACGAAAGGGAGGGGGGAGGTGGAGATGAAGATTCGTACTCCTGCATCTTTTAAAAGACTGATTTTTGTCTCCTGGTTAGGGGTAGGACAAAGAATATCTTATTCTTTGGTTAAAACAAGACAAGGGGTTAGGAAACACTCAGGACAGAGGGTTTGCTAGTTTCCCTCCGATCAGGTTCTAGGTAAGGGTTGCCGTAACTGAAACGTTTATCGCTAATGTGGCGAAAGTTTTGCACTTTTTGCAACATATTTTCAGTTCGTTTTATCCGCTAAACAGGATGATTTTATGACCCCGGAAGAGCCGAAAGAAAAACCCGGAAGGGTCGACGAAAAACCCCGGAAATCCGGGGTACCCCCGAAGCACAATCACCCCTGTATAGCATTAATTAGTAGACGTTATTATTACTAATAGATTGGTACCAGTAACATTTTTACATGATTCGTAGCAAAGTTAGTAGGGGACAACATTTTTTTATGACTATACAAACTATAAATCATTGTTAATTTTTTCAGATGTATTACCTCCCTTTACCTTTGATGATAGCTGACAGGGTTTTATTTTCCATTGCAATTTAAAAGAGCTTTGTTGAGGATGCATAAATAATGATTTAATGCATTATTCAATATATAATTCAGTGATTCACAACCGGTTGTGCTGTAGCATACTATCAGAAGACATTGGATAGGTAATATCTATGCTGTGAAATTTTTCAGTAGTTCTATCAAGATTTTACAAATTAACAAAAGTATATATCATTACTTTAAAATGCCCAAATTCAGCAATTTATATGCAAGAAGGATTGGTGTCATAAATTTTCCTTTCTTGCAAATTTGTTCGTTTGAATACTCTTAAGGGTGTTGTGGTCAGTGATATCTCAAACTCCCTTTGCTAATGTTAAACATATGGGCAGGGAATGCATTCTTATTTTTAGAATATCTTATCAGGAAATTAATGTTTTTTCTTCTTTTTTTTTGCGTACTTTTCTTAAGGCTCCAAATCCAAAAGAGCTACTTTCTGACATAATTGCGAATTCATTTTTGTTCGAAAACGCATGAAATTGGCAGGTGATCTTATTTAGAAACTATGTCATCGAAATGAGTTTTCCCTTTCTTGGTGAAGGCAGATCTTTCAGAAAATACTGTCAAAGTCGGCATTTTGAACCGAATTCACGGGACAGCAGAGTGAGAAATGGGAAAATCGTGTCTCTATGTGACACAAATCGCTTATAAATCGATAAATAAGTTATTTATCAAAATATTACAACACATTTAGATTCCAAGTCGCTTCCATAGTCAGGTCTGCCAATTTTATACTTTTGCAATTAAAAATGAGTCAGAAAGATTTGTGTTGTTGAGCAGGTCATTTGAGAACCACTTTAAAGGGTGTCTCTTTTTTTAGTTGCTAAAATATATACTTAATTTAATTTAAAGTGTTAAAATCTTACAGCTCATCACTAACATACAAAATATTAAATTAAGAATAAATTTTAGAAATATTTTGTCAACAAGAGCGACAGCCTTTAAGAAGAGTACATAGAAAAAGAAGTTAAAAACATTAATTACCTGAGGCAATATTTAAAAGAAAAAAATGCATTCCATGCCTCGATAGGAACATTAGCGAGGGGAATTTGAGATCCCACTGACCAACACCCTTAATCTCTAAAGCACCAGACGTATACTGTATATGTCACAATTTCATCATACACTCCTACTTGTATGTCATGTAAAATATTGAAGTATGTATTGTTAAAAACGAAAAGGGTATTATTTATTTAATATAAAATAAACATAAGAATATATGACGATTTAAAAAAAAAAAAAAACATGAGATAAACACTTAGGATACAATAATCTGGTGCTGAAGGGGTTAATATGCATTAGCAGGAAAATCATGAAAATGGAATCAGATACTGCATATTATAGCATATAACACACATTTTTGATGGAAGAAAAATGATCAAAATTAACAGATGCACATGATACGCCGATAGATTAAAAATGAAAATAAGGATTAAGATATAATGTTCACTATCAGATAACATTGAAAAGTTTGTTCCTACTTGCTTCTATTTGCTGGCACATCATCGGTTTTTGCTTCATCCTCACCATCTGTGTCACTATCATCAATCCATCTGTACTAATAAAAGAAAGTTTCGCTCTGTCTGTATGTGTGTGTCTGTCGGCGATGGCTAGCGAAATATACCACATGTAGAAGTTTGAAAATTTGGATAAGGATAGTCCAAGGCTGATAGTCCTGATTCACCCAAGGCTCAGATTTTTCATTTTTTGATAATTAGCCAAGATATTAATTAAAAACTAAGGTCAAACTTTCATAAAAAGTCTGCTTTTCTTCTCAAAATGGTATATGTGCCTCCTTTTCAGAGCATGCAAGCAGAGAATGAAAGAAGCTTTAAACTACCAGAAATACAGAAAC
Organism: Maratus michaelseni; assembly: GCA_963931845.1. Taxonomy (NCBI): domain Eukaryota; kingdom Metazoa; phylum Arthropoda; class Arachnida; order Araneae; family Salticidae; genus Maratus; species Maratus michaelseni. The sequence goes on from OZ007594.1 coordinate 254,040,969, forward strand.
CCCCAAAATACACGCTTTTAGAAGGTACATTCACCTGTCAAAGTAATCAATTTTTAAAAATTACGAATATTAACACTTTAAAAAAAAAAAATTTAAATAGAATAGTTTTTTTTACTGCATTTTTTCAAAGCTCAACATATGCAAAAACAAAAAATACCAGTTTAATTATTGTACTTTGTCCTTTCCGGCAGTTCAATCTGTTTAAAAAATATATGAAAGTTAACCATTTCAAAAACAATATTTTCTGAGAGCCTTTTGGTGGATTTCAGCAAACTTAAAAAATTCGCATCCACTTTCTTATTCAAAATCTAAAAATACCAGGCTATATCTATGTTAATTTATCTGTTGAATGGTACAATCAGTTAAAAAAAATATGAATACTAACCCACTTAAAAAAATTCTTTTCTAAAAGTCACTCGTACTGATTTTTTTTTTTTTTTTTTTTTTGCCTATGTTTAAAATTTTGCATCTGATAGATAGTGTTTCTGATGGAAATTCATAAAAAACAAACCATTCATTTCTGTTTCAGTCTGTGCAATCCATTCAAAAAAGATATTTATATTAACACTTTAAAAAATATATATTTTTTCAAAACTCACTCTCACACCTTCATTTATTTATATATTTTTTTGTGTACTTTAAAATTCTGCAGCTGGTTCAGACATTGAAATAAAAAAAAAATACAACATACCTGCTGATTAAGCATGCATTTACCTTCTAAATGTCTTTGGTTAAAAAAAAAAAAAAGGATGTTAAGACTTTGAAAAAGTTCTTCACCGGGACCCACATTGACGCTTAAAAATAAAGTATCTTTTCGCCATGAAAAGAAATTATCAAAATTTTTACATAGTTGTTGGACACCTAAATTATACCATGTGTAAAAATCTTAAAGCATTTGGACGATTAGAAGTACTTCAAAATATATAAAATCTGGTCAATATAACGATTTTTTCAGGGCTGTGGAGTCTGAGTCGAGCCCATTTTTGGGCAAAAGAGTCAGAGTCGCTAAAAAACAGTCCGACTCCAACTTGTTTTTTAGACAGAAGTTAAATTAAACCAATTCTATGTAATTTTAAATTTATAAACTGAATTATTATTTTTATTTTTGGACTATATGTACCAAGCAACACAGATTAAACAGATCCAATATACTATTCAGTGTACAGCCTATATGAAAACTGTTTTTAATTGAAAACTAGTTTATATTTTATATTAAGTATGGGGCAGTTGCAATCAGCTGATCAATCATTGTATTCACTTGGAGGTAAGGGTAATTCCACCAATCAGAACTGCCTATTTGTACTGTTTACCTCCAAGGTGACGTCAATTACAACTGCCCTATATAGTCTTTTCTCTCCGTTTTTGGGGGGTTTGTGGAACCCGAGGTAATGCGAAAATTGCAAATTTCTGCTATTTTATATGGATATAAAACCAAAATTAAACATCATTTCGTCAATATTTTGGTATAATAATATATATTTGATATCCCTCCCTCCCCATATTTGGCAAAAAATATTTTGGTTATTGTCTTAAAATGACATACCAACATAATATATGTTGTTTGGATTTCACTGATAGATCTTTGTGTGTGCTGTTCAAAGTAAATTTTGGAGAATTATTAGATTTCAACTTTGTTTCTATCTAATAGCTTCAATTTTAACTTTTCGAATTAGATTGCAATTTACAGGCATAATGTTTTACACACAGCTTTGACATAATTAAATTTTACCACATATAAAATTTAATGTTCTTGTATTTTTATGTGAGTGTTCATAGAGTAGTATCTGGGAAGAGGGGAGGGATGTTCAAAGTATTTTCAGTCTTTACCAGAGCCAATTAATGCAGGGGCAAAGTTCCTCAGGCATTTTATAAGAGTATTTTTGCCTTATTTAAAAAAAATAAATAAAAATCTGTATTTAAAAAAGGTGAAACTTCTTATACTAAAATACTATTAGAAGTTTGCCGCTGCAGTAACTAGGTCCTGGTCTTGACTACCTGTCATAGCTTACACCCATGATTCATCCAAAGAAATGAAACGGGGGGAAAAAGAAAAAATACTATCAGTCAATATGCACATCATATGCTTCAAGGTCAAGCAGGAATGTCCCAGTTGGTTGCAGTGTTGCCAGTTTTTTTTAATTATTATTCCGATTGCTTGATTGCTGTCACTTTTTTTAAATAGTACATTTCCTTTATTTAATGACTAATTTAATAATTTCAGTTTTTTTTTTGCCTATGTTTTAAAATTTTGTATCTGATAGATTGTGTTTCTGATGGAAATTCATAAAAAACAAAAAAACATTCATTCAGTATTATTTCAAAACAAATGACAACAATGAAACAATCTGAATAATAAGAACCAACAGGCAATACTATACTTGGGGAACGTTTAAGAAGGCAGTGTGTAAAAGCCTAGCTCGCCTAATCACAACTTTTGGCTTAATTAGGTTGTCATATCGGGACTGCTTGCAAAAACTTTATTTCTGGGATTTTTTTTTTCGTCTTCTTTTGAAACATTAAATATAATTGGTTACTTACAATCTATCACAAATGCACATTATTTAAATTATTGATAACATACGTAAAAGGTTCAATGAAAATTGTGATAAATAAATAAAATCTATACATATATTTGTCTTACGTGGCGCGGAAAAAGGGCTGCATTTCTATATTATGGTTTGGCAACAAGCGTAGTTTCCAGAATCTCCCAATATGGCAGCCAGCGAAAGAGCAGTGAAACGAGTGAAACTCAAACTAGAAAATAATTAAAAATAAAATAACGTGTGCGTAATTCAAAGCGTTTGCGATGATAACTCATTTTAATTATGAGTAATATCGTTAATTTCAAATGAATTCTCAACGCTTATTTAGAATTTATTTATGAATTTGCCTCATACGAAATCAGAGAGAATTAAAAAATATCAACTGTCTAGATCGCAACTGTTGCCATCTATTGCTGTAGATGCAAATTATTGAAGTAAAAAATAATTTATTTTGCAAATATCTATAATCTAATCAATTAGAACAGTTTTACGAAATTTAAACAATGATTGTTCCTATCACGTAGTGGTTTTTTTTTTATGAATTTAAGCCGTGCTGGACAATATTATAGGTGCAATGAGTTTTAAACTAATTGTGTTTTAAAGATCTTTTTTTCATAGTATTTAAATGATTTATACATATTGGTAGCACCAACTAAATGCATTTTTAACAGTGTTTTCAACGAAGTTTTAAATTATTTTTTTTTTACATTAAAAAATTGTCAATTTTACGGTGGTTTTTGGTGTATTTATGGCAGTACTTATTCGGCTAGAGTTTCTGCAAAAATGAAAAGGGTCAAGAGAGCGAAGCGAACTGGGACCGCGTAGCGGTCTCAATGTGAATTGTTTGGTAATTCACGGGGGTTGGTGAGCGTTAGTGAGTAGGGGGCTGAGCCCCCTAGTATATATATATATATATAAAGTCGAAAGAAGAATCCAAATAATTAAAGCACGATCAAATCATGTTTCCATGTTTGAAACAAAAATCCCAGAAATAAATTGCAAGAAAAACACAATCTTAAAAAACGAAGCATAAAAACATAGACAAATATTTTAGTTTGTTTTGCAAGATAAGTAAAATTTTGCTCTGATATCCAGTTTTCACATGGCTAAAGAGTTAAGCAGTACTGGTACAGGTATGGAAAACAGGTTTAAAATTAGAAACCAAATGTTTAACACATAAGGTGTATGTCATATGTTTAACACATGTGGCAAATGTAAATTAACAATGTTGCATTACAGCCATATGACTATTGTTGTCATATTGGAAGAAAAAAAAAACCTAACAGTGAATTAGTGAATTTCTCTCTCTCTATATATATATATATTACTAAAATCAAGCCCTTTCCCGCAGGCACATACAACCAACAACAAAAATATTACATTTACATTTTTAAAGATTTTTTTAAATTATAAATTTTTTCCAAAGTTTTAGAGGGGTGCTTCTCCTTCAACCCCCCCGCCCTTTGCATATGTCTATGTTTCTGTTTAATGTTATTCGTGTTGTTGAGAGAAATTTTCCTTTGTTTATTTTTATTACAAGGCAGCATTTAATAAACACATTTCCATTCATTTCAAGGTGGTTTTTAAATTCCTTGCTAAATAACGTGAAACTTTCTTACTCGTTTTTAAACATAAAGGCATGAAATCAGCATGAAGCGATTTGCAATCGAAATGAGTTTTACCTTTTTTGATAATTAAATTTCTTATCGAATTATAAGCGATTCGTGTCACGTGACGACACGTTTTTCCCTTTTCTCATGCTGCGACAGTGGGAATTCGGTCAAAACGCCGACTTTGACTGTATTTTGTGAAAGATCCTTTGACTTTACCAAAAAAGGGAAAACATATTTATATTAAAAAGTTTTGAATAAGAAAACCTGCCAATTTCATGCGTTTCCAAACAAAAATGAATTTAAAAAGGTCATAAAATAACCAGTTTAGTTTTTAGAAAAGCCTTAATTATATATTTGGCATCTCCTCCCTACCTTCATATGCCTATGTTTCTGTATCATGAAAAATTCGTGTTGTTCAGCGTGGTTCTTTTAAAAATTATTATTTATTTACAACCACAACATTTAAGGCTGTTCTCAAATCCAAAGGAGTTTCTTTTTGACACAATTTTTAATTCATTTTTGTTAGGAAACGTATAAAATTGGCAGGTGATCTTATTCAGAAACTATGTCATCGAAATTGGTTTTCCATTTTTTGGTGAAGGCACAAGATCTTTCAGAAAATACTGTCAAAGTCGGCGTTTTGAATGGAATTCATGATGAGAGTGAGAACGGGGAAAATCGTGTCGTCTCGTGACACGAATCGCTTATAATTCGATAAGTTATTTATTTATCAAAAAATGTAAAACTCATTTCGATTCAAAATCGCTTCCATAGACAGGCTAATTTTATACTTTTGCGTTTAAAAATGATTCAGAAAATGTGTCAGAAAGTTTCGCGTTGTTAAGCACTTCATTTGAGAACACATTTCCGTACATTTAATTTTCAAAAGTTTTTTTTGTTGTTATTTTAAATATATTATTGGCATGCTTGGTATGTATTTCAGATAAAATTTCCTGAAAAGTTCATATTCACAAACATTTTTTTTAATAGTTTCAAAATTAAAAAACATATATTGTGCATTTAAAACCACTATCTTAATGTAATTATCTGAAACTTGACGGAAGTGGGGTGACATTATCATCATTAGGTTAGCAGTTTCTCTTCAACCTGTCCCCGTCTTTCGCCAAAATTCCGCCAAGCGAATAGATACATTCTTTATAAAATATTAATATATATACATCATAACAGTGGCACATTTTAACTTAAATCAGTTTCATTTAAGTGGTCCATCGTTTCTTTATTTAAAGATTTAAAAAAAAAAAACAGATACAGAGAGATATTTTATTAAAATAGGCAGCGCACTATTTCTTCTCGCGGAGGCATATGTTCACAGTATATTGTGTACTGTCAACTTCCACGTTCCTCAAGTATAGTACTTCAGCCATCCCGAAGTCGGTCATTTTTCGCACCGACTCTGCAGCCCTGGGGATAACATTACACATATTTTGATTTAAAGAAATAAACTTATTTTTATATGATCACTCTGAAATTTAAATACAATATACAGTACAGAACTATTTATCCAGAATGGTCGAGGCCAGATGTTTTCCGGATAACTTGTTAACTGTTAACTATCATTTGAATCAAATTTGCAGAATATATGTGGCTGTGGATTTGTTTCTGATTTCAAATTAATTATTGGATTAAGAATAAGGTCCAATCAAGATCAAAAATTTATCAGAGATTGAAAGAAGGCAATTTATGGGAATCCCTTAGTAAACAATTCATTCTGCATAAATATCAAAATGCCCAATATCTGACTTAATATCTGTTTTCATTTTAAATCCTAGATGTTGTCATCAAGTTATACCATGCTTGTCAGGGCGGGATTGCGGGATTCGCGCCGAAAATTTTGAAATCCTGCCCAAAAAAATTCACCTTTTTCCGGAGAAATTTGCTTTTTTTAATTTACCTGCAACCGAACGATAAATTTCTTGATTTTTCTCCCGCAACCGATCGACGAACTTCTCGTTTTTAAAGAGATCGATCGACGAACTTTGCGTTTTTTTTTCGCATCAAATCGATGAACTTTGCGTTTTTTCCGCGACTGATTGCCGAACTTTGCATTTTTTTTGCGACAGATCGACGAATTTTGCGTTTTTTCCGAGACAGATTGACGAACTTTGCGTTTTTTCTGCGATTCATCGACGAACTTTGTGTTTTTTTGACGATCAATCAACGAACTTTGCTTTTTTTCTGCGATCGATCGACGAACTTTGCTTTTTTTCTGCGATCGATCGACAAAATTCACGTTTTTTCTGCGATCAATCGCCGAAATTCACGTTTTTTCTGCGATCAATCAACGAAATTCGCGTAATTTCTCCTGTTTTTTCTTTCGACAATTTGACAAAGTTCATGATTTTTTTTTTACTGTGTTCGACTGACAAATTTAGATTTTCTTCCCTGCGTTTGACTGATGAATTTCACGATTTTTTCCCGCGACCGACTGATGAATTTCACAATATTTTTTCCCGACTGATTGACGAATTTCGCAATATTTTCTGGTGAGCAATCAACAAACTTCACGTTTTTTTTCCTTGACCAACTGACAAACTTTGCGAATTTTTCCGTAACCGATTGGAAAATTATTCGGTTTCTTCTAGTGACAGATTGATGAAATTCACTATTATTTTTCTCACGCCTCACTGAAAATTTTCAAGATTTTTTTCTGCAACTGTCTGACGAATTTCGCATTATTTTCTTGCGACCAATTAGCAAACTTCGTCATTTTTTTCCTGCGACTGATCGATGAATTTAGCGATTTTTTTTTCTATGAACATAGACATAGATAAGGACTTCTAATAAAATAGCCTTTCAAAGAAGAAAATCATTTCTCGAAAAATGTTTCAAACACAATGTCTGTGTAAAACAATTGTATTAGTTCATCTACTTCTTAAAATCGTCTGCTTGACAGCCATCGTCTGGTAGGTATAATAGATTTATTCTATGGTATTTATCTTTATTGTTGTTTGTAGGTGGCATTACCTTAGCACAGTTGTACACTGGCTGCCATGTAGTCCCAAAGTCACAAATCTATATTAACACTATTTCATTAGAAGTCCTTATCTATTTCTGCTCATGCGTAAGACAAATTTCATTATTTTATTCCCTCAACCAATTGACTAAATTCACAATTTTTTCCAATGACAAATACAGGGATCATTCTAGAACACAAAAAAGGGCAGGGCACACATTACATAATAAGGGCAATTTTGCTGAAAAGGGCACATCATTTCATGAAAAGGGCAATTTTGTAATAAGTGCATATACTAATAAACTGGTGGGGAGGGAAGTCTGGCAACAGCTTAAAGTGCTCTTTAGTTTAAAAAATCCAATAACATTTCTAATTTCCATAACTTCACCATTTGAAAAGTATTAAAAATAGCAAAATGAAACTGATATTCTCGATTTTAATTGTAAAATTATTTACTATATTCACAGTCATTTCCCCCTTTTCCTACAACATTCAAAAACTTCTCTCTCTAAAACTTTTATTCACCAGATAACCTTTTCCCGGTTTTGGCAAAACTGGTTTTGCAAAAGTAACAAAATAAAATACAAATCTAAAGTTACTTCTCAAAATTTTTATAGAACTTATTTAAGTTATCATGTGGTCAAAGGCCAGAATGCCTGATCTAATACTACATTTCACTAGAGAAGGTGAAATTAATCAATGGCCCTTAGTCACCCTTTACGTCTTGTTCAATGGAAAAAATGCTAAATGGAAAGATGAATCGCTCAAAGTCAAAGATTAGATATACCAGAGCATTTCACAGAGAAATAAAAAGGAAAGAGGAGTATTCTTGATGTACCTTACTAGCATTCTAAAAATAAAAGATAGGTAAAGAATTTTTAAAAGTACAATGCAAACAAGGCAGTATTCTCTGCAGGAATAAAAGGAGGGTAGAATTCTACTTGGAAAAAAGGCATGGAGGGTAGAATTCCACCTCGAAAAAGGGCAAGGAGGGTGGGATTTTATCTAAAAAGGGCATGAGGGCAGGCCGCCCTTCTGAAACTCTCTAGAATGATCCCTGCAAATAGACTGCGAAAAATACACTGCATATATAAAATTTAACTTTCTTCCTTTCTTCATAATAAAAATAAACATTTTACATAATCATTCTGGGTTGACTTAATTTTTTCAATGGTATTTTGTCATGTCTGCACTAATGCAATTCTTTAAATAGCATGTAAAATAATAGTGGGGTTTAAAGATTTTTTTTCTCCCTCCCAAACATTACAACTCCCCTCCACTTAAAAATGTTGGGAGGGAGACTCCCTTCCTTGGAAAAATTGAATTTCAAGCCCTGCTTGTGATAACTGATGCATGTCAAACTGGCACTTCTTTCTGGAAAGATTCTGAAATTATTCAATTGGAATTCTGGATAGCTGATTTTTGAATAAATGGTTCCATACTGTACTAACCTTTTAGCAAATTAATTGGGTACAAATTTGGTTCAACAATTCGGAGACTGAGTGGAAAAATAATCAGTTTGAATCTAATTTTTTTTTTTTGTACAGTTAACATGTATTTTCATTAAAAACTTCATTTCATACAATCACTCTGAAATTTTAAAGCAATATACTAGGGATGTAACGAATAGTGATTTGGCCGAATAGCCGAATTTTCGGCGGCCGAATACTGACTTTTAAAAAAATTATTTATTTTTCAATTTTAAAATCAAAAATTAAATTAAGGACTAATTGAAATTAATTTTTTGTCTGAGTGTTCAAAAATCATAACAGCTGAATGTATGCAAGCACAGTATATAGTGAACGTTTGTTTTCTGAAGCTGGTAATATATATGAAACCAAACGAAGACTTCTTCCTGAAAATGCTGAAAAAGTTATTATTTTTGCATCACTATTTCAGGCTTTACAGTAATAAATAATTTTGCTACCCCTGTATGTTATTTTGAAGTAACTCATTAAATGTTTTTTTAGTATAGGTAATAGTTTTTTTCTTTTCAATGTATCAAACTCATTAGTTCGTTTAATCTACATCTAATGTTTAATTAGTAAAGTAATTATATAGTCATATATTATAAGAGATTTAGGTGGGAAAATAATCAATTTGGAAATAAAAAAGCTCCCCTTGTTAACATTGCACATAAGTGTTTTACCTCTAGCTGGAGATTTTTAGGTACTTCTCCTCTATTATACCATCGACCCTTTTCATAACAAAAAACTATCGCCAAATAAACGGGAGAACGTTGCCATTGGAATATCAAAATAAATAAAATATAAGAAATTCAGAAAAGCTCCACCCACCAAAGTGTCAATTATCAGTAAATTTAAACAAAACAAACAAGCAAAAATACAATATATTAATGAAAACAGAAAAAATTCTTTGATTTTTATTTATTTATATTATTTTTCTTAATTATCCTTCTCGGCTGGTGAATAAATGTTTGTGACGTCAGTTGAACTATGGCACGTAACTATGCATCACAACATTTTTTTCAATGAGGTTTCTCATTTTAATATCATGGCACCGCCGTTGGAATATCAAAATAAATTAAATATAAGAATTTAAGGACACAATTGTTATTTTAATTCATGAAATAATTAATAAATCAGCAAAACATAATGAAAAATACAGGCAAATGTCGAATTAAAAACCACTTGATGACATAAACACGTATAATGCTTCTGACATCAAGTAAATGGGACTGCATTTTTGGCATTTAATCTTACAGTTTGGAGATAGTTTTTTGTTATGAAAAGTGGCCGACTAGATAATAGAGAAGATAACACAATTTTTATTTAAAAATATATAAAATCCTTCAATACTGATTTTCAGATATATTTAAGGTTATTAGCATGGGCTTAGGCAGCACCAGGTGGATCAGCTAGTATATAATAATCTTCAATTCTATCTACAGTATTGGATACATTTCTAAAATAATTTTTGAATTACTTTTGATTTTACTCCATTGTGTACCATTCAGTATTGTAATTTTGACCCGTTAAAACTAATTTTAAGCCAGCAGTTAAATCCTATTTTAATAGCTCAAAATAATAAGAAATAAAGAATGGTTGAAATAAAGGCTGAGCCATAATTAAGAAACTCAGCTTCCAGCTTCCTTTGCTTGAGCACAGTGCCATTAGAAATTAAATTACTAAATGCTATAATTATGTTTAGTAAAAAAAACAATTTTATGTGAACATAATCTACTGTGTCAAGTTTAAATAATATTATATATTTGCAATATTTTAAAGATTTTTAAAAGAAATATACAGATAGTACCCATGTAGATCTGAATCAATCCTAACACAATGTGTTACACTTTGTATTTGTACACTTGTAAAATGACAGTAATTCTAAATGTGCATTTAAAAAAGAAATACTATATCATAAATCATAACCTTAATTTAGTTTTAACACATAAAGGAACTAAATTAAATTAAAATAATACTGTTTAATAAGATTCAACAGATTTTACTCCAATAATAAAAAAGAAAAATACCTTTAAATTTTCTGTCACTATTTATTTTAAAAAAAAAAGATATTTGAAAGCACCTTCCAGCAGATATGAAATGATAATTTAAACAATATATACACGACAGTGGGCATATATATCACAGCAATATTATACATCACACTTTGTATATATATCACAGGAAAGCTTATTTTATACCTAAACAGATTTTCCAAAATAATGAAAAAGTAAAAAGTTCAGTTGTTAATAATAGCGATTTCTTCCACCTCTTCCTGATCGTCCTCTACCTCCTGCAGCCCGATCTTCAGCCATCTTTTTATCTTTCCATGCCTTGTACCTAGCAGCCATATCAAAAAGTTCATCTGGCACATACTGGTCAGCCTCTTCTAGAATTTTTATCAAATCTGCAGCATGATTCCAATCCTTTCTGGTTACTACTGAAATAGCTTTCCCAGTTCTTCCAGCTCTTCCAGTTCGACCAACACGATGAACATATTCTTCAATATTACGAGGAAAAAATAAATTAAAAACAATAGTGATGTCTTTAATATCAATTCCACGAGATGCAACATCAGTAGCTATCAAAATCTTTACGTAGCCAGTTTTCATATCATCTAGGGCTTGTTCTCTGTCACACTGCTCTCTATCACCATGGATCGACTGAACTTCTGTGCCTCTAAGGTTCAAATCACTGGCTATATCATCAGCTATAGCTTTTTTCTCAACAAATACAATAGCTTTATCATCTGGCCCCATGGTCGTAATAAATTCATCCAAAAGTCTTCGCCGTTCATCATAATCATCTTCAGCAAATATGATTTCTTGAGTTACACTATGAACAGCAGCTAAATCAAATGCTCCAACATTAACTTTAAAAGGTTTAGTCATATAACGAGTAGCTAGCTCTTGAATGGCTCCAGTCCAGGTAGCACTTGTCATAACAGTCTGCCTATCTTCACGGATGTCAATAACTATCTTTCTTATCTGAGGTTCAAAGCCCATATCCAACATGCGGTCAGCTTCATCAAGAACAAGATAGGTAACACCGGATACGTCAACAACACCATTCATGCATAAATCATTTAGACGGCCTGGTGTTGCAATGATAATGTCAATACCTTTACTAACAAGATTAATTTGATTTCTTCTATTACCACCACCATAGATACAAATACTTGTTATTCCTTTATACTTGTACTTTTTGGCTTCAGCTTCAATCTGTTGTGCTAATTCACGAGTTGGAGCAAGTATAAGAGCACTAGGTCCAACACGTTTTTCTCTAGGTGTAACTTGCCCAATAATATGAACTAATGCTGGAAATAAAAATGCAATGGTTTTTCCTGTACCAGTTTGGGCAATTCCAATCATGTCATAGCCTTGTAAAAGAATAGGCCAAGCCTGACTCTGAATAGGAGATGGGGTAGAAAATCCCTGTTTCCTCAATTCCTCCAACAGCTCTGGATAATTATGAAAGGCTTGTTTAAAAGAAGTCACTGGATTTGGAATCTTTTTATCATCATCGGGATCAACTTTCATCACTGATATACAGTTGCTTTCTTTTCTAAAATTTTTAACATCTTCTGGTCGCATAGAAGCAACTTCGGGATCTTCTTGGTAAAAATTTTTAATAATAGGAGGTAAGGAAGCTAATCTCTTTATTTTTGCTTCTTCACTCTGCTTTAGTAATCCTGCCCAATCAAAAGGCTCATCCTCAGATGCCTGTGTGTATGCGTAATTATTGGACTGTCTCATCTGATTATTTTCAGTAGATAAATTTGAAACACCAGATATCAAATCTTCAATCAAAATTTTAGCTTTTTCTATAGCTTCAGATGTTCCTGATAACCTAATAGATGTGTCAGCAGCACCAGAGTTATTTTCTAATACTTTAATATAAGCCTTACTTTCATCCTGCAGTTCTCTTATCTTTGAACCTCCTTTCCCAATAACTTTACCCACGAAAGAATTATCGATGAATATTTCAGAAGACTCATTATTCATATTCATTCGACTTCCACCAGTACGATAGGAATCTCTTTCAGATTTTGAATCATCAGATATCAAATCTCCAATCAAAATTTTAGCTTTTTCTATAGCTTCGGATGTTCCGGATAGCCTGATAGACGTGTCAGCAGCACCAGAGTCATTTTTTAACACTTTTATGTAGGCATTACTTTCATCCTGCAGTTCCCTTATCTTAGAACCTCCTTTTCCAATAACTTTACCCACGAAAGAATTATCGATGAGCATTTCAGCAGACTTCTCACTACTATCCATATTCATCCTTCTTCCACCAGTACGATAGGAATCTTCTTGTTTGTATGATCGTGTATCGCCATCTCTTTGCTGTCTTCCTTCTTCAGAACGCCAATTCACATTATCACTTCTTTGTGGGATTCTGTAATTTGAATAATTTCTATGAGTGCTCACAGGATTATCTTCTTCACCCCATAAATCGTCATCCATTATGTTAAAAAAATTACTAACGTATTAGAACACGTGGAATCAATTTGATTTTATAAAATAATAAATATTAATTTAATTGATTTCAGCAGAAAGCCATACGTGAAAAAATGACAAATGAATATTATGCAGATATAACTAACTAAGCGACACGAACATGAATAAGAATTTTCCAAAACGTGATGCTTACTTTTTTGTAAACACAAAGAAATTGAAGAAAAGTTTCCAGAGTGGAGGAGAGGATACAAATTGACATTCAGCAAAACAAACTTTCCGCGTGCGCGTGCACTCTTGAATAGTTGCGCAAAAATTTGATTAATATCTGCGACTTGCGAACACTGACTTCACAACTTTTTGCAGGATCTGGGCTTACGGAGCTTTCCGGCAGCCACACAAGTTGTGACGGGAAACGTTTCACTTGTATATGCGCCTTTGGATGTAGCAAAAGGTCTCATTTGCCCAACCAACCAACTAAAAGTTACAACAAATCAAAACAAACGCCGTCGGTAGTTCTGACGAAATAGTAACTATGTAGATAAACACCATTTTTTTAATATGTGGAAAAAATAATGCATCATGTTTTATTTCAAAAAAAGAAACATTTTAATCTTCTTTTTATTTCATAACATTCTGATTTGTGGAAAAGCTAAATCAGATGTAAGCGCACATTATTACTTGCTCCATATGTTTTCTTAGAATCGCATTTTGTTTACTCGATATTTTATTGTTAAAAAGTTAATTTTTATCTCTTAACTATGAGGGTTGTTTTTATTTTTCTATTTGTTCTGTATGTTACATTTATAGACAATGTTACAGCTCACTACCTGTCATCAATAAATGCAAATCAGTATTACTATGTTCTGTACTTGATATTACGTTTAGATAATAATATATGTGCAGATGCATATAATACAGCATATTATAACAGGCTGCTGTATGTCAAAAAAAGAAACGTCATTATTACATGTCGAAACATTATGTCACCAAAATATGTAATAACAAATTCAAGAAAAAATAAGTTAAGAAAAGAAGATCGTTAATTAATTTTATTATTATTATTTTCTTAATTTTGCCTATGGAGTATTATGTATCTGTCTCTCTTTCTCTTTCTTTTTTTTTAGTGTTTAAAAAATCATATTTTTCATCATGTTTTTCGTTTTATAGATTTATTTTTCGGTATTAATTGTAATTTGAAGGAATTGTATTTTGAATTTCATGTAAATATACTTGGGCTAGTTCATAATGTTTTGTATAGCTGTCGCCGGCTATTGAGAAATATGGCTCTTTGCAAAGAGTCAGTGTTTAATTGAACAATCGTTTGACATTTTTCAATCAGCTTGATATTTTTCAACTTTCTTGCAAAGAGTGTATGTAGCTTTAGGCAAATTAAGAAATGACCAGTTATTTCCTAATCAGCCTGATTATTGTCAAGCTATTTGCAATAAGACTATGCATCTTCAGGCTGGGAAAAGTCCTATATCCTGTACCGTAAAATTTGGCGAGTTTTTATTTACGATAAATGCTTAGATGTAGTTGTGCAGTCTTTTGGTATTTGGTAAGATAACATGGTAAATTTATAAATAAAATATAAATGCAACTATAAATATATAAATAACATTATAGTTATATATAGTAGAACCCCACTAATCCAAACTAATTGGGACCTGTGCCTGTTCGGATAACAAAAAATTCAGATTACCTTAAATTCCAATAAAAATTGAAAAGAAAAAGATGTGTGCTAAAAAAATATATAAGTTATAAGTACTCAGTAGTACTACTATCTCTTTAATTCTTTTATTCAAAAGCAATAGAAAGATAATATGTCTCCCCTTTTCATTAGTATAATGGATGTGCTCCTGTATCAAGTGACCTTATCCTATGGCAAACTCAAGAAAAGATTCATTCCGTGAATGAATCATTCACTTTCCTGCTAGCTCATTCTCGTACAAACACACATCTTTGACACATCATTCTCTTCTTTAAATCAAAATCACTTGTTTTGTGTGGATCGCGTTAAGTTTAATAATTAATTTTAATTCATATTGTAAGCATTTCAATTTCAATTATGTCAAATAAATGAAAACATAGTGTATGCTCACTAAAAGACAAATTCGATGTGTTAGCACTTTTAGACAAAGGCGAATCAGCCACAAAATTAACTCCTGAATTTGGCATCGGCAAAGCAACAATTAGTGATTAAAAAGAATCGCAGCAAAGTTGAACAGTTTAGTTCAACGATATCGGAAAGCACGCTTAAAAACGTAAAACATTGAAAGTGTCACATTATGAAAATATTGATGAAGCTCTTTACCTTTGGTTTTCACAAGAGCGACAAAAAGAAATGCCGACATTTGGTCCGCTTATCCAAAGAAAGGCACATCAACTAAACACTTTAAGGATGGAGACCCAATGGATGTTGCCAGTAACAGGTGGTTAGATAACTGAGGAAAAAAGACATGGAGTTCCCCCAGTTGTGTATAACAGGAGAAAAATTATCCTCTGATTATATGGCTACTGAAGAATTCATAAAAGAATTTGATGATTTGATTTCATCCACAAATTATTTACCACAGCAAGTGTACAACTGTGATGAAAGTGACCTAAATTTTAAGGCGCTGCCGCAAAAAAGTATTTTTTGTCAATAGAAGTCTTATGCTCCAGGCGTTAAAATGAGTAAAGAAAGAGTGACAGTGTTAGCATGCTCTAATAAAACGTGTTAATAAATTACCACTCATGTTTATAGGCAAGTCAAAGTACCCTAGCGCATTAAAAAGTATGAGCATGAATTCCCTTCTTGTATTTTACAGGAATCAGAAAAAGTGTGAATGACTGCCCAGCTTTTTAAAGAATGGTTCAGAAAAAGTTTGTTTCAGAAGTAGAAAAATTTAATAAAAATAACAGTTTGACAAACTGTGCTTTATTAATTTTGCTCCATCTCATCCAGCAGCAACGCCAATGTGTTGCAGAAACATAAGAGCAGTTTTTCTACCTCCTAATGCAACTCAGCTTTATTACAGCCTATCAGGGCTTAAATTGTGCTGGAGCTCGGCACCGGTACTTCTCTGCTTTTAGTAAATATTTAAATATTGGTCGGATTTCACCAGAGCCCATAAATACTGGCCTCTGGAGCACAGTGCAAGTGCTTCTGAAAAACCGAATCGTAAATTACCCTTTCCTTTTTTTCCCATATCGAAGCTTTTGCATTCTTTTCTATCATAACACTCTATGTGATATAATGTATTGCACGCATAGGAAATGGAGATAAAATGAGCTCAATTTTTATAATACTCTTCGGGCTTGTGCGTGCTCAAACTGAATCTGTCTGTTAATTAAAAATTTTATTTATTCATCTCTCTATATATAGATTTAAAAAACTAACGATTTGGAAATGGGTCAATGAAAATCTGCGTAGATATTCCGGGTTATTTTCATCACTTTTTTATTAGCGCAAAGAATTATGTTTTATCTCAAATAAAAAATGTATTTGCGCGAGACTATTAAAAACAATAATGAAAGTTTAAAATAATAATAATTAAATGATCACATGTTGAAAGCAGAAAATAAAGAAAATTACGTCATAAAAATTGTGTTTACACATGAATATTAAAAAGAAAAAAGAAAAGTGCCCAGTTAAACTGATGGCAGTGAGCTCACAGGCTATACACACTATACTATACTCTTATTTTAAAGAATAAAGCCCTTCATAAAATAGATTAAGGGGGGATTAGCTCTCCTTTTCCCTCCTTTATACTTAACCAATGAACCCCCAAAAGTGATCAGGGAAGCGCTTTATTAGAATAAACCTATTACAAAATTTGAAGGAAATCTGATAATTCTGCATTAAAAACCCATTTATCTAAATTAAGAGGGTGAATTATCCCCCGTTCCCCACTTTATACTTCCTCATACAATAAACCGATACATTTAAAACTATTTTCTTATGGGTAATATTCATATGACGTCACATTAGGAATCATTTGGTGTAAAAATAACGCAAAATAGTTTATATTTATTTTGTATGCATTACTGCTCAATAAATAATATTAGAAATTTGTATATAATTATTAATTAAAACAAATAATCTTTATTGTAAAAATAACATGAAAATATCCATGATAATGATACATTAAAATAGAGAAAAGAATTCATGCATAAGATATGTCTGTTCCGGAAATTATCTAAAACTCGATGAAAACATAAAATATAAAAGTAAAATTTGAAAACACATTGCTTTTCAATACTGTGATTCTGAATGTTATTCCCAAGCAGGGGGCAGAGCCCCCTAGCATATATAACATAAAGAATTCTTTTTCTTTTTTAATGCTATTTTGATCAGAATGAAGGGGAAACAGAAATCATGTTTTTTATATTCTAGTAATATTTGCAGATTTATGTCTGGCATTGATGGCGGCGACATATATATGGTGCCATTCAAGAGAGCAAAAAAGGAATTTGCTTTCAGTTCGATTTTCTTTTGTGACACTAGGATATTTTTTAATTGGATCATTTTTTTTTAAAATTTAGATATCTAACGGAAAAGAATATTTTCGGTTTTTAGTCAACGAGTATCAGCTTAAGGGTTTTTTTTTTTTTAAGTTTTTAAACTTCTATTGCAGATGAGTACAAAATAATGTTAGTAAATTTTCTATTTATTTTTCACCAGAACACTATCCATCCTAAGACTCTGCTCTGCACATTTACGAAGTCATTTTCCTTTGTAAGTAGATATAATTGCCACGTAATGTTAGTCTTACCGTAAGCAATTGAGCAGTTCTCCTTTTTCTATAAAAGCATCGAATCTTTCCGATCACTGTATCAAATGTTTAATTTTATCTGATTTTCAAGGACTCATCACAAAATATGTCATCAAAAAACTATTATACAAAAGGAATCAGTTATAGTTTAAGATATGCACCTTTTATAGGAAATTGAAAAACTTTGTTTGATTCTTCAGCATATAAAAATATTAATTTTTGAAAATTTTTCATTTTTTCATAAAAATGCAGAGTGCGAACTATTCTTTTTTTGTGTTAACACTATTTCTGAATCACAATCCTTACTTTATTTAATTGCAGAATTCTGCGATTAATTAACATTAAAATTAGGCAAAGATTTCTATTCGGTCAGAGTGATAACTAATAAAAAGGAAAACTGCCCAGTTAAACTGAGGGCATTGAGCTCACAGGCTATTCACACTAATTGTATATTATACTCTTATTTCAAAGAATTTGAAATATGCCCCTCGAAAAATAAAGAAATCAACAGTATATTAAGGGGGAGTGTCATCCCACCGTTACCCCCCTCATAGTTAACTAAACTAATCAGGGAAGTCTCTAATTACAATGAATATATATACAAAATTTGAAGAAAATCGGATAATTCTGTATGAAAAACCCATTTATCTAAATTAAGGGGGGATTAGGCCCCCCTTTCCCCCTTTATACTTAACCAATGAACCCCCAAAACTATTCAGAGAAGCGCATTATCAAAATGAACCTATATACAAAATTTGAAGAAAGTCGGATAATTCTGCATGAAAAACTCATTTATCTAAATTAGGGGGAGGGTTATCCCCCCCTTTCCCCCTTTATACTTAACCAAGAACCCCCAAAACTATTGACAGAAGTGCATTATCAAAATGAACCTATATACAAAATTTGAAGAAAATGGGATAATTCTGCATGAAAAACCCATTTATCTAAATTAAGGGGGGATTTGCCCCCCCCCTTTCCCCCTTTATACTTAAACAATGAACCCCCAAAACTATTCAGAGAAGCGTATCATCAAAATGAACCAAAATCAAAATTTGAAGAAAATCGGATAATTCTGCATGAAAAACTCATTTATCTAAATTAAGGGGGGATTAGCCCCCCACTTTCCCCCTTTATACTTAACCAATAAACCCCCAAAACTATTCAGAGAAGCGCATCATCACAATGAACCTACATACAAAATTTGAAGAAAATCGGATAATTCTGCATGAAAAACTCATTTATCTAAATTAAGGGGGGATTAGCCCCCCTTTCCCCCTTTATACTTAACCAATGAACCCCCAAAACTATTGACAGAAGTGCATTATCAAAATGAACCTATATACAAAATTGGAAGAAAATGGGAAAATTCTGCATGAAAAACTCATTTATCTAAATTAAGAGGGGATTAGCCCCCCCCCCTTTCCCCCTTTATACTTAGCCAATAAACCCCCAAAACTATTCAGAGAAGCGCATCATCACAATGAACCTGTATACAAAATTTGAAGAAAATCTGATAATTCTGCATGAAAAACTCATTTATCTAAATTAAGGGGGGGTATCCCCCCCTTTCCCCCTTTATACTTAACCAATGAACCCCCAAAACTATTGACAGAAGCGCATTATCAAAATGAACCTATATACAAAGTTGGAAGAAAATGGGATAATTCTGCATGAAAAACCCATTTATCTAAATTATGGGGGGGCAGCCCCCAGTTTCCCCCCTTTATGCTTAACCAATGAACCTCCAAAACTAATCAGGGAAGCGCCTTATCACAAGGAACCTATAAACAAAATTTAAAGTAAAACGGTTAGTTCTATCAAGAGTTATCATGTTACGTACATACATACGTACGTACGTACAGAACCGGCGGGCACATAAGCTCTCAGGCTTTGATAGCCTGTGAGCTAAAAAGTGGAATAATTGATAGCTAAGTAAATGCATATAGATATATTTAAAATTTTTATTTTGCTAAAGAAAGAAATTGCTTTGAATTTTGCCAATACATATAATGTATGAAATATAAATGTATAGATTTGGGGGGGGGGGGGGGGGCACACACTACGGTTATTAGTACTGCAGAATATTAGAGCTCCGGTACTTTTTTTGTTAGAAATTAAGCCCTGCAGCCTATGAACCAAGGCATGTTTTAAAATGTCAAATGCAGCTACAGGAAAATGCTTCTTCGAAAACTGCTTGAAAGCTATGGTAGTTCTGTCTCTATACAGCAACTTATATAGAATGTCACAATAAAAGATGTAATTTACTGGGTATCGGAGCCGGTTGGCATAGGATATGAACTGTTCCCTATATATATATATATATATATGTATAATATATCACTGCCGCTTTGCTAATATTATAGTTCCAAATTATATATGAATATAAAATATATAAATTATATATAAGTAATATAATAAATATATAATATAATATATAAATAATATAATATATAAATTATATAATATATAAATAGTATAAATATAACATAAATAAAGTAAAATATAATTAAAATAAAAATTTGGTAAGATGCTAAAATTGCCTTTTGTCACCATTTTAGACCTCCCAAATGATCCCTGCATGGTATTTTTTTGGCAGAACCATGATTTTTTTTCCGTTTATTGCAGTATTCCGTTATAAATAGGCTTTACTGTATTAGGAAATAACTTGCTGAATAGTTCCCTTTTTAGAAAATCTATATAGTATTTTATTATTTTTCTTTTGCAGTATTACAGCTTATGATGCATTTGTAAGACTTCATCTAAAGAATTTTTTTTTTAATTTAAAATAGTGAAAATATAATTCAGTTTTATTTGAATTCATCAATTTCATTGAATTCATAATTCTTTTGTTTAAATGAAAAAGGTCAAAAGTATGAAAGTAATAAAATGCGAAACCTTAATATCTTAATTTACCCAGCTAGCACACCTAATTCCTGTTTGCACATCTGAAATCATTCATTTCATTAAAATAAGTGGCACCATTTCAAAACTTTTTGAGGGGAGGGTGGGGGGCAATTTTTTTCGAACAGTTGAGAAGCAAATATACAGTTTTAATCTTACATTTGTTTACAAAATTAGCTAAAGTACTCATTATTACTTTAAATACGAAAATAATTGATAAATGTGCTTCACTTTGAGAAAGTTGCAATAACAAGGCTTTAACAAACATTACTGATATTTATCAATTTCTATGCTTAAAGTGTTTATTTTATTATAACATGTTTCTATTTTAATCAAATATGTCAAATTATTCTAGCTTTTGTGAAATTTCAGATTTAAAAAAAAAAATCTGATCTTTGACAACTGATACACTTCAAAATATGAAATTCCTCTTTTCCCAAATGGCACCCCTGCATTAAAAATATCTCTTATTTTTGAACAGTTAATATTAATTGTAGATTACTTAATCGATATAATATAAATGGTACCATGAAAAAAGATATTCATTATTGATTTCTAGTCAGTAAAATTTAATATTTAAAAATTTATTTAAGAATGTCCCTGATAACATTTTGATTTAAAATAAGACTTTCTAATGCTGCTCTAAAGCTAAAAAAATAATAAGACAAGATTTATACAATGCTAACTGCCATTTTTTTTTTTTTTTTTTTTTTTTTTTAATGTTTAGAAGTTAGAATTGTTTTGAAGGAAAAAAAATAGAAACAAATTTTTTTAATAATACGCCCCGAAACTATTTTTGTTGCAATAGATATTTTAGATATAAATCATTCAAAATTTGGTCTTTTTCTAATTAGCCTAAAACTGCATAGGCTCATTGCAAATAGCCTTAAAACATAATGCTGCATGGCAAAAAATTGGTCATTTTTTATTTATCCTGAAGGCGAATAAGTCTCTTTGCAATAAGCCTGAAAAATATCAGACGGATTCTAAAAAGGCAGATAATTTTTCGATTAACCTGGCTCTTTGCAAAGAGACTGATTTCTCAATTAGCATATGACATATATAAGAGTATCTGGCTGGCTACATTTAAGAGACTTTAAAACTTTATTGTTACCAGATTTTTACTTTTCTTTTATGATACATTTCAGGAATCCAATATTCTTGCTGTACAGGATTCTACAATATTGGTATCAACATTAAATGGTACCTTGTTAGCTGTGAGTATGAAAACTGGTGTCGTCAAATGGACCTTACATGAAGGTAATGTGCATATTTTAGAAATAAATTTCAGAGTACACCTTATTTTAGTTTCATTTCTACTAGTAACTTCGGCTTCCAAATTGTTTGATATGACTTCACTTCTAACTCTTCTGTTATTTACTTTTTGATAATTATTAAAGATTCTTTTTGTCAATTTACTGATATAAAATTATTTAATATTCTACTATTGTGTTTTCTCTAGATATTTTCAGAGGGGTGCAGTATCCTGCCTGTTTCTTTGTTGCAGAAAATGCAACAAGTGGTTTTCTCACAGTAGTAAATGCACCTACTTGTTTTTTTTTCTTTTTTGGCAACAGTAACTACATCCTGTCATTAAAGCTGGATCTGGATTAAGCATTTGTACGGCCTGGAGCTACTGGAAATTTTAACCCTCTCTTCTCTTCCCATTACTGGAGATCTACCACCCCCCATCCCCGGTGTCGCGTCAATTCATCACGACGAATTGACACCACGATGAATTGACGCTGCGATGAGTTGTCGCTACGACGAATTGATGTGGTGATGAATTGTGCGCGACAAATTGACGCGACACCGGTGATGGGGGTGGTGGATCTCCAGTAACGGGAAGAGAAGAGGGGGTTAAAATTTCATCGCAACGAAAATGTTTTTGAAAGTTATTATGATAAAATAAAAGTAATTTAGTAAAATTATTTAATGATCTGTAAATTGTTAGTTATAATTCTCTGTATCTAAAAAACTAATTATCATGAAATAATTTTACTAAATTATCTTTATTTTATCATCATAACCTTCAAAAACATTTTCGTTGCGACGAATTGACACCATGCCGAATTGACGCTGCAATGAGTTGTCGCCGCAACGAATTGACGCTGCGATGAATTGTGTGTGACGAATTGACGCACCCCCCCCCCCCCCACACACACACACCCCACACCACTACTACCTTTGTCTTTTTTACCCTGAAATTGAAATCTTAAATAGTGAATTTCACATTGTTAATCAAAAACTTTTTTTTTTGCTTGTAATCGTCGATGGTGCTTATAATTTTTGTTTGTTTTAAACACATGCAATTCAAAAATACTTTATAAATATTCAGAGAAAATAGAACTATTCCAGTCATATAAAAACTGACTATATTTAAAAAAATTCTAATCTACGAAAAAAATTCTAATCTACCTTTTTATTTATATACGAATACATTTAGTTACATGTTTAATTTTATACACATTGTTTCAGTTTTTCATTATTATAAAACAAGCTAATTAAAATATCATTGCCTTTGAATTTTGCAAATGATTACAGGAGATCATGAAATGTAAGGCATTTTGTGATGTCATGTTCCACAGACATCAGTGTTAAACCACTAAGTCTGGGCTTCAACATAGATGATTGTTGTTTTGTTTCTTTAATTATTATTAATTTTGAAAACAATTGTTCTGCTTTACCATTTGTAAGCGGTACCTATAGCTATACTAGTCTATACAAATATATAAAATTTTAGTGTCTGTCTGTCAGGGTATGCCAATTTAAATCAGGTTGATTTAAATCACTCGGATTTTTTTTTAATCATTGATTTTAATCAATATTAAAATATTATTCTTTTGGAATATCTAGTTTTGCCTTGATTTAGAAGATAATAAAATTTAAACAACCAACATTTATTTGGATAAAATGTGCCAAAAAAAGGACCTAAAAAATAAAAAAAACTCTGCCTCTTTAAAATTCTCAATTGTAAATTTTATATTCGTAATCTGTACATATTGTTCTTTTTTTTCTTCTAACTGAAGAGAGAATAGTATTCATCACCAAAAAGGTATCCTGATGGCATTTCCAGTACAAAAGTGGCCCAAAATTCATTTGGTCATTAATATGGCATAATTACAAAGGCCATTATTACCATTATATGTTTCACTTAGATGCCATTTAATATGACATTGTTGTAGTTTGTTTGATAAATTAATATATATTTTTAAATATCTTGTAATTGTTTTATCCATGGCTGCGTCACAGGTTGTAAGAGCACAGGAAAGCAAAATAAAGACAATGAATACTGTCAATCTACAGAAGTTTATAGATGATCAATTTTTGAATGTTTTTCTCTCGAACAGCTAGGTAATATTTCCTATGTAATTGATTTTATTCATCATGAATTTAAAATATGATGAATCTAGTACAGAAATTCTCTGCACAGAAATTCATGGCATACATTTAGGTAATATTTATAAGCAGGAAAAAGAAGACATTTGTAAAGTGCTTGAAGGCCAGACAGTCTGCTTGAGTTTAGATGGGTGGTAAAATGTCCACAATGAACCTATTATTTGTGCAATTGTCACCAAATGCAGCAGGTATTGGTATCTTGTGGATTCCATTGACACATGATATAAACAAATTTACACACAACCGAATATATGCTATAAAAATTGCTCGTGAAGTAATGTTAAAGTGCAAAGCTGAATGTAACTGTTTTATTGGTAGCCTTGCTACAGATATTGCAGCTAATGTCAAGAGTATGCATGATGAATTAAAAAAGATGTGATTTGACTGAGATTGAAAAAAACCTTTTGATTTTGCTAAGAAGAATAAATTAACCAGTAGTTTTTTATCTTTAATCATGAGATTCCTAGCTAAGGCAGATCCTTTTTATGAGTTTCTTTTTAGCAAAATACTGTATCCCAACTGTATTCTTTGGAATGGTGGATAGACCATTTCAATTCAAATTTTTGTGAAAGGTCTGATGAAAAAGCAATAAAGCAACTCTGTAGAAAAGACTATTTTCTACTTACGGTTTAGTACATTTAAAACTGAGAAACAAAAATGGGAAATGAAAAAGCAGGAAATTTGTTTGTTTTTTTAATACAAAGCCTTGAATTCAAAGTTCTTAAGTCTTTTGAAAAAAAAATGACAATAAATTTTTCATATCTTCTAAAGTATTCGTCTATTTTTCATTTCAATATTTCTACTCACTAAAAGTCACCAAGGCAGTTCCAAATTAATTTTTCTCATAACTTTCAATATCAGGTTAATAAAATAAGAAATGAAAATAGAGGCAACTCTAAAATGCTATTAAACTTTAATCTTTTGAGAAAAACCTTGAACATTTATGTCATATATTTAAAATGAATTATATTAACCATTGTGTATATATGTATATTTTTATGAAAATGTTATTTAAAAAGATTTTATATCTTATATATTTTACATTTACACATTTAAAGAAATTATTTTTTAAAAATAGGCCATATCTTATATGTTGACAAATACTATATATTGTAAAAAGAAAAAACTTTCTTTTTTATTTCCTTCAAATATTTTCATGTAATTTAAAAATTAATTTCTTAATATTTATTAGTTTTCATATGGTAATTGCATTTAAATTTAAAAAGTCATCAAGTGTGTGACGATGATAAATTCTATTGATGGTATGGAAGAAGAAGGAATATAGTGAACTTTTTAATATTGCAGTTGTGATTAAAATAGGCATATAACCCTGCACAATTTGTGCATCTGTTCTTTTGGTCAAAAATTCTTAAGAAGAGAAACAATCATAATAATAAAATAAATTCAACGGTCTTACTTGATCTTTGTTGAAAAATAAGAGACTCATACTCATAAAGAAAATGCTCCCATAGGATTGGATCCCACATTTTTTTATTATCTTCTCATGGAAAAGGAAGGATGAGGATGATAGCTGCACATCTTGGCTTTAAAAAGTACTGGCTCAAATTTCGTAAAATTCGAAGAATCTTTGAAATATACCTTCTGGCCACGTCCATGAAGAATTATAGAATTAATTCAGAAGTCAATTAAATTACCAGTTGATTTAAAACTTTTAAAATACTAAATTTAAAATTTACAACAGCATTTTTTATAGAATAATTAAAAACTGAAAATGCGAAATTGATCTCCAAAGAATCCGCGTTACGGTGATTCTAGGATAAGAGCGCCGGCACAGCCAGGCCTCAGATCAGATGACGTTTTGCATAAATTTACAGCATCATTTTTGTTAAAATTCTGTTGGAAAAATGCGCAACATTAGTATATATACCCAGAAAAGGGGTGCACAAATGTGACAGCAAGATTAATTTAAACTAATTTGTTGATTAGGAATTACGTAAAAATTAAAAGAGCAAATCAGAAACTAATTAAACATTTAATAATTAAAAGAACCATTCTAATTTGTATTTGAAAGACACGCCCCTTTCGCCCGCAGCGCCAAAACAAAACAGCTCTCGAAAACACAGCAAACAAGAGCGGCGGTGACGCATGCGCACAACACACGAGCGGGGAAGAGCCGCCGAATGACGATGACGTCACAGCTCAGCACCGATTGAAGAGAACTCATAGCACGAAGGAGGAATGAAGTAACGCCGTGAAAACCACTTGCGTGATGCGGAATTGCCGATAAAATTGCTTTTAAAGAACGACAAATTTAAACTGGAAAGGCTATAAAATAGAAATACGTTGAGCTGAAATAAAAATAATTAAAAAAGATAAAACTGTGATATATCTTTATCACAAAGTGTTCTTGCAGAATTAATGTGTTTAATGTATAATAAAATTAACTTAGTAACACAATCAATTTAAATTAAAAAAAATCCTATTTAAATTTTTAAAAATCTGATTTAAATCAAATAAATCCGATTTTCTTGATTAAAAAAAATAAATCATGATTTTTGTGTACCCTGCTGTCTGTGATTTTGGGGGAAACACCTATTTTGAAGATCATTCAACTATTTAGAGGATGTATAGTCAAAAATAACACTAAAAATTCTTTTGATCTGTTTGTTTGTCTCAAATAGGCTCAGAAAAGATTGTATAACAAGCACTAAACTTACTAGAAGCAGCTAGAGAAAAAATATTTCTGGCCACAATCTGCAGTTTGTCGCATTGCGATACCTAAAAAAGTTTTTGAGAAAACAGGCAAAAACCAAGATAATCAATCAACTAATTTTTTAATACTCAAAAACTCAGGAAATGGATTGATTTTAAGGAATTTTACTTGATTCAAAGGTTTAATTAAGATTTATAATTGATAAATCTGATCAATTTTAAGGAATCTTACAGTGATTGAAAGACCTAATTACAATTTTAATATATCAAATTGGTAGTGTCTGCATACATTTTTTAGAAAAACACTTATTTCGAAGTTCATTTGACTATTTAGATGACACATAGTCAAAAGTAACATTTAGAAAAAATTCTGTGTCTGTTTCTCTTAAATAAGCTCAGGAAGGATTGAATAAAAAACACTGAAGTTATCTGTGCCGATAGAGAATGTTTCTCGCCACAGTCTGCAGTTTATCAAATTCCTATATCTAAAATAGTTTGTGAGAAAGCAAAGAAAAACCAGGAGAATAAACCAATCTTTCAATACTCTAAAACTCAGGAAAGGTTTACTTAAGATTTATTAATGATAATTACATTTTTAGCTTATGACTTATAAATTTTAAGTTAAACACTAGATTGGTAAGTATTAGGAACCAATATTCCATAATCGGGCCAAAGTCAAGACTTGTATCATTGGTAAGCAAAGAAATAGTCACTAAAGATACAATTATATGTTTGCCTCATAAAAATTGTAAATATAAAAATCATAAATAAACAAATAACATGTGACTCAGTTATATGTGTTATAATCACATGTGCTGGTTTCTTCTGTAAGTCACATGATGCAGGAGTTAGATAAAAATAAAAATTAAAAGATAAAGAACAATTCATAAATAAAATTGTTACTCAGATTTTATCTACTTAAATTTTCAGATGCATTTTTTTTAACCTGACGCAAACGATAAATCGCCAGATATGGTTTCAGTTGCAATATTTCACATTGAATAATTTTTTAAGCATTATGAATATTCCCTTTCATGTATAAATTAAATATTTTCGATTTATAACATTATTTTTCATCAAAACCGTTTTGCTTATTTTATTTTAAATAAAATTAGTAAGTTTTCCTTTTATTTTTGAGGTGTTTGTATTATTTTCTAAATGATATAGCCGTTTCAATTTTTTCGGCAATGATAATGGTTGCCAAAAAATAACCAGTGGTAACCTTTTCATCCATAATAACAGAACTTTCCATCATAATTCTATAACTAATCTACGTAGAACGTTGTGTTATATACTAAAACCTTCCCTGAATAATTATCTATCGAACATCATAAGTTCCTTCGAAATCCATTCGGCATAACTCGAGTTATAAAGGAACAAAACGAAATTTCCGTTTATGTTTTATATATATAGTAGATAGTAGATTGTAAATTTTATTGCTAAAAGTTACTGATAGTTAACACTTTAGTGAGTGAGGTTTTTCCAAATAATTTATGGAACATTGCATGTTTGAATATTTGTCAGATATTAATAATAAATTCCAAATGATAAAAAAAAGAGAGAGAAATAATTCTTTTTAAATATTTTGGAGGCTGCATTTTCTAAACTTGACTATACTCATTGCTTTTGTTTTGTTTTCTTAATAATACTTATTTACCATTTGATCATTTTTTTTTTCTTTCAGAACCAGTTTTAAAATTGAACTTAGGTACTAGTGAGAAGTAAGTTGGATCACATTTCCTAATTTCATTTTTTGTGAGGTTTCCAATTTGTCTGATTAATATTGATTGTTTTTTTTTTTTTCAAACTGATCATAAAATCCCGAAAACCTTGCATTAAAACTAATGTTAAAACTCATTTGTTAATTCAAACTTATTTTTATAAGATTAATTATTTCAAACTAAAAAATCGAATGTTTAAAAGAGTGATTTCCCAGTAGCAGAAGTTTCTGTATCAATCTGAGCAAACCAAAATTTATCTGCAACCCCAACAACACTGGATCAAGCCCACTATATTAACTCTCTGGCAATCCCATGATTTCCATAGGCCATTTACATTGTAGAAAAAATTTTAATATAATATGCAATTTTTGAAGCAATTTTGTTTTAAAAATTCACAGTGAAAGGGTGAAAATACAAATGATAAATTTATGATATATTTTATATATATGATGATTTGAAATATGTAATAAATGGAGGAGATAAGATACTTGTTGATTACATATTGGTCAAAAGGATTTTGAAAAAAAAAAAAAAAATAAGTGGTCAGAGTGTTAAGAAATAACAGTAACCCATAAAATAAGTGAAATTTGTATTTACAAAGAAAATACAATTAAAAGTTACGATAAATCTAAAAACTTAAAGTAAATGTTAACAAATTTTTAAAAAATTTGCTAAGAAAATTTGCTAAAAATTATTTGTTTTTAATTTTTTAGTCAAGTGTTTTTTAAAATTTTTTAGATTAATCTGCAAAATCTAAAATAATAATCAACATCTACTGCCATGCTACCCTGTTTCTGCTACTGGGTGTGATATTAATGTAGAGTAGTATGTGACAGTAGATCATGATTTTGAAGTTTCTGGGGAATTAAGTGATGGGGAAATTAGCCAGAAAAGATAGCTTATTTGAAAGACGACTCTAGATCTGATAATGAGACTTCTAGCATACTTAAACATCCTAATGGAAAATCAGCAATGGATGCAATTAATATTTTGAAATTTTTTATTCTGATGGTGCCTTCAGCAGACAAAGAACTGGAATATTTTTTCAAAATTAAAGATTGGCCGAAAATTGTAGAAATAACAGATAGCAACAAACATCACTTAATCAACTTTTTTCCAAAAAATTGTTTTTTTCATTAAACTGTTTAGTTTATAATATATATATATTTTTTGTTTTATTTCGATTATTGTGCTTCTTATTTACGATAAAAGTAAGACATTTTTAATTTTTTTAATCTTTTAATCTCTTGTAAAATTTAGTTCAGAATTTTTTTTCTCTAAGTATCTTGTTGATTATTTTTATACAAGAAACTTTTACATTTCTTTAGGAAAATTCTTGCTGATCCACGTGATGGCAGTTTGTATATAAATGTCTCTGGCCATGAAAATAGAGATTGGCGGAAATTGCGTTATACCATATCAGAGTTGATATACCGTTCTCCTATGCGTTCACCTGAAGGAATATTATATACTGGTAAATATTATATAAAAATTTAAACACTTTCATTTCAATTAATGTTTAAAAAAAAACAATAAAATGGAATGCTCTTCTTACTTAGTATTCTAAGAGCTAATAAAATTTTCTACCCCTATTTTGTCATTTTTATTGCTAAATCAAAATATATTACTGTAAATAGAATCTGAAATTTATACAAAAGCTTTTGTTAAAATCTGTTTTTCTTTAATTTTTATTTCATGTATTGCATGTTATTAAACTTAAAAAGTGTACTTGTTTATTTTGCTATTGATCAGTCACGGCAAACAAAATCTGTTGTCAAACAATGTGATTTAACGGCAATGATACATAAGCATGGCATAACTTCTGTTGTTGTCAATTGTAATGTTGCATGTCACAGAAATATACATATTCTATTTTTATTTATTTTGTAGTTTATGGATAAGCCAGTTTAATTTTGTGATGAGGTTTATAAGTTAACTGCTATTTCTTTGTTTTTCTCTCACATTTTGAAAAAAAAAAAATAGATTTTAGACCCTCTGTTTACAGAACAGGATGCTGTGAAGTTTTTTCAAAATTACTGGGCTTTGTGCTACATTAATAAAGCTTCAGGAGCGTGCCAGCAGTATTCGGCGCCTGCGTGCATAACTTCAGTTGGTGCCCTATATCCCTATCCCCCCTCCCTAATATATATATATAAAGTTTTTCAATGAGTATAAATACATACCTGCAAACATTTCATTTTATTATTTTTTTTTTTCAAGTCAAATAAATGTACTTTGAACAAGAAAATTTATTTAATAAAACGCGTCTTGTTTCTACGGGATTCTCATCTGATTTCATTTATTAAATAAAATTTCAGGTTCAAAATATTGGTATTTAATTAAAAGAATATGAAAGGTTGACAGCTATGTAAATAAAATTCGAAATACAGTAAAACTTGTGAAAATGGAACCTGTTTGTATGAGAATCCTTTATAAAACAGAAAAATTTCAGTGTCCTCAACTGAAATCTTTGGCGCCTGTGTGCGCTGCACACATTGCCCACTGGGTCGGCGCGCCCCTGTAAAGCTTAAGTGTACAATAATGGCCCAGTTTAAGACATTATTTAAAACTGAATGAACAGTAGTAATGCAGTGTGAAACAATTTTTATAGCTGAACTATTGTTAAAAGAAATATAGTTTGACGGCTCTAAAATTGGATTTGTAACTGCACTAAGATTTATTTAAAGCTTCTCAAAAGAGTTAACACTGATTAAATGGGAAAAAGAACATTTTGATATAATTTGTATTTGTTCCTTTTCTAACTAAATAAAGAAAAATTTGTTCCTTTAAATTTCCATCATTATTTGAGTTAAATCAAGCTATTTGGCAAGAGATTTTGTTTTATATCTGCACTTCTATTCGTGACTTTGAAAAATTGGCGTGTCAAAAATTAATCCGGGCCCAAACATCTTATGAACATGTTTTGTTGTCAGCATATCCATTGTTGATAAGTCATATTGTTTGGGATCAGACATTTACAGTCAATGGGAAAGTAAACAAGTAACTTAAAAATGCTAGATAAATGGAAAATAGAATAAAGTACAGCAATTCGATAGGAGGGGGGATAAATTTTGATATATCAGACCTATTTATGAAAAATGACAAAATTTAAGTGTGCACTAGATTTTGTACCGATATTGGTTATCCAAACACCATGTTTTTTTTTTAATTTTCAACCTTGAAAAAAAAAAGTCCTTCCGGCCTGTACCGGGAGGAAAAGGTAGCTTTCCTATATCTTCGTTTTAAAATTTTAGCTAATGTTACACGAAAACAGCAAGTTAAAATGCAAAGAAACGTTTACAAAAGATTCGTTAATACTGAATTTGAATAAGAAATTCGTCAAATTATTGAGCAATAGCCAAATTGGCTTCATTTATGAAGACTTATTTTGGTCGTTAAATTTGGCGATATTTCGTCAAATGTCGCCAATTTTGGCGATAATTTGGCGCTAACGGATATGAAGATATAGTTTTATATGTATGATTGGGAAAATTATTACAACAATGAAAGAAAATAATTTGCGAGTAATCGCGTTAATGTGCTGTTTTGTTTCAAAATGTCAGCCACCCTAGAATTTTAAACTGCTCTATCTCAGCCAGTTTTTAAGATAGAGGTAAACCAAAAAATGCTCTGGAATCCTTGTATCAAGGCCTAACACATAATTAAAAAATAAATTTGAATTTTTAACTTTTTTGTATATTTATTTTAGTTTTAAATTTTTAAATGGCCGCCATCTTGAAACAAAATGGCGGACCAAGCTGGCCAACGAACTCGGTCGAGACATTAGTGACCTTAATACACACAATTAGTTTCATCAAAATCGATTTATAAATACGGGCGTTATCGTATGACATAGGTCATATATATATATATTATATATATATATATAAATCAACATTTGAACGGAGGGTGGTTTTGGGGTCTGGGGGTCATGATCGGTGAAAATATATCAAAATTTTCCGGAATTGCTTTCCTCCGAACGGCTGCAATAGGTAGCTTTATACTTTTTTGTATTGAAAGCTACCTAAAAAAACATTAAGCAACATTAACCGACTAGGAGAAGTTTGTAGGTATAGCTTTATAGCCATAATTCTTTTAATGTTCAATATTTTTCTGTTAGTTTAAATGTATAATAATATTGAAATTCTAAACTAAATTTTTCTCTTCATTTTATGTATTTATTTATTTATAACAGTGCATTTCACATGACCATTTGAAACAAATATGGGGCTTACCTCTTCACATTTCAGAAGCCAGTCAGGCATTTTTTCTTAAAATTATTTTTCGAAAAAAAACTGCATAAAAGTTATTTTTTTAGAAAGATAGGAAATCATTTTCAAAGCAAGTTCCCCAGAGATGAATTTTATAGTACTCTGTCACACTTGAAAAATAATTTGGGCCTGTAAACCAATCAGATTTTAGCATAATTCTATTAGGTAAAGTTCCACACAACTCAACTTGCTAAAAAGAACTCCACGTTCTTTTTTTGTGTAAGTTAAATGTAAAAAAATTCTTTTACAACAAATCTAAAATGAAATTTAAGGACAAAATTTTTCAAAATCAGACTTTTTTATACAATTAATAAAATAAAATGGCAAAAAGCACATGAAAATTACAATATAAAGACGTTTTATAATGCATCGTGTTTGCTCTTCAGTTCATTCATGTATTTTCGATCTACACAGAAAATCAGTCACAAACAGTTACAAAACCAGTTAAGCATTCAATAAAACTGTGTATTCACCTGATATAGCACATGATTCATTCAATGTGAAATTCTCCAGGCATGAAAACCATCCCTCAAGAAAAATTCTGCTGTTGTAAAGGATGGTTTAAAGGATGATTTTCACGCCTGGAGAATTTCACATTGAACGAATCCTGTGCTATATCAGGTGAATACACAGTTTTATTGAATGCTTAACTGGTTTTGTAACTGTTTGTGGCTGATTTTCTGTGTTTTTTCTGTGTTGATCGAAAATAGATGAATGACCTGAAGAGGTAATGCAAAAATCTATTGTAAATATAACAAGTTGGAAATTGTATGTCAAACGTGACAAATGAGGTGTGTTCGTACTATAGCTCCTATAACAAAAAAAAACAATTTAAAAAAAAATTCAAATTTCTGAATAAATATTTTTATTAATACCTTCTAAAGTTTTGATTCGATTTTCATAAAATTTGAAATGTCTCAACAAAATTCTGCAAATATAATATAACTTAAATTTCAAACCATTCGATTGGGTAGTTTTTGCGTTGTTATATGCAGATGGATGGACAGACAGACAGACGACGACAAAAATAGGTGCTACGTATTTGTATAATTACGAACGCATCTAATAATATTATAAAATGTCTTTATATTGTAATTTTCATGTGTTTTTTGCCATTTTATTTTATTAATTGCATAAAAAAATCTGGTTTTGAAAAATTTTGTTTTTCATTGCATTTTACAGTCTTATAATGTTTTCATATTTTAAATCTGAAATATGACATGGAAAAGTTGAGTTAAAAAGAACTATCAAATAAGTATGATGCGAATAAATAATGTTTCTTTTTTCCCTCTTGTGATAAGAAATCAAAAAGCTGCATTTATTTATTATTGTGTTGTTCTGCTTTTTTTTTTTTTTTTTTTCATTTAGGTTAAAAGTGTTTTACAGCACTAAAATTCATGAAATTATAATATTTATTCTTATCTGCAGATAACAAAAGCTAAAAGAATTAAAGAAAATGGTATTGGCATTTTTTGTTATTGTTGTTTAAAGCATTTCATAAATTTATTTTTTAATGAATTGTTGCAAATTTGTTTAAAATATAGCTTATGCGTTATGTAAATATATTGTTTGTGCTTCTGCAATTTAACTTAGTTTCTCATCACACAACATAA
Source organism: Maratus michaelseni (assembly GCA_963931845.1). Taxonomy (NCBI): domain Eukaryota; kingdom Metazoa; phylum Arthropoda; class Arachnida; order Araneae; family Salticidae; genus Maratus; species Maratus michaelseni. The sequence goes on from OZ007594.1 coordinate 254,075,363, forward strand.
TAAGATTACGTCTTTAAAAATACATTCAAATAATACACCCTGTCTAAGATCAACACCTAAGTAATATGGTTTCTTTATCATTTTTCATATACACTATTAATGGTTTTATGAGCATTTGTGTATATTGGTATCTGTATACTTTCATATGAAAATAGATATTTATTAATAACACTAACTTTTGCTTATTTTCTCAAAGATCTTTTGCTTTTATAGGGCAGCCCTGCATGTAATATCCCCCTTCTTTTTGTTATTTTATTTAGTAGAGGAAGTTTGGAGCCCCTCACAGAAAATTTATAAGGGAGCTCGTAAATAAATTTTATTGTGATATCTTTATTTACATGCTTTTTTATATTTTATTATTTATTTTCATATAATTTAGAATATATTTTTTTTCTGTTTGTATGTAAAATTTACTGTGTGTGTGTGTGTGCAAGGGGTGTCCTAGTGCAATGTATAGTCCCAGGCGAAGCCCAGACTATCTACTGCTAGAGGCAGCAGAGCCTCTCAAAACGACAACTAGCCAGGCTATTTAACATATATTTTTTTCTAAATTTTTCTTACATTTTAATTAGATTTTTTTTAATGCAATGATATTAGTCTACTTTTATTTGGGTAGATAATTAAATTTATTTTTCTATGTCTGAGAGTAAGAATGCTTTTAAACTCTTTCTTTTTCCTGAAAAAATATTTTGCTGCAGAATTTTTAAAAAAGTCTCTAGCTGTCCTTTTGCACAATATAGTGGAGTGAGCTTCTAAAAGATTGTCATTCTATGTTTTGAATTTTTAAGTAACACAATTTTCATATTGCACTATAAAATTATAACCAAAAGGAATGAACATTAAATAAGATTAGTGATAAGAATAAAAGTTTAATAAGAAAATTAAATATTAAAAAAGAAGAAAGGACAAAAACATTAATGATAATTTTATATTAACATTGAATAAGTGATAGAAAGTATCATATCACTGAGAAAAGTTTTATTTTATTATTTCTCATAAGGTGTTTTCAGGACCTGAAAAAATCTATGTATAACTGACAGTCTTATAAGTGAAAGCTCACTGTAGTATTTGTATAAGTAAAGTATTAGTAATTGATCTGTCTCAAAGTATCAATAAAGCTAATCAACCTGTCTTTACAGTATCAGTAAAGACAATTGTCTAATTCCATTTATAAATAATAATTAATCTTTACAGGGAAAAAATTGGACACGTGGTTTGCTATTAATCCTATAACTGGTGCAAAAATGGATACAGTTACTCCTGGAGGAACAGATAAAACATGCCCAATTTTGACAGAAGATGCTATATTTATTGGCAGAAGTGGTAATTTTTTTATTTTTTCCTTTTATTATATAGTCTTTTTCCATATGTATTATTTAAAATCTCTTGAAGGGAGCTGTAGGATTTATTTTATACCACTTAATTTTAATCAAGATTTGAAGTAGAATTTTTGAACAAAATTTTACTTTTATAACTTTGGTAAAAAAATGCTATAAAATTGCATTTCCTTATTTTTAAATTATTTTTTTTCAAAAATTCTGGTATAAATTCTGCATTATCAAAATTACTTGTTCCTGAAAGGGTTAAGCATTTTTTCATTTCTTTTTTACTCTTTTTCTTTTCCCCTTGTTACAAAGTACAGAAGAGAAAAATTGTACACCCGTGTGCTATTTTATTGTCAACAAAATAATCATCAACAAAATAATTTGATTAGGAATTATGTGTTCGTTAAATATGTGTTTAAAAATTTAGCTTTGGGATATTGAAATAGTAACAAATTTTTAAATTTTCAATATGAACACATCATTTGGTGAAGTAGTTTAGGAATTATGCAAATGTAAAGAACATTAAATTAATTTTTAACAGTTGAAAAATCAACTGCAATGCAGGTAGTTTTTATGACATAACTCGAAAACTATTTGACGGAATAAGCTGGAATATTGAATTTACACATTTAAAGCTTCTAAAAATTGATTTCTATTAAAATTATTACAGGTTACAGTACATATTTTTTTAAATAATAATTTAACTTTTTATGTATTATGAAATTAATATTGAAAAAATACATTTATTGTAACTTATAAAAATTTTAACAGAAATCAATTTCTAGCAGCTTCAGATATGCAAATGCAAAATTTTAGCTGATGTTGCCAAGTAAATTTTGAAAATTTTCCGAAGAATCCAAATATGATTTCAAACTTAGGTTTCGTATTGAAAATGTCAAAGTTTGTTACAATTTCAATATGAAGACTGCATCATAAATTAGTTTTTTATCATATATTTAAAGAAAATATAATTCCTAACCAAATAGCTAATCTTATTTTTCTCTTTGTCACACATTTTTTAGATGATTTTCATGGTACTTACAGAACTATTTTACATAAAATATTTGTGTTTTAAATGTTCAATTTGGTAACCCTTATTCTAAAACACCTTTCTATACTGTAATTTCCATGACAATAACACCTTTTGTAGTTTTGGGAGAGGTATTTTAGTCCATAGCTCTTGAATAGCTTTCCAATGTACATGAAGGGTTGTAGGTCGATGTTTGGATAACGTGCTTTTTAAAAATCCAAAAGTGCAAAAATCCATGGGTATTAGATACATCAGGAGATTTAGCAGGTATATCAGTGAAGGGTATAGCCCTGATACCCATTTCTCATTCCATTTTTTTTCCAGGAAATTAACTGTGGATTGTGATGTGTGGCTCTTTGCTTTATCTTGTTGCAGTTCAATGGATTGATGACACTGGTGGTAAAGAGGTGTTATTTCATGTTTGAAGATTGGGAGTAAAAAATATGTTTCTGATATTATGTGGAGTTAATCTTAACATTTTTCTCCACTTTTTTTTTTTTTTTTTTTTCCGTTATATATTCAGTGCTGTAGTTGGGTGGGAATGCTGTTCCCAGAAATATTTGGTTTGTTACTGTAAAAAAAATAACGCGTATGAGCACAAGCCTTTTTTTTTCTTCAGACTGTGAAAACGATACCCATTTCAATGTCTGAATGCGAAAGAGCATTCAGCTGTATGAATAACATCATGACCGATGCGAAAAATTCACTTCTTACCCGCATAGCATGCATGGTCACAGTGACGTCACAGTGAGTCACGTACGTCACGTCACATCTGTGACCAAAATACAAGCACTCAGTGACGTCACATTGTGACTAAAATGTGAATTATTTGGAAACCTTAAAAAATTTGCAAGAACACTACAAAATATGTTATTCAATGTAAAAGAATATGTTTCTGACAATTTTTTTAATTTTTGTGACGTCACTGTGACGTTACTGCAAATCACAAACACTACGTCACCTGTGTTATCAAAATACCCCCATGTTGTGAAGTCACAGTTTGACCAAAATGTGAATTTTTAATATATTTTAAAATGATGATAAATATATATTATTCAGGAATGCTTTAATGCACTTAAAGGGTCTGATTCTGACTGATTTTTATGATCCCTGGAAAATTAACCTACATTGATTAATTTATTCACTGACCTACAGGAAAATGCTTTATAAATAGGTAAATTTCAATCAATATGAAATTATAAATTATAATACAAACATAATGCGGCATGTACTCCATGAACAATTTTTTTTAAAATTAAGGCTGTTTCTCATTTGCTTTTCATATTAATTAACAACTTTTGTAAAACTGAGAGCAACAATCTATATTATAGAGCGCAAGCTATCCAAGAGTAACAATGACGTCATGTTAACAGCGGCAACAACTGAACAGTAAATTTCGCTTTTACAGTGATTTTTTTTAACTTCTAAATATTGCACAATTTCAATTTTTAACTGTCGAATAGGAAAAAAATGCTCTTTCAAATGCAATATGTTTCAAAACTGTACCTCAATTTACTGTTATTTGTGGTTTTAAAAATAATTTTAAATCTTCTTTTTTAAAATCTTTCTATTGCGTGCATTCCGATTAAAACATATTAAAACACTTCCATTTCAATAACATTGTTACAATAATAATTTCCCAAATTTCAGCGTTTGTTTCCGACTAATATTCAACATCAAAATTAAAAATTTCATTTAAAAAAACATAAATTCATATTTTTTAAAACACAAATTTAATAGACATGAAATCATGTTACTTCTGCTGAAACTATTAGAATAATAGTAATAATAATAATAATAAGTGTATTGGGCGATATCTTCGACTATTAATTCCTGACATGCGACTAATACGAAACTATCGGTAATGAATTTATTAGAATTTTCAATTAATATTTACACACACACACACACACACACACATATATATATATATATATATATATATGTCTGCTATATTCTATGAACATAGTAACCCAGGTTTTTTCCCATAGTTTTATCAATTGTAAATTACACTTAATACCGGAAACGGCTGAAAATAATATACAGATGGGGTAATTAAAGATTTGTTTGTGTGAGGGGAGGTGGGTTGTGAAAAACAGATGCTTTATTATAATAAAATCACTGGTATACTTCCGATAATAATTGTTTTTTCTTTAGTGTTTACGTACATTGAGTACCTCTTCCAATATATATTTTGCTGTTTGTTTCATACTTTGTAAATAAATTTAACATTTTCCGAATATAAAATGAAATTTAAAAAAATTATGCAAAATGTATGATTTAAATAATTATTCACGTCTTCGTTTTTCATTTACCACAAATTTCTTAAAAAATATATTGTTATTTTGCAAGCTGTTTCTTCTACAGGACATTAATAAAGAAAAAAGGAAATTTTGAAAAAGGGAAAATGCCCCCCCCCCCCCCCCCCCCAACCTTTTACTTTTTTAGGATCACATTTTGCAATTATTACGCTCTATGCAAATTTTACTTTTTTTATGATTTTGCATTCTTGTCCATTAAAATATTTTTTATGTACTTTAAAAATTTAAACAATGTTTTATTTGATACGCCATGAATATTGATATTTTTTTACAACTTACAAAAAAAAACTATACAAGTATTATTATTGTGAAACTAATCGTAAAAAAAACGTAAAATGCTTATAAAAAATAAATCTTCAAATAAGAAATTTTAATTGGAGAGACTATAAAAAAAAACATTCTGCCTTTTTGACCTTCTACTCTAACATCAACTATATAAGAAGAAAAAAAAAGAAAAAGATCATCTGCCCTGGCTATTAAATGCGCGCAGATGTTTTAAACGTTTTTCAAAAATATCGTCTGCTTTTTTAACCTCAGAATAAGAGACGCACAACAGTGTATTTAATCTTTGGATGTCAGTTCGTTGGACAATACGCGTTTTATGAGCGTGTATAATTTCTACGTATTTAAAATTAAAAACCTGCACAGGATTCCGCAAATACAATTTTTATACGAATTTTCTTTCCATGAAAAGTACAATTCCTTTGCGTGGTTAAATTTGCTTTCCGCCAATGTTATTGTACTTCATTTGGAGGAATTTTGCCTTCTCAAGAAATTTTCGCTATTTTTACGTCAAAATAGAATATTGAAGATCACAAAGAAAAAGAGGTATGGAAAAATATTAATTTTCCTGTTAGCTTTGCATTAAGTTATATCGTTTTCAGTTACTTTCATGTAGTATTTTACAAAAGTTAAATACTTCGTTTAACATTTATCAGTTTAATAAAGTTTATTAAATTTAATGTTTATTTTGTTAAAATAAGTAACAATATGTCAACGATTTTAATCAGATAATTACTTTCACTAAATTCATTTCCTGAGTCATTTTATAGTTATAAATTTCAAAACATGTGTACACTATTATAACAGAATTATTATTAAAGGGAAATGTTCTTTATAATTATCACCTAATCCTGTAAAAAAAAATAATAATAATAAACCAATGTGTGGTTCCATTTTATGTTGTTATCTGAATTTATATATTTTTTCACATCAAAAACTGGTTAAATATTTGAAACTATGTTTGTAATTTATTATTTTATTGGGTTATGTAACTATGATTATCTACATTTTAAATGGACTTTCTAACATCAGTGTAAATATTTTTCAAACCGATGTTGTTGAGTCACAAAGGGTTAAAATATAGTTATAAAATAAAGGTTCCATGTATGATAACGTATTTTGATCTATAAGTTAAATTTTTGGTTTTCGCTTTCAAAAATAGCAACTTTTATGAAATATTTTTCAAAAATCTTTCTTAATAAATTGAAACATACAGTTATTTTTCTTTTCAATATGATTTAAAACCTGGACCCCGATCTGAATATTATGGGAGAATACATTGTTCGAACATTTTCACTAGTTAAATATATAAGATACTGTTTAAAAACTATTGAAATAGTTAATAAAAAATACCCTTTAAAATTTCAAGGCTTAAAAACCTTATCACAGTCAAAATATCGATTATTTTATTATTATCTCAAATTAACGATCTAAACTTTTTATACACGTGGTTTAAAATGTCAAAACTGTATTTTTAATACATACACGATTGCCGTTCAAGGGTTTTTCACTCATGAAAACTATATAAATGACTTTTTCTCAATATTGATTTTTTGTTCATTCTTATATTTTTTAAGTTCTTTACTTCCTTTAGTATTTCAGTTTATTATTTTTTATACATATTCTTTATTATGTATGTAATAAAACCTTGCATGGAATTAGTATTACAGATTTATTTGTTTTCTATATATGAAATCACATGAAGAAGAGTTAAATTCCATAGTTCCTCACAATATAGAATAATAATAAATTTATATAAAATCTAATATTAATTGAAATAAAAATCCATGCACAGTGTTCTATAACATATTTTAGTAATTGTAAAAAAATATAATAATAATAATAATAAGTAAAGTAAATAAATTTAAAAAATGTCAATACTTGTAAAAATAGCAGGTATTTAAAGCATTAATTTATTTTAATTTTGTTAAACATTTTAAATAAATGTATAGTTTTTTTTTCAAAATGTGCTTTTAACTGACTATTAAAATATACTGCAATAACAATTTTTATCAAAATTCTTAAATTTAAAAATAATATTGAAAAGTAACGTTTCCCATTTATAGCAAAATCACATAGTACTTATTTGCTTTATTTAAAAACATTTCTCTAAAATTTTTAAATACCGAGCTGAAAATGCAAAAAATGTTGCATTTATATTATAGAACAACAGAATTTTAATACATTTCACCACTTTTATATAATAAATTTGAAAATCTGCAAATCCACCTTTTTTTATTTAATGTGTAACCAATGGTAATGATTTGGGTTCGTTTGAAATCGGGTTGTGTCACTCGATTGCAAGATTTTAATAAAATCGTCTCAAAATCGCGTTACCCGACCTGATAGGGTATTCATATAAGAATCAGAGCCCAAGCAAAACTTTAACTAAATAGACAGAATAAAATAAAATAAATAATTTAAAACCCCGACTTAAGTCCTGCATCGGGTTGGTTATTTCGATTTTACCCGCACCCGACATGGCGTTCAGCTTGAGCCGAGTAAGAATAGCGATAATTGTTGTTGTTATTCTGTTTGGGTTAAATTGATTGTAATTTTTTTTCGGCTTCGGGTTGATTTCGGGTTGAGATTTTATTACTGCAGCTCGGGTTTGGATTAATCTGAAAAACTAGAATAAAATAATAACTTGATCTAAAGAAAAAATAGAATATTCTTTCAAACCTGTAGAAAAAAAAGAAAAGAAAAGAAAGAGAATAAAAAAAAATAAAATTAAATAACCGATCCGCAATTTTCCTCATCGAATATGGGTAAAATATGGTCACTCGACCCGATGAAGAATCGTCACAATTGTCACAAACCTGCAGCCAAAAAAATATATATATCTGAACTTTACGAGTCGGATTCGGGTAAAATCTGGTCACCCAATCCGATGCAGAATCGTCACAAATGTCACATTGAAGTCGCACGGTGACTTCACAAAGTAGTCACATTGTGAGGTCACAGAAAGCCTTGAAAACGGCCATAACGACTTCACATTTAGGTCGCAGTGACTTCACATCGACGTCACGACGACGGTCACAAAGTAACAGTGTGACTTCGCATTGACGTTGCCGTGACGTCACCATGCCTTACGGGTATCTACTCTATGAAAAGGTGAGTTTCCACAAATATTTTTTTCCAACTACAGCACTGGTTATATGCAAAGTCAGCAACAATCATAAATCCTTTGCTAAAACTTTCTTTAGATACACTGAACCATATTTTAAGATTTTTTTCTCCTCTTTGGTTATAATAAATGGGTCTCTTTTTATTACAATAGAACCAAGTCTCATCTATTGTAACAATATTTTTTTTCCGGATAAATGCTTCTTATGAAGAATTCTGCATCGTGTTCTAAGTTCAGCGATATGTTGTGGAGAAAGATAAAGAACACTGTGTTTATTTTACCTTTTTTAAATGTAAATTGGATGCTAATGGTTTAGTTAACAGTTGATACTAAGCATTTTAACAATTTAGAAACAGTCCTTTCTTTGAATTGGAGGATTTTCTTTTACCAGAAAAGATCTTACCTTTACAACATTCAAAGGATTCCTGTTGTTCTTGGGTGCATATTTAGAACAATTTTTCCACTTGAAGCCCGACATTCTCGTTTTTTCTCTGTCTTATTGACAATGTTACCTATTCTGGCTTTAGATATTGAAAAAACATGTCTTTTACAGTATTTTTTAATAACCTGATACAAATAATTATCTTTGGAAAGTGAAGAAATATAGCCTTCCATCCATCGGTTCTTTAAAAGTGCAATTTTGCATGTAAACAAAAATTTCAGTTACCAGACGAGAATTTATACTTTCAAAAACATATTAGCTGTGAAAAATAATTTCTCTATGCAGACTATTTTTTTACACCAAAACAAACTTGTTTAAAAATGAGCGAACAGTCTCTGCATTTAGAGATAGCATAATATAAGTTTATTTTATTTTATTTTATTTTATTTTATTTTTTTCAAAGCATAAACTTTTTAAATCAATTTCTTGCTCTTTTAATGTCACATTAAAAATTTCATATTTTCGATGTCCGGTTTTATAGATTTTATGTTATGTAAATCATTTCTTTTATTTAACTAGTTAATCTCAATATTTTTGATATTTTGTGATTATATAAAGTTATAATTCATTTTTGATGCGAGTTTAATTGGTCAAATATTATTTATAAATTGATGAAAGACAGTCACTTGTGTTATTCTTCTATATAAAAATAGAAAGAAGGAAACATTTTGTTTTATGTATTTAAAATCATATGGCATAAAGTGCTGTCTTTTTAAATTTATCAATAACAACATACTTATTGTTATAATTGTATACTATTAGCATATTTGGAATTAAGATTTGGTTCAACAAAATTTTGCCTAAAGTAACAACCATATTTCTAAATTGTCCTTTGACACCTAACTATAAAAAATTGTAGTTCGGGTTTTTTTCCACATTGGGTAAAATCTGCCCTGCTCAAAATATCAGTTTGTTCACTTAAATGCGAGGAGCTTAAATTTGTTTTTGTTTGATCTCCTTGGTTGAATGTAAAACTGCAAAAAAGCTATGAAAGAATGATTTTTTCATGTCAATGTCCCAGCCAGCAGACTATTTTTTGCTTTATAAAATAAACTGATTCCTAATGCTTGACTATGTGAAATTAAGTTTTTATTTTTTCAAATTTTCTTGAAAAATATAATTTAATCACAATATTGTTTTCACCATCTATTCAATTCAAATTAAAAAAAAAATCTAATATTCTCTATCTTTGTTTTCTTTTCTCTCTTTTATTTACAAAAATGGAGTAATTTAGTTGTCACCATTACAAAAATATCATTTTGTTCACTTTGGTTTAATTGCGAATTCTAAGTCAAAAATACGCAATTTAAAAATAATGAATAAATACAAATTATAACAATACCTATTCACATGCATTAAACATTTGATTGTAATGTAATTAAAATTTATTATTGTAATAAAGCATTTGGCATATCAATTCTGAAGTGTAATCAGAATGAATAAAAAATATCAACCAAGTTTACCTGTTTCCCTTTTCTTGATCTCTGCCCTTGTAGGAGACAACACCATCTGTTGTTTAATTTCGCATGCACCATATCGTTGCAAGCAAATTCACCTTCATTAACTATTTCATTTGCTTTGCTTAATAGAGCATAAAAACTAAACCTGTGGTATTACAATCCATTAAAATTAAAAGTATCATGGCCTACAGTGTCCAACCTTGTTTTCTTGACCTCTGTTTGCCCTGAGGTGCTATTCAGCATACGTCCCTTTCAGGTGGTCAACCTAATGTGGGATAGTCAGTGTTTAGTTCCCAAGCAAGCTTGGTACTCATTTTATTGAACTTGAAGGGATCTTGAAGTAAATCTTGCCCAGTCTGCAGTTCGTAATCAAACTGTTGACCTGTAGCATGGTAGCGCGACATGCTGACCACTAAGCTACTAGCTGTGTGACAATCAATCTGTTGGATTTAAATTTCATGAGATCATTCAGTTCTTTGGGGAAAAGGAAATCTAATTTTATTGTAAATTTATAATATTAATTTTATTAAGTACTATATTTCAAGTAATAAATCCTATTTACAATTTAGCTTGAAAATTTTCCAAATAAAAATGCACATTTTCAATAACTTTGTTTATCAAAAGCATTTTGTTTTTCCAAGATTTTGCTTTTAATTTCACAGCCGGTGGAGTATAAAAATGATGTCATTTGGATGAATTTACACAAAAAATGACGTTATTTAATAAATTTATTCAAAAGCATTTTATATTTATGAATTAAAATAAATGCCTACAAAAATGTAATTTTTCTCACTAAAACATTTTTTTTTAACATCCTAGGGAAAGGTTTTAATCGCTACTTTAAGAAATAGTTGAAATTCTGTGTTTGTTCTTTAAATTCATTTTTTGTAAATAGAGATCAATAATTCTTTAATTAAATGCGAGGAGGTTAATTTTGTTTTACCTTCTTGGTTGAATATAAAAGTCAACGGACTACAATTGAATAATTTTTTTACGTCAATTTGTCGATAGACGATTTTTTTGCTTTTTAAGATAAATGGATTCCTGAAGCTTAAATATGTGAAAATAAGTTTTTTATTTCTTCAAATTTTCTCCAAAAATATAATTTATTCACATTATTGTTTCACCATCTATTCAAATAAAACATATTTATTCTTATCAGTTTTAATGACAAAATGACATCAATAAAACTATAATAATCCCTATTATTTTGTTTTTTCCCTCTCTTATCCACAACAGCATATAAAAAAATGTTGTCATTTGGACAAATTTATTCAAAACTATTTCAAGTTTATGAATTAAAATAAATGCTTACAAAAATGTATTTTTCTCACTAAACCATTCTGCTTGAAAGCAACTTTGTGAAAATTTTTAATCGACATCTACAGGGGATTTTCAGAAAATCTTACCAGCCAAGGATTTATTTTACCAGCCAGCAAGATGCCAGATACAGTTGAAAATCGTTAAGACAAAAAGTACATGACTACAAAAATAGTTAATTACTATTACTACAATGCATTTTCATATTTTTTTCTTTAAAATTAAAAAATATATATCAACAGAGGAATGCTTACTATAAGATAGAACTTAGTACAATGTTTACATCACAGTAATTTAGAAAGTTGCAGCATACAGCTAATTAGTAAAAAAATATACAGTTTTTAGTATATCTTCTATTATAGCTGGTAGTTTCTTAAATTCACTTGCCACATCACAAAATCCACTCACCAGTGGTGAGTAAAATAATGTATTTCACCACCCCTGGCCATCTACAAGAAATAATTACTTGAAAAACTATGTTTCTTCTTTAAATTATTTTCTTGTAAAAATTATTTTCTTCAATAATTCTTTACTTAAATGCAAGGAGCTCTTTTACTTACCCATCATACGTAGTATAGGGTAAGTCTTGTAATCGCATTGAAAATCGAAAAAAAATTTTTGACGGATTTACACGTTTCAGACACTGGAGATTCCGAAAAACATATTTTTAGAAAAAAAATTTTGCCGTCCGTCTGTGTGTCTGTGTGTGTGTGTCTGTAAATGCTCTATCTCCCGAAAAAATTGAGATAGAGACTTGCAATTTGGTATGTACTTAGTATGTAATAATGGGAAGAAGCCTATTTCATTTCAATAACCTCGATTAACCGGAACAATTTTTTTCGGACTCTCGAAATATTCGTTCTGATGAAAGGTATATAAAAATTTTCGAAATTGTTTATTTTAAAAAATGAATATAAAAGACAATAAAAAAACATAAATTTTGAATAAAGCATGAAGTCGATCGGATAATTAGTTGCCGAGATATTTGGAATCCTATTTGCCGCACTCTTCGATTTTTCATGACCCTGTATTTCATCCAAATTTCACTTCAAAGATATATTTTAATTGGAAATTTGACGCTTAATCAGATGCAATAAACCGCTAGTTAATAGGATTATTATTTTTGGAGTTATAAGGAAAAACCTCTTTCAAGCAATTCAGTAATCGAGCCTTTAAAGTTTGTGACGTCATCAAGCCACGATTTTATTTGAATTGCAATGCATTTTATAAGTAGTTTACACATTTTTATTTTAATATTTTACATTATGCATATCCATGATGGGTAAGTATTACGGTGGCCCCCAACGACTAGTTTTAAACCTCCTTGGTTGAATGCAAAACTGAAAAAAAGCTGTGATAGAATGATTTTTTCATATCAATATTCCAGCCAGCAGACGATTTTCTGCTTTCTAAAATAAACTGATTCCTGAAGCTTGAATATATGAAATCAAGTTTTTAATTCTTCAAATTTTCTTGAAAAATATAATTTAATCACAATATTGTTTTCATCATCTATTCAATTCAAGTGCAAAATAATTTATTTCAATTTTAATAAGAAAATAATGTCAAAAAATAAAACTAATAATCACTATTTTTTCTTATTTTCTCTTTTTTATCCCCAAAAATAGAATATTTCAGTTGCCACCATTAAAATGTCATTAAAAATTAAAAACAAATTCTTGGAAAATAATTCAAATTTTAGAATTCTGAGACCTTATATGACATCATTGCATCCATGTGGATTGCTAGTGTTAATTTCCTTGCCCAACATTCGATATCCTAGGAGGAAGAGTGGAAATATGCAAACAGATAGACAGATTTTAATATAATAGATTATTTGTTAAGTTTAACAAGTGTTATACCAGAGCTTTAATACCAGTTCCTAGGCATAAGTCATTTTTAAATTCTTCCTTTCCAAGATTTTTTTGTTGTTTGGTCATACCTGTATATGCTCTCCTCCTTCTACCCTCATTATCATATTCAATTCTATAAATTCCCGCTGTTTCCATTTTATTGATGTTTTCATTGTCAGATCAAATTAATTGAAATATTGATTTGTTGGGTATTATAGGTACATTAAGGACAAATTTCTTTAAAACTATTTTCTTTTAAACTTTAAGGGAAAACTCTTCAGAAACAGGATAGCTGTAGTAAATCGTCTATCTCTTTGTGCTGAGTTATTTGTATCGAATCTTTTTGTAGCTTTGTGGATTAATTTCTTTACTATATATATATATTATTATTATTATTATTTAGTATCTTGTTCTTGTTGAGATTTCTTCGATTAAGTATATTTCATTTTTTAAAAGGGTTTCATATTTAAGTTAAGGCTAAAGAAACCTGTTTTTAATTTAAAAAGCTCAGTCTAGGTGCATTTATTGGGATTTTTAGAGTTTTATTAGGTTTTTCAGTTTTTATTGTTTTTATTTTATTTTTTTTCATTGCCAAAATAATTTTATATTTGTGATACTTAATAAAATTAATTAAAAATCTATTTGAAAAAACAAACTCCCAAGAAAAAATTCCATAAATCTTATGATAATATTACTATCTATTTTTTATAAAAGTAGGCAAAAATAAGAAATAGAACAAATGATTCATGTTTGACTCCAACATGCTGCCCTGTAAAATTTAAATGTATAAAAAAAAATTATAATTTTAAAAATGCACTACAACATTGAAATGTTAAATGTCAAGAGTACGCATGATGAATTAAAAAATATGTGATTTGACTTGGATCGATAAGAAAAAAAAAACTTTTGATTTTTCTAAGAATAAATTCACTAGTAGTTTTATAGCTTTAATCATGAGACTCCTTGCTAAGGCAGATCTTTTTTATGATTTTCTTTTTGAGCAAAATACTGCATCCCAAATGTCTCCTTCAGAATGGTGAAGATCCCATTTCAATTCAAGTTTTTGTGAAACGTCATATGAAAAAGCAATAAAGTAACTGCGCACAACTGTAGCATCTGTAGAAAAGGCTATGTTGTACTGATGGTTTAGTACATTCAAAACTTAGAAACGGATTGGGGAATGAAAAAGCAGGAAAATTGTTTTTTTTATACAAAGCCTTGAATTCCAAATCCCGAGTTTTGAAAAAATGATAATTCATTTTTCATATCTTTAAAGTATTTGTCTATTTTTCATTTCAATATTTCTACTTACTAAAATTCACCTAGGCAGTTCCAAATTAATTTTTCCCATTGACTTTTAATATCAGGTATTAATAAAATTAGAAATGAAAATGGGGGTGATTCTAAAATGTTATTAATTGCTATATTTTTTTAACTTTAATCTTTTGAGAAAATCCTTGAACATTTATGTCATATATTTAAAATAAATTGCATTAACCAGTGTGTATATATGCATATTTATGTGAAAAATGTTATTTCAAAAGATTTTAGATCTTATATATTTTACATTTACACATTTAAAGAAATTGTTTTTAAAAAATAGTATCTATCTTATATGCTGGCAAATACTATGTATTGCAAAAAGAAAAAGAAAAAATCTGTTTTTCTTTTTTTTTATATTTTTATGCAATTTAAAAATTAATTTCTTTAAATTTATTATTTTTCAAATGGTACTTGCATTTAAAATAAAAAAAATCATCAAGTGTTCATATGTTTAATGTGTATAAAAATTAACTTTCCTAAGTAATCAATTCAAATAAAAAAAAAAATCTGTTTTAAACAAATTTTTTTATTATTATTATTTATTTATTAATCATGATTTTTGCTTCCATTCAGAAAATGGAGATGATAGTTGCAGAAAAAAATGAATATTTTTCCTTTGATTTGCTTGAAAAACTATGGATTATCTGGACATGCACAAAAGCAATCTTAACATCAGCAAACTGCCAAAAAAATTAAGCTTAGAGTTTTTAATTAATGTCTTGGCTAATTATTAAAAAATGAAAAATCTTAGTCTCAGGTGAATTCGAAACTGTCTATCCTTATCCAAATTTTAAGACCTCTATGTTTGATAGATTTCCGTAGCCATCAGCAACACACACACGCAGACAAACATCTTTCTTTTATTAACCCTTTCCGGCACAGACAAATTCTGTTCGTAAAATTACTGACTGACACCGGAATTTACAAACGACTTTTTTAGAAAATAAGAAATCCTTCTTTTAAGCTTTCATTATAGAAGAGAAATTTTATTAAAATATTCTTGGTGCCAAATGCAAGTTTGGAATTAAAATTAGGTGTTCCCGCAGTGGGATCACTGTGCTGGAAAGGGTTAATATAGAAGAACAACAGTAAAATAATGACAGCAAATCTTTGTGTTGGTAAATAGTGTACTTTTTGTGATAATTTAATGGGAAAACATTTAGTTATTATACTAATTTTTTTAATCTCTCTCTCTCTCTTTTTTTTCCCCAAAATTAAAAATATAATAATTTTAAAATAATGTAATTAAGATTAAATTTATTTAGAATAACCTCCTTTTTTTTTTTACCAAGTACTTACAAAATATATATTGAATATTTCTGTTTTCTTGCTCACATTTGTATATTTTGATATTACATGTAATGCTTATACTATGTTGTCAGTAAAAAATAAATTTTAGGAGCCTAAAAATGTTCTATTGTATTCTTTATCATTTACTAGCTGACCCACCCAGTGTTGCCCGATCCCATGATAAAACATTAAATAAACACCAAATTTGTATTATTTTATATCTATCCTTAACCCGATTTTGTATGAATTTATATCTTTAATGACAAAATTGCAAAATCGTAAGAAATCATTTTCTTTTTTCATGTAGGATCGTTTCATAGTTTAAAAAAACTAACTTTTGTTGTCCAAACATTTGAAATTTTTAATAGTCATAAATATAATGGTTTTACAGCCTGTGTAAAAATTATGTCAGAAATATTGTTATCTGGTTGTAAAATAAATATGTTTTCATTTTTTTTGTTTTCGCATTGGGTTTGTTGACATAAAAAAAATAGTATTCATCCTCCGAACTCTCTGAAATTTTAATCGTTTATAAATATAACCGTTTCCAAGTCCTCTATAAAATTATGTGAAAATATATAAATATTAAATAGTGGAAACATTACCCAAAGCCGAGCATGACTGCAGAAAAACAAACCATTATTATGAGTTTTCACTGAAAATTTCCTAGATTTTATTTTAATATTTCTTCTCCTCTGAACATTTCAAAATTGTCATAGGTGATGTAAATCTGGTTTACCAAGATGCTCTAAAAAGTGTATCTAAAAGTTGTGTCGAAATACGAACATTTAGTAACTTTTAGCACTATTAAAAAAAATCTTCGTATTAGGTGCGAAATGACCTGCATTTGCTGGTGTTTTTGAAAGGGTTAAAATCCGTATTTTTTAAAACTAATTATACTGTCTCTTAGAAGAAGGTTTCAGCTTTAAGAGCATATGTTTGGTTTGTCTGTATCTCTAAAATTGCGCTCTTGAGGGGCATTGGCCTAAGGTAGAAAACATAAACCCAGGAAAACGACCCTTTTTCAAAAATGTTTTTCAAAGAGTTAACATATTTTTTTTTTTAAATTGATTGCATCATTTGAGACGTAAGAGTGTGATCTTTCAGAATATGTTTTTCGTTTTTAAATAAACCAAACGTTTAGTCGATAGAAGTTAAAACAGAATTGCGAAATAAATGCATTCTCGTGCGCTGCGGTAAATCGGGTTTTGGACATTCACAAGTTCTGAAAGCTGGCTTTTTAATTAATATTTTTGTTAATTATTAAAATATTAAAATTCTGAGACTCAGGTGTATCAGGAGAGGCCTTGGAGTATCCTTACCTAAAATTTCAGTCTTCTAGGTGTGCTAGATTTTGCTAGTCATTGCACACACATACACACAGAGTGAAACTTTCTTTTATTAGTATAAATCTAAAATTTTATGAGTAAATGTTTGACAATTCATCAAAGTTAAAAGAAAAATATTGTTGAAAACTGTATTTATTATTTAAGCATCTTATGCTTGTGTTTATTCATTTTTTTCCATTGTTTTGCAGATTTTGAAGTTTTTACATATGATACGAAGTATGGGACTCCATCGTAAGTTATATACCTTTAATATATTTTGTATCATTTTAATGTTCAAAATGTTATTCATTGTTTTTTTTTAAGGAAAGATAAGGAAATTTGGCAACCTATTTGCTGTTTCATATACACAAGCATTTTTTTTCAATATTTATGCAATTTATTTAACATGAAGAAGCCATTTATCTATTTTTATATACAAACAAAAGTAAATTGTATATAAACAAGAATGAAAAATCATGCGTCAAGCATAGATTATGTAGCACTTTCCAACGCTTCCAAAATAATTTAACAAATCATTACCGTTTAATAAGCTGAAAGATAGCATCTAAGTAAACAATTTGGAAAACGCATAACATATTTAAAAACCTAATTTCAGAAATTTCCAACATATATTTCCAACATATACAATATTTGGAAAAATATCCGGATACTTTTATTCAGCCCTGTATATGATCTATAGATTTGTATACATACTACATGGGATGCTAAATTTTAGTTTAGTTAGGAAACGTGTAGCAAAGTTTAAATTCTCCTTCTGGAGTTTCTGTCAATAAACGGAAATGTGTTCACAAACTTTTGTGCTGCCCTGTATATGATCTACAGAATTTATACACATCAAGTAATAGACAAAAAAGTGAGTTAAATTTAAAATCGCGTTCAGCAACTTAAAACGCACTTCCAGGAATTATTGTTAACAGACAGAGAATTCTTTAGTGTGTCCCTGTAAATGAACGATTACTGCTATACACACAATATTCTGTAGTAAGCCTCTTGTATTGCACCTTAGTGATATATATAAATTTCAATGCGTTTAAAATAGTGAAACATTATTTAATTAAACCGCAAGCGATTTTTCTCCATAGACGTAATGTAACAGATTTCTTTTGACTGCCCCTGTAAGTGTAAAGTAACTATAAGTGCTATGCACACCCTATTCCATATTAAGCTTCTTGTAATGCACCTTAGTGATATATATCAATTACAATGTGTTTGAAATTGTGTAACATCATTAAAATAAACTGTAAATGATTTTTCCCCATAGACCATAATGTAACGGAATTCTTTTGAGTGTCCTTGTAAAAAAACTATAAGTGCTACACACTTCAGTTGAAATAGAGAACATGCTATAGATAACGACAATAACATATAAAAATTGCAGGGCAATCCGAGCATATTTGCGGGAGTTAGAGCACAGACAGACGGCCAGACAAACCAAAGTCATAAACACTTTTCAACTAGGTTGGAAAGTGTTAAAACAATAATAATATAAGCCGTTGATTTTGAAAGTGGGGCAAGTCCATTTTTGAAAAAAATTAATTAAAGCTAAATCATATTACATATTAACATAAAATTTTTGTTTGTAATCAATTCACAGTAAATGTCTTTTAATATCAGTATAAATTTGATACTAGTAATTTATTTGGTCAAACATATTTCAAATGCATTGATTTTGATATTGTGTCCATTTTTACTTGAATTATTTTTTATGTTGCATAATATCAACAAGCCCCATCAGAATTTAACAGTTCTACTACAACTGTGGTGAATTGGCAACATTGATAAAGCACTGTTTAATCGTAATTTATAATTATAAGCCTTTAACTTATTACTGAATATATTTTTTTAATTTTTTCCACCTTTTTCCTATAAAATTAAATTTATTTTTTGTTTTATTGTAACTTTTCTATAGAAGAATGAAATATTAAAATAAAATAAATAAGTAAACAAAATAAAATATTCAATTTTTTGATTCAATAATTATATTGCATTCAAAGGAAATTAACATTTACAGCAAATCATTTCTATTAAAAGTGAGGCAAATCCATTGGCACATACCAAAACCATTTTTTTTTCAGTTAACACAGATAACCAATATTGCATAAAGTAAATATACATGAAATAAGACCACAAAAAATATAAAATAAGTCTGATAGGCTTAAATATATTCACAAAATATTTTTACAAATATTTCAAAACCCATTCAAATGCAAACACCATTCAATATCTAGCAATAACAAAAATAGTCTTGCCCCACTTTCAAAACCAGTGGCTCACATATATATATATGTATGTTTACTCTATTTTGAATTCATATGTATAGTTAAAATGAAATCACATGTGTTTAAAACAAAGGAAAAGATAGTGTAAAAATTAAAAGAAAACATATTGCAAAAATTAAACACAATAAAATGCAAATGCAAATATGAGGAACTATGAATATCTTATGGATTGGTCAGGGGAGTTTCGTAAGAATAATTCATACTAAAGATACGTTATTTCATCAAATATTGTCAGTATTAAGCTCCTTATAACATATTGAACAAGAACAAAAAATCATGCGTCAAGCATAGATTATGTAACACTTTCCAATGCTTCCAAAATAATTTTATAATAATTACGTTTAATAAGCTGAAAGATAATATCTAAGTAAACAATTTGGAAAGCGCATGACATATTTAAAAACTTAATTTCAGGAATTCCCAACATATATTTCCAACATATACAATATTCGGAAAAATATCAGAGTACTTTTATTCAGCCCTGTATATGATCCATAGATTTTTATCTATGCTTCATAGGATGCTAAATTTTAGTTCAGTTAGGAAACGGGTAGCACAGTTTAAAATTCTCCTTCTGGAGTTTCTGTCAATAAACAAAAATGTGTTCGCGAACTTTTGTGCTGCCCTGTATAGGATCTACAGAATTTATACACACCAAGTAATAGACAAAAAGTGAGTTAGTTAAATTTAAAATTGCATTCAGCAACTTAAAACACACTTCCAGGAATTATTGTTAACAGACAGTAGAGAATTCTTTTGTGTGTCCCTGTAAATGAACGATGACTGCTATACACACAATATTCTGTAGTAAGTCTCTTGTAATGCACCTTAATGATATATATAAATTTCAATGCATTTAAAATAGTGAAACATTATTTAATTAAACCGCAAACGATTTTTCTCCATAGACGGATTTCTTTTGACTGTACCTGTAAAGTAACTATAACTGCTATGCACACCCTATTCCATATTAAGCTTCTTGTAATGCACCTTCGTGATATATATCAATTACAGTGTGCTTGAAATTGTGTAACATCATTAAAATAAACCGCAAATGATTTTTCCCCATAGACCGTAATGTAACGGAATTCTTTTGAGTGGCCCTATAAAAAGACTATAAGTGCTACACACTTCAGTTGAAATAGGGAACATGCTATAGATCCCCAAAGCAGAATATGCTTAAAATTGCGACGTACGTCGCAGAACAACAGGCTTCTCTGCAGAACATTTCAAATTTTCATTTTCAGCGAAATTCTTCAATCAATCGAGGAAAAATACTCCGAAATCTTTGTTAAACAGTCGCAAGAAAAAGCTGCAAAATTTGCCAATTGATAGAAGAGAAATACCTTGAAATTTGGTAATTGGTTGCGGGTAAACAAAAGGAAATTCGGTAGTGGATTGGCAGAAAAAATTACTATGAGTAACAATTGTTGAAAGCAGCTGCACTACACCAGACACAGGGGAGGAGGAGAATCGCAAAATTCGTCGATAAGTTGTTAGAAAAAATTCAAAATTCACCAGCCAGTTGAGGGAAAATATCAAAAATATTGTGAAAATCGTCAATAGGTCGTGGGAAAAATGGCAAAATGCGGCAGTCAATCGAGGAGTAAATCGTGAAATTCATTGATTGGTCGCGAGAAAAAAATCCGAAAAGTCGTCAGTCAATCGAAGCATGATAGCATTGACAGCAATTGATATAGATAGATTGCAATAGATTGATAGCGATTGATAGCATGAAAAAAATCTCAAAATTCGACTGTTGATCAGGGAAAATCACAGAATTCCTCAATCGTTCATTTAAGAAAATTTTGGGAAAAAATAGTGAAAATTTTAAGCCAGTCACGAAAATGAATGCAAAATTCGTTGATCAATTGCAGAAAATACCACGAAATCTTCACCAATCGGTCGCACTAAACAGCTGTAAAAATTACTAATCGATAGAAGAGAAATATATCGAAATTTGCCAATCGGATACCAGTAATAAAATCAGAAATTCAACAGTGCATTGTTAGAAAAAAATCCTGAAATAATTCAATCACGAGAAAAAAGTCATGAAATTCATGGACTAATCGTGAGAATAAATCACAAAATTCATCAGTTGATCGAGAGAAAAATCTCAAAAGTATTGTGAAATTCGTCAATTGGTCGCTCAGAAAAATGCGAAATTCGACAGTCCGTTGCAAGAAAAAATTGCGCAGGTCGTTATTCAATCGAGGGAAAAATCTAAAAATATTACGAAATTTGTCAATCAGTCATGCGAAAAGATCTTGAAATTCGTCAGTAGAGGAAAAATTTCCCAAAATTTGTTGATCCATCACTGATAAATATTCAGAAATTCTTCAATCGGTCACAGGAAAATATCGGCTTTCTATTAATAAATGGGGGCTAAAAGAAACCAGTTCAAAATTTACCTTCTGAACAGGATGCAAGAGTCCCCTTTTTAAAAAACAGTGTTTTTTTTTTTAATGTTCGCTCAGTGGTCCTTTTGTTCTAGAATCAACACCATATTCATTACTTTCTTGCGGATCATGTCGATCAAATCAAAAATTTGAAATTGTCTGGTGTAGTGGAGTTGCCTTCAACAATTGTTACTCATAGTCATAACCTTGAATAATATGCATTCAGCAGTGAAAGAAGAGCGCATGCACCAGGTCTCCACTTGTATATAAATCTGCTAGAAAACTTCTAAAAGCTGGATTTATTATTAACTATGCATGGACTAAATTCCCAAAGACATTTCTTTCATAAAAATGATATCTCAAAATATGTTACTTCTTAAGTCATTGACAAAACTGTAAATTCTTTGTTAATCCCATGACTTTAAAAAATATTTCCCCAAAATAATGTTTCTTTTGTGTGGGCTTTACAAAACGTCTTTTGCATTTCTATAAAAGGTGAAATTGCACTCCTACATATACAAGAACATCTCCCTGTCTTTTTCCATTTTACTCCCGCAGAACATTTTTGATCAGCTGAAGGTTCGTTGCAGAACATCGCAAAATATTCTGCTTTGGGGCTATAGATAACGACAATAACATATAAAAATTGCAAATCAATCCAAGCATATTTACGGGAGTATTTACCCTACTCACTAACGCTTGCCAACCCCTGTAAATTGTGAAGCAATTCTCATTAAGATCGCTATACAGTCTCAGTTTGCTTCGCTCGCCTCTTTTTGTTTTTGCAGCAATTCTAGCCTGAAAAAGCACTATCATAAATCATTTTAACATATGAAATTGACAATTTTTTTTATGTAAAAAAAGTAATTGAAAACTTCGTTGAAAACAGGATTAAAAATGCATTTAATTGGTGCTACCAATGGACATAAATCATTTAAATACTATGATACAAAATGATCTTGGAAGCACAATTAGTTTAAAACTCATTGCGCCTATAATATTGTACAACATGGCTTAAATTCATTCAAAAAAACACTATGTGATAGGAAGATAGTTTATATATATATATATCATCAATCATTGTTTAAATTTCGTTCGACATTTTACTGTTCTAATTGATTGTAAATTTTTGCAAAAGAAATTATTTTTTACTTCATCAAGATATTAACAGATGGCAGCAGGTGCAATCTAGACAGTTGATATTTTTATTCTCTCCTATTTTCATGTGAGTGAAATTCGTAAATAAATTCTAAATAAGAGTTGAAAATTCGTTTAAAATTTACGATATTACTCATAATTAAAATGAGGAATCATATCAAACGCTTTGAATTATGTACATGTTATTTTATTTTTAATAATTGCTAGTTTGAGTTTGATTGCTCTCACACTGACTGCCATATTGGAGGCAGAGATGATCTTACCCAATCTAGTCTGTTCATTGGTCTGAACTCTGGGAACAGTTGTTGCCAAACGATAAGGTAGAAATTCAGCCTTATTTTCGCACCATGTAAGAGAAATATATATATAGATTAGAAAGTAAATAGTTAATAGTTTTAAATAATATGGAAAGATAAATGTAGGTAATAACTTAAATATTGAACTGATAAAGAAGATAATATTAATTAAAAATATAAATAAATGTATAAATTTAATTGAAATAAATTTATTGAACAGCCGTAATGAAATGCATAAAACTTATTTTAGGGAATAATTCTCAGCGGTTTTTAATTTCTGCTTTCAATGCAAATCACTCTGAGTTCAAATATACACATCTTAAATGTGCTGATTGATTAAAAAAAATTATGAATTCATGCACTTTATTTGAATGTAGCAAAATAAGGTTTTGTTACTTTTAAAGTAGATTTTCTGCCCAAAATTGAGAATTTTAAAAATGTCGAGTTAATTATAAATAAATGCATTTTATTTAAATATAGAAAAAATGTTTATATTTATATATGTATATATATGTAAATTTAATGATCCTGCACTATAATTTTTCTTTTTATTTCTTTTTGAAGAAATAGTTAAATTTTCATTTATCAGTGGGTGATTGTATTCAGATTATATACCTGAATTTAGGTATTTTTTTCATTTTCAGTACCAAATTTCCGGTTTTTCTGGGAGTTAAATTCATAAAATAAGACTAAAATATCAATTTCATTTGGTTGCTAAACATAATTAAAATTCATATTTTTCATAATTTGACCTAACTGCAAGAAATTATGTGTGCCCTCCCCTCTCTCCTATAGAAACATTTTCTTGCTAAAATTTCAGGTATTTTTTCATGAACCCACAACCACCCCTGATTTATGTAAGATAAATCAAAACTCAATAATCTCATAGCCTACATTACAGAGTAATATTTAAAGGAGTGAAAATATAAATAATCATTAAAATTGTGTTAATTTAAAATGCCTTTATAATATAAATGTAATACAAAGTTAAAATATTAAAAATTAATACTGTAGCTTGTACATTTAATTTTTAACATGAATATCTTGCAATGAAAATCAATTTTCTTTTAGATACATAGAAAGTCGCATTCCACACATAATTTTTCTTTGTCTTATACTCATGTCATGTGAGATAAGCAATGGATTCCTGAAAATTTTTGGCTTCAGATTTTTAATGGCTTTACCATTTTGGGATGTTGGCAGTTTATGTGTTACACAAATTTTGTGGGCACTGTAATTAAGAATTCATATAACTCTCTAAAATTTCATGCTTGAAAAAGATCTTTAAGTATTATTAGAATTTCTCCATATAGTTATTTGCATATTATTGCATAATTAGAATTGACTTTATCTACGTAGGTGATAATAAAGCTGCTCTGAAACTCCTTTATAGAACTCCTTAAATTGTTATAGTATTCGCCTGTAACTCCATCACATTTTTTATTGTATATCTTGCTCATTTCCCTCAAAATGTTAAATTTCCATTCT
Organism: Maratus michaelseni; assembly: GCA_963931845.1. Classification (NCBI taxonomy): domain Eukaryota; kingdom Metazoa; phylum Arthropoda; class Arachnida; order Araneae; family Salticidae; genus Maratus; species Maratus michaelseni. The sequence continues at coordinate 254,100,105 of OZ007594.1, forward strand.
AAAAAAACACTTTTGGTCAAGCCATATTTATTATTCAATTTCTGAACAAAAATATCTACATTTTTGTTATATGTTGTATAGCATGAGTTTTTTTAACAATCCTTTTCAAGCGATACTTTGTACCGTAACACATATATTTTCTAAAGTTTATGTTTTGTGCAATATTTTAATTTCCTGTTAAAACATGCCTGTATGTCGCATTTATATAATTCTTGTATTTCATGTCACTACAATGACACACTACTATCAATTCCCTTTTGCAATTCTCTAGGATATCCATTATAGTTAAATATTTCACGTGCGAATAGTTTATCATATCTAAATGCCTTTACAATATCAATTTTCTTAACAGGCAATAATTCGTTATATTTGTTTAGAATTATGTTAAAATTAATGCCTCTCATTTTGTTATCAATATAGTCTATGACAAAATACACTTTATTATTAATTTTATCTCGTTTATTCTGAAACTTCAAATATCCCTCTAAACTTTGAGATCTTACTCTACATCTTAACAAATTCAGACTCATATCAATGTTAATATCACCATTATTTTTAAAATACATAGAAGTAAGCAGTTCGGGAATAAGTTTTTTCTTTAAGTTGAATATAATAAATTTATTTCCATTAACATTATCCTTAATGTCACAACCAAGTATGGCTCTTTCAATTTCCATAATGTTTTTAAGATTTATTAAATCTGTATAATTTTCTTTATTATTTACTAGCTAACCCGCGCGGTGTTGCCGGGCCCAAATTATTAATAATCTGTTCTATACGAAACTTGAGCCAACCCCGTCGTAATCGGGTCCATAGAACCAGATATACTCCTATAGTTCCACTTTCCACTGCCAGAGGGTGCAGTCTGTTCTGGAAGAGGCCTTTTCAGAACACTCGACCCAACCAAATTTCCTAGTAGAACTGAAATTTAACCACGGGTAAACATTGCCAAAATAGCGGAAATCGCGAAACTGGATTACGTAATCGATCAGTTTCTAAAGAATTAATGTAGATATTTTTTAAAACCCAACCGTGTGTTTTGAAGAAAATAAACGTGTCTATGATCTGGAGTCTACTGTTTGTCCGTACTCATATTCAGTGATGGATCTAAGGGGGGGTTAGCCGGGGCAGCTGCCCCAGATGCAAGACTTGGAAGGGCGCAAAAATGAGGAATCATAAAAGATTAAGAATGAAGGAAATTAAAAATTCACATGAAAAGATATTCAATTTTATTTTGTTCAACGGCGGTTGACTTCCGTTGCATAAGGATCAGAAATAAAAAATAAATTAATTTGTATTACATTATATAAAATATCCCACTGCCACCAGTATTTTTAAGAAATTTTTATTTATTTAAAATTAAAAGATTTTGCGTTATTTCCGACACCGTTCTATGTTGTTTTACAACGTGTTCAGTATTTTATTTCGGCTATGTCCAAAAGACATTCGGCATTCGGGTGATTGTTACTGAAAGAAGGCTAAAAAAAAAAGAGAAGAGAAAGCTTCACAGCTATCATCTAGTCAAGTATGTCCCCATGGCTTAAGCCGAGCGTTATTCATGAAGTTACTTGTTTTATATATATATATACAGTGGCGGTCAAAAGTTTCCGGCCAGCATAAAATTTTTGGTTAATTTGTAAGTATACCCATATGAAGAGGAATCTCAAAGTGATACTTATACGTTTTATTGACATAATAGTTAGGAACTTATTTATGGAATAACAAATAAATATCAATAAATTTAATTGACAAAATTAATTGCAAAGGAAAACGCATATTCTCAAAAGTTTCCGGCCATCTTGGCAACTTTTGAAAAAATATGGTGTTAAAATAGAAAAAAAAAACAGTGATCAACAAAATTTACAACTAGCATTTTGTAGTCAAACATTTAGCAATAAGTACTGCGGCACACCGACGTGGCATCGATTCAATGAATGGTTGAAGATCGTCTATAGTATGTTTTTTCACTCTTCTTGCAATTTTGGGGGAAATTCTGCTGAATTGAAATATTTATAATTCCGAACACGTTTCTCAAGTTCGTTCCAAAGATTTTCTGTTGGATTCAGATCGGGTGTTTGCGCTGGCCATTTCAAAAGCGGATTTTTTTTTTTGTGCGAAACCCACTGTTTGATGAGTTTGCATGTATACTTTAGATCGTTATCATGCTGAAATAAATAATTGTGAACACAATTTTTCCTTCAATAAGGCAGCAAATGATATTTCAAGATATCCTTATACATTGCATCATTCATATTTCCGCAGATTTCAACTAACGGACCGACACATTTTCCAGAAAATGCTGCCCATAGTATAACGTGTCCTCTGCCATACTTCATTGTAGGAATAACTTATCTCGAATCGAATCATATCTTTTGCTTTTAGGTCGTCAGACGTAGTGTTTATCATCACTCCCAAAAAGCTTGAACTTCGATTCGTCGAAAAATAGTACTTTTTTCCAGTTTTCACTTTGATCAGTCTTTGTGTTCCTTGGAAAACGGCAGTCGGGATTGCTGATATTTTTTTTATTTATGAAAGATTTTTTAACACCAACTCTACCATAAAGTCCTACGTCACGTAAGCGTCTTGACACGGTAGACCGACTTATTTCAGCAATATTTTCACTCTGTAAATCGGAGGGATATTGCAGCGGCAGTTTTATGCGGCTGATAAACTGATTTTCTCCTGATAATTCTGTCTACACGAATAGTCGTTTTCTGGGGTCCCAGGGACCATGGCAAGTCCTGAAGGCCATGACCATCTTTATATATTTTTTAATATATTGTTCACAGTAGATTTTCTGATTGATAACTTTGCCGCTAAACTTTGCGACAAACAAATCACTCGTTTATAAACAATAATTGTTGAACTTTTCATTTTGGAATTTCAACTGCGTTATTCACGTTGATTTATTAACAAACACAGTCAAAACAACACTTTACTGATAGCAAAAACTAACGAATGACGAATGGCCGGAAACTTTTGCACACGCGAAATTCGCATTCCTCCCCTTTGCATCAAGTGTCTTCAGTATCCAATCAAAATGATCACGTGGTCAGAGGTCATTTTCATATTCCTAACTTTTGGAGCAATTGTGCTTCTTCTTCGCTGAAACGTTCTGGAAAACAAATAAAAGAAACTAACTGGCCAGAAACTTTTGACCGCCACTGTATATATATATATATATATATAAAACTTTAAGTAAAATTTAACCATTGAAACATAAGAAACTGACCACATACACTGAAATCCCGATACCAAAGTATATATATATATATATATATATATATATATATATGTATATATAATTATAATATCTTTGAATTTCAAAAAACTTTAATCAAGTTCTTGTAACATTCTAATTAAATCTCCAAAGAGATAATTAGTAATAACTGAGTTGATATGTAAGAAAATAATTATAAATCGGTTTTTTATTAATTTCTCCTAAATTTAGATATTCTTGTAATTAAGAGACATTTTTGTCTAAAAAATGAAAACAAAACTTATACTCTGTTGAGAATTCAACACATTCTGGCTCTTCAAAACCATTTTACTTATGTAGTTAAAAAGGTTTTCTATTCATGGGTATTAGTTTTATGTTTTTATTTATGTATATCATTCGTTAATAAGCCTTTTAAATTTTATTTTATAAAATATCGCACCTATACTTTTAAAAAATTAATAAAATCTTTCATTAGAAATGTTTATCTAATAAAATATGTTAACTTAAGTTGTGCTTCACAGTCACGCCACTTGTACTAATTTTGAAGCAAAAAAGTACATTAATTAAATTTAAACGGCGTAGGTTAACATAGCAATAAATTTAAACATTACTTTTAATCGAGATCGTCATGATTGTTTACATTTCTTGCTATGCTTATATTTTCTCTTCAAATCTCCTGTTTCTTTTTACGTACAATAACAAATAAAGTTTATAACAGTTCTTCTATAATTTTTAAAAAGTTATAGTTATTTGAAAAAATGTTTCCTGCTTAAAAAAATTGCTTGCTTCTTTATTTCTAATGTAGTTCCATTAACAATATTTTGAAACTTATTAATGGAGCATTTACTCAGCAACCAAGTATAGCTGACAAAAAACTGAATATTATTACTCTTTTAACCCTTTAGCGGTCGGCGGTCACAAAAAAGGACACCTAATTTTAATTCCAAAACTGACAAATGGCACCAAGAATATTTAATTATTTTTTGCCTTTTATAAAGTAAGGGGAAATTAGCAAGTTTTTATTTTCTAATAAATTCTTTTGTAAATTTTGGTGTCAGTCCATTATTTCATCATTTTAAAAACAGAATTACTCCGCGCCGGAAAGGGTTAAGAGGTAATTTCTGGCAGTCAGACTCATGGTCATCACTCTAATTTTCATTTGTTATATAACTGTGAAAGTTGTAACAGAATATTTGGTGTGTATTTTCAATTTTTTGTATATTAAATATTTATTTTTAAACTTTTATAGTATTAGTCAAATTTTAGAATTGTTTATGCAGTAAAAAAATGAGAAAGACTAAAGTATCCGTTTTAGCATTTAAAGATTATTATTAGAACCGTGGGAAAATTTACTAAAGTTTATAAAAATATTTTATATCAGAATTTTTATTTAAAAACACGGGAAAATTTACTAAAGTTTTATAAAAATATTTTATATCAGAATTTTTATTTAAAATCATTTAACTTGCATATTGAATTTATTTTTGTAAAGCATACATGGTTGTGGCTTATTAAACTTTAGCTCTTGGGTAGGCCTCCTCACCTAGCTGAACCTGGGAAACATACATTTAACTTATATTTATTTTATAAAGAGTTTCCTGATACGAATCGACGTGTATTTATTTGGTAATGATTCACATCAATGACTCAGTTCTGTTTTAAGACTTTAAAACAAGCCTGCACATGTTGACTTGGAGACCTTTTATCAGCGCCCAAGGGCAGGACGATCGCCACATCACCGTTTCTTTGAATCCACCATTGTTATACATAGATAAAGTTACTAACTGATGTATTTATATTATGTAAAGATGAAAGTAGTGCTATTTCTGATGAGAAGAAATTCAAACTAAAGATCGTTGAAGTAGGGAACAGAATGCTAACTGAATAAAGAAACAGATTTGAAGCTATTCAAAATCTCAATGGCATGTTCAGTTTTCTTCATGAAAGGCATTTCCGAAAAATGTTAAAAGAAGAATTACAAGCGCAAACTGAGCAGTTGGCAAATATGTATAAAAACGATATAGATAAAGAAGAATTTCTTCTGGAAGTCGGAAGCTTCAAATAGCGTGCACTGGAGTTAGACCAAAAGATGAAGTCAAGTTCGGCTATTGAACTGCTAAGAATGATAAATTTATATGGACTTCAGGATGCTTATCCAAATCTAACTACTTGTCTAAATATATTTCTAACATTACCTGTATCCACCGCTTCCAACGAAAGAAGTTTCAGTAAATTAAAATTGATTAAAATATGTCTAAGAAATTTAACAAAAGAACAACGATTATCCAATTTATGTGTAATAAATTTGGAAAATGAGATAGCTTGTAAATTACCTTATTATGACATAATAAAAACTTTTGAATCAAAGAAAGCTCGCAAAGTAAATCTTTAATAGGTATTGTAGATGTTAAAACAGGCATATTTCCTGTAATTTTTGTAATGTGTAATACAGTGGAACCCCGTTATAGCGAACCCGGTATATAACGAACACACGGATATAACGAACGAAATTTTTGGTCCCATCATTTTCCTATTGCATTTAATGCTAATTTATTCTTTTATAGCAAACCTCCGAAATCTTAAGAATCGTCTATAACGAACATTTTTTCTAATCAACCATGATTTTTTTTTTTTTTTACTTTTCCGCAGTTGTGAAAACAGGACTTCGACTCCAATTTCATAAGAAAATGTATGCCGGCTAGTAAAACATGGTGCAAGTCAGCGATAAGTCTTTTTATTAAAGGGTAGGAACAACTGCATTCTTTCTCTTTTACGATAGCCACTCTGCAGGTGTGAACCCGCCAACCCGTAAGTCATTTTAGCTTATTCCTGATCACAGCTGTGTTCATTACTGGAAACAGAGCCGAAAATGAAGGGTGGGGGGGACGCGAAAAAGCGGAACAACCCGCCAATCTGTTGGGAGGGGGAATGCTCAAGCAGAACAAGTAAAAGCAGGAACAGTAAGCACATATGCACCTATACTAGATGAGAGGGGAGGGAGAAGTAAAAATCAGGTCACGAGAACAAGGAAAAAGGTCGTCTCAGAGTTGCGCCAGTCGTTTCATTTCGTTCACTCATTTTAATGTTTCTCTCTAGAGAGCCTGTGCATCATAATCTCTGGTTCCAGACTTCAAAGTTAAAAATTCGCTTTTAAGAAATCATTAGGTCCATCGTGTCGAGCAAGCGTAAAGCATTCTGCATTGGAGAAAAAGTAAGCATCATAAGAGAAATATAAAATGGAGGTAGCCAAGCTGACATTTTCCGAAAAAAAATATTTATCGAAATCTACAGCTGGAACAATATGGAAAAACAGAGAAATCATACTTTCTGCTTTCGAGAAAAAATTTGAACTCTAAAAAAATTGAGAAAAGCTGACCGTCAAGAAGTGGAAAAGGCTTTATTAAAATGGTTTAGCGTTCAAAGAAGCTGAAATATATCAGTTTCTGGACAAATGCTTCAGTCAAAAGCTGATGAATTTGCCAGTAAATTTGGAATTAAATTTTCGTGTTCTAGTGGATGTTAGACAGATTTAAAAAGCAGAACAACATATCTTCCGGAAAAATTGTCAGAGAATCGGGAGGTGTTTCAACATCCGACATCGATATGTGGAAAGAAAAAGTTTGGAATGAAATCTTTCGTGAATACGATGAGAATGACATATATAATGCTGTTGAAGCTGCACTATTTTACAAGATGACACCAAACCAGACATTAAAATTTAATAGAGAGAAATATAATGGTGGAAAATTGTCAAAAGACAGAATCACATTTCTTGTGTGTGCCAATATGAGTGGTACTGATGATCGTAAGCTTCTAGTGATAGGAAAATCTAAGCACCTCAGAGGCTTTAAAAATATCAAACGGCTTCCTGTTGCTTATGAAGCAAACCGCAAGGCGTGATGACTAAGGAACTGTTTGAAAAAGAGCTTCGAATGTGGAATCGTGAACTGTCAGCTAAAAAGCGGAATATTCTACTTGACAATTCTGCTTGACAATTGTAGTGCACACAAAATCGATAAACAGTTTCAATCGATTAGAATTGTACTCTTTCCCCCGAATGCAACATCTGTAGTACAGCCTATGGACCAGGGTGTCATCAGAAGTCTTAAATGCCATTACAGGAAGCAGCTCATTTTACGAATTTTAGAGGGATATGATAAAAATGAGAAATATGACGTTTCTCTTCTTGATGCACTTATAATGCTCGAAAAATCTTGGCAGTTTGTTACGGATTCTACAATTAGAAAATGTTTTCGACATGCAGGCCTAGCAAAGAATACTGAAGATACAACGAATGTTGAGGAAGAGGATGATGAAAATTTACCTATCGCGATGTGGATAGAAAAGCACAAAATTTCATCATTCTCAGTTTGTGACATGCAATTGTTTGAAGCATGTGATGACAAAGTCATAACATATGAAGATCTGACTGATGAAGAGATTGTGGAAGAAATTAAAATGATCATTCTGAAATCGAAGATTCTGCATCTGATGCTGATGAAGAGGAGCACATAAATGACGAATTTCCCACAATTTCAGATGCTACAGCAGCGATGTGTGTAATTAATAAGTTTTGGTCTACACAAACAGTGGAGGAAAGAGTGTTGGAGTCATTTGATGTACCAGACAAAGAAATTCATAACATGTTTTTGAAATCGGCATCACGTCAGCAGAAGATTACCGATTATTTCTGTATCAAAACAGTGAACAACAATTAAAGGTAAAATTAATTTATTTCTGTTTGACTTCATTCTTAGTTAATTTAATTAGTATTGTGTCAGTTTAATGTAATCGATTTTAGTCAATTTAATTCTTTAATGATCATATTTAATAGATTTTACCTTTTTTTAATCCATCATTATTGAATATACATGTAGCAACTACGTTATACATTAACTCTAACATTTTTGTTAACGGTTTGGATATAGCGAACAAAACCTTCGGTCCGTTGAAGTTCGTTATAACGGGGTTCGACTGTATTGTACTTTTTATATAGAAAAAATGCATAGTAAAAATACACATTTTGAGTATTGAGTATTAATATTACTTCCTTAAGAAATTGTTTATGCATATTTTATTCTGATATTCTTGGGAGCAGGGGGGGGCGCAAATCTACAAGCTTGCCCTGGCTAAAATTTAGTCTAGATCCGTCTCTGCTCACATTTCCTGAGTTGATGCTGATTTTTAAACCTGGACCGAAAAATGAAAATCGCGTGAGTGAGTTTTGGAAAGGATTTTTTTTTCAGAGGGTTAAAATTAAAATTTTTCAAAACGGATACCAGATTTTAAAAAACAAAGGGATATAAATTAGGCGCAGTATTTTTAGTTTTTCGTAACTTGTTTGTAAACACCAATTCGGAATTTTAAAGATAGGAGAAATAGTTAAAAAAGCGAAATTGACTTACGGTAAAAAACGTTTTCGAAAGGATTAACGTGATTTTTTTTTTAACTAAAGGTTTCTGCCTAAACCCAATAGAACATTGATCTCTTTAGGTGTGTTTGTTTTGTTTTTTGTTTGGTTAATTTAGAGAGACGATGCCAGATTTTATATATCGCAGAAAATCGGAATTTGCAAAAGAGAGTCCTGCGTATGAATTTTTTTTTAAGGGTTAATATTCGTATTTTTCAAAAACAAATACAGATATCGTAAAAGGAATAAATGTAGATATTGTCTGTTATTTTTAGTTTTTTGTATCTTTCTCTGAATCGCCAATGCAAATTTTTAAAAATTTCCAAAATCGCAAAAATTGCAAAACGGCATACAGAAAATATACTTTTTCAAAGGGTTAATTTTCATATTTTTAAAAACCAATAGTGGCTTTGAAAAGGGCAAACTCAGATCTTTAATTTGGTGACCTTCGTTTTTCCGTATCTTTTGTATTCCGGTGGATGCAAGGTTCGGAAAATAGGAGAAAATAATTCGATGCTTTTTGATTATTTTTTTTTGAAAGGGTTAAATATAAAAAATTTTCAAACCAACCAGATCGCTCGAGACGTAAAAGTATGTTCTTTCAGAATATGTAGATGGTTTTTCCGTATTTCTAGCCATTCGCACATGGCGAATTTAGAAAAACTTAAAAAGAAATGGAATGACCCACGCTTTGTTTCATCTTTTAATGGAGGAACGAATAAATGCCTTCTGGGCATGCGCAAGCTTTTTTCGGAAGACAGATTTTTGATTTGCAATCTTTGATCAGTTTTTAATTAATAACTACTCTAATTTTCAAAATATTAAAAATCTGAGGTTCAGGTGCACCAGGAGAGGGTTTGGACTACTTAAATCTAAATTTGCAGGCTTCTAGGTGGGCTAGATTTTGCAAGCCATCGCCAACAGACACACATACACACACACAGAGTGAAACTTTCTTTTATTAGTATAGATATCCTCATTTCTTATATCATGATTAGTTCTTTCATATATAGAAACGTGCAACACTTTATCTCTAAAGCTTTTTAATATATTAACCTGGTTAAACAAAACATTTAACCTATATGGGTAAACAGTACCATATTTTATCATCATGTCTCTCTCATACAGCAATCTCTCCATCTTATTCGGAATTACATGGAGAACTGATAATTCTATATTCTTTATACCATGTTTATTAAAGTGGGTAATTTCAATTTCTTGCTCTTCCTTACCACTTTTACAATGTTTAATATCCGATTTGTGATTATTGAACCTTTTAGTAATTGGACTTGATGTTTGTCCAATATATGACAAATTGCAGTCTGTAGACACAGTTGTAAACCTTACATAACGTCAAACAATTATCATCTTTAGTACTACTGTACTCCTCTCCCATACTCAAACACACCTTAAGTGCCTATCCATGCATTTCTTTAGTTTAAGAACTTGTCTCTCCCTATTTTTCACCGTATTATTGTTATAAAACCACCTAGTTTTATAGTTTGTAATTGTGTCAGTCTTCATACCACTTTGTTTTAACTCATGTACCATATTACTATTAAATATATATCTGGTACTATACTTATCATATCCAGTACTCCGTTCACCTTCTGTACTCTCGTCCTTCATATGTATATATATAATAATATATATATATATATATATATATATATATATATATATATATATATATATATATATTATATATATATATATATATATAATATATATATATATATAATATATATATATATATATATAATATATATATATATATATATATATATATATTATTTAAATTAATAAATTAATATCATTTGAGTTGGTAAAAAGTACTATGTTTAATAATTCCAATTCTTTTAAAATAATGTAATTGATAGTTTATATTTTTGTCTTTATGTATCAAATCTTAAGAGATTTATGAATGGTAAACTATAATATATATATTTTTAGATATATTACATGTATTTGGATTTAATTCAAACCAAGATTCCAAATACGTTGCAAGTTACAAAAAATCTTTTGCATTGTTTTGTTTTTTTGACAATTTAAAGTCTCACAGTAAAAATATATAGTGTACTTTAGAAATGAGAATATTTGTGCTTTAAAATACAGGCTGCTTCAAAAAAATGTATACACAATTTATTCGCTAATACCTGGCAGTTTCTTCTTTACCTGCCAAGTTTAACTAACGTGAAATAATGGTTGAAACCATAAAGTTTGAGCAAAGGAAATTTATCCTAAGTGTTACTGTAAGTTTGAAAATGTAGCTCAAGTGCTGAGACAGTTTAAGTGAGAGTTTCAATGAGATCTCCCTAAAAGCGACTTACAATCACTAGAATTACAGATAAATTTGAGGCAGATTGAACTGTTTAAAATTTTCAGAAGCAACATTTCATCAACAAACTCCTGCAAAAACCCTGATAGATACCCTGGTTGAGACATATTGCAAAATTTGAAAGAAATCTGTTTGGAAAGCTGCTCACAAAGTAGGACTTTCAAAATCAAGTGTCCATTACATTTTAAAGCACCTACATTGGAAAGCTCTGAATGAAGTTGATCTAGATTGAAGAGTGGTGTATACATTTTTCTAAATACCTTGTATTTTATCTTATTGAAAAATTTTAATAGAAGTTTGCCCAAGATTTCATATTGGGGAAAGTTGTATTTAAAGAATTATTTTCAAATTTTATTATGTGTTTTGTATGTTCAGGCATTTCAGTGTTACTTAGTTAATTATAATAATTATTTCATATTTTTAGGTGGAATTTATCATTTTCAGACTACTCTACTATAAATTCATTACAAGTAGCTAATGACTATGGTAAATATTTAAGTTTGTAATTTTAATTAAGTATATTAATCCTTATTTTAAAAACAGAACTATGCTGTAAAATTAAAAAAAAAAAAAAAAAAAAAAAAATCTGCATAGCTTTTATATATTTAGTTGTTACATATTTTGTTTTAAAACTTTTTGATAGATAAAAATAAATCTGTTATATTCCCAGTGTATTAATAAATATACAAGTGTAGTTAAAAAATAATAATTAAGCACAAAAAATCACAATAAAGACAAGTATTTCAAATGTTTCAATGTTTTGGGGGATTCCTCTTCTGTACAAAAGCAAGAAAAGAAAATATAAACGTGATTTTTAAACAACAACTTTCTTTTTTAACTTTTTTGTTGAACACCTGTATACTAGTTCTTGTTTAGTTGTATATATATATGTATACTGGATTTTTGCACATAATTATTCATCACAACTTAAAGGTCTTTTTTATGTTTTGTTAACTGTAGACTCCTGTTTATCCAACACATCTCACAGAGCCAAGGATATGTCAGATAATCGGGAGGATGTTATCAGAATCCTTTTTTAGATGTGCAAACAATATATTATAGTTAAAATTACTATAAGTAAAATAAATAGCCATTATAAATAAAATAAATTACTTTTATCATAAAAGAAATACAAGTAAAAGTAAAGAATATTTAGAAGAAACTTTTGTAATTAAATTCATTTTTAGGTGAGTTCGTAACTATATAAATACATAGCAGCTATAATCGCCGTCTGGTCGTCTGTCCACATATAATAATGCAAAAACTACCAAACCGAATGATTTGAAATTTAATATATATGATCATTGCAGAATTTTGTCATATTATTTCAAATTTTATGAAAATTGAATGAAAGATATTAATAAAAGTTTTCTTTATTCTATTAAATCCTATCATACGTAATCAATATAATAAAAGTGTAAGTCATGTGACTGAAGAAAACAAATATGGGCTAACCATTTCTTTTTTCATATGCCAGGCAGCCATTTTTATTCAAAATTATTTTTTCGAATAAAATTGCATAAAAGTTACATTTTTAGAAAGATTGTTAAAAAAAATTGATTGTTTGAGAGATGAGTTACATTCAAAAATGTATAGATTCTGAGATAACTTCAGTTGAAATTCGGTTGATAGCCCAATCTCTGGTTATTTATTTAATTTTACAATGTTTAACAAATCTAAGTTAAACAAATTCATTAAAAATAATTTTATATTATCCATCCTAGGTATTGCACATTTTACTTCATGTTCCAGTGGAAAGATACTTTCTGTTGGTAAAAATAAAGGTAAATACCATTACTTTACATTTTAGGTTTATTTTTCTTTTTTAAGAAACAAAAATTAATATTAACAAATGAATATTGAACATAAGAAATGAAAAAGAAATGAGCTATGATTGGTTATGGTTTTCCATGACGCCCCCAGAAATGCATGGCTTTATTTCTTATTACTGTTTTTCATAAACAGTGGCACCTTAATATGCTCATTTTGGATTCTCTACAAGTATATACTTTATTCTTTAACCCCTTGAAGGGCACCGGTATATTATATATACCACTTAATTTTAATTCCAAAATGCCACATTGACACCAGAATTTTATAATCAAATTTTGAATTTATGAGGTACATGAGAAAAAGCTTTTACGTATTTAAAAATAAATTCGTTCGTGAATCCTGGTGTCAATCAATCATTTCAATATTTTAGCTACAAAAGTACTTTGCCCCTGAAGGGGTTAATTGTTGTGAGACGGTCATTGACAAGGAAACTCTCCTGAGCATTTCTGATTTGCCTAATAAAAGTACAGCATCTAATTTGTATTGTACTTAATTCATAATTAAAAATTTAGTTGTTGAGTTACAACAAACAAGTTATTAAAAAAAAAAAATCAAATTCAATACCAAATGTAATGTAACATGTTACCATATCCACATTCCTTGGTGATAGAATGATTTTCATCAATTCTTAACTCTTAACTTACAATGCTATTATAGTTTGATTTTAGTAGTGTATTCTCAATCGTATAGACTCTTTGAAATTTTTACTTTCTGGACACGTACAGTGTAAGGAAAGTTTTTTATCATGATAAAAAATCAAATAAAGTTTTGGTATATCTTTACATTTTTGGATTACCTGACTCCGCTGTTACTATTTTTATAACTCTGTTTGTATGCACTTATGTATATATGTGTGTATTATCTTAGATTTTCAGCTCCCCAGAGTCTGTTTTTGGTGTTTTCTAATAATGCCTATATTCATGTGTGTCTATGAACATGATAGTGCACTAATGATGTTTTTCATTGAGCTTAAATTTGGCGGGCATGTTATAGATCACTGATGCCATAGAACTAAACAGTTTTTCAGAGAAATCAGCCAACAGGTTTTGTATCTAAAACTTTTTAATAGAGGTAATCGATAAGTACCTTTTTCTGTATAGAAAATCACCAAGAAATGTGACCGAAGATAATCAATAAACATTGCTTTGTATTAGTACGAATAGTGGTGCAGTCATAAAACATCAGAGGTATTCAGGGGTATACGCTATAGCTTTATTTGAGAAAAGGATATACAGAGTTCCTTACAGAAATCCAGAAGATTTACGGCATATACCACCGTATGCCCTCCACTATGTCCCTGAGTACAAAGCCTACTTTTAAAGTTCAAATGTTGACGAAGAATGGATTTTGAGAAACTTTAAATTGATGGAATAGGAGAAATATGCTTTTGAATATGATGCAAACTTTAAATTGGTGGAATGGGGAAAAAATGCTTCTGAATATGATGTTTTATCAGGATTTCTTCAGAAATACTTAGGGTAGAAACTTTAAAATTAGTAAGTAAATTATTTCTAACAAGTAAATGCAGTATATAAAATTTGTCTCAAAAAATCAAATTTTAAAGAAGTAAAATACATAAAGAACATTCTAAAATCACAGTTTCACTATAATTTCTCTAGTACTATTCAAGGAACTTGAATCTGTTTTTGCAAGAAACTTGAAAATGAATATGGTTGTGCGTGTTAATGTTTTTCCTTAGAATTTCAGCCAGTCATGTTTTGTAAGATTGACACAATATGTGTATAAATAAATATATATATATTTCATGTTAAATTGAAATTATTAAAAGTTTAATTAGCCACAAAATCAAGTGTAATTTTCTTTTTTTAAAACATTCATTTGTATTTTCATCCTTGTTAAGTATCATCTGTAAAAGTTCTTTTTTCTTCCTTAGGTGATATATTATGGTATAATGATTATGGTTCACCTATAGTTGGCTTGTACTTGCTCGAACGTGAAGGGCTACGAAACCTTCCTTTCCAAAGCATGGGTGTTGAAACTCTACAGCATTTCAGTGAGCAAACTTCTTCAACCAGAACCTGGCAATCTGTGTTTTCTCAATATCGGGAAGGAACTTTAATGTAAGTGTGCTACTTAAATGCAGTTATGTATTGTTTTCTAAAGTCTAATATAACATATTTATTGTAAGAATCATAAAATTTATGTACACACAAATTGTTTAATGCTTATTATCATTTATCTTCAGAAAGCTTATTTTACTTTAAAATATTATAAATGGTCTTTTTTTATTTTTTTAGTAAATTGTTTAGCTAAAATATTAACAAATATTTTCTTATTATCTATTTATTTAAAACACAAAAGAAATCATCTAAGAGCGATTTCAGCTCTATAGAGCATGCACAATAAGCACTTTAGGGTTCTTTATGGTTGCTAAACGTAATGGAAAATCTTTAATAGCTCAGTGAATGTATTCTCAATAACCATTTGAGGTTTTTTTCTGTCACAGTACAAAACAAAGACTAATCAAAAATATTCTTGGGTCTTTAGTGAGATAATTATGAGAAATATTTAAAAGTTATAATCCCAAAGTCTTTGAAAAAATGAAATATTCATTTTTAAAAATAAAATGCAGTTATAATACTTTTTTATATACATACGAGTATAAATAGAGGTTGCTTTTGGAGCATTTATATATTAAATAAATAGAATACAGTAAGTCAACTTTGGGACCATAAAATTTGTCTGCTATTCGGAGGTATTCGCTATTCTGAGCTAAAAACATACAAATATGTAGATGTTGGAGATTGAAAAAGTGTTCACTGAATAGAGATGATGGCTATTCAGTAGTGTCCATTACTAGTTATGGAGGTTTTTCTATACCGTATAGATGGGATATACAAAACAATTCAAATATTATTTCAAACTCTAGTGATAGCAGCTGAAAGTTATAAGCTTGTTTCAACACTTTGAGTTTTAAAATTAGTTTTAATTGCAATTTAAATTAGGAAATGAAACTGAAATGATTATTTTAATAATTGAATCATATATGGCAATAAATGGTATTAAATTAAACAGGAAAAACTTATGTGGAAACTCTGAGACTGAAAGATTAAATTTTAGATAGTAAAAATTATATATTGAATGTTTAATCAAAATATTTTAACTAAAAAAACTTAAAATATTAACAAATTAAAAAAATAAATGAACAGTTTTTATTTTTTAATTGCATCTGAGGATTTATTTTTTACAAAAAATGATACAGAAATTGAATCATTTATTGCAGAATTCTCATAACTGTACAAATATTTGAAAATGAGTTAGCATTCTTATTTTTATGTTTATTGATAGGCTATTTTTGCCTTTTCGACAGCTTTTTCCTTAATTGATGGTCTAGAAAGAAGCACATTTTTATTACATACCAATAAAATCCTCTTGAAAACCCCTTCATCCACATCTTCATACAAACAGGATTTAAACCATTTACTATCAGTGCTACACTTGACTAGTACTTAACTCTGTAAAATTGCTTCCCGATATTTTATAATTGTTCATAAACTGTTTGCAGGAATACCAAATTTTATTGCCATGTTTTTTTCTTGATTCCGTTATCAACATCCTCAAGCAACTACACTTTCCCATTAATATTAAGATCCCTCTTAGAAATGTTTAAAATCATGAAACTTGTTGAAATCTAAAGTTAGGAACTGATGCTGTTATATTGTTAACTAAAATTCCATGATAATGCCTTTCAATTGTTCTGTAAGGAATATTTTCACCCCACCCTCTTATTACTTCCTTAACCTGCTCCGTTTGGTAGCAGAGACCAATAGCAAAAGCAATGTAAATGAGCAAAGAACTTGACTCCAAGTAGTGGTGGATTTTCATTGAGTGTGTGTAATTTGATGGCATATAATGAATGGGCTGCTCAAGAGTTAGGACTCACATAGCATCCAATGGGGGTCTAGGTTAGGAATGCGGAAGTGGAGAAAAGAAAAGTCAGATTCCCAAGCAAACTCTTTTGAATAGTCATTGCGCAGATTCGTTAAATAGAGGTTTTGCTTCACTATATGGAAGTTATTTTATGCATAATTTTTTTTAAAGTTCAAAGTTCTATAAGTAAATTTGCTAAATAGAAGTTCATTAAATAGAGGTACTATTGTATATATGTTTTTTTTTAATCAAATTGAATTACAATATTTGAATTACAGAAATTGAATTACAATATTTTCCTGGAACTGCTGTATTATTTTACCTAGTGCATTTTGCAATTAAGAAAGAAAAGTCCACACTGTAAAACTTTCTTTTTATTTGTTCTATCTTACTAGAAATTTTGCCATTGCGCTGTTAATTTACCATTTTATATAATGAATTGTGTTATATGAAAAATCATTTAATTTGCATTCTCCAGAGTTGGTAGGTATCATATAAATGTTATGTTTTATTCCATGATCTATGAGGTTTTAGTTTTCTATGTATAGATATTAGATTTCTATGTGTTATGTAATTTTCTATAATATGTGGATTTTTAATTAAACTTTACTATTACAAAAATGAAATATAAAGTATATTTTGGTAATTCTGTGATTTTTTTTTTCTTTTAATTATATTTTATAATATTTCTGTACAATTCAAGTCATTTTAAATTTGTTTTGTTTAAATTCTTTTTTTCAACCATTAGGCGTCATTTGTATATTGGTGAGCATGTTCATGGACTGTATGCCATTCCATCTCTTGTAGATATAAAACAACCTCTCATCAATGTAAGCATTATTTTCTGCTAAAAATAATTTTATTTCACAATTATTTCACAGTACAGTAAACTCTGTCTAAGGCAGACTCTGTGTAAGATGGAAATCTGCCTTATGCAGAAAGTTAATGTCCTACAGAATGATTTTCAATAGAGTACACTCTAAGGCAGAGTTTTGTGTACTGTGTTTTTTTTTTTTGATCGATACCATCTTAGACAGAGTTTACTGTATTTTATTTTAAAGAAGTGTTTGCATAGTTAGTTGAGTATTGACAATTAAAAATATCTTAGCTTACTATTTAGTAAGCCTGAGAATATCCACTCACCACATGTCAAATAAATAACAACAAATAAAACTAGTCGGATGTGCCAATCCCAAAACTTTCTACTTTCTCATACTCGTATTTTAAAATATTAGAACATGAAGTTTCATGAAATTCCATGCTTTAATTCTTGAGATATGACTATCACTAAAATCGTGTAAATCCTGAACAAAGCAGCATAGCAGCGCCACATGTTGGACTATTTACACCAAAACCTAATCAGCAATAACTTATGTCAATGTCTAACTGAATCTGAAGTTTGATAAAAAATCCATGCAATTAGTTCTTGAGATAGAGCTATTGCAGAAATCACGAAAAATGCAGCTTAGCAGCTCCACCTGTTAGATGATGTACACAAAAAACGAATCAGTACCAATTTATATCAAAGTCTAACTGAATATAAAGTTTTATTAAATTCCATGCATTAGTTCTTGAGATGTGACTATCACTAAAATCATGTAAATCCTGAAAAATGAAGCATAGCATTGCCACCTGTTGGAAGATTTAAAACTAATCAACAACAACTAACTGAATCTAGAGTTTGATGAAATTCTGTGCATTAGTTCTTGAGATACAGCAATTGTGAAAAATACAACACAGCAGCACCATCTGTTGAGCTAGTTACACCAAAAACTAATCAGCACCAATTTATATCAAGGTCTAACTGAATCTGAAGTTTTATTAAATTCTGTGCATTAGTTCTTGAGATAGAGCATCCACAAAATTTTTGTCACATATAGACACACACGCAGACAGACTCACAGACAGACATTTTCTAAAAACAGTCAAATCATGTTCAGGACCTTCTAAAACTTATAAATCTATCGAAAACCGGAACTTGAAATTTTTCATGATTCCAATACTTTCTTCTTGTATAGATAGAAGAAAGTAAAAAGATGTCAACTAAATAAAGTAAATAACAGGCCACTTTTTTTTTTCTCTAGTGAATATCATTAGGAATTAGTTTTCATGCAAAACCTAATGTTACCATTAACCTTCTTGAGCCCCACATAGTGTAATTGTTCTGTTTTGATTTTATGTTGAAAAGTCTTTACATTTGTCTCAATAATGTGTTTATTTTTATGCCTTTGGATTCTGATGAAATCAGCGTGTGCAGCTTTATTAATTTGAGTTCATAACATTTTTTTTTTATGTTAACTATATAAATACATTTTGTTTGCAGTTACCATCATTTTTTATTATTTTTATTGTATAAAAATTAATAATTGTTTAACAGTATTTATTTTAATAAAATATGACAAGCACAATCATGCTGATTGAGGCTTTTTAACATAGAATAAGACAAGCGCACCACTATATCAACACTTCCAGTGGTGGCTCGTGCCCTATTTCACAGCTGAGGCACCTATATGATAAGTGTGACAGTGTAGTAGATGTTAGTAAACTGGAGTCATATACTATATTTTTTACTATAATGTGAATAGTACTGTGTGTACAGAAAACAAGATTTGTGCAGCAATAACGCAACTAAATTTTGAAAAAAGAAAAAAAAAACAATTTACATTTTATTTAAATTATTGTGAGTTTTTATTTTATGTATTAGATAATTGAAAATCTTTAGGTATACCAACATTTGTCATACTATGAAAATGTATAAAGTTTTGATGATTTTGAAAGTAAAGAAAGAGAAATTGAAGTTTGAGATGAGATCTTCAGTCATGCATTAAAGTTGCCACTGTCACACTTATTAAAACACTTTTTTTTTACTTCCTAGAGTTATTACTGCTAATATGCCACTATATCACTTACACAAAAAAATTTATATTACTCATGTTTAATGTGAAGCTATTATTCCAACAAAACAACCATTCTTAATATATGTTTAATTAAAGTATTATTTTATTTTAAAGGTTTAAAATCTAAATCAACATTACTATTTTTTTCCCGTGTCTGCCTCGCTCTCAAGTAAAATGTTCACCCTAATTTTTAATACATTTCGGGAGAAAAATTCCAGAAAAAATAAGAGAAAACATTTAAAATATATTCTGTTAAAATGTAAAAGTTATTTTTAAAGTTACTGAATAGTCACAAATAATTGCTTCATGGTTGCTGAAATTTAAATGTGAAATGAACAATATAATCCTGCATCGGGTCAGATAAAATTATTTAACCTGAATCCGACCCGACCAGCAGATCAGGTCAAGTAGGACTGACGCTATTTTTTGTTTTGGGTCAGGTTGTCTTTAAATGTTTCAGATACGGGTCAGTTTTGGGTTACGTTTTGAAGCTTTTGGATCAAGTTTGGGTTGACCCGATTTTTCTAAAGAAAATCCTGAATATTTTTCAACTGAACAAAACTAAATACAGTGGAACTTCCATTTAACGAAGTCTCATCATTACACTTAAAAACTTCGTTATGAAGAAAATTCGTTAAGTAGAAATTAACTTAAATTCATGAAATTTTTTCTTGAGATATGACAAACAGGTATTAGATTCAGAAGCATTTGATTCCGTTTTAATTATGAAGCCGTTTTTTACAAAACAGTTGTGTACGGTCGATGAAATCACATCACGTTCCCAAGCTTTGGCCCAAGCTTTCATCAGCTCTGATACACAAAATCTCAAACTAATATTTTCACTACATCGGCTTTTTCTGTCTTTTTCGATAATGTACTTCAATATTTTTTATTATTCCTTAGACTAATGATTGAAGTTTAGCTGTATCGGCAGGAACAAAAATAACTTTGATGTTCTTCGATGTGTATTTTGAAGCACGTTCTTTTGGATGTACAAAGCAATTGTCTATCAGCAATGGAAGGTCAGAATGGTACCTGTCTGACTCTAATGGATATTTTTTGCTTCAATGCATCTGACGCCATTTCGACACCTCATCTTCTATATCATTGAAGGTAAAAAGGGTATTTTGACTTCCCCCAACTGTCAGCGCTGGAGTCTCGGAGTGGGAGAATAGTGATAACAAGTGTTTTTCTTAGTGTGAAAAAAAATTGTTTTATTTAGCACCAAGCAGAATGAAAATTATTTAAATGTGTTCATTTTCATACAATCGAATCCGCTGAAATAAATTTGCATATCCTTCGAACAGCAATCGCTTAATTTTAATTCTGTACACGTACAAAAGTGGAATAAACTTCGTTATATAGAATATATTTTTCGTAATGCAGAGATTAATTTACATGCTAATGGTGTTCAAAGTCAAAGTTCTGCAGAAAATTTCGTTAAGTAGAAAACTTCGTTAAATAGGGACTTTGTTAAAGGGAAGTTCTACTGTTGTTGAATATTAATGAGTGTATATATATGTTCATTTTCATAGAAAAAAAGTTCAAATTGAGAAGAGATATAATTGTAGACTATTTTTCCATAATCATATTAAAATATGATTTCTTTTTTTTTTTTGCTTCTTGTTTGGGTTTGAATAATTTGTTTTCAGGCCGGGTTCGCGTTGAAGTGAAAGGGTCTCTGGCTGACGAAATTTTCTTTGTCTGATTTCGGGTTGACTTAAAGCAAAAATTTCAGTTTCGGGTCAAGTACAACGTAACCCGTTCAGAATTTTAAAGGCCAATGATAATTTTTACAGATGCCAATTAGGATGTCAAATCCAAAATCTTCATGTATAAACTAAAATTCAACTGTTTAAAGTAAATTTTAGAGGGAGAAAAACCACACAACACACGTACAAAAATTACCGAAAAATAACAGTTTATTTTTGTTTTATTAAAAATTATTCATTACAACATTATTTTAAAACAAATTTTTATTTAAAAAACAAAACACTGATTAAATGTAAATTTATATAGTAATTCAATTATTTATATCCATTTATTCTATCTATTTTGACAATAATTATTTTGTAAATGAAAAAGTCTTAACAGATTCTATATAAGTCAAAAATATGTAGTTTCAAACTCATAAATCAAATTGCACTGCTGTATTATTTAACATCAAGTTAACGATTAGATGACAAAAGATTTTCTGGCTCAAATCTGTCTATCAAGCCTAGTTAAATTAAAAAAATCCCTGACGGCTCGGCCTACAGGCACAGGTAGATTTCGAAAACGCAGACCGTGGGGCACCTGTTTATTGGGAATTGCAGAAGAAAGACCTATTTGCCATGATGTGGCAGTTGGGACTACCCACTTCAAAATATACTTCTGCCTGTAGGTGGAGCCAGCAGGGATTTTTTCGTTTTTAATTTTTTTTTTACCATAAAAGTTGGTCCTATAAAAAACTTGTCAATATAAAAGTTGTATATAATATTAAGAAGATTTATAATAAATTTAAGCGGATTTGATATCTTGGGAATTGACGAAGTTATGAATTTTTTTCTTCTGAAACCCCTATTTCCCCCCCCCCCTTGCCCCTCCTTGGGGGCATTTTTAATGAAATCAAAAATCTGTCATACATAAATTTTTGGCCCTTTTCCTAGAAGTAATAATAACTTTAAACGGATTCAATATGTATAAAAATTAAGAAGTTATGGGTTTTTTTCTGTTTTCACGTCTGCTTGTAGGCGGAGCCAGCAGGGATTTTTTTTGCCATAAGAGCTGGTCCTATAAAAAACTTGTCAATATAAAAGTTGTAGATAATTTTAAGAAGATTTACAATAAATTTAAGTGGATTTGGTATCTTGGGAATTGACAAAGTTATGAATTTTTTTCTTCTAACCCCCCCCCCCTCTTGGGGCCATTTTTAATGATATCAAAAATCTGTCATACATAAATTTTTCGGCCCTTTTCCAAGAAGTAATAATAACTTTAAACAGATTCGATACATATCATAATTAAGAAATTATGGAGGGTTTTCTGTTTTAACAAAAAGCCTCCCCATTCCCCTCCTGCCCCCCCCCCCCCTTGGTTCGATTTTGCCCGTTAAGGAACTTGACCAAGATTTTATGCCCCTTGATTTTATGTATCAATTTGGAAGAGCTTTGTGCAGAATTATTGGAGTTATCGTGTCCATAAAAAAGTGACATAGATAGATAAAATTTTGAACAGGGGGTGTTTATGGGTTCTGGGAGTCATAATCGGCGTAGATCTGCAAAAAAATTTTCCAAAATTCCAACTTAGGGGAGAATGTAATAGGTAGTAATTCTTACGAAATCTACCTAAAAGATAAGCATTCATCATTCAAGAAAAAAAAATGCCTGCTATATAAACTCAAAAATTTAGTTAAAAATTATTTTTATTGTTATTCAAAAAGCTTTTAAAGTATTAAATGCACCATTAATAAATGGAGAAATTTTTATTGCTATTGAGAAATAAGTTTCGGATAATTTAAAAAATATATCTGATTCCCATCAGTAAAAGTCGCCATTTATGTTGATAATTCTAAAACGCTGATATTTTCCGAAACATAGTTTTTTCCTATATGTGGCCAGGCAGATTTTGCCCCAAATAGTGTACTATTCAAGCTGTTCCTTCACACTATTTGGTGATAAATACCAGAAAAATGTCAAGATGTGCATTTGTGCAAAATACCATATAGCTCTATGCGCAAGATGGGCACAGCTTTCTGGGGGCCCTCAATACTACAAGAGCAGTGAGCGGTCAGTTGTCAAAAAGAGTGATTTACGACTTCCTTGACATAATCCCGTGGAAGGGAATGATAATGTTCTTCGAGGATAGAAGCAAGCGAGTGAGAGGAAATTTTTTATCCTGGCTGCAGTCGAAAACTATTTGAAATGCTGATATTTTAATAAAAATTTATATTTAATTTTAGCAAATTTAATAGAGAAGTATAGGTGGGACCGTGCCCCAAGTGCCCTATACAACGTGCCGCCCCTGACCATTTTACTTTTTTCTATATAAAGTTTGACAAACACTATTGTTATTTTGCTACTTGATACTTTTCAATAAGATTTTTCAAATATATCTTCTCAAACACTTAATGTTCATTGAATTCTGTATTTATTTATTTTTTGTAGCATGGTTTAACATAATTATTATAAGGTTAACTTTTATAATCTAAGAAATTTTAATATATTTTAGTTCAACAAGAATTAAGACTAGTCGTTGGGGGCCACCGTAATACTTACCCATCATGGATATGCATAATGTAAAATATTAAAACAAAAATGTGTAAACTACTTATAAAATGCATAGCAATTCAAATAAAATCGTGGCTTGATGACGTCATAACTTTATAGGCTCGATTACTGAATTGCTTGAAAGAGGTTTTTCCTTATAACTCCAAAAATAATAATCCTATTAAATAGCGGTTTATTGCATCTGATTAAGCGTCAAATTTCCAATTAAAATATATCTTTGAAGTGAAATTTGGATGAAATACAGGGTCATGAAAAATCGAAGAGTGTGGAAAATAGGATTACAAATATCTCAGCAACTAATTATCCGATCGACTTCATGCTTTATGCAAAATTTATGTTTTTTTATTGTCTTTTATATTCATTTCTAAAAATAAACAATTTCGAAAATTTTTATATACCTTTTATCAGAACGAATATTTCGAGAGTCCGAAAAAAATAGTTCCAGTTAATCGAGGTTATTGAAATGAAATAGGCTTCTTCCCATTATTACATACTAAGTACATACCAAATTGCAAGTGTCTATCTCAATTTTTTCGGGAGATAGAGCGTTTACAGACACACACACACACACAGACGGACGGCCAAAAAAATTTTCTAAAAATATGTTTTTTGGAATCTCCTGTGTCTGAAACGTGTAAATCCGTCAAAAAAAATTTTTCGATTTTCAAAACGATTACAAGACTTACCCTATACTACGTATGATGGGTAAGTAAAAAATTACAAAAAAGTGGCTATGAAGCTAAAGGGGTCTACTGGCCTCTGGATGCTAACCATAGGCACCTGTGAGGGGGAGGGCAATTGCCCCTCCCTTATTTTCCAATGTAATTACAGTAGAGTCTCGAAAATCCGAGGTAATTGGGGCTGACACCACCTCGGATTACTGAAACCTCGGATTTTCTGAAAAAGTAGACAATTCTTACTAATTATAATTTTACTCAATTAGGATGACAAAGAATGTACATACCTTTATTCCTTTTGTAATGATATACAGGATACTTTACAATTTAAAAAAAAGTTTCTATTTTTTGCCGCTTTAACACATTACTTCTCTTTTTAGATGCAAAAGCATAATGTCAGCTTAGGTGGCTTCATTTTGCTGTTCTACGTGTTTTAAAGCCAGCTCTAAAGATGCTATGAGAGATTATTTTTTCAAATGGCAGAGAGTCATTTTCTTCTGTATCATTACAGTCCTCCTCCTCATCTATCATTTCTACAATTGTCGATTTAGGAATGTGAGAAAAGCTAACTTTGAATAAACGACAGAGCAACTTACAATGCAACTGGTCACGGAGTACACCCCCTAGCGCCTAAGGGAACTTGGAAAAAGAAAAATCTTGTAGAACTAGTTTAGAAACCCCTTTCAAACCAACTCCAACCCTTAGCCATTGGCCTGAACAACAAAAAACTAGTCGTTGGGGCCCACCGTAATACTTACCCATCATGGATATACATAATATAAAATATGAAAATAAAATGTGTAAACTATTTGTAAAATGCATTGCAGTTCGAATAAAATCTTGGCTTGATGACTTCATAAACTTTAAATGCTCTATTACTGAATTGCATAAAAGAAACATCCTTATAGCTCCAAAATTGATAATCCTATTAACTAACGGTTTACTGCGTCGGATTAAGCGTCTCATTTCCAATTAAAATATGTCTTTGAATTGAAATTTGAATGAAATACAGGGTCATGAAAAATCGAAGAGTGTGGAAAATAGGATTACAAATATCTCGGCAACTCATTATCTGATCAACTTCATTCTTTAAGCAAAATTTATGTTTTTTTATTGTTTTTTATATTCACTCCTTAAAATAACCAATTTCGAAAATTTTATATACCTTGTATCAGAACGAATATTTTGAGAGTCCGAAAAAAAATTGTTCCAGATAATCGAGGTTACTGAAATTCAATAAACTTCTTCTCATTATTACATACTAAGTACATACCAAATTTCAAGTCTCTATCTCTTTTTGTTCAGGAGATAGTGTTTACAGACACACACATAGACAGACGGACAGCAAAATTGTTTTTCTAAAAATATGTTTTTCCGAATCTCCAGTGTCTGAAACGTGTAAATCCGTAAAAAAAAAAAAAAATTCATTTTCCAAAACGATTACAAGACTTACCTTATTTTACATATGATGGGTAAGTAAAAAGGGTGGTGGGTGACTGCAAACAGCAATGACCTTCCTTCCAAGAAGAAACTAAAAGAACTGACATTCCTTCGGCAAGGGAAAAAAATACGTAGAATTTAAATTTTTGACGTCTCGAATTAAGCAGAATATCGGACTTCTGAGACTCGGATTTTCGAGACTCTACTGTAACTACGTTTTCTTTTTCTTCTCATGATTTTGAAAAAATAAAATTTTATTTTTCTCAAATGATTTAAAATAAATAAACACTGAGATAAAAAGAAACCAGTAATTTTTTACCAAGGGGCTGATCCTCCTGATGAAAAAATAATAAACTGTTTCAATTCTCCTAAGGACTAAGCCTCAGAAAGAAATGTCTTTTACATTCTGATTTCTAGAATGATCTATGGGATATTTCCTTTCATTTCTTCATGATTATGTTAACTTCACTTTAGGGTGTATTTGTGATTTTCTCCAGTATTTGATTTTAATTTATGTCTAGAACATGTTTCTTATTCTGTATATTACTTTTACAGAAGCAAAGACATCTTCTTTTAGGAGGTCCCAATGATACCATTACCATATCTAATTCATCATCTCCTGAATTAATTGCTGGGCATAATAAAGATAAAGATGAAATTAAAATAGGTATGCTTGTTTCATGCACTATCACACTCTAGTTTCTTCAAGATATCAACTTTTATAAGAAGTAGTTTTGATACTGATAATCTATTTTTAAGACATGAGAAAAAAATTATTAACATTGCATACTTACAATTGTAAGTTAATAAATTATGAAACTACCAGTAACAGTTATTCAACAATTAGTTGTTCATAATGTAAATAGTCTATATTATTTGCTTTATACATTTATAATAATCCATTGAAATTATGACTCAGAAAGACATTTATTTCCTCCAACACTACAGAAGTTGGGATAGCATTGATATTCTAAGAAAACACAGAATATAAAAAAAAAGAATATTATGTTACTTGCTTTAAATGGTGAAATTACCAAGTGCATACCCATTATGTTTGAACACCATGTATTCATGGATATGTGTTCTGAATAAACAGTCTCAGAAAAAGGTATAGGATGGTATATTTTTCAATTCTTTCTGTTATGTTGAGTTATACTTTTTAGGTCACTTTTTCCTGTCACAAAACTTCTATATTTCCAATAACTCCCTTTTTTTTCCCCTATTATGTTTATTTTCATTATTATTTTTTTATTATTTTTCCTTCATACTGCTGCTTTTTTTTCACCTGCTATTGCTGGTGTTGCTGCATTCATATATAATTATTATTTCATGTAACTACAGAGAGTAAAAATCATTGCCTTGATTACAAATGACAATAACATCCTTGTAAACAATGCTAGAAAGAAATACTTTGAGCACAATACAGGACAAGGTTCAAAGTTCTGTTCGTGTACTTCATAACTGTTCTGTGTAATCATCTTGGTCACATGGATAATATCCAAGCTGTAGTTGATTACATCCCATACATTTTGAATGTATTGTACTCGATTCCTTGTGACTGCTTGTTATGGGAATATGCCAAGCATACCAACGTCTTTTTGCCTTCTTTTCCTGCTAGAGTGGTGAATAATTTGAAGTGTACTAAGAGAATTCACCTACATCAGTGAATATAAACATGCATCATAATGTCTGGCATGAAATGGACTACCTTATGGATGTTTTCTGTATGATTAAAGGAGCTGTACATGTACATATATACAGGGCCCGACTTAGACTATCTGAGGACCCGGGCCAAGCATTTTTTTTTTTTTTTTTTGGGGGGGGTGGGGGCTGCTTCTATCTATCCATGGCAATTGTTTGGGAATTATGTTGAAGTGACTGGTATTAAACTTCATACCTATTATGTGTATACATAAATTTTGAACCAAGTATTATTTACATCTGCATACAGAGTATCACAAAAGAAGATGGTCACAACTTTAACAGATGACAAAACACTATCTTTTTTGTATAAGGATATAATGACTCATGTAAACTTTTGAAGTGTAAATACAGGTCTTTTTGTCACTCTTGGTTATTCGTTATAATACAAAATTTTCTACTACATTATATAATTTAATCTATGTATTATATCAGCATGCATTTGCGTGATTCCATAATATGGAAAGACAAGTTCAGGCATGCACTTATACTAATAGCAACAAAAATTTCAACACTTGTTATGTTGTTACTTCATTCCTCTTGCTCTAAAGTACTTTTGTATAAAATTTTATAACATTAGTTTTCTGATGATGTAGATTGTTCTTTTTTTGGGAAGGAGGGGACATGGGGGACAAGAAGCAGAGGATGGAAGGCTATACTCCCTTCCTAAATATTTGAAAATGTAAGAATTTATGTTACTTTGTCCAATTTAAACCATTTTGTGCCCTTTTAACAAAAAATCTAATTAAGCCCAGTGCGGCCTCGGGACAGCTTTCCCGCATTTCTCCATAGACGATGGGCACGGTCATAAATTAACTGTCATTTTCACAGTTTGGGTGTCAGAAACTTTGTGTATTGTCATTTAAATCCATAGAAATCTTCTCAATATAATGTCTTTTTATACGACTGCGATTGTTTTTACCAAAATATAGTTGTCTGGCTATGTTAAGTCTTTATCTGACGAATTTTTTCTCCCTTTTGCCTTCCACCGCCAGCAAGCAAAGAAATGTCAAATCTTTATAAAAAAAAGAGAAAAAAAAGAAAGAAAAAGAATGGATTTATCTAAACATAAATCATCTAAATTATCCCTAACCTCTCAAATTCACGCTTTTCCCTAGTAGCATTCAAAGGAATTTAAAATATTTTTAAATCTTTATTTTTATACAAAATAAAATCTTTCATTCCATTTGTTGCTCTCTAATGAAAATAAATCAAAGTTACTTCCTTGTCTCCAAAATTTAAGCTTCCCTTTTTGTCCCTCCTCCAGCACACAGTTTCAAATATTTAAAACTCTTTACTTTAAAAAATAAAATAAATAAAAAAGAAATGGCTACATTCGTTTTTACTTAATAATAATATATAAGTAACCATCTAAATTGTCCCCTAATCTCCATTAATTTACTCCCCCCCCCCCTCCCCCAGCATACAAATAAATCTAAAAACTTTAAGTTATTTTTATTTTTATATATATACATAAAAAAAAAGCTCTGTATTAAATAGTGCTCTGTAGTGACAATAAATAATCAGTACTATAAAATATTCCCCTAAAATCTCCCCCACCTCTCCATATACAGATATATTACATATTCTTTAATTCATTTTTGTTCGGAAACGCATGAAAATGCAGGTGTTCTTATTCAGAAACTTTGTAACCGAAAGACGTTTTCCACTATTCTTTATTTTATTTTATTTTATTTTATTTTTTGGCAAAGACAGAAGATTTTTCAGAAAACACTGTCAAAGTCAGCGTTTTCAACAGAATTTCCGACGCCGTAGCAGGGGAAAGGGAAAAAACGTGACACGAATCGTTTATAACCCGATAAGTAATTTATTTATCAAGAAATGAAAAATTAATTTCGATTCCAAATTGCTTCAATAGTCAGACCTGCCAATTTGAGTTTAAAAATGAGTTAGATAATGTATCAGAAAGTTTTGCGTTGTTGAGCAAAGAATTTGAGAACCACCTTAAGTGCTACTGTGCTATATCACTCTCATAAATTTGTAAGATTATTACAATTTTTGTTTTCAAATTTCCCCTTTTTAACACTTTCCAACATAATTAAAAAGTGTCTATGAATTCACTTTCTCTCTCTGTCTTTGCTCTAACTCTCGTAAATATACTCGGATTGCCATGAAAGTTTTATATGTTATTGAAGTTTACCATAGAATGTTCAGTATTGAAAATGAAATATGTAGCATTTATATCTCGCTTACAGGGACATTCAAAAGAATTCTTTTACATTATGGTCTATGGGGAAAAATCGTTTGCGGTGTATTTAATTAGCAATGATAACTAAAGTAATGAAAAGTAGCGAAGTAGTGACTACTTTTGAAAAGTAGTTTGTAGTCGCTACTTTTTAAAACAAGTAGTTGTAGTTGTAGTTAACTACATTTTTCATAAAGTAGTTGTAGTTCACTACAAACAAAAAGTAGTTTTTCCAATCCCTGGTTACATATTTATTATTCACATACTTTGTTGATTTAAATGAAGTGAAGAAGTCAGTAAAATACCACTATTATATACGAAATAATCCATCAAATAACACTATTAAATAACACTTAAAATAAATAGGTACTATATAAAGGTGTTTAATAATACTTTTTTGTTGCATAATGCATACAACAGCACTTGCTCCATTCATGGAGAGGGGCAAGCAGAACTTCATATCAACAAAACAGGTGGACAACATTCTTTCTCTTTTCTTTACTAGTAAATACAACAAATATAATTTCAAACATACTTTGCACATAGTTTCTCAAAATGCAGATTATATATACATATGGCAGAAGAATAGGAATGCCACACATTGGAGTATTCCATATCTTAGAATAAAATCATTTTATATTAAAATGATAGTTATTAAAAACTATTAAAATAAACTGTCCAAGCCCTGCTCAAAAGTTACTTTTTCACCTTCATTGTCATACTCTGTGTCAGAATGATCCTATTTTCAGTAGAGTTTAACAGAATAGTACTTATAAGTCATCATCTATAAAACTTTCTGTAACTGGAGCTTCATCTTGGGAAGACATCCATTCAATTATGTTTTCCCCATTCAAGAAATCGGGCACAACAGTTAGTGAAGAATTTTTTGCAAAACACAAAAGTTCTGCAGATTTCTGTTTTGTACTATCCAAACTGAAGCCACCAAAGTCAACATCATCACCATCATTGTCTATAAATAAAGAAAGCCGCAATAATCTATAAATAAATAAAGCCACAAATTATGCCTTGCACCTACTAAAATGTCTTTGCATACAGAGTCTCATGCATCAGCCAAGAGAAAAATAAAGTCGTTGATTGTAAATTGCCTTCTATACTCCTCCAACCTCCATATAGCCGATAAATCAGAAGTTATAATTTCACACAAAAATTCCATTATGTATTGGCATTTCATGCTACGAACAATTCTCTGATTTATTGGCTGAATAAGAGAGGTTGTATTCGGAGGTAAAAGTAACGGAGGAAGTTGACTTTTAGTAATATTTTTGTATGTGCTGCACAGTTGTCTAAGAGCAATAATATTTTTCAGTGTACATGTAAACCGATCTTTGCATATGAGATACTTTTTTCAAAATAATTTTCAAACCATTCTGTAAAAAATTGCTGGTGACCCATGCTTTTTTATTGTTGTAAACAGGCAGGAAAAAAGTCTCCTGATATTTGACTTTTTTGTTTCATTTGAAAAATAAGTTTTACTTCATTGGAATGTAAAAATTTGTGGGGGGGGGGTGAATACCAATTGTCGTTCAAATTCTACCATTTTGAATTTCTCTTGCAAAGTTAACCATAACTGAATTTTCCCTGTTTACATCTGAAACAGTGTGTGGATTATAGAGTTGTGGGTTTGAGGGAGTTGACTGTATATCATTTTGTTTTCATTCTTCATTTATTTTTCTCCTTCTGACCTTAGAATTCCACCGAGTAATGAATATGATGCTTTTTTTTTAATGTTATCAAAGCTTTTAATTTTATCAATATATATGGTAAGATCTAATCAGTTTAATTCACATTGAATTAGTTTGAGTGTTTAAACTTTATTAGTTTTATTTCTAGATATAAATATGTGTAAGATATGTATGTAGTAGAGAGCAAGAAAATTGGCAAAATTTCTTTTCATACAAAAATGAAAATTTTTAAATATTTCAGTTTTCTTATTGAAACACACTATATAAACAAGCCTAATGACAATAAAACTTAAGATTATACTTGGTGCAGTACAATATCGGCAGATGAAATAATATTTTAAGCACCAGAATCTTTTAACTTATTGCAAACTTAGTTTCAGTAGCATTCAGCTCCATCATTCTTTGCACTGGATGATGGTATACTGAATGCTGTTGAAACTAGTTTGCAATAAGTTAAAAGTTCTGGTTCTTAAAATGTTGTTTTATCTGCCTAAAGTTAATGGCAGCGTACAATAATTTTATTTTCACAAAAATAGGATTTTCGTTATATAGATATAATTACACTCAAAATGTTATAGTCTAAGAGCTAGCAATGTCAGAAAGTATGTGATTTTAGCGAGACTCATTTTTCTATATCCCTTCCCTCAGACAGAAATTCCATTGCTAAATTAATTTCAGACTGATTTAAATTTGTTAGAGAAAGAACATATTAGAAGAGTTCACAGCTTTTGTAGTATTTTGGCTATAGTTAATGAAAGCCAAGTCTTGATTGTTGCCAAAGCAAGGACCAACTTTCTATAAAAGTACATATATATATATATATATATATATGATTTGTTGAAATAAATGTTTAATTTGTGTATTTAATGTATCAATTAATTGTAATTGTTATTTTGCTTAGTTCAATTTTAAAAATGAAATATTTATCCACAAATTCTTCTAATTTTTTTTAAACAAATATTTATTAATTTTATGAAATCACCAAAGCAAAAAAAGAGCTAAACTGAAACTCCATGGAATAAATTGTCAACCTTTATGTTTATTTACATTCTCTCTTAATTTTTAAGTAATATTAGAATTAATTTTTATTAGTATTTGCTCTTAATTTTTAAATAATATCATATACATAATATTTTATCTTAATTATCTGATTAAACTTATAGTGGCTAGAAAGAAATATCTGCGATGTCAACTGCTACTTTTCCAGGCCGAACGATCGTTTGTAGTGCATTGTTTGTGTTTTCAAAATGAAATTTAATTGCAATGGCTAATAATGGAAAAACGTGTGTTTTTTGTATTGATAAGAATGGAAATAAAATTATTTTCATAGACCATCAATAAGGTTATATAAGTTTATTCAGATAATTAAGAGAAAATATTATGTATTATATTATTTAAAATTTAAAAGTGAATATTAATAAAAATTTCTTTAAAATTAAGAGAGAATTTAAATAAACCAAATGACAATTTATGCCATAGAGTACTACTCCATTTCATAAATTGGTCATAAATTTTTCCATTACTTAAAAGTTAAGAGAGAATTAAAATAAACATAAATGTTGACAATTTATGCCTTGAACAATTTATGATTCCATAAAAATTAATAAATATTTGTTTAACTAAGCAAAATAACAATTACGATTAATTGATACATTAATTACACAAATTAAACATTTATTTTGTCAAATCATATCTATACTTAATAAGGCTTCAACTTTGTGTATTCATATTTCGTTAACAGCAAGGAGATATCTATTTAATTATATATATTTATTATACATTATTACAATTGCGGCCAAACGCACCACTACTTCGTACGTACTCGCTTCACTGCCTTACATCTCGTCTCCGTAACTCTCCTGCAAGAGATATTCAACACTGGACTAGCAGCGCCATCTCTGTTTATATATGGATACTAATCATCGAGATATGACACCCCTCCCCTCGTAGTTCAAACGAACCACTGGTTTAATCTGTCTGTTGCTTCTTCGAACAGGTTGATTGTCCTTTTTATCAATCTTTATAGGTGTTCTCTTCTGCAAGCCCACATCATTACTTATCACGGAATTGTCCTTTGCATTTTTATCCATAGTATTATCACAATTATTATTCACAACTGTACCTGTTACAATATCATGTGAAGACTGAGATTGGTTAGATTTTTCAGCATTCTCGGCATTAATTTGCTCTTTATTATTTACATAATATCCAGAAAACTTATTTCTCTTAACTCTATCATAACTATCGAAATCAGTGTTTTGTTTATCAAACTGACCCGTTTTACTTTCCTATGACATTTCATCACTTATTTCTCTGTTGTGTCTCAACTGATTAACATGACGTTTACACATTATTCCGTCATCTCTATTTACTAAAACCCATCTGCTCCCCAATAATTTTATAATTTTTCCCTTAATCCATTTCTCCCCTTTTCCAAAGTTTTTAACAAAAACTGATTCATGAAGATTGTATTTATGTAAGGGTTGCTGTATTTTAGGTTTGGATGGTAATACCAAGTGTAAAGCTGTTCGAACTGACCTTCCAAACATTAATTCTGCGGGAGTCTTACCAGTGACAGAATGTGGGGTAGAATGATTTTCCAATAAAAATCGTGCAATTGACAAATTTATGTCACCCTTATCTAGCTTTTTAAGACAATTTTTAACAGTTTGAACATACCTTTCTGCCTGTCCATTCGACGATGGATGATATGGCGGAATGGGTGTATGTATAATTCCATTTGATTTAAGAAAATCTTGAAATTCATCACTTGTAAACGCACGTCCATTATCACTGACTAATTCAACGGGCAAACCAAATGTAGCGAAAATTCTACGTAGTACTCTAATAGTTGATTTACTATCAGCACTGGGTACCACCTGTACCTCTAACCATTTAGTATAAGAATCGACCACTATTAAAAATATTTTACCCTCAAAAGGACCGGCAAAATCTATGTGAATTCTTTCCCAAGCAAATTCCAATTCCCATTTTAAAGGTTTCATTTTAGGATTATCCCGAGCAAACATTTGGCATCTACTACAAGAATTAACCATTTGTTCTATTTCTTTGTCCATATTAGGCCACCAGATCGCACCTCGAGCTTTAGCTTTCATGCTAGATATACCCTGATGAACGGAATGTAATAATTGTAACATTTTTTCGCGACCTTCATCTGGTATAATTACTCTATGTCCCCATAATAAACAATTTTCTAAACACGAAATTTCCTCACGTCTACGAAAATATGGTTTATATTCCTCGGATTTAACCGTTTTTGGCCATCCATATAACGCCCACTCTAAAATTTGTTTTGTTACTGGATTTTCAGTTGTCCACTTTGAAATCGTTTTAGAAGTAACAGACCAATCATTACTATTAGAAACGAACATTATTTCCGATGGATTATTTACTACATTTACAGTTTCTGGAAGGGGTAATCCACTTAATGCATCTGCATTTTTATTATTTTTACCTTCGCGATACTCAATTATATAGTCATACCCTGCTAACATTAACGACCATATCAGCATTCTGGGTGATAATGTATCAGGTACTTTTTTTACAGGATCAAACAATCGAATTAAAGGTTTGTGATCAGTTATAATTTTAAACTGTTTACCTGCTAAATATTGATGAAATTTCGTTACAGCAAAAATTACAGATAAAGCTTCTTTATCAATCATGGCATAATTTCTTTCAGCCTTATTCATCATTCTAGATGCAAAAGCTATTGGTTTTTCTTTACCCTCAACAATGTGGCTTAACACACAACCAATTCCATATTCAGATGCATCACAGTTTAAAACAACATCTTTGTTTATATCATACAATTCTAAAACAGGCGATTTACATAAAAGTTGTTTAACTTTCTGAAATGCTTTTTCATGCTTCTCTGACCATGTCCACGTTACATTATTATCTAATAATCTATACAAAGGTTCTAACACATCTGAAGTATTAGGTAGGAAGTTTCTATAATAAGAAATTAATCCCAAAAATGAACGTAATTGAGAAACATTAGTAGGAAAAGGAGCATTCAAAATAGCATCAACTTTTTCTGGAATAGTCTTAATGCCTTCCTGCGAAATTTTATGTCCGAAATAGCTAACTTCCGAAACCATAAATTTTAATTTTTCCTTATTTAATCTTATACCATGCTCAGAAAAGCATTTCATAATACATTCAACTCTTTCAGAATGTTCGGATTCAGATCTAGCACTTATAATTACATCATCTAAAAATACAACAACATAGTCAAATTTCTTTAATATATTTTCAATTTTTCTTTGAAAAATACCTGGTGCACACCAAAAGCTAGTCTTAAAACGTTAAATAAACCTTTATGAGTATTTATAGTTAAAATTTTACTACTTTCATCATCAACAGGTTGTTGTAAATAAGCATCTTTTAAATCAAACACAGTAAAGAATTTTCCACCTGCTAATTTAGCAAACAATTCTTCCATTCTTGGAAGAAGATAATTATCATTTTCAGTATTAGAATTTACTGTTGCTCTATAATCACCACAAATTCGAACAGTACCATTTGGTTTTGGAACAATTACTATAGGACTAGCCCATTCAGAATAATCAACAGGTTTTAAAATACCCTCATTTGTTAAGCGTTCCAATTCCAAATCAGTTGCTGTTCTCAAAGAAAAAGGAACAGGACGAGATTTTAGGAAAACTGGTTTTGCATCATTTTTCAAATTTATTGAAACGGGAGGACCTTTGATCGTACCAATCCCGTCAGCAAAAGCATTAGGAAATTTTTTTATTAAATCATCTTTCGAAATACTTTTGATCATGTTTACATTCGGCCAAAATAATTTTGATGCTTTCAACCAAGTTTTACCAATTAAACTCAGACCTTCCTCTTTAATAACTAGCATTTTTAAATTAGGTATACAATTATCATCAATCAAAACATTTACATTTAATTCACCTAATACAGTTAAAGAATCTTTAGTATACGTTTGCAGCTTAATATTAGATTTAACCAAAGGAGGCTTACCTGAAAATAATTTATCGGCAATATTTTTACTTACAATCGTATGAGCTGCTCCGGAATCAATTTCAAAATTAACTTTAATCCCATTAATTGTAACACCTTTTTCCCACAAAACATTATTGCACTCATCCCTCATAACATTTAGGGAATATTCCTGAACAGTTTTAATTTTACTGTTCTTTTTCAGTTTTTGATTCACTGTAGAGAAGTTCCGGTTCCTGCAACAAATTTTTAAATGTCCCACTTTGTGGCAAACATGACATTCTGTTGATTTAAATGGACACTCAACAGGTTTGTGATATCTAGCACAACGATAACATGGTTTATCTTTATAACTGTTCCGGTTTCCAGGTGCATACATCCCTTCTTTCGGCTTTGACGAATACTGGTATACTTTCGTTTTCTCCATTTGGGCATCTTGAACTTTATTTACAGTTGTTGCTCCATTAATCTGTAGTGATTTTACTCCAGCTTCGGCTGTTTCGAATGATTCCGCAATTTCTACAGCTGTTTGGAACGTTAGATTTTTCGTATCCAACAATTTTTGCTGTATTTTCTCGTCTTGAATTCCAAACACTAGCTGGTCCTGTAGGCGATCGCTTAACGTCGTTTCACAGTTGCAGTATTCCGATAACCGTCATAAATCTCTCACAAAGTTGGCTATGCTTTCCTCTTGCTTCCATAATCTTTTTTGAAACTTGAACCGTTCAACAATTTCACTTGGACAAGGTGAAAAATGTTCTTTCGCCCTCTTTAAGAGATCATCATAACTTATCTCTTTCAGCGAAGTCGGTACAATGATATCTCTCAATATCGAAAATATTGCCGTTCCAACAGAGCTTAATAATATATTTTTCTTCTTATCCGCATTTTGAATATTATTAGCAGCGTGGTAAAAGTCAATTTTTTCAACATAAATTGACCAGGGCACGGTCGAATCATATTCTTCCAGACGTCCCAGAGAGATAACTTCTGTTTCTGCCATTTTCTTTTCTTTTCTTCTTTTTTTATTTCGAAAAAAAAATGCAACATTTATATAAAATCTTGGGTTCTTTTCCGCACGTCGCCATTAATAAGGCTTCAACTTTGTGTATTCATATTTCGTTAACAGCAAGGAGATATCTATTTAATTATATATATTTATTATACATTATTTACAATTGCGGCCAAACGCACAGGCTACTTCGTACGTACTCGCTTCACTGCCTTACATCTCGTCTCCGTAACTCTCCTGCAAGAGATATTCAACACTGGACTAGCAGCGCCATCTCTGTTTATATATGGATACTAATCATCGAGATATCACAATACTAATAAAAGAAAGTTTTGCTTTGTGTGTGCATCGGCGATGGCTAGCAAAATCTAGCGCACCTAGATCTAGAAATCTGAAAATTTCTGTGAGGATAGTCCAAGACATGTCCTGATGCACCTGAGGCTTAGATTTTTAATATTTTGATAATTAGCCATTATATTAATTAAAAGTATCTGCAAAATACGATTTTTTTTTTAAACTGAAAATTGTGTTAAACAAATATCAAAACCGCGAAAGTACAAATGACCTGACGAATAAAAATGACCCAGGCAGCAGAGGGGATTGTATTGAATTTACTTCTGCTTCGGGCACTTTGAGACCCATTCTTCTATTTACTTTCTGTAATGAAAGTTCAAGAATTATACGATATAAGATTGACAATGCATAGTAATTAATAAAGAAAACTTAATTTTGCAGATTATTTGTTATATTTGAGGGGAGGGGGGAATTAAATGTTTTTTTTTTATTAAATACTGTGTTCATTTTAATAACTAGCACCCTTTTATTCAGTTTTTAAGACCGATTTACTAGGGGTTTTTTTTTTTTCCTAACAACTTCTTAGATACTCTAGCTACTATATGCAATACAAAAAATTTACTTAGCACCCAACTACCACCTTTTTTGAACAATAATCTACTTTTTCAGGCTTTTTTTTTCACAGTAATAATTATCAGATTTTTATAAGAATTGGTATGTAACTCCCTCATTATATTTCAATTACATTCATGCACTTTTGGTCACCTGCAGATACATTGTATCTCATCAAAAACAACTCGTTGTAAATGATCCCGCCAAGCCAGAAACCTAAAACATCAGTCACAAAAAGAAGTGATATCACATAAAAAGAAGCGATATAGAAGTGCATACTCAGAGTCCAGTGTAAAAATCTATCACCACTCATAATGTTTCCGAAGGACTCGGAGTGAGGTACAGTATGTGAAAACTGCTTGGCGACCTGCAGGCTTTTATAATATATGCAGTATATCAATTTTGAAAATCTAAAAATAAATTTTATATTTTTGTTATACCACTTTTATAAATATTTTTGTATACGAAAGAACTGACAGAACGGATTTTCCCCCAGATCTATGTCATTCCCTTACGCTAGAATTACTGCAATATATCTCAATTTAGTTAACATTTATTATAATGTTTATATATATATATATATTACAAACTCAAAATCTTAATACGTTTACTTAAAAAATCCTCTTCGTAAGAGTGGTGTTTTTAGTTTAAATAATGGTAAATAAAATCAACAAATTGATTTTTCAAGCTCATAAATAAGAAAGGACATGCAAACACAGAATCTTCAACTTTTACAATTTTATGAGAGCAAAATAAATAAATAAAATAAAATAAAATGATATAGCCATATGTAATTTCAGGAAACACAAATATTATAAAAGCCTGCAGGTCGCCAAGCAGTTTTCACATACTGTACCTCACTCCGAGTCCTTTGGAAACATTATGAGTGGTGATAGATTTTTACACGGGACTCGGAGTATGCACTTCTATATCGCTTCTTTTTATGTGATATCACTTCTTTTTGTGACGAACGTTTTAGGTTTATGGCTTGGCGGGATCATTTACAACGAGTTGTTTTTGATGAGATATCACTCCTAAATCCTCCCTTTTGTAAGGTATTTAATTTCAATTATACGGATTCCATTTTTATTCAGAAAAGAAAAGATGAAAGGGGCAAAAAAAATAATAATGATGCTATAAACAGAATTATACATCAGAATTATACAATTTATTGAGTGACTTATTCCAATGTACATGTCACTACCATAACAACAGGGAAACTTTTATATTAATTTCCTTACATTGTATTCATCAGATTATTTATGATATATTTATTTTCCTTTTTCTTTTGTTTATATCACTCTTCCGTTTATATACATTCAAAAACAAAAAATTAGACAATTTTACAGTAGTTTACAAACTAATTAAAATACTATAGTTTCAGAAAAATGTGGAAAAATAAGAAGCACTTTTTTTCGGTCAACTACAACGATAAGTTTATGTAGCATACTTTACCAAGAATAATCAACATTTTTTTTCTACGAACCTATTTCTATTAGTATAAAAATTTACAGGGATTTTTATATTAACATATTAAATATATTATTTTTGAAAATTACTGAGCACCTTAGAAGTTTTTTAACTCAACGTTTCGAGAATTTGAAATATATAAAATTCGCAACGTTTGCAAAAGTATATAAACTATTAAAGTGATTTCTGTTCATATAGTCTGTTCATTCCAATTCGGTGATCCTAAAATATAGGTCCCCAGTCTCTGGCAGTCCATGAATTAATTAGGACATATGTATGCAACTGTTAAAATATTCTCAAAGTTGACAATAGAGGCAATAAGTATAGCTCGGCAAATATGAAACACGGCATTGCTTCATCATGGCTTTGTTTCGTGAGGTGTTCGTTCTCCGAACATAAAAATCTCACGCGAAAGTGTTCGTTAACCGATTTGTTCGTAAACCAAACAGTTCGTTACCGATCACCTATTGTATACGAAATTTAGCATTTTAAGTTCGTCATAGCCGAAGATTTGATGCACGGCAAATATTTAAACACAAAACTTGTAATCTTGGGGTAGCAACATTTTTACATTCTATTACTCAGCACATGAATGTAAAGTTGGAATTGTGTAATAGCTATTTCAATAAATTCCTGATACGCTAGAATTATCCTCTTTAATAAAAAGCTATGCGTTGCTGACGACTGGGATTTTTGATAATCGTTGCCACAGATTAATCTCGGAAAATGAAACATTTGAAGATTCTGAAAAAATTAATAGCTCAAAAACTATTAGTCAGAAATTGCCCCGAGCCTGGATCTGCCTGTACAAAAACTTAATTGGTACTTCACCGCCAGACGTAATATATACAAAACATGCCAATATTCTGAAGCAACATTATTCTACAATTAAAATTATTCATAAAGCCCATTTACTTATGCGCAGATTTTTTTTTCAGGTTATGTTCGAAATTTGTGGAATACAGAATGACAGCAATATTAATGACAGTTAGATAATTGTGTATATAAACACTCATTAAATATTTGAATTATACAATTGCATTCAGATGAATATTCATTAAGAATATTAACGTAGTTTAGAATTAAAGAAACAAATAATAAAAGAAAGTCATAATTTTAAAGTTCTACAAAGAAAAAAAAGTACATTTTTACTTTCTATATATATAACAGAAGAAAGTATTGTAATTAAAAAAAATTTCGACTTCCGGTTTTAGACGGATTTACACCGAAAGATATCCCGAAAAACATGTTTTTACAAAATGTCTGTCTGTCCATGTGTGTATCCTCTTTATATCATTGGAAGTATATGAAGTTATGCATATAATTAAACCAAATTTCATGTATAGGTTTTTGACTATGGCTAGCAGGTCATACTAAAATTCTGGGATATTCCGACTGAAGGGGGCACTGTGATAGCGAATCTTGTGCAATATTTCATAGTTTAACATCAGCTGTTCATGCATGGAAGGTAAACCGGTGCTTCGCAAGCAGCTGACGTAAAACAGAATTCTGTGATAACGAATTTGGAAGTATTAACATGTATGAGATAGAAGAAAGTTTTGAGATTGGCATACTAGACTAGTTAAAAATATATCTCTTTGGTTTATTAAACCAAATTAAA
Organism: Maratus michaelseni; assembly: GCA_963931845.1. Taxonomy (NCBI): domain Eukaryota; kingdom Metazoa; phylum Arthropoda; class Arachnida; order Araneae; family Salticidae; genus Maratus; species Maratus michaelseni. Next base: position 254,141,693 of record OZ007594.1, read on the forward strand.
TTTCTAAAAATTAAGCTAAAAAAATGCACAACATCACTACAATTCTTACGAAAACAAATTAATACTAGTATGTTCTGTCTATCACAAAACTTTCTTCTGTATAAATCAAATCGTCTGCAATAAAAATTAAATGACAATCTATTTGTTCTTAAGATATAGCTAACGCGGAAATCGTGAAAAACAGATCATAGTGGCAAGGGCAACATCTGCTGGGCAGTATACATCCAATTCTAATAAAGATCTATTTATTCCAAGGTCAAGCATAATCTAAAGTTTAATGAAATTCTGTGTGTTAATTCTTGAGATATAGCTATCGTGGAAATCGCAAAAAATGCAACATAGCAGCACCACCTGTTGAGTAATTTAAACCAAAACATCATCAGCACCAATTAAAATTATTCATAAAGCCCATTTACTTATGCGCAGATTTTTTTTTTCAGGTTATGTTCGAAATTTGTGGAATACAGAATGACAACAATATTAATGACAGTTAGATAATTGTGTATATAAACACTCATTAAATATTTGAATTATACAATTACATTCAGATGAATATTCATTAAGAATATTAATGTAGTTTAGAATTAAAGAAACAAATAATAAAAGAAAACCATAATTTTAAAGCTCTACAAAGAAAAAAAGTACATTTTTACTTTCTATATATATAACAGAAGAAAGTATTGTAATTGAAAAAAATTTCGACTTCCGGTTTTAGACGGATTTACAACGAAAGAGATCCTGAATGAGATCCTGAACTGAATACGAATTTTCATCCAATTCTGCACATTAGTTCTTGAGATAGAGCACCCATAAAATTTGTATCACATATATATAGACAGACAGACATTTTCTAAGAACAGTCAGTTCATGTTCAGGACCTCCTAAAATGTAGAAATATGTCAAAAATTTTTACCAATCCAATACATTGTTCTTGTAAAGATAGAAGAAAGTAAAATATGCTACCCCCCAATAATGGTTTTCAAACGAGTTGAATCAGACACGGGTCGAACTCTTAGATTTTATACCGGGTCGGGCCAAGGTCTGGAAATTTAGGTTCGTGCAGATCTCTAGAAAAAATGAATTCCATGCCAAACTCGTCCCGGGAAAAAAGAAGTCTATCCCGGCCTGGCTCGAGTCAACAGAAAAAAGGAATACCCGGCCAGGAAAGAGTGGAGAACAGGCAATGTCCGAGTTTGGTAAATGAAAATTGGCTCGAGATTTTTCTTTGGGCCAGACTCTTTCCCGCACAGACCTCTGATGTCGGTTTGCAGATCTTTTATTAGCGCAAAAGAGGTTGGGAGGGGGGCGATCGATCTGTCATTGGTCGCAACCTGGGCCAAATTTTCTGCTTTTATGACAGCCCCAGGCTCAAAAATTTCGGCACATGCAGACCTCTAGAAAGAATTAAATATAAGCCAGGTTCAACCTGAAAAAAAAAGTCTGGTCCAGCCCCTAGTCTCCAGAAAAAGCGAGGCCCATTCCAGGCCCGAGTCTCCAGAAAAAATAAGTCCCGGCCCGACCCACGGGTTGGGCCGGGCTTCACTAGAGCTCTTTTCCCATGGAGGACTCTAATGCCGGTTTACCGATTCTTTTTTAGCTCAAGGGGTGGGGGGTGATCGCCCTATCACCCCCCCCCCCCCCTTCCTTAGATCCACCATTAGTTTGAATCTCCCCATCATCGTTATCAATTTGAATTATCAGTAAAAATTACTCTTTCTAAAGAGGATTCAACCCACATTATAGAATGCGACAATATGCCCCATTACCTTTGAAGTCTTTTTTTTTTTTCATTTGTATGAAAAGAAGATTACAAGAATGTGTTTCTTAAAATAACAAAAAAATAAAAGGTTTTACATTTTCTAAAGTAAAGTTTCTTGTACAAAACAGTGTAAAATTTGTTACAATGCAATATTTTTCTAACAAAAATATATTTATTTATATATTTGGTATTTTTTTTGCTCCCTACTATATAAAATCTGATAAGCATGTATTATACACTATTGAATAATTTGGAAATATCTTTTAATTTAAATCTCTTTTACATAGGCTATTATGAAGTCACTGAATTATCATATCCGAGGGTTTCATCCTTTTTGCAACTACCATCATCTTCCGACACAGAATCTGAGCCAAAGAAAGAAATAGTACAGTGTATTGCTCCTGAAGAATTAAATATTAGTTTTTCAGCTCATTGTGAAAATAATATCGAAACTCTGATGCTCTCCATCAGCAATGAAAACAGCCCTCAATCGACAATTTCAACTGCTACTGTCGCTGTTCAGACTACAAATGATAATTTATTGATTAAGAATTTTTCATCTGTGCATATAATTGCTGGTGCTGTCACTGGAATTGTATTTACATTGCTGCTCGTGTCAATCTTCATCAAGGTAAATAATATGAATATCATGAATAATATATGAATACTGTTGGTGCCAGCAAGGAAAACAGAGGAGAGAGCCTTTGTCCCTCTTTAGATTTTGAAATTTAATTGACTAAATTTTCTTTTTCTCTGATGACTTTGAAAAGAAAAGTAAAATTTATTCTTGCTAAGAAATTTGAAATAAATTAATTATTAAAGAGAAATAAGAATTTTTTTTCAGGGATACTCTGTGCGTCTAAACCCCTTATGGAAGAACATTTTTATCTGCTTTTCCTTTATGTTCATGTGTTTAAAAATTATTTTACACAGAGGGTTCAGTAGGGAAGAGCCCGCCCAACAAAATAAAAGGAGAATAAATTGTTTCAATTCTCCATTTTGAAAGAAAACTGGTTACTTTAGGATTTTTAGAGTTTCGTTCATCTCACTAATCTGTCACTTGTTTGGCACTTTGGCTCAAAGTACCCAGGTTTGAGTCCTGGTCCCGGCATTTTTCGCTCTGTTGGAATAAATCTCAATTATGATACTCCAACCATTGAATATAATTTACCTAGTTGAAAATACTTTCCTCTGTTCATTATAACCTAATTACATGGTATACAGGAGTTTATGTGTTATTTCAGATTCATCATATAAAATGCTATAGTTATAGCTCGGATGAATGAAATTAGTACTGCATTTCGCAGCCTTGTCCAACAAATATAAGATTGAAATATGCCAGCCAGGATATCGTTGGGATAGCTCAGTAGGAAGAGTGTTGGCACGGCAAGCCAAAGTACCCAGGTTCGAGTTCTGGTCCCGGCATTTTTCACTCTGTTGGAATAAATCTCAACTATGATACTCCAACCATTGTATATAATCTAATCTTATTTAATAATAATGAAAGTTTCATTATTATTATTAGGATCCACCTATAATCCTATCCTAATAATATTATCCTGTCATTTGCATGTTGTTTTCAAATATATATATATGAGCAAAAATCTCAAAAGTTTGATTTCCTTTTCCCCAGTATACCTCTTGGCATTTCTTTGCAATGTAAACTCTCATTTAATGTTAAAAGCTTTCTCTGTGATTGTTCTACAATATTATATTACTTCTACTGAGAAAAAATATATATTTTTTAATCTTTAAAATGGAATTTAAATATTTCAAATGTCACTACTGCCCCCTGTCCTCAGCCCATAACTCGATCATTGAAACCATCAATAAACAATAATTATTAAAAAAATTTGAAAAACCAATGGATGTATTGGATCCTCATGGAGCATAATAATATAATTTTCATAGAAGTGAAATGTGTAATATTTGTTTTTGCTGGGTTTAAAGTTGTGTCCCTCACTCTTTTGGTCACTACTGTCCTGGTGTATGAGTTTCCTCATATTTCCACCAGATGACACTATGCTGTCATTTTCAGTAGAAGAGCACATGTTGTTCTTAAAAAGTTGCCATTTCTTGCTGTTTGTTCATAAAGATTTTCTGGATTGAAAAGAATGGGGAAAGAAGCTTACCTTTATTAATCGTTATTGTCCCCATTGTTAATTTAAATATTGATATTTATAGATTAATCAATATCTAGCCATTTAATGGTAGGTTTGATATATCTTTCAAAATAGTGCATACAACATTCCAAAAATGTTCTGTTTTAAGTAAAGTGGCAAAATTGCAAAAAATATCACTTCTGTCCCCTTACAATTTGTGTTTTGTCTAATAAAAACTGCCATATCATATTTATTTTTTAATAAAGTTTGTGACCATCTACTAATTATTATTCTGCAATATATCAGTGGTTATTAAAAATTCAAACTGAGCATAATATGAGACACTTAAAAATCCTATCCTAATAATATTATAAATCCGATTGTGTGCAAATGTTTGGCTGAAGCCATCATCAAAATGGAGAATTTAATGATCCTGTACCTTTGCATATAGGTTGATTATAACCCGGAAATGAACATAGGCTGGTTTTTGTTTATTTTATTCAAATATTTTTCTTAATAATTCAAAATTTCACTATTTTCATAGAGAATAAATAGACATTTTTTTCGTATAATATTTAAAAATTGTTAAATTTATTTTACCGTTGCTAATACTTTATCGTTGCCAATACTAAATCAAACCCCGGAGTAATAATTTTTACTCAACAATTTACTTTCAAGTGAAAAATGAAAAGGAAATGAATTATTTAAGAATTAAACAGAATATGAAATGATGTCATATTAGAAATAAAACATGCGTTTTCAAATATTTGATAATAATACAAAGTGCATAAATACGAGTAAGTATGGAAAGCAAGCGAATATAATGTCATATATCGAAAAATAAACCAGATTTGCTTTGATGTTGAAATAAAATGATCTTGGGTTATCAAATTATTTGTGATTAATTTCTCTCTTTTTTTTTTTTTTTTTTTTTTTTTTCTCATGAAATGAATTATTTTAAATGCACGTAATATATGTATTTTAAATGTATGTGTTGTAAATTAAAGTTATGTGTTTTAAATGAAATGAGTGAAAGATTTATATTTTTAATGAATTCAATATGAATGATGGTGATAGGAAGAATAGTTGGCAGTTTATTGAACACGGCTAACATGAAGGTACCATATTTTTAATTTAAATTTTAAGAAGTTAAAAAAAAATTAAAAAAGATATTGGATGGCAAATGTCAATGATATGCATTGCAAAATTATCCGTATTGAAAATCAGAAAATCTTAATAAAAATAACTATATTTTTTAAGAGAAAGTTGCTTTTTTCATAAAAGCTAAAGATTTAATATAATTGCGTTGAAGTAACAGCATTTTTCCTCTATCATTTTCCCACAATCAAAACACATTTGTAAATCGTCGTTTCGAACCGGAATTTAATTTTACATTTCTTTTAGTTTTAAAATAGTAAAAACTTTGTTGTCATTTTTAAATATAGCTTTTTTTTTAGTTCTGTTTCATAATAGATTTTTGTAAAGTCTTGTAGGATGAAAAAAATTGCATATATTTTAAAGCAATGTTTAAGTAAAATTACAATATTTTTTAAACTTAAAAAACAACAATGTTATCAAAACAAAAATCGATTTTACCGACAAATTCGTGTAATGCAAAAGCAAAGAAGAAATCAAAAAGTAATGAAACTTTTCGTCCAGCCGAATTGTGTAAACTTGAACAAGCCGATCGTGCCAATTCATAACATTATAAACGTGAAAGCATGTTGTATATAGTAGAAAATTTTTCACATATAGGTAGAAAATTTCCGAGAATATGAAGGTTAGGGGCTGTAATCGGCTCCATAGCCAATTTGCTTTTTTTTTTTATCAAGTGAAATTTGGCGCAAAATTAAATACATTGTTGTAACCAGATTTCTTTTTTGCATGGTAAACACTTAATGGTATATTAGATGATCATTTCCTCGTTTACCTTTGATGCCAACTATGACTGTAAAACATATTAAAAAATATCAGCCAATAATTTTCTAATTTTCTTATTGCTTCATGATGTAAATAGACATCCTGGTTCATACTTTAAACCTGAATCGGTCATGCCATTTTCGTTCAATTTTTATTCCTAATCCTAACCCTAATCGTATCCTATCCTAATCCTAATAATAACTTTAAACAATATTCTTTGACACGAATATGTAAATTAAATCAATATCCATAAATGGAATGAATGGAAAATAGAATAAATAGAAATTGCAAAATAAAATAACAAGAAAGTACATTTATTTGACACCTAACCCTAGAGAAAGCGTAAAAAATTTCAAGCGCACGAAATAAATTAAAATAATCCTATATATACTAACAAAAATATGTAAATTTAGATCATCAGATTGGTGTTGTCGGCATTTATTTGCTTATAGTATCCTTGACGCAATAGAGAAAATATCGAGCTTAAATTGGGCTGAATTTAAAGTACTTTCTAGCAACCTTTATTTACATTTTATAATCGCATCAGATTGTTATATCTTTATGAAATATCTATCAATGTATAAAATCCACAAGCAGTTTGTTCACTATTTACACCACTTAGCGCGAAGCACTTTATTTAATATATACATAAACAAGACATAAAATTATAATATAGTAAGAAATATATAACATATGTCTATGCAAATAAACAATTATAATAATGCCCATTTAGCAATGCACACATATACAAATTTCACACCAAATACCACTTAAAATGCACTGTTATGTAGAAGAATTCTCCCAATGTTGTTTTTCGTTTTACGAAGAGGGATTCATTGATTTTCACGATTTTACTTGGTCCTCCTTTTTTCATTGGTTGCAATTTCATTTTCGCGATTGTATATATTATTTGGCATGAAATTTCACTTTTTTAAGACTGGGTTATGTCAAGGCCCCTATATCAAAGAAATACCGTACGGTCTCCTGTATAAAATATGTCCTATATAAAATGCTTTGTTTAATTATATATGTTTTTAATTATCGAGTGAAATGTTTTGGTAAATTAATGCATTTATTCTTTTTTTAATGTTACGTGAACGAAGTCACGGGTAACAGCTAGTCAGATATAAGTAGAAAATGAGCAGCTGAAAACTACACTTATGAGATTTTTGCTCATACATATATACATTTATTTTGCTTAGAATTTTTTTAATTATGTGTACTTTTGACAGCATATTTTATCACGTCTTTTATATTTAGGTTTGTTGCAAGGGAAAAAAAGTTCCTGAAAATGGTAATTTTTTGTTGTTGTTGTTTATTTTGATTACTTTTATTAATATGTCTTTTTTCTTATAATTGTATTTATAAGCACATCCAATGCTGTACAGTAGTCTCAAAAATCTGCGCTTCTGAAACCCGCTTGCATTTCAAAACGAAAACAGTGAAATTTGCAGTTAAGAAGTATTCTTTATAATCTTTATTCCAAATATCAGTGAATGAAAATAAAATTATTTTTTACGTAAATTTATGGAAAAATAGTAATGACACAGGATAGTACACTAATAAAACGCTTTCATTTCACAGAAACTTACACACTACAAATGTAAAACAATAGAAATAGATGAGTAATGTAAAAAAGCTCAGAAAAGCTTTAGTAGTGGCACCATCTATCGACAACTATAGAAAGATCCGAATTAAATTATTTTATATTTCATGCAAGGCAGGTTGGCAACACTGATTTCATTATTATTTTGCATTTGCTTTCATCCATCGTGTTTTGAAGCCATCACGATTACAAACATTCTATGTTGTATTTGTTGGTGCTATTTTTCTATCTGAATTAGAAGCAAGATTTATTTTATTTGTGATTTTAATAAAAAATGTCATCAGGTAATGAATGTACTAGTAATCTGAAAAAATGCAACCATGTTGCACTTTCTGTCATGGAAAAAGTGGACACTTAAAAAGAAAATGGATAATGGTACTACACCATGTTATATTGCCGACAATTTCGGTATTTCAATTCAAACTGTTTACAATATAAAAAAGAATAAATAAAAATTGTTGAAATTTTATGCCAATACTGTCTCAAAGAAATAAAAAATAGGAAATCACTTCATGAAGCTCAATCAGCAATTCCAGATGCCATACTTTACGAATGGTTCAAACAGCAGTGTAGTGAGAGTGTGTTGATCCATAGTGTAAAATGTCACTGCAAATAATATTTTTTATTTGTCATTTGAAACAATAGAAGAGCACAGAAAAATATTCAGCATAAAAGACTGTATTTATTTAAATGAGGAAGCATGGGCTTCTATTACAAAAGATACTTTAATTAATGCATGGCATAAAATATGGTCTGGCTCTTTTTTTTTTATCCATAATGAGGATGAAGGTACAGGTTTTCAGTTAACCTTACCACAAGCTAAAGCATCTGAACTGTTGAATTATGCAAAAAATGCCAACCCAGGTTCACAAGAGCTTTTCAAAGAAGAAGAAATTGTTGAATGGATGAATAATAAAGATGAAGTTTTGATAAATCATTTTGCAGATGAAGAAATTATTTCTTCAATAATGAACCCACTTGAAGATAGTGAAATTGAGTTTGACAATAACTGTGGGAAAAAAATAAAAGTTTAAAGAAGGTTTGGTTTTAGGTGAAAATTTTTTGAAGTTCTTAGAACAGCAGAGTTGTATAGACCAACAGGAAATAATAACTGTTTACAGAATTCAAAAGAAACTTCATCAAGAGAAAATGAAAATGCTCAGGCAAAGGACTATATAAGAAGTGTTAAAAAATTGTAATAAAAAATAATTTTGGGTATTAAAATAATAATGTGCAGGTAAATAAAAGGGATTCAAGCTTTGATTTGCTTAAATTGAATTATTACATACTCTTCTTGAAAATGGATACAGGTAATTGAAAAAAATAAATCAGTTAATCCCCAAAATTTGCAAAATTCTAAAATCCGCACAGCTTTTGGTCCCAAGCTGTGCAGATTTTTGAGAAACTACTATGTTGCATTGTAGCTTTTTATTCTTTTCTTTTCAGTATTATAGTGTTTAGATGAATGATTCTTAATCTCTTACTTGCAATGTGCCCCCTTTTCATATCTTCTCTATCTTTTTATACCCCTCTCCCATTACCACCACCACCAAAAATTAAGACTGAAGTTACAAAAATTCTTTAAAAACAAAATACAAGATATTTAAAATGGCATTTTTAAATAGAATTCTTAGTTTTTCTTTTATTTTGCTCCAAAATTCTTCTTCGATTCTGAATAAGTGCAAAATCTTGCATTGAACGTGAGACCTTCACGGACCTCCTGAAGCCATGTGCACTGTAAAAAAAAATGGGTCGATCTACTAAAAAAAGTTTAGTTTTTCTAACTGATTTTTGGAAATTACCAAAAAAATTTTTAGTATATTTGTATTCCACAGATTTTTTTAGTAACCGGTACTAAAAATCGGAATCATTGCTAGCTGTTTTCTAGTAATTCTTACAGATTTTCTTGTAACTGAGTAAAAATACAAAACATTTTTTAGTCTTTTAGTACCGGTTACTAAAAAAATCTGTGGAATACAAATATACTAAAAAATTTTTAGTAACCTGAGAATTTTTTTTTTACAGTGTGGAGTAGAGATGAGACGGGCTCAGGCTTGATTTTTATACCAGCCTTCAGGCTGATGCAGGCTTGGGCTTGGACTCATTCTTTCTGAAATTGGCAATTTTATTTATTCTCGTACAGAAACAAAAAAAAAAATAACTTTTTTCCCCTTAAAAATTACTTATTCCATTTTTAGTCATTTTAATGCTAGTTTGATCAGAATGAAAAAGACATTTCTCCCCCTTTGTAGTACAGTCGAACCTCGTTAACGCGAACACTCAAGGGGAAACTTTTTTTGTTCGTGTTATCCGAACTTAATACATTACATAGAACTGGACGGGGCAATCGGAAACAGTTCGTGCTAAAAGTAATTCGCATTAAGAGTGTTCGTGTTAACGAGGTTTGACTGTAGTAGCAGTAGAAGGCTATTTTAAAAGAAAACTTGTGATATTTTCAGATTTATGTTTGTCATTGATGTGAGACGACCTATTATGGTGCCAATCAGAATATGGTACCTTTTTTAACTGGAATGTTTATTTATTATTACTTTTTCAACGATCTAATGCAAAATAAATATTCTCTTTTAACCTTCTCACCGCCGCAAACTGATATATCCTTTTACTATGCTGTAGGTTTCACTGCAATAATAGTATTGTTTAAATTAATATTATTTCTACAAATGTAATGTAGTTTTTAAAATATTAAGTAATGATTGATACTCTCAAGATTATACTCATATCTATATATTTAAAAGGGAAGGTTTTTTTTTTTTTTCAAATCCACATAAAATTGTGCCCAATACGCATTTGTAAACTTAAATCTAGAACCTAACCAGTTTTAGAGCACACTCAAATGCGAAAATGGTGGTCGAATGGTATAAGGCGCATTTCTTCTCTGTTCCGATTATCGTGTGAGTTTGATCCTCGCTATGGACAGAATGATTTTTCTTACTTTATTAGCAATAATTCCTTTTAATAATGCCATGTTTAATTCAGGGGGAAAAGTTATATAATTTTTTTATTAGAATGTTTTATAATTAAGTAAAATTTAACACCCAAGAATATTTTGTTTTAATTACTAAATAAAAAATATGTATTATTAATCATTAGCTGCAAACAGCAAATTTTAAATTTGGGGTTTTAGAATCAGAACTGATAAAAAATAATTTAATAAAAGTTTTTAAAGGTCGTGTAGTTAAAAAAAAAAAAAAAAAATCAGAAATACTAAATATTGTAATTTTTCCTAAATATTGGGACTGTGGTAAATAAAATAAGAAAAGTGTATGATTATTCTCCTTAAAAAAATGAAAGGAAAAGAAGAGAAAAAAGAAAGAAGCAAAAATATCCATATATGAATTATAAAAAATATCAAGCTGGATATACTTATAAAGAGTTTAATATGTTAGTTTTATGCTTTATATGCTTTTAAGTAATGGCATTTTCATTTCCTTAGTATATTCTCTATTTTAGCTTTACAATTGTAATTGATTAATATTCAATTAAAAACTCCATTGTTTTAAAATAGCTCTCTAAAATATGTGGAACGAAGTATTTACAAATTCCTTTAATTTTTCCAAAGAGTATTTGAGAATAAGACTTTTGATTTGAAAATTCGCAAAGTAAGCTGGATATTCTAAATTTCCTTATAGTTTGGCATTTGTTCTATATCTAATTATTGCAGAATAGGACTCTGTGTTTGATTTTCTTATCTTGAAACAGATGGCGCCATTAACACTATCGACAGTAATAACATCCTAAACATCTTATATATTAAATCAAAAAGGGATTTCCGTCAAATTCATTTTTCACATGAATTTGCCACATTTACGCATGCGTAAACTTAAATCTAGAACCTAACCAGCTTTAGAGCACACTCAAATGTGAAAATGGTGGCCGAGTGGCATAAAGCACATTTCTTCTCTGTTCCGATTATCATGTGAGTTCGATCCCTGCTATGGACAGAATGATTTTTCTTATTTTATTTGAATTATTCTTCAAAAATTTCAAAGTTTTAAAAGCAGCTATGAATTTTATTTTTATGGTACTATCATGTTGTTTTCCGTCAAGTTTTGACAAGTTCCATCTAGTACGTAATTAAGTTTTTTATATCAAGTTTTTAAATTCCTTTTTTTTTGGCATTTTAAAATAATTACAGAGAAAATAACATTACATATATGCCTTTTTGCTCGGCGGTCAGGGGGTTAAGTCAATTAGCATTAGCTTTAGGTTTGCAAATTTTTAGACTGCTATTGTTTGCGAGTGCTAATCACAGTATATATGAAAATAAACATTAGTGATTCTATCAGTTTTTCTTCTTAAACTCTGCTCATTCTGTGGCTCTTCTTTTTACACTCGTGATTTTTATTCGTAAGTAGATAAAATTGGCATGTATTTTGTTATTACCTATAGAAATCAATCGAGCAGTGTTTTCTCTTTTCCTATAAAAACCTATAAATCGGATCTTTAAGGTAATGTTGTCAAATTTTTAATTTAAGCAGGTTTTCAAGGACACAAGAATTATGAAAGATGTACACATTTTATAGAAAATAGAAAAATGTTGTTCGATTCTTCATCATATAAATCGTAATTTTTGCAAATTTCAATTATTTATTCACAAAACGCATTTCATTAATTGTCCATCAGATTTGCTTGTTGCAGGAGAAAAATATGAGAATCTTTTTAGGGATGTGTATTTTTATTTGATACTAAACTTCTCTTTTGATAAGATTGAATGTGAATTTCTTAAAATTAATTATATGCTAGGGATTAACAGTTATTTTGATGTACGAAGTTGTTAAGAAAATGAGATATTACATTTTTAGAACAACTTTTAAATGTTATGTAATTTTTATTGTACTTTTTCTTTTAGTATACTTTTTGGTATTGGGCTCAGGTAGGCTCGGATTTAAAATAGTCAGGCTCGGGTGGGGGCATCTCTAGTGTGGAGTACAGCTTAAGAATCGCTGGTTTAGACACTCTACCTAATTTTGTATTTTGTTTTTAAATTATAATTCTTATGCGACAGGAGATATATAATTTAAGTACATATTACTAAATTTAAGAATAAAATATTGGTCAAATTCATTTTTTCCATTATTTTTATTATTAATTTGTAAGTTATTGTCTTTAAAAAGTAAATTTGCTTGATAAAATAATTACATGGATTTCTGAAAATATGTAATTTATGTAATGTGTTAAATTTGTGTAAATATGTAATTATATATCGTTATAGACATGCTTTATCTTTTTTAAACTGTTTCCAATTTGTTTTTATTTGTATTAACTCATAACATGCAATCTTAATAAAAATGTTTTATTCTTTTTAATGAATTTGTAAAGGTCATGTGAGTGTTGGAAAAATATCATTCAATACAAACGACATCTTAGGTCATGGATGTTATGGAACATTTGTTTATAGGTGAGTTCAGATATATTTTCTAATTATGTTGCTTACCCTTATATACAATTTAGTTATTTTAAGTATGTTATGACATCACTTTGTATACAGTGTGATTCATAAATATCGAAACAATAGGCTATCTCCTTAAATATTGCCCCTAGACACATACTTCCCCTAGAACATACATATAGTTTCATAAAAAACGGTGCAAAATTTGATGAGATAGGTTGCAACTCCATGGGGAACTACTCCTATTTGAGAAAATACAAAAATTAGATTTTTATATGGCCCCAATAGGATAAAATTTCCAAAAAAAAGGAAAAGGGATTACCTACCTTTATTTGCAGATTATGTACTATAAAATCACAGCAAAGATGTCATTAGTCTAAGAATAAAGTATTATTTTCGAATATGAATGCATTTTTTTCATAAGTGATCATCTATGTGTTGAAAATTGCACCAACTTTTATTTTTCAAATGGTAGCACCCACTTTTATGCTTTGAATTCATTAGAACCTGGAAAAAATATGTAATTTAAACCAGGGCTTGACAAATGCAGTCGCCACTGGTGACCAACTTTTTTCATCTGGTGACCAAAATATTTAATCTGACCGGCATTTTTTAGGTAGATTTCGTAAGAAATACTACTTATTACATTCTCACCTAAGTTGGAAATTTTGAAAAATTTTTGCAGATCTACGCCGATCATGACTCCCAGAACCCAAAACCACCCCCAGTTCAAAAGTTTATCTATCTATCTATCTATCTATCTATGTCACTTTTTTCTGACCACGATAACTGGAAAAATTCTGCATAAATCTCTTCCAAACTGATACATAAAATCAAGGGTCATAAAATCTCGGTCAAGTTCGTTAATGGGCAAAATCGAACCGATGTAACTAAAGATTGATTGGTGCTGTTATTAATTTTATTTTTCGTATAGTGGAATAGTGGAAAAAGAGTACATTGCTGTTGAAGGAAGCAATAACCCCAATCTTCAAGAGATAGTTCTTTTTGGTCAACGTTAAAGATTAATAATGAAATTTAATAAAATAATTCATCTTACTTTAAAAAGGAGACACACAGCCCGTTGTAAAGAAATGAAGTCATTCTTGCTTTTTAAATCCAAATTCTTTATTAAAGATCTTTGTAGCATATAGAAGGAAGGCTTTATCCAAATAAATCCAGTTGGCCACTGTACCATGAGAACCGAAAGTCTTTAACTTTAGAAGGACGAAATATTAATCTAGTTGACGGCATTTAACAAGATGTACTCCAAACTTCTTGAGAATACGAAGAAGATATTTCTTGGCAAGCTCGTTTTAAATAAATTATTAACAATTTAAATCATTTAATTTAAAAATCACTGCATCAAATTTAAAAAGGCTTAAAATGTAACTATTAAAAACTTTACTGAACTTAAAGAACAAACTCGGCATGAAATGCGAATCTCCGTACCGGAGATCGCGCCGATAAAAATAAAATTTCCGCGATCTTACATGATCGAATTTTCGAATACTTCTGATACAAAATGCTGTTGCACCGAAATAAATATGACCACCACGGGGATCACACAGGTAAAATAAAGAAAGAATTAAATTGATTTGATAATTAATTATTGCCAAATAAAAATAAGAAAACTTTAGATTCCGTAGAAACGGCACTTGAACGCCGCGCCGTACATTGTATCGCGCGGAAAACAGAACCAAAACATACGATGCAGTAGGCTGCGCGCATGCGCAAAAGAGATTGTCGGGCGCTCAGCAAAGCGAGGGTGAGAAGGGGAAACGCTACAAAGAGACAGCGTAACGGCGAGGGAGAAGACTGACAACAGCATACCTAGTAACATAAAAATTACAGAACGGCGAATAAAAATTATGAAATTGTGATATTTCATATCACAATACTCCCAATGGCCAATTAAATTTTGGATGACCAAGAAGTGAAAAAGGTAGAAAAAATTAAAGACCTTTTTCATAAATGGGAAGACAAAATTTTGAATGCCAAAAAGTAAAATTGACTTAAAAATGCCAAGAAGAAAATGCAATAAACATGTATAGTGACCAAAAAAAAATAATACAATGAAAAGAATGTACATCAATATGACATTCATAATAAGTATACAAAATTTACCGTATACAAGTCATAAAAAATAAGCCCCATTGCAATTAATAGCAAAGACAGGCACCTTCCTTGTAAAATGATCTCAACAATAGTATTTTAAATAATCAAAAGTCAAACATATTCTTTTCAGCTACAAAGAGATCATACATCAAAATTGAAACCAGCTGCAGCAATATAAAATGAGTCGGTAATTTCTTTGTGCCGACTTGTCTAGACATATATAATAAAACAGTTGCAATCTAAAGCAACAATTATTCAATAAAATTTCTAAATTTTACTTGCCTAGGACTTTCAAAATAGAGTACATGAAAAATTTTACTCTAATAAAATATCAAATTCATTCTTAAAATAATGCATGCAAAATTCATTCTTAAAAACAATCCAATATAAGGACTTAAATTCATAATAAGACTCAAAAAAATATTTTTAAACTTACTTTTCCTTTGAGAAGGTCATGTATTGTAATACCAATAAATTTGTCATTCAATTCATATGAAAATTTCTAAGCAATCAATAAATAATTGCACATAATACTCTGAAGTGCATAAATAATAATTACTCAAGAAAAAAATTACATGAACCAAGACATAGTTGCAACAATTGTGAGAAAAATGTCAACATTATGGTAAGTTTGTCATAAATATCATAATTAGTTGGTTTTTAATAAAACTTTTTTAAATATATAACAATAATATTCAAGTTTTAACCAACATATAATTCACTTAGACAAAATACTCAATAAATTCTTTGAAATACACAAATCTTTCATTAATACTCAATAATCAATTTTCTTCAGTACACTCAATAAAATTTCTATACAACTTTTTCTTAAATACACATTTTTCTAATACCATGGTTTTATTTTTTTTATTTATCTTTCAAAAGAAAAAAAGATGTGAGAAAATGTGAAAAAGGTGAGGATCCTCAAAAAAAATTATTATTATTTTTTTTTTAACCTTTAGTCTTTATTAAAAAAAGACAAGTTAAAAAAAATGACACTTTCATGGGAAGAAAATAAAAACACAGTGCACCTTTTTGTAATGGCCATAATTATCATCCAGAAATATACATATATATTGTTATTGAGAACAAAAATTGGCTATTGTAAAATGCTGAATCTACATAACTCACATAAGTGCTAATAATGCTAGCCATAGAAACTATCAGCAGTCGTGCAAATTAAGCAAAATCAAAATATAAATATACATTTGTTATACAGTGGGTGATCGGTTAACGAACTGTTCGGTTTACGAACAAATCGGTTAACGAACACTTTCGCGAGAGAATTTTATGTTCGGATAACGAACACCTAACAAAACAAAGCAAAGAAGAATCAATGCTGTGTTTCAGATTTGCAGAGCTGTATTTAATTGAATCTACTATTATCGACTTAGAGAACATTTTAACAGTTGTATACTTATGGTCTAATTTATTCAAGGGCACCTGGGGGTTCAGGACCTATATTTTAGGGCCCTCAGATTAGAATGAAGAATACAAAAACATTAATTTTTATACTTTGTGTCCCTTTTTAAAGAAATATTTTTAATTGCAAGTTAATTATTTTAACTGAAATTTAGTTCCTAAATTATTAACAGGCTCTAGGCTCCACTGGAGCTCTTTCGGGCTATGCAGTAAACACAATATTTTAGAGAACTAATGAAGTTTTTGATAGGTCAAAGTAATAAACTTATATGATTTATTTTAAGTACGTAACGACATGGACAAATCCATGAAACTGCGATCTGTGCATATTAAATATGGACTTATATTGGTCCTATTAAAATGGGAAGATTTAAAACTCCAGAAAGAAAAAAATAAGCTTTTGTCAAATATTTAATGGCTCACAAACTCAAAAACAGCATGACTGAAGGAAGGACAACACTGTATGTATGAAATGCGTGTTTTATTATTATTACATTTAAATAAATTTAGGAAGAATTTATTATTCATTTTTATATATTATTTAGCTTTTAAGAACGAATTAATTGAATTCCCATACAAATCTATACTAAATCTATGATCGGTTAATGAACAATTCGGTTAGCGAACTTTGTTTTGGAACGGATTAAGTTCGTTAACCGATCACCCACTGTAATTTACAAAAATACACTAATAGCCCTGGTACACAACCGTCAGTAAATTATCAGTAAATCAAACAAATGCAAGATAAAACAATCAAACCTACAAAAGAGACAATAGCGATCTCCAAAACCATTGGCAATTGTGTACATCTGATAATCCTATAGAAGAATATAACTATTGCTGTAAAAAAAAAAATTATTACAGATGAGGGATGAGTATTGTTCAGCCAGGTTACAACTAGTGAGATGTAGTAGTGATAGTCACTAAATCAGTTTTTAATAACTCACACAGTACATCTCCTTTAAAATATATTATCTGCTAGTAAAAAAATGTTTGCAGAATAACTTTTGCAGATTTATGGCACACTGGTGGACACGATGGCACTGAAATCACAGCAATTTGGCCACAATTACTTATGATGACGCACCATAATTTAAAAAAAAATGAAGACACAATTGGGAATATTTAGCACCGAATCAAGGCACTATGACACATTTTCTTTCTTTTTGTAGATACACTTAGTGACTTGGGAAACACTGGAGCATTCACCATCACGTAAGGCTTAAGACACAATAGGGAAAATTTGTTGACATGATCGGGAACATTCCATGATATAGGAGATAATGCACTATAAGATGGCTCTTAGGAAACAAATTTAGGCGCTGGAAGGAACACTAAGAAGCCTATGCATATGTAGGAGCATTCAAAATAAATTTGTAGACACAAATGAGGAATAATGACATTGAAGTCACATAGGTCACATGCACTTGAGATTCTTAGTAACAAATATATATTTTTGAAGATTCACCAAAATGGTATAATATATATTTGACAGAAAACTTCTTTTAAAAACAAAGCGCTGTTAAATATACTAAGACTTAGTGCTTCTTGTAATAATGCATATAACTGAATAATTCTTTTTTTTTTTTTTTTTTTTTTTTTTGTTTGTTTATTCACAAAAAATGATTAATTCATCTTCTTAAAAAAATATTCATAAATTGAATAAAGTGAGGCGTATGGTATGTAATGATTTAAAAAAAGCATTTGGGTTATATAAAATAAATAGGCACTGTAATTAAATATTGAAATAATTAAAAATATAAATATTTTTCTTATCTTGAGAAGATACTTCAAAATGTTGCAATAAAATTCTGTAAAATTGCAAAATGATTCCAGTAGTAGATAAGTTAGCAACTTTCACAACATGAGGATACAGACTGCTCACATGAAAAAGGCCAACAGACACACTTCCATAATCAGGTTTTGCAACAGAGGGTAGAAAAATATATTAACTATTGCAAATAGGCACAGCTGTCAATTTGTAACACTATAGATCTATATAAATGAGTAACTTTGATGAGGGAGAAACAAGTTCCACAAGATGAAGAGGACTGACGAGGAGCAATCACACGGATATATTGCCTATATGTGAATGGCGACCATCAACAATCACTTCAACTCGCAAAAGAGTGCAGGTAAGTAGCTTTTTTTTTTTTTTTTAATCACCATAATACTTGCAAAACTGTAGCAAAGGTCATACAATAATGGATAGTATATTGCCACACTGTGAATGACTACTTCACTATAGGTAAGCAAACAGCAGATGAAGAAAACTTGTATTGTTTTTAATATATATAGACTGCAGGAACACAATTGAGGGGATGGTAAAATATATTCTATTGAGGCATGATTACCAGTTATTGTAGAAACAGGAACACAGATGACTCAGGATTGAAGAATATTTAAAGAAAGTCTTCTCAAAATCGAAAAATAACGTCATTCTCCTTTTTTTTATTTTTGTAATGACGTGAGAAGTAGACGAAAAAAAGAATAAATATGATGCAGTACGAGCATTGCCATAAAATTAAAACATTTTGAAGCAAGTAAAATAATTTTTAAATCTATGAATCTGTAATTAGTTCCAAAGGGAAGACATCATGAAAATAATTCTGAGAACAGGTTTTCAATATAAATAAAGTTCTTATAGAATGTTATTAAATATTGTTTGTACACCAATATAAAAAAATGGCATAGTAGAGAATTTAAGAAATATTATCTTCTATTGAGAAAAAAGTTTGGCATGTATAGAAGCATGAGAATTCCCAATCATTTCATGTAGGATAAGAAGCAACTACTAAACAATCAAAGAACTTCAGCTTCCGTTAGAAAAAATATTAGGAACAAGATTAATATCAAGATTAAGCTGAGAACACATTATTGAAATAAAATGATGTCAAGAGCACACTTTTTTTTTTTTTTAATTAGAATAATGCTTCAATAATAATAATTATATATCAAATTTGTAATTTTCTCTTTTAAGTGCCATTAAAAAAATATTTAGTAACCCAAAAACCATAGCCTCATTAAAGAAATAAAATTTGTTCTGAGAACAAGTAATCAATATATCATTTTAATATCTCAGGAATATTTCAATAACTTCATAAAATATTTTATTTTATATGCATCAAATTTATTAATTCATTCTTGATTTCATTCATATAATAATATTGCAGTGTGAAAAAGATAAAATTTTAAGAAATAATTCTCAAATATTCCAAGATAATATACCATCATATTTGTCAAAAAAATAATTCATTCATTATAAATATTATAAAATCAAAGCAGCAATATAAATTTAAATTCTTGCAAAATTTTAAGAACAAGATGTGTAAAAATAATCTATTGCAAATATAAGAATACTAAACAGCATTTAATATACTGTCATGCATGAAATTGTAGAATCTGGAGGCACGGCAGTGCCTCCGCCAAGTCGAGAGAGGACAGCCGTAAGCATACTTTTCTGGAAGCAACTCAGGGCACTTTTGACCCCCCCATATCTCCGCGCTGGAGTATCCCAAAAATTTTAAACTTCAATTATAGAGAGTATTTGGCCCACAGGACCAAAATTTAAAATTACAACTTTCTGTCTTTTCTAGTTCAGGCGATATATGAACTCAAACATTCGATTTTTTGTCACTTCTTACTCACTCGTTCACGCGTCATCAAAAAGATTGGGTAGATCCCGTAGCCCCAGAAACTTGACATTTGGAAAAAAGGTAGTGTTTAGGATACAAAGAAAGGAAAAATTATAAAATCCAGAAAATTCGAAAAAAAAACATTCGAAAATTCAACAAATTCCATCAAAAATGAAAATTGAAAATAATACGATCTTGTAGTCGTGGAAACTTAAGATTTGGTGTGAAGGTAGTGTTTAACATCCAGAAAAAGAAAACATCAAAAACACCAAAAAAATCGAAAGCAAAATTGAAAAAATCGAAGAAATTGAAAAAAACCGAAAATTTGAAGACAATCCGATTTTGTTGCGCTACAAAATTCAAATTCGGAATAAAGGTAGTATTTAGGATACAGAAAAAGAAAAATTAAAAAAATCCAGAAAATTCGAAAAAAAAATAAAAAAATTTGAAAAAAATTGAAAAAATGAAAATAATTTGATACGATAACGCTCGTATTTATAAATTAATTTGGACGAAACTAATTGTGTGTATTAAGCTCACCAATGCCTCGACCGAGTTCGTTGGCCAGCTTGGTCCGCCATCTTGTTTCAAGGTGGCGGCCTCGGAAAATTTTAAAACTAAAATAAATATACAAAAAAGTTAAAAAATCAAGTTTATTTTTTAATTAGGTGTTAGGACTTGATACAAGGATTCCAGAGCATTTTTTGTTTTACATCTATCTTAAAAATTGGCTGAGATAGAGCAGTTTAAAATTCTAGGGTGGCTGACATTTTGAAACAAAACAGCACATTACAAAAAAACAACGATAAATTTATGGTCAATAATGGTCAAGCAGGTGCAATCCCGAATGAATACTCCGTGTTAATATAACTGTAACTTTGACTTCGAAATTTTGATACGTTGCATTTTCTATTTGTTGATATTTTTGAACTATGATTTACGCTAAGTGCAATGTTGTTGTTGAAGAGGGATTTTCCATGTAAATCCGAAACGTCCAATTTTAATATGTTTTTAATGTTTTATGAAAGTGTATTGTAATGTCTGTAATTTTAATGATTTTAATATAAATTTATAAGTTTTAGTGAACGCGATTTCTCGCAAATTATTTTCTTTCATTGTTGTAATCATTTTCCCAATCATACGCATAAAACTATATATTCATATCCATTAGCGCCAAATTCTCGCCAAACTTGGCGACAATTGGCGAAATCTCGCCAAATTTGGCGACAAAAATAAGTCTTCATAAATGAAGCCAACTTGGCTATAGCTCAATAATTTGGCGAATTTCTTATTCAAATTCAGTGTAAACGAATCTTTTGTAAACGGTTTCTTTGCATTTTAACTTGCTGTTTTCGAGTAACATTAGCTAAAATTTTAAAACGAAGATATAGGAAAGCTACCTTTTCCTGCCGGTACAGGCCGGAGAACTTTTTTATGAGTTGTCGGATGCAATCTATGTTTTGCATTAAATAAAGTAAAACATTGAAATTGAAAAACAAATCCCACAGGATGGGGATAGTTTGTTTTAGATAGATTTTAAGATAATTGTCCTATTAGCTAGTACCCCTTCCGTTATTGTTTTGTGTTATTTTCCCCGGATTATGCTTTTCTTTTCTTTTGTTTACGAATTTTGTAATAGAAAAGTTCCGCTATAGACTGGCTACGTTATAGACCTTTTTTTTATAGACAGGTTCATTTTCTTTCACAGGCTTTACTCTATTTAATTTATATATGAAATATTTGTTGTTAAAAGATGTTGGTCGCACAAAAATGTTCACATCTCTCCCTCCCTCCCGACATTACTGGTTGGTTATGGCTTGATAGTCCTTTCTAAATAAAATCATGGTGATTCTAAGATTCTATTGATTTATCTCTAAATTGAACATAAACGATCCTAAGAAAACGGATCAATGAATTACTATATTGGCATGAGGAAATTTAGTTGCAGAAAAATGGAGCATATAGATAACATTAAGTCTAATAGGAAAACCACAGCCTTGGCAAGATTGTATTAACAAGAAACCATCCAAATACATTTTTATGAAAGTAATATAATTTTCCCCTCGAATCTATACAAACCATGTATTATAAGAAAAACCGGTACTTCTCTATTATCCCGTCGACCACTTTTCATAACAAAAAACATCGCCAAACTGTAAGATTAAACGCCAAAAATGCAGTCCCATTTACTTGATGTCAGAAGCATTACACGTGTTTGTTATTTCATAAAGTGCTTTTTAATTCGACATTTGCGTGTATTTTTCATTATATTTTACTGATTTATTAGTTATTTCCTTAATTAAAATAACAATTGTGTCCTTAAATTCTTACATTATATTTATTTATTTATTTTGATACTATAATGGCAAAGTTCTCCCGTTTATTTGGCGTTACAGTTTGGCGATAGCTTTTTGTTATGAAAAGTGGTCGACGGGATAATAGAGAAGTACCGAAAAACCATAGAGTTTGTAACACGTAAAAATACAATGTGTAAACGATAAACATAATTTAATTTATGAAAATTGTGGCTCGATGTACTCCATGGTTACAAATATGGAAATAAACATCCAAGTACAAATAAAAAATAACGTGCGTAGTTTTAATCAGTATGTGAAAAATTAAATGATATCGTTTCAAATAATAACTTCATTAGACCGTGCAATTATATAATCTGGAGGCACGGTAGTGCCTCCGCCAAGTCGAGAGAGTACATCCGTAAGCATACTTTACTGGAAGCAACTCAGGGCACTTTTGACCCCCCCCCCCCATATCTCCGCGCTGGAGTATTCAAAAAATTGGAAACTTCGTTTTTCTAGAGTATTTGGCACACAGGACCAAAATTTAAAATTACAACTTTCTGTCTTTTCTAGTTCAGACGATATATGAACTCAAACATTCGATTTTTTGTCACTCACTCACTCGTTCACGCGTCATCAAAAATATTAGGTAGATCCCGTAGTCCTAGAAAATTGACATTTGGAAAAACGGTAATGTTAAGGATACAAAGAAAAGAAAAATTATAAAATACGGAAAATTCGAAAAAAAAAAACATTCGAAAATTCAGCAAATTCCATCAAAATTGAAAATTGAAAATAATACGATCTTGTAGTCTTAGAAACTTAAGATTCGGTGTGAAGGTAGTGTTTAGTATCCAGAAAAAGAAAACATCAAAAACACCAAAAAAATCGAAAGCAAAATTGAAAAAATCGAAAAATCGAAAAAAATCGAAAATTTTCAAATAATCCGATTTCGTTGCGCTAGAAACTTGGAACTCGGAATAAAGGAAGTATTTAGGATGCCAAATAAGGAAAAATTAAAAATTCCGGAAAATTCGAAAAAAAAATTCAAAAATTCGAAAAATTCGCAAAAAATTAAAATAATTAAAATAATTTGATTGTTTAGCCTTAGAAGCTTAAAATTCGCATTAAAGATAGTGTTTAGGATTCAGAATAAGTTAAAATAAAAAACGCAATAAAATTCGAAAATAAAATAAAAAAATCGAAAAATAAGGAAAATTTGAAAATAATTCGATTTTATAGCACTAGAAACTTGAAATTTGGAATAAAGGTAATATTTAAGATACTAAATAAGGAAAAATTAAAAAATATGGATAATTAAAAAAATACCCATAAATTAGTGCAGACGATATATGAACTCAAAGTTTCGATTTTTTGTCACTCACACACTCACTCCATCTCGCGTCATCAAAAAGAATGGGTAGATCCTGCACCCACAGAAACTTAAAATTTGGAATAAAGCTAGTGTTTCGGATACAAAGAAAGAAAAAATTATAAAATCCGGAAAAAAAAAAAAAAACATTCGAAAATTAAAAAAAATCGAACAAAATTGAAAATTGAAAATAACACGATTTTGTAGTCTTAAAAACTTAAAATTTGGTTTGAAGGTAGTGTTTAGAATTCAGAAAAATAAAACGTCAAAAACACAATTTTTTTTAAAAATAAAATCGAAAAATCGATAAAAATCGAAAAATTTCAAATAATTCAATTTTGTTGCGCTAGAAACTTGGAATTCGGAATAAAGGTAGTATTTAGGATGCAAAATAAGGAAAAATTAAGAAATCCAAAAAATTCG
Source organism: Maratus michaelseni (assembly GCA_963931845.1). Taxonomy (NCBI): domain Eukaryota; kingdom Metazoa; phylum Arthropoda; class Arachnida; order Araneae; family Salticidae; genus Maratus; species Maratus michaelseni. The sequence continues at coordinate 254,165,754 of OZ007594.1, forward strand.
AAAAAAAAATCAAAAATTCGAAAAATTCGAAAAAATTAAAAAAAAAAATTAGAAGAATTTGATCTTTTAGCCTAAAATTCCTAAATTCCTTTATCCTAAAATTCGCGGTAAAGATAGTGTTTAGGATTCAGAATAAGTTAAAATAAAAACGCAATAAAATTGGAAAATAAAATAAAAAAATCGAAAAATAAGGAAATTTTGAAAATAATTCGATTTCATATAGCGCTAGAAACTTGAAATTTGGAATAAAGGTAATATTTAAGATACTAAATAAGGAAACATTAAAAAATATGGATAATTAAAAAAAAAAAATCGAAAATTTAAAAAAATAAAATAAATAAATAAAAAATAGAAAGAAAGAAAGAAAAGGAGATAAATTGAAAATAATATGATCTCGTAGTCTTAGAAACTGAAAATTTGCTGTAAAGATAGTGTTTAGGATTCAGAAAAAGAAAAAATTAAAAACACAACAAAAATTGAAAATAAAATCAAAAAATCGAAAAAAAAACGAAAATTTTAAAATAATTCGATTTTGTAAAGCTAGAAACTTAAAAGTTGGATTAAAGGTAGTATTTAGGATACAAAAAAAGAAATAAATAAAAAATCTGTAAAATTCGAAAAAAAAAATTAGAAAAATTGAAAAAAATTCGATTTTGTAGCTTTAGAACTTAAAATTCGGCGAAAACTTATTGTTTAGGATAGAGAAAAGGGAAACATTAAATCACAATAAATTCGAAAATAGAATAAAAAACTCAAAAATAATCGGAAATTTCAAAATAATTCGATTTTGTAGCGCTAGAAACTTGAAATTTGTAATAAAGATACAAAATAAGAAAAAATTAAAAAATCCAGAAAATTATTAAAAAAAAATTCGAAAAAATAAAAAATTGAAAATAATTTTATCTTGTAGTCTTAGAAACTTAAAACTTGGTGTAAAGGTAGTATTTACTATTCAATAAAATGAACAATTAAAATATTCGTTAAATTCGAAAATAAAATCGAAATATCTTTAAGAAATCGAAAATTCGAAAACAATTTGATTTTGTACTGCTAGAAACATTAGTTTTAAGATAATTGTCCTATTAGCTAGTACAACGCCCCTAATTGTTTTATGTTATTTCTCCCGGATTATGGTTTTCTTTTCTTTCGTTTACGAATTTCGTTATAGAAAAGTTCCGCTATAGACTGGCTACGATATAGGCGATTTCTTTATAGACAGGTTTGTTTTCTTTCACAGGTTGTACTCTATTTACTTCACGTATGAAATATGGATTGTTAAATGATGTTAGCCCCACAAAAATTTTCACAGCTCCCCCTACCCCCTCCCCCCGCCCCGATATTACTGGCTGGTTATGGCTTGATAGTCCTTTCTAAATAAAATCATGGTGACTCTAAGATTCACTTGATTTATCTCTAAATTGAACCTAAATGATCCTAAGAAGACGGATCAAATAATTACTATATTGGCATGACAATCAGGTAACTTAGAATTAAAATCGAAAAATCAATAAATTTATAAAAAGTCGAAAATTTGAAAATAATTCGATTTTATAGTCCTAGAAGCTTGACATTTGGCAGAAAGGCAGAGTTTAGTACACAAAGTAAGGAAAAATTAAAAAATCCTTAAATAATAAAAAAAAGACTAAAAAAAAAAAACGAAAAAAAAAAACCATCGAAAAAAGGAATATAGTTTGATTTATTGGAAATTTCCGGAAATTTTAATTTTGGCTTTCTTTTTATACTAAAAAGTTCTTTTATGTTAAATATCAAGTATCTAGGGCTGCGAGTAATATCTCAGATGGATAGCACCTATCCTGGAAGCAATTGAGAGTACTTTTGACACTCCCCCTCCCATAACTTAGTGCTTGCCTAGGAACCTGAAATCTCTTTTTATCTACAGTACTTTGCAAACGAAACTAAAGCTTCAAATTTTTTATACCTGTAAATAATAGGGACAGAGTGTGGGCTTAGCGAAAATCAGTGGATGATCTCCAAAAAGAACCCAAAATCAAGAAAAGCAGGATTACTTACAAAAAGAAGTGAAATCTCATCAAAAAGTCACCGGTAAAAAAAGCAGCCAAGTCTCGTAACTCATTTACCGTAAAAAGTACTGAGATCGTATAAAGCCAAGTTTAACTATCTTATTAACTCTGAAATTTTCATTCACAAATCACTCCTAGTCTCTACATCTTTAGTTAATTATTATTTTGTGACTTGGCAATTACGCAACACAGGAAAGTTATTACACCTTACTATGTCATGGGATGGGATGGGATAATTTAACTAAAGCAAATTATATACGCACAGGGAAGTTATTACACTTTAATATGTTATAGTATTATTTGATTAAGACTAACTATATACAACACATTCTCGTGCTGCGTAATTGCCAAGTCACAAAATAATAATTAACTAAAGATGTAGAGACTAGGAGTGATTTGTGAATGAAAATTTCAGAGTTAATAAGATAGTTAAACTTGGCTTTATACGATCTCAGTACTTTTTACGGTAAATGAGTTACGAGACTTGGCTGCTTTTTTTACCGGTGACTTTTTGATGAGATATTCTTTGTTTCAGAACAATTCTTCTTAAAACGAAATATTTCTTCAAAATTGAACAAGTTTATTGTTTAAATTTGGCATAAAACATAATGAAAAACAGCATATCGGCACCATATTGTGATGTAACTAAAGATTGATTGGTGCTGTTATTAATTTATTTTTCGTATAGTGGAATAGTGGAAAAAGAGTACATTGCTGTTGAAGGAAGCAATAACCCCAATCTTCAAGAGATAGTTCTTTTTGGTCAACGTTAAAGATTAATAATGAAATTTAATAAAATAATTCATCTTACTTTAAAAAGGAGACACACAGCCCGTTGTAAAGAAATGAAGTCATTCTTGCTTTTTAAATCCAAATTCTTTATTAAAGATCTTTGTAGCATATAGAAGGAAGGCTTTATCCAAATAAATCCAGTTGGCCACTGTACCATGAGAACCGAAAGTCTTTAACTTTAGAAGGACGAAATATTAATCTAGTTGACGGCATTTAACAAGATGTACTCCAAACTTCTTGAGAATACGAAGAAGATATTTCTTGGCAAGCTCGTTTTAAATAAATTATTAACAATTTAAATCATTTAATTTAAAAATCACTGCATCAAATTTGAAAAGGCTTAAAATGTAACTATTAAAAACTTTACTGAACTTAAAGAACAAACTCGGCATGAAATGCGAATCTCCGTACCGGAGATCGCGCCGATAAAAATAAAATTTCCGCGATCTTACATGATCGAATTTTCGAATACTTCTGATACAAAATGCCGTTGCACCGAAATAAATATGACCACCACGGGGATCACACAGGTAAAATAAAGAAAGAATTAAATTGATTTGATAATTAATTATTGCCAAATAAAAATAAGAAAACTTTAGATTCCGTAGAAACGGCACTTGAACGCCGCGCCGTACATTGTATCGCGCGGAAAACAGAACCAAAACATACGATGCAGTAGGCTGCGCGCATGCGCAAAAGAGATTGTCGGGCGCTCAGCAAAGCGAGGGTGAGAAGGGGAAACGCTACGAAGAGAGACAGCGTGACGGCGAGGGTAAAAATTACTGAACAGCGAATAAAAATTATGAAATTGTGATATTTCATATCACACCAGGGGGGGGGGAAATGGGGGGGGCTTTTTGTGAAAACAGAAAAACCCTCATAATTTCTTTATTATTATACGTATCGAATCCGTTTAAAGTTATTATTACTTCTAGGAAAAGGGCCGAAAATTTATGTATGACAGATTTTTGATATCATTAAAAATGGACTCAAGGGGGGTAAAAAGGGGGGGTTTTAGAAGAAAAAAAATCATAGCTTCGTCAATTCACAAGATATCAAATCCGCGTAAATTTATTATTAATCCTCTTAGTATTATCTAAAACTTTTATATTGACAAGTTTTTTATAGGACCAACCGTTATACCAAAAAAAAAAATTAAAAACAAAAAAAATCTCTGCCGGCTCTGCCTGCAAACAAGTTATTTTTCGAAGTAGGCGGTTCCAACTCCCGCATCTTTTCGAAACTAATACATAAAATCAAGGGGCATAAAATCTCGGTCAAGTTCGTTAATGGGCAAAATCGAACCAAGGGGGGGGGGGGGGTGCTTTTTGTGAAAACAGAAAAAAAAACCCTAATTTCTTAATTATGATACGTATCGATTCCGTTTAAAGTTATTATTACTTCTAGGAACAGGGCCAAAAACTTATGTATGACAGATTTTTGATATAATTAAAAATTGGCTTAAGGGGGGGGGGAAGGGGGGTTTTAGAACAAAAAAATTCACAACTTCGTCAATTCATAAGATTTCAAATCCGCTTAAATTTATTATAAATCCTCTTAATATTATCTAAAACTTTTATATTGACATGTTTTTTATAGGACCAACTCTTATAGCAAAAAAAAAAAAAAAAAAAAAAAATTCTTGCTGGCTCCGCCTGCAAACAAGTTTGGTTTTGAAGTAGGCGGTTCCAACTGCAGCATCCTCGCAAAAAGGTCATTTCTTCCGCAATTCCCGACAAACAGGCGCCCCACAGTCTGCGTCTTCGAAATCTACCTGTGCCTGTAGGCCGAGCCGTCAGGGATTTTTATATATATATATAAAATTGAGAGCAAAATTCAACAAAATTTTGATTAAAAATTGATATTAAACATTTTTTTTTAACAAAATTGAAAAGAATACAATACTCTTAACACAAGTAGCAATTTTTTTTTCTCTTCCCAATGATTCTGATTATGTAATATGAGCGCAGGAGAAAGGTGTTTTTTAGCAATACATATTACATAACTCTTGAATTACTTTACAAACATAATTAGTTTTGATATTTCTCATATTAAGATTTATTTTATAAGCATGTAAAGATTTTTATTATTTGAGACAGCTTATTTATATAAATAAAATAAGCTTCTTTTAGGTAGCTTTCAATACAAAAAAGTATAAAGCTACCTATTGCAGCCGTTCGGAGGAAAGCAGTTCCGGAAAATTTCGATATATTTTCACCGATCATGACCCCCAGACCCCAAAACCACCCTCCGTTCAAATGTTGATTTATATATATATACTAGGGGGCCTACCCCCTGAGAGCTACGCTCGCCAACCCCCGCTCAGACTTCGAGGCCTCTAAAAACATGACAGCGTGCTTCGTTTTAAAAATATTGGTAAATCTGTAATTGGGTTGCCATGCTTTTAACGTTTTAATGGGACATTTTTTTATTATCATGGCCTCATACACAGCTATTGCGACAACTGACGACTGTTTTAGGGATTGGTAAGTAAAATCAATTACACCTTGAAAACCATCTTGTATAAAATGGTTAGGTTTAAATTGTGGCTACCTCTCGCACTTTTATAACAACGATCTGTATTCTATTCTTCCTTTGCGTTTAAGGATGAGAAAAATTCCATCTGCTTGTGAATAACATTAAGAACCACGGTATTGAAAAGTACTAATGTTATAGACATTTTCAGTAACCGGTTTTAATTTTCTCTCTATTTTAGTGCACCATCATGCATATTTTCATGTTATTTTAAATATGTAAATTATTTATTTTAATTAATATGTATATACGAATTTTCTAATAATTATTTATCATACAAAATTAATTAAATATTTTGTGCATGCATGCCTGCATTTATTCGGCATCAATTGATGAGATATTTAAACAAATTCGCTATCCGCGATAATTTTACACCATGTTATGTCACTTGAATATTGTCCATAAGAAAATCGGGTACTTTTCCATTATAGGATCCTTTGCTTTTAGGTTTGTCGTAATTCGAGTTTCAAAAACGAATAGATTCGTTAATATACATATATTTGTTGCCAAAAGTTATGAAAACAAACCCAATGAACTTTTGATGATTTTCTATAATAGGGGTCTTGACGCTTTTTTAAAAAGCTTGGCGCAATTCGGGCATCAGAAAGTGAGATTTGGTGCCAAATTACATAAACAGCCATGGAAACAAATTCGACGATTTTTTTTGTTTATATGCGTATTTTAATTATACGTATATTATTATTGTTTTTTCTATACAAATTACTTCTGATTATATATAAAATACGATAAATGACATTTTACGCTAACAAATTGTATAAATATTGAAAAAATGCTTCTGTATACGAAATGACAAAGTAAATAGGTTGACAGAAAGTATGTTGCCAAATTTCCTTTTCCGCCAAGGCTATTTTCTCTGTTTCGTCAAGGCCCCATATACTGGAAAAGCACCGAACTTTTATGCTTGTTTATACATGTATTTATATGTATATATACAATTTATTTATAATTGTCTTTCAATTTACCTCTTTTTGTACATAAAAATAGATAAATGGCTTCTTTATATTAAATAAATTGTATAAACATAAATGACGTATTTACATAAATGACGTCATTTGGACGAATTTATTCAAAATATTTTCAGTTTATAAATTAAATTAAATGCTGACAGACGATTGAATCCTGACGATAGAAATATGATTTTTTTTTTCAAATTTTCATGAAAAACATAATTTAATCACAATCTTGTGTTCATTATCGATTGAAATAAAAGATAAATTCAATTTCAATTTGAAAATGACGAATAAAAATAAATCAATAATCCCTATCGGGATCCTTTTTTATTTTTTTCCCCTTTTTGTCACAAAAAAACTGAGTAATTAGTTGCCATCATTACAGAAATGTCATTAAAATTAGAAAAAAATTAATATCTCGAAAACTAATTCCAATTTCAAAATTCTATTACCAGTTTTGACATCCGCGGATTTTTATGGACAATTGGTATTAATTTCACCATCAAGCGTTTAATATTTTATTTAAAATAGCCCTGAAACATAATCAGTCGTTTAATCAGTCGTTTCATAAAATCGTTTCATAAATTCGTTTCATAAAATCGTTTCACAAATTCGTTTCATTAGGATTTTATATATATAGGGTAGATATATATCTCCATATATATATATCTCCATATATATATATCTCCATATATATATCTGATCTATGTCATACGATAACGCTCATATTTATGAATCAATTTTGATGAAACTAATGGTGTGTATTAAGCTCACCAATGTCTCGACCGAGTTCGTTGGACAGCTTGGTCCGCCATTTTGTTTCAAGATGGCTTCCAATTAAAAATTTAAAACTAAAATAAATATACAAAAAAGTTAAAAATTCAAATTTATTTTTTAATTCAGTGTTAGGCATTGAAACAAGGATTCCAGAGCATTTTTTGTTTTACCTCTATCTTAAAAAACGGCTGAGATAGAGCAGTTTGAAATTCTAGGGTGGCTGACATTTTGAAACAAGACAGCACACAATGGCGGATCTAAGGGGGGGGGCGATGGGGCGATCGCCCCCCCCTTGGGCTGAAAAAGGGTCGGTAAACCGACATTAGAGGCTTAAACGGGAAAAGGCATCTGGTGAAGCCCGGCCCGACCCGCGGGTCGGGCCGGGACAGGTTTTCACTCATTAAGGGTCGGGTCGGGACCGGACCTTATTTTTTTCTGGAGACTTAGGTCTGGACTGGGCCTCGCTTTTTCTGGAGACTGGGGCCAGACCAAACTTCTTTTTTTTCGGGTCGAGCCTGGTTTAGATTTCATTCTTTCTAGAGGTCTGCACGGGCCGAAATTTTCACGCCTGGGCCCAGCATAAAAGCTAAAAATTCGACCCGGTAGCGACCAATGACGGATCGATCGCCAACCCCCCCCCCCCCCCTCTTGCACTTATAAATGGTTTGCAAACCGACATCAGATGTCTGTGTGGGAAAGGGTGTCGCCCAAAGAAAATTCTCGAGACAATTTTTATTCACAAAACTCCGACCTTGCCTGTTCTCCACTCTTTCCTGGCCTGGTATTCCTTTTTTCTGCAGACTCGAGCCGGGCCGGGCTAGACTTCTTTTTTCCGAGACGAGTTTGGCATGGAATTCATTCTTCCTAGAGATCTGCACGAGTCGAAATTTCCAGAACCGGGTCCGACTCGGTATAAAAACTAAGAGTTCGGCCCGTATCAGACTCAACCC